>OY968839.1:1649294-4049294 GCA_963695495.1 Hololepta plana
GAACAATATCCTTCTCGCCGTCGAATTTCAAAAGCGAAATAAAATGAAAAATTACGCGTCGTCCCACAAGATCTAAATCACCTCACTTCTCATTATTCGCCTCACCCTTATCAACTAGCAAAATTTGGCGTTTCGCTCCTTTATACACAAATAAGCAATAAGCCCGGCGTGACGTTTACAAATCGCTTCGGGCATTAAAATTGGGACGTTTTACAAATCCTTTTGTGGCAAGCGACTTACAATATCAAGGCCGAAAGCACTCGACGCCTCCATGCGAAATGATCAATTATCATTCGCAATCCAGTCGATTCTTCAATCTAATCTTTAGCCAAATTTCGATAGGAAAAGTCGGCAATTAAAAGCAAATTCATACGCAATTCGGGTTTCTTTTGCAATCAGCCCGTTTCAGTTAAAAATTTTTTTTTTGCAAATTTATTTAGTGCCAACCTTAGTTGTTTTATAAAAATAAATAATCATTTGCTAGTTAAGTTTTAATTAATTAAATTGTTCATTAATAGCATGCTGCAGATACTGCTTTTGGTGGATGCGCCGCACAAATATCGCAATGTTAAATTCTCCAATTAACATCGCTCCCACGTAATTGATATTGATTTTGTTTGAATAAATAATTTGTTGTTTGAAAATAAATAATAAATATTTGCTACCACCGAAGACAACATTCGACAGAAGATGTTTAATGTTTGCAATTTGCTCGCAATTAATTGCAGTTCTGTTAATAAACCAAATGATGATGCACTAGTTAACCTGCAATTATAGCAGACGCTGCTGTTGGCATTTATATTTTTTGGTGGATGCGCCGGGCCCTGAACATTTTCGTTCGCTGTACGATTTTGCATTGTTAAAATGATCAATTAACATTGGTCCCTCGTCATTAATATTGTTTTAATAAATAATTTGTTAACAACATTTGCTGCCGCCAAAGACAACATTCGATAGATGTTTCATTTTTGCGATGCGCTCGCAAATAATTGCAGTTTTCTTAATAAAACAAACAAACAAACAAAATTCGCTGGCTAACCTACAATAGCAACAGACGCTACCGTTCGCATTTAGATTTTTTGGTGGATGCGCCGGGCCCAAAAGGTTCCGTTAGCTGTACGAATTTTGCATTGTTAAAATTTTCAATTAACATCGCTGCGCCACATAATTGACATTGATTGTGTTTTAATAAATTCTAATAATGTTTTACTCAAATATGAATGTAATTTTAATTAAATATATGTACACAGTGGGAGCGTGTCAGACGATAATAATAATGCATCGACAGTCAAATAGGCAACGAATGAATCCTATCTAGAACGGATATTATTGGAACGGACCGAATAATTCAATAACGAATACATGCGTATTATTATATCGGGGGGGACGACAATCGTTCCGCCATAAACCGAGCTAATAACGATAATTTTGGAATTGCATTGTTGTTGTTATTGTTGTTCGATTGCGTTTTCGGTTTATCTCTAATGACGGCGTTGAAATTATTCAAATTGGAGGAAATGACGAATGGAATTGCGAACTAATTGAAAAAGCGAACGCCCGACCAGCGCCATCGAGAACCGTGCGAATCTGTAGATAATTTCGCGCGAATTAGCGGAGGGAAAACGGTTTTCTGGTCGTGGACGATTCAGCAAAAAAAAATACGAATAACATTTCGATAATAAAAGAGGAACGTGGAATCAGAAATTCAATTTAATGACGAGACGGAGAAGAAGCCAACGATGAAATTTGATTATAAAGAGGGCTCGCATTTAATTTTTGAAATCATAACAAACGGGCGAAAAAGAGCGAGAGAGAGAGAGAGAGAGTGGGCCATAAATAAATATGAGGCAATAAATCTTCGTTTCCTCTCCTTTTATTATCATTATTATTCTGACCATAATAATAATAATACAGATATATGAAAGTATAAAATTCAATTCCGTCCGTGTAATATAATAATAGGTGGAAAATAAGGGCGAAGAAGAAGCGAGGCAGAGTCTCGTGTTGGGTCATTTAATAAACGATCCCAATCAAATTGCGCGAAAAAAGTGTGAGAGAGAGAGAGAGAGAGAAACTGCTCCGGTAACGAGATTTGTCGATGATTTTCGTTCATTCGATGCCAATCGCCGTTAATGAGATTTATTCAACGGAGTGAAATGCAAGGAAAAAAAATATGAGAAAACGGAGAGTGCGAATTTCAAACTTGAAAACTCATTAAGCCATCAGCGGAATACTATCAAGTTTGTTGTTCTACTTCTTGTTGTTGTTCAGTTTGTTTGCTCGATAAACCAGCCTTAAATTATGTTATTATCGTTCTAATGCAATCCTTCATTGTGACGATAACAATGCGATTTCTTTTTGCCGTTCGCAAAACGACGATTTGCACAAACCATTATTGGGTCCGAAATAATGACGCCGAAATAATAGGAAACAAAAAAGGGTGGAGAGAGAACGAGAAAATAATCCAGAATTTTAATTAAAATGTTACGTAATTAAAACTGAATATAATAATCATCATCATCATCATCCCCAATAATAAAAAAAATCATATTTCAATCTCATCCCTCTCGCATTGTCTACCGTCTCATATTTAATTCTCTCATTTTTCGTCCATCCTTGAAATTTAATTATCTTCGAGCGGCTCTAATCGAGAGGGAAATTATTAATTAAACGACGCTCGTCAATATTAAGATCGACAAAAAAAAATCGCGCAAAAACAATACGCGCAAAAAACGTTTATTTAAAAGTGGTCTCTATTCGCACGATTCGTTTGATATCGAATTAACTCTCATCTCAATTTGCGCGAGCGTCGCTTAATGCGAAACTGTTCCGAAAAACTTTTACCGTTTACGTAAACACATAGTAAAACCGTTTCCCACCGTTCGCGTCCCTCGAACATCGGCAACAACTGCATTTAAACCAGTTCCACTTTAATTACGTTAATTAAGCCATTATTAATTTTAATTAGATTAAAGATTATTTCAATTTAATTGGACGAGGGGCGGCGGAAGAGTTTTAGGTTTTAAGCGAAATTAACGTGATATTTTCGCAACGGTTTTAATTAAATTTCGTCGATTCGAACGGAGAAGAAGCCGCAATAAAGCGGCGCCGAAGATAATGAGAACGCGGGTAACCGCAGTGACGACGACGACGACGAAGAAGAAAACGGAGGAGTTTCTTTCATTCGATTTTCCTTTCGGCGAGAATAAAGAAATTAACCGCGTTCTACCGCGCCAAGGTTAATCAATCTAATCGTACTTTTCGCTCTCACTTTGTTGGATTTATTCCGTGCTGCAACGCAAACGAATGCGAAACTGCTCCCAAGAAATTAATTCGCATAAACGTAACCCTCGACCGCCACGGAAACCGTTCGATTAACAATCACAAACAATAAGGTCGATGATGGTTATTTGAATCAATTTCAATGAAGATCTCCTTTCATTGTTATTACGATTATTATAACATGACGTCGATAACGAGGGGTTGCAAGGGGCGAGCGGGGCAGCCGAAAATTTGCGGCGAACGTTAATTTTAGTCGCGCATTGACGAAATGGATCGACGATCACGTCTTCTTTCTCCTAGTTTTCGCTCTCCGTTTCGCACGATTCGATTCTCCATGTGCGAATTAACACCTTTATTTCTATACTTAGCCGATGTTCACTCGGGCCTTGCATCCGACTAATCCATCTGCAACCCGTTGGAATGATTCCTTTTACGTGGAATAATTTGTTTGAAGTGTGGATTTTTGTCTTAAGCAAAGGAAATTTAGCTCGAAATCCGATAGTTTAAAGGGCTTCTTCCTTTTGAATAAGAAACCAAGACATCTCCTGCAGATTATTATTGCTACATAATCGAAGCCTTCCGTTGAGCAATAATTAAGCGATAATTGTTTAGTTGAAGTCGAAAAACTATTCGCTTTTGGAAGAATCGAGCGGCGGCCTAGGAGGGATTCTTTAAATCCCGGCGAGGAAGACTAATAAAACAAATAGCGAATACAAATCGTTCGAGCTTAATAAGTCCGTCCGAATAATAATCCGTAAAAGCGCTGCGGGGCTTTTTCGGTCGGGGGCGTTGGGAGATTAACAGAAACACAATCGTAATAATACGAGACGGCAACCGGGGAGGAAAAGTAATTATTTTAATAAAGCCGATGGTGATGGTGGATTTCTTTTCTCGAGGAATTTCCCATTCATTTTTTTCGCCGAAAAGCCGACCTAAATGTTATTAACAAAAAAGAGAGAGCGGAAAGGAGGAAATGCGACGAGAAGAAAATGAGTTTCGTTTCTCTCTCTGTCTTTCGTTCGTTTGGTAAACGGATCCGAATCCGTAATGAACGAGGCGGAGGAACACCGGACTCGGGGACTGGCAAAGGTAAATAAAAAGGAGTAGAGAAAATACGGGAGTAAACACGAGATGATGATGGCAGCAGCAACAGCAAAAAAAAAGCGAGTGGATCAAGGCGAAGAGAGAAACGCGCAAAAAAGCTGGTTCGCACACGTCGTCCCTTTCCCGCCCGTTTTGTTTGCGGAGTTAATCGAATATAATGGAGGCATTTGCCGGATTAGTTCTCTATTTTCAAGGGATTTAGTTCGGGTAGAGAGGTGAACCAGTAGCGGGCGGACGGGGCAACAAAAAAATGTTGGGGAACCGACGAAGAAAAAGAGGGAAACTGACAGAAGTGAAGGAGCGACGGGGCGTCAGGTGCGTACTATTAACCGCAACGAAAGAGGGGAAAACGGGGGGAAAGACCGGGGAGGAGGAAGCGAGCGAGCCTCCGTCAGGGCTTCTGACGAAAATTTATTCGTCTCTCACTTTCGACCCTTATTATTCCGCTTTTTGTTTAAATATATCTTTTGCCATTCTATTCCTCGTTTCCCTGCATTCAAAACACATAAGTTGCCGCAAAACGCAAATTGAAACGTTTCTTCTTGTTGAGAGGTAGACGATCCTTGCGCGTTTCTTAATTGTTAAGCGTTACAGTGACTCGACGACTTTTCCAGCGAACGATAACACATTTTATTATGGGATTGCCCGGTTATTGTTGTTGTTGTTCGATTATGTAAATTAAAAAGAAACGAGAAAGGAAAAAGGGGTCAACGCCTGACATACAAACCGGATGTGCCAGTTTATTAAGAAGATTATTCCTCACTCGGCTAGCGATTATTGTTCAATCTTATTGCCATTTGATGACGAACAAGAAGACAATGGCGATCGCAAAAAGTTGCCCAGGAGTCTTAATAATTTCCAAATTAGTCCAATGGAAACAACTTTGATCCTAGCGGAAGAGCAACTTTCCAATTACACCGTCGCCGGAGTCGTCTGAAGGATTCCGTTCGCGAGACTCGGAAATTAAATTAAATTCTTTTCTCTCGACACTCGCCGCTACATAAATCTTTCCGTTTCGTGGCCATCTCTCGCCGTCAAAATCTCATAAAAACGCTCCTCGAGTCCATTTACGAACGCGAAGGGATCGATCCACGTAATCAATTATTTACCCGTCCGACTTCTATTCCTCTTTATCACGCACTATTTATTGATATTAATGATGGTTCCGTTTACCTTCGAGAAACTATCCTTTAATTGCGCCTAATTAAAACTAATGACCGTAGAAAAGACGTCCGCGCCCGCCGCGTCAGCCGTTACCTCTCGGCAGTTTCGTTATCGAGTTGAACGCAGTTGGAAACGGTATTGAACGCTTCGAAGAAGGAATAAAAAAAAATTACTCGCAGCCGTTCCACGTGGAACGAGTCCTAACGAGCGAATTTTAATTGTTATTAGCGAAAGTTTTCGCGAGTATGAGACGAGTTCGCGCTCGGATTCATTTAGCACATCTTCCACCGCCGTCGAAATTTTTTTACGGCAATCGAAAGATTATCCAAGGCATCGCATAGATTCCCGACGAGATTCGTTCGTGATCGCAGCAAATGAATGCGCATAAAATCACGATTTGCCGGATTTTCCAGATTCTTCCGGTATGGAATTAATTGAATCGCGAAATCCGGCGGCGAAAAAAAAGTCGCGCGGAAGAATTCTTCGTGGGCGGCTTTTCCAAATCCCGCTCGGAATCCCAATAAAAATAATAATCGTCGCTTCCATTCAAACGGATTACCCCATTATATTCCACTCTCATTCATCGTTCTAATGATTGTTCGTGGAATTAGTCCGCGATTTGACAAGATTTTCGATTCTAATCGGGGGTACTACGTACACCAGTCTTTAAGCAACGGAACCTATTGTGTTGCACAAGAACAAACGCCCTTTGTTCTTCGCCTGTGGAGAGAAGAGTGGAAGCAGAAGAGCTTTGTGTTATTATTTAAAAAAAAAAAGGGAGAGAAAACGACGACCAACGACCGAACGTCGAGCGTTTCTTTTAGTTGAAAAGGAATTTGGAATAAGAAAACGGCCGGAAAATGAATGGCAAAGAAGACGAATATAGATGGAGAGTGAGAGGAAAAGAATCGCGTGGCTTTTCTGCATCATTTACTAAGGACAAATGGCACGCCTTTTAGCCTAACTTTTTTCTGCGTCCTCTCCTTCTTGCGTTCTTTTGCTCGTCGTTATTATTGTTACTGCCACCGCCACGATCGCCGACAGTAGCGTGCCCGTCGTTCTGATAATGACGGCCCTAATTCTTGTGCAATCTCCTTTTTTTTGTTTTCGCTTTTCTCGCTACAAGAAGATAATAAACAAGGAGCGAGCGAGGGAATCGTTTCGTTCGGGCGCGATTATTTATCTAAGCTCTTTAGCGAAACGAGGAGGGCAAAACGTGGCTAATGTAAGGAAATTATTTTACTGTCTCGTTGCCATTACTCCATTTTCCTCGCAAGATTTCCGCTACAATTCTTATTTGGCCAAACGAATCTACACGAAATCGGTTCGCAATTAAACTTTGGGCGACGGTTCGCAAAACGATTCGAAGACAACGTGTGCTTCGCGCAGAAAAAGAGAAATTCGCAAGAAGGAATCGTGTACGATGACGGTGCGTCGAAATTGGGTCGCTCCTTCATCTTCGCAGTTATCTGCGTATGTGGGGGAGCGAGAAAGTGGACGGACAAACGTAATGGAGCGGAATAAAATGTAATAGGAAAGAATTCCTTCTTTTTCCGTCGTTTTTACCTTTCATTCCTCCTTTCCTTTTGCACATTAAAGTTGAAGTATTGTAACGAATATGATAAAGGGAGGAATGCGAGAGCGAGAGAGAGACTGAGAGAGCGAAGAGTTGAACAGGCGAAAGTTTCGAGGGGATAATCTAAAAAAATATTGCTTCAATTTTTTATTGTTATCCCATATAATACTTCTCGTACGTACGAGTAAGAGCGGCGACGACGACGAAAAATTGCAGAGAAAATGATGATGAAACCGGGAGGAAAGAAGAATGGAAGTGAGCAATAAGAATGTAAAAATGTGGTTCGCCGCATTACGTTCCTAACCCGACGTGAAATTTTCGCATACCTTTATCATTTGTATTCCTCCCTCTTCGATAGAGATTCTTGCAAATTCTTCGCGATTCCATTCACGAGTTTCTACCGCACACACACGCGCGCGCGAGACGGTTGATTACATTAGGAAATTAACTCACCTGAAACGGTAGAACAGAAATTAATTAGTAGATGTTAGAAGCGGGGAATAAAGTGTTTGTCCTCGTGTTTAGAGCCCTTTTTAAATGCGAATAAAGTTCTCCTCTCTGCCAGCGAGATCTCCTCGAAACTTGCCGCGAGGACAAGAAGGAAACTTGGAAATTTATTCCCATTCTATTGCGTTTTCCGTACATATAACTTTCTTCTTTCGTATACTCATTTCCATTATTATTTCATCCAATGTATCCGTCTCGCTCTATTCGACATACACCGCGAGGGTTTTTATATGAACTTATGCGGTTCTTTCAATCGGGGACCGAGAGACAAGTAGTGGAAAAAGTTTCGCAAAGAATAAATATCATTCCGCCCGTTTTGCAAGAACATCTTACCAGTTATTGGAGACGATTCTCCTCTGCAAATCGAAGAATTTGGTCGCGGAACAACGACGATTTCAATCGCGGTAAATTGCGCATTCGAAAAACAAATCGAGGTGTAAGGTTTTTGTTGAATGCTTTTTGCTAAAGGAAATTAAATAAAGAATGAAAAAAGTGCGGCTGGAAGCTTAAAGAGTTTCTCTGACACATTTTTACTTCCTGTTTCTGCGGATCCTGTGGCTTAAATGAAAAGCAACCCAATTTCGTTGTTCCTTTACGGCGAATTAACGGCAAAAGAACTTTTAAATAGCGAACGAGTTTATTATTTGGCCGAAGATAAACATTTATGAATACATTCGTTTCCGGTCGTTTAATGTTTCTTTCGCTTTTTCACGGAAAATTGTTACAATTTTCGTCGGGCGAAAAACGGTTGCACGTCGTCATCGCTTAAGACAAAAAAAAACTGTTAAATCGTGCAGACAGTTTTTGGTTTAATACGGTTACATGGCAAGAATTTACCGGGCGAACCGAGAGAGAGAGAGAGAAAGGAAATTAAAATGCGAGACGATTTATATTAACGTGTAAAATTATGAGGCGAAACGCCGGGTACGTTTATTATTAAAATTATTAAACTCATTAACTGGCTTAATTTCCTAATCCGATTTTACAACAACACGGCACGACAAATAACGAGAAAGCGAGAGAGAGAGAGAGACCCTTAAAATTTTAACAAAAGTCCCCCGCATTTTATTTTCCATTTCGCCTTAAAAAAAGCTCCTTTTACTCGTCATTATTTCAATTAAATTCGCATCGTTCCCCCGTTTTCCCGATTCGCGTTTGTTGTTGTTGTTGTCGTTCATCCTTTTGTCTCATTAATTTCCGCCGTTTAATTAATTAAAATGCGCCCCGAACACAGCTAAAGAGGTCCCATTAAAATCTCCTTTAAAAGGGAGGAAAAGTACGTCTTGAATCGCGCAATCGATCGCCATAAAAATTCGTTATAATCCATTCGATATCGATTTTGATTATGCAATGAAAAAAAAAGCAACGGGAGCGGGGCACTAAAGCCCTTTTTACTATCGGAGTACGGTTTGGGATAAAACAAACATTTGTACCGATTTAAACGGGGATTAAACTGACTTTAACGAACGGGAAACGATGCAAAAAAGCCATAATAAAACGGGCAACGGGAATTGAGATGGAAACTGTTGGTTACCATCATCGTTGTGATCGTTATTGTTGTTTGTTTTCCAAGCGGTAAATTCCACTAATTTGCTTCTATCTGCCAACAAAATGGATCTTAACCTCTTTCTCTCTCGCTCTCTCCAACACAGCAAGTAACTTAATCAAATTAATTAATTAATTAAATCGGTATCGTAAATCAAAACTTGGAAATGGCAATAACAAGAACCGACGACGACGACAACAAACACAAACAAACCAAAAGAAGTCGATGGAACGTTTGTTTTCCATGTTGTTTCAATATTCGAAAGCCCAAGCTTTAGCGTTTAACAACCTAAAAACGGTTTCGTTTGGTAACTTCGAAAATCAAACAGAGATTCCTCGTTTTTTATGGTGGAATCGTTTAATAAACGGGAGGACGGAAGTTTATTTCATTTAAATCATTAAAAGAACTTTTAAATAACCCTTTGATGCGCGCAAAAAAGGAATCTCGTACTTAAAACCTCGATTACTTTTTAGTTGCCTTAACGTTAATTCATTTGGCGCGTTCACGATGATGACGACGATCATTGGAACGGCATTCAATGGAATAAGGTAAGCAGCAGCACATGTTACGTTTCTTAGGAAAAATAAATATAAATAACGTAAATCTCTTCTCGTGTATGCCATATGTTCGAGCCGGTGGCCCCCGTTGCCCTTAGATAACAGTTCACACGATCGCACCGAAATACATTCATGCGATGGCTGGGGCCGACGAAGAGGAGGAAGAAGAGCCGGCGAGAAGGAGATAGACGATTTTTTCTTCTTCTCTCTTCGTCCCATCATTATTATTATTGCATCCATCTCGTTCGGTCTTCCGTTCTTCCGCCGCTGCGAATTTCTCTTGGGAAATATCGGTGCGGATGATGATGAAGAAGAAGAAGAAGAAGCGGCGGTTGAACGAGGACCGAGATTCGCCATATTTTTCTCTCGCTCCCTGTCGCACTCCCTGTTGTTATTCACCTTCGTTCGGTTAAGAGAAATCTCGGTTACAATAAATCTTTTCTCGCATTTTTCTCCACTCAATTCCTAGCGTTTCCATACTTTGTTGTTGGCTGATTCGACGTTGGTGATGATCATTTCTTTGCGTCGTAGTTTCGAAATTGGGGTTGTGGTTGATTGCTCTAACGATTTCGAGAAGAATTTGCAAAATTTGGTAAACATTCTAAATAAATCGCAAACTATTACTGCGTTTTATTGATACGGCGACGCTTTAACGATTGCAAAAAAAGTAACCTCACCTATGTGGTGGCGTCATATTACTAAGAGACAAAATCAAATTGTTTTAAACTCGCGGGCGCGAATTGTTGCAATTAAACTCGACGAAAGTTATTGCCGCCACTGATTAATGCAAAAGTGTTAATTCGTGTTAATATTTGCGACGTGAAAGTAATAATTGTTGCTTGTAATGTTTGCCTATCGAAGAAGCAAGCAAAACAAGCGCGCGGAACAAAATATGAACGTGCGTTGTTAAACTCTGTGCAAATAATAACGAGGACAATAATAAACGTTTATAAACCGTCTAATTCATCGTGCGCGACACATTTCGCTCAACCGAGTTTCACTACTATCACTCCGGGCCACCGCAAACTGTTACAATCTCTTTTGCACACCATCGCAAAACCATCTCTTTGTCGCCGTTCTCCATGCATATTTACCACCGACGTTCAACGCGATGGCGTTAAATTGTTACACGACGACGTCCTCCAACCTCTTCCCTCAACATCAACAACATCATCAGCAGCAGCAACGTCAACAACGGCGAATTGTTGTTCAAGCGACGTTATTAGCTCGTATAAATTACGTTTACTATTTCGCAAATTTGCAATGAAATTTATACGCCGTTCAAATGGCAACGATGCTCTTTCAGCGCACGAAGAAGTGGCTCGAAATTGAAGCACCCACTTGATCGCTTCATTCGCACTTCGAGTGTCGACGATTGTCGCAATTTGGTCTAATAAAGCGGCGAAAAAAATGGTGGATGCGCCGTGTCACGAATCGAAATTTGCTTCTTTTTCAAAGCATGGATTTAGAGAGCTTTTACAGCCAAATTTGTATTGTTTAAAGTTTCTTTGCGGCAGAAAATTTAATTCGTTTTTTATACAAACGTCCGTTAATCGATAAATTCGCATTTTCTATCTTTCTTTCGTGCGCTATACGGTTGCTTTTAAAAAATTTAACCGTCGAAAATTGGTCCGGACGTTCGCCCCATCACGATCGCGTGTGTAAATAAATAAATTTCCAGCGGGAAAAAAAAATCCCGGAAATTAAATATGAGTAACAACACGGTACTTTATCGGCGTCTGGTGGCGGCGGAAAGAGAAAGTTGCGAGGAAAATTCAATTATGGCCGATATCCTTCTTATAAAATTACCATCGAATGTTCCGTTGTTGTTGCGAAAGTTCAACGAATTCTTCGATTGCACTGTGCAAAGGGGGAATTAATAGGCGAAAAATCGACGCAATTATTATCAATTTGAAAATATTCCGTCTGCAGAGGGCCCGTCCTACGGATGAAATTATATAAACGTGTGTTGAATAATGGACGGCAAATGAGGGACGACTGCCGCACTAACGGCACGGTAATTATTATAGTTTCGGTCGGCTCTTAGGCTATTAGTTTAACGACGCAAGCGGCCTCATTTACAATTATTAAACGACCCAATTTTCACAAATGTTTGCGTCCGGATCACGATTTTCGTCGCCTTCGATACCGAACACGGACGGAGACAAAAGAAGATCCTCCTTTGTTCAGCGGGTCGTGGAGAGATTTGTCAACAATCCTTTTTTCATCGACGGATCAATTCCTGCGGATTCAGGTCAATGGAGCTTATACGTTTTTTCGTTCGTGCTCTTTGCGCTTCAAGTAGTCGAGGCGAACTGGCAGGAAGGGTTCGTTAAGGAATTTTCGTCGTCTAGTAGTCGTCCTTCCATTGTGTACCATCAACCTCTTACATCGTCTCACCGAATGTCAAATAGAAGGAAACGAAGAGTAAAGAAATGGGCAAGAACAAAAAGTCGACAAAAAAAAGAAAACGACGGAATTGCGTCTATCGCATAATTCGATTCGAGTAATTACAAAAAGAACGAGCGGAGAGATGAAAAAAGTTGGCGAAAAGCTGCTTTTTCGCCGGTCCATTCCGAAGTAAAGAGTTTTAAGTATAATCGCATAAGAGCTTATTAAAATTTTTGTTATTAAGTAACTTTCGTCCTCCATCCGCTTTTCGTTTCTTTTTGCGCCGGAATTGAAGTGCTGCAAAACGTAATGTGCGCAAAAAGAAGAGAACAGGGAGAAATAAGCGGCGAAGAACATGGAAGGCGGAGAAAGAAAGAGCAAAGTCAGAGATCCTCATTAAAATGGAAAACTTTATCCCATATTATTTGCTTTATATTAAAAATTCGTTACCTGCGCTTTTTCCCATTTCGCCCCGTTCTCGCGATGCCCTTTTTTCCTTCGCCGGTTTGATTTAAAATTTACCAGCCGCCGCCGTTATTGCAGCGCCTTGTTCTTCTGGCCGCTTCGCTTCCTTTTGTTCGCCGGCAGATACGTAAAAGTTTCCGGTAATTCTCCATTAATTAAATAAGGGCCGTTAAAAACGGCGAGCTATGGCTTTGCGGAAGGGAAGCGCGTTATTTGCATTTCCGGCATTATCGAACCGCAAACTTAAAACGTTGCCGGGGGACGAGTAGAAGAAAATTGAAAACTTGCTCGCGAGGAATCGCAATAATAACTTTCTTTTAAGGGCGTCCGATTCTTTTCCTCCGAGTACGAGCAGCTTAATCTAATAAGGTCGCGATTTGAGTGCACGAATCGATTTCGGGATAAAAAAAATCCGCTTGAGCGCGGCCGGATTATAATAATCGTTAACAGAGTCCGTTCGACGATCGAAATCTAATCGACTCGCACATCGACACGTCCGATCGACAGTTTGGCCCCCCCGGAGTTTTAAGCGCAATGTTTACCAAAGGGCGGGCAAGAAAACAAGCTCGCACACACCCGCACGAGATGATTTATCGGAGCGGCCATAAATTTTTGCTCTCCCCCGATCGTTTCACTCTGCATTATCGGGTATAAAGTGTCGTCCGGCCACTCGGAGGAATGTTTACGAGCCGAAGAACGCTACGGCATCGGAGTGCGTGCCTTCGAACCAATTTTCCGGCTTTTTTATCCCTCTCGGTCAGTTTTATTCGCTCCCGTATTTTAAACCCCAAAACCGAACCGTATTCGTCGCGTCGCCGTCGCATAAATACGGGATATATCCGTCTTTAAAGCGATGTAACAATTTTACTGCGGCCACAACGCTTTTTGCCGGTCTCCTTTTCCCGTCAAGTTTTTAAGGGCCGCCGTAAAAGTTAAGTGTCGTATTACTCGTTTCACCTTCCTCCCGCGCTCTCTCGCACTTTCTCCGTGCACTTTCGCAATGAGCGATAGAAACGGCGGAGCATCCATCTGCACGGTTTTATTCCCCGCCGAAAATTTACTGGCCTGTTAAATATTATACTTTCTCGGCTGTTGTAACGTTTTATTCTTCGTCCTCCTTCCTCGCGTTGGTTTTCTTGCCGTAACAATTACGCTCGCCCTTTCTATATTTTTTTTGCCCGTTCTTTTCGCCCGTCGCCGCTCCAACTCTTGATACGCGATTACAAGCGTTTTATGTTACCACATAAAAATCTGTAATAACGTTATACTTGTAATACGATGAATTATTATGTACGATAACTACGGCAAAGAAAACTTTTCGTGTGCAGAAAATAAGCAGAGAAACACAAAACAGTTTTGTTTGTGAGGATCGATTAAAAGCTGATTAGAATGGAACGAAATAAAATGCGGATGCACGAGGAAGTGAGAGTGATTTTAAACGAGGCGCCTCCACCAAAAAAAGAAACGTGAAAGTGGCAAAAAAATCGGCAGTTTTTTGCGCACGCGACGCTGCTTAAAACAATATTTATCCGTCTCGTACAAATAAAGGGGCGCGTCGACGTCGGCGAAGGGCGTAAAAAAATGAAAAAAGTGCTTTCAGATAAAAAGTTACTTAATCTTAATACGTCTAAAAGGTACTTCGCAAAAAAGTTAAAACGTCTTCGGTCTATAACACTTTTTCTTCGCAGATATCGTCGCCGCTTCCGCAACTACGACTCCATCACGCGCGATTTTCCTCTCGCAGTTATTGTTGTTATTATAATGCGACGTCGCGCAATTTAAACGAGACGCGCGTTATAGATTAAATTTAGCGGAAAATGTATGGTGATTTTATGCGAATTTTCACGTTGCAGAAAAATCGACAAGGAAACCGAATGGGAAGCCGAGCGAGAGAGGAAACTTTAATAATTATTTCGCAAACAAAATGTAACGCGCTCCGCGCTCGTATAATGTGACGTTAATAATAATAATACGTCTACCGCAGACAATATGCGAATTGCAATTTTATTGTCAGCAAAAAAAATCAAACAAATAGACTGACAACAACGCGAAACCTGTCAGAAAGTTCGCTAACAGGTGAACAATGGCACTGCAGCTTGCTTTTGAATGCGAAGCCGGTAAATTAATTATTGCAATAATACGGTTGCATTTTGGTTTTATCATTTTAAATTCGCTCCTTTTTTTTTTGCTTCTTCGTTTAAAAACCGATTACAACGGATTCGGACGGCCAAAGTCCGGGCCAGCCGCACTCTGCGCGTTTACATTTCAGTTACAGACATCATTATAATTAAATTAATTAATGATCGGCAATAAATTACTGTTAACAATGACGGCAGCAGCAGCGGCGACGACAAGAACAACAATAACGAGAACAATGCCGCCGTGTCAGCGCTGACATTCGTAAGATTTACTAGAAACATATTGATATCAGACGCGTTCTTCGCCCCTCGCTCGCGCGCCCATCATCAATCCGTCCGTTTCCCGTGCAACAGCAGCGAAGTTACCGCGGAACACGTGTTCCGGATAGATGATTATCATCCAGAATTTATCATCCACAACCGACCGACAGATACGTGGAGAGATACGTTACAAGGTTTCGATCCCAACGGCACGAATGTACGTACATATGATTAGCCCCGTTCGGCATTTCATCCCTTAAAAACATTTACGCGAATCCTACGGGACCAACTACAACAATGGCAATCGATCGAATCGGGTCGCATTGCGTTTCCTAATGAATAATTCGAGATTCGAGTTCGTCGGGGGAGCAACGGAATTTAGCAACAAAAAACAAGGAAGACTTTTTTGGATAGAGGTAAACGGTTTTCCGGTGGAAAATTAAAAAAAAAAAAACAACAACATCGGTTTGGGCGCAGGAACGTATGCAATGAGGGCCCAACATTTAAATTGATCCGTGGAAATCGTGCGAGGGAAATTTGCTTCGCATTAAGAAGCATGATTCGCATGCGAATCGATGGCGAACTTTAATTTTCCTAGACGTAGAACGGGAATGGAGGGCGGAGGGAGAAGCGGAAAAGAGCAAAAGTCAGTGTTAGACAATAAAAAGGATATTAATGATTCCGTCTGCCTCGAATATTTAAGTAGGTTAAGAATTTTTGTGCAATTTATTTATTTTTGAAAGAGAGGGAAAGAAGAAAATTTCCTCGAGCTGCTTATACAATTTCCTTGCTCGTTTCACCAGTTTTTCTTTCCCGTATTTTTTTCTTGCCCTCTCGTGGAAAAACTATTCTTCTTTTCATCATTTATTACGACGTAACAGAAACCGAAGGAAAACAACCCGGTGGGAGGTTGGGCGATGAGGAAAAAGTGGGAGATTATCTGCCCATGTCGTTGTTAATAATATAAAACGTCCATCAACTCGCCGGTCATACCGAAATGGAGAAAGCGGGGGGAACAACAGCCGAAGAACCGGAGGACGGCGCAAAGAATATAGGCCATCAAACAATTCCTCCATTTCTTTCTTATAATAATTTTCTTTTCTTTGTTTCGCCCATCTTTCAACCTCCTCGTTCCGACCCCGCATTATTTATTTATTTCACTCTCCCTCTCTCTCTGTCGGTTTTACTTTCCTTCTCGGACAAACACGTCCCGATAATTAGGTCCTCCTCCGCTCGCCGGCGGTTTTAGTTTTTCCTATCCACCCCAACAAAAACACGCTTCCTTCTCCTTTTTATTTATTTTTTCCGGCCAAGAACCGCCGTCGTACAAGAAAAGAGAGAGCGAGAGCAAGAGAGAGAGAAAAAGGTGATTTATGAGAGAGTAAAGTAAACAATTCAGAACGAGAAATAAATCGAAAAGTTGGGCGACAGAATGACATACGATCCGTTCACGTGGCACCGGATACAAAGGTACAAACACCTATTCGCTTTCAATGTTTTTCATCCCTCGGTTAGCTGCCCCCTCGCCCCCGCATTCTTGCCCTCCGTTTTCATTACCGCTAATTTGTGGGGACGGAAAAAGAAATGCTTTTCCTCCCTTTTTCGTCCGATAAAACAAAAAGAAAAGCCCAGAGAGAGAGAGAGAGAGAGAAAATGAAAATTAATGGGGACGAACTGAACGCGGTTTTTTTTGGTGGAGGCGCCGGTGCTCGAGCGAAAAAACGCGCTCTTCGCCATTTCTTCTTGCTCTTTGGTCGACGAAACGTTACAATGACATCGACCGGACTAATATCTCCGCGTGGGTGGGCCATATACTGCGGAGGAGCCAAAGGGGGTTGGAAATGTGCGAGGGGATGGCACATTATGTAATAAAGTTAGTTAATAAATCAGATTTGCGTGAGTTTGGAAGTTAGTTGTTGTTATTGCTGTTAAAGCTGCTTTATTATTATTAATTGTTGCGATTTCTCGTTAATTTCGCTCATCGAATCTCGCACTTATCGACTGTCGCACAATTTTGCCAGTTACGTAATCCCGCGAAAAGAAATTAACGTCTTATTATTTGGCGATGACCGGAAAGTAAAAAGGTCGTTTTGCAAGTCCTAAATAAACGAAGAAATCGTTTCCGATTATGTAACTGGTCAATTTGCGAAACAAAAAAGGGGTGCGAAAGAGCGAGTTTATTGGATTTTCGCTGCGAAAAACAAATTGGGGTGGATCATCGTCGATCGTTGTTTTGTTCGGCGTTTCTTTTTTGGTCGGTTCGTTAAATTGGCGAACATCCCGTTTCTAAAACGGGAATAATTATTAATAAATGCGCGTGTATTTTTTGCACGTACGTGGCCTTCTTATTAATCGCGTCATTTAGCGTCACGTGGCGAATTGTAATAATAAGCAATCGTTTGGTTTATTGTCATTTCGCGAATTCTTTGTCGACTTTTCGCGTCGTACGTACGCTAATATTGCGAGTTATTTTTGGCGTTTGGCCCAAATATTTTTCGGCGACGTTTCCTAATTCGTTTTATTAAACGCGAATTGATGATGTGTTTATGGCATTTAAATCGCACGGAACAAAAGTATTTGAATGTGAAAATATTTACGAATTCGAACACTAATAACGTTCTCGCGCAATTCGCATCATTTCGATTGCATCAGAGGTACTTTTTTCTTGCAAATTCTTGCTAAACGTTTGACGCGCTAATTAAAAGCAATTTTGTAGCTCTGGATGTTAGCGCGCTGGATGCGGACGGTCGAATAAATACAATGAAAACAGGTGGCATATTTAATTAAACGAGGATTCCCGATAAAGTTGCTTCTTGCAATTTAATGAATTAATAATATCGCGAAGAAACGAACAAGCTTCTTCTCAAATTATAAAAACTGTAATTTATAGCTCAAATTCGCAAAAAAAACGGAAAAGTTAATATAGTCCAGGGATCGGGATGAGAGAGAGAAAAAGTTAACAACTCTATTTGGTACCGCACAAAAATGTAAAAAAGAAGAAACGGGAATGGAAACGAAATGAAGATGAATTAATTTTGTTCGCACTCGCACTTTTTTCCGTCTCTTTTCCCCCTACGAATTTTTTTTATACCACGTAATTCACTCACCCGAACGTTTTCATTTCAATGTACGCACCGTACAAATTGGCATCATTTAAAATACAACGCACACACACGCACACAGGCGAATGGAAAAAATGTTGGTTTTCCATCAGAAAAAAGTTTGCAAAAAAGAGAGCTGCGTAAGTGTTTTTTTTTATGCGAATGACAATTATTGTTTGATCAATTGGATTTAGTTGGTATTTATAAAATTAATTCGTTCAAGTGAAAAATCGATGCAAAAGAGGCCGTTATCACTTATCGCCCGGCGAAAGCTCGCAATAAGTCCTAGGCCGAATCGTTGATTAGTTTCGGCCAACGATTAACCCATCAAGTGACGCACGAAGAAATCTAATAATAATTAATATAACGCTCTAAAACAATAATAAAATATTTTACCCTACTCAGATTTCCGGACAGTTCCTTAATCCCGGGCATTATGATAGTTATCCCTTTTCGTGCGCTCCCCGCCAATCATCGTTATGACATACGAATGGCGGTGGAAGACGACGATCCTTACCTGAAACAGGAAAAAATACAGATTAATCGATCGTCATTTCGAGTTAATAACGTTCCTCTTTTAATTCGTCGGGATAAGAGGATTTCCAGGAGGCAAGAAGAGGGAAAGATCGGGCAGAGCGAGTTTTAATAAAGTAATCTGCTTTACTACTTTCGCTTCTTTTTTTTTGCTCATCGACATTTAATCCATCAGTAACTTTTCTAATAATAATCATTTCGCGCGGGGACGGCGAGAGGAGCGAAAACAGCGCAAATTGGTTCGATTAACGAGCAAATATCGCCGGGCCATAATCAATCGATGATTAAAAACCTTTTGCGTTTCCTTCTGAAATTCCCCCGATTCAAAGTTTAGCCAAACTACGAAAAATTGAACTTTTCCTCCTGGCGAAACGACTGACAGTCGTTTATTATTAACGGTCGTCTCTCGAGATCTATCGATCAGCTCTTTAAATATAGCGTCGGGCAGTGTATTTCTCGCGAAAATCTAACACTTTCGCAACGCAAAAGTTTTCCGCGAGTTATCCTTCTTCGCTCGCGAAATAACGTGGAAATGATGATGAATGAGCGGCGTTGGAGAAGGAAAAAACGGCGATAATAATAGGAATGTTTACGCATTAGGCGCGGTAAAAGAATAAATGAATTTCGCGCGATTCCGGCGCTAAATGATCGCGAACAATAAGATGAACGCTGTTAAATAATTTGGAAAAGTCTTTGTTTTGTTTTTATTTGCCTCATTGTTGCGAACGCGACACAATAAATTTTATTATCCTTTATTTTTTCGCTCATTGTATTTCACTCTTCTGTCGTTTCCCTTTATTGAGATTTATTATTAGGGAAGACAATATAAAAATCCTGTAGCCGCCCGAAAAGTCGACAAACAATCATAAATCATTCGACATTTTCTGTTATCAAATGAGTGACACGATAACGATGATAATAAAAGCAACGACAACGGCAACAAAATGGGAATTACTAAAGCAAATTGATGATCGGCGAACTATTTCGCGATTAAAAACCCGAAATATTTGCATTAAAAAAATCCATTGCAGGCATAGACATCTACGAAGAAAAAAAAACTCAATAAAAGTGATTGGCATCAATTGATCCGCAATTTTTTACCACCAATCGATTTATTTTTGAAAGAACTTTGCAGCCAGATGCATCTCCACGAAGCTTTCGCACTTTCTTTTTAACTTTTTCGCCTCCTTCTCGGTCTCTTTCACGGTGACATCCCCCAAACGAAGAACGCACAATAATAAACAAAACGTGATCGTCGTGGGAGAGCTAATGAGCGAGACGGTCCTAAGAGAATGCACGACGACGACGACGACGATGACGACGGCGAACTTTGCGAGGGCGGTAGCCACGAAAACGTTTTAGTTTAAAATGATTTATACAACATTCCTCCCTTCCCCTTCTCAACTTCTTCCTTAGCCACCCTCACTTTCACTCATTTAACCTCACTTTTACTCATCCGCCCTCGCTTTCGCTCATCTCACCCTCACTTTTCGCTCGCGTTACCCTCACCGGCCCCATATACATACATTTTGCTTGTGTTTATTGCCGAGGGAATTGAAATTAATTTCGTCAGTTTTCGCTAATCTTCCATTCCGCCTCTTACCAACCATGATCATCGTCATCCTCTTGTAACACCGGCGCCAAAAAGAAAAGCAACAACAAAACGAACGAAGATGATGGAGAAATTGTAAGGGGAGAGAGATGATTGCACGAGTGGCCATAAATTATTTGCGAAGTATGTTTACCATTAGGCCAGTGGAGGCAGGGAAAAAACTTTTACATTTCTTTTGTTCTTCGCTGCCATCCACTTCTTTCTTACACTTTTTGATTTTTAATTTAAACGGCAACCAGCGCAGTGCAGGGAATATTAAGAAGATGAAAAGAAAACGAAAAGAAGGTGGTAATTATAATAATGAGGGGCGAAGAAATGAAACGGTCCCTCTGGTTGTTGTTGTTGAATGAACGTAATAATAGGAGGTTTTTTAATTCATTTCCATGCACACGGTTGTGTTGCCGTTGCCGTCTTGTTAAATTCTTTTCTCTTTGCCGACGTTAATTAGCGAATATTAAATTAGTTACGTTTAATTAATATGCAACACATTTTCCGGGACGTTATGTGTGCTAATTCCTTTTGCTCGGTTGGATTTTATTTTTTCAAATCTTTTTTTAATACCTCCACCTCCCGGACAGTGCTCGTTGGATGAACGTGATGGCAAAAAATATATTTATAATGAGACAGTGCCGTAGTTGTTGCACAGAGATGGAGGCGGATGATGATGAGTACGTGATAAAATTCTGCAAAATCTACCTTGCGAAATAACTTAAAATAGTATCGCGAGAAGTTGTCAGTCTTCAGATTACATCGCATTTCGCATCCCCCAAAGTTTTGTATTATTTTTTCTTCTGAATTAAAAAAAAATTTAATTGATTCGTAAATAAAGTTTGCTGTTTATTTTGGAAAGTCCCCCGACTTTCGGCGAAATTGTTTCGAAATAATTAGAAAGAAAGCAATTGTTTCTCGCATAAAATTCATCAATTCGCAAGTGGTATTATTACGTATTAAAGTTGCTCCTGCAAATGTTTGTTCCCTCGCCCCACTGTCAACTCCCACGATCCTTGATTATTCAATCAATGCTCGGAGGAAAAAGAGAATATACGAAGGGAAAAAATGGGAAGCTGAGATGACAGAGTGAAAGCCAGAGCGAGAGAGACTTCCGTTTCCGTTTCTTTCACGCTCCCTTTTTCAACTTTCTCTTTCGCGTTTCTTTCACTCGCTGTTTTTTTTTTTCTATTCGCAAGGCGAAAATACATTTCGTACGGTCTCTTTTATTTCGCGAATTATTTATTTCCGTCACCTTCCCACCAGCGACAGGTGACAGATGTCTATTGCTTTCTTTTTTGCAAAGAGGCCAAAAAAACGAGGGTTAGTGCAAAACAAGTGGTAAATGAAAGTAGGAGAAGACGTTCCTCTTGTTCCCACTTCTTTTCCATCTTTTATATGGATACATAAATGCGACATTACGTTCTCTAGAGATTATGCTTTCAATATTTCTTTTCTTTTTTTGGAGTTTTTTTTTGTTCTTTCACTTATCCAGTTCCTTTTCGTTTCTCGGCGAACATTTCCTTTCTCTACTATTGATGCTGTTGTTGCTGCTGATGGTGGCAAATAATTCAAATTGGAAAACGAGACTGAGCAGAAATGCGAGCGAAATGTAACAATATAAGTTACATATATCGAGGCAACAAAAAAAAAGGAGGAAAATAAAAAGAAAATAGTGTGTACTGCACGCCCTTTGGATGGCTGCTGGGATAACTGCCAGCATAACAATTTGTTTGCGAAAAAGGAAATGGTAAAATTTGCAAATAGCACTTTCGCCGTTTTGCTTTTCGTCTCGTTTATTATTCCATCACTATTATGTTTTATCGTTTCGCTGCAAAAATGTTTTCAAAATTGCCTAATTCTACAATCTTTTCTATAAAACTAAAATTTGATTTGGCAAAACGAGTTGGCATTAGGCCTATCCAAAAGTTACGATTAGTTAAATGCGTTTTTTTGCGAATTAATTAACTCTTTCCGTTCGTATTGCACAAAGTAAAACTGGTCAGTTTCCAATTGGACAAATGGCCGCTACATTTTAGCGAAATTATTCGCAAATGCGTATTTACAATTATCGTTATATGCGGGGTCCATTAAAATGGGCATCCGAAAATCGCCAATCTCTATTAATTTTCATAATGACCGTGCATTTTAATGCTGTAATAATTGCTAATGAATCGCCGATAGTCTTTTCCTTGTTGCATTATATTAATAACTTTTAATCGGTCGTAATAACGGTTCCCATTCCTGCGATTCAATGCAAATAAATCAATTTTAATCGATTATAATTACTCGAACGTCCATTGCGTTGTTGAATAAATAATCCAAATAATAATCAGAATCGTAATTATCGTCATTTAATGGCCAGATTATTTACCCTCATTTAAATATAATAATTATCAATGTTGGGCAAAAAAATCTCTCGCTGTTTACTCGTTCTTTTTCCCTTCTTTTTCCTCGTCAACGTCCCCGAGAACATTTTTCCCCGTCGCTCCACGTGCCATCTCCCGTTTTATTATTATCACGATGCGCGAGTTTAAAACTTGCAACATCACTCTGACACTTTCCTGACGGTTTGTTTGTTGGCAGATGAAGAACACATCCGAAATATGATGATGATAATGGAGTTGAATATGTGCTAAATTTTACATTGCAAATAATAATCTACTAGGAAGACCGGAAATAAATAGGAACTGCGTCGGATTTTTGCAAATTGTACATCAAAATGCTCAAAGAAATTGCGTTTAGCAGCAACGTTTCCCTTTGTTCCCCGAACGAATCTTTTGCAGGCGGTCGTTAATTGTCTTTCTCCAAAGTAGCTTTGTTGCCGAAGTTTCGTGAACGCAAAAATCAGTTTCCGATTATTAAACAATAACCGAAGAATCGGTCGTTTAATTATAAGCAATTAATCTTTTTCTTTCGGAGTAATTGAAGGAAAAGTTTTGGGAGTTCACTTTGCAAAATTAAAACTTCTCGTTCTGCATAACGATCGTTTACAACGTAATTAATTTGCAATTATCGCTTTGTCTCTTCCGCTGTTTTTCTCCTTTTTGCATTAAACTTCCAAAATTAGAATTAATTGAATACTTTCGGGGGACGAAAAAAAAACAATGACGCGCTCTAATTAAGTTAACAGCAACAATGCGAAAGACTGCAAAAAAAGGGAATCGGGTTAATAAATTCTTGACGCCGCCACGAGTTGTTTTCAATTCGAATCGACTTCTAATTAGATGTTTCCGATACGGCCGGATTGAAGCCCGCTTTTTATTTCGACCGGTTTATTTCATTTTTTCTTTCCTCCGACAATTTCATGTAGAAAAATGTTTGAAAGTTATATCTTCGATAACCGAACGATAGAAGGGAAAGGAGTAGAGAGAGAGTAAAGTTGAAGAGGCGAAAAAATCTTTTCACGATAGGACGACTTTCCGAAGTGTTTCCCAAAGATCAGAGCAGATATATAGAAGAGGGTAAAGAATGGAAGAAAAAAAGGGAATAAGGGAAAAGTGGATTTATATATTTTCGTAGACCACCTCTCCGACTTTTCCATCCCTTTTCAACCGACCTCCTCCATATCATATCTATCGACTTATATTCTTACATCGATCCCTTTGTTCCCCATTTTTAATCGAATCTTTTCAGTTAAAGTTTTCTCCACTTTAAAAAAGCGCTTTCCGCATCGGAAAAATCGACTTCCCTCCTTATCTATCGATTTATTATTATCATTATAACCATAGCAAAAAAGGGACGCGGAAAGGGCGGAAAAAATTAGGAACACGTCGGCCGTTATTAACTCATTAATTAAACAGTTCAATTAACTTTCTAATCTAATAATATTAAAGTTGATGGGCTAGAGTGTGTTTTAATGAGACGAGCGAAAACCTTACCTCGGCCCTCGCCTATTCCAGGCCCTCGACTTGTCCTTATTTCTTCCACTTTAACGCTTTATTACCTTCAATTTATATCAAAAATACTTCAGGTTACATGCGATACGTTTGTGCGCCCGGATTTTTCTTTCCTTCGTTTCCTTTTCTATTGTACGCTAACAGACGAAGAAACTTTCTAGCTTAATAAGAAAGAGGATGGAACTAGAGGCGAAAAAGACTCGCTTTTGTTGCACGCAAAGAAAGACAAGATCCTCATTTCCCCTAATTTTTTTTTGTCCCTTCGATCCTTTCCTCTTTCTCGCCCCTAAAAATACACTCCGGCTACAATGGAGAGATCGTCTTCGATGATACGTGCACGAAGACATTTTTATTCAAAGTGTTGACGATGGCGCAGAGAGATGAAGAAACGTCGGGACTCGGCGCTCTCTTATCGGCGTTATAACAACGTGCCGGGGAAATGATGGTTACGGTTACGACCGCGCCGATAAGTGTCGCAGAAATGGGCAGCCGGGGAACGAGAATCGGCAGCAAAAAGTGGACGATAAAAACGAAATAAAGCCGAAGACTTGTTTGACGAGCCAAATCTTCGCGGAGAGATCGCGAAAATTAATCGAAAATCACGTGCGATTTTCACGTGACGTTGATCACGTTTCATCGATTTGCACGTGTTCCAGTTTGCGTCATTGTTCCTCCTCTCCCGCTGACCAATTTATTTAAAGGCTTTCTGTTGCTTTTGATCTAATTATGCGCTAATTGAATGGTAATTAAAACCACGTGGCATACGTTTGTCTGCGCTTCCATTGTAGAGCGTCACGGGGTAGAATTGGCGAAAAATTGGATGGCGAAAGAGCGGGGGAGGTGGCAAAAAGAAAAATCAATGTAATAATGAAGTTGTTTCGAATTGGCAAACGTGCAGTAACAATTTGTGTATGTGGGAGAAGAAATCGATACGATGGCATTGTTTAAATGGTTTTAATGGATGATTGATAATAAACTAGCTTGCAATTAGATGCAGATACTTAACGGAAGCAAGCGAAAAATGCATTGAATTCATTCGCTTGTTTACTAACATTGCAAAAATCTGAGCGAAAAACCGATCAATCATTAATTCCGGCCACTCCCAGCCAAAGGGAAAAAATGTAAAAAAATAAACGGGATGTTTACAATTCTTGTCGTATAACGCATTAAGGGAAACGTATTGTATGGTGGCGATTTTTTCTCTCTTTTTTTTGCAAGGGTGACGAAACAGTAAACAGAAATTGATGGAAGGCTTTCGATGGAGACCGAGAGGAACACGGCGCGGAGGAGGCGAACGCATTTTTTCCGACGCCAAAAAGAGGAAAAAATCCATCATCCTAATAAAAAGTAAAAAAATCTAATCCATCGTGCCGCAATTTCTTCTCTGCCCTCAATCTTTTTGTGTTTTCTCTATGTGGAAGGACGGTTTCGCATTTATGTCATTCCGATAATAAAATGATAATTAATCAAAATCTGATACAACAACAACAACAAACAGATTTGCGAATCTCCGCCGTCGTTTCTTTTTTGCAGTTCCATTCATCCTCGCAGAGATAATGATGATGGCGAAAAAAAATTTAATGCGAACACGATTTCTTTTTGTCGATCGACATTGACGCTATTTTTATTTTGCCCAGATTCTTTGTCGATTAAATTGTACGAGGATGGATGGATCGGTGACGGCGGCGGCGGCGACACGTTCCAATATAATCGGTTAAGTTGGGGAAAAGCCGAAAATCAAGAATAGGGAAGCGGCTTTTGTTGGTTGATTTTCTCTTTCAAACGAGAAATATCATCGAAATTCATATTTGTGTATGAGAAATATAAATATATTCTCGAAGGGCGGCATATGTTGTCTAATCCAACCAAATGGAAAATCCAGGCAAAAAAAATAGAAAATCTCGAATGGTAGGCCGAAAATTCAACAATTTCTTTTCGCGTTTTTACTTCGTCTCCAATACAATCGTATGATACTCCACTTTTGCCCCCTTTTTCAATTTTAAACCTACGCAAAAAAATTGCAACGTCGACTTTAACAAGAAAAACTCTGGCAATTTTAATTTCGAAACTATAGGATTCTTAAGCAACCGATTAGTTTCAATAAATTAAGGCGCGCGGCACGTTCGCGGCGGAGAATTTATCTTTCCTCATCTAATTCTTCGTCTTTTTGCCGTGCCAGCGAGTGTACCTGTGCAATATTTTCCGTCTCGAAATTTAATTTGGCTCAATAAAACATTCATAAAATAGGCGAAATTATTATTACGCCAAGGAATCCCGCTCGTGCGCCGCCTACAATAATATCCTCCCCTGTCCTCGAGGTCGTCGTGACAGGTCGAATTCGCTGCTGTTGCCGGTGGTAGAAGTAGAAGAAGAGGGCCGGAATACGTTATTTGCGACGGAGGTAATGACGATGGCACAGCGCACGAAGAACGCGAAATTAGATTTTAAACGGAACGGGAAAACATGCACGTATTTTCCTACCGATGCACATGTGGATGGTAATCCAAGATGATGAGGAATTTTATCGACGGAAGAGGAAATCGAACTTTTTCTAATCGATAGCTTCTGTTGATTCGCGATACGATACGATTAATTACGTTATTAATCAGTCTTTCCTTCGCAAAGGTTCGAAAGCAAGAGAATTAAATTAGGCGGAGGAGATTTTTGCTGGGAAAAATTGTTTGGGCCGACAAAAAAAATGTATAAAAGCAACTGGAAGGACAAATCTTTTAGTGGCGGTAAATTTTTCATCTTGTCCCCATTTTTCACCGTCGAAGAAGTTGGCGAAAAAGCGAAAAAGAAAGGAGTCCGTCTGTTGTTGGAATGTTGCAGGGACGGGGCGAAAATGGCGAATTCGAGGGAAAGAATTTTCCTTGTTGTACAAGAGATAATGACGTTGTCTTATCATTAAAATAATAATCTTTATGATTGCCGTAATAAAGGAAGATTCATCATCATTATCCCTGCTCGTTGCCGTCACTTTCATTTACTTTCATAATGGAAAATGGATTTGGAAGAGTTTCAATTTTCCGTCAATTTTCATCCGATGCAAAAGTAGCAGGAAAATGAAAATCCTTTTCAGATTTTCATCGTCCCCGCTCGCTCCTCTTTCTCTTCCAGTCATTTTTCTCCTTCTCTTAGTTGCAGTTGGAAGTAAGTAAATTTTCTTGTTACAATGGAGGGAAAACTATCCACACGAGAAGAGAAAAAAAAAACGATAAAGTAATTGAAAAGTTGAACGGCGAGTAAAAGAAAACCCCTTTAAGAAGTAGATAACTTTTTACCGTCGAACATCGATGACACATTTTATTATTACCATTATTATCGGCGACAAGTCTTCGATGGAAATAAAATGGAATTAACGCCGCACGAGATCCTATCTGCCCCAGGAGGAAGGGCGCTCACTTTACAACACCTCCCCGTCATCATCGTCGTCGAACTCTTTTATTATCATCGTGCAATTTTGCGATTTGATTTTGTTCGTTTCTTCATCGCTCATAATCCACCCGATAACACTAAAACTTTGAGCTTTTAATTCACGCTTAACGATTACTTTTTTCGCTGTTTGAACGCGCTTCTTCAGCATCTTGTTGGTCGCTTTTTTCTCGGCCGGACAGCGGAAGAATATCGGGGGGGGGGGGGGGGGGGCAAAAAAGAGACGTTAATTGAATCAAGTATTTGATTTTGAGATTAAAATCTCGCAGATGTCGACGTT
Source organism: Hololepta plana (assembly GCA_963695495.1). Classification (NCBI taxonomy): domain Eukaryota; kingdom Metazoa; phylum Arthropoda; class Insecta; order Coleoptera; family Histeridae; genus Hololepta; species Hololepta plana. The sequence continues at coordinate 1,677,135 of OY968839.1, forward strand.
CCCTCATCAACTTTTTCCTTTCTTTGCCCCCGTTAATTTTCTCCCCGTTTAATCTGCATCTGGACGCTTTCGTAATAATCGCGATAACGCGAAAAATCAATTAGGAGAACGCCGCCCGGCAGAGAGACGGTTTGCAGATATTCGTGCCAAAAATAATTGATTCTCTATCCTCGAAATTGGAATTGAATTAGCAGCAGAATTAATTAATTATTGATTGATTTAAAATGAGTATTATATATATATATTTTTTTAAATAAAATTCAATAAAATGCGTTTATTCAAACGGAACTCCGTCCAAAGCGAGAATGATGGTAATAAAGGGAGGTCGATGCAAATAAATTTTACAACATAGTGGCGCATTGGTTGTACACGTATAATACAATTCCACGTGGGGATAAGGAAAAGAGCGAACGATGGCATAATACAGGTGAGAGAGAGAGAGAGACGAAGAAAGAACTCGGTTTCGGTTGCGACTGTTACCTAGTAAATCAACGTGACACGTAAAACCACATCTTACACGATTCCATGAACACACGTAAATCCGATATAATATACAATCTCCGGTCGATCTGATTTATCAATAGGCGGCATAAAGAGGAAGAAAAACCGTCGACGAAGATGGCGAGGAAGCCGGGGCGAAAGAGCGACGAAAATCGAACACGGTTGAACTGGCGAGAAGAAGGGCGACGGAGAGCGCGGCAGATTGGGTTGCAAATGAAATATCGATTCGTTCGCAAATTGAGCCGTACGTACACCTGACGTTACGTTTAACTGCGAACGCAAAAAAAAACAACAAAGAGGGACTTTGTAGCGAGTTTCCAAAGTGCCGGCCCTTCAACCACCGGTGGCCTAACAACTGACAAGGACCCGCACTCGAACGGGGGCAAATTTCAAGCCAAGCGCCGTAAAGAACGCTTCGGAACGCGCGAATCGACAAACTGTTTCCGGCGATGACGAAAGGGAAATAGTTAATTAGCAATATTCGCGAGTAACGTAACAAAAGTGTATTAAAAGCGGCGAATTTTTTGCGCGTCCTCCATTTCTATTGCCCCATTGTTAAACAATCTCGTTCATTATTCACGATAATTAACATGCAGCAAAATTCGCGTAATTAAAACACAATAATAATAATAATAGAAAATCTGCGTTTCGTTTAAACAAAGCGCTAACAAAAGCAGCGGACAAACACGAATTAATAATGATGAAAGCGATAGTGATAGCGGTGATAACAACGCGAGCGGGAAAAAATAAGGTTAAACCTCTCTCCTGATGGGTCATTTTAAATGCCGAAGCGACAAAAAAAGGTCGCAATTTGTAGAAAAAAATTAATTTGCCAACAGGATAATTAATTCCTTTCGTCCGTCCCTATCTCGCCAGAAAGTCCATTGTTGCTCGCTTCTTCGGGGGGCGAAATCTCGAGGCACGAAAGCGGATTTGTTACCATCGTCGCAACGAATTTTGCAAACAAATTGCCGCCCGTCATTCGGCGCGAGAGCACAACGGAAAGACGTCGTTTAAAAAGTAATTGTTCGGTGTAATTAGGCGGTAAAAATGAGCGAAAGAAACAAACCGTCAAGGAACGAAATAAATTAACGAGGATCCCCCGGCTCGGCCATTTAATTGGCGTAATTATTTTAAATTTAACCCTCATCAGGGCTTACGGGAAGCGCGGAGGGAAAAACGAGACGAAGAGGGAGGCAACAAATTGGTGGACGTTGAGAAATTATCATGAGGATGATAAATAATTCTGTGGGTACGTATGTCGAAGAAGGTCGATTGCAGAGGGTGAGATTGAAGGTCGGAGGTTTAAAAATGAAACGAGTGCGATTAGGTTAACATTTCACGACGTTAATCGAATGTTAAAACAACTTTAAGGCCTTTAAACGATTGGCAAAGACGATCGGCCCGGCGCATCCACCAGAAATCGCTCGGTCTCTAATCGCGATCTTTTTGCTTCGACAACGAACGCAGCTCGTATTTCGCATAAAAAACTTTAATTAGCATAGCGTACGGAGCTTTTGTTCTCTCAAGAGGCCGTCTCCACTACCTCGACTCCGGGACCAAACACAATATTCTTTCCTCAGAAGAAAGCATCTTCGCCGTTGGTAATCCATTTTACGAAACAAATAACTAACGCCGTGAAGTGGATACTTTTATGCAAAGGACGAGAGATGCATTTAGTAGAAGAAAGAATAATATAATCGTCGTGAGATTTTTATTATAAAAGGGAAACGTACATAATTTTTTTTTACTGCGCTAACTTGAAAGAGGAACAAAATGGGCAAAAGATTAAAAAAGTGCAAATAAACCTGCCACTTTTCTTATTCGCAATCGTAAATAATAAAAGGGGATAATTCGCGAAAATTACCTCGGCTAATAAAAATAACGGCGGGAGTCGTATAATAAAAAAAATAAAATCCACTGCTCGCGATGCGCGCAAAAAACGGAACGAGCTTTTCTCGACTCATTTTCGACGTTGCGAATAATGAATAATAACCATATTATTATTATTTCGCCCGTATCAACTCCTTTAAACTTTTAAGACGCTCTATAAAAGAAAAGCCGTCCATTTTCCGCCGCATTTTCACACACGCGTTTGCACTGTTCAATTATCTTTCTTTTTCTCCTAAAAAAAAACACGATGATAATGTGTTTATTACGATCGCACTTTAAAGGCAACATTAACAGTTTTTTTATTGCGTAACTTTGATGGTTTCGAAAAGGAAATAATTTCAATTGATCCGTTTCGTATGGCAAAGGAAAATAAACAACGGAACGAAATCGGTAATTGTAAAAGAAAACTTCAATCGTTGCCAAATGATTGTGGGCAAAAAGCTGGAAAACTAACGAGAATCCCGCTTTAAAGACAACAATAAAGGCAGAATCTGTTGCTAATGTTGCAAAAAAAAATGAATAATAGACGCGTAGATCAAAGGGAGCTCGTTGAAGTCGCTCGTTAAGTAAGCTAATGCCGGTTGGCGGTGAAATTAATAGAGAACGAAATAGAGGAATGAAAGAATTGGCGAGAGAAAGACGGAAAATGTGCGAGAAGAAAACCTGATTATTAATCAAGCGGCGTTAATTTTTTCGCAAAAACTTTCTACTCTCTTCACTGCGAGGTTGCGTTCGGTTCTTTCGTCGGCGTGTGCGGAATATGTTTCCGGATATGCCCTTTTAATAAGATTAAGAGGCAATAAATTCTATCCCGAAAAAAAGGGCAAAAAGGAGCGCAAAAGAAACGGGAGCAAAAACAGCGAACAAAAAAGGGAACAATTCCTGAGCAAATATATTTAATCCGGATCGCCGTTATTTATACACGGCCCTTATATAATTCCTCGCCGCGATGGTGGCGGCTTTTTCTTGAAAAATATTATTGCCCTTCGTGAAAAATTCTAATATTTATGATAGAAAGAAAAGAAATTCGCTCGCCCTCCATCTCCTCGTCCGTCATTCATTCTCTCGAGCAATCGCAACACGAAGAAAGAAAAAGCATTGAAGCAGCGAACCGTTACATAATATTTCGCTAATATATTTTTTATTAGGGACTCCCTTTCCGCTTCCGCCCTCCGACGCATAAATATTTATCCTTCGCAACCGATGCCCATTGCTACAACCGCCCTTTTCTTCGATCCTTCCAAGGGGCCACTTAAAAAATTCAAGGGTCTTCATCTCGTATAAGCATGTGCCAACATCATAACAAAAAGAAATCGACTGAATAAGAGACACGATGGACGATGCAGGAGGCGGAGGAGGAAGAGAATTCTCGGCTGGAATTTAATGGGAGTTTATCTTCGGAATGCAATTTCAAATCGATCCCGATGCCGGCCATCAAAATGTTGATTGAGAAGCTGAATTTTGACAATGCGAAAGCGATTGCTCGAGCAAATCGAATGAAGCGAAATGAAATTAACACGCCTCTTCTTCATTTGCCAATTCCTCTTCGGCGTCGCGCCCTTAAATTGTTTATTTATTGACAGCGAAAAGCTTTCTCGCGCCCCGATTAATCATTAAATTCGCCTTAATCCGTCACTTTTGTCTCTTTCCCCTCCTCCTTCGCATTCTACCATCTTCGTCGTCGAGTCTAAGCGGGCAACTAAATCTTTACGATTCTATTACGTATCGTTACCAATCTTCCGAAGTAAGTTAGCTATCGATTCAATTTCCCAAAGGTAAATAGTAGACAACGATTTTCCGAGACTTTTTTCTCGTGCTATGTTTCCTCGACGCACGTTCATTAAGTAATTTTTTCCTCGAGTTCCGCATCGATTTACAAGACTCGTATAGGAATTTCAATGAAGAGGGTGTTTCCTTGAGAAAGTTGATAACAGCAATAGCCGGGTAGTGATAAAGAATTAAGGTACGGAGGAGGTCATAAACAAAACGTTGAACCGTATCCTACGTAAAACGAGCGAATGAGGAAACGAAAGAGACCGAAAAGGAAAAGCGAGAAGGAGGTCGCTTTCCCACGCGAACATTTTCGCTTGTGAATAATTTCCAAGCCAGTCGGCTAATTATTTCATTTTCTGTTCATCGTTTCCATCGACTTTTCGGTCGGCGCTGCTCCAACTGGCGTCAAAGGTTTTTCCCTTCCTCTTGTGTCTCATTTAATAGCAATCAATCGTTCGATAATTAAACGCTCGCCAGCACGTCTTCGGCGAAGGAAAACTTGTAAAAGTTTGCGAAACCATAATAAATCACAATAAAAAAAAGAATAACGTGTATCCAATATATAAGTACTAAGTGGTAATAAAGTACGAAACAACGGGGTTAAAGAAAATTTCCTATTGTCTCTCTAGCCATTCGATTATTTTGCCCTCGCACCGACAGCGAAAGAAGTAAAAAGAGCAAATAAAACAAGTTTAGAACACGAGAGAGAAAAAAATTGCTCCTTCTTTTACATTAAAAGTTATAGGTTTGTTATAACTTTTTTCCTTTCGCCACTATCACGGCCATCGCCATCACCATCGCCCATTTGCCATCATCCTTTTCAACGCCGCCGAACAATAAAAGTCGTTCCATTCTCTTGCCGTTGTTGTTTCTTCTAAACTGTTATGTTTCGTTGTAAATGGTTTGTGTAGTGAACGAAGAAGAAAGAGAAAAGAAAAGGAAATTGGAAAAACTTTAACTAATATTAAAGAAAAATCTGCGACTATTACTTTCCCATCGAAGTCTGCTCGAAGAAAGACGGTTCATTTTTCATCGATATTAATTAAAGTTCTTTGTCGATTTCGCACTGTGTTCTTCTTTTTTTTTGTTTGGCGCAAAAATAAACTGGTCGATAACGTGCAAAAATTGAAAAATAATCGAGTCTAATGAAGGCGTCGTTGCGAAATTTATCTAGAAATCGATGCTCGAAATAGGCGGAGGTTGCGAATGCAAAATCATCGCTTGGAAAATTGGAAAATCGATGCAAGTCTCCATTTGCTTCGCTGTACAAAATCGTTCTATTTTTGCAATAGGTTTTAATTGTTCAAGAGCAACGTTAGCAAACCGGTTCGGTTAACAGGAAATGCCGAACAATGTGTTAATCGACAATGGAATCTCCTCACAAGAGAATCATCTACCTGTGTATAATTAAGGATGAATAAAGGCCTTCGAGATGCAGGTAGAAAAAAAATGCAAAACCAATCTACCTGGAATCCAATCTGAAGGGAAGCCGCTTATGCGATCTCTTCTCCGAGCGAAAATCTTTATTGGAAATTTATCCATGCCTCATTTCATACGTTTCTCTCTTATTTTTTTTGCGGCTTCCCTTCTTCCATCTCATTTCGCCACCGTCATTTAATAATGATAATAAAGCGCCCCCCTTTACCAACTAACTGCACGTTGCCTGCAAAGTAATTCCGGAAATGCCGCGAAGAAACTCGACCAGAATTGCTGGCGGAAGCACGTGTTTTAAATGGATGCAATGCCATCAATTCTTAATAATATCCATTTCAAAACCGCCGTTTCCTCTACGATTTTTATTATGACTCAAATCATTTTCTCACGTTCTTTTTTAGACGGAAAATCCGCACGAAGAACGAATCGGAAATTCTTTCCTTCTTCGGCTGTTAGCGGTTAATGGAAATTTTATTATAAATAAATATAAGGGTTAAATCCTTCGTGAAAATACCGACAAACGAATGAGTTTACGAAAAGTCCATATACGGGGAGAGGGCAGAGAGGAAGTTTTCCGCGGATGCGTCCGTTAATTAACGTTCGAAAAGTTGGCGCTACTGGCATAATGCCGTTTGGTTTTAAATATTCAACAATAAAAGGAATAAACGGAATTATTAGGCGTTAAGGCGCGCGAAATTAAAATTGCAAAAATCTATAAAAAAAATAAATAAATGAGGGGGAGGATTTCTTAACGGTTCAAATTTAATATAAATTTAATCTAAAAAAAAAAAGTCGAGGCACACTCGAGACGTCAAGAAGTAATAAGAAAAAGGGGCAAACGCCGGGTTAAAAAAAAAACGAGGAAATCGAATAAATTGACCCCAATTTATTCCTACCCTCCATGTCTTGCTCCCCGTTCGCGGCATTGTTGAACCTTTTCCATTTTAATCGCCAGAGCATTGTCCTTCCATCTTTCCATCCTGCTTTTTTTTTGCAAGGCGAACGAAAAATAATCATAAGGAATAAAAAAAAAACGTGAACAAAAAGCAGGGAAACTTTCTTGCAGATAAATTGCCGATGCTTTATTACCGAAAATCAAATGGCCATTTAAAATGTATAAAATACAACAATCGCTCGTTATCTCCCTCTTTTTCTCGCATTCATTCCGGCACAAGAATAAAGAAAATTTACCCTCATTAACAACAACAACAGCCAGAGATAAGGAGCGAGAAAGATGGAAGAGATTCTTCATAAAGATTTCTTTTTCCCATTCGGCGCCCTTTTCATTTCCCTTTAATATCGCTCGAATTACTTTCGTGAAACAAGCAAAAAGATGGGGGAAAAAATGTTGGCGAAACGTTGCCAAATCAATTTCTTTTTGTGGATTTGCAAAAGGTTAGCAGAAAATCCTATTAAATTTGCTTCAATTAAACGCTCCCAATCATAAGCTTTTATCAATCTTCATTTCTTCCCAAAGAAAAAACAAATTGAAGACTTTTCAGCATCGAAGACTCGCAAACTTCGAACGCGTTACGATTTCCGGCTGTGCTTCGTTCTTTCAAGCCGCAGAAGCCATTAAAACGCTTTTCGTTGGTCGTCTGCATCACGTGCAGATATAAAATCCGAGACGTTTAATCTTACTTTTAAATGTTGCACGAACGCAGCGCCATCGACCACTCACACCCCCGCATGTATGTGTTTCATTAAGCTTTATTGCCGTTACACTGGCGCAATGTTTGGGGCGTGCCGATAATATTATTGCACATTAGCGCGGTCTCGCGAAACTTTTCTTCGCACTGTCGGGATTTATTCGCGCGATTTTTTGCCCCTTCAACTTCGCGAGTTTCATTTTTAACGACTACTTAAAAATTTCCTGCCGCGAAAACCGAAACAAATAAAGCTTTCCAATTACGACGGGCGACAAATGAAATTTCGCTCAAGAAGAGGTTAGTAGCAAAAGTTTCTTATTTATTTCGCTTTTGTTCTATTTTCGTTTGTGCAAATTAAGCGCAATCCGAACTCGAAATTTTCTAGACCGTAATGGCAATAAGGAGAAAAATGACATAATAAACGGCCTGTAGTTTGAAATGTGGGACGACGACGCCACGACGACACGAGGTCGATCTCGCCGCGACTCTGTCTCTTTCTCGAACGAACGATTCCTGCCGTCGGTGCCGTGACGGAAAAAATAACATTCGCTCGCTTGCGATTTTGCACGGCGGGCGGTCCTCGGCCCACTCACTTTCCTTTCAAAGACACCTCTTTCATTAAGCGCTATTATAAACGATGACGAAGACAGCAGCAAGTTCAAGGTACTCGCGCCGCGAGAACGAGGCGGAGAAATTCGCAAAAGAAAGCGATCAATTTGTTAATTTACAAGAAAGAAGCGATTTTCGGCGAAATTCTCGCCAGCGAAAGCAATTTGGCGGCCATCGCCCGGCGCATCCGCCAGAAAACGCAATCACAAAAAGGCGCCGGTTTCTTCGATTATCCTCGTCTTAATCGACTCATTCAATTGGATTTTTTTGCGGTTAACGACAATTTCGATTTTCGATTCGGATCGCTTCGACCGTTTTTGGGCGAGTTAATCATTTAAATTCGCAGGCGACGCTTTTGATTTCGGCGTGTAGAACGATGGGCTACATTCGAATGAATCGCCGATCGTTTTACGCAGCAGCGGCACGAGCGCGAAGCCGTTCGTCCGTTCGAAAATAGCCGGTCCATAGTTCAAAGTTATACACTGACCCGTGAATAATTTACAAAAACATAAAATCAATTTTCATTTATGCTAAGTGCTTTCCATATTATCCGACGCTCTCGGCGAACAAAGGTTACACGTTTTGAATGGCGTTTACGGCGAGCAATTCCCTTATCAGTGCGAATAATTTGCTTGCGGCTCGCAAAAAAAAAATAAATAAAAAATAAATCGAAATAAGCGACAGAAATGTGCTCGACGTAAACGTAAATGGCGAAACCGCTTTGGAATCAATTCGCGAAACGAGGCCAACACCTTGCGACTACTTTTGTTCGCCTTTTTCGCTATCTCTCGAGGACTCGAAATAAGAGCAAGGAGCAATGGCAGTACAAAAAGCAAATTAGCTTTGCACGTGGCAGCGTCGCCATCGGCGAGGAAGAACCAACCTCACATGTTGGCCCGTTGTTAATTTCACACGAACAGGATGCCACCAACAACGAGGAATCGTTAAAAAAACGCAACATTTTCAAACTTTCTGTTGCTTATCTCGTATTAACAGTAACAATAAGTTGATGACGCGGAGGAAAAAAGAGACGCGGTGTTATTACATAAACACATGTGCTCGCTCGATGAGTCCACGGTCGATTCTTCGTAGTTCAACATGCGTTAAAAACGATACTCGAATAAATAAAATGCGACGGAACGTAGCAGACGGTCGTCTTTAAGCAACCGCATCAAATTAAACGGCAAGAGAACGGAATAAAGAGCGACAGAGACGACGTGCAAGAGGCAGCCAAGTCGCTGGAGCTTCATGGGGGATTTCTGTTAAAAGTTCACACGTGGTGGAGTCGTAAGAATGGCCGAAGAGATGACAAAAGGCTCAGACATGAAATGTTAAAATTGTTCTTGCGAGTTTTCCTCGTCCGTTTTTTCTGTGGCCAAAATAACGGCACTGGACAGGTATTAATCCTTAATTATTGCCGCGGTCGATTATCGATTCACCTTGAATAATTATACACGTTTCTGTTATTTTTTTTTTACCTTTACAAATAGGAACAATCGTCGTGGAAAGTCAATAACGAGCGATGGATCGATTCCGTGGGAGAAGGAGTCGCCGCAAATAAAGAAACAAACCGACGGCCTTCCGAATAATTAACGCGAATTAAATTCTATTTCGATCGTGTAACGTAACGCACGCAAACGAATTTTAACGAGTTTGCAAAAAGAAATTATTTGCACATCTCGCTCGCGATTATTTGCACAGATTTTTGCGCGTCCTCCATTTATCTCGCAGTCGCTGGCTTATCGTAAGACACGTGTTCGTGATAATCGAGCGGTTGCCCCATTCGCATAAATCAAAATTTAATAATTCGCAATCATCTGCGTGTCTATCGAACATTATTCAGCATTTTTAAAGACGATTTTTGGTCATCGCAATTCACGCTTTTTTTTTTGTCCTTATCATTAGAATGAATTAGAATACGCAAATTACCACGCAGAAAAAAGTCTTATGAGCAGCAATCCTTTTGCTCTTTCGGTTGGTTGATGGCGAATCGAGAACGAACCTTGGACTTTGGTCGCACGAATGGCCAGCAAATGAAGGAGGAAACGAACGGACAAAAAACATTGGTCAATTACATTCAGGTAGAGAGATGCCAAAAGTACGAACGAAAAAAGAATGGTTTCGAAAGGACGATGATTGATTATCCGTTTCAGATCATTTGGATGGACGAGTCTCATCTCTTCAATTAACAGCCATCCACCGTTAAAACGATCCTTATTTCGGGTGCCCCATTCGATTAGATTCAATTACGAACAAAAATGAAGAATAATTAGCGAGAATTAACTTTTTCGTGCTAATTTGCAAAAAAAAATCGCCATTGAAAGACAAGCGACGATAAAGAGAGAGAACAAAGGCGGATTTGTAATCAAAAATCCTGCTAGCAATAACCACTTTATTCCTCTTCCTCGTCGCATTTTTATGTTCGCGAAAAATGATGAAGATGCGACGAGGAAAGCGAGAGCCAACGAACGAACGAACGAGCGAAATTGCGAATGAGTCAATTTTACACGGAATCGCTTTATAATAATAATAAAACTAATAATACAGCAACAACAACAACAACAAGCACCGACAAGAAACGATGGGTAGTAACGAACTTTGCAGAGGTTCTTTTCCTTTCATCATCATTATTATTATCCGCCATCCTTTTATGTATATACACACACGTTTTTCTTTTCGTATTGTTGTTGCCTTCGGATAGAACGTTCACCAGAACAAACGGCAGCGAAAGAAAGAACTACCAGTTTCGGACACGTTCAAACAAAAACGAAAGAAACTGGGGGCCACGTATTATGCTGGCAGCGTTAAATTTTTAAGAAGCGGAGGAAGTGGCGGCAACGAAATTAAAGGACGAGATGAGAACCACGTGGAAAAAGAAACATGTTAAGCTTCCCAAGGTTAAACACGTTTGAGTAACGTCGATCGACTTGGATACAATGAATCGTTCCCATCATCAATAACATTTTAATTTGAGGACGTACGCGTGATTTGGTCCCAAACACGCCGATAATCGAATTGGGTGGCGCGTTGATTCGGATCCATCCAGACTTTTAAGGGCAACTATCCGGTCATACTTTGAATGCCTTTTCCAACAGTGACCCTCTTCCTTGGGGCTACAGTTAATTGTTTCAATTACTACAAAAAAAAATAGTATTAATTAAATTCGAACGCGTCTTCTTCACGATCTCCCGCCACGTTTCCAACGTGCGTTTCGTTATCGTTTATCGTGATAATTAAATATTTAACTTGTGTAAATTATATGGCTTTTTACGTTTTGGTATCGTGGCAGCAAATGGATTTTGGCCGGCCGTGATCTCTTTCCTCTGCTACGTCTATCTTTTTCCAAACTTTATCGCTTCTTGTTCACACAAATACAAACTATTCTTCGTTCCCTCACTTTTACACGTGATCCGTCTCCCTCCGTATCTTTGTGTTCTCAATGGCAAATTATTGCGTTCAAGTGAGAGAGAGAGAGAGAGAGAGCAAAACATGCGGTCCGTTAATAGAGCATCCGGGGCGTACATATTAAACGTAATGAGCGCAGCAAACACATCTTGCGAGATATTATTGTGCCATCATTTAAGCGAAGCAGGTATATACGTCTTTAATGCATCTTTAAACTGTTCCCATCTTCATCTATTTTCGGTTTAATTCCGTGTTTTATTTCTGGCATTTCCATCGTGCCGTTCGCTGTACCGTACGAAGCTACGGACTTAAGTAGGTAAAGAGGGTTTTTTTTGTTGTCGCTGTTATTGTTGGGGCGGCTTAAATGTTATTTTTGCTCAAGAAAATGAATCCCTTACCTGTATGCGTCCGTAGATGCGCTTTGAGATGGGAGCTCTTGCCGTAAACCTTGTAACATCCCTCGTACGAGCACTTGTGTGTCTTTCGCATCGCGTTCAGTCTGTTGTTATTGTTAGCGACCGGTTGAATCTTACAATTACCGCCACTCGCGCTATTATTACTCGATCTCTTCTGATTCGCATTAGCTTCGTTGCTAATCTTGCGATTCTTATGGTGGCCGCTCCGACTGCTGTTACTGCAACCGCCGCCGACGACCGCCGTCGCCGTGGCTTTGACTTTCTCGTCGTCGCGACCGCCGTCGTCGATGACGTGCATCGAATCGCCGGCTATCGTCGTGCCGTTCGAACTGTTATCGACGAAGCTGTTATAGCCCTCGTCCGCCTCCTCGTTGATGGTCAACGTTGCCTCCGTGTCGGACGGCACCTCCGACACCGGTTCCTGTTTGATACGCGTCAAATCGGTCAAGATGCGGGCGACCATGTAGGAGAACGATTCCGTCGTCGAGGAATTCGACGATGCGGCCACCGTCTCGGTCGTCACAGTCGGTATCGGTTCGACGATGACGGCCGGACCTCTGGAGATTGTTGTTGTGCGGTCGCGTACAAAAGACGTGGACAAATCTAACGGGCGTGTGACCAGCATGTGATCCTTGCTGTGGGACATCTCCAATAGACATTGCGCGGCGAAATTAACTTCATCCATGTTAATTAGTTTGCTAGAAAACAACACGCTATTTCAAACTTTCGAATGCAACGTATTCAAACGTGATGGTGGACCGATGTGAAGTTGTCTCGTAAGATTGTATTGTATTAAGGGGGCGGTTCGCTAACTTCACACTGTTAAAAACAAATGAAACAAAAAATCACAAAAACACAACGCGAATTGAATCGAATTAATTCTCGCCACTTTCACTCGTATTTCTTTAATAATCGATGGGATTACTTTACCGAACGATGCACTCTGTAGATTTTCGCGTTCGCCTTCCTTTTGTTTGCAGCCGAATTTACTAATAATCACATTTCCGCGTTACGAATTTTCTGCACTTTTACAGAGTTTTTGCACTTGCAATTCACAACCGTTCCTTATTTATTCGTATCTGTTTTCGTTTGCTTTACACGTAAATAACACAAAGAAACAGTTCGCTAGTTAGTTAATTATTTGAAATTAAAAATATGAATGTGCAAAATTTATTTTTGCACACGAACAAGCGACAACCGAACGTTCCTGAACGCTGCACGAGACGGACTGCTGCTCGTACGGTTTTTCACGAAGCCGCCGCTTATCCCCACTATGTTTGTCGATCACGATGCCGTACGACGAAGATGATGATGTTGCTGAAATTTTTAACAATAATCTGCTAAAAAATAATAACAGTCACAACAAAATTGCACAAACCACATAGGAAAGCGATTTTAGCAACTTTGAAATCGTTTTGGTATATTTAGAATCATTTTCGAAAAGGTTTAGAAGTGTTTTAGAATCGTTTTTAGAACCCATTTAGAATTATAATTAAGAACAAAGCAAGTCATCATCAGGAGTCGTTGTCCTTAAAGTGGATGAGCACTTGGCAACCAGGTGGTAGAAAGGAAATGGAATCAAAAGAGGATAAAGAATGGAAAGGAAAGACGATGATGGTGGCGATGGAAACAAAAGGATTAGAATTACCACCCTGCAAGAAAATAAACATTTCCTTCTTCGAGTGGGAAGGCCGAGCCCGAAGATAATTCTCCTCGCATCTTTACATTCGTTTGCCCGTTTTCTCCCGTCCGTGCATCCTTCCTTTAACCCCGGTTCTCTACGAGAATCTTCGGCCTCTTCCACGACTACTATTTCAATTTCCTTGTATTTTCCAAATAATGCCACCCTTTCGACATTTTCCAATTTTATTTGTATTTTCTTCGACGTTTGAAAAGCAATTAGCTCCGTTTTTAAATTAAAATCATTCCTAGAGCGACCCTTTGGTACCTCTAAACTTCTTTGTCTGCAAACCAGCTTTCAGCAGCCTCCATCGCGTATTCTTTGAAGAAAATTTGCGTCATTTCAAAACGCAATTTACTTGATGGCTAATTGCAAATACAAAAACTTGCCGAACAACACTAACACGAACTTTGATTCGAATACCAGCGAGTTTCCCAGCAATTTCCGTGCGAAAATCAATTGCCAATTGTTAATCCGTTGCATTTTCTATTGCGGACAAACGAATTAAAAGGCGGAACCAACGAAATTTCGGTCGCTTTCCACTTTAATTCTTTCTCTTATTTCCTTCGTCGTTTTCACTTTATCCATCGTACGCAAACAACGGATGGATTTGTGTTCGAAGGTGAGGAAGAGATTTTCGCGAATTTGCATAAATTTAATCCTAAAAGCGTCAAGTGAATGGAAACGGCGGCGGGGCGGGAGCGACAGTAAGACGGTTTATTTAAGTGAAATCAAGAAGACGGCGTTGATGCTTACTCGCTGATGATGATGATGGCGACGATTTTCGACTTTGTTCTTGCCATCTCTATGTCCTAATGCAAATATTTGCACGTATGTACGTTTAAAATACGATCCCGCGCGACAAACGCGAACGTATTTGCTTATCGTAATAACGATAATAATTTATTAATGCAAATGCATAACGTGCGCGTCTTACTGCTAATTATCATCATCCAGAACGAAAATAACAATAATCATAAAACCCTTCAAGCAACCCTCTTAAGCAGTTACTACGCCAAAGACATATGTCGGGCGAAAGCGAGCAAACCGGGGGGCGAAACCCTTTTTCCCGTACGGTTTATTTATATCCCTGGAAGATGGAGAGAAGAGCGCAAAAAAAAAAGACTAACAGCAGCAACGAGAAGAAGAAGAAGTAGGGGCGTCAGCAATTTGGGAAATTACATTTGCAGATTCAACTTACATCTCTTAATAACAACTCTCCGTCTCTCTCGCTCGCTCTTGCTTCGATTTTTTTTGCCCTCGTCTTCTTCCCCTATCGCTTTCGTTCTTTCGCTATTCATCTTCTTCTCGTTACTCTTTGCCTCTTGCGCTGGAATATTATATAAGCGCAACATTTTAGTTGGCGATAGCGTAACAGATTCCCTATGTTCGCGTATTGTGGCGTGCGTTTAGCGAGCGAAATCCTCTTTTCTTCCTCCGTGGAATATAAGCACTAATCCCTTTCAATTTCATCGCATAACGATCCCTTTCTCCCTCTGTCAACTTATCAATGTTTCCTTCGCGTAACGGTCGTATTGGAATCCGCGATTCTAAGCGTCTCTTTCATTCGATTCGCTGATAAGTCGTACTTTATTCGCAACGATTTTAATATACTTACTCTGGCGCGATAAAGTGCAACGAGATTGTTATTAATTCGCGGGAGATTCAGTTGGTTGAACATTCGAATTCCATCGATCGATAGGCGAAATAAGTTGTGAACGGTAAAATTCGCCTGGCAGACGGAGAAAGAAGAGCGAGCGAGCGAGGACGGAGCGCTATTTGCAAAAGTATTCTACCTGTTTTGCGTTTAGTGGGGCGCAATGTGTTATTATTATCTATAGAAAGTCGATGCGATTATCGGCAACAACTTCTTCTACGAGCGACTAGTAGTGGTTCGTGGCGATGCCGTAGAAAACGTAATCGCATTAATCCGTCGAGTCGTGAACGTGACCAGCGAAAATGCAAAAATTACTCTTGCTCTACGCGTTCGCCGCGCTCTCGCACGTGCGACGTGCCCAGACCGCGCCCGCCGCGAGCAAGACCGCCGCCGAGGAAGCGTCGGACCGCATCGAGCGCGAGTGTCGCGACTTCCCGGAGATCGTGCTCACCGAAATATTAGGCGCGGCGTTCAACAAACGGTACATGAGCATCGGACGGCCGTTGCAACGCGATCAGTACATGAGCGAGCACCAGGTCGACTTGAAACGCGGCACCGCGTCGCCGATACCGTCGTTTTACGTCGAGGACGATTACGCTCGCATTCTGAGCGAGGAACCCGCTTGGATCGTACGACATTCGCATATCGGCCACGACGTAACGTCCGCGTCCTCGACGATTGGGACTTCATCGACGATGGGCGCTTCGTCGTTGAGGGACAGGAATAAAAGGAGCGACAAATATAGAATGCAGTGGGAGTGCGAGTCGAAGATCAAATGGATCGACCTGGGGCCGGACTATTTCCCGCGATATTTGCGTACGGTCGAGTGCACGACAAAGCACTGCTGGTACGGGCATTACAAGTGTAAACCGCGGTCGTTCACGGTGAAGATTCTGAAGAGGCGACGCGACAAGTGCATCAACGTCGATACCGGATCGTTACTGATCGATGCAGATGACGACGCTGATAATGGTAACGGCATCAAGTTTGACCGAGATGTTACCGATTCGAGGCGAAGTAACAATGGTGAGACATAATTGTTAACGACTTTCTTTTTCTTGTCGGATAATTAGCAGGAGGCGAGCGGTTTGCGGAAAGTCCCAATGTAATTATGTAAAGTCATGAATGGAATGTGCGATTAGATCTTCGCGTAGGGAAAGTACTTACGGGTCTTTGTTGTTGTGTTCTAGGTAACGATGATGGAAAAAGATGGAAGATTGGTACATCTGGTATGCCTAAGGAGTTGAAAACGTTATGGGTTTGGGAGGAGAGGGCGGTGAATTTCTGTTGCGATTGCTCGTTATGATTTCGATGCGATGATAATCGATGGAATAATGGAAGATTGCGACAGTTTGCGAATTGTACGAATTGGAACGTCTCTTATTTCGCTTATTATTTATCGTATGAGAACGTCCGGATGAAATTGACGACCGGACAATGTATGTTAATTAATAATAATCGATTTATTTTGTATTTATTGTTTATTTAATTAAATAAATGTTGAAAATTTGATTTTCAACGCAAATTTTAAATGCAACCGTTTGTGTAACTCGCAAATCCAATAAATTAGCGGTCAAGGTGTAAATAGCAGAAAAAGGAAGCAAAGCGTCAGTTTTAAATCGTATTAATTAAGCTTTATTCTCTTAATTTTTGTTGTTATTTAAATCGTATATATTACAAATTGGATTTTTCGTTAATAATTATACATCTCTCTCTCTCTCACTCTCTATCTCTCTCTCTCTTTCGCTCTCGATTAGTTAATTAATTAGTAAAATTCCGGTGAGGTAACCTCATCAACGTTAAAATATAATCTAACTATACAATCATATAAATTATTACAATTTCTTATAGTTTTGCAAAATTGGATCATAAACATACAATCATATAAAGAAATTATCTAGACAAATAACAAACTAATCGATAATACTTCGAAATTATTTCTACGATTAGGCAAAGAAAAGAATAAGACTCGCCAAAATGTACGTTGACTTTGTTAATGTTTAATTAATCGATTAAAAAGTGTATAATATTTATGATAACGTGTGAAAAGGCGTTCGCTCGCTGTCCAACTTTGTACAAAATCATTTTTTGAAAAAATATTCGCGCGATTTTAAATATTTGCTTATTCGCCTGGTTTAACGCTATAAATAAATAAATATTAAAATTAAAACAAGGGCAGTGTATTCTCTGTTTTAAAGCAATTAAAAAGAAAAAGAAACTTGTAAAATAAAACCGAAGAAATCGTAATGTAAGAGAAGACGAAAAAGCACGAAATTTAAATTCCTTCATTTTCAGTAAATAATAATAATGCTTTATAAAATATGTACACAATCCACAAATCATAAAAAAGTTTCGATTATTTTTAATTGCAAATTTTCGCAACGTTACTCGCTTACATATGTGGCTGACTTACAAATCCTATAATTTTTTTTGCGTGTTTCTCTCGTTAATTTGCAATTTAAATTATGTACTCTTTTTGCTGTTGTTGTTGTTCGTATGGTCGACACGATTACCTATTTAAGACTTACATGCTTACATTTGAATTGCAATAATTATAATAAATCACATTCAATTAAAATTAAATACATTTGAAACAGAAAAAGCTTTTCGTTTTTCACTTTAAATTTCTTTTCGCTTATTGCAATCAACCTAGTTTTAAAATTCGTTTCGATACGTTTCCTTCTCTTGGCAGTAATTATTGCATTTTATAAAAACTGAACACACTAACAATGACAGTGGCTAATTAAAAATTATTTTGGCAGTTTTGGTTAATTTATTTCCGGAGTATCGAAATCATCGAGCGCCCCAAAACAATTTTAATTTGAAAATTGCAATTCTTATTGTATGCTTCACACAAATGTTGGTTTTGTGCAATCAATTTGTTGAAATTGGTTAATTAATTATTCGGTTAAGGCACGTTTCCATTTCTAAAAGACAGTAAGAGTTCTCCTTCTTTGCGAAAAGGAGATTGTTCCTTTTTCCTTTCCAATTATTACTATTTTATTCTACGACGATCAATTTAACTTTAAGCGTTAACGGTTTTTCATAAACCTCGTTCTCTACATCTTCATCTTCGGCTAAACCGTTAACAGAACGACCGTGTATCATCAAATCGAATGCGCCCGGCTGCTTTAATCTTCTACGGAAATGTAATGCCCACACGCCGTGTTTATTGATCAATTCGAACTTGTTCCTCTCGTTGCCTTTCACTATCGTATACTCTACGTTCTTCTACAAATGGATAATAACAATCAATAATGAAAATTAAAAGATAATTCATTCTGTGTGGGAGCTACGAAAACGACGATTTCTCACCCTGACAGACGGCTGTAACTTTATAATTCGCATGCGATGCTTAGTTTGTTTCAAACTGATTCTCATCTCTAATTCTTCGCCGTGATGATGTCGCCTGTACCGTTTGTTTCTGTACGGTCTGTTTAATAATTGTCGCACGTAATCCGAATAATTCGTTCGATCAATCGACGACGACGCCGATCTATTACGATTATTATTCTTCGAGTCTCTTCTGTGCCTTCCATTGACCTAAATAAAATCGGTTTAAATGTATGGGTAAACATTAAACTTATAAGAGGAACGTGCGATATTTACTTTACAAGAGAAGCACCCTTCAGTGGAAATTATCTTATCGTCGGATGTATGGACGTCGTCGCCGATTTGGTACGTCGGCACGTTACCGATGTCTTGTCCGAAACCAGCAGCCGGTGAGATGGTGGATAAGCAATGCCCTTGTCCTATACGATGGTAACCTTTCGGACAACCGCACGAGAATCCTCCGCCCGATTGCGTGCAGCCGAATGCACATGGAGCACCGGCGCAAGCCGAACTCACCTGGAAGCCGAAACGAGAATTTTAGAATTCGACCTTCGAACGACCCATTTTGTATTTCGAAGCTACTTGTATGCAAATATTCAACTTGGTGTCGAATTGATAACCGTCCGGACAACCGCAACGATAACTCCCGGGCGTGTTAAAGCACATGTGATTGGTGCCGCACGGACTGTTGAGGCACTCGTTCACGTCCAAACATTCGCTGTAATAGGCCACGTAGCCGGCCGAACAGCCGCACTTGTAGCCGCCGATCAAGTTTTGGCAACCTAAAGATTTTCCCAAGCAGATCAATTAAAACTGAAAACACGGATATAATAAGAAGCGATTCTCATTTACCTTCGGCGCATCTGTTATCGTCTAAGCATTCGTCGGTGTCGCTGCAATAGGTGCCGGTCGAATCTAGCTTGAATCCACGGGGACAAATACATTTGAAGCCGCCCAAAGTGTTTACACACCGGCCCGGCTTAGGACAAATACCGCTATCCTCGGCACATTCGTTTATATCTGCGAATGAAAGGAGGAACGAAGAAAGTTACCAATAAAATATCATTATTATCGTTACTCTTCGATAAAAGTTCCGAGATGAAATTGATCAGAGCGTAGGGAAAAGGGGCAACAAAAAATAAATAAACCCGAGTGAATTTGAAAAAGAAAAATCGGGATAAAGCAATAATGATGATAATATACTATATTAAATGGTTTCTGTGTATCTGTGTGTGGCGAAAGAGCTGGAAATAAAGAGCGGAAATTAAATTTTAAAGAGCCCCCGACGGAAAAAAAGATTGAAGGAAATTCAATATTTTTCATCATTTTTGGCACAAAAAAAACGAGAGCACAAATACCGAAAGGTACTGTACACTATGAAATCAATTCCCTTTCGTTTCGCGTGTAATTAATTTAATATTCATTGGTAAACTGGATTCGCGGGGGACTTTTTTATCGAAGAATCATTATTATCGTTACCTTTACAATCATCCCCGTGTTGCGTGTATCCTTTTAGACAAGCGCAATCGTAGCTTCCCTGTGTGTTTATGCACGTTTGCTGGCACAAATGCTGACCCGTGGAACATTCATCCAAGTCTCTGCACGACACGCCGTCGGGATTAAGCAAGAAACCACTTGGACACGAACATATATAACTTCCTTCCGTATTTTGGCAATTATACTTGCACGGCGACGGTATTTGTTCGCATTCGTTCACATCTACAAATAGAAATTGATCCAATGAAAACTGTTGTCGATACTTTTCGATTAAAATGCAAATGCCGAAGAGATAATTTTTAATTTACCGATGCAATATTGTCCGCTTTGATCCGCCTTATATCCTTTATCGCAGATGCAACGATAAGAGCCTAGAGTGTTTATGCAGCGTCCGTTTTTACATAAATCTGGAATCGTTGCGCATTCGTTTACATCTAAAACAAAGAGAAATGCATGTATTTTTTTCATATGATTTGAAAAGTTAATTATTTTGCGAATTTAGTCATCGTGCTGTCATCTATTCGTTGTTGTAAGAACTTTCTTCTTTTTGACGTTCAACAAAAGATGACGACGCTTGCATTATTTGAATAATTATTCAAATTATTCTCGCGTTACCTTGTCCATCGACTGTAAAACCGCTCTCTAAACACAACTCCTGGTACTCCGGCGAGTACTTCGATGGACAGAATTCGCAATTAGGTCCCCACGCTTCGCCCATCGTGCAGCAACAGTCCGCTTTCGTGACTTTAATTAATTCACGATTGTTCGTCGCACATCTGCCGTGTATCAATTTGCTGAAGCACAAACCGCGTCTTCTATCTAAAACATAAAGAAACCCCTCGAGATTGTATCATACTGCGTTTCAACCGTTTCGTAATCCATTTACCTATACAAGACTTTCGATCGTGACTTGCTTCGAAGCCCTCGAAGCAATCGCATCGATACGATCCTTGCAAATTGACGCAGTGCCCATTATGGCATAATCCCGGTTGTTCCACGCATTCGTTAACATCGCGACAATCGTCCGTTAAGCCTATCTGTTTGTATCCTTCCGGGCATATGCACATAAACGAACCGATTAGGTTCTTGCATTGGAATTTACAATTGTTAGCCGGTGTCGTGCATTCGTCCACATCTAAAACAAATTCGGCTTTAAATACCTCTACGTAAAAGCGTGCCAACAGAGCTACCTTGACAATGTCTACCGTCTGCCGCCAGAGAGAAACCGTACGGACAAATGCATCTAAACGAACCGGGAACGTTGTGACAACGGAACGCGCATTGATTACCTATTTCGTGGCACTCGTTTACATCTTCGCAAACCTAGAATTAGTATCGATGAATGATAAAATCGCGATTCTACGCGTCTTGAAATTTATACTTGAATTGCTCCCGGTGCGAAACCGTCGTTACACGTGCACTCGAAGCCGCCGACGACGTTAATGCAAGTGCCGTTACCGCAAATATTCTGATTACTCAAGCATTCGTTGTCGTCGATGCATTTCCTGCCGGTCGGATCCAAGACGTAACCTTGCGGGCAATCGCATCTAAACGAACCGTCCGTGTTGACGCAATCGCCGCCGTCGCATATGTTAGCCATTAAGTGGCACTCATTCAAGTCCAAGCCGGTGTCTTTCCGACCCATACCCTCCGGGCAAAGTTTGGCAAATTCCGCTAAAACGTTAAACAAAGCAAAAAATTATGCAAAATTGCGTTAAACTAAGCGGAAATAGGTTTACCGGATCCTTCTCTGGGACATTCCCTACACTGTCTACCCCAAGCGGCACCTTTCGAACAGCAGCACTCCTTCGCCGTGATGTGCATACCGCGTGGATGCGAGCATTTGCCTCTAAAGTGCTGATCGTAGCATTCCTCCTGTCTCACATCGATACATTTCATCGTTAGCTGCCGTAGAATGTAGCCGTCGGGACAAGTGCAAAACGCGCCGCCTTCCGTGTTCGTGCAGATGCCGTTCTCGCAGATACCCGGATTGACGCGACACTCGTCGATATCTTCGCACATGTTCGTCAACGTGCTCAGCTCGTAACCGTCCGGGCACGTGCACGCGAACGATCCCATCACGTTCTGGCATTTACCCGGCGGCGGACACGTGCCGGGTACTTCGTGACATTCGTCGACGTCACGGCAATTGTGCTGGTCGGCGGTCAGTGCGTAACCGGCGGCGCATTCGCAAATGAACGAACCGACGGCATTCCGACAACGTCCGTTACGGCACAAGAACGGCATCATGTGACATTCGTCGACATCGACGCAATCGTTGTTCGGGCTCAATTTGAAACCCGGATTGCAATGGCACTTGTACGAGCCGTTGTGATTGATGCAGGTGCCGTCGTTGCAGATGCCCGGATGTCGCGAGCACTCGTCAACGTCGACGCAAGCATCACGCGATGGCGCCAGGACGTAGCCGATGTGACACACGCACTGGAAGCTGCCCTGTAGATTCTTGCACTCGCCGTTCGCGCAAATGCTCGGTCTCTCCAAGCATTCGTCGATGTCGACGCAATCCATGAAAGTCGTGCCGTGTTTGTAACCGTCCGGACAGCGGCACTCGAAACTGCCCGGCAGGTTGATGCATTGCGCGTTACCCTCGCACGGATTCGGTATCCGCGAGCACTCGTTGTCGTCGATGCACTGATGCGAATTGATGTCGTACACGTAGCCACGATTGCATTGACACTCGAAACTACCGGGCGTGTTTATGCAATTACCGTTGCTGCACATCGTTGGCATTAAATGGCATTCGTCGATTTCGACGCTCTGGTTCGTCATCGGGTTAATGAACAAACCCGGCCGTGGACCACACAAGGCGGTATGTTCGTCTGGAAAGTTAGAGAAAAAGAAAAAATAGCGGACGTTCGGTTAGCGATTCGATGCGATTGGTGAGATTGAAAATTTGCATTATTCAATAAGAGGCGGTGTCGAAAGAAATTATGGAATTTGTACCTACTGGTGCCAGGTATCGGGCATGGTTCGCACGGTTGTCCCCACGCTTGGCCCATCGAGCAGCAGCACAACTTCTTCGTTTGGTTCTGCGTCATCGGATGCGAACATTTCCAATTGCTGTAGCTCAAGAAGCACAAGTCCTTCCTCATATCGACGCATTCCTCTGAAATACAATTTCCTCTTATCAATCACGACGAACGTTTCGTGTTTGAAACTAACTTTTTCCCGGTAGCGGCATGTAACCGTCCGGACACAAACAATAATATCGACCCTCTTCGTTGATGCACTCCCCGACGCGACAAATGCTCGGGTTCTCGACGCACTCGTTTATATCGACACACATCACGCCAGAATCGTCCAGTCGAAAACCTTCGCCGCACGAGCACATGAAACTACCAAACGTGTTCGTGCAGTAGCCGTTCTTGCATATGTTCTCGTGCTCCTTGCACTCGTCGATGTCCTCTAAAACAACCTAAAACGAATTATGCGTTTAACGATTGAAACAAACCGTCTCGTCTATTACGGTTATATCGTTCGGACGATAGCCCAATCCGCCCGGACAAAGTTCCTGGTACTCCTCGCTGTCAGAAGGCGGACAGAACTCGCAATTCGGACCCCACGCACGACCGATCGAACAGCAACACGAGCTTTTCGTCACGTAATCGGCCGTCGGTGCTGAACATCTTCGTTGATGGTCCACGTGTAAATAACATCTCGACGTTCTTCTATCTAATCGAATAGAACGCGTACAAACGGACGTGAATGATTTTGTTCGAATGTAATCGAAGTTTCGTTTACCGATACAAGCGTTGCCCTCCTCGACCAGTTCGTAATTGGGCGGGCAGAGGCATCGGTAACCGCCTTGTAGGTTCGTGCATTTGCCGTACAAACAAGACTGCGGACTCTCGCACTCGTCGATGTCCGTACAATTGCCGCCGGAACCGTCCAATTTATAACCGTCGTCGCACTCGCAACGGAACATGCCGAACGTGTTCTCGCATTTGCCGAAAACGCACAAATTGTTGAACATCTGACACTCATCGATATCTTCGAAAATAAGAAAACCCTTTTCGTTATAGTTAGAAATAAAACGCATGAGAACTACTTACCGACGCACAATTGATCGTTCTTGTCGTCCGGATGCATGAAACCCATTTCGCATTCGCACTTGAACGCGCCCGGATAGTTCAAACATTGGCCGTTCTCGCACAGAGACGGATCGTTTGTGCACTCGTCGATATCTTTGCAATTGTAACCGTCGCCCTTGAAGCCGGCGTCGCACACGCACTTGAACGAACCTTCGGTGTTAATGCATTGAGCGTTTTGATCGCAACCGCCGTTGTTCGTCAGGCATTCGTTGATGTCGCGGCAAGCGACACCGTTACCGGTGAAACCGTCGTGGCATCGGCATTGGTAGGAACCCTAAAAAAACCGATGAATCGTTATTCGACGGGAAATTAAGCGATTGAACGGCGAATAGTCAACCGGATTATTGATGCAATCGGCGTTCACGTGGCAATTGTACGAGCCTAGAAAGCACTCGTCGTCGTCGGTGCATTGCGGACCGCCGTCAGGTTTCACCGAATAACCGTCCTCGCAACGGCACTGAAACGATCCTAAAGTGTTCACGCATTCGCCGTTACCGCATATATTCGGATTCTGTTTGCACTCGTTGACATCCAGACACGACGTGCTTCCCGGTCCTGGTATTAATCCTTCCGTACATTCGCATATGTAACTGCCTTCCGTGTTAATGCATTTGCCGCCGTTACATATCCTCGAGTTCTCTTTGCACTCGTTGATGTCCGTGCAAGTTTTGCCGTCTAATTGTAACGCGTAACCAGTACTGTAAAAATGTACGCAAGTTAGATGGACAAAGGAACAATTCCTTAATGTTATCATTTACCCGCAAGTGCAAGAATAACTGCCCGACGTGTTGATGCAGATATCGTCACACGGTTCTTCCTCACACTCATCGATGTCTATTATAAAGATAAAAAGAATGAATGGAATAAAAGATCGGTGAAATTAAAGTATCACCTTCGCAATGCGATTTGAGTCCCGTCTGTCTGTAACCTTCGTTGCAAACGCACTGATACGTTCCCATCATGTTCTCGCAGACGCCGTTCGAACAGATACCACTAGTTCGTGAGCACTCGTCGATGTCTTTGCACGAGGCCTTGTCTTGCGCCAATTCGTGACCAGGCGGACACACGCACCGATACGAACCTTCGGTGTTCACGCAATGCCCTCCACGGCATAGTCCTGGTGTTTCTTCGCATTCGTCGATGTCTGAAAGCGAAAGTAGAAGTAGTTTATCGGCGGTTGGTAAAGAGGCAATTTATTGAGTCGTACCCATGCAAATTTGCATCGGTGCCATTGTGCGAAACCCTTCGCTGCACTCGCACACGAAATCGCCGGGTATGTTCTTGCAAACGCCGTTGCCGCAAACGTTTGTCGTCGTAATACTGCATTCGTCGATATCTGCAAATTATTTGCGGTTTATAAATTGCAAAATCAAGCGAAAATTAATCGTGATCGCCAACCTATGCATTTTATTTTGCTCTCGTCGTAATCGTAGCCTTTGTTGCACCTGCAACTGTATCCGCCGATCGTGTTCTTGCAACGGCCGTTCTGGCACATGCCGGGAAACTCTTTGCACTCGTTTATGTCTTTCCGCTCGATGAAACCGTAACCGCGCGGGCACATTTCCGCGAACAAAGACGTGCCTTGTCGCGGACACGGTTCGCATTTTTCGCCCCACGCTTTACCAATCGACGAGCAACAGCAGAGGTTCTTGTTGAAGATGCCGTCGACCGGGTGCGTACACTTGCCATGCTTGTACCGCGTGAAACATTGTTCCTCTCTAATGTCCAAACACTGTGTTCCTGCAAGCGAAAAATGATAAGACGATTGTTGAGGTGCTTTCTCTAAAATGCTTACTCGTGTCGTCCAGCGTTAGTCCGGGCGGACATGCACAAGTGAAACTGCCGTCCGTGTTGACGCACGTGCCACCGCCGCGGCAAATGTCGGGATTCAATTCGCACTCGTTGATATCGACGCACGTTTTGCCGTCGGTCTTCGCGTAGCCTCTCTGACAATCGCATTGATTCTTGTTGCATTTCTCGCACGGCGAACCCCAAGCAACTCCAACCGAGCAACAACATTCCGATCGGCGGCTCAGTTGCGGCAAATTGTTCTCGCAACGTCCGTGCGCGAACCGCGTCCAGCACGATCCTTTTCGGTTATCTGCAAAAATCGAGGGCTTGCTAGCTATCGATAAGTCGAATTAATCGATCGTCGTACCGATGCAAATCCTCCCGGTGTTGTCGAGGATCGACGATGGTTCGCATTCGCACTTGTACGAACCGAACGTGTTCACGCACTCGCCGTTGAAGCACGCCTCCGGTCCCAATTCCCTGCACTCGTCGATGTCTTCGCAAACGTACGTCGTCGGGTTCAAGTGCGTGCCCGTTGGGCAGATGCATTGAAAACTGCCCGGCGTGTTTCTACACTGACCGCCACTGCATACCTGTACGATTAATCTAACAATTCATAATGGAAACGTCCTCTTCACGATTCGGTTATTAACGTTTTATTCTTGTACGTTATTGAATAGACATCCTTAGTTTTAATTATTAGCACGTCGGATTTACTACTCACCAACTCTTCGACCTCGCACTCGTTGATGTCCGTGCAAACCTTTCCCGTGTGATCCACCTCGAAACCCGGATTACATATGCACCTATACGTGCCAATCATGTTCTCGCAAGCGCCGTTCTGACAAATGTTCGGATTCTGAGCGCACTCGTTGATATCGTTCCCGTCGAACGTCAATCCGTTGCCGTGCGGACACAGGAGATCGAAGTCCGTCGTGCCGGGCATCGGACACGGTTGACACGTTGTGCCCCAGCCCATCGGCTGACCCGTTACCAACGTGCAACAGCAACAGCTCGATTTCGTTACGGCCGTGCTCGACGGATTGTAACATTGACCGTCCTTGTATTGTAAATAGCAGAGATCGCGCCGCGTGTCCAAGCACGAGCGTCCGTCCGGACCTAAACTGAAACCCAGATGACACTCGCACCGGAAACTGCCGGCCGAATTGTGACACGTGCCGTGTTGGCACGGATTACTGATGCACTCGTCGATGTCGACGCAATGACGACCGTCGCCGCCCAGTTTGTAGCCGGGATCGCAGACGCAACGGAAGGAACCTTCCATGTTCACGCATTTACCGTGATCGCACATACCTGAAGACAACATCGTTTTCTCAATTTTATTCGGATATATTGATAATAGAATGGAATCAACCTGTATTCGCGCATTCGTCCATGTCGATGCAGAAGGTTCTGTCGCCCGATTCGACGAAACCGGGCAAACAGGCGCACGTGTACGAACCGGGCGCGTTATCGCAGCGGCCGTTCAGACAGATGCGCGGATTCTCGTAGCATTCGTCGATGTCGACGCAAGCGTAAGCGGACGCGGACAGTTTGTAGCCGGGATTGCATTGGCACTTGAAGCTACCGTCCATGTTGATGCAGACGCCGTTCGTGCACATGCCGATCTCTTTGCACTCGTCGTGGTCCGTGCACTTGCTGCCGTCCGGCGAAATGTCGAAACCCGGCGGACACACGCAACGGTAGCTACCGATCGTATTTGTACAACGACCGTTTTGGCACTTTCCCGCACGGCACTCGTCGATATCTACGAAGAAGAAACGGATTTTCAAGACGAAAGGTCGTAAGCGTAACCAACTCCTGATCTGTCATTTACCTTCGCATGCTTTATTCGGTCCATTCTTGTAACCTGGCTTACATTTGCATTCGTAACCGACGGCCGTATCGTGGCAGACGCCCTCGCCGCAAATGTCCGGCCTCAAGATGCACTCGTTGATCATGACTATGCTGCCCGGTTGGTCGCCGTTCTTCGTCACATTGATTAGCATGTGCCTGATCGGAGGCAATCCGTAACAAAGATGTCGATGTTCGTCTGAATTTTATAAACCGTTTAATTCGTTTATTTCCCATTTCTCACGTTTCGATCATACCTTCGCCGTGTTCCGGACAACGGCCGCAATCGTCGCCCCATCCTTTGCCCATGTTCTCGCCGCAGCAGCAATCCTTCTTCGACAATCGATGCGGCAATCGGTTCTTGCAGATACCGTTCGCACGGTTCGTGTAACAATTACCTTGTCGGCCATCTATCGAGACGCAATCGCTTAAATTAATCGCCTTATCGAACCTTACGTTAACTAAACTGACCGATGCAGTAGCTACGATCCTGGCTCTGTATGAAACCGGGATTGCACAGGCAATAGAAACCGCCCTGCGTGTTCACGCAACGGCCGTTCTCGCAGACGCCTTCTTCGAGACACTCGTCGCGGTCGCCGCATTGATTCGTCGCGACGTCCCGCGCCTGACCTTCCGGACACTCGCACGTGAACGAACCGATCGTGTTGACGCATTGACCGCCCTCGCATAGATGCGGTATCGCTTCGCATTCGTTTATATCTGTATCGAGAACGGATCGTGCATTTAATTCGCGATTCTCACGAGCGACAACGCGTAAATAAATGTAACGTACCGACGCATTCGCCGGTCTTTTGATGTTTCAAGAAACCGATGTCGCAGTCCAATCGAATGGGGCAGTGCTCACACGGATGGCCCCATGCCTTACCGACGGTCGCGCAACACAATGTTTTCGTGCAGACGACGCCTTGCAGTTGATTGATGCATCGCGATCCTCGATAGCCCGTATAGCACGGTCCAGTTCGATAATCTACAAAATGAAAGTCTCTCATTTTATTCCAGCCAAAAGAGCGCATAATTTTGCGTCGTAAAATATGGAACGCAAGAGAATAAAGAAGTCGATTTATTGTTAAGTACGGGTAATAATAATTTGTAATGATTTTGAATAGAAGTTGGAATAAATGATGTTTTATGTGAAACGCAACTTTTGATTTGCTTACCAATTTCGCAATGGTTTCCGGTGAAGCCGTAAAGGCATGCACAACGATCGGGGCCGATGCAGCGGCCGCGGTTCTTGCACGCCTCCAAGCAGATCGCTGCAAGTGATCGAAACGAAAATTACAAAATTGATATGAACCCCAAGTAAAATATGTATCGCGTTTAATGCGTCGTCTCGCGTTGTTGTTATTATTATTATGATTAATTTCAGTAATATAAATCAAACGCTCGCCCATTTACGTACGTTCGGTACAGTATTCGCCCTCGTATCCTGGAGCACACGTGCATTTCCCATCGACGCAACTGCCGCCGTTCATGCATATCGCCTTACAACCGGAGTCTCTGCCATCTGAACGATTACGGTTGATGTGACCCAAATGAAAAAAAAAGAACACGGGGAAAAGCATTAGAAAAGTCCTTAGCTACGGCCGTAACGGACTTAGAAACGTTATGAATACCTAAAGTTAAAGACGTATCGTAATCCCTACAGGTCGTCGACTGTTGTCCACCGTCGCACATGCACAGATTCGGCTTGATGCATCTGCCCCGGCCGCACGGTCTCGAGCATATGGCTAAAACGATGACGAGAACAGCTCGTTAAACTCATGCAACTCGTTAATTTAAACGGAGGTAATGAAGGAAGTGATTTGCGAATTAGAAAATGATGTCGCTTACGAATTATACAAAAACCGCTAATTATATGCCTGGACCATCCGGGGCAGCAATAACTGTGTCCTCGCGATTTGCACACGTTAGGTCTGAAAATCAGAAAAAAATGATGTACAAGACAAAAATTACTTTATAATAAAGCGATAAAGTATACGCCGATTAAATTGAAGGGAAGATTCTTATTAAAGAAATTGATTTATGTAGGCAAAACACGCGTGGTGTTGTTACCTTCCACATTTTTTTGCTCATCGTGATCATTTTTGTTCTTACGAAGAAATCGATTTCTTAATTAATCCAACAACTTGCTTAAAGTTTCGGTTATTCTGTTTTACTTTTTAGTAGAACTCGATAACAAAACGGACAACGAAAATCATCAAGAATTAAAAGAGCAATACGCTGGGAAGCTACAACAAGAGAAATGGGCCAGGTAAATTTTAATTAACCGTCACTTTCAATACTTCTTTTACTTACAATGTTTCGTCCGAGTATATAAGACATCCAATATTATCTTTTTTAATTAATTAACAAAGCCATTCTTCATAATAACACCTCGTTGTTCCATCTAATTCGTTTACTAACAAGATTCGATTCTATAAATTGCTTATATCACTTTAATTGACTTAAATACTAAATTGGAAATCGTTTTGCAAATCTCAATTAACTATCACACGAGTCTGTCATATTTGAAATTGATTATCGATCAATTTAAACGGTTAATAACGTCACGCTTATTCGACGTTCTATTATTGCCTCACTTCGCACGAGTCAATTGACAATTGGCGGACCACACAAAGTTTAAATTAATTTATTTGTATGAACAATTTCAAATTTAACGTATTAATTGTGTTGATTATAAGCAATATTATGAATTATATGAGAAGTATTGCGAATATTGTTCCTATAATAATATACACCTTTATGCTTTTGCAAGTTATCAGTTTACAAATTCTTCTTATCTGTTATTAGGACCAAATGAATGAAGAACGTTGTATGCTGGATTAAACAGAGTTAGAATGGCTAACATACGAATTATAGTCTGCAAATAAGCGTATTGTGGATGAGAAGTGCGAATTATTAGATTCACAAATGAAATATTGATGGATATTACTCTTCGTCTACCATGACTATTATTCTTCTCGTTTTCCCTCATTGTATGCGTGTATGCATATGTGTTAAACGTGAAGAAGAGAAGAAGAAAAAAATACAGCGAGCCCGCGATTCTTGTACTCTTATTGTTAAGTATTCATCATCGTTTATTGTTTGTACGTTTATATATAAAAGCATAAACGTTTAAGGTACGTACTTGCAGAAACAACGCTCTTTCCTCTTATTATTTACATCCCAATATCGATTGTATGGATGGGTTAATAATAATGATATGCATACGAAGAACAACAATAATAATTGCACCACTTTAAAATCCCGCAGTGCGAAATCCACGTAACATAAAAATATATATCTTTTAATTTCGCGATATTACCATAAAACACGCTACCCAAGAGATGAATTATTATTACTTTTAACCCCCTTGTACAATTGATATCGATCACTAACCATCGTTATATTAATGCATCTGCATTTCTTAATATCAACAGGAATCGAGTATGAAGATGAGTCGGTCGATCCATCTGCTTTTACAATTCGACCGAAGAATGTTCTTGAGATGGTAACGTCGAAATTTGGAATTTCTTAAAGTCATCCACCCGTTCGGCGTATAGATTAAGATACCGTCCGTACGCTACGTTCCTGCTCGCGTTTAATTATCGATAACGAACCGTCTCCAAATTATTCGGATTGTTTCGATGATCCAGACGATTGAAATGATATCAGAAGAGGAAGAGATCGATGAAACGTACGTATGAGAATAATTAATAAGTTTTCAAATAATCGATCCCTATCAATAGATTCTACTGATTCGAAACTTTAATTATCATTTATATAAATATCAAGGGGACGAAGATTGTTATTAAGGAAAATCTCCACTCTCGATCTCGCTTTCGATTTATAACGCGGCTTGTTCTCTTCTCTTTTCCAGATCCTTCTACACCGTAGACTTTGTTATTATTTGATTGATGGCCGATGTGAAGAACATAATTTTTGATTAATAGAAGCGGAATCGCTCGTCGCCTAATCAACGACACACGCTCGTGTCGCTGAAGAGTAATAAGACACGGTACATGGAACGAAAATTAATTGTTTAATATCACAAAACGCGTTTGATTGATTTAACAATGGCCTCTCATTTATTTGGATTCACTCATATCAAATTGTTTTTTCTTCGTTAATGATACCATTATATCGCTTTATTTCTCTTTTAGATAACTTTCTTTCATAACACTCAACATCGTAA
This sequence comes from Hololepta plana, assembly GCA_963695495.1. Classification (NCBI taxonomy): domain Eukaryota; kingdom Metazoa; phylum Arthropoda; class Insecta; order Coleoptera; family Histeridae; genus Hololepta; species Hololepta plana. The sequence continues at coordinate 1,708,935 of OY968839.1, forward strand.
GTGATGATAATGAAATTATTGTTGGATATGGATGCAACCGAGAAGCTTAAAACTTCTGGCTGATTCAACAGATTTCAGAGAGCTATCGTTTTCCCATATTATAGGAATGAATTTGATTATTTTTGAGGAATCCCTCATTTAACAAGTTCGACGACACTCTTATCGCGAATAAGAAGAGGAGAGTGGCTATAAAATGGAAAAGAATCGTTATTGTTGTGCATGGGATAAACGAAAGTGCTTCGCACCATAAAATGTGAAAGACTGGTGAGAATTATTTATTTCGATTCGAATTCAGAACAAATCTTCGCAGCAAACGAAAGGAATTATTATCGATTAGGATTGAGGCAAATCGAATCGGTTGAGTGAAAGTTGTTTGTCACAAACAAAGTTGGAACCTTATTCTACAACATTTCATTTAGAAGGTAAAAATAAGCTATCGATTGAAGTTTATGACCTTTCTTCATCTATTTCGATCACCGATGGATTCCTTTCAATTTTTGTTTTAGTTCTCTTCGTAGAAGAGTCCACAGAAGAAGATGTTAATGTTGATGATGATGAAGACGACGCCGATGATGATGGAACTACTTTTAATTGCCCTATGTAAGTATGATAAAATAGTCCTTTCTAACTCTTTTATGCCATGATATCGTCTTAAATGAACTAATTTATGGGTCGCAATAAAAGTTTATTAACTGCATTTTAAGTGGTTTACGACCCAAAACGTTGTTCCGTCACCGAACGACATTTAACAACTTTGGAATTGAAACTAACATTCTTTCTATCTCGTCCCTTCTTTTTTCTGGTTTCCTTTAATTTTATTTAAATTACAAGATGATATACATAACTATTTTCCTTTATAATATTACCAATTTTGATGTATTTTTCATGTTCGTTCGATGGGTGGTCTCGATTGAAATTCTACAATTTGTATCTTCTTTTCATTTTGTAGATTGATTGATAGACGTTAACAGAGGAGAAAAATATAAAATTATACGAGATTCCAATTGGTGAAATAGGATGATACAACGCGGGGAACGATTGTTGCTGAATACGATTTGGAATTAAATTCAAATATTTCGAGAATGTAAAAATTCAAATAGGCACGATCGCTTACAAGAGTTTCGTCTCTTGTAAATATTTTATGGATAGAAATTTATATCTTTTATTGATGAAACTGCGGCCGCTTTTACATCAATCTTAAAGTGCGTAAACATTTGTCGCTAATGTTTAAAGACACGACAACAAACACATTGAATGTATTATGGAATTGCGTAACGGCTCGTAAGTTCAAGTGATTAAGGTCGATTAAGTGCAGGGTCAATATTGTTTTCTTATGTAAAATGTGCATTAATTAATTTGTAATATTGTCTCTATATTTGAAATTGTTTATATCTATCCATCGACACACGAAGACTTAACGATCAAATTCCGTTTTCGCATCAGTTATCTTGTCGAAGCAAAACGAGCAATATCTCAAAGTTTTTTCTTATCGGTCCAAATTCAATGAAATAAATTACACTCGATTTGCAAAAGAAAAGAATACAGGACAAGAGAAATACCGTAAATGTTCGCTCATTAATTTATTAATTATAGTCGAAGAGATTATTATGGGACATAATTTAAACTACATTATAAACGCATAAAAACAGCGGGGGAACGAAATTAAAAAGCCGTAAACGTCGTATTAAATTAAACACTTGTAGCAATATTTATACCAGCAATAATATCACTGCTTTTTTTCTATAAAGTTTTCTCTCTTTTTAACTTTATTGCGTTTACGTTTGGTTCTTTCGTTTTCTATTAAAAGCAGACACTGAAATATGCATTAGAGACTAGCTAGCACTTGCAACATTTACATAATATATAGTTGCCGAATCGCTAATTGTTATTCAGAGTATTATTGTTATCCCACGGGATCTCTACAAATTGTCGAAAAGCGTCAACCGCTTTAAATCCCTTTTTAGTTTTATTCCAGAAGATCCGCAGTAAGTCCGTTATGCGTTAAGGGTTAAAACCTTAATTTAATGACTTTCTACATGGAGATTATTAACATTGACAAAGAAACAAATTCTCGGAGGACGTAAAGTCATAACGGAGTAAATCGTAATTTATTGTGAACATTGTGCGTCGACAGGCAGGACGAGATTTACCTGGCACATTAGAAATCCCTTTAAGCGGTGGGTTGCAGTGGATGGACTCAAAAATAAAAAGAATTTATATTACCACCATCATTTTAATTCTCATCAAACGGCAACCACTTGTCTCTTGTAATAAATACTTTTCTTCGCTTTTCAGATTCGACGCCTTTAACACTTCTTCTCCATCGTATTAAATCTTAATTGGCTTCGTTAATTGATGTACGGATGATATTGCATTATCATGCCTTGGTTGGGACCGTTAGTTTAACACTTTTGCCATCGGACGCGCGGACTTTTACTTGGTCGTCCACGAAGGCTTCTCTCTAAATGGATATCTCTAACTAGTTTAAACAAAACCTCCCATATGTGGAGCCGATTTGGTTAATTATTAATTTTTCATTTGGATGATGGAACAAAGAAATATGATTTTCTATTATGACAAGTGTTTGGAGTTCGAAGTTACTCAACGAAAAGCGTCGATTGATTGATTCCCAACTTGTTTATTGTGATTCAAATAACAACAACAAGCAAGAAATATTATATAAACAAACATTGAGTTTCCATTTATCGATTGTAAACCTAAATTTGGTCAACGTCTTCGGCGTTAATGAAACGGGCCGTCACGGTCATCTTGTGTCGTCGTCGATGAGTTTTTCAATGGGGGTTTCCATCCGTAAGAACAACAATGATGATGAAATCAACTTAAAGGAACGGATAACATTGTTCGTTCGCGAACGTCTTAATGCTTACAGAAATGATTGTGTATGTTTATAGTGTTCGTCTCGATTTGAATGCACGTCTTTGCGCTTGTTCTTTATTCATCCTTCTACAATTATTATCAGTACTGTTATCAGCATGTTTATTGTTGCTTTCGTTGTTCCCTGCCAAAACACCACTTTTCTCTGTTAATCTATTTTCCAAATTGCTCTTCCTCCATTTCGCTGTTACAAAACTGTAATATGGATATAAAGAGTTGAATAAGTGCGAGAGGATGGATGTCTTTGTGTCATTCATTAACGGTTGGCACTTCTTCGGTTGTTATGCGAGCCGCAGATTGAAACGATCGCCATTGATGATGATGTTGTCGATCGATTGAAAGAGATTAAAAGTTCGTGCTGCATTTTCTTTCCTTTTTGCTTATAACAAACGATTTGATCGACACGTAAGCCGTCATCGAAACGGTTCATCGTCGCATTCAATACGAATCCATCGATTTATGTAGGAATTGTATGTTTCTTCATCGATCATGGGAACGTTATTCGCAGTACAATAGATGGGAGAATGCGATCCGAAGAAAGATGCGTTTTGCTTAACCGAAAAGAGCATCGCGAGTTTCATATAATCTCACGCTATTGTAATGATATCGAAGATATTTTGATGAACGCCCATAACGAAGCAAAACAAACAGATGGGCCACAATTGATTGGGAAAACGTATCGATTTCAATAGAGGCAAATATTCTTTGTTGTTATCATCGACTCGAACATTCTTCTTGCATTTTTTTTTAAATTAATTAAATCGACGGATAATCAAATTTAATCAATAGCTAATCAAATCAATTAGTTCCAGTTGAAGAAATAGTTTAATTTGTGAGCGAATTAATTTTTTGTTTTGCGAGTGACCTCAACACGTGATTTAGATTATAAAAAGTTCTTATGCCAACATCCATCTAGTTTAATAGAAAATTGCAGGATTGCATCACGTCGTTAAGTGCAAAATTATTTATTAAACGAAAATTAAAACGAAAAAAATCGTGGAATGTAACACTCGTCGCAAAAAAAAAGAAGAGAAACAAAGGCGATGACGGAAACGGATGTACTATTTGTGATGGAGTCTAATTTTTTCTTTTCTTCTTCTTGCTTCATCTTCTACCTTCTTCTTCGGGCATGTTTGTCTAAGCTCGTCGAGGTCATTAATACGCTTTCATCCTTTTTCTATCATTCGCAAATTTCTGGTACAAATTGGCGAGATAATTTCGTCATCGACACATACATAGTTTGCGCTGTTTCATTTTTCGCGAAAATCTGCAGAATTATGTGAAATATTTCACACAAAAAAGTGACGGAGAATGTTCTAATTTAATTGTTTGCGTCTAATTCCTTTATCGTTTATTGTTAGCGTTATATCATTGCGTGGGATCGTATGGCCTAGAATCAATTTAACTCAATTTATCATCATATTTGCTGCTGCTGGGACGGTCTTTACCGTCTATTTCGTCTTTTTCCTTCGCGTTTTGCTGTTCTTATTACGAGCACGGATGGCAGAAAACGAACGGACCGAGGATTAAGATAAATAATAAACCTTAGAGCGAGCCAAACTGCAGAGAATGACTTTAGATAAAAATCTTAATACGCTCACTCGTTTATGTACATTAATAATAAACTAATTGAATAAAGTTGCAACTTCTTTTTATTTATTTCCTTCGTGTTCTATCCTCGCTCATTTTCAATTCCGTCGATCGTTATTATTATATTATATCCATTATTATTAACCGTGATATAAAAGATTGAAAAGAGTAAAATAAACTGGTGATGTTAAAATGTTAAATGTCAATTATCTGTTCGTGGTTCCAATTATCCCCCGTATATCTCTAAATTAATTTAATAAATTACTAATTTCGCAAATTGCACATTTTTGTTTTACGAAACCCCATTTTCGTTTAAGAATAGAAAAATGAAAATTGCCTTATTAGATTTAGAAACGTACGAGGCCAGCATTTCGTGTATATCATCAAGCTGAAGAACTATTTAGCCATTTAAATAATCCAAAATAAGCAACTAAATGAACTTATAAAACTTTTATCTGCACTTAGTTTATTCTTTAATGCATTTCCTCCCTCGTTTTCCTCCTAATGACTAAATTCTATGCAAATTAATATACGTTAATAAAATGCTAATTCAATACCATAAAAAGTCTTCAACTTTGTACATTGACTCACTTAAAGAAGTGAGTATTCTACAGACAAATTTGGAAGTTTTTTCCTTCAAAAAGAACTATTTAAAATTCTAGGATAATCGAGATAAGATTGAAAAATCAAATGAAAAATCCGTTTAAACAACAGAAAACTTTGCAAAGACTTGTTGAACGTTTGCATAGAATCTGCTCTTTAACGATTTCTTCTTTGCCAAAGTCCATCTTCCTTCCTGTCTGCATGTAAACATGTTACGTTCGTGACCTAACGCAAATCTTCTTACATGAAAACAAATCTTCTTGTGTTTCGATGGATAAACTCGAAGAAGACAAACATCGATTCTCATCGTACATTCGAACAAATCAAACCAGGATGCATGGATCTCTTTCTTTATCTAATGGCAGGACGATGCGAGGAAGATCGAAGATTTCGCAATCGATAGTGGCCAATCTGAGGGATTGTTCAGTTTTAGGAAAATAAACGATTCTCGAGAAGTTTCTTTTCAGCAAAGAGTTTGCGAATTAGCGGGTGTTTATTCAATATTTGTTGGAAGTTTAATGCATCCATTTGGCGCCGCAACAACTTTCAATTGAATGCGATTCAACTTACATGCGATTATGTAAAACGCCGTCTCGTTTTACGTCTTTGCAATGCTTTTACATAATAATAAAATTGCATTCTACGTGCAGCATTTGAATGGGAGATTTTTTGTTGGAAAATAAATAGAACAAGATTGCCAACAAATTCGATTCAATAATATTCGACAGTATGAAATTTATTGGCAAAAGGATTTGCATTAAATTCCGCAAACGTTTCAATCAATCGACTCGATTTGCACTCGATTCATTTCGTTCGTTATACCATTTCAAAATGGAATTTTCTATTTGGTTTGTTCGTAATATTAGGTCAAATTGTTCTTCAAATGTTAATTAATAAATTGTATAATTACCATCGAGTAACAAGTGCATTCTTCCTCTTCAACAACTTCTTCGTCTCTATCTTATCCATTAAACGGAGCAATCTAATACAATTAAAAGCAAATTAAACGACCGAAACTAGTTCCCACTCGTAGATTGGTATTTATAAACAGCGTGTAAATATTTAAGAGTTTCCAGTTAATTATCTCTTAAAGATTTATCGTTTGTTTGTTTGTTTATTTAACCAAATGCAGCTACCGCTATTACCATTATCGTCATCATCATCATCATCATCGAAACAATTAACAAACAGTTCCTGTTAGTTTAACACGATGTGGCGCAGAAATTCAATAAGGAAACGCCTTGGCTCTCGACACGTTTATTTGATGTTACTCATCCTAAACTAATCAAAACTGAAAATTGGATCATTTCTTGTAAAACAGCTACCAACGTTTCTTCAGCTTTAGTATTTCCTTTGTTTTGAAATGTTAAGTTAATCGATTCGCGTCCAATTAGCCGATTGTCACAACTTAATTAATTAATTAAGACGAAATTAATTTGTGGATTAACGATTTTAATCGAATCGCTTGATTATTGAATTAAATCAACTCCTTTAACGCGCCCTCCCCGTTGAATTAATCAATTAATATTTATCGATTCGATTAATTAATCGGTTTACTTGAGCATAATTGCTGGAATTTTCGTTTTGGTCTGCAATTGGTCACGGTCAATAAATGTGCACGATTAAATGGCAATTTAATTTTGCTTTTAGGTCACAACCGGTTGAAATTCATTTCTCGTGAAGTTTCAGCAACAATCTGCGAAAGCTTCAACTTTTTATCGCTTACAAACCATAAAATGTTCGTTCGAATCGGTTTCTTTCAAAGCTTCGATCGGTTTTGGAAGAAGTTGCACGTGTTCGTTGCTTCCTGGCGATAATATTATTAGCGTTTCGCGAAGACTTTCCTGCTCTCCTTCCTTTTGTCATATTTACCATTGTTATTGTTATTAAAATGGTTAAGAGCGTGGTGTGAAAAGTGTGTTTCATGCACAATAGAATAGATAATGGCAATAGATTCGAATTTACGGCGTGTTGAATCGCACAATAACGAGCCAAAGTGCGAAGATTGTTAAATGATAGATACGACGGAATCCGTTTAAGAAACGAAAATCCCTTTATCGTCACCCACTAATAAACCGGTATTGTTTATTCGCGATTTATGTACCGTTTTACACGAAACCGGCGAATTTCCTAATCGAATAAGAAACGTTCGGATCCTTAGTCGATTTGACCTAAAAGCGAAGCGAAGAGCAAAAAAATTAATCAAAGAGCGAGCGAGAAACTAAGTTCAAAGCCATGGGGTTATCATTTTGAATGAGTATAACATTTTTCCGCAACGTTATTTAATAATCGAACCCAATAGACGATTGGGAGCGAAGAGGTTTCCAATTCGAATAACGAGTTTTAATTGCGTTCTTTTCTCGTCGTCGCTTCTTTTTGCACTTTTTCCTTCGACGTTTTCTTTGTTTTCTTTGTTTTTTGGCTCGGTAAAAAGTTCGCTAAGAAGGATGCGAGTCCGGATGAACGCACATCTAATTTTAGATTCGATTACGATGTTTTTTCCCTCCCGACGATTACGAAAATTTAACGAGAGTAAGATATATTTATCGTATCGTTATTATTATTCTTCAGATAAGCGAATTCGTTCTGAATTAATTCGCTAAATAAGAAAGAAAAAATTAAGCGTTTGCTATTTCTGTTTTGCGAGCAAACAAAAAGCGGTCGAATTGGGGATAACGAACGGAACACGAATTCTGAATCGTTAAGATAATTGATACGAATCGTAAATCGAATGAAATGGGAAAAACAGAAGGAGAGAGAAATAAGAGAGTTTGGCAAAAGTAGGTCAATTTATTTCGAATGAGAAATTAATAAACGATAACGATAAAGCGTGCACACATAAATTTATATTATGGAGACAAGCAATGGGGAGAAAAAATTATGCGATTGTTAGAATAATCGAACCGTGATTTCTGTTGAATACGTAATCTAGAAGGGAGTCCCTTGATTGCTTCGCGAAATTAAACGACTTCACTTGGATTAAGTCAGGAATTTGCAATCTTTCTTCTGCTTAAACCCTCTGGAAAACAATATTTTCCATCGACCTTCTTGCAACGAGGGACTTCTAAATCTTAGGAACTCCTGGATTAAATCATTTCCTTACGCGAACAACTTTTCTTGTCCGTTATTAATCGAGTCCTTTTTAAAATTCGCAACATGCCTACAATTTACGATATCTACCAGCATCGGAATGGAATAATAATGCAAGAAAAACAACGAGGCAAAAAAGACGACCAGCATTAAAACCGACGATTGGAATTGAATTTAAAGAGTCGCAATGGATTAGGATTACAATCGATCCCAATGACATTTGTTTAGCCATTAAACTTCGATCGAAATCTTTATTCAATCGGTGTACGACAACTACTAACTCTAACCAGCATCAATTTTTAATCGATCGTCGATAGATAGATCGCAAAAAAGTTTCACTTTAAATGCAAGAACTTTCGTTGCAATTTTCACCGGGTTTTCCTACGATTTTCGTGGTAGAATCCAATTAAACTGCTTGCTTAAGAGAGCAACCCGATCCATTCGCGAAGATAATTTGCGTTTGCTCTTGGACGAAGCGTGATCTGCACGATCGTTTCGTTCGTTGTCGACGAGCGAACGAGTCCCTTGGAGGTTTGAAATAGCGCAAAAATGATTATTTACTTTGCTTATTATTATCCCTAAGTCAATATCGCGATGGGTTAACAAGAATAAGAAAAGATCGTCCGTTGGAGAAGGACGGGGAAAGAGTCGTTTTCCTTTTCGTTTCTTGTAAGCGACGGCGGATAATGTTTGCTGTTGAACGTGTGGATTTTACTGTACCTATAATAAATCTCGATTGTAATACTCCGGCACAATTAGCCGATAGAAAAGCGGGATGAATAAGTGAATGAGGGAAGAGGACAGGCCATCATTAATAATTTATCGCTTCGTTGCATATTGTGAATCGTTTCTTTCCCCCCCGTATCATCATCATCATCATCATCATCAAGCATCTCTTTTATTTACGTTTCTTCAATCGACATTTCTACTTTTCATCCCTCTTTATCGTCATCGTAATCTCGATCGCGTCGTTATTATTTTATCATTCATTGCCTATTTTACAATTAATAAAATAGTTAAAGACGAAGAAGATGACGGGGAAGAAGTTGCCGTTGTTGTTGTTCGTCGAGAATCCATTTGGTCGACGATGATTGCGCTGAAACTCAGACCGACGACTTTTTTCGTTAAAATCTTTCCGGGAATCGTCTTTCCGAAAGCGAAAAGTTTGCAAAGCGAACTTGCAGGAAATTACGTAACAAGACATTCGCGAATGATCTAATTAAATAATTAAACGACTGGAAATAATAGATGCATACGTGATGCGATTAAATTGCCAAACGGTCGCCACCGGTGCGTTTGTGCTAATTATAGCGTTCGCCAACGTTTGACTAATATTAATCGATTTTGCGTAGCCGAAGCGAAACCCGTGCAGGTAACCGAGATCGCGGGGAAACGGACAGAGTTTCCATTGCGAATTATACAATTAACCGCACAAACGATACATGAACCGCCACTAAAATTACGTAATTCGAATTTTGCAATTGAAAAAAAAAAGCAACAATCACAAAAAGGCTGAATGCGTGCGGTTTGCGAATTGCTTAAGTGCGTTATTTATTTAATTTAACGTATCGTACGAAGAGGAAATTATTTCGTTGAGAGACTGCAGCAATAGACGAAACTGGAGTAAGTAAGTAAGTAAGGAAGAGATCACGACAAGTCGTGTGGATCCGTTTTCTTCGCCGTTAAACGTCAGATTGGTAGCAGTTTAACGTTGAGTCGACAGGCGCATGAAGAAGGAGTTTTGCATTTAGCGATGGGCGAAAAGAATCCGACCCCCCAACTCGACTATCGGAGAAAAATCGACAAGAATTATGTTCGACTCGCTCTTTCGTTTTTATCCCTTTTGCAACTTATCTACTGCACATCGACTATTTATTAAAACGAACTATTCAACTTTTCATTCGCAATGGAAAACGAACGTCTTCGAAATGGCCGATGGGGAAAAACCGATTGTTAATTGCTTTTCATTGAAAGCGAACACTTCCTCGTTTCCATTCACAAAGAGCGCCGTTTCTTCTGTTGCGATCGTTGACATTAAACGCGATAAATGAAATGGAAACATCATCATCGTCGTCGTCGTCGAAGCACTTAACTCGCCACTTGTATAATATTAATAATAATCTTAATTAACTTGGTCGGTAATTAGACTTCTTGTCATCTTAACATAATAAGATGTGAGCGGTGTTAAGAGCAAAGACGATGACTACTGGTTTATTTTCGTGTCGCCTTTCGGAGGAGAAAGGAGAAGAAAAGACAAAAAGAACATTAAAAAGGGTGTAATATCCATAAAACGGAACCCCCGACTTATTTATTGTTCCCTCATAAATGGATGGAAATTCTTCCATTTATCTTGAAAACGCAATGAGAATAACCGAAAAGTGACTAAAAGGGACTAAATGATTGTTGATACGAGAGCAAGAAAGGTGCACGATTTCTTTTACGATTATTGAGTGTTGGACGCAGATCAAAGCTAACGAAACCGTTAATTAAGTCGCTTTAAGTGGTTTATCGCTTAAGTCGTAAATCCCTAAGTTTTGGCAGCAAAAATGAAACGCGTTAATTAATTCTTTGCGAATTACTAGCAAATTACGTTAAAAAAAGGAGTCCACCATCAGCAACAACAACAACAACAACAACAACGGGTTGGGATAACTAGCTTTGAATCGATGTTTAACGTCAATCAAGATTATCTCATCACTTTTTCTTTTCCATTCCAACAGGCGCTCGTTCTTTTCGTTTATCTCGCTTTGCAATTATTATTTGCAAAGGAATTCCTTCCACATTTCTTATCGATTAATTAATTGAATTCGTTTAATTCTTTCGCAAAAACAACAACGGCTTGCCACGTTTCTAATCCCCTCGCGATATTAATTAAACAATTAATTAATTTTATGCGAAACGAACGAAAGAAGTGGAGCAAAGAAGGAAAAAACAACTGAAACGTTCGAGGTGTCGTTAAACTTGCCGGATTTCTGACCAACAAAGAACTACCGGAAACGATTTGCAATTCGCTCTCGACGTTTCTCGATGAAGAGCCAATTTTTGTACTCAATTCATATTTCGTTTGGTAAAAGCATCATCATCATGAAATAACTACCGGAAGAACTAAACTCTTTATCTGTGGTGACCCATTTACTACGTCGCAGCTACTATTACAACAAACAAGGCACGAAACAAAATCTATTCAATGTTAGGTGTGCCATCAACATCAACTAGAACATCATCATTATTGTCAAAAAAATTGAATAAATAAGGCGTATTCGAGTAAGAGGAATCCAAGACAACAACAGAAGAATCCGCGCAATTATCAATTTGGAGAAAGACGCCGCGCGATTGCCGCAATCGATCGAAGATGATGCGGAGATTTCTCTTAAAAAGTACGTGGGTTTGAAGGTGCGCTGGGCCAAAAATTAGCAAGCTTCGCCCGCAATCGTCTCTGACACGCAACTTTTTCTCGTCTTTCGTTAACAAAACAATTCCATTAAATAATGAACACGTAGGAATCAAAGAAAACAATAAAATCAACGTTATCGTCTAATAAATGTTAATTAACTTCGTCCTTGTCGCTTGGTGGAAAGCAATTTTTTTTATAGCTCCGATGGATTAATCTAAAAACGCTCTTATCGAACTTTCGACTTACCCGCCCGGTGCAACAGGTTGATGGTGCAAATTGTCGCGGCGCTCGTCCAGATGGAAAGGAGTCCGCGGCGGTTCCGCATCGATTGTACGCAACAGGTCGAGGACCAACACCAGGAATTGCAGCGTGCAATAATAATTGCTCAGTTTCGGCTTCATCGCGAAAACAACGGCAACGAACCGACGACAACGATGGAGCACCTGAAGAAAAGGAAACAAACGAAGGCGTTTAGCGATCGTGCGATGTGAAAAACGCGCGAAACGGCGATAACCCAAATTTCGCGAACGCGGAAATGTACAACTTATCGTCTACTCACGCGAATTTGCGTCCTCGTTTCTTCCTGCTATATGGTGCTTCGTCAAGTTGCCAGTACTGGAAGAAAAACCCAATTGTCCTTAAGCGCAATCACCACTAAAACATTGTCCTCGCTTTCTTAACGGTGCGCTTCGTCCTTCGATTAGAACGACGTCTCTTCTTCGTCGATCGACCGATCGATTGCGCGCTATGAGAGTTAATCCAAAATCGATCGCTCTTGGATTCGTGAATAATAATTTGTTGATGTTCACTTATAGACCGTCGATGAGCGACTGTTGGTCGGGTGCGGTGGTCACAGCAGCAGCAGCTGGATATCTCCAGCAAAACAACAACACTAGCAGCAACGGGCAACAACTCTCTGCAAGCAGTTACCCACTACATCACTATTATTTTCGATACGATCGCTGTATACGATGTGTTTCCTCGCTTTTGATATCGGCTATCGCGTTCCTCCGCGATATTTATGCGAGCCGGAATAGTTTGCGCATTTGGTATTAATTAATCGCCGAATCCTCCTTTTTTCTTTCTTGCTTCTTAAGATTAGGATCACAATCGCTCGATGATGATCCGTCGCGGACGAGGCGGCATTTCGTTGCTCGGAATGCGCCCGATTAACGTCGACTTCCGTAATTAGCAGTGGCCTTTATTCAATTACATAATTTGCCCCGAAAAAAAATTGCGAGCGAAAATGCGAAAAAATGTGGGACAATCATTTAAGTCGTCAGCGCCTAATCGTCGATTAAGCGAAGCGACTTGTTCTTATCCCAGTTTTCGATCGCGAAACATTAATTAATCGCCGCCACTTTAATTGAATATCACTCGATCTCGATCTCGAGGGTCGAGCGAGGAAAGAAATTGCTTCCTTCCGGTCGGTTTAACCGTTTAATACGTCGCCGATTTAATTATTCGGAAACGGTGCAGAAACAATTGATCGCGATGCAAATTCCTTTGCTGCAATAACAGGAATTGTTAAAATGTTAGACTATTTTCTCGGCAATCGCCAGTCGGAATCGATAGTGTTATTCGATCGCAAATCCGCACAACAAACGAACAAGCAAAAAAAAAACGATTATTACAACTGCGAGCTATTTTGCGCTCGTTTATTTTTCTATTAATTCAAACTATATGATTGATAACATTCCTTCCGCCATTCCGCGATAATTGTTATTAATTTCGCGACCCCCTTCTGCCCGCCGCCCGTGCTTTTATGCAGGTACATTTATTTCGCCAATTAATTACGCTCGCATAAATGTAAATTAATTTCCATTCTTTCATTTTTAATTCCACAATACCTCCAACAAAACAATGATTGACGGCTGTACGCTCGCGTAAACGCTTCGGCAAAAGCACGAATTCGACCGCAAAATAACTTTCAATTAATAAACAAATAGTGAAGAGATTCTTTGGATGCCTTTCAAGACCGTTTACACCGATTTCTCGACCGAATGGGATCGATGCGAGGACCTCAAGGTCCCAATTTAAATTGGTCCGAGGATGAGGTTCTCGTCTACTTTATTTTTTCGGCTCTTGTTCGTCTTCTTCACGAAATTAATTAAACGCGTCTCATTATGAATCGTCATCTATAATGGGTTGAAAAGGGCGCTCTTTCTCCATCTCGCGCATTCGTTCTCTTTATCTTCGTTTACCAATTTTCAGTTTCGTTCTCCTGCGTCAAACAAAGTCGAATTGAATTTCATCATTGGCCTCGACAATCCATTTGTTCCGGTTTACGTTTACGAAATTGATTAAACGTGTAAAATTAGGTCAATTAATTCATTTAAAAGCTGATTCAAGAAGTGCGTGTGTGTGTGTGTGCGCGCTTTTTTAAAGACGTTTTCCAACGGAGTTCACCGATTCAGAAAACGTCCAATTGCGAACGGACTTTGTTGCATTTAATTGAGAAATAATCGTTATAATTTTCGCCGGTTTTCAAGTAATCGTTCGACAATAAATCATTTGCGTTTTTGCTACAATTAATTTTAAATTAAAATCTAACGATTATTATTTATTCGTTTCCTTTTACGATTGTTCGCGGATTTTCTCAATATGCGTTTACGAAATCAACGTTTCCATCAATCATCCCCGAGTTATTAATATTAATGATCGAATTTCGTTTCTTGACGACCGGCGAAAACCCATTTCCAGTGCCCGGCAAACGTCTGCTCGTAGTTTTCGCAAAGGAACTAATTGCGGCGAGGGAAACGGCCATGGAGGTGCAACATAGAGGTTTCCATTGAAACCAAATATTATAAATTGCACGCAGAGACAAAATGCGAACACAATTGCGCCTGTTGAATGGGTTACAAAAGAGCAATTTGCAATGGAATGATTGCATGGTAGGCGCCAACATGGAAATTGATCGAAAGCATTGCAGAGAAACACTCGTCTCACAGACGCTAACGCATATCGCATTCACACGAGCATAAGGAAGTCTTATTCGCGTTATTATTTAATACAACGACCATTTTTCTTTGCTTGCTTTCTTTTCTAATTCGACATAATGAACGTCACTGTTTCGCCAACGTTTCCTCTTCGTTCTATCGCGAAGAGACAAAGAAGCGCGGCAAAAAGGGCAGCGCATAAATAAAACACTCAATTTGCAAAATGCATATGGTTTATTATGTCGATATGATGCGAATCTTTTGCATTACAACAAGTAAATTACGCGGAGAATGTGCGAGTTGCAGTTGAACCAATAAACGAATCCTCGCGAAAAAACAGCTTCAACTTCTTCGCTCACCCGTTTATATAAATATTATCGATTTGCATACCGATCGCTTTTTTGCGTTGACGCTAATTGCTCTGTTATTTACGTAACGCTAAAGTGTTTATTATTGTGTGCGATTTAAGAATAACAAATCGGGTTTTCCAGTTTTTCTTTGTCCCTCTTTATTGGTCCTTTTCTTAATTCTCCATCTGGCAGCTTCTTTTACCTTCTGGTAAAACGGAACAAATCGCTGAAGCGTTGTGTAATGAAAGTTGGAATAAATCGTTTTACATCGAATAATTAGATTTATGTGAGAGATATTTGTATAAACCGTACAAGTCCGAGGCCCATATAAGGTGCAGAGCTTTAACCAGTCTTCTTCATCGTTCTCGATGATGCTGTTCTTGTTGTTCGTTATTGTTGTTAGTTGTTTTTTTTCCTACTTGTCCTGATTATTTAACATATTACAAGCATAATGATGATGGTATCTTTTGTAAGTAATTTTATTTTTGGAGCTAAACAGTAGCGGAAACTAATCTAAACTTATTCGTTATTAGGCCTCCACAAGAATTAATTTCGGATTAAGTATCGAATAAAATGTGTTTTGGCAACACCCTCCCAATTTGGATTTTCTACTGGTCGCCTTTTAAAATTCCTTCTTTTTTAATTTCAATCACAAATCGTAATTAAATATGCGTCCATTATAATCTTTATTTTTTCTCTCTCGCTAATAGAGATTTAATTACGTACACATGGAACAACCGGCTTAATCCCATGTGAAATATGTCATATTTATATTATAAAACGAAATTAAACGGATCGAATGTTATATTAGTTGCACGATGGACACAGATTGTGAAAGAGAGCGCCGAGATAAACGATCCTAAATGGTAACGAACGTCCATCAATCTATATATGAAGAGTTACGAAGTGCAAAACGATTATGCCTTTATCCGATCAATTAAGGGAAAAGAGATATGAACGAGGAAAAAAAACGAGAAAGAACAAGTTCTCTTGTTGTGCAGGACGCACGCTGAAACTTTATATTTGTATTAAATGAACATGGAATAAGATTCCGAATACATTCGGTGTCATTAAAAAAAAAAGACTCGTTTTAACACGAGCATCAATCACCATCAAGAGTGATTTTAATAATAATGAAATTTATGATGCCTTTTAATATGTAAATAAATCCTCTTCTTCTTCAATCTTCATCATCTAGATGCGAGCAGCTTTTCGATTATATTTCGATTGTAATAAACGTTTAAAGTAATATCATTACATATCATTTAAATAAATTCCACCTCCTACGACTCGTGGCGAAAATCAACTTCTTCTCGAAGGCCTCTTCCTCGACGCTAGTTGCGTTTTGCTGCAATCGCTTTACAATGGCATTGCGAGAGCGCTAATGAGGCTTACAATGCTACGAAATCGATTTCGAACCAGGCGTAAGTTGTTAAAATATAAACGAAACTTGCTAAAATTTTATTATGATTATATTAAATAAAAATGGATTATCTTACGATCGGGTGTGTCTCATTACAATTCATGTTAATTATATGTAATTTATTTACAAAAACCGTCTATGACGAAAGCCTTGAACGCGCAAATTAATTCACCAAACCGATTGTTTTATTAAGATGCAATAATTACAGTTTATTATTTTTTCCTCGCTTCATTGTGAATACAAACGATCGAATTACATAATTGCATAGAGAAGATGATGACATCATTACCGTATTAACATCTTTACTCTCTTTTTATTGAAATACAACGAAGAATTTAAAATAAAAATAAGACACTAAAGATACAAGAGTATTGATGCTAGTTGAGAGCGATAGGGATCGATTCGGGACAAAAAAGTAATGAACCGGACGCCCGCACGTTATTATAAGAGCCGAATAATGACTTGTAATAAGGTAAAAAAAGCAACGTGAACGATTCAAGTGAGACCTGTAATCTGTGTAACCCGTACCGCTTATGATCCGGTCTCCACTTCACACATCACAATCGACAACAAGAACAAAAACCGCATATAATTACGGTTTGACGTCTTGTTATCGGTTCCGATATAAAGTTATTTTCGGATATAAGTCACGAGCGCTCTTTCCCTCTTTCGCATCGATTAATCTGGCACCATCCCGTCTACGTTATTTAATATCTTAACGTGGTCATCTCGTTTGGTCGATTAAGCTCCCATCCATATGATGTGGCGGAAAAATAACTAAAACCAAATTGAAAAAAGAAGAGGAAATCGTTTAATAAGTGGATCATTAAAACAGACACGTTTTATCAAAGTAATGATAAGCTTCGAAATTATCCAATTTCACGCCGTCGACGTAATTGTACGCGTAGAAGCACCTCTTGCACAAGAAATTGTTGTCGTGCGGCATTCGTAACGTTTTCATGCACAAGATCGTTCGCTTGTTACGAGAACAAATGTCGCAATATTGGAGGCACGACGTGTAGATTCTGGTGTCTAGCGGATACGTGTAATACAAATCGCTTCGCGCCGTTAGACGTGCATCGGTGAACGTCAGCACGTGCTCGCATTTGCCCTGATGCTGATAGACGTACGGATAGCCGAGTCGCGGCATCAAATCTTTGATTTTCGTCTCTACCATCACGCCCGTTTTCATCTCGCCGATTCCCGTATCTTTGGCCCATTGCCGCACCACTTCGGAGTAGTCGATTGCCTTCTCGTTACGAAAATCGTTGTAAAATGTGTTATCGATGAATATGAAACCGGACGGGTACAGTTCGCTCGGTTTCAGATTACTTTTAAATAACGAATCGACGTTTATGTTGTAACCAACGTCTTGAGTGCACAAGATTTTGTCTCTTAAATCGACCAGCGTATTGGATCCTAGTAGAAGTATTTCTTGGCTGGGTTTCAGATATTTGTATCTGTTATTGGAAGATTTGTTGAAATTGTAGTTTTGTGGGAAAAAGACCCTCACTGTGACCAGAAATTCAGAACCATCCTCTTCTTTCACTTGTACATCATCAGATGGTGTATGAGTCTATAACAAAATTTATTGTACTATCATGATATATAGGAGTAACAAAATCTTACTATTCTAATGAAAGCATCATGAACAGCCTTTTCCTTATCTGCATTGTCTAAACTTTTTGTTGCACCATCTTCTGTGCTTTGATTCACAATTTCCTCTGGCGCATCCTCTACAGGTAATTCACTTCTACAACTACAAACAGTTTAATAAAGCTAAAAGCACTGAACTATTTTCTAATCGTTATACCAACTGATTTGTTTTAGTTCATCCAATTCAGATTGTGTTATGTCTTCCTCTGCTAATTCTTTCACAAAATCGTCCAGAGTTGTGGATTCAGTTGCTTTCAAAATCTCCTTCTGATAGCTTTTGAAATAATCGTTAAAATTTATTCGTTCGCTACTGCAATACCTCTCTGGAGGATAAACTGCCTCCATTTCATACCTTAGATACCTAAAATACTGATCAATTGAAAATCACACTATAAACATTGTCATACTTGTACCACACACCAGCCTTTTTACTAATAGGATACTAAATGTATTTTGAGCTTAATTGATGCACTTACTTTAATTATTTTTGATTAATTATCGTTTTTAAATGTGAAAACAAAGTGATCCTTCAGCAAATTATCTTTATTTACATCGCACAGACATCTGGATGTTAAGACCAACATTAACGGAAGTGCAGCTACTGTTAGACAGAGGGCGATACTTGTGGCTGTGGTTTGTGTTAAATTCCTGTGAAACGAATTTTAATAACTTAAAATATTCAAATTAATTATAAAATAATTAAAAATACTGCATGAAAAGTGTTTCTTAAACGATTATCAATTAAACTATTGTGTGGTTCACCTTCATATCTACTTGATTGGCGAGTATTCTTTGGTGCAGCTTTTAAGGTAAGTTTTGAAATTTTTGCAGACATTTTTCCTGGAATTGTTGAAACTTTTGCATACATAATCTCTTACGATAGATTATTAACGAGCAAATGCCATTATATCACCGTTATGCTCCATGCGTACTCACCGTTTCCCCAAAAGACAGCCCCTTTAGCAATAAATTTAAGCGGCCTCAGGGAAATGCATTGAATTGGAAATGTTTGCAGTTTGCAAATGGCTTCATTATTGCAATTCTACACGTTGAAACTTAAATGAAGACACATAACAATGATGATGATAATGATGTTGCTAATTCCTTGCAAGTTGTTTTAATTATATAAAATTTTCCGACTGGTACCGGATTCCCTATTATTACCATACTTAATGACGATAACTTTGCAATTAAACGCTGTACAATTATACAAACGAAGAAAAAGATGGAGAAAAATGGTTTGCAATTAAGAGCGAATAATGAGGATGCAAATAGCCAAAACTTTTCCGCTAGTAAGTTATTTATTATCGCCAAAGCGAATCTGGATGCACGTTTCTTTGTATATGCTTTTATAAAGCAACATATAACAGTTGAGGCGAATGCGAATGCAAAAACGAAAGATAAATGAATAGCCTTATATAGCGTGGAAGGAAAGGCGTAGAGCGGAAGGAAGCGAGACCGTTCAAAAATAAATTGATTACATTTTTCCTTCGATACACACATATCTAAACATTTGTGCAAATTTCCTTACGTGCAATTTATTCCATCCGTTCGATGAATTTGTCACGTCGACGTTAAGATAGATTAGGTGTCTTTCGCACACTTTATACATATTATTATTTTCCAAGCCTCGAACGCAAAACCAAAGGATATTTCTGCGTCTCTCGACTTATTGTGCGACTCGAGTCTTCTTCGATTATTTACTAATATATATACGAGTTCTTAGTGTTCTTTTTTAGGTTCTTCTGCTTCGTTCCGAATTGGCGACATAACAATGAGAAAATAAGCCGAGAATGCGATAATAAAGTCCGTGATGTTAGTAGTAGACGACTGCTTTCGGTGTGATGTTGGTAATAATATCGTTAATAATCCCAGAAAGGATGTGTATGTACAGGGACGAGAAAGTACCTTAACGCTAAGGGCTAAACATTTTCCTTCGCCCGTATAACACGGTAAAACGCAATGTTATTTCGTCGTTGTTATCTCAACGGTTATTTAATGTACAGGAGCGAAACGACACACAATCCTTAAGATACTCCCATATACAATTTCACGTTGCCCTCGTTGTTGTCGAGATTAATACAACCCGAAGACACGCACGCATTTATTAAGTTTATCATTTTAGGCGTTCGAGTACGAATAATGATGATAAAGATCCGTTCATTTACTTGGCAGCAGTTTGTCGTCCGTTCTCCAGAAGCAGCTTCCACCGAAGCCGTCGAATAAGACGAAGAATCTCCTTTTTTTTGCTTCGCTTGGATGCCGCGATAAGACAATACAAACGTGGCGCAAAAGGTCGCGAACGGATTGTATCATTGTTTTCGCGAATTAAATTCAATTAGAGTTAATTGCGAAGCACGTGGACGAAAAAAATACGGCGAATCTTTTATTCACTCGCCCTTTCTCCACGTGTAATTAACGCGGGAACAATAGGTGGGTCGGTGGTAAAAGACGTTCGTTTGTACACGTTTACACAGACTCTTTTATGTCCTCGTTTCGTTTCGTTCTTTTATACGCGCGCGGAGACACTGGGATTATTCTCCTTTATGCAATTAGGTCTTATTCAAAGGGGCGACCTTCTTCCCTTCTTATTCACCTTAACTTTCCTCTTCTCTTGCAGCAGATAATAGTTACTCCTTGTTTGCAACAAATGGGCGACGTAGTTTCGTAAACGTTAACGGAATTACAATGAAGAAAAAGGGCAGGAAGGTAACAACAACAACAACAACGACGACGACGACAAAAAAGGGTGGACAATGGACGAAAAGGTTTCTTTATTCGAACATTCTCCTCCACTTTCGACCATTTCTTTTAATTAATTGCCAGTCTTTGACGAAATTCAGTTACAGCGAAAACGAGAGACAATCGAATTAAGCGGTTTTCCTCAGCGAAAAAGAGCGATTTTTCTTTGTGCTTCCCAACTTAATCGCCTCCGTCCCAACTAACGGCGCATCGAGTGCGAGATTATTGCAGCGAGCAGATTCTTAAAGAGCGAAATTCGATAATTCAATCAGCGGGCGGACGAAACTTCTTCCACTTGTTCCGTTTATCGAAGAGCGCATTAAAAACGTGCCATTAAATTTCGACAATCTCGATGTTTTATCGTTGCTACATGAAGAAGAGGGAAGAGTTAAAGTGGATCTTTCTGGTAGAAGTTGCCAGTAGAGTAGATGTAACAATAATATATGTAGAGTTCATCCCGCACACACACACACACACACACATCTGTAAGATTGATGATTTACGGATCCCTAAAACGTTCGTTAAACCATTGTTCATCTTCATTTATGTAGATGTTAAATTAAATTAAATGACGGTGGAACGCGGTAATATACTGACGTTTTCCAATTTAATTCCAGACACTTTTCCAATGTCTCGCTCTCTCTCATCCAGATATCGGCGTTAGGGGAAAACACGTAATATTATTCGCGAATATTACAAATGACAATTTGTCATTTCGCTACTGGCATGTGTGCGAAATGAAAGACGGACGGAGACGTTTGTCACGAGAAAGCGGGCTGTTTGATATGCGGAATGAGCCATTAAATGCGAAGTTAACGTAAAATCGCTAAGATCCGTATTTGATTCTTTCGCTTTTTTCGAAAGTGGGCCATCGTCAAAATTGGCACCGATCGCTGTCCGGCCGAATCGGTTCGAACAGGTTTTTCGCGTTTTATATACCGGAACCTCGTTTGTGTCTGTCGGCGTTTTTTTCTTTTTTCGTAGCATCACATTTGCAAAATTCCGCCGCTAATAATTAATTAATAAAACATTTGAAGGCAATAATAACGAAACTGAAATTAATAACGGGGTCGTTCGCAAAATTTTAATTAACGCTGGTGTCCCGGTCAAAATCGCATATTCGCGATGCCCCTTTTTTCCTTTCAACGGGTCCGTCATGTTAACCGGACCGGTCATTAAACGAGATCAAATTAAAATTGATCGCTGGCGCTCGAACAACGAAAATTCGCGCAATTTTGTTATGTTCCTTACTAATTTTTGCCCTATTTCATCGTCTTTTTGCGCAACCTTTACTTGTTACGTGGCATGTAAATGTTCATATTCCTTTACAGCTTGAAAGCTTTTTTATATCCACATTCGTGTAGATCTACCATTTTCTTTTGCACTCTTTCGCTGCTACTATCAATTTTTGCCCGTAATACAAACTTATGTGAAAGAGAGCGCGTTTGTCACCAAGCAGAATACGCGATGGCGAAATTGCAGTTTCCTTTTTTGTTGGAGTCGCTCTTTAGTTAAAGCAAATGTACAAGAAAGAAGCTCGTACGTGGGAGTCGTAATAGAAACTGCATTATTATTGTTGTGTCGGAAAAGGCATAAGAGGAAAAGGTAGCAGCGGCATGATACAATAAACTTCGACTGTATCGTGCATCGACGGGCTTTTGCGTGCCATTTTTGCCGTTCCTTTCGCAGAAAAGTCCTCTCGTTACGTCATCGATTGATTATTACCTTTTGCGCTTTTATAGAATCCGTTCCCATTCCTTTGTCCCTTTTTGCACAATTTCGTTACTTTATTTTCTAGTTTCTACTGCGCGCATAACACAGCCATTATCGCGATTTCAACAACAGTTGTTAAATAGTTTAAAACGGAGAATAAACTATTTGTTTTAATTAACGCCAACGTAATACGCATTCGTTTATGCATAATTAACGTTTTTGCATGTATTGTAATGGCACACATGTACGTATACGTCTAAGTGTATCTCGTTCTTGTGCTTAAACAACAAATAAATTAGTAATGCGAATTTATGGAGCAATCGCGATATTATTGAATGTAATACGTGCTCTATTAACATTCGCAATTTGCATATACTCGCATTAAATGCGTGTGTCTGTGTGTGCGTGTGTGCGCGCGCTATATTTCGCCAATCTCATTTGTTATGCCGTTAATTAACAAACAACCGCATCAATGACGATGACGACGACGACGACGACGAAGACTTTTTTTTAACGTCGCAGCTTAAAAGGAATTTCCAAGCGAGTCCGTCAAAGTTCTACCGCGACGGCTCTTTTAATGTGCCTCCGGATCTTCTTGGGCGACTTCTCCAGCGAAACAAACAAAAATCGAATTATTTCCCATTCATAATCATCCGCGAATGTAGCGAGCGGAACGTCCTCGTTAACGCTATCGACAGGGGGAGCGATGATAATAAAAAGGGCAAACGAACGGGGGCGAAGAAAAGAAGTGAGCGATCATCGTCGTCGTCGTGTCGTTTCACTTTATCCGAATCATTATTATTATCGTCGGAACGAGCGGAAACTTTTTCCGTCTTCCCTTGCGCCATTCTTTTCGCGAAATTTCACGCAAGTCTGGTTCTTTCATTATTACCGCGTATAATTTGCAGCAGTGGAATCAATTGTGCTCGTCACCTTTTGTCGCTCGATTCGGCAGCGAAATTCGCGACCTCAATTTTGTCTTCTAAATAAATTCGTTTCGTAATTTGTTTACTTTCTTCAGTTTGAAGAAACAATTTCGTTAAGAATCGTGTAGTTGCGATCCAACGTTTGAAACTGGTTTATTTTGCGTAACATTATTTACTACTTCCTTTAGACACGATGATTATTATTCGAACAAATAATTCGCAATATTGCCGATCCTCCAATCTCCTTCTGCGGATTATGCGAATTCGTGTAGCAGGTGTTTGTTGCCCATTCTTCGGCGGCCCTCCCGTTTCATTTCCTTTTTACGTCCGGCCGCTGCTGTCGAAGGGATCGATTCATCGAGCAGAAACTTCTTCCCTTATATAAGGTAGTTTATGGAGTATGGATGGAATAGAATGGGATAGAAAATTATGGGATTTGAAGAGGACAACCGCCGTTAATGCGACGTGGAGTTTTCTTCTCTCTCTCTCTCTCTCTCTCTCTTCTGCCATTTCGGTTACCACTCGGCCATTATTGAATTGTGGAAACTTTACACAATATCATCTGTTAAATTAGTTTTGTTCCGTGCGCGTAGACGAAGGATGACGGCGAGAAGGGGCGAACTTTCTCCTCTCACTTTCTCGGTCTATTACATTCGCTCTTCTTCTTCTTCGGTTTTTCGCTTTTCGTTCCCGCATTTCCCTGGCCTTCCCGCCGTTTCCTTCTTTCTCAACTGCTCCGACTTAAAGTTGGCGCTTTATTATGGCGGGGCGACGATAAAATTGAGTTTAGTAATAATTGGACGGGATTATAACTGTTGGCGAACCGGGGCGAGGTGGGAAAACTGGGATTGTTACGTTGGACGCAGGGAAATTTAATAAAGGAAGGAATTCCAATCGACGCGCTCCCCTTTTTTTTTTTGCTGCCATTTCTTATTCATTCCCATTTTCCTTTTGCTCCCTTTCGCAAGAGCGCCGATTCGAATCGCGAAGTTAATCGACGTCCTCTTAAAAACGATAAAAGTGCGAAAACACAAACGCCGAGACGAACTCCTTCCCTGCAAACGCAAATCGCAAATCGCGAGACGCCGGAATCAGAAAACCGTGCACGATTCGGGGTTGTGTTGTTGATCTTCGAAGTTAACAAATCGAATTTTAACATTGCACGCCGAAGAAGTGTACGCGTACACTCGTAGAGAACGGATGTGCGAATCGTACGAATTCCTATAGCAGAACGAGAGAGAAAAAATGAATCGAAGATGGAAACGTAAAGTGTTTGTTTTGCGATTTGATTTTTGCTTGGGGAAAACACACGTAAGAAACGGGATGTCGCTTGGATGGAAACTGAGTTTGCCATTTTCGTTCCCGTCTCTTAAAGGTAAAATTGCGAAATTTGCTGCTCGCAATGTTGCTATTGTTGCAAACGTTCGATTATTCACAATATCGATTCACGTCGTGCAAGAAGCCAACTAAGAGATCTATCCGATCGCACGTTGGAAGATGAGCGAGATGGCGAGGCGCGGCCGAATGATTTTATAATATCGTCCGTAAATCCAATTGTTTTCGTGCTATCGAACCGTAAAGAACCGCTTAAATTGAACGCGTCGATCGGCAACGATTGTTATTATCCGTAAACTTTAACACACATAACACGGAGGAACGGCGTTTAAAACAATGGTCTCTCGGGAGGGAAGGCAAAGTGTTGTTCTACCCACAAAGAAATGCTTATCTACGAGAATAAATCTAAATGGAGAAGAAAAGGAAAAACATCGAAATTCGGTTTCCTTGTTGTCGTTACCATTAAGGTAGCGATTTCGCGCAAGACGTGAATCGTTTATTTCGTTATTAATTTTATCGTTAGTTATTGACAAGCCGAAGAACGTATTTAAAACGATTTATTATCCAACTTCCACGAAAAGCGGGCAAAAAGACGTTAAAAAATATTAGGCAAACGAGCAATCGTTTTAAGCGGCACTTTGACGTCGCCGATATAAATGTTTATTCTTCGCGTCCATCAGATCGGGCTTTATATTTGATAATCGAACCGAAATGAATTCGCATTTGATGTACGCTTCGTATCCGCGTGTGTGCATTCGTTATCGATCATTTGCTATTATTGCAATAAGAAATAATTCATCGCTTTTGATTTATCGTGACAACTTGCAAATAATTTCGACAAATTGTCCCCTTATGTGAATGCTGTTTGCGACTTTAATTGCGAAATTAAAATTTTAATTTAAGCAAATAACACGCTTTAATTATGCGTTCGCGATTGAACGGAATCAATGCGGTCCGATATAATTGCATGAACCGGCGACTGATGAAGGTGATAAAAATGCGTTTCTAACGGTCTCGCTTTCCCTTGCGTACTTGAAGGATAATTCCGAGTGCGACTAACAATGATCGAACGGCACGGCAACAGTTTCTAAAGCTTTTATTAGATTTTCTCGCGTAAGAACCTGGTAGCCGACCGATGATCGGCCATTTGCTACTCGCGGTCGTAGGGGGAGAAACTCGTTTCTTTAATTGACTCTATTTCTCATAAAAAGAATATTGCACAATCAAACGGTTTCAATTTGCGAATTGAAAAGCAAGAAGAAAAAAAAACGGTAATAAGGTAAACGAGTAAGTTGATATAAAGACCGCTTACGAGCGAGGCCGCACTTCAATTTGATAACTATCCGCGACAAGAAGCGTTACCTCGCGGTTTCGCAAGGCTTTTTTATTGGTGTAAAGTGCAACGGTGAAACGCAAGCGAAATGTGGCTGGGCGCGGCGTTCGTAGCCTTCACCCTTACGATCGGTCTGGTGCTGTTGTTATGGAAGAGACGGCGCTTGTACTTCCTATCGTGGCAATTGCCCGGACCTTTCGCCCTACCGATCCTCGGCTGCGGCTTGCACTTCGTCGGACAACCGGAAGGTGCGTGCCATCGAATTAATCGTCTGCCTCTTAAAGAGTTTGCATTTTTCGCAGAAGTCTTCTCGAAGACCATCAAAATGATCAACAGGTATCGGAAACCGTTTCGCATCTGGTTCGGGCCGGACCTCGTCGTGCTCTTCACGCATCCGGACCATTTAGAGGTAAGTCGACGTTCGTTACGCGCGACCCTTTTGCAATCGATTTCAATCTGCCCGCAGAAAATTCTGACGTCGACGCGGGTCACGTACAAGCATAAATTCTATCGGTTCGTCGGCGACTACGTGGGCAAAGGATTGATCACCAATTCGGGTAAGTTTTCGTGCGCGACGTCGCGCGGTTTTTCACTAAGATCGCTTCGCGCCGCAGGTCCGGAATGGAAGCACGACAAGAAGCTGATTCAGCCGCTGTTCAACATCAAATTCGTGATGGACAGCATGGACGTGTTCCAGAACCATTGCGACCGGCTGACGAAGACGCTGCAAGCGACGAAGGCCGACGGGCAAACGTTCGACATCCTCGACGTGTTACATTATTGTTACGGCGACATTATATCAGGTAAATCGCAATTTAAATTGCCCAAAACAATCAAGAACACAACACGCAATCTCTGCACGTGCATGCCGACATTTAAGAACTGTTAACCTTGGTTCGGTTTCGATTTGATTATTTATTCATCGGTTACGCAAAGCAAAAACCGGTTACGCGCGACTTTAACTAGTGCGAAGACTGACTGGGAGCGATTTCGCGTTTCTAGAATCGGTCCTCGGCTACGAATTGGGATCGCAACAGGGCAGGAACACGTCGTTCGTCAAGGCGACCGTGGAGTAAGAAGCGCAACGGCCTCGCTCTCTCATAAACTTTCAATTTCGCTTCTTGACGCAGAGTCTACGACTTGCTGTTCAATCGATTCGTCAAACCGTGGTACTATCCGGAGCTCGTCTTCGCCCGGACGCAGCACGGGGCCCGGAGGACCGTCGTGCAAAAGGAGACGCAAGATTTCATCGTCGAAGTGAGTGCACTCGATTGAAATCGCAAAAAAATCCTCGCCAATTTCCAATTGCCGATTACGTTTCCAGGCGGTCAACCATCATCGCAACGGTTCGAGCGGCGCGAATTGGGACGAATCCGTCGATGGCGTTCGAACCGTTTCGCCGTTCGAATCCATCGTGACGAAGAACGACCCGACGATGACCGAGCAACGGCTCGTCGATCACGGCATAACGCTTTACAACGCGGTAAGCGAGCGCGCGACCGACCGATCGATCGATCGATAACGAATCGTAATCGTTTCCTTTACGTTAAAGAGCGAAGACACGATGGCTACAGTCGCCGCGTTCACTTGCATCTGTTTGGGCGTCCATCCGAAGTATCAGGTACGAAATTAATTCGCCGGACGTTTGCCGACGTTGCAAATTAATCGCGCCGCGTTGCAGCAAAAGGCGGCCGAGGAGATACGCGCGGTGATCGGCGAGGAGCCGCGCCACATCGCCTACGGCGAGCTGAACAATTTGAAGTACCTCGAGATGTGCGTGAAGGAGTCGCTGCGATTGTTCCCCATCGCGCCGATCGTACTGCGATCCGTCACCGAACCCATAACGATCGGTTCGTGAAGCGGTCCTCTTCATCGTCCGGTTCACTGTTTCTTTCGTGTTTTTAGATAAATTGCAATTGCCCGCCGGCTCGTCGATCCTAATGCCGTTCTACGTCGTCCATCGGGATCCCAGCTTGTGGCAATACCCGGACGAATATTATCCCGATCATTTCCTGCCGGACGCCGTCGCGCAACGGCATCCGTACGCGTTTCTGCCGTTCAGCAGCGGTCCGCGCGGCTGCATCGGGAAAACGTTCGCGTACGCCGGCCTGAAGATCCTCATGGCGAATCTATTGCAAAATTTCACGATCGAATCGGACATGGACATACATACGTTAC
Organism: Hololepta plana; assembly: GCA_963695495.1. Taxonomy (NCBI): domain Eukaryota; kingdom Metazoa; phylum Arthropoda; class Insecta; order Coleoptera; family Histeridae; genus Hololepta; species Hololepta plana. Next base: position 1,737,102 of record OY968839.1, read on the forward strand.
GCTTGAAGATGGACATATCGATCAGATCGATCGAGGGCTACAAGATACGCCTGAGGAAGCGATTGTGGCGTTAATCGATTCGCTTCTTAGTTAGGGGGAATTTTGTACAAATTGTTATCGGCAGTTTTTTTCCGGTTGGAATTATAAGTGCGATTCTTTCGATGACGCCCGGATTATTATTTTTATTATTAGGCGACATCGCATTGTTAACAATGCCACTTTTCAATTCCACCGTTCCTGCTTTCTATTGTATCTTATTCCAACGTCTAATTATAATAATTGCCACCGATTATCCCTAATAACATTCCTATTGAAAAGAATAAGGGATTTTGTAGGAAATTACAGGTTTAAATCGAAAAGATTTCTAAGAGAACGCCGTCCCTAGTGGAATTAAACGGATATTTAAGTCAAACAGCTCGAAACGCTTCTTCAGTTTGCTGTCCTCATCCAAAGAGAAGCGATGCCACCAACAGGAGGAAGAGTAAACGTTCGGCGGAAGCGCTTCCACCTTCTAACATTCCACTTTTCTTGTAGATCGACCAGCGAAACGCGTACAAATACGAGTACGACACTTTAACTGCTTGGGGCGTCAATGCGATCGATTGCCCGACAATCTTGCAACGCGCGCGCTTCTTGATTGTCTTCGTCAGCGCCGGATGCCTTTACGGCTCGATCATGATCTACGCGTCGACGGAGCGACGGCTCGAGAAGATCGTCGGCTCGTTGTACTTCTCGATGACGGAGATAACGTACATTTGCAAGCTGATCAATTACACGGTCTCGCGCAAGAACCGCGTGCCCGCCATCGACGAGTCGCTCGCCGACGACGGGACGATCTTCAACGCGTACGATTCGTTAAATCGCGATCTGCACGTGGGTGCCGCCGTTCGCATGGCGAACCGTTTGGCGACGGTTTTCCGCGCGCTGATCGTCGCCTGCATCGCGATGTACAGCGTCTATCCGTTCATCGACGACCGCCTGCTGCCGTTGGACGGCTGGTTCCCGTTTGACGTCAGACAGTATCGGTACGCGCTGATTGTGTTTCAGGTGGCCGCCGTGGCTCTGAGCTCGCTGATCAATTCGAGCATCGACATCGTCACGTTCGGTTTGATCAGCGTCGCCGTCGCGCACTTTTCCATCCTTCGCGACGAACTGACGGCGATCGGGGAAGGTGCGGATGCGGGGATTGTACGCGCGAAGATTAAATGGTGCTGTTGTTATCACAATGCGATTATAAAGTGCGTAGATCGCTTCTTTTGCGCTCATCGAACGGCGATTGCGATGCTTCGCTCGTTTCTCGTTCCTTTTTGGCTACATTTCTTTAATGCTTTTGTATCAACGTTTCTTGAATATCGTTCAGTTTGACGATGCAAATCGAATCGACGTTTTCCTACGGGATCCTGATGCAGTTCTTCGCCAGCATCGTCGTGATTTGTTTGACCGGCTTCGAAATGATCGTCGTAAGTTGCGTGCGAATAATAATTTGCTTAATTATCGTCCTACGGTGCGATTATTTTTTGCAGGTGCCGCCGCGTAGCGCGGAATTCGTCATGTTGTTCTCCTACTTCGTGCTGATCATGTGCCAAGTGACGCTTTACTGCTGGTTCGGCCATCGGCTTATGATTAAAGTGATCGGCTAATCGGCCGCAGATTCGACTGTTATTTCATCGGTTTTGTTTTTAGAGTCAAGAGATTCAAGACGCTTGCTATTTGTCCGATTGGTACGGCTACGATCCGACGATCGGTCGCATGCTGTTCATCATGATGGAACGTTCGAAGCGGCCGGTCCTTTTGACCGCCGGCAAGTTCTTTTACCTCAACGTACCGACGCTGGTCGCGGTGAATTCGCCCAATTCGGCGGGATCTATTTCATTATTAATGCCTATTTTGTTGTCGTAGATTTTGCGATCTTCGTATTCGTATTTCGCCGTGTTACGTCGACTGTACGTGAAGGAATGATTATTGCAAAACTGCACGTGAAATCGGCTAATTAGTTGCACGAACAGCAGGTTCTTTTATTATCGGTGTTTAGATTGAGTCGCAATCACGATTAAAGTTTATTGCAAAATTTGCAACGCTCGTTCTTCGGCCAATCCATTGTTCCTGCGTTTGCGATTAACACGGCGATCGTTCGCAATCCTTCCTATTAAAGCTTAATTGGTAATCTGTTGGGAAAGAGATGGATGGAGTCGAAATTCGGATTACACGAGTCCGGTCCGCATATAAAACTCTCGATTCCGCCGGAGGTTAACGAACTTTGCAGTTTATCGCTAAAATTTGCAAAGAGTTGCTGTTGTTTTAAGCGAAACCTCCAAGTTAAGTAGATTAGTTCATAAACGAAATGAAGGCCATTTCGGACGAATTCGTTGCGAAACGAATATATTATGCAAGAGACGCCAAATTCGTGCCAATTAACAGATCGGCAAGTTTAACTGACATTTTTTTTGCCGAGCGAATCTTTAAAAAGAGAACGTTTGACGATGAATGTCTTCGGAAAACCGGTTTCCGCGCGTTGAATTCGAAATTGTTGGGAAGTTAATTAGCAAGGAGAGCGTTTCAAACTAAACCATTTTTTTTTGCAATTTGATTTACGTCGTAAATCGTTTATTATTTAAATCCGCGCGCTTGTTTATTATTTTGGCGAGGGGTGTTTCGCTCGTAGATTATCTCATCGCAATAAACTACAATTTTTCGGGGGCCCCGGACGTTTTATATTGTTCGAACACATTTTTCATACCATCATCATCATCAGTCTCTTTCGTTATTATTGCGCCTCCCTCTATTTCGGCTACTGTAGTAATAATAATAATACGCGGCACGCATATTTTGCCCTTCGCAATTTTCCATCGCCCGTTTTCCACGCGCCGAATACAATGAATTAACTAATGATGACGATGATTTAGATCGCAATCGTGATAGCACCTACGCCATCGCCGTTTAACCGATTAATCCTTTCGTTTAATTGAAATCTTCTAATTATTATAAACTAAATATTTTCGCAAAATTCGGCAAAATATAATCCACGCGAAGACAAACCGCAAACGCAAACGGCACACGCGGGTCCCGGACGTGTTTTTAACGCGGCGGCGGTCTTTTGTCTTGTAAATCTCTCCGGTCTACCGGAATTTATGATAAGTTTTTCCTCCTTAAGAGGACAAAGATTGCGAGCGGCGAGGAAAATGGAAATTTTGCGGTTGCACATCGGCGAGATTTCCCGGCGGTTTGCTCGCCGGCTTTTCCTTCTTTCTCCTTTTGCCGCTCGCTGCCTCATCCAACGTACGTTATACACATACATTTTCATTAATTCCGCTCGCAATTCACGTTTTAAATATTACATTATTGTTTCGCCCTCGCTCACTCTCGCGCGTTTTTTTTTTCTTCGCCTTTTCTTTTGCGAAGCGCCGTTCTTTTGTTGCTTCGGCGTTCGAACGTGCATAATTTAATTAGATTGCAATTTTTACCGGCGGCATCCAAACGACTTAATGCCACTAGAACGCAGTTGAAAGTAGGAAAACCATTTATTATGCTTAATTTATATGCTCAACAAGCGCTATTACTATTATTATCGGCAGTAAAATAATAATATTACATTCGCGTGTACATGCACGTTATCCGTGCTTCAAAGGGTCATTGTTAACTAGAACGAGGATGAATTTAATATGCTATTAGATATAATAATAATATCTAATAACGCGCGTATATGTTTCGGGCCCTTTAATGCGAAAGGGGGACGGCGAACGTAAAAATGGGCTCGTTGTGACGGTTTTAAACGCTCGCATTAACGATACGTACTGCGGGTAGGTAGGTAGAGCGCAAATTCCACGCTACAAACGAGTTTATTATTATTTGCATTAGCAAACAAGTTCGTTTCGCAAAGAGGATTTAATAATCCTTTCGCAACGTAATATAAATATTACCACGTTAATATTATCGCTATTAAAACGCGTATGTACGCAGAGTATTTACTATTATTGCTTCGAGGTGTATTTCGGGTATGACGTTAACCGAAGACAAAGGTCGGGGAAGAAGACATTTCAAGCAGGCGGCAAGTCGATTATAATTGGAAGTCGAAGCGTACTTTTACGCGACATTTAATGCGAATTTGTTGCTAAATTCGAGTACAAATTCCTACTGACGTTGCATTCAGGTGCGAGTTTTTGCGCTCGCACATGCAATTGTAATCGATTTATATGTTAATTAATCGCGTATTTTTCCCCCTGGCGAAGACCATCGGCATCGTCATCCTCGTTATCGTCGATACGGCGAAATTGAATTTGCTAAGCCTCAAACGGAAATGAGCAAATTATAAATTGAATATACTGCGCGGAGGTGGAGATGCGATCAGATGGTTCGCGAATTCGTCAATTTAGTCAATAAAATCATTCGATCGTGCATTCGCACGCGAATCCCACCGAAGGGCAATCAATTGTTGCTTTGTTTTTGCATTATTGCCATCGCCAACGTGGTTTTCACGCAGAAATTGCGACGACTTTCTTATTATTCTGCGCCCCCCGAAAATTCGCATTCGACGGACTCGCGTGAAATTAATTAATTAAAAAAAGCTATTTTCTTTGTAGACGCACGCGAATACGGCGAATCAATTAATTATCTTCGCCCGAGGGATTATCTTCGTTTTTCCCGCGGCGGTCTCCTTGAAGAAGAAAATGGGATTAATTATACGTTCTCTTCGTCCTATTTATATTACGTAAAAAGGAGAAAGTCTAAAGGGCGAAATAACAATTTTGACAAATTGTCGTCAATAGGAAAATATTGATCTTACATGAATGATAAACGACGTTGTTTTGATGCGAAGAGAGCAAAAGAAAATTGTAACGAGCTGAAGCATTTTCGCATGGGAAGCGGTTCAAAATGCTTTTCCGCGTTCGAAGATCGCGATTAACTAAACGAAATGATCAACGTAATTAAATCGAAATGATGCGAATCGTTTTCTTTTTCGCATCTACAAATGGCGATTATGCGAATCGTTCGCTAATCTGTTGATATACAATTAATAGATAGTACGTTCGATTTATTAACAACGGGATAATAATCATATGCATGGATTTATTGCGAATTGAAAAGAGCGTTTTGCAAACGATACGTTGCTCTCTACGTGCCGGCGAACCGCCGATTGTTTTACCCGAAACTACGTATAATGAGGTTTTGCGAACTGTATCAATCGCAAATTAACCAACGGCCAACAATAATCAATTTTTGGCTCGTTCTAATAATAACAATCGCAATAAAGCCAATTAATTAATGTAATCTGCAAACAGGCTTTGAAACAGTTGTTTTTTCCCTGCAAATAAACGTCGAACGATTGCTTAAATTTGCAACAATAATAAATCCGCATCGGCAAACAGCAAATAGCCCGCGTACATCATCATCATCGGCATCATCGTCATCAGGACGATTGTATGAACTTGAGTTTAACGAATCCAATTCGCCGGATGTCGGCAAAAAATTTGATCGAAGTCCTTGAAGATTATTAAATTATTTCACCCTCTCTCATTCTTTCTCTTGCCGCCTCTTCGTTTCTCGTCCATTAAATAAGTAGCGGTAGCAAATGAACGGCCCCCGCAGTCGTATCCAATTATGCTTTATACGTATTTACATCGAGTTCTTCTTCATCGTCTCTTTTATTTCGTTCTTTAGTACATTTTGTTTCTGCAACTTCTCCCTTTTTCCTCGACGATGATAATGATAAAAGTAAAGCTTTTACGGTTGAGCAAATGAGCAAAAAGCGAATCGCAAGAAGTTGGTGTTCTCGAACACTGCGAAAATTGTGATTTATCTCTCCGTGAAAAGGAGAAGAAAACCGCGCCGAATGGAGACGATTCGGTTTTAATAACAATCTTATTATTACGTTATCATTGGCAAATAATAATTCGTACTCGGACGCTGTTCCAATAAAATAAGTTCGTTCTCTGGTCTCTCAAGACGGACGAAACGAGTTAGCGGACGAGGCGGAGGATCGTACGTAAGAAGTGCAAAAGTTATAAAAGAATCAACACACTTAATGTCATTATTTACTACGCTTTAACAAGACTCTTTGCCCGCAACGTGCAATTTAAAACAAAATTGCATATACGTTTTATGGACGGTGATGAAGGAAGCTTTTTATTTTCATAAACTCTCTCTCTCTTAACTTTATTTTACTTATTGTTGGATTAATAACTAAGGTTGATAAATGGCGAAGACATCGATCGCGCAATATTCAAATGGCTCCATTCGATCGGTGTTTAGGTGTAAAGTTAAGTGTAATGCCCACAAAGTACGTCGACGAACCTGCTCTTAAAGGGCTCCACTTACTCCGGTCGATTGCAGACGTGACCGAATGCCGGTGGATGTTTAATGAAAAGCTTAACCGGAATTCAACGGAACCAACGTCATCCACGGATCGCTTTGAAGTGCAGCCGGAAATTGTTAAAATATCGGTCATTAAATTAAGATCCGAGACGTATTCGATGATTAAAGGGGGGGGGAATCGAAAGCCGGAGAATCAAAATCTTCGCAAAAGTGTTTCTTTTGTTTTTTGAAACAGAAATTGCAATCGATATCACGATTTGATTTGAAATGTGCGATCGCGTAAAAATGGTAAAAGGCGCCAGTTTACGATGTGGCCCCATTTCCGATCCGCGTTATTACGTTACTCTTATGCAACTCAGGTGTTGCAAGAGAATCGATGCCATGATAAATTCATGCCACACGTTCGCTCTCTCGACTGACTACTCCATTACGATAACAATCGGGCGGTAGAAACTGCGACTCTTCGCGAAAACAAATCCGCGATTCGCTCGAGATTAAATCTGGAACAATATTGTTTTCCAATTAACACGAGTCCCGCACGCGAGACTATTGTGCCAAGGCGAATGCGTTAGTAGTTGCTGGCCTTCTTCGAGAGATCGTAATTACGACTGATGAACGCTCGTCAGATATTTAACCGGTAACAGAAGATTAATTAAATAAATTATCGAGCCCGTGGATTCGTTTTTGCCTGCGCAAAAACGGCAACATCATCCGCTTTTAATTGCAACCTAATTAGCAAATTGTTCGCAACGTCTCTCCGTGCAGCTGCATCGTTACTTTTAACGATTATTACAATTATCAATTTCGCTTTGATTGTATTATATTTAAATGTTAATTACACGCGATGCAATATTACTATTCATTTAAATCGATGGGTAACATTCCATTTCGGAAATCGGAAATCGCATTCAAACGAAACAGGAAATTTTGTAATTCGAAAAAAACGGATTAATCGAACGGGGAAGAAGGAAACGATAGCGATTGCGCCTCATCGGTTGCGGAACACGCGTAGAATTTAATACCGGTCTTCGGACGGTATTATGAAAGTTAATAATAAATAAATAAATTGGAATTTGTCACGAATTGTCCGTGATCCGTTTGAGATCCCGTGCGAACAAATCGCCGCTACGTGCTTCGTGCACTCTTCACGCCCGCTTCTTTAACGCCGATTGATCCCGTTGATATCCTTTTGCGTTTAAATGACCGGCAAGACACCGATGCCAAGAAGGAAGACGATTTATTAAAGCTGCTTTGTTACTTTCAGGTGATGGTACGTGCAGAAGAGGAAAAACGCGCATGGAAAGTGGCTGGAGAAATTCCTCTAATTTGATTTACACGCAATGGGATTGTGGTTGGAGATGATGACGATGGTAAAGTGTGAGGGGATAACGTTTAATGAAAGCTCGCGAAACAATTCCAAAGGGGGAGATTGGCGAAGGGAGCGGAGAAAAAACGAAATCACCCCCTGCCAAGTAAGTCATATTTCGTAATGATAAATGTGTAAATGCGCAATAAGAATTTAATAATGAGACACTTGCGAGGTCGGCCACGAAGCCACCGAAGCTCGCCCCTAAAAGGCGAAGGTAAAAGGGGAGGCAAAAATGACGAGGAAAGGAAGGAAGCGTAAAACAATGGGAAGAAAAGGGGGAAAATGGGTTGAGCACATAAAAGACTAAGGGTGCTTCCTCTTGTTACTCTTCTGGTTGTTGCTGTTGTAGTCTTCCAAACACTTCTTCCTTACCGGCGGAAATTTAATTACAATAATTTACGCATTTGTTTATTTTCGCCAAATCAATCGATTTGCGATTTGGTTTTCATCGTCGAAGTCGTTTCTTGCGATTACAGTGGAATAAATTCGAGGTTTAACATTCAATTCAAATCTAATCGAGGTTAATAAACTTATGCGAAAATGGTAAGCGTTTTATTGCAAAGCGGCGACGACGATGATGATGATGGCGGTGGTGATTGTGAGGTAAAGTGATTTTCTCGATTTCATTATTATCGTTATTACATAGAAAGTGTGTAATAACACAGAAGAGGGAATAAATTGGTCGAGGGGGAGGATTGGAACGGGGGGCACTCGAGTCTTCGCCCCTGTTATAAGGACGTGGAGAATGTTGAACGTAAGATTTTAACAATTCGCAATTGTGCTCGCATTATGAGAAAGACCACAATGATGAGACGATAAACGGTCGGGGAATAAAGAGACGAGACCCCTTTTTCGCAATATCCAAATATGCGATACTATTAATATTGCGAATAAACCGTGCACTTCAGCGAGAGCATTCGAACGGATTCGCCACGGGGACGGGCGTTCCGTTTCTTTCTTCCCCGCGCGAAGCTATAATAATAACCTTTTGTTATAACGACGACGGGCAACGAAACCGTTTAGTATCAACTGCCTCGCATTTTGATTATGTTCGAACAATTAAAGAGCGCAATAGTAATATTCGTAATTTTATATTATTATTATATTCGATTTAGCGTTTCATATTTGCTCGCCGGCAATTAGCATTTTGCAATTAAATCGTTCCTATTCGAACGTTTCGTTGTTTTACGTATTTTTTTTTGACTCACAAAACAAAAACCACAGACGAACTTTGAATAAGAGATTCCCGGGTAATTAATCACTTAAACGAACTTAAATTACATTCGCCATCTCTTCTCGCCGACGCCGCAAGGTTTCGCTTTCCTAACAACTGCAATTTGAATTTTAATTATTTTTATCTTTAATTACTTGCGAAGGAAAAAGTGTATGTGAGTGAGACCGTCGGTGCGTTCGAATAAACGATGTTAGAAGTAGTGCCGGCAATTGCTAAACGGTTTAAATTAATTCCTCTTCTTGAGCGCAATCGAAATGATTTCAAATCAAAAATTCGCGAGGCAAATCCATTTTTAGCAAACCGCGATCCCATCGAACGTGTAAACAATCGTTTGCAAACAGCTCAATATCAATTCGTGTTGGTCTTCGTTTTGGGTTCCTTTTTTGCCAAACATAAGGGAGTTTATAACGTGGTTGACCGGTAACCCCGGCGCATCCACCAGAAATCGCATTTCGCGATCGATCAAAATTGAAATATTGTAATCGACGGCGATGGCAATTTAACAAACGAAAGAACATCGTTCGATGATAAATTTCGCAATGAATGCTAATTGGAATTGTTGTTGCCAGAAATATTATGAGAGCTTTTCGAAATGGAGCGGGGAAGATTGCTCGGTGCCAATTAATTTTGCGTGAGCGCTCGTTTATTAATAATCGTTATTAGTCAAGTTATGAGCAGTTCGTGTCGCGTGATTTATTTTGATAAATTCGGCTGCTATTGAAATTTATCTAAAATCCTCTTCAATCGGCGCACCGGATGCGTTCTAACGGCTTTTGCGGAGCGGCATAAATGCGGGTGCGAATGATTAACGATCGTTTAAATATCCATCGGCGTCGATGATTTCGCAGCAGAAAATAAAATCGTCGCAACGTGACACGTATTTTTAGTTCGTTTTGCGTTTCTTTTTCTTTTTTAATTGCTTTTATTGATTTTTTTTTAGCTTCTTGCACAAGAAGTCCTTCATCTACGTTGTTCTGCCGTTGTTTTTCCCGGACAAATATCGGGGCTCAGTGCCGAATGCTCGAGGTATTAAATAATGAACGATTTATGTGACGCGAAACATAATTCAAATCGTTACTACACATTTTGCCACATAGTTTGCAAGTAGTCTGTTTTCTCAGCAAATTTACGACAACATTTGCCTTTACTTATTAATTAATTACGTTCCGCACGTAAGACAAGCCTTGACTTTTCCATAAGAAAAGTTGGATCGTGATCCTCGACATCTGATTTAAAATATTCAAAATTTGCTTCTGTTAACGTTAATCTATATGCAGGGCGAGTTATTTCGCAGCGTTAAAATCGTCTTATCGTTAATATCAAAGAAATACGTTTCATAATTCCTTCCCTGTATCACTCCATAAATTATTATCGTTAAAGGTACGATAGGGCCTTTAGTGACGGCACAATGAAACCGCAAGGTATTGTTTATATTTCATTGTGGATTAATAACGGCAACAATAAAGTAATGGCAAAAGTCGTCGGCGAAGCGAATTTTTGTTTCGACATTAATAAATTGCAAACAAGTTTTTATGCGTTTCATTTCGCACGACTAAATGAAATCGTGGCGTAAACGTGACGATGCAACAAACGAAATTAATTAGGTATTGCAAATGGCAACAATTTGTTTGCAATTCAAACACGCTCGCGGTTTTATTATCGCTGTTTTGTCGACGTCTTTCTCTCGTTCGGGAACGGTTAAAATAATAATTGCCCGCCTTTAATAAACAACGACTTCATTGCGGATGATAATGAAGCAGGTTTTGTTGCAGGTATTTCTATGATGTCCATGTGCAAAATTAATTCCGAATAATTCGATTCATTTTCGGAACAATCGACCGACGAACACGCATTGTTTATTCATCGCGTTTTATTCTAATAATCATCATCATAATAGTGGACAGATTCCAGGGAGCGCAAGGGGTCGATCCAGTTTGTAGTTTGGCGGTTATTGTTGAACGCAGAAAATTCCCCAAAATAGGGAGACAATAGGATTGCGGTCCATGTTCGATTGCGAAATTCGATGGTAAATTAACATTTGCTTTGGGGTTTTTTGTTTTGGATAAAATACAAACCAAACATTAGTTGGGAAGTTGGCAATAATTCGGAGTATGCAAGAAATGAATGGGGAAAAACTAAACAATTGCAGGAGACAGCAAGCTTCTCTAATTTTTTGACTCGCAAGTTGGCAATAAACTTTGTGAATTAATTTCGAATTTGCATGCAATGCACTTAGAAAAACTTTTCTTGTTCCATATCAATGTGCACGTCATGCCATTTCATATCATGATCGCAAAAATAACAGGGCGAGATTCATCAGAATTACCTTTTCCTTGCTGGCTGTAGTGGCTGTTTTAATTTAGTAAACACGCGAAAAAAGGACCCCCATTTGGATACCATACTTCATTGTATATGCGGAGGAATTCATAAATTGTGCAAATTTAAAATAAACACTGTAGCAGCAATAATGAAAGAGCAACAGGGAAAAAGCGGTGAAACGTGCAGGTTTTGCGGTCGATGTTGATGGTGGAGCTCGAATTGAGGCGTTACGAAATGAATTTTCTTCGTATCGAATCATCAATTCTAATTTATCCTTAACGTTTCCAATGGAACGCAGCGAATGAATATTTCTGCGTTAATAAATCGGTTTCGGCGCTCGCCATTGTCAATCAATTCCGATACCTGCGCAAAAAAGTAATTGCTACAGTTAGATCTAACCGGAATTGGCATGCGGAAGCAATATTAAAAAGAAAATCGAAAAAAAAAGGGGTTAAATTAACAACAATAATAGCGATCGAAATAATTTAGTGCGCATATTTTACACCTATAAATCAAAAATACAAATCGACCGCTTAATTGGCCCCCGTTTTTCCGCCGATGTTGATTCTGGGGGTTTTTTTGCGAAATCGAAATCGACTGACCGTCAACATTAATCGCACGGAAGTTTCCCCCCGACGATTCGCGTCTCTTTTCCACCGAGACCATTTAAAATCCAATAATTACTCTTTATCCCTGCAGTCGTCTTATTTTATTGCAAATTAAATCGGTCTCGAATGACTAATTAGACCACTTTCTTGCTTCAACTAAATTACCGCGTCTCCGCCTCTCGATAGTTTAAATTGTTATATTAACTTCTCTAACGCGTTTAATATTAATCCAATCAAAATCCATAAGTTTTGGGTGCCATCAAACGCGCCAGCATCGATTGTTTTCCATATTAATTGCGAATCGAAAAGGGGACGGCGAAGGACGGACGAGCAAAAAATAAACATAATCGAACCGTATTGAAATTCGCATTTAATCAAACGGACCTTTAAAACCACACGCATCCGTCATTATTGATAAATTTCTGTTGCGAAATTGGAAAAGAGACCATTTCGCTAATACATGTGCAAATTCGTACGTGACAATTTCGAGCCGCACGCGAAATTCGGGCTACAATCACGCGGCGGTGAAGGATGTTGGAGGCAATAATCGGGATGCCAATATCGTTGGCGATCTCTGCGAAAATCAAAGTTGCGTTCATTAAAATCAATTAATATTTCGTTTGCGAACGTATCGGACTGATCGTTGCAAAAGCGCCGATATTTACTCGAAGGGAAATGCAATTCTACAAACACGTGCAATTTGGTCGATTTTTTTGCCGCACGTTACGATTTAACTGGACGCGACGAGCAAGAAGACGGCCGATTTCAATTTAGGTCGTACGAGTTGTTATTCATAAAGTTAATTAAATATGATGAAAATGAAATCCATCGGTTTCAAGATTTTAATTGTAATTTGTTTAACGAATTAGGGAGCAGCGGATACGTGAATACGGTTTTTGCTCGTTTTTGCCATTTTGCGGTTCCTCGCATTCGTAACCTTCCTTTCCTTCTCTTTCGCGTAACGTGCAAATTATAAACTTGAAAACTGATTCTCTCGCACTACAATTGCGAATTCGGTTTATTTAATTTGCTCGTCCCCGCCGCGTGTTGTGTTATTTTGAGATTATTATTATTTGTTAGTGTAATCATTAAATAAATATCATTAAAACGCGCGCGGATGGAGATCTAATTTAAATTGGTCCGTACACAAATTGGATTTCGTTCGCTTTCTTCACGCAAATTCCTTTTTACGATCGCCCAGTCGAACGCAATCAGTTTAATGTGTTCTGAGGCAAAAAAGAAACGGATTTACTTCTTCGTCCGTGTCCTACACGTTCTCTATTTGCAAACGATTTCTTTCCTCGTCGTCCTCCTCGCGAACGAGTGCGGTTTGTTTGGGCGAAAATTTCGCCCCCGGTTTAACATTTTACAAGGTCCGAAATCTTCGCCGCCGTTTCTTATCTTAAAGCACCTCGATATATACCTCTAAAAGGGATCGTGTTTTCTACAAAGATATATTTACTTATTTGTCGGGATTGATTCACCTTTATCAGCGATCCCATGGGGAAACAAGGGCCGGCGTATTCGTGGTAGTAATCGATAGGTACGACTGTGATAATAATTTTCGCCCGAGACCCCGATTGATTGGCACATTTTCTCCGTCCACCGGACCTTTTCTTATCTGCTCAACCCTATTTGGTAATGTTACGGTCTCGCGCCCGCCTCGTTCGAAGAGTGTCTTCAATTATCGATTCGTCGAATATTCGAATTGATTCTTCTAATTAGGTTCTAATTACCATTTCGAACGTCGTCGATGCGATCCTTTGTTTGCCCACCCGCGAACCGTTTATTTGACTCCCACTAAACGCCGTCGCCTCGATCGACACACTTTCCAGAAATCTCATTAAAATCCTATTAAACGCAACGAATGAAAGATGAATTAAAACGAGTCGATTTTCGCGCATTCGAAAAAGAGAATATGAATTTTTCCATTCATTCGATCACTCACTTGACCTTTTTCCAATAGGAAAATGATGGAGGAGATAATGAATTCGCTTTATTAGAAGATTCGTTTTTATTAGAGCGAAATCTTTAGGATATGATCGCCATCGCTTTTTTTTTTGGTGGATGCGCCGGGAAACGTTGCTTTGCGTCAGAGATAATTCGTCTTATTAGAAGATCGTTTTCTGGTTTATTTTGTTTCGTTTCGTTTTGGAACTTATTTGTTGAAGGAAAATTATAATCGATATCAGAGTAAAGCTTTCGCCTTTTCCCGATCATAAATTTGCGATAGCTTCTTTTTGTGGAGACGACGTTTCCCTTAAAAGCGACATATTTTCCAGCTATAATCTTCGCTCTTTTTCTACCTTACAATTCGCTTCTATTCTCCGTCTTGCTGCAATTCTTTTTCGCCCTCAATTAACCACGGGGCGACGCTTAAAAAAGGCATAACAGCATTAAACTAGCTCGTGTATAACGTGCACGTAGTAATGATAATAATAACGACTACGACGATGATAATAGTGCTTGCAGTGGTGGATGCCGTTGTCGTGGTTGTTGTAGTCGTGGCAGGTACTTTACTAGTTTTGCCATTATTATGGATTGCATTATATTTTATAATAAAGCCATAAAGGTTGCCCCATCTTCTTGCACCAACTTCATCATTATTTACCCATCTCGTTTATTTTTTCCTTTCGCCGGATATTATTTACCAACCAAAATGACGGTAAACATGTGCCGGTGGTCTTTTTCATCGTTACAGCCATCAGAAAAGAAAAGAGAAACAGGAAACGGTTGACGTTTTTATAAAAGGTATTAAGGAAAACTTTTTAGACCGCCATCAAGCTACAATGTACATGATGCACGTTACACATGTTAAGAGCGGTTTTCTAAAGAAAGTTCCTCCTCGCTTTTTGCTCCCTCTTCTTCAGAATCTTGCCGTTGTTCTTTTTCTTTATGGTGCAGTCACTTAAAACAAGTAAGAAAACGATATCTGAAGTCAATTTTTTCGCTGTAAGTTCGAGTGTATTAAAGGCTCATTAAAGTAAACGAAAGAGATGGCAAGAGGGAAAACTTTTACGCCCGTTTAACTCTGTCTACGCAACCATTTATTTGTTGTTTTTTGCCTTTGCTGCTACTACTTCATATTCGCAATTTAGTTCTTGTGGAGGAGCGCGGCGTGCCGTAATCTTGAATGGTTCGAGTCATTGCTCTTTATGCGAGCAACGCTTTTCTTTTATTTTTCTTGCGTTTTTTTTTGCAATAAGAGTGAAATAGGGGAGAAAAGTAACAGGGATGATAACAAATAGAGAAAGTGAATGGAGTGAAAGCGAACAGAGAAGAAAGGGGGATGAAATGATTATTTTGGTCGTCGAAGGGGCAAAACAATGTTAGATTTGTTTTATCGACTACGTGCCGTTTATACGAATGCGCAAAAAATAGTTTTCTTTTACTGTTGACGATGAGGGATGGAATTTAATTGTCTGTTCGCATAAGCGAAAAAGGGAAAGGGTTTCGGTTAAATCGTGTCACTGGGGCAAACGATTTTACCTAAGAGAGTCTCGGGCGCTTGCAAATTGCGAGAAACGGGAGTTGATTAAAAATTGAGCGGAGATAGCAGTTGAAGGGAATTCGTGGAGATTTTGTTCGAAAGTTTTTGCCTCGATTGTCTTTTAAAGTACTTAAGTAATAATAAATTTGAAGGGGAAGAGTTCTTGTTAAGATTCTGGGCGATATGAATGTTTTTAATTGTCATTTTCTTCCTGTTTCTTGGTTCTCTTCCGGATTTTGCTCTTTCCATTTAAAATTTCCAAGAGCTTCCGTTTCGGTACTGCTCTTTATTAGTTTACAATTTTCGTAATTCCAAATTGAAATCTGTTAGTTATTAATGGGGCGATGGGAAATCAATCATTATCAAGAAAAAGAATCGGACGCAAACAGATTTCGGCGCACTTTTCATTTTCTTTAGTCTCTACGAATATTAAATTATTAAAATATGGATATTTTCCATCGAAAAATTACATGAACGGATGCCAGCAAACTATTCGCGAATATTTTCCCGATTATTGCACATATACACACTTATATTTGCGCCTTTCGACAGGCGGAGAAATTGCAAGAAATATAACGTCTTCTCATAGAGCCAGATTTCGTACGTTCCACGCGATTGTTATTAACGTTGCCCCATGTTTGCCCGCATGATGAATGCACGAAATTAAAAGCATAAATCGTCCGGCAACAAATATGTTTTATTATTGAATTTATTGCGAATTGCAAATTACTTTCTTGCCCGTTCCTTCCTCTGCAATCATTTTTTCTTGCCGCAGATTCACGAGCGCGTTCAAGGTGTTGGCTAGAGGGGAAGAGAAAAAGTAAGGGAAATAAATATGAAATCGATAAATCTTTCGCATTCATGTCCCAATTTTTTCTTGTGCGGATTACCATTTTTTGCCCCCGCCTTTTTGGCAGGGATGTTATTATAATTCAATACCGAAACTATGGAAAACAATGCTAATGAGAAACGTAATTACGGTTTATGGCGTAATCGACGTTTATTGCAAAATTATACGCGATCCATTCGGACGGTTTTTGTCACGATTCCTCCAACTCTTGCGATCGTTAAACGATATTCCGCACACGCACACGGGAATCAGAATAAAATAATCGAAAAGAAATTGCATCGATCACGTGCGGTCTCAGTTCTATTTTGCCTCAATAAAATCGAAACGGAAATTTCTCCCTATAAACAAATCGATCCGTCATTCGGTCCGTCTCTTCGCGTTTGCCACCCGTTTTTCATCGCTCGTCCAGTCCCCGTTCCATAATTTTATGCGAACAACGGCAGTAGCTTCTTTAATAAGGAACATTCTTCCTTTACGATTTTCATAATATTTTGCAAGAAGAAATATAAAAGGGCGCCCGTTTAATATGAGTAATGAGAAAATTCCGTAAGATGTTAAGCTTCTTTGACTTTCTCTCTCTATCTCTCTCGTTATCTTTCTCGCTTTCCTTATCAATCATTCGAACGTGAAAGCAGGGGAAATTATAATAATAACGCCATCGATGAAGGCACTTTCCAATACGCCCACGTTAAATAATTAATTTTATATTATTATTAAACTGTTGCTTTCTGTAACAAAATAGGGGCGTTCGTGATTGAGGGAGCTTTGAAATTGTCCCGTGCAGTTCCCGGCTTTTCCCATTAGCCAATCGTACTGGAACTATTCGTAAAAGACCGATTTATCCTGGCATATCCTTCGATAGGAATTAGTGAATAAGTCTTAAGGTTCATGTTGTCTTTGGCTTATTTCGCATAAATATTCTAGTCTCCTTCTTGTCGAACGGTGGGATTGGTAAAAGTGCAAAACGAAAGAGTATCCATTGCTTTTTGGATGGGGCACGAACATCGTTAAGCCTTAAAAACTCCGGAACGACTTAGCGTTAATCCGTTAATCCAGACGTTCCCAATATAATTTTATCCGACTTGTAAATACTATTACTAGCACGTTGACGTTAAAGATTTCCTCTTCGCGTGTGTCGATGCCTTTTGTAGCGTTATACAATCCTAATTAAATGTATTTTATTTTTAGAACAATTTCTGCAAAGAACCGATTACAGGAATTAGTTGAACTATTTCGCGAATTTGGCTTCCTTAATTAACGCGACGCGCATAAATTACATACCATCGAACATGATTGAACGTCTTGTTTATGACAACGATTTAATAAATTAATTCTAATAACTTTAGAAGTGTGTGCAAAAATGCAAAAGTAGAGAAGGGTCCCCCCTTCCCTAAAAGTGCAAAATTTGAAGAAAAACAAAGTTCTCAAAATGCGAATGAATCTCAACGTAAAACTCTCATTTAAACTCTAATTTATCGATCTCTAATGTTTATTTGCACAATTAATCACTTTAATGGCTCTAAAATGCCTTTTTTGCAATTTGCGCAAAAATGCAAAAGTAGAGAAGGGTCCCCCCTTCCCTAAAAGTGCAAAATTTGAAGAAAAACAAAGTTCTCAAAATGCGAATGAATCTCAACGTAAAACTCTCATTTAAACTCTAATTGATCGATCTCTAATGTTTATTTGCACAATTAATCACTTTAATGGCTCTAAAATGCCTTTTTTGCAATTTGCGCAAAAATGCAAAAGTAGAGAAGGGTCCCCCCTTCCCTAAAAGTGCAAAATTTGAAGAAAAACAAAGTTCTCAAAAAACCAATGAATCTCAACGTAAAACTCTCATTTAAACTCTAATTGATCGATCTCTAATGTTTATTTGCACAATTAATCACTTGAATGGCTCTAAAATGCCTTTTTTGCAATTTGCGCAAAAATGCAAAAGTAGAGAAGGGTCCCCCCTTCCCTAAAAGTGCAAAATTTGAAGAAAAACAAAGTTCTCAAAATGCGAATGAATCTCAACGTAAAACTCTCATTTAAACTCTAATTGATCGATCTCTAATGTTTATTTGCACAATTAATCACTTTAATGGCTCTAAAATGCCTTTTTTGCAATTTGCGCAAAAATGCAAAAGTAGAGAAGGGTCCCCCCTTCCCTAAAAGTGCAAAATTTGAAGAAAAACAAAGTTCTCAAAATGCGAATGAATCTCAACGTAAAACTCTCATTTAAACTCTAATTGATCGATCTCTAATGTTTATTTGCACAATTAATCACTTTAATGGCTCTAAAATGCCTTTTTTGCAATTTGCGCAAAAATGCAAAAGTAGAGAAGGGTCCCTCCTTCCCTAAAAGTGCAAAATTTGAAGAAAAACAAAGTTCTCAAAATGCGAATGAATCTCAACGTAAAACTCTCATTTAAACTCTAATTGATCGATCTCTAATGTTTATTTGCACAATTAATCACTTTAATGGCTCTAAAATGCCTTTTTTGCAATTTGCGCAAAAATGCAAAAGTAGAGAAGGGTCCCCCCTTCCCTAAAAGTGCAAAATTTGAAGAAAAACAAAGTTCTCAAAATGCGAATGAATCTCAACGTAAAACTCTCATTTAAACTCTAATTGATCGATCTCTAATGTTTATTTGCACAATTAATCACTTTAATGGCTCTAAAATGCCTTTTTTGAAATTTGCGCAAAAATGCAAAAGTAGAGAAGGGTCCCCCCTTCCCTAAAAGTGCAAAATTTGAAGAAAAACAAAGTTCTCAAAATGCGAATGAATCTCAACGTAAAACTCTCATTTAAACTCTAATTGATCGATCTCTAATGTTTATTTGCACAATTAATCACTTTAATGGCTCTAAAATGCCTTTTTTGCAATTTGCGCAAAAATGCAAAAGTAGAGAAGGGTCCCTCCTTCCCTAAAAGTGCAAAATTTGAAGAAAAACAAGGTTCTCAAAATGCGAATGAATCTCAACGTAAAACTCTCATTTAAACTCTAATTGATCGATCTCTAATGTTTATTTGCACAATTAATCACTTTAATGGCTCTAAAATGCCTTTTTTGCAATTTGCGCAAAAATGCAAAAGTAGAGAAGGGTCCCCCCTTCCCTAAAAGTGCAAAATTTGAAGAAAAACAAAGTTCTCAAAATGCGAATGAATCTCAACGTAAAACTCTCATTTAAACTCTAATTGATCGATCTCTAATGTTTATTTGCACAATTAATCACTTTAATGGCTCTAAAATGCCTTTTTTGAAATTTGCGCAAAAATGCAAAAGTAGAGAAGGGTCCCCCCTTCCCTAAAAGTGCAAAATTTGAAGAAAAACAAAGTTCTCAAAATGCGAATGAATCTCAACGTAAAACTCTCATTTAAACTCTAATTGATCGATCTCTAATGTTTATTTGCACAATTAATCACTTTAATGGCTCTAAAATGCCTTTTTTGCAATTTGCGCAAAAATGCAAAAGTAGAGAAGGGTCCCTCCTTCCCTAAAAGTGCAAAATTTGAAGAAAAACAAAGTTCTCAAAATGCGAATGAATCTCAACGTAAAACTCTCATTTAAACTCTAATTGATCGATCTCTAATGTTTATTTGCACAATTAATCACTTTAATGGCTCTAAAATGCCTTTTTTGCAATTTGCGCAAAAATGCAAAAGTAGAGAAGGGTCCCCCCTTCCCTAAAAGTGCAAAATTTGAAGAAAAACAAAGTTCTCAAAATGCGAATGAATCTCAACGTAAAACTCTCATTTAAACTCTAATTTATCGATCTCTAATGTTTATTTGCACAATTAATCACTTTAATGGCTCTAAAATGCCTTTTTTGCAATTTGCGCAAAAATGCAAAAGTAGAGAAGGGTCCCCCCTTCCCTAAAAGTGCAAAATTTGAAGAAAAACAAAGTTCTCAAAATGCGAATGAATCTCAACGTAAAACTCTCATTTAAACTCTAATTGATCGATCTCTAATGTTTATTTGCACAATTAATCACTTTAATGGCTCTAAAATGCCTTTTTTGCAATTTGCGCAAAAATGCAAAAGTAGAGAAGGGTCCCCCCTTCCCTAAAAGTGCAAAATTTGAAGAAAAACAAAGTTCTCAAAAAGCGAATGAATCTCAACGTAAAACTCTCATTTAAACTCTAATTGATCGATCTCTAATGTTTATTTGCACAATTAATCACTTTAATGGCTCTAAAATGCCTTTTTTGCAATTTGCGCAAAAATGCAAAAGTAGAGAAGGGTCCCCCCTTCCCTAAAAGTGCAAAATTTGAAGAAAGACAAAGTTCTCAAAAAGCGAATGAATCTGAATGTGAAACTCACATTTAAACCATAATTAATCGATCTTTAAAGTTTATTTCCATAGTTAATCACATTAAGGGTTCCAAAATGAGCTTATTGCAATTTGTGCAAAACTGCAACAGTAGAGGAGGAAAATGCGAAAAACACTGTCATTATAAGCTTATGAGCCGATCGCGATCTTGAATCGATTAATGACATTAATAAAGTTCAAGCCATAAAGCAGTTTGCAAAAATAAAAACAAATTGTTAATAACGCTTGATTTCGCAATAATGTTTCTGTTCGATAACCAACAAACGCGCAAAAAGAGAAATCGAATGGGTGTAATGAACATTTCCATATCCTTCGTATAACATTGCCATATATTGTCATATAAATTCTCGTGCCGGAATTTCATAAATATATATATATTCCAACAAAGAGATAACGTTCGGTATTTTACCATACGATTTTGTATATGAATATATGACGGGGCGGATGTGGATGTAGGCAAAACGAAACGCTCACATTTGGCACGCAAAATGTGACCGGACTACGGCGGCACCGAGGGAAGGGAAAAATTGCGCGGGACGGGGCAAAACGAGCGGATTACATTCACGGAAAGTATCGCGTAATTCGTGTAGTTTTGCAGAAACTGGCCCATTCCGTTAGATATGGAACTAATTAACTTGCGAAAACACTTTAATAACAATCAGATAAACAACATTGCCCCCTACTCGTAACCGTCTCGACCCTTTTACAATGATACTAAAGGCACCTTTTGATAAATTCTTGTTACTATCCAACTACGTATTTGTAGTATTGTAATTTCGCATTATTAACCGTTATGGTAAAACGTGCGTATGTTTCGATTGCAAAAATTTCGCGAACATAAGTTAACCGTCCCTGTTAACCTGCGATCCAACTAAATATTAAGTTAAATCGAGGGATTTGCCAGGCGCATCCACCAAAAGTTTACCGTTCGCATGTTTATTAAAATCTTAGAAAAGTTAGTTAGTTAGTGAAGAAGTATGCATCAAATGAGTAACAATTTAAAGTCACGTATTTTCCTACATTTGTTCCTAGCCCGGCGCATCCACCATAAAAATGTGATCGTTCGAATTCTATTTTAACGTTGTAGAAAAGTTAGTGAGAATGTATGAGTCGAATGAATGAATGTTAGAAGACGAATTTATTCTAGAGAAATGCTAATTGGGGTTTTTAGATTTAAGACGCGAATAAATTTGGTGGAAGCCATCAAACATTTATCGTTGGAAATTTGATGAGTTGTTTGGCTTTAAAGACAATAAATACATAAAAATCGAATCGAATAAATCCATAAAGTAAATAGAAACGTTAAATCTCTTGCGCTCGTTACGCGAACTGACCGAATTCATTAAGGTGAATGTGGACGGGGAAAAGTTTTTCGTTCTCGATTTCTATCAACTTTATTAGGATTTCTTGCCTGTTCCTTGTTTGTTATTATGTCGTTGTTGTTCTTGTTGTTGATCGATACTTATGAAATTTTATATCGGAATTATTGCCAATCTCTCTCTCTCTCTCGCTTCGTGTCCATCCTCGATGGCTGCCCATTGGGATTTCGCGTTCCATAATAATGCGAAGTCGTGGGTGACAATTCCCGATATTCAATCTATATTCATATTCATGTCAAAATGTTCGTTCTCCCGATAATCCAAATGCTCGATGAAAACTTCTTTCCCGCTCCATCTCGTTTTTTTCAGCACGTGGAAATCGAGAAAATGAAATGGAAAATAACATGCTTTTTCTTCTTTTGAACGTTATTGAGATTCATCAGTCATTTCCATTCTTCGCTTCATGATAATGATGGCAGGCGAAGAAGGTGGTTTTCCGTCGTTAAAACATTTCGGCCTGATTGTGAAGAGTACCATCATCAGCAACAACAACAAAATAACGACAGATGAAGGGGAAAAAGGACGGCGAAAGAGAGAGAGAGAGAGAGAGAGAGATTGTAATAATAATATGGCAATGGGAAGGGCCAATTTATTTAATGTTAGTTCTTCTTCATCCTCTTGTTGCTGCTGCTGTTGCTGCCTGCGTTGTTGTACAGAAATGTTCGTTGTTGCGGCAAATAAATTAGCCACTAACGGTGAAAGCCGTTCAGAGCGTTCAGGAAAACAAAGCGAAAGTCGGTGTCTGCCTCGCAATAAAATAGCAAAAATAAAAGTGAACGAGTGTTTCGTTTTAATTCTTTCGGCTAATGTTTGCCTCATTATAATCCCTCGCATTTCATCGCATTCTGTCGAATACATTTGCCGTATGCGTTCTTGTGTTTTTTCGTCATTATCCTTTTTCATAGCGTCACATGTGTTTTTCCTGTCAAATTCGTGCGAAGAACTCGTAAGGCCACACGGATCGAACGGGCGAAATAAATTGAATTTTATCATCATTAAGTCCGCGTTCAATTAGTCCGTTGTCCTGTTTTAATTAATTAACTTGTTGTTATGATTTTACAGCAGTCACATCATAAAGTCTTCCAATCGATGATGGGTTTCGATGGTAAAGTCCATTACTGGAATTAAATCCTTTCGGGGAAAAATTGCGAAAAAGAGAAGCGGCGCGGGCAGAATCGGATATATTCTAAATAAATTGTAAAAGCGTTTTACGCAAACACACACAATGGAAATCAATTCCTTTGCGACGGGATTTTAGATTCTTCCCTATTTTTTCCGCCGATCCTTTAACATAACAACGGCCGAATCCTTCTTTATTACTTCTACTTCGAAAGTCTCTTGCACAACTTTCTTCGCCTCATCTTCTTCGTTCTATTGTGTCCCGTTCAAGAGTTTCTCGCCATCTTTGCAGAGTCGAGGGGGTAGCTCGAGGAAAATTTGTTGTAATGCGAAAAATAGTTTACATAAATCTATATTATATTATTTATTTTTATTCTTCACTTTTTTTTTCATCTTTTCGCTTTTCCGACGTAAAGAAGAACCATTTCCAATGGCCAAATATCCAATTTCCACGTTTAATGCGAGCGTCCTCGAACGACTCGGTAGCGAATGCTGGAGCGATGAAAGCGAGAAGAAGAGAAAATTTGCAGAAAAAGAGGAGATGGAATTTTATGCAAAACGTGTTATGCGAATGTAAATGCGTGTAGTATTTCGCGTAAGACGTCTACCGACATCCGTCTCTTATTTTATAAATATTCCCTACACGAAAAGTAAGTATTGTCGCCGTCGTCTTTTTCTTCCGCATTTTCACTGTCCCCCGTTCCATTCAATATTCCATATTGCTCGTCTTCTAATAATTATATTACCCGTTCGTTCCTCGTCAACCATTCTCGACCAAATCCAGACGAAGAACGAGATTAAAATGAAATAGCGAGGGAACGAATGCAAAAATTATCTTCTACCAAACGGAAAAATCGAAAATAATTACCGCGAGCCGAATGCTAAGAATGATGGACCGTTAAACGGATCGCCAATAAAAAGATCTAATCATCATAAAATCGTCTTTTACGATGGTCGCCATTATGATTATGAAAGAGCGATAAGGACGGAAATTCGCATAAAACGTTTGGCCGGGACTAAAAACGGGAATCCGGAATCGAATTTGTAAACTTGTAAAATCTTCCCTTTGATCCCAACAACTTTCGATCAACATTGATATTTCCCCCGTCGTCAAATTCATTTGCGCCTTTAATAACCAGCACGTTGACGCTTCGTTTCGCAACTTCTTTCGTCTTCTACACGAAATTAATACCCGTCACTAAACGCGCTAATTATTGAAATAATATGACGTACGTGTCATAATGCGAAATCTACACGGAAATTCATTATTATTAGCGGCCCTTTTGCTAAGATCGGGATTAACAACAACATCATCGTCATTATTATTACTACGTTAGCTCCCTTAGCGTGTGTTTGATTATTCATTAACCCTTTCATATCACGCTTAACGTCTGCATGTGTGTGCTAATGTAATCTATTAATACACACCGTCATCCGTTAGATTGACGGTTATTATGGGCGGATGTAAAAGGTGAAAGGGAAAAGGATCGAACAAAAAAAACAGAACGCTCAATGGAGCCGAGGATCAAAAATTTGTCATTTACGTTTTCACATTGAATTGAAGGTTTAATGCGAATCAACAAGACAGAAGGACTATCGACAATTGAAATTGCCACGTCCTAATTGAAGGAGGCAACTTTTTCCGCGATTTTTCCAAATATTTCATTCGTTTCGGCGACACTTTTGCGATAATACTCGCGCGCCCTCCCGATTGCTGCCGCAAATTAGCGTTCACTTTGAGAGTACAACGCACGAATAAAATGTTTATCAACTTTACAATGACTACCGCAAATTTTCCCTTTATTATTTTTTTTTCGCCCGTTCATTAGCCGATCGTTTGTTGCAGTTCTCGCCGTTTTCTTCTGTTTGCCCACAAACTTTGCCGTCGGTTTTTCCTGCCCGTTCCCGTTCGGCGTAATACATGTGGTACGTTCTCCGGTCGTCCGGAGCAGTTTCAGCGTTTTCCGGGTGTGCACAGGCGCTTTAGCTTTAAGCGCGATCTTTCAATCCAGTTTTCAGTAGACGGTGAACGCGCGTACCGATCCGATTCTTCGCGGTTACATTGAACGTCGGTCTATTAAATTACGCCCCGTTCGGACCACGACGAGAATCGCATTCGTAAAATTGCCGACGATTTGATATGTTAATTAAGAGTTTGTTTTCTATTCCGATGCAGCGAGTAAAGTGATGTGCGGCATGCGACCGAGGATTTAATTGCTTCCAAGTCGTCCAGGTGTGTAGAATTTGCTAATTGATGCCGGTGAGTAACGGGGAAGAAAGTCCTTCATTCTTTCGTTTTTTCCTCACATAAGCAATTTTCTTCGGATTACATTTTAACGTTGCAGTTTGCTATTGTTTAACTTTTTCTTCGGTTGAAAGCAATAGGAGAAAATTGCAAAAACGAAAACGAGCCGAATTGTGAAAACTGCGATTCAATTTCTGAACGAAAATCTGATTTTATTTATTTATTTGTTTTTCGGTGTGTGTTTTGATTAGATTTTATCGATTCGAATGGAAACGGTTGGCGAAACAGCGAGAGAGGGGGGAGAGTCAAAAGAGGACGTAAGACCCCAAAATTACAGTCGGCACGATCAAAAATAATTCCAAATCTGGTTCCTTGCTTGATTTCATTCGATTTCCCCAATTCGCATCCTCGAGCAAACTGCAGAAAGCCACAATAGCCACGGGTTAAAATGAGAAGGCAGCTGAATGAAGAACGCCCTTGAAGTCGCCGATGCTGATGATATTCATTCAAGTTTCCATTCGATCGACTGGGAAACGTTGGGGGGACAAACTTTTCCACTTCTCCGGCAACTTTCCAGCGGCCATAATCGCGTGTAATTAGTGGAAAGTCGCGAGGTGAAAGTTTCTCGCCTTCACCGATGGATTACACGGAATTCGCTTCCCGGATTTACAGCGATCGGCCAAGCTTTGCAACTTTATCGCTTTCGCGAACAATGGCCCATATCCGCAGCGAACGTTTCTTTTCCATGTCTAATTCGCTAATTCTCTCCTGTTTTAGATCGATTGCGAAGAAGCCTCGAAGAAGAGCTAGTGATATTTGTGGATCAGTGCGAAAGGATTGCTTATTGTTGCCGTTGGATCCATGTTTTGCCAAAGTAAAAGTGAGCGAATCGGCGTTATAGGACTTTCTTCGTCGTCGTCTGGAATGTGATTGTGGTTTCGGTGAAAAAGTTTGCAAAGAATCGCAAAAAAAAGGAACCAACAATGTTGTTGTGTGATTGTTGTCTAATACAATGTTTAATCGGTGTGCTGCTGATCGATATCTTGTTACTGGTGACGGCCGCACCATCTGTCATCAATCCAGAAACCGTCATACAAGGTAAGAAGACTGCTTAAAGCGTTGAAAACAATTTTGCAAAGTGTTGCGCAAATGATTTAAAAATAAACGAACACTGTTGGGAGCACTTAACGATCGAAATCGATGCGATTTATGGTAAAAAGTATGTTTTAATCGGTTAATTAGCCACCATAATATCATCATCATCATCATCATCAATTATCCAATTAGGCTTGTTTCAATAAACGAACTTTACCGCGGGAATCGGCGACCGAGAAGAATCTAATTAGCGCGGAATTCATTTAGGAAACGCGATAATTAATTAATTAATCGGTAACAACTAAATGAAAAACAACAAAAAAGCAAAAGGAAATAATGAGAATAAGAGGGTGGATGAAGGCGAGAGAAAGGGATCGGTTAATGAACGGGAATTGATGCCTAAAATAATGGCCGAATCGAATTAAGCAGACGCACCGAATTTTATCGATCACTTTTTCCACCAACGGATTTCTTCTTCACGTTATTTTATGCGGCAAGACGTCCTTAAGTGATTTTTAACCGGCGGCATTCCTGTTTCGCCTTGCGTCATAAATCATTTTCGATTAAACCAAACATCGTTTCCTATTGCGACGTCGGCAAGCAAAGAAACGGATGTTTATTTAACTGGATGCCTCTGTTATCTTTATAAATAGATTGAAAATTGAAAATAACAAGAGATTTTTTGCCTTGCGAGAAGATTAACTTTTTCATTTCTCGCTCGCACTCCGTGCCCGTGCGATACGGAAACTTATTTCGCCGTTTCGAGTGTCGGTTGGTGGTAGTGATAGTAGTAATAGTCGTGCCAACTGTACAATCTGATAAAATTTCATTGGGTACACAAGTTTTTATTTTTAGCAAAAAGTAGTTGTGAAAACTCGTTAGAGTTTCCTCTACGGCGAAAGCTTTTTCTCTGCGGCCCCGTGTAAATAAGACGTCATCGATTTAGTGCCCCAACGCTGGCTTTTCAATGTACCGTAAATTAAAACTGAATCTGGGCTTTCTTTCGCTCGCTTATTTCCTTGTATTGCAAAAAAATCGTTGCTTTTTCTTTAAACTTATGCCATTGTTTAGATAAGACCGCAAACTTCTTTTAAGTTCTCTCCCACAACTTCTTTTACTTAAAGTACTCGCAAACAATTAATGTAATGTACTGGGGAAGATATGGAACCTTGCCGAAGGGAAATTATTCCCGAACAGCGGATTTCCTCGCTTTTAATTCGATTCCCATCGAATGGAAAATTGGCTTTACTTCTCTTTCGTTTTTTTATTAATCTCCTCCTCGTTACAATTCCCATCTTTAACAGCACCAAAGTGTGACGATTAAATGGCTCGAGGAACATTCTTTCGATATGGATTCCCGCAATTGGCTGGGAAATTCCGTTGGAGTGACACGGACGCGGGCTGAAAAGAATGGGGATTATTATGTCGACAGGAATTTTGCTAGGATTTTTTTTTTGATGCAGCCGAATAAAAGAAAATACCGAACCGAATGGTAACGTTAGATAAACGGAATAGGTAGTTGCGAAATGTGTCGGTGTAATGCAAATGTTAAACTGAACGACATTATAAATACCGTATGCGGGAACGAAGAAAAATGGAGTAAAAGAGCCGGAAGAAGAGCGCGGCAAAAAGAAAGGGAAACCCGTTTATGTAGTACGTGATAAGTCGAAATTGATGCCGGGAAACGTCGCCTCATATGCCGTCAAACACGCGTATCGCGGCCTCATTTTCAATATCGTCTTCGTCTTACCATTTCCTTTTTGCTTTCCCGCATTCGCGGTGGTACGTGGCGAAATGAGACGTCAAATGGAAAATTGAAAATAAAAAGTCTGTCGTCGCGACTTGTTTTTCGTTCTTCGCGTTATTTTTATGGTTGACGCATTAAGTCCAATAAATCGTTATGTTGTAACCGTTTATGATGATCCTTTTTCAATCGCTAACCAAAAAGAAAGTTACAGCTCGGGCAATAAAAGCAACGAAACCGGCGGGATTCATTAAAATTCCTCGGGAAAGTTCTAGTTCGTTTGATTTTATTTTCGCGCACAACTTAATTCCACGTTTTTCTGCTCTTGTTCCGTATAAATTTTCCGTTGGATTCGAGCGAATTAAACGTATAACAATCCGTCAACTATTTTTTTTGCAAAACTCTTTCCGTTCTTATCGTCGGTCGTTCTTTTATCAGTTAAGCGACTGCGAAACGGTGAAAAACTGCTGTTAAAGCGAAGTTAATCAAAGTAATTGGTTCTAATGAATTTTCATATCGAATTGTTTGAGTTGTTCTTTCGCAAAAGAAAAAGAAGCTGTTTGCTACCACTGTTAAAAGATGCCTTCGAGTTTCGAGTGGCTTCCGCAGCAAAACCAATTCGAGGATTCTTCTCCATATTTTCCTTTCCGGGCGCTTTCTCCCTCCACATATATAAATAACCTTTCCCGGAAAGTATTCCGTTCGATATAAATTTTATTCCGTAGAAATAATATGGAGGAGTCGGGACGGAAAGATGGTTTTTTAATAAATCGAATTTTGTTGCCAAATAATTTATTGTCAAAGTGTATTTTGCAAATTGGATTGTATTCGCTATGGAAATTGTTGGTTTGCTTCTTAATCTTCATCGATTTGATGATAATGGCTTTTTGTTTGTTTTCCAAGAAATATCTACGTTTCTCTCTATAAAGCTGGAGATACAATTTGTAAAGCTTTTGTCAGAATTGCTGTTGTAATTGATTTTGGTTTCGTCGAATGAAAAATGCAATAAGCAATTAAATTGCGCTGGCGCAATTCTCCTTTTTCAATATTCAACATGTGTACATTTTATTGGCATTTGCATAGCAAAAAAGGCAACTCTCAATTACACCACCGTTCTTCTTTTCCGTCCAGTTAATTTGGGTCATTCATTCTAAATTCCGCTTTTTTTTTTTTGGTGCAGCAAAAAAATCATGCTCTCGAACTATTAACAATTTAATTGAATTTAGTTTAATCGCATACGAAACGAAAAAATGCCCTGTAAAATGCCAGTTTCGAGAAACTTGCGCAAAATTAATTTCGAAAGTTTGCAACCGAAAATTGTCAGTCTGACGAAAAAAGGCAAACATACACAAAATGTGTGCGGGTGTAAGGATATATCTGACCGACCTCCGGGTCGTCGCATCCGGGCAATCTACGTCGACGCCCCGGAGAAGAAGAAATGAGCGAGAAGAAGCGCAACACGAAAAGCGCAAAAGAAAGAACAACGACTTAGTTTATAGAGTACGTGAGACCTCGACTTTGCTCATTTTCTTCTGCTGCTTCTTGCAGTTGTTGTTTCCTTTATTTTGCGCCAAAGTTTTTCTGTACTTTTTTTTTAAAGAAACACCGAACCGAAGCTTTCGCTCGTTCACCACAAATAAGAATAAAAAAACGTTCTTCTCCTCTTTGATCCCTGCTTCCATAACTTTTTGCTGTACCAAGCTTTGTTCGGAAACAAAAAGCGCACGTACTTATTATAAATAAAGGGCGCGAAGAAATGTGCAGGAGGCAACCGTGTCCGAGGGCACGTACCAACTTAACACGACTCGAAGAAGAGACATTTCTTCGAGATCTTAGAGAATCTCTAAAACTAAGCAAATGGATTTGGACCGGAAACGAGGGAAAGTGGTTTCTGCACGGAATCCATCACTCTTCCAATTTATTCAATCGATAAATTACAAATAGTTCGTTATTTCTTAGCAATTGCAATTTGTTTCGATCCTCTCGCAAAAATTCATTTGACACATTTACTGCCCGCATAATGTATTACGAATCCTGATAACTTCTTCCGCTTTCATCTTACTTTGACTCATGTTCACTTGTAGAAGATATCCTCAAGAATACCGAAAACATTTCTACAATTCGTGGCTCTTCAACCGTCGAAATTGCCTTGTTTCAACCTTGTCGACGTCAAATCAATTGCGATTCCCGTTGAGGAATGAAATAATCGTTAAACTTAAGGAATGTCGAGTATTATTCTGATTTGGTTTCTATTTAACAGCAAATCGCAATTGTACCGCAAAATTCTGTGATAATTTGTGGAAATCTTAAAACCCAAAACGAGAATTTATTTTTATGGATTGTTTATTCTTCGTCGTAGCAGGAAGGACAGATTTCCTTTCTTTTTGTTTGCGAGCCAAATTTTTATAGCAAATTTGCAAGGTTTTGTCATAAAAGCAAGGGGAAACGAGCCAATCGCGTTATTTATTGCAATTAATTTCACGACAAAAAAAAACGAACTTCGACAAAAAAACGACATAGCTACTTCCTTTTTGCCGTTGATTCGTTTCCTTCTCTCCGAGGGATAAGTTTATGTTATGGTAGTATATTTTCAGCCCACCTTCATATAAATTCCCCCAATTCCTTCCTCTGTGTCGTTTTTTTTGCCCTGCAAAAAAGAGGCAAAAATAAATTGCTCTTTTATGTTAAGGCCTCGTGTTCCATCTTCTTATTGTGTATTGAACAGTTTTACTGCGCCAACAGCAGCAACATCTTCTTTACTCTTTCATTCTGCTGGTGCCGCTGCTGTACGACGCACAAATATTTTATGATTTCTTTTTTTTTATTAAAAACATATATAAAACTTTATATCGAATTCGTCAAAATTGGCAGCGGCAAAATCGATTGGAGATTCGCTCGCCTCTTCTCCTTCGTTACCTTAACAGGTGTAATAAATTAAATAAATAATAGTAGTAATATGAAGGGAAAAGTTGTAGGTATCGTACGTGCCATAAATTTAAGACCCTTGTAACGCACGTTTTTTCTTGCGGTCTTTTGTTTCTCTGACATCAAAAACTCGATCATCATCATCGTTCGTCCGTCCGTTCGGCAGTCGTAGATGGTTAAGATGAGAAAATATCGAAGGAAATTTCCTCTTTCACTTTCCACACAATTTACAAGACGATATTAATCATAGAGGATCCAATATACTCGAGAAATATATAGAGAGAGAACCAAAAAGACCGCAGTAACATTATCAAAACGAAAGAGATAAATTATTGTACACGTCGATGTCAAGGGACACGAAGAGAAAGAAAATGCGGCGGTTCCGCCACTTATTTTCATTATTTTTTCGTCGAAACATTCCCTAACAAGTATATTTACCCATCATGTTTTTCCCTTCTTCTACGTTTAGAGTCATTCAAAAACCAATTTTTATCGTTTCTTCTTGTGCCACGGGCGGCGGCGGCGGCTTGCCTTGCATTATATACTCCAGGGACTCGTTCGTTGAATAAAACAAGAAGTTCAACAATATCGGCGAGATAAACGCACGGGACACTTCCTGGATTGTTATTATTTTCCATGGAGCAGAAACATTTCCTGTTCTCGTTTTTTATTCGTCTTTAAAACGTTAAAAGAAACAAACGTTGTTTGGCGATTATCGATTGCCCCGGCGCATCCACCAGAAAACCACCAAACGCTGTTTGCTTACCCATAGATTATTTTCTTATATGATCAACTATCAAAATGTCCTACTACATGAAATCGCATTTTATTTGGCAACATTTTCTGAAAAGTCGATTTAAGGGTTCGCTTGGATTTTATTATTAAGTCGTTTATTGGATTATCGAGGCATCAACTGAAGCAGTTTGAAATGTTCTTTACGATAAATGCTTATCGCTCGTTCATTTGGTTTCTGTTATACATGTGTGTTTATTGCAATCTTCTCAACTGTTTATTATTGTTTTATCATTTTAGCGTGCACATAAAACGTGGCAAATTTATCGCGGCAAATGGTCGTATAATAATAAAATATTTATACATCGCGTGTATGTATTTTCTTATTGAAGACGCAAATCTTATTTCGCACAATCTGCGAATGTTTTTGGTTGCGATAGAGAAATAGTTGCGTAGTGTATTTTCTTAAATCGCCCAACGACTGGTCGTGCAGGATAAACAAAATCGATTTTTCTTCGTTATTATCATTATTCCTGCTTGGAGAGATTCGAATTTTCGAAACGAAATAAAATCACATTTTCCCATTAAATCATATTTGCGATCACATGAAATATTCAGTTTTAATTCGTGCGACCGGATTTCCAAGCGCGCAAGATAAATTAGAGTTAATAAATTAAATCCCCGGTTTCGTTATAAAAGGCTTAATTAATATCGGATTTCCTTTATTTATTTATGCGTGGACAAAAATGCGAAGCGGTTTTTGCCGCAGTCGGGAAAAAGACGAAAGTGTGTCGGAGTCATGTACGTGTTAATTACGCGATCGCGTAATTCAATGTGGAGAAACGGCCCTGATTAAAACAAAATCATCGTCAACATCATCAACGTCAACTGAAGTGTTCTTGAAACCGCGAACGAGATGTCGGTGCGATGATGAAAGCGGTCGCTTTCCGGTGGAAATTCTGCGGAGCGATAATTTCCGAACGTTCCTTTGAAACGACTAGAAGAAGACGCATTTTCCTTTGTTTAATACTTCGCCGCAAAATAATAAATAACGAAGAGGAATTGCTGGGGAATTAAATGAAAAACTTTAGATTAAGTTTACGGGGGAAAAAGTGGACGGCGAAGAGATTAATTTCAAGGATTATCCTACTGTTTTAAATTCTTCATAACGTGTACCGCCACTTAACAAATGTTAAGTGCGGCAACAAGGAAGCGAAGGAGAAGGAGACAAGAGGACCCAAAGAAAAAGAGCGGGCCTTTTCGGGGTCTCGAGGAACCGTTCGCACGCCGGTTTCTTCTACTCTAACCGCAACTTTTCGCGCAATTATAATGAAACGCTTCCATTTAAATTACCTGCGAACAGTGTGTCGGTTCGCTCGCTCCATTTGCGGTCCTTCTTCTTCTTCTGGCTGCCACTTTATCGTTTGTTTGAAGTTTGTTTTTGCGTCTCCCGCACTTTGGACGAATTATTAACTGCCTATCGTAGCGCGAGCAATTTGCTGATACATTTTCGCAAAGACGCTCTTTGTGGCGAGTCTTTTAACAAATTATTGACACACATACCAGGGAAGGTAGATTTGGGCTGAGAAATCGTCATTCATTAGATGGCAAACGATGCGTTGTTATGCGAAACGAAGAATTTGTATTGTTCGCGAATGTAAGTGCCGCAAAGCTTTTTTTGCAAATAATAATGTTTTGGAAATTCCTTTTTCCGGCCGCGTTCGCTTATGTTCACTTGCTCGTTAATATTATCGAATTTTCTTTATGGCAACAATCAATAACGAAATGTTTTTTCGCGAGGCTCCCTTTTACGCTTTTTTTGCACTCTAGCAATTTTTTTAGTGTGTAGAATTCGCAAAGCTTTTAACACATTTACATAAAAACCGTATCGATTTTGCGTAAACAATTTCCTCTTAATAATACGCGAATTTTACGTGCATTTAATGCCATTACAAACTAAGTCAAGTTACTTATACATTAGAGACGGCGAACGCAAAAATGGGTTCGTGCATCTGCTAATGATTTTAATTAAGCTTGCGTTTGTTATCCACTCGTTTTAGCGAATACATACGTTCTGCCATTTCCACAAATGCACGCATAAACAAAATTGC
The DNA here is from genome assembly GCA_963695495.1 of Hololepta plana. Classification (NCBI taxonomy): domain Eukaryota; kingdom Metazoa; phylum Arthropoda; class Insecta; order Coleoptera; family Histeridae; genus Hololepta; species Hololepta plana. The sequence goes on from OY968839.1 coordinate 1,770,949, forward strand.
ACGGAGCTTTGTAAACTTTAAACAAAGACAATGAAACAACAACACTTGAGTATTTTCAAGAACACTTTAGCCATTTTCGCATTCGTTCTATCGATCGTGCCAAACAAAAACGTTTCGCAATAAACCATTTGGAATCGACTCGAGAATAAATATAAATTGATCGATGACTTTCTTATCGCGAATTATACGTTTGTGGCTCGACGATCCCTCTTAAAATATTTTATCGAGTGCCACCGTAAATAAATTCGTGCATTCAGATTTTATTGCTACAAACTGGCAGCTTTAAGAAGTGAAATCGTAAATTATAGCGAATACAAAAGTGAAGTTGCAAAAAGTGCGGTTTCCGAATTCAATAATCTTTTATTAAAAACCAAAAGTGATGGTTACGTTAAGTAAATGCGGAGTTGCTGGTGGCGCATTATATTAGCAAAATTACCGCGAAAATACAGGTGTAATCTATAGGGGAAAATGTGCTAAATGGCGTTACTTTATGTAACTGCTCCTCTCGTTTAATTTATTTTGTTGTTGCTGGAAAAAGAGCGAGAAATACTGCGAGGAACAAAGGAGGAAAAAAGGTGGAACGTTTGCAATAAATTTTTACGTGACGTATTTTCTAATTGGACGTTTAAGCCCTTTTCTCTCCTTTTTGCCACTATTGTTTTTTGCCATCCCCTTAATGCTTCAACTTTTAATCTTTCCTCTATCATTTTCGTTTGCTTTTAAGCTAAAGCATGGATACCGAACTCTTTTTTACGTTGAATATTATCGCACTTGGAAACTGAAATAACGAACCGTTAAGAATTTCAACGGGTCGGACTTTTATTTGCGGCGAGAATATTTTTCCCGTCCTCGTTTAGATTTAAATTACGTTCACCACGAGCTAGCATAATAATAAACAACCTCTAAAAGCAACAACAACAACAACAACGTGGAAACTTTATTTCAGCAAAAATAGCTTGATTACAATAATGCAAAACGTAATCAAAGTTTTTAATAACATTTCCTGCGACGACCACCTTGTTAGACCCCACTTTTGCAAATCCAATCTTTCGCCATAATTGTTTTTCGTTCTGCTCCTTTCTCTCTCTCAATTTCGATTATCGTCACCGTTCGTTGTCATAAACTTCATTTTCACGTCGCAACGATCAATTCGCAAAGACGGCTCTTTATTTCCCGCTCGTGAATCTTTTAAACGGCGCATTCTTCCATTTTTCAAGCTCTTCGCCGTCGACGTCAATCGCGAAAAATTAATTGCACGTAACGACACCAAACAAAGGCACGACCAGCGTACAAAGCGACGCAGGGCAGGAAACGAAGAGGCGAAGAACGATGGGAAGTGAGTGGAGGCTGAGGAGGAAATGTACCTTGAAAGAGCAACGACATTAAAAATAATGCATTTTTATTGTGTTACGCTAACGACGACGATGCTGATGTTGAAAATAATATTGATGACGATAACGAACGAATGAGTTGTGCGAACAGGAAAATAAAATAGTAGCGAAAAGAAAACGTTGACTTTCGCTACGATTAATCGACTCGACAGCGGCAACAGCAACAATAACAACAGCCAACAACAATAACGCGAAGAACGGGGAAGGAGGAAGCGAAGCAAAACTCTGCTACACGCTAAACGTCGATGTGTTTTTATTTGAGCGAAACGACCGCGAAAGAGCCACTGCTTTCTTCGTTTCTTTTTCTCACTTGACATCATTTAACAGCCATTTAAATTGCTATTCTTGTGCGCGCTTTTATGCGGATTATAATTAAAAAGCAAATAATTTTCGTAGACTTACTGTAATTATAATAGCGAATTTAGCATACTTTTTGTTGCAACCCTCTAGTTTCTTAACTTTTAAAGAAAGCTTCGTTTGCAAACTCTACAACTGTCAACATTCTTTGCAAAAAATTTGGTTGCTTTCAAACTTGCTTCTCTAGAAGACATGGTAACCCGATGACTCCATGTAGTGCACAAATTGCTTTCAGTTGCTTTTTATCCTACTTATGCTTTTCGCATTGTTCTGAAATCATTACCGGATTTAGAATTCAATTAAACTCCGCTTCGAAACCGTGCGATTGTTGCACCGAAAACTGCACTCGATTGTATCGGTACGAGCAAATAATTCGAGCAATAGATTGTGTTTGCCCAATTGATTTTCTAACGTAATAATAGCAATAATTTCCGAGCTTTTTGTTTCCTTTTCTGTCGTACACTTTGTTTTAGTGAACGAAACTCTTGTCTCGTTCTTTTTTCGAGCTTTCGTTCTAATTAAAATTGATGATGATGGATGCGTCACTAATTTTTGGCCTTTTAATTAAATTAACAACTTTTTTGGGCGGTTTATCAATTTGCGATTCTTCATTTTTAATTAACGGTCTCGCTGCTGTCAGCAGCAACCGGAAGTGCAACGAAAAGCGAATCGACCATTCGTAGGTGCGCTCGGTGTCAATTAAGTCCTCCGATTCTCGCCGGATCCATTAGCCATTCGGGCGATTAATTGGGAATTATTTCGCATGTTTGCAAGTATCGCACAATAGCGCGGATTTTAGATGTTTACAAAAACGAATCGAAGTAATAAGTGAGAATAATCAATTGCAATTTCTGGTAGATCGAAATTAATTTCGCTTCTCTTCGATATAGAAATTAAATAATCATCCACGAAACTGAGTTTGATTTATTTATCGTTCCAGGAGACTGTTTATTAAAAGTCGAACTTTGGAGAAGATAAAATATGAAAAAGAAAGACGCGGAGGAGGAGGCAATATATTTTCCGCCCGATTTATTTAATGCGGGTGCCTTATTTTTACGCTGTATCCCAGGCACGAACTTTTCTTATTAGATTATTGCTTTATTAATTCAATACGAAACACTAAGGAAGAGGAAAATTTCGCTCTTCGCAACGATACCCAATTGAAAATTTGCTTGCAATTTTTGTTTTAAACCGAAATTAGCAACACGTAGAGTGACGGGGACTCTAACGAGGAAAATATTATAATTTGCAAAGTAACTTTGCGTTGTAATTAATGCCGAAACTATGAAGATGGTTTTTGTACTGCGGCGGCGGAGTTAAAATTTGTCTTCCGACCGGAAAACGACTGCTATCACGGCGACAACACGAACAAACTTCGTACACCGCGAAACTTACCTTTTAGCAAAGGGAGATTAAATCAAATTTCCACGTCAAGTAATTAAATTTCCACGCCGCTATTCGTTGCGAGTGGGCAACTTTTAAGCGATTATTGCCAATCCGCATTTCAATCTGATGCAAAACGATCCTTTTTTGTTTCTTGTTCGTCCGTTGGAATTGCGAAAAGGAAGCCAGTTTCGTACGTTTAGACACTTTATGAATAATTCATGGCGATTATTTCGTTTTTTTCGAAGAGATTTATTATTTCCATGTACATGTGTGTATATGTGTAACTGAAGATGTTGGAAACTTAAAACGATGAGATTTCGGAGTATAGGGAGAGAGACCGGGGAAGAAGGATGATGTTTTGAAATCAATGAGAGGGAAAAAATGTCTCTGTGTACGAAAATAAAGTGGAGCAAACAGAAGTTTCTTTGCTTTTTCCCTGGCTTCAAAACGTTATTCCCCAACAGATGGTTGACGGAACGGTTTCTTTCTTTTTGCTTCGTTCATTTCCGCTGAAACTGAAATGAATAATTTCTGCTTAAACTTAAATTACTCGTTGCGAAATTTTATACAAAATAAGGCCGCCCTCGTGCAATTTGCTTTTTTCGACCTTAGTAATAATGTCGAGAAAAGGAATATCTCTCCTCAGATCAAACGCGATGCCTCCTAATTCCAGCTTGCCCCCCATGTTTCTCCGCTTTCGAGTTTTTGCTTCAGGTTTTTAAAGACGCGAAAGAAATCTTAAGTTACGTCGTCGTCTTCATAATAATAAATTCTTTCTTGCAGATTCTTTTTAATAAAAAGGATTTCAAAGCAAGTTTTACGTTACCTTTCTCTTAAATCGAATTTCATTTACCTTCAACTTCTGAAAAGAAAAATATAATTTAATATGGAACGACTTATTTAATTAGCTGCCGCGTGTGAAGAGGACGCATCTTACTGCACAATAGTGCGCAGTTTTGCGAATGTAATAATTAATTGCAATTTTTGTTAGTCGCGTCTTCACGTTCAGTTAATGCTCCCTGCACAAAGGCCTTTAATGTTAACAACAATGTTGCATAATGTTCGATTGTAGGACACGTACGTTAACATTATTAAATCAATAGCGAGTATTAGCGATTCGCATCGAATGGCATCGTCTTCTTGCACGTTCTTCTTGCATCAATTTCCTGCACACGAAACTTATTCAATTAATTCGCGTTAAACAATGAAACTGATTTATTCGACGGAAAGAATTCGTTTAATTAAATGCTAGATTGCAATTAAATTACATTTGCAAATGGGGGAGATTTGCCTAATAATGCAGAAACGAGTTAATTAACAATCGTCGAGATTTTAATGTTGAGCTGGAAATTATTATTAAGTAGCAAGTGACAAAACGATAAAACGCATATGGTACCCACTTTAAAGGAATTGCCATTTAACTGTCGACAATGGGAGCGACTATCTGTTCTGCGAGGGCGGCATTTTCACTTTAAAGATTGTAAAGTTTCGAGGCTGTTGTTGTTGTTGTTGTTGCTTGAACAGAAACATAGTTGTATAGTTTTATTTAATAAATAATCTTGTTTAATAATTTTCAAAGTAGTACGTGCGTTTCGCGAAACTAACTTCGCTCGCTCGTGGTAATTAAATTTTAATTATTTATTATAAATAATCAGTGTAATTAATTTTCTAATTAAAGTTTACGCTGTGTTTAGCGTTTAATTGAAACTAATTGTATGGATTAGTGCAATAAGTGTATACAGTTCTTTTTTACGTTCACTTTGCATCAGGAAAGTTCTCCAAATCCAACGACAATAGTCCTTTTGTTACAAGCCGAACGAAGGAATAATAAAAGCCTGGATTTTCGAATATTAAATTTCCAAATTGAACACGGTTTCCGTATGTTCCATTCGCGTCTTTTCGCCATTGTCAATATTGACGTTATTGTAAATAATTTAATATTTATGGAACGTATGCATTCATCAATCATTTCCAGTGCACTCCGACTTTTTTCGCCCCTTTGATCCAATTGCATTTTAAAATGCGTGCTTTACGGAAGCAGCAAACAACATTGCAAGTTTAATTAATTAGTTTTAAACATTTCGCGAAAATGTTAAATTTATAATATGTTAAACAATTCTGCACATCGATTGGCTGTACGACCAAATCATCCCTTCAAACTTTTCCATAATTGATGAATCAATTATTGAATTTTAACTTCGCATATCCGCTGGAGCATTTATTTTAGTTTCAATGAACATTAAATAGGTAAAAGTCCCTATTTATTCGGTAAATATCGCTAACCGAATGGAAAAAGTAAAAGAAAAGTGTTTACTTTTCGCAAAGAACAAACAAGCAAACACAAATGCACATGTATGTGCCACGAACGAGGCGAAGAAACCGTTTTCGGTCGGTTTTAATTTGAGCCCCGTGCGGTTCTTTCCTTTTTATATTCTTTCATTTGGTCTTACTCCTTAATTAAATCTACCATCCGCCATCACATATTCCGTTTCCTTTCTACACGTGGAGATCTACTCCACAGAACATTGGTGGCAAGTAAGAGACGGAGAATGTTTGGTGGAAAACAAGAAAGGGATTTTCTCTTCTCTCCTTTTTTACTTTTAAACGTTTTAAATGAAAAGGTGAATGTTTGCGTAGGATAGTGAAACAAACTCGCTCGTTTCTTCCACCTCCTGTGGGCTAAAAACCGAAAGAATGGAAAAATAGAGAGAATGAAAACGGTTTTTCCTTCTCGCCGCTGGTGGTTATACTAATTGGTCTCTTCGGAAAGCAAAGAGAAAAATGGAAAGCGCGGCCGAGAGGGAGATAATTTTTTTATTTGCGAGGCCCTTAAAATAAAAAAAAATACTTCGTCCCATCCTCAATGTTCGTTTTCCACTATCGATTGTTCATTTCCCAACTCGTTCTCGCCCAAATTTAATTTCAATTTCTAATTAGCAATACGGCGAAATTAATAAACTTTAACTGGCAAAAATGGTTAATTAATTAAATTGTTTGCTTTATGGGCTAAGTAAAAAGAGCCGAGGTCGGAATCGAACGCAAAATAACCGGGAGGAAGATCGTTTGAATCGTTATAATGAAAACACAATAACAATAAGATGATGATAATGATTAAAATTTCGTTCAAGAGCGTCATTGCGTAACCGAGAATTAAATTAACCAATTGAATAATGGCCGGACGAAACCGCGAATGTATAAACGCATTAAAGTAAGAGTGCGAACTTTCGGCAGAAAGGTTAAAGGGCTTTAAGCCGAAAGGTTTAAGAAAGTACGAATTAAAATATATCGCCAAAAGCACCAAGTTTAATGTTGTTGTTGCTTGCATCTCGATCGTGATTAACTTGACTTTTTTGCACGCTCGCGTGCTACTTTTAACGACCGCTCGTAAATAATTCACCTGCCTAAGAAAAGGTTGCACTTTCTTTGCAACTTTGCTAACGTTATTTTAATAAACAAATTGCAACATTCCCTGTTCGTTTTCTTCTTGTACTTTCGCCAAATTATTATCTCGCCGTCGGATTAAAGCCGCCGAATACAGATATTCATTTCGTAATACCTTAAAATACAAGAAACAATTCAATTCGTCGCCGGAATTAAATTTAAAGTTGGCAGCATCTGTTTTTGCCTCTTGCAGATTACATTGTTACATAAATCCGAGCGGGATTCCAATTATTAAGTACACGCCACCGTTGATAGCGGCAACGGCGAGGACGCCGACGATAGTAATAGCGAATCCAGTAAAACTTTGCAAATTCGGATGAACCGACGAATAACTCATCGATGTCCGTTGGCGATCAATTTTTGCAATTAATCGGGCGAATTTGTCATCCTGCTAGCGAATATTGTGCGAATCTAACGGAGCGCGACGGTACGAGCGGAAAGGAGGAACTGATATTTATATAGGATTCTAAATTAAGGACCTTTTTGGCTCGACGCCCGTATCACTAGATAAAATCTGCAAGTTTACGATCGAAGCCGTCCACTTCTTTTTCCATCTTTTGTTTTCTTTGCGCCGTTCCCGCTGGTGTGTTATTCTTACAAGGACAACAACACGTAAAATCCGACTTTATGTTATGTTCGGCCCGTCATTCCGGTTTCCCTTCCAATTCCCCGCAATTCCTTTTATTTCGTTTACGTTTCCTCTTGTTCGTTGCCAATATTATCGTTCCCCTGTCGTTCTATAACGATTTTTTTATTGGCGAACGTTCGCATAATTATTAACATTCCAAATATAATAGAGTTCCGTTCTTCCCGTTGAAGGGGCCATAAAGTGAATTACTGATGGCCCCATTATTACGACGTGCCGCAGTCGATCGCGACACAAAGATGCGAATTGATTATTAACATCATCAAACGTATTCTTCAGGCAAACTTTTTGTTTTGCGTTAATCATAAAAATTGCCAGCCCCGCGCGTGTTTAATTAATTCGCAAACGTAGCAATTCAATTAAATGGTAACGACCGAAAACGGGGGGCTTTCGCAAAGGTCCAGGCTAATAAAATTTATTGCAATAACGCCGGTGCGAATTAATTCCGTTCTTACAAATTAGTCCTCTTGCAATTGTTACCCAACATATCTTGTTGTTAATTTATGAAGATCAAAGCGCTCCTCTTAACGGTTAAATAATTAATTCGCGCGTCCGTTGATTGTGATGCATCCTCTAGTTAATTAGTAAAATTGCGTGTGAATTCGGTCTTATTTTCCCTCCCGTAATGCGAAAACATTCGCAACTGCCGCAACAATAAATCACGACCAACGTATTGATAATAATAAATTGCGAATTTGTGTACGCATTCCATAATAATTGATTGCAAATCGATATCCAATTTAATGCAATTGTCTTCCAAAACAAACCGACGGACTCAGAACCAATCTCATCCTCATCCATGTGATTATCGGCAGCGAATTCCCATAATAATACGTGCGCCACGTACACGCAGAGATTTGCAAAATTACATAGATTCCATGTTAACAACGTTATTCCATTTACCAAACGACAGAACGAAAAAGAGATTGCAAAACGATTGAGTTGACTTGTTCGAAAAGTTACCACGCAAATCGATAGTTATATTCGGTTTGCATTAATTTGCGCGATTGTCGCGATTTACCTGCCATTTAAACTTGTTTGTCGCCCGAGACAATGACGGTCGTTAGCGTAATTATAGGATAATTATAAACGTTGCAAAGCGTAATGCCAAATTTGTTTCGAACAATGCAAAAACGCTAATTAAACAAATATCACTGTAATAGAGAGCGAGTTTTCTGCAGTTTTCTTGCGTTTGTTGCTGACACTTTTCTCTCTTCGTTTTTAGATCAGGAATATTGGTACGAACAGGCTCGTATCGCGTTACGGAAGCGATTGCAGTACGCGACCGATCGTAGACCGCACGCGAAGAATGTCATCCTGTTCGTTGGCGATGGCATGGGAGTGTCGACAGTGACGGCGGCCCGAATATTGCGCGGCCAGCGGCTGGGAAAACGCGGCGAGGAACACGAATTGGCATGGGACACGTTTCCAGCGGTCGCACTAGCCAAGGTTTGTTTACGAATTTTCTCCTTTACGTTGGTTATCGCGATTTTTGCAATCTTCGCAATTTTACCACTTCGTTCGGCGAATTTCATCGAATTGGATCTCTCAAAAAGCGGCACTCGAAGTGCACTATCGAAGTTTTCTAGTGAGCGAATGCGAAATGTGGTCGAAACTTTTTGGCGGTTTTAAAATGCTAAAAAGAAACGTAAAATTAAAATTGCAAAATGGTGGTAGTAATTTATGGACGACAACGATAATAGAGAACGAAGTGGTTTTTAATCCCGTTCAGTTTATATCGAAATGAATTGCGTGCATTAAACATTCATGATTTTTTTGCTGCTGTTTCTGTTTTTGCAACAAAAAAGAGAATCGAATATAATATATTTAAAGCCCGCTGCTCCGCGTTGCGTTATTTTCTGCGTGCATGTTTTATTTTAATTGCAAACACGAATGATAATTAATTTAATGCAGTAGGTAAAATGCGAAATTAATTTGCAACGTTTTAATGCGAACATATTTGTTAAACATTATTCAATTTTTCCTATCATTAAAAGCGAATGCGTAGAACCCAAATGGGGATTAAAAAAAAAATTAAATTAAATGCGCAACAATAGCATTCTTCAATTCGACGATTAGGTTTGATTTCGTCTACGAACGCATATGGAAAAGTTGGGCTAATCCTTCGAATGCGAGTTTCCTCTGCTCTTTTTCATTTACGACACATTGCGAATAGTTTATCTTGCGAAAATTCCAATCCGTTGCACACACATATACGGCATATCGCGAACCGTTTGAAGCGTTCGTTTTCCACCCACTTTTTATAGCGAGAGGAAACCTTTCAATAAAATCTATTTTGTTATAGAAAGAAAGCTGAAACGGATGTTGACGGTTGCGAAAACGAAATGGCAAATCTTTCGCAACCGATCCCCGTCAATTGCACGTGCAAACATCTTCCGCCTCTACTCGTCCCCTTTTCTTCGTCGACAATCACGTTAATTACTCTTTTGATAAAGTCGATCGCAATTAATTGATAATCGATAATTAATCTTTTCTTTGTTAGGATTCCTTTGCGATTCCTTCCATCGTTTGCAATTTTTTTCCCGTTAGATTCCATTAAATAATTCATTATTCTAATGCGGATGAATTAATAACGATCGCCGTCGATGAGGTCGACTTTAGATGTGCTAAATAGGTAGTCAAACTGTCGGAAAAGTGGTTATTTCGCAAAATAATAAACATGGTTTGCGCAATGGGTTTAATTAGCTAGTTAGATGGATGGGAACACTAAGGTTGCCATTAAAGAATCCACCAGCAGGGAGGCACAATAATAATAATTACCTACGTCTAGAACCGTTTAGATAATATAAATGGGCCGTGTGCGTGCGGCCAAGATAAGAATGATACATTTACGATCTCGTGAGGCAATGATAATAATTCATTGTCAAACGAACGTTATCATTTTCTTCCGCGCTCGCTTTCCAAAAGAATTCGATGACTTGGCCAAGCGATTTTGCTCATTTAACTTGCGTCGTCTTCCACCACAATCACCCAGCACCGAGCCAAACATTAAAAGAAAGGAGACGAGAAAAAGAGAAAAAATTGGACGAAGAGTCGGGAAAAGTAAGTGATATTTATCAAGCGGTCCAACTCTTTTACCAGTCGACTTCCTTTCCGTCTTCGACTTATTTCAATTCTTCTTGCGACGGTTCTTGATTCGGTTTAAAAGATCGAGACAATGATTGAAAGAGGAAGAGACGAAGATGATGAATGAAAGGGAGAGATGTTAAATTCTAGAACCGTATTATCGATTATATATATTCTCTTTTCTTTTTTAAATGAACATCGATGTTATTACATTCCTTCCCATCGCCCTCCCTTTTTTGCGCCGTCGTTGCCCTTCGTTAGATTTCTTTTCATTTGTTTTTCACCTCTTCGTTCTTCCGCAAAAAAAGGAGTTCATCCCCATCGATTCATCGGCACAACCAAATAATTTCAAAGACTTCCATCACGTTTGTTGTTGTTATTCGATTCGATGCGGAATTTTTGCATCTTCGCCGAGTTCCAATTAAAATATTTTCTACACGTTCATTGTATCAACAATAGATTGGCAATATTATATTTAAATTTAAATAAATAAAGTAACCATTAAACAATTTCGTTTCCGTTCACAATGGTAACGTAAATCCTTTGAAATCGATTTAATTATCAGCTAGCGTCGTTGTTGCCGTTAATATTATTATTAACATTTAGGTTGGGTGGTGCGTATCGCGTTTCGATTGGGGACGCTTTAGTTTTTTCAATTACGAACGAGTAACGACGATGATGTTGCGCCTAACAAAGGCATTCCCTTTTATTTATAATATAACTGATAACAATGATTCGATTAAATGAGGAGCCCCCGGTATACGAGCATATTATGAGGTTTCAATTTACTCACGAAGTAGCGGAGAGACTCGCTATTTAAAGCGAAAGTGGTTTCTATTCGAGTTCGCAGAATGTAGATCGGCGAAAGAGATTTTTGATTATCGAACAAACAGCGAAATATTATAGAATTCGCAAACGCCGCGACAGATTTATAACACGAAGAAATTAATTAAGAAACTTGCTGGAAGTTCTTTGATTTAAATAAAACTTCGCCATAGAATTGATTTTACGTGTTTAAATGATTGCCGATCCATTAACGCTAACGGAAATGTTATTCATATCATGTGATTGATGGTAAAATGATGTCAATTTGGAACGGTGAATTGGAATATATGCATGTAAAATGGGGAAATTATTTACGAATTTCGGCCGGAAGTTAAATTTGATATGCATATTTTAATTGGAAATGATGGCCGTATAAAATCTGGGTACCTGCACTGTACGACTATCTATTAAATTAATTCGTTCGCCCACACACGCACTGCCATCCGATCCCGGTGGCTGCCTATTTATCATCTTCTCCACCGACCCAAACGATCCATCTTGTTCGTATATATTACTTGGATCCTTGTGCCCTTGTTTTCCATGGGTAAATAACGCTCTTGAGCGGACCGGACCCAAAACATCCGAGAAATGAATTACCAACATTTTTTCTACTAGAAAGCAGAATCGTAATTATAGACATAATGAAGAAATTAAACACAATCATGAGCTGGCAATATTTTATTTTCATTTAAAAAAAGTTTAATCGAGGTTTGGCGAGATTGTGAATGTAAAATTGAACTTCCCTGAAGTTTAAATGTTTAAACATTTTCCATCGTAGCACCGTAGGACGCAGCACCGTAGATGAAGAAAGGAAATTCATCAGCGTCTTTTACTTGTATAAAAAGCGGAGTCATACCAGATAAGAGAATTTTCAATGGTTAGCATTTCCACAATAAATTTTGCCAAGTTGCTGTCAAAAATCTTGAAACAATTGAGAGAGAAATATCCCCATAGAAACATTCAAATTCGTGCGCAGAGAAGTTTCGCGAATTTCGTTAAGTCGCATTAAGTTTTCGCTTAACTTTTTCATTATTCGTTTTTTTTTTTATTTCGTCCACGAATATTTTTTCACTGTTTCAGCGAATGAACCAACTTTCTGTGAAAACTCGATTACATATCGAAACGCATTCTGTTTTCTCATGTAAATGCAAATTTCGCGTTGATTGAAATGAATCTAATTAAGCTTTATGCGGTTTCTTTGTCGCCGTCACAATTCGAATTACACGATCAAATTGCAATCGTGCGACGTACGGACGAACATTTGGGTTTTGCGCAAAACGACGACTTCTTCATCAATTCCGGCTCTTTGTTAATTCCATTTGCTCGTCGCCGAAAATCTGAAGCGTTCGTTAGCGAACGATGGATGTTAAGAGGCGACACGGTTCCATTTCGTATGTTACTGTCACGAGCAGACGCACCGTTTCTACGAGCAGGATATTATTCTATAACCGGGCCTATTTGCTACTTATCCCATCCTTCCTCCTCCTTGGTCCTTCCTCCTAAGTCTTTAGCCGCGTTATCCATTATACTCCGCAATTCTCTCTTCTACAATTACATCCAACAACAACAACGGGGTTTTGTATTCGACTATATTATTACACGATAACGTCGTATAATAATCATGATAATGGCACATGCAAACCCCATGTAATATATTATTCGTGTGTGTGAGGGCGGGCGAAAGAGACCGAAATTGAATAGTTTCCCATTGCCTTCTGCAGGTTTCTCTCGCCGCGCTTAGACCGATATAAATTCTGGATTAATATCCACGGTTTGTTCACTTTAAACGTGCGAGGACTGCAAGGACTTACTTTAATTAATTTCAATATAATTATGGTTAAAACTGGGGTGGGAAATTATGATAATAATTACCGAATACGTGCGAGAGTCATTAATCAAGATGCCGCAATGGGAACTTTGTTGCTTTTAAGTAATTCATCATAACGTATACACGTAACCGATTGTTGTTTGAGCGTATAAGAGGCGAACGTAGTCGATTTCAATCATTGATGAACCTATCAGTTAATGTTCTTCCTGGATTTGTTTCGACGTAATCCCATCCATTTACCATCCGATGAATTTATTGGACGGTTTCAACATTTACCCACGCGTTAGGTCGCAGAATTTTCATTCCTCTTCGGTTCGTTTTCCAAGAGGTTAAAGTGTTATATCGCTGTTGGTAGAAGTTTCGCATAAAAGTTTCTCGCACCCCATGAGATCGACCTCACGTTGTTGTTGTTCGCTTTTCTTTTTTCCATCCACCGTTTGGCAAAACAAATTTTTCCTTACAACCGAACGGGGGAATGGAAGGTCTCCGGGTGTAATAGTACAACGTACGCTATTACCGGGGGCAAAAAAGAAACGAAACGGGGGAGTTTAAATGGAACACCGTAGGAAAGTAAAATAACAAAACCAAGAACAGAAAAAAAGCAGCAAACTTCAATTTCAACTTGAAAACCAAGCGGTTGTTGTTGTTGTTGCATTTGGGAATAAAAGTACGTCGTACACATTTAAAATCCGCTACAATAATCGCGATAAATATTCTGTATCCGGTGCTTCCTCTGCAGCTTTATTCCATCGCCTATTTCACCTTGGATTCTTCGCAGAATCGAAAACCATCCACTTGATAGTTTCCTCTTTCGTTGTTTTAATTCGACCAATAAACGGCAAACGAGTCCTTTTCAATGCGACAATTACAGCGAAAACATTCGCCAATTCTCTTTGTTATTATGTTACATTTTGCACGAAATGATTGCGCAAATTCGGGATTTGGAATCGCGAAAAGGCGCGTGCATTCGCGCAAGAGACGCGATTACAGGAGAGTGCACTAATAAATTGAAACCGTTGATCTCGTTCCTTTGATTCCATTATTTTTGTTGTTGCTTTTTCTTTTGCGACAATTAATTGCGTTTTGCACGCAAATACAGCAAATGCTAAACTCGTTTTCACATCACAAAACAAATCGAGTTTCATAAAGCTGTAAGTTGCGATTATTATTAAGTTGTAGGAAGTTCGTCTTCTTGAACGATTTTTTCGCTGCTTAACAATTATGTTGTCGCTCTCCTATTTTGTTCCATCAAATATTTTGATTCAATTAGTTTTTTACATGTGCATGCCTTTAAAATTAATTAAAATTGAATTATACGCCCTGCTCAAATAAACAATACATTTTGAATAATAATGGATCCTGTCATTTAAAATGCAATTAAAGCTCGACATAATTTTCTGATGTTAACATGTTTGAACCCTCGCCGCTTTTTTTAGCCATCAGTGTGTTCTTGTCGCTCCCATCAACCACATTTATTTTTCGATATTGCTTTTAATTGCATTACATGTAACGAATTTCTATGTGAAAAAAGACGTTTTAACGCTAAATTATTTAAATTTCTTTTACTTTCCATCATCACGATCAACAGCTTCTTCGGGAATACATTAAATCCACGACCTCTCGTTCCTGGCCTTATTCTTCACCTCATTTTTTCCTCGTTCTTCATCATGTTCTTCCATCCACCAGTTTCCTCTTCTTGTGTCATCTGATGGTACCATTCTATTGTTGAGAAAACGAGCTTTTGAGGCTTTCCACTGAGGGAGGATGAATCTGAAGAAAAGAAAAACGAATCTATAGAAAGACGAGGAAAGAAGCCACTCGATTTAGTCTACTCTCGAGATGATGATGATGACGTTTTGTATGAAGAAAAGAGATTAAATAATCGATATTGTTGTACGTTTTATACATTTTTTTCTTCGTCACTTCTTTGTTGTTGTTGCTTTTGACAACAATAAGAAAAACGGTTTTCCTCCAAAACCAAAAAAAAAAAAAGGAGAGAAAATTTTCTTTTGTACGAAGAGGAAAAAAGGGAAAAGGGATTGTTCAAATTCCCTTATCCGCGAATAATCTCCTCTTTTCGACGAAGGAAGAAAAAAATGGAATCGATGTTTACGTTTGTAACTGAGCCGGGCGCATCCACCAGAAATCATCTTTGTAACAATACCTCTTCGTGCTTTCGTTATTGTTGTAGCCGTTGCTAATCCAATTACTTTGCAACAAAGTGCCTGCGGGTGGCGTCAGGCGAATATAAATTCGTCGCGTTTCAAACACGTTGCAAATTGATCTCGCACACTCGCAGCCTTTAGCCGATGCTTTATTCGCTAGATGGCTAATATAAAATTGCATGCATGCAGCCGGCTGTGTGTGCGAGATTTGCACTCGTGCACCTCCGCCCTTTTCGCATTGCATCCCCACCGGTGAAGCACGTACGTTACCAACCATTGTTAATCCAAATTACAAGTGCAATATGTACCACTCTCAGCAAATATTTGCAAGTGATGTTTATCTAATCAATGTTTCGCGAAACCGGAGCCAAAAACGTTCGCAATTTCTGTTCTTTTTTCTCTTTTGTTGTTTGCAGACGTATAATATGGACGCTCAAATTGGCGAATCGTCTGCATGTGCGACGGCCCTGATGTGCGGCGTCAAGACCAACTTCGAAACGGTCGGTCTGGATGCCCGAGGCCGGTTCGAAAACTGTTTCTCGAGCTTTTCGTCGCGCGTTTCCTCCTTGATCGATTGGGCACAGGAGTCAGGTAAAACGTTTGCTATCTTTGCTTTTGCCCGTTTCAGCATTAAAAAATCCGGGTTTATTTTGTTCACGTGAGTAAATAACGTTGAATAAAGTGGAATAAATTAAAAACGGAAAATCTCTAGGCTGGAAGACTTCTTTAAATGTCGAGCTGTTTAATTATTTATCATGAAAAGGGGAGTTTTTTTTTGTGAAAGGAAGGAACGCAAATTGAAATAGGACAAAGAATCCTTTTGCGAAAAAGACGCAATAATTCGCAGTCTGTTTATTAAAAAGTTGCGCTCATAAATTAGACAATTAACGCGGCGAACGTGTTCTTTTTTCGCTTCTCTCTGCAGCTCGAACGCACCGGAGGCTTTTTCAAAATATTTATTACCTCCTTTTCCCATTTAATTTCAGCCGCTTCAGCATTAACATACTTTTTACATATTTCAGCGAAATCTTGTCGCAGAAAAACGGCGGAAATCGAGATCATTTTTCCAATCGAATCGTGTCTCGTCTACCAACTTGTTTTAATTAAATAACTCATCTCGACGCCCTAAATTTGGCGATTCGTGCGAAAATTTCATTTCGTTGAAATGGCAAAATCCCTCCTCGACATTGTGACTTTCTTCTTACCCAATCTCTTCTGCTAATAAATTTTTCCTTCTTAAAGGTAAAGCTACCGGTATCGTAACGAACACTAGGATAACGCACGCGACGCCCGCAGCTTTATACGGTCATTCGCCTTCGCGGTACTGGGAGGACGACTCGAAGGTGCCGCCGCCCGCACGTAAATCTTGCAAAGATTTAGCGCGGCAACTCATCGAGAACGACCCGGGACGTAACATTAACGTAAGTTCTTTTGCCGACCGCCTTTTGATTTGTTCGTAATTGAAATAAAGGGGCGAAGAAGCCGAATGCATCGGATTACGGATCGATGCCTCAGAGATTCCTTGCTCGGCCGTAAGACGGGAGCGTTTGTGGAATCGTTGTGATGGCAAGGAATTCCGTTTATTATGAAACGCTCTATCCTAATATTGTTGTAACGGCTAATTGGAAAATTGTTCTCCGTAATCTATTACGGATTAACGCATTTAAACGACCGTTTGTTATTATTCGCAACCGGCGACGGAACCGTGCGATGGTAACTATTTGAGAAATTCGCAAACGTTTCTCACATTTTCCGCGCTGCAAAACAATTATCTCGTGTACAAAGCGAAGATAACGCGACATTATCTACAATAGCAATTGGAGAGCCACAATCGTCGCGCCGATTTCAAATTATTTCAAACATTAAACATATTTTTCTCTTAGCTTTGGATTCGATGTTTTTAATCGCAATTCAAAGATCCGTTTATTCGCTTCGAAACGGTTTTAAATGTTTGCGAGCGAAGTAAAAGAACTTTCCGTTAAAGAAAGTTGTTTGATGATAAGCTTCCGGTAGGAAATTCCGGGATTATTTCGGATTCTTTCGTTTGCTTCTTTCGCGCATTTCGTTTTTGCCAAAGTGCAAAAACGTTCACGGGATTCGTAATGGAATTCGGTTTAAATTGGAAACATCGAAATTGCGACGCGTTAAATAATTGAAACTCTACGGACGCGTGAAAATTCAACCGAAGTCCATATAAGATAACACAGCACATATATTTAGTGGGTGAAGGTAGCCGAAATACAATGGCAACAATCCGTTGCGAAACAATAAGTTGAAATGGAATTTTGGCTTCGCGAAACGGATACTTCGCGAGACGAGAACCCTCCTCTCTTCCATAAAAAGGTCGTTTTAATTAACGGAGAACAATGCGGCCACGAAATGCACGCGGGATAAAGATGGAAATGTATGTGGATTGAAATCCAACTAATAATTATCCGATTGTATCGCGCTGCAACCATTTACATGTTAAAGCAAATTTAGAAAATCCGAATTCATTGTTCTTGTTCAAACAAGAGCGACTGGAGTAAAAACGCTCGAGGATAAAGGATCGTTGTTGAAAACTGTGTATTAACGAAACACCAACCAAAAGCAACTTTTGGTTTCCTTTTTTAATCAGCTCTATCACTTTACTTGATCCAATTAAAATCGACAAGTTTTCCTTTATTAATCCTTGCTTGAAATAATCGTTAAAAGCTGTATCGCGAAAATGTTCCCGTGTTGAGCCAAGATGAAGGAATTAAAGTTTGCAGACTTGCATTAAACAATTAACAGAAGGAGCGAGCGAGAGAGGAAGAGGGGGGTTGAGTGGAAAGTGTCATAGAACTGTGTTAAAAATTCGCAAAAGAAAATGGCAAGTTGGAAATAATTAATTCCCGTTTCTTATTCTTTCCTTTTACAGCGTGGGGTTTTTAATAAATCTCCCTTAAGGAGTAGATTCGCGACAAGAATGAAGGATTCGCTCTGTCTCGCTGCCTTCGAAGTTAACAACTTTTAATGGGAGAATAAGTGAAAATTAAAGTTTAAGGGAGCAACAAAGGGGGCACCGTTCTTTCATAATGATAATAATAGTTGCTTCAACTCGTTTTTTTTCCGTCTCCCTCTGTCCATCGCCACTTTATAACCTCTTTACATTTTCATTATTTTTTATTAAGTTAAAGTACTTTTTCTTTCCTCTTAGATTCACTTCCTCCCATTATATTCCGCTTAATGTTTTAATGGGTAATTCGCCGCCACGAAAACTAACTCATCATCGTCTCGTTTCATTTTTAATATTACAAAACCCTTTTTTTTAAGATTTTTACCGTCGCCCTTACAAAACGCCGTACAATTTGTTTGCAATTTCCGCAAAGAATAAAATGGGGGAGAAGTGGAATTATTTGCATAACAAATACACGAAAGAAAAACGCGGAAAAAAATATGGAAATAAATAAGATTTAAACTGGGAGATACGTCTCGTCGAAGAACTAGAAGGATTCGCGTGATTCCGTGGGAGGCAACAAAACGTATGCGTATAAGTATATTAGAATATATTTCAAGAGCTCGAGGATGAAACTGCCACATTTATAAGACTTTGCATGAGGAACAAACCACAAAAGGAAAATATTAGTTGAGAAGGAGAAAATTTTAAAACGAAATATCGCCACAAAAAAGAAATTCTTAAAACGTTTTGCATTAAAAGCCATTCATTTTGGCACAGCAAATTTCTTGTACGTAGAGATTTTAAACTGGATCACGCTTGGATATAATTTAAGGTGGATTGTATTAGTACAGGACTCTCGCCGGTGGCAGAGCGAACCACTTTTGAAATTGATAGCAATTGAGGCAACAGCAGATGAACCTCCTAAATTGCCTTTTATTAATGCACATAAAGTTTCTCTCTCTATCTCTCTGAAGAAGTATTTACATTTCAATTTTAAGGCACAATTCGGTTTATAGAACTTTGCTCTGCGCTAATTCGATCGCAAATAAAATTGATGCCATTTTCCTTTTTCGCTTAATCCTTCTTTGGATTTAAGCAAGTTGAAAGAGCGACCGACGTTTTGTTCTTTAAACGGGTTTTGAGTCGTGTATCGGGTCAACGTTCTTGTAGTCGTCGAAGAAGTAAACAGATTAAAATTTAATTCAATCATTTAAGGATTTAGCAATAATTGCGCAAAAATTTCAAATTGCTTATCTCCGTGTAATTAGGTGCTTCCGTTCCGCATTTCTAATCCGAATTTACCGTTCGCCGCGTAGTAAATTGTTGTTCTTATTTTCGGTTCTCTTGTTTAACGCTCTTCGGTCGCGGGAGTCAGAAATAATCGTCGAATTAGAGGCGAACGACGGTTAAATTAAAAAAGCAACGAATGCAAAAAATCAGTTTGTTTGTTGCAAAAAGATTAAACAATTCAACATCGATTTCGATCAAACGCACACAAAAACAATGCGCTGGAATGATAATAATGAAACATTCCGCAAAGGTATTTTAATATTTATACGAGCTGACGTAATCCGTTTATAGACAAACTCTTTAGTATTATTATTATTTGCGAGGCTCCTATTTGTATAAAGGACCTTTCTTGATTATGGAATCAAATATTGAACGTCGAGGACAATTTCTTCGAGATGTTATGCAAATAAATCCTATTTAGACAAAATATATAAATGCGAAGAAGAAGATGTAGGCAGCGGGACGAGTAAACGTTAGGAAACATCCAACAATAACAAAATCCGATTTCAAGGCGTTTCTTTCCGTTTAATATCGCTTTTTCCTTTTTGCTAATATTTTTTTTTATATACAACAAACAATTCCCGAAATAAAAACCGACTTTATTAAAAAAATGTGAAAAAAAAAAACCCGACGAGGGATGAGCGAAAATCGATTACAAACCGTTTCGTGTGTGTGTTTATATTCGCTGTCGTAATACGGGAAAACTTGATACCGATCCGATGAATCCGAATCCGTGCATCAATAACGTTCAGGTGACGATGAGACCGATTCGGCTTCGTACCATTCGACGCACCAAACAATTTCCGCCGGCGATCACAAGCTTTCCCCCCTAAACCCAGAAGCGTCTCTTTAACATTTAATCGATACAAACGACCCATCCAACAGCCATTCGGCATCGCCGAATTAATCGACGAAACTTCTTGCCCGTCTTCTAAACGTTGACCGCGTCCAAAGTGAAAAAAGAATTCAGTGGGGCAAATTAATTAACCTTAATTCATTTATAACAGAAGCTAATGAATTTTTCCCGTTGTTAGAAGAGCGTGAGCGCACTTTTGCTTTATTCACTAGAAGATCCTTCTTCGTCCACTGTCAAAAGTTTATATAAAATGCGGTTGTAATTAATGAACGGTGGCAAGAAGAAGGCTCGCACCACAATTTTTGAACGCATTTAAAATCGTCTTTTTTGTTTGATTACATGGTAGATTTATGGAATTATTTCTCCTCGCCTTTTGTACGGCATCGCACGCAGATGAAGGAACGAGTGGGCGTAATGGGCTTCTACCGTGAAGAAAAATTAGATAAAGACTTCTGTTTGATTCGTGTATGGATAATTAATGGCGTTAATTAAAATTGCGAGGCAAAAAAAAACGATGGAGCGAGATGAAAAGGACGAAATCGATTCCGACTGTATATTAATTTGACCGTTCTGGTGGAGGCGCCGGTTAGTAAGTGGCGCGCGGAGGCCCGGGATTTTTTAATTAAATTAAAATAATTATGAAACGATTAAGACCGAGCAGCCGTAGCTAATCGAGCTTTAGCATTTTCTTTTAGTTGCTTTTTGTATCCAGAGGTATTATTTTTTTTTGCAAGGTTAACCCTTTTTTGCAATATTTCGGTTGGTACATCGAAATCGCTCTTTGCGTTTAACGTTTTTTTTTTTCGATAGCTTTAATGCTTTAATACCAGATTACAAAGTCATTTGTGTTACGATTGCAAAATTTAAAAAAAAAAGAGAACGCCCGGTTTTTAATCCTATTAGGGCAATAATATTCGGTTGTGGATGATGGAAAAAATCGTTTCAATTTTTTTTGACGATTTCCCACTCACTTTTCTGCCGAACTCATCGGCCGATTCAAAATTCGCTCGACTTTTTATCGATGGAAATGGAAACGATGGCTGGTTATGGGGGGACGGCGGTGTTTTTGCCCAATTTTAACGAACCCAAACGACCGAAATATTCCCCGATTCGGCGAGACCTTTCTAAATGTTAATAAAGCGCCGATTGCAAGAGATGAAAACGAATTAAGCAATTAAAACTGATGGAATCGCATAGATAAAGAGACGACGCGCTCGAATTTAAACTGCTGCAAATGAAGCCCTTTCGACGCGATGTGCGAAATATAATCGTACAGATAAAAAGAACGGAGAATTGGATGGTTGTAATCAGCGTCGAATGCGAATCTTTAAAATCGTCCAAAAACTACTACAGCGTCGACTCCCGGCGAAGACGAGAAAAGCGTTTCTTCGGTTCCTCCTGGGACTTGTAATTTTGCTCGTCGAAATTTTCTTCTCTTATTCTTGTATCTCCCATAGTTCCATCCGTGGGCGTATTTACTCTTCGCTTTTAATCGCTCGCTCGCCCATTATTCCGGGCACGTTTCCTTTGCGTATCAAATTTTTCTTCTTCAATAATATACCCGGGGACCAACGGCAAATCTTTTCCCCATCGAGTTCCAACTACGACGCATCGCGCTTCATCCAACCGGTTACTTATATAAATTAGGTAGCGAATAACGATATTTTTAGCGTAATAACGACGATCGCTTCGCAAGGGCCTAGTACACGAATTAATTCAATGGTACGTCGGAGACCTAATAAAATTTAATTTAATTTCGCGTTATTACACAACGGTTTATGTACGTAATACGTAAACGAAATTAAACGACATTTTTTCGGCGTCAATAATTATCCTTGCTCGTCTTCGTTGTTGTCCGCAGGTGTTATTGGGTGGCGGCCGAAGACACTGGTTGCCGAAGGTCGCCCACGATCCGGAACTGACGAAGGAAGACGGTCGCCGCTTGGACGGACGCAATTTGATCGACGACTGGGTGCGGGACAAGAAGAAACGCGGCATCAAAGCCGAGTACGTGTGGAACAAAGGGCAATTGGATAAGGTCAATGTGAATCACGTCGACTACTTACTGGGTGAGCCACTTTTCCTTTATCGACTGGCATGCAACTAACTCGTGGCTCTTGTTAATTGGTACAATTGCTTAAATCGTGAGACTTTTCGATCGCCGCAAGAGACTTAAATGAGCGTGAGTTATTGTTGCGAATTATTTTGTTATTGCCCTTTGTTGCGGAACACATTCTTGCTTCGCCGGGTGGCCGCCTTGAGAAATAATGTCCCCGCGTTTATTGCACATTTTATCGTTATCGTTTAACGTTAATCTTTGAGATGACGATGAAAGTTCAATCGTAAATTTCATCTGGGAAACAGCAATTGTAAGAAAATATTTAATAATGAACGTGAACATGAATCATTGGATTGTTCGGATGATTGATTTGCCAATCCTTTCTTTTTTAATGCACGCGATTTTTTCTCGTTAAAATTAATGCTTTTGTTAGTTAGCGGGTTTAATGGCAATAAATGGTTGATTAAATAAATTTCGTTTCGTATAATTATCACTGTTACATTATTAAACGCATCCGAATTAATTTCAAAACAAAAACAAGTTTGCAAAACAATTTGTTTCGCCAAACCCACAAATTTGCAAGCCAATCGCAATAAATCGATGCTGCATAAATATTTCAAACCGCTTTTGGTTCATAATCGAATACTCTCAATCGTTGACAATCATTATAAAAATTTATTCCGAACAGTTGCAGAATGACAACATGCAGTTTTTTCTCACTTTGGCGTCTCCGAATTCAAAAAACATTTGATTTTTCGCGATAATAATTTTCCGAATTTCCGTCAAAAATTTTGAATTTGCACCAAGTACAAATCGCTAAACTACAAACGCGATAACGTTTCGCAAACTGTCGGCCTTTTGAGAAAAGGAACCGTGTTTCGGCGTTGCGTCTAAACTTTTTCCGCTTGTCCTCGAAGCGGTATTATGCCGAATTGTTGTTCTGTACATGATCCTCTTGCAAAACACGTCACCGTAATACCGACGGCGTGGGATTGTGTGTGCAGATGACTTTTCGCACGGTGTACTGCCGCTACACCCGGTTTTAAGGCGACAAATTCGAGCTGCACGCACAAAACTCTCGCTCTCACGCATTCGTGTAACAATGAACAGCAAGCGACAACAACGGCGATAACAACGACGAGCGTAAGACTTGACGTTAAAAGCTTCGCGTAGAATCCGAATTATCCTTACCTAAGCACTTCGCGCTTTGCGTGTGCACACGGTGACGTTTGCTCGCGGAAATTGTCGTTTTCTCTGAATGATTTCGCCTACACGTCGCTCTTTCGTTTTGCTCGCGTCTACAAATCCTTCGTCGCAATCGTTTCGATTAACCAACTTTTTCGCTTCTTTCCTTCCGGCACATCTTCATCATCTTCCGTTATTTTCTTAATACAACGCCGGTAATCCCCGTGGGAGAGGATCAACGCCAATTTATTTGCCTGCGAATCGCGCTATTAAATGTGTTTAAGCTCGACGAGTGGCTGCGGAGATTGGGCGATTCAATGTTTGATGGATTCGGATCAATTTTCATTAATCCATTTCTGCGTTAACGTTAAGAATTAATTAACAGCGGCAACAAATAAATGCGGATATTGCGCATTAATAATCTTTTGTATGAAATTAGATTGCGAGCGTTACAGAATCGATTGCAATAAGAAGCTGTTATCTGCAGCCCGGTGCCATTAGTGTTTATTAAAATTGTTGTTATCGTTGTTTTAATTTGGCGAAATAGCAAATTCCCATTGCGCTTTAAAGCAGCCCGTTTTAATTAGCGCGACAAAGGGGGATTTCGCAATCGATAACTTAATTTTTCATTTAATTTTCCGCAATAAGAACGACACGATTGGGAACTGAATCAAATGCGAAACGAAACGCTGAAAGAAGGAAATCTTTTTGAAATTAATTAATTAATTAAATGAAGAGGTCTATTTATGCAACGATGCCTTTATTATCGCCATATTCTCGCTTTGCGAAAGAAAAAATATTTTTGCAGATGGCAGAATTCGTCTCTTCTCATAATAATCACGTTAAAAGTTATAATAAAGAAAACACTGTGGCAGGAAGGAAGAAAACGTACGTAACGTGCTGGGAAATTGTTTTACTTAGTACGTGGTTTTCGTAAGAGGCCGACTATAGTTATTCCAGCGACGGTGCAGTTAGAGGTTTCGGCAAAGAAGTGGAGGGAAATGGGCGTTGATGAGGAAAGAGTCGTCTACTAACAATTTATGCTCGTCTTGTACGCTTTGACGCAGAGACAAGCAAGAGAAAAAACAAACGGATGGAAAGACGAAAAGGAAAGTCGGCGAGCGAGCAAGGCTCGGGTTAAAAGGGTAGAATTCGCTGGTAATACGCAAGTTTATGACGTGGGAATGCTCGAAATTTTAGTTGTGTATCGTCGTAGGTAAAATGGTTATGCATAGTTATTCTCTGTCATCATCATCATCATCATCATCGTCAGCCATATATCTCGCTTCAGCTCTTTTTGTGCGCGCGTTACTTCCTAATAAGAAGCGAAACTTTCGGCAACTTTACATGTTACACTTCGGTTACTTTACCGTTACGCTTCGTTCATTTCTTTTACGTCGCGGCAATACAAAGGACCTCTTAACTCTTTGGCACGAACCCCAGAAAACCTTATAAGTGCGAGAGGTGTTCAATTAGCACTTGGGAAAGAAGTGAGCTTTCCTCTTTCAAGGTGATTCAGTGAAAATTATAATAATAAAACTTGCTTTATTGAAAAACCCCCGTAAATAAGAGCCAATGTAATAAAGCGTAACGTGCGATTCGACACGCAGCTTGATGTTGGTTCACAATGAAAAGAAACGGGGCAAAAACCAATATAATCCTGATTGGGGGGACGAAACGAGCTCGTTAATTTCGGGCCACCTTCTTTCTTGCTCAACAGCACGCACCGCAGTCGCCGATATGCGAAGAAACAATAAATTAAGCGAAAATATAAATCCTAAAGGCACGCGAATTAATGAACGCAATAATAATCGCTAGTAATTTGCTGCTTATGGCGATTAAATGGCAGGCAAATATTTGTGCACCTTCTGCCCTCGCATTAAATAATAACAATTACGCGGCGGAAACAAAGAGGTCGAAAAAAGAGGACAAAGTACGGCGCTTTTCTTGCGACTAACGACGACGACGATTATTATTACCACCATGATTTTAGCCCAATTTATTGTCATTATCATAATTGCTCCTTATTATGAGGGCGCGAGCGTGTGTGCGTTGTGTTGTCCCCTTTTTCGTTGTTTAGCTGCTCGAATGAACCCATAAAGTTTCGTGATTAACCAAATTATATTTTCCTTTCTTTACGCTTTGTCACGATAATTATCATATTAAACGTATTTCGTCGTTTAATCCACCCCCCCGAAACACTTGACGTCAAGAACGAAATTAGGCCGTCATTTGCATATTATTAATTTAAGTGAACCGAAAAAGAAAACTAAACGTGGAGGAGTATTAAAATTCCAGGGAAGAAGGCCAAAGATTAAAAAAGGGCAGCGAAAGAAGTAAACGGACAAACAAACAATAGGAACGGTAAGTTTGCCACGGGTAAATACCTTGTAATATCATATTAAAAATGGCAAGAATTTATGCGATCCCCATTTCTCTTATCAGAAATTCCGTTTAATAAAAATGGTTGAGATGTTATTCCATCGTCGGACTGCAGGAAAATGAAAAAGAGAAGACGCGAAAGAAGGAATAAAGTTATTCGAGATACTTCACTTTATTTCTTGACTGTTGTCTCTCTTCTTTTTTCCGATCTTCACATCGTAATATATCACAGAAAGCACACGCAAAGTTACCACGAGAATGAGCGAAAAAGGGAACGTGTGAGCGAGTGCCCACCTTTTTCTTGTAATAAAATACCGGCACGAAGAGACGCTGTTAGTTTAGGTCCTCGCCCGTTCTCTTCCACCGGGCTATGGAAATAAACGTTACAAATTGAACAATACTTCTTCTGCCGCTGCGTCTGTTTGAATATGGTAAATATTTAAGTTCAGAAGTTTTCGGCCGGCGACCTCAAAGAAAGCGGCTAGTTTACGACAATGGGAAAACCATCCACTTTGTTAACATTTAATCGATAACAATACGGATCGATTCGCAATTAATTCCATTTATAATGGGCGTCTTTGTTATTAGCAATACGCGGCAATTCAATCGTAAGTAATATTATTTCATAATAATGAATTTCTGTCGACAGGACTCTTCTCCTATTCCCACATGGACTTCGAGGCGGACAGGGACCCGGGACCGGCGGGGGATCCCTCATTGGCCGACATGACACGGTCCGCACTTTCGATACTACTCAAGAATACCAAAGGATTCTTCCTGTTTGTCGAAGGCCAGTTAATGAACCCACTTCGTTTCTTTTTTTATATTTATTCTCCCGTCGTTTCTCATACGTCGATGCGATTCGTCCATCAATTTACGTTTATGATTAACAATAATCGTTCGATCGTCGACTGATGATGGATGAAGAAGAGAGCGATCGTTTCGATTTCGAATCCGTTCTCGTCAGTTTCGCTTGATTTCGACTTTTACCATTCGCATTATTTTGATCGTTATTATTTAATAGAAAAATGGAAAAAGTGCTTTAAGTAAATCAAAAGTTTTAATGGAAATTTTATGTTGATTTGGCTTGCATTATGTTGTATATATTATAAGACGGGACGGAATGAAAAAGATGAATAAAAAGCGGCCAGAGAACGAAGCGAAAAAATGGAAATTTCGTCGTTTCAAATTTCACATAACAAACGCTAGCCAGAGAAAAGTGGCGTCGAAATAAAAGAAGCGAGTGTAAAGTTTGCACTTTTTCGCCGACGCCTTCGTCTTGCTTTTAATTCGTTAATATATTAATTAAGCGCCATTTACTTCCCATAATTTTCCCATCCAATTTATTCTTCCTTATTGTAACCGTCAAGTTTGTGCTTGCTCTATTTTGTTTTCCCATCTTTTTCCGCGTTCCTTAAATAGCTATTTAATACAACTCCGGGAGACGAAACTTTATTAGAAGCGTTTTACTAGAGATTTTAAATGTAGTCGATTTAATTTGAATCGCATTAAAATGCAAATAATGCAAGGACGAGATGTATTTAAAGGAAATCCTCTTCCTTTAAATCGCAATGCAGGACGGAGCGAAGAGAGAATTAATTCCGTAGCCGGAAGGATACATATATATAGATACAAGATAGTGGATAACGGATTTTATGTGGCGATGCATCCTCTCGACTACCGCATTTGTGGTGGATGCGCCGGTCGCTCGTAACTTAAATTATTCCGTACCGCTTAAAAAGCGTTTAATCGAATCCATGCGTCTTAATTTCGTATTTCATCTTTCGTTGCGAAAAAGAAATAATCAGTATAATCAAATTTGCCCTTTGTCAATCATTCCTTAAGCGAACTTGTAAATCAATAAATATTTTTTTTACTTCTTTTCATAATTTCAGCTCCATTCTAACGGAGACACGTCTCACCGTTCACATTTTTCTGCATAATTATGCAAATTCATAACGCGAATTTCTTCGAGTTACTTTAATCCAGTTTTCCAAAGAAGCTCCTTTTTTCTTTCTCCTTCATCTTACTTTTTTCTCTCTTTGGTCCTACGTCTAATAAATTTTAAAGACATCAACCATCAACTTTACATTTATTATTTCCTCCTCCCCCTGCATCGGCGTAATTCGGGATGTGTCCGGGAACAAGGATAAAAATTCCGGAAGAAGAAGAAGACATCAATCAACGTTAATTAAAACAAAAATTCTCTTAGTTAGTCTTATTAAAAATGATGAATGTGCATGCAATTAGTGATTTCTTACAATTAGATAAAATTAATTTGATTTCGCGAGTTTGTGGAGAAGTTTTCGTTCAACCAACGAAGACAGAGTGTCAGCGACAAGAGGGAAGAATTTTTCCTTCAACTTTTTACCCTCAATCTTTTTTTGCAATCGGTATTTTATTTGCGGTTCCTTCTCCATTCTACTTCTTCATTACTTTTTGTCCTTCTTACGGGAAAAGTTGAAATCTATCACCTACGAAGAGCCGTGTTAGGGAACAGTGAGACGAGCAGGAAACGGAATTAAATTGAAAATAATAAAACGATTTCCGTTCAATGAAACGTTAGCATTTATTTACAAAATTAAATAAAAAAATACAATGCTATTTATTAACACAGAAATAACAACAATAGCAAATGACTGTTCGCAATATCGTTTACAATAAATTCGCATTGAGTTGCGTCGAATATTGATCCGTAAACTGTGACGTTAATTAATTAACAATGTTCGCGATAGAACTTTACATTAAGCAAATCGTAATGATTATCTCTTCGTTGTCTAGGAGGAAGAATCGATCATGCACATCATTATAATAACGCCTACAGGGCTTTAGACGAGACGCTAGCAATGGAAACGGCCTTATTGGCCGCATTGGCGATGATCAATCCAACGGAAACCCTCATCGTCTTAACATCGGACCATTCGCATGTCGTCACGATGGGCGGCCAAGCGACACCACGGGGCCATCCGATATTAGGTGACTTATTATTCCATAAAAGCCAATTGCTCGATGGGATTGATTTCTTTGATGCGTTAATTAGCTTCGTGGGAAGTGGCGCGGAAGAAATGAAAAATATATATTTGAAAAGAATATAAAGAGAGAATCGATTGTAAAATCAAGACAAATGCGAGGGACGTGACGTATGTGCGATATTTTATATTAATGCCGCGCAAATAAAATTGATGGGGAAACGATAATAATAACGGATTTCGCAAAAAAAAAGCGAACTGCTAGAGGAAAAATAAATTGCGGAGGGAAAAATAGTCGGAGCGGATGGAATTAATCACTCAATCAATATTTGAACTATAGACACGTTTGCGTTCCGGCTGTTTCCTCCCTTTAAATCATCATCGTTTCCCGGCGCATAATGACGAGGCTAAAATCGTTCGATTTTTCGCGATAAACTGCCGCGTTCGTTTTGTTTTCGCGAATTTCGCGCTTACCTGCAACTTCAATTGTCCAAACGCCCAACCACTTTTATTCGCATCGTTAACGAGCGCAAACCTCCGGGTCGCTTCAATTCACCTTTTCGCTTTGCCAGGACCGGACAACAAAGTGTCGGACGTCGACGGCCAACCGTACACGAAGATCCTCTACGGCAACGGCCCCGGCTTCAGCGCGCCGCGCATCGTGCCGCTGAACACGACGGCAGCGTCGGAGGACCGGAACCAGGTGCACGGCTCGGCGGTGCCGCGGCAATGGGCGACGCACGGCGGCGAGGACGTGCCGGTCTACGCGCTCGGCCCGCTGGCGACGACCCTCTTCACCGGCACGTTCGACCAGAGCTACATACCGCACGCGATCGCGTACAGCTCGTGCTTGGGCGAGCACCGGCTCCGGTGCAAGGGCATCGACAATTACACGGCGCCGCAGATCACGTGCGTCACGTCGCCGGAGGCGTCCGGCGTCTCCGGCGGATCGCAGCCGGTCGTCATCGCCAGCAGCGTGATGGCCGACGACGGGACGCGCACGAAGTCGAGCGGCGGACGGTCGACGATCGACGACGGTGCGGCGCTGCTCGGTTGTGCGATGACGATCGCGATCGCGTTCAATGCCGTCACGTAATGCGGTTGTGTTGCGCGTCGTGCGGGCTGGTTGGTTTTGGAAACGATGGGCGATGAACGTGAATTGCGAATTCGACGCCGGTTCTTCGAGCGCGAGCGGACTTTGTTGTTTCTTTGAGTTTTTCCGTTGTTGTTGTTGTTGTTTGCAATGTATATTTGCAACGGGACGCCAGGGTAATTATAACGATTGACCGATGCGGAAAGGGGAATGTTGAGCGAGGAATTAAACGACCGAAGGGGAAGAATTACGTAGCAATGAAATGCTGCATGGTCCTAATTAAATTACGAGTAACGATTAATTTTTAATGATGTGAATGATGCTGATACTGAACGAAGCGAGCGTTCTGCGCTGCGGCCACCGCAATGATTGATTGTTCGTTTGTAAATAACTAAATAGTATTATTGTTCAAGTCTTATACCGTTGACGAATCGAAATTAATCGAGGCAGAAGGAACAATTTACGGAACGTGTGTACATAAATGGATTAGAGAAGAAATTTTATTCGTGCACCTCGTGATGACCAATTTTACATGTAAATATTAATTAAAATCAAATTAATAACTAAACGAACAAACGAGCGGCATAAGAAGGCGCCAGAGATGGAATAAAGTTGAGAGAGAATCTAATTAAGAATAAATGTAATTAGTTTGTTGATCGATTAGAAAACGAACAGAAGCGCGAAGGAGGAAAGTGTAAAAGTTAAAATGCACGTTAATAAAAGTAATAATGAAACCGAACTGCACAATTCTTAATTAATGTCCGGAACAAGAACGACTGTGGAAGAGCAACACTGTTTCAGAGACCAATCTTTTAAAAGTCGCGAATGTGTTTCGACGTTTAAAAATAAACCGTAAAATTTATAATCAAAACAATGTAAACTTGCAAAATGATGCTCGAATTATAAATGCGTGTTCCACATTTTTTCATCGTTTCGTTCCTTCGATGTTTCATTTGAATCTGTAAAACATTTCCGAGTTATCAAATAAAATTAATTTAAAGAACCAAAAACTTGTTTTTTTTTACCAAATTATAGGGCAACCAATTGTACACGCGATTTTGGTGGAGGCGCCACGTCCAACGACAAAAACTTTAGTTTCTATCGGCGAATCGCACTTAATCTATTAATCACACTCGTCATCGAACACACGAAATGGTCTCATAAACCTTTCTCTTATACAATTATTAACGCCCATATAAATCCCAACTACTGAGCACTGATTACAACGAAACAATTTTAAACCGAAATTAACCGCACGTTAAGGACAGAAGACATGTCATAGAGTTAGGGCCCTCATTCCAGGCGACCGGCAAAAGTTAATAATCTGCTTTATGGCGACAACGGCTCCGACGTTTCGCAAATGTGCGCCCGCAAGAGAAAAGAAGGCGACAGTTAAAGGACACTAATTAATGGTAAGTGATAAAGGATATTGGACATTATTCCCAACTGTAAGTAACCATTTTTCTAGCTAATCGAATAACGAAAGGATATTATAATGGGATAAACGATATAATGAAAGAGCGCGAAGAAAAAAAAACGCATAAGGACGAAAAAATATAAAATAGATGACGGCTTGCTCTAAAATTTTATATATGACATCCATCTCGATCCATTTGCTGTCGCTTTTATTCGCGCGCGTGACAGAGAGCTTTGCCATCGCATTTATTTATTAACATTTGCGCTGCGACCGAACAATAATCCATCAAAAACATAAAAATGCACTTAAAAACGTTCATCCGCCATTATCATTATTATTGCGTTCGGTATACCTTGCGCATTATTTTTATTGCCTCGCCGCAACGATGATCAACATCCACGCAACAGCAACATTTTACATCTGCAAAAATGAAATAACAGACAAAAGGTTCGGCGTCATATGCGTTCGCGTTACTTTCAAAGAGGAACTTTATTGTTTCTATTTAAAGTCGGCGTATTTTCGTTCGTTTCCACTAATTTCAAACAAACACTCTTCGTGGCAAAGAGTTAAAATAACTCGATCTTGGCGCTGGAAGAAGGAGTTGTTCAGAGAAGAATATATTTATAAAAGGAAACATGTAAATTAAGTCCAATTAGTTTTTCCCTAAAGTACGATGCCGCAATATGCGAAGGGCCCGAGTGGGCGTTTTAAAAAGCGAAAGCTCCGCATAAAAAAGCGCAAGGCATGGATCCATTTCACCCACCTTTATCCTTTAATTTACTAAATAGTAAATTATTTTTCTTCGTGTTCTTCGCCGCAACAGCGTTATTGTTTAAAGTCGCAGCCCCTCGTTCGGGCTAAGACTAGCAGTTTCCCTCGACGAAAAACCCATGTACAAAAGAAAAAGGAAGCAGTCGATTCGGTAAAGAATAAACTGACGCACGTGGTGTACGATAAAAGGCCTTACGAAGACTTTGTCTGGCGTTGCAAATAAATTGAGTTATTTAAAGTAAAGAAGGTAGGAAAAAAGTGGAGAGGAAGATATGTTGATGGCGATAAAAAGACTGGGGGACCGTGAAGAATGTCGTTTAACTTATAGCTTCTGGCTAATACGGCGCAACCGTATGCCTATATACACGCGTGGATGCGAAAGATTGAGATGATGGCTATGGAGGTTGCGGTATGTAAACTAAAGGACAAGAGGGTAAGAAATGATGACCTAGAAAGTGAGGTTAAAAGGAAGACGTACGTTTAACGGACGTCCTCCTCACGGACTTCCTTCAAAATTATCCAAAAGCTCTTCGGACAAATTTATCTGTTGTTTTATATTGCTCCAAACCGATTAAACTCGAAATATATCCTTCTTCATCGACGGTCGCAACTAAACGACGGTTTTTGACAAACGAGTGCATTTTTTTATAATCAGCCCATATGAAGAGCTACCTGGAAATATTGTGAGTACGTGAGATAAGAAGCAGCGACGCTTTAAGCGGAACCGGCAAAAGGAAATAAATAACCGAGCGCGGGGATGATGCAACATCAATAACACCGGCGATGGGGGAGAAGAAGTTAATTCGTTGGGGCCACTTGAAAATGATATAAGAATAAGACATTTTAAGTAGGAGTACGGTGCTGGGAGACAAAGTGGCCCGTAATGTGGCAATTTTTAAATGTGACGTGCTACACTTGCGAGATATAAAACGGGAACAAGGGAGCGGGAAGAAGAAGGAAAAAGGAGATGGGAAAAAATGTGAAGAGATGAACTTGACGTCGTCAATGAGGTATACAAACTTTGCGCTCGAACGCCCACGATTCATGTATTCCCCGAAGAATTATTTGTCTTTTGACGGCTGATGGCGTTAAGACGAGCGGAAAAAATGTATTTCCGTCATCATCGCACTTGATTTTCCTTTTTCATTTCGCAAAGAAAATTATATCTAACTTTTGGGCGTGGAAGATATTTCCAGTGAGTTTGAGTGGACGTTACCTGGACTTTTTCGTTCGTTTTTGTCCCCATATTCTCCCTCCCTCTGAAGAAGCTTTTAAACTTGTTGTTTTTTTTGTTCGTATAAGCAATAATTCTCTGTCCAATTTTTCGAAAAGGAAAAAGCAAACGCGCCTCGAAAAAAAATGTAACTTTTTATTTTTCGCCTAATTTAAAGCGGCTTAATGACGGGAAAAAGTTTTGGCTTTTAATTTCGCCTCCGCCAGGACTGTTGGAAAGTATGGGGAGCAAAAAGAAGTGAAAGGGTTAGGTTTAATTATTGCTAAACGGATTAAAGTCGTTGGGTAAAAGAAGAAAATTAAAAGAAAAACGTTGATAAGATTAAATCGCCCCGTGAAAGAAAGGAGAATTCAATAACTCCAATCTGTGCAAAGTGTCAAATTGTTGAAATTTACCATCGAAAATTCCCGCTAATTTAGTCCGACATCTCGCCCTTATTTTTTACTTTCTTCCCGAAGGAAATTAATAATCTTAATTTACCAACAACGAATTTAAGAAATCGTTGCATCTGTCGAACAACAAATCTGTGTTTTCGTTTATAAAAGTTTTGGAACTTTTTGGACAAAAACTGTATAATCGCACCGTTTTTCTTTCGGACAAAAGGAAAACAAAGTTGCAACCCCAAAAACCGTTTACTCGCCGGCCCGTGCCATTAAAAGCGAACTCTTTACGTACCTCACTTACGTCGAAATTAATTTCTACTTCTGCGTTGTTCCGAAACAAATTTCGTTTCTACTTTTACACGTGTGTACGTACGTGTGTTTGTGTGCTTGGAGCAAGATAACTTCTGACAGATTTCCCCTTTCATGAATGCTAAATAACCTGCGTCTCATCATCCCCGTTCCTTGCTATTTGTCTATTTTATCCCCTGTTTTTTCCCCTCTGCTTTTTTCTCATCCCCTAACCCCTATCTCTCCACGCCCTCAACCCATTGCCGTATTATAAATAATTTACTTTACGACGCGAACATGTTATGAATTAATTTCGCGGATTCACCTCCGCTCACGTTATTCCAACAGTAAATATCCAACGTACGTTGCCTTCTCCCTTTATTTTTTCGCTCCCTTTATTTATTTTCCCCCTGCCTTTTTGCTTATTTCCTCTCAGGAACATTGCCCTCCTCCTCTTCCTCGTTGCCATTTTTATTTTCTTGTTTCCATTAAGTCGTTGCATTTATCAAGATTTACTTTTGTTCTTATGCAATTCGGCGTGACGTTGACAAATTGCACGCGCACGAGAAGAACGTTATCATATTTGCTAAATGACCGAACGGTACAAACAAAGAAACCAGAAACTAAATTGCAAATTGCCGTTTTACCCTTTTTCATTTGCGTTTATTTTGTTTTGTTTTCGAGTCGTGCTTTAAGCAATCTTTCACCTCGCCATTTTACCGTCCCTCTTAATATCATCGTCCGTACATAAAAATCTATTAACATAATCTCACCGGCTTCCGGCGAACGCTCCTCGTTCTTTACCTTTTCTTAATGCTTCCAGAGATTAACACAATCGAATTGCAAATCGCTAGACATTTTTCTTCACAATCCTTTTATGGTAAACTGTACGTACGCGGAATTATTGCGAACGCTTATTGTCGAGAATAAACCCTCTTACAAATTGCGTCAATTACCATCAAGAAAAATGAAGACGAAAACTATTTACCAAATATTTTTGCTAAGAGATTCGACATTCAAATCCTTCGCGTATCGATTTCTTCGAATAACAAGCATGGAAAACTTGCGAATATGAGCGGAAATGATGATGGCGAAGAGGATCAATGGGAATTTGGCAGGGAAAGAAGAGACGAAAATAAGATGTTCCTCTTTCGTACACTTTTATTGCCCTGGGGCGCGATTCAATCAAGAGAAAGAGACGAAAGAGAAAACATTTATAAATTTAATAGATAGAAGGAAAACGAAGAAATAAAATGCGACTGATGATTCGCTTTTTGTTATAACATTTCATGCTCCATTCTAAGTAGCAACATTTCGAGCGTCTGCAGTTGCACAAAGAAGGGCTTAATTTAAAACATATTAGCACTTTTGTTGTTTTATGTCAAATGCAACTGCACGAAATAACGAAGCAAAAGCAAAACCTGCGAATTTGTATAGGTAAAGGGCGAAAAAAAATGAAGGCTAATTGCACATTTTCTTTAGGTAATGAGCATCGAGGCTTAGCCTGCAAGGATGCGCGACTTTATAAGGCGATTACGTACAAACGGAAGCAACAGAAACCCGCCAATTAATAAACGCTTTTGCAAAGTATTTCCAGCATTCTCAACAAGAAAATGTTTAACCCTAACAAAAGAACAACGCGCTTTTCTTCATCTCAAAGCCTTACTTTCCATATCGATTTCGATATGCAACAACGGTAACTAATAATCGATGCACTATCATCGAAAGAGGAAGCATTATACCTAAACTAGTAAGTAATAATGGTGGCGATTAAGACTGCAATATGGGGCTCGAATTATCGAATAAGTTTATTTAGAGAAAGATTTAGTGGCACAAGAACGTCTCCCCGAATATGGGCAATATACCCGATCATAAAACTACATCGATACTCGGTCATTGTTTATGCAGATAATGGCACAAAGTTTCAGGCAATGAAAGATAAAAGACATACGTACACATTCGATTTGGTCGATTAAATTTTATTTAAATCCAATCAAACTAACTCCAAGAACGCAGAAGAAACAATAATCATAAAGTTACCATTTGTTTGTGTTCGCGAAACGAGCCAACTTAACATCGAAGAATTTCTTTGATCGTCTAACGAAAAGAAAATCGAGAAACGTTTACCTAATTAAAGAGCAACTCCTGGCGCAAATCTGCATACTAATCGTGTGTACCATCTAATTTCGATCGGATGTCAAATAGGTTTAGCAAACGATGGAAGAAACGAAAAATGAGATCGAGTTTCGGCGTCTCAATGGCCGATAACGGCGTTCGAATAAGGACATTAAGAATCCTCGTGATGCTTTTAGGCCTTTCAGAAAGAGGCGAAGAATAATAATAGAAAAAGCACCGAAAGCTCCTGATGTGAGGGAGAGCGAGAAAAGAGATTTCCCATTTCTTCCTTTGGGTCCTCAAGAATAATGCGCGTTAATAAAAATAAATTTCGCGCCGCATTTACATTTAAAGCGCCCGTAATATTTCCTTCGAGAATCTCTATATACCCGCTTTCATTTTTTTTTTGCTTGTCCCTGTTTATTCTTCTTCACGTTTGCCTTTGTCCCGCAACGTTATAATCGATGACGAATTGGAAGTCCTCACTCGTTACTGTCAATTAAGTTCTAATGATATCAGCCAGAGGATGGAGAGACATCGTGATTAAGAGTGGAGCCGAAACTTTTCTAACGCTCGTTAAATTGTGTTGCCGAAGAAGTTGAAGTTGAAGCCGATGTTCGTTGCTTTTTCCTCGCGCTGTTTCGCTTCCCCGGCGCCTCATCCTCTTGCCACTTTCATTTCTTGTATTTATCCAACATCTAACCGCCACTGAAGGAAAAAAGGAGTAAATAAAGCGAGCGGAAAATGAGAAGAAGGGAAAAGGAATAAGAGTATAATAACGAGCCTAGTAAATCACAAACGTTTACTTTCCTCCTTATACGGCCATTAAAGTAAAAGTCATTAAAACTCTTTAAAAGAACAACAACAGCAATAATAATAAATATTGACTGAACCTTCTTCGTACTGTCATATGCCTTTTTTGCAATACATACGTATTAATAATTTTTTTACGATTCGCAAACCGCGCCGAGCCTCTCGGAAAAAAAAACAAAGGGATTATTATCCTTTTATTACTCGCAAAAGAAAACATATGGAGCTTAAGACCTTATTTTACTGTTTGCCTACGTTTCGAATTTTAAAGCGGAACGAGGAATTGAACGAGGCGCAGCTTCCTTCTTTTATAGCTATTGGAGGAAGAGAAGAACGTTCGCATAAAAAATCGCTGGAGGAGCTACAATCAGTCAAAAAGTCTTCTTCTTCTTGTGCTCGTGTTAGTTTTCCGGAGACCAATAGAAGGTGTTTAATCAGATGGCGATTTCCGCTCCAGATGATCCGTTTCCGGTTCGTCTTCGAATTCCATCGGCGTTTCGTCGTCCCTCCTTCATTATCGCGAAATAAAAGACGGGGCTTTAACAATATCAGTTAATGTCTAATAAAAATCCAACAAGCTCGACGTTTCTTTTCCTCTTTGTTTCATCCTATTTTTTGTTCGTTACTCTACGTTCTTTCGCCGCTTGCTTGTCACATTAAATTATAGCACTGTCTCGTGTATTGTAAATAAAATTAAATCAGATTTCCCGGCTCGTCTCCGTTCGTTTCCCATCTCCACCGGCATCCACATCCACTGAAAATGTAAATCATTTTCATCCTCATTCTCGCGCACACACAAACGTTCCTTTGCCCATTTTCTTTTCGGCCGTTTGTCTTCATTCCATAAACATTAAAACATAAATATGGCAATTTATTTTTGATTGCTCCCTCGAAAGGAATCCCTTTTTTCCTCCTAAACATTATTTTCCCGGTCATTATGGCGAAAAATAAATGAAAACGACAATCACGAACAACACATAAAGTAGAAGCCTTATTGCAATAGAATAGTGGCAAAATGTGCGGATCAAAAATGTTCGCAATTCGATGCAAACGCAGTGACGACTTATTAAAATCAATTGTCGCCAGTGGGACGACCCGAATAATTGAATCATGTTGATCGAATATCTAATTAAAATCTGCGGTTGGAGTTGCAAAGGTCCACCGGAAATCGTAAATGAATCCCGGGCGAGGACGAAGGACGACAACGTCCGCTTTATTTATTCATTATTTCCCAACAACCAGGTCAATCGGTGCCGAGTAACAGGCAAAGGTTTCGGCCTGAAGACGTTTTAACGGGTCGAATGATCTTATCATTTCGAAATGAATCCGTGACGTAATCCGGCGTTTTCCCGTCAATGTGATGTGGCGATTTGCCTTCGTATTCCCGTCTTCGTAAAACCGATATGTGTTTGTTTGTTATGGAACAAGAACAACAAATGATAAGAAAGAAGCGATAAAGGAAATTTAAATTTACTTTTTAGCATTGCGTGCTTTAGGGTCGTTTTGTTGTGGCGCGTTCTTTGCTTTCCTTTCAAGCATTTCAACCCTATGAAAAGAATAACGTCTGGTCGATGATGATTAAAGAAACAACGAGCCTAATTTCGTAATCGGTAAAGACCGCGGCAATAAAATCGGAACTGGTGAGATTGCGAGTGATAATTTTCAATGGTCCTCTACAATCGACGTCGCGAGCTGGTAATACGAACACAAAGGCAAAGAACTCGGTCGCAACAGTGATGATAATAAACCGCTTTTAATGAGCGCACCAACTTTATTCTAAAGTAATTATGTACATTTTAATTAGTCTACTTTCTCCCGGCGAGCGTATAAAATTAAAATGAGGAATTACTGTTAAGATGATAACAGTTTATTTAAGCGAGTATCGTAACGGTAATGGCGATAATAATAGTATAAAACTAATTAAAACGAGCGAAATTCAGTTGATCTTAATAACTGGAATATGCTTCACGAGAGGACGACGAAGAGGAAAAAGATGCGAAATTTATTGCTGGGAAAATAAACTTGGTGGACTTAATTTTTTTTTAGCGAGTAGCACGAAAATTATTTTCTTGAGAAAATAGTGAGGTAATTGAACAAGATTTTCGCGATTGATGAATAGAAAAGATTTTTTGCTTAAACGAACGGATTATTGCAATATTATCGTTATAATCATTAAGAGCTCTCTCACTCTCTCTCTGTTCCCCTCAAAAAAGATTTTTTAATAATAAATAACGAGCTAGCAAAATGGGAGTTTTTGCGCCCATTTAAAAATTATCATCGCTTATACGGTTCTCCCTTTTCATAAGAACTCGCTATT
Organism: Hololepta plana; assembly: GCA_963695495.1. Lineage (NCBI taxonomy): Eukaryota > Metazoa > Arthropoda > Insecta > Coleoptera > Histeridae > Hololepta > Hololepta plana. The sequence goes on from OY968839.1 coordinate 1,810,164, forward strand.
TACTCGGAGATTTTCCATTTTATCTGCAATCTAATGGGCTCGTTATTAAAAAGTGATTTTCCTTATGAATTTGCAACGTTACTTGATCGCCCACAGTCGAATAATGATAAAAAAGGAAAACGCTTTCTTCGCTAATATATTATTTCGTTGTTAATGCGTTAATAAATGAAATTTTTCCCTTGCGAAAGAATTCGAAATTATAATAAAAATGGCAAAAATATTGCACGATATAACTGCGTCGAATGGAAATTGATTCATAATAAACGCATTTCCGAGCACCGCTTTCCACACTCAATGCTTTCCCCATTGCAAAGCATATTCTCGCGTTATTTATCAACAACGAAAAAAATGTATTCAACAAATTTTTATTTCAGCTGCCGCTGAAAAGAAAAACAACTGAAACGAGCACGAAGAGAAATTTTAAATTGCAAATTTTTATGCGATATTTTAGCGCAGCATTTTGCTATTTAATTGAATTCGAATGTTCCTAACCTTGAAAGTTTTGCCATTTTTCTTTTGTAACTTTATAATCATAGAGCGTCGTCCAGGCGCATCCACCATTTATATGAATTCGCAAGTTCATTTTGTGTCAATGAAAGAACGTTCTGCATCCGATTGATCCGGCACCTCCACCATAAATGTATTCTTAATTTATAATTGAGACAAAGTGTAATCCTGGCGCGTCCACCATAAATAACAGAAATCTACTCGCCAAGTGCATTTTGTAAAAGAAGTTGGGTTTTTCATCGAATTGACCTGGCGCCTCCACCATAATTTTTTTATTAGTTCATTAACTTCTTGATTGTTTGGTTCATAATTAAGTTTTCACGACCGTATTATTTTTCATTTAGAGCAGCTCCTTTTTTGTTATTGTTGAGGGCGAATAAAACTGTTTCTCCACCGTTGCACTACTTGTTTCTGTTTTTCCTTTAGCTGAATTAAATTATGTTAGATTTTAATTAGGATACGTACAAGAGTGGAAAGAGAAAGAGAGAGAGAGTAAATCTAATTTTACCATTTCGCTATGCATTATGGAATTTAATATTCAGCTTTTGTATCATTATTACTAGCGAGTGCTACAATCATTATTATCATTTCGTTAAGTTTAAATGCACGGTGGTAACTGTGGAATAACAAGTACTGCAGGAAATGTATACGTAGGTAGTACCGAAAGTTTCTGCGAACTATAAGAATAAAACAAGGTTTCAAGAAATATTCTCTTTATTGCTTTTTGAAATCCTCTCCTTACAACTCGTTAAAGCAAGAAATCAATTATTCTTGAGATATCTGAAATGCCAAATTTTTGGAGGCTTCAATTGCTTCATTTGTATTCCATTTTTGAAGCCATTAAATACTCCTCAGTTGGCACAGCAGTACTTTTGTTTTGTGATGCGTTTTTTTTTCTTCTATAACCACCTATCGTTTTACTACAACTTTGCCTTTTTCTGTTGCTTTACAGCACAAAAATGTATTTCTAATTCAACTGCTGCCACCTGACTTTTTCCAGTTTTCAAAGGGAATCGATACGATGTTTGCCAATAAAGTTGAATATTAACGATGATAATGATAATGATGACGATTCGCTATGTATTGTGAATTAATTAGCAATTTCGTATTGAAACAGACAAAACTCTCCTCGTAACATACGCGTAACTTCGATTTCCCTCGGGCCATAAGTGAATAATTGATTGTTAACAATGGAATAGGAGCTATGTTAAAAATGATTTGACACGAGTTTCGCATTTATTTTTATTTATTTTTTTTGCATTACCATTATTCCGAGATAACAACCAAAAAAAAATCGCCGCATTTTTTTCCGACGACGTTTACAATTTACGTTTCACAAAATCTTCGAATCTTCGCGTTCGTCTAAAATGTTTGCCGAAAACACGTTTCCTCTCACGATTTTTGCCAACTAGTTCCGGAGTGCGACGACTGTTTACTAGACGTTTCTTTGTTAAACCGGAACGCAAACTACGTCCTCCCATAAGTATCCCGTTGAAGCGCCAATGTTTGCATTCAATTTATTTAAACGTGTTTACCATCGTCGCGAATTTGTTATGTCGTTGCCGTTATGTGTCTGTTGTCCGATTTTGCACGTCGCCACTGAAAAACCGCCTCCACGCTCAAACGCTATGTATACATAGCCTTGCTTATCTTCCCTCGACTTTTTCCATTTCGCAAACATATCGAACCGTTAAAGTGCGTTATTACTTTTCTACGTTCTTTTAAATAGCAATAGCAAATTTTTCGCCGCATTTCGCACAAACAAGAACCGACTGAAACACATTCTTTTGTAATAATTTCGGTCGGTAGATGAAAGATGGTTATTAATGGCATTGAGAAATAAAGAGCGGAAACGGAGTGAAAATGGCTGGGAGCGATGGGTTAATTTTACAATTATTAATTAGCAAAGGATTTAATTAATGTTGTTTATATTTTTCTGTCGTTTCGGTCGGTAGTATTAGAAGAATGAAACAATGATAACGCGAGGGAAGGCAAAAAGTGGGCGCTAGAAAGAGATGGAAAACGGTTGATTTAATTACCTAATCCATCAATTTTCGGCTAAAACTTTGTTCAACAAATATCGCACGCAGACTCACTGATTTATCGCAGAAATTTCATAATCACTTCGCATAGGTGTTTGTGTAAATTATCTCTTATCCCCAGCCATCAGGGGATAAGAAAAAAAATCGATATAGTCATAAAATTTCATCCTATTAAATAAATAAAATAGCAATTTTCATTTTGCAAGTAATTCTGGCAATAATAACTTGCTTAAAAGTTCATTTGAATTTAAATGTTTCGAGTGATATAGTGAATTCAATTGTAATTCAAAATGTTATTAAATTCTGCGGTATTTTTTTGGCAAACAGCGAATGAAATCCATGAACGAATTCTGTCCACATTGGGTGACGTTTTGCATAATGAATTGCACGCGAAAAAGCCTTGCGAAAGATGGGTGTCGATGTTCCCGTCCAAACCATGTCAATGCATGGATTTCATTTCATGAATTAGCTCCATCGCAGTAAGAATCTGCTGGCGAAACTCCAAACGTTACTGGCCGAAAGAGATTTGCTCAAAGTAATAGGTAACAGAGGGCGTAATTGAGTGTTATGGAGTTCTTGAAGAAGCCCGCTTCTGCAAATGAATCAGAAATCTTGAGGAATGCTGGCACAAGTGCTTTGGACTTCGAAAAGATTGGATCGTCGTTCGAACCGAAATTGTCGTCTGCCATTTGACAGACGTCAAAACAAGTTATTCATGAATCCACCCTCGTAGTTAATGTTGTTTTTGGCTACAGTAATTGATCCGAAATTACCGTTAATATAACGGTGGAATAATAAATTTGCGGTCGGTTAATTCGATACGTCTCAAAGACGAAAGTTTACTGCGACCGATCGTCACTGATTCAATTTTCGGGGCCGCAATAGAGAGCGGCGATCATTTGAATGGCGGTAATTGACCGAACGTTCTCGTTTACGTATCCGTCGGGTGCATCCACCAAAAACCGTGAAACTTCAGAGTTGATTAGATTCAAACGGATCCGATATTATAATAGGGGCGGTAATTGCGAATTGATTGCAACGTAACGTCTAAGTTTCAGTCGCTTTACGTTTGCCAAATTGACGGTGCACGATATAAGCGGCGATGTCGCAAATTCTCGGCGTGCAATAATGAATTCGAAACAATGTCGATGAACGATGAAAATGCTCGCGTTGGAATGTCTTATTTACGGTGCGGAGCCGGAATTACGAAATTTTATTTGGATGCACCTCGATTTGCCAAAGTAGAAAACGCGAGATAGAGTCGGAATTTTATTGACGATATTAAAACGGCTCTTAGCTTCGGTCCCACTTTTATTCCCGGTTCCACAACCGATAAAACCGACATTCTTTGTTATTAACAATTTTTATAACTCACTTCCTTTTAAGATGGCGAGGGAAAAGTCGCTTCCCTCGAATAACTCACGTATAATCTCGATCGCTTGTATAGTCTCGTTCGCAAATATCAATCGTTAAGCATGCGAAAAATTAAAGTGAATCGAAGCGATCGGCCGTTAAAAACTATTAACCGATGCGCTCCTCTATTTTCTACCGGCTATTAAATAGAATCGAATACGTTTATTATTTTAGCTTAATGCAATAAAGCGAATTTTTACGAAGCAATTTGCTAAAATTGGATAGTTACGTTATTTAAACATTCCAAGCAAAAACAAACATTGTAACACTACTAGGAGCTTTATTAACATTTAGTTTATTACAACAGGGCAAAACGGTGATGAAGTACGTCTGCAATTATTTTTTCGCAAGCATTATCTAAAGTCGATACAATATTTCAGTTTAATTTTGTATGTCGAAGCCAAAAAAGATTTATTAACTCATAAGTATTATTGTAACCTTACTAGTGCGGGATCAAGATGGGTTCAACTGGAGAAAGAGGATTTAAAGCAGGAAGAAGGGGAAGATAGCGAAAATAAATATTTGCAAGGATTTTCTATGGGACGGCTCAATGGAAAACCCGAAAAATAGATTTATTTCACGCGAAAGAAAAAGTTTATAAATCGTTCATACATTGTTAAAGTTTACGATTCACCTAGATTGCAATATATTCCCGCTCGCAGAATAAAAAGATTAATTCTTTTCTCCCTTTTTTGCAATTCGAAACGGAACAAGCGTCACGAAAAATAATAATAAACCGTATCAAATCTCTGGCGAGGATTTGTTGTTGCGAAAGCAAACTGCAAAAGTACAAAAAAAAATTTCGATGGCCTCAAAAATAAACGGACTTTTGAATGAATTATTTCTTCGACAAAAATTACATTTACTCGCTGTAAAACCCATAAAAAGTTGTTGTTGTTGTTTATTATTGCGGTACATTTCGCGTTTGTTTTATTTTATTTTTCTCGATTTTACAATATTTCACGATGAGTTGATAACTAATTAAAAAGTTTTCCGTAGAAATCGGCACGATTGCGCTAAATTAATGCGAATAAACGTGCAAAAATTACGATTATTTACGTTTGGAAGTCGCAAAAACCTCCGTCTATGTTTTCGTCCGCGAAAGGCAAGGAAAGAGTGAGGTTCTTAATTAAAAATTCGCATTGACAGTTTGCGTTTGCGTTCATCACCATCGGCAAACGATACGTTGATGGCGCGAAGGAGCTTTTATTAATTAGCCCCGAAGCTTAATAATAAATAAATAAACCTCTTTTTCCCGCTGCCTTCATTTCAATTTGCTCAGAAAAAAATAAACGCAAAGCAAATTGAACAAGTTGCCAACTTTGAAGTGAATGTAAATGAAGAAGAAGGAAAAAGTCGGTGATGGAAAAGGGACGGAAACAAATAAAACAAACCTCTTTGTTTTTCTTTGCAAGCAAATAAAGTTACGTTTCCTTTCAATAACATAATTCGTTTTTGTGCTTGCCTTCGCCCATTCCACCCTTCCTCATTATTTCTATTAACTTCGCAAACCGACGAAGAAACGAAATACGTCTCGATCCACTTTCGTCCATCAAAGACAAGAGGACGCAGGCGAAGAAATCAAATCCAAGCGAAACCGTACGAACGACACGCCGACAGCCGCACACTTATTCCATCCAGTTAATTAATGTCAATTATAAATACACATCCAGTGTATGTTTAATTCGCCCGACTCCCCTCGCTCTTTCGCTCTTCAACGCCACAGCGCCAAAACAACAATTTGACAAGATAGAATCCGATCCCGTACTTTATACGAGACTAAACAACCGAACCATCATCATCATCATCATTCCACGTATAACACGCCATCCGCAAACAAAACGACGGCTTGCTTCTTGTATACTTTGACGGCGTACACGAGCGAACCGTCGTTACCCGCACTTGTATTAAAGTTTATATTAAATGTAACGAACATGACTTGTAACTTAACATTCGAAACCGATGCAACCGAAGTTGTGACCGAATAAAATCAGTTGGGCCACAAAAACGAACGACAATCTTGCAAATCCCTCGTTCGCAATTTTCTTATCTCTTACATCGCCATCAGAAAGTGCCATCGTTGGCTCGAGAATATCCGTCAATCCGCTGCTTTAGAGGCCCAATGGTGGTTCCAACCGTCGATGAAAACTGGAGATGCCTCCGAAGAAGTCATCAACAGTTAAGACGCAATCGAATATCGAAGAAGATATTAATTTTCTTAGGGCACAAATCGATTCCTTCGACTTTCGGATTAGACACATGTTAATGATGTGCTTCGGAATCCGTGACATCAATAGCAATTCGTCGATTGTTGCCTCGGGGCTTCCACCGTTTTGGTTGCGTGACGGTTTGCATCAAACGCGGAAGTCAACAGCCAAATAAGCCAGTTTCCTCGTTCTTCGCCCGAAGGCATCGAAAAGTGTTTTATAAAGCGCACGTGTTGCAATTTTTAAAAGCGATTTTCATCTTTCGCAGGTTTCGCGTTGTTGCGATTATGTTCGCCGTTATTATTAGCTTCGTGGGGGTGGTGGAGGTTAGTTAGAGGGTAACCGACAATGTATTACCGGCGATAATTCAACGTTACGTGCAATTAAGCAGAATAATAACGATGATGATGATAATACTAATAATAGCAACGCGAAAATGAGCGAACGCGAAATAACCGAAGAAGGGAGGCAAATTAACTTCGATATAATAAGGAACCTGAATAAAAATGAATGTAACTAAAGAGGATTATAAAATAGCTCGGAAATGTATGTTTTATAATCTCCCTTTTGCCTTATGGTTTGCCGCTGTTACTCCCCATTGTTGTTGTTGCAGTTGTTGGTTGTTCGCGGTGGCGCTCTTTTCCGCATTGTTTTTTAATCCGCAAACTTTCCTCTGCCTTCGATATAAATTGTAGTTAAACGTTGCGAAAGTTATAATTAAAAATTATAAACTGGCTGTCATTAATTACGGCAGCCTTCGTTCCATTTTCGCCATCACCTGCGACTCCTCCGATTAGGAATTCTACCGGTAAAAGAGCGAGAACGCAAGGGTTTCGTTTTTAAGTTGCAAACAATCCATATCGCTGATTGCGAATGATTCTCTGGATCGATGCGAGCGTACGAAAAAATTGTTTATCATTCGCCATAATCTTATTTATAACGGATACCATTCTTTACTCGCTTTCCTCTTCTTCTCTGCCGGTTGAAAGAACGAACGAGGGAGGAAATAAATAAATTTGCGATTTCGACAATTTGTTAAACGAGTATCGCGATGAAGAGCGAACGAAGAAACGAACATCCGACAGAAAATATTATTGCAATCGTCCACGAAACAACTCGTTCCAATTATTCCATCGAAAGTGTGGGCCGTTTAATAAATCGCGATCGTTATCGTCGCTCACTTTTTATTTCGTTTTCCACGCGAATTTTCCTTCGCTCCCACTCGTTCATTGTTAGTTCCGATTTTGTTCGCTCTGCCATCGAGTGAAGCCAGTTAATTAATTCGCGTTTTTTCCTCCTTCTTCTCTCATTTCCTTCGGCCTTCGTATAATAACGAACGTCTGCAAACAAAGGAAACGCTATTTGCAACAAGAAAATTATGATTAGAAAAGTAAATTAATAATGGAATAGAGAAAAAGGTGTACTTACGAGCCGTGTATGTTGTTATTTAAGCTCGACGGGAAAGTTTTAATCAGCGTTATAAATCTAAATAAGCCCCGTTCTACTTCGGATAATAAAGCGATATGAGTAATTGCTTAGAAAGTTTATTGAGAAAAAAATCGCAGAAAATAATGAAAATTAATCGACAGTAAAGTTTAGTTCTCAATCCGAATCTTATAATTGCAACAATTCCACCGAGCAACTCGTACAATTTCAATAATTTTACACTTTTGGATCGAGCTCCCGACAAACGCAAAGCAGTTTAAACGCACTAATAAATGTGCAAGAAGATTTTTAAACCGCGTGTCGACCAAAAAGAGCGAAGCTTTTTTAGTTGATTAAACGTTATTACGAAATCCTCGTCTCAAATGCGCGACAATTTAATGGGAATGCCATCGATTTCCGGGTTCCTAAAAAGTTAGTGTCAAATGTTGGAATGATGGTCGAATAGGACGAGTCAAATAAGCGAAAGGGTTAAATTTGCAAGGAGGTTTCGCAATCTTTTTTTATTGCTAATAGGAATGAATCTTGTAGTCTGGTTTAATGGGATAAGGTAAGATGATGAAGATGCGAGCGAAGAAAAAGGGGAAGTACAAGTAAGATGATTAAAGTGAAGTAAGCGACAGAGCGAGAGAGTCGAAAAGAATGGTTTCATATTTAATAACCGGTACTAAGTGTAATAAATGACTTTTAGGGATAAGAACTAAAGTGGCAAGATTAATGCGATTCTTTTCCCCTTTCTTTCTCCTGTTTCGTTGCGAAAATGTTGCAAAAAATTACCAGACTCACCTCGATTCGCAACCACTTTTTTCGATGATTCTCTCCACGGATAACTGATTCTGATGAGTGAATGGCGTGTACAAGTGGAATTTGCGATATTGGAAATATTAACAGAACCACAGCGAAATAAAATAAGATTCGAGTGAGAGGCGAGCAAAAAAAATGCAGACGTGTCGAAGCGAAAGGGCTCGAAATGAATCGACTCGTATAGAAGGAGAAATTTGAAGAGGAAAAACACATTATAATCTACGCTACTCAAAGAAACGTATTCTCTGCAGCGAAACGTAAATCGAAAAGTAAAATGCATTAGGGCTTTTGCTTGCGCACGTAAGTTACTTGAATTTCGTGCATGCGGAAAACGTTTCCACATTACGAACGATTTCTGCTAACGAAACCCTTTCCCAACAATAACTCTATGGACGGTCATTCGATCGTTGAAAATGCCATTAAAACTGGCATATCAAACGTTCGACTCTGCATTTGAATTAATTCCTCTTTCGTATTCTTCTAACGTTGAGCTAGAATATCAAAGGAAACCAATAATTACTAAACTACACGTTAAACTACGTACAAGGAAAATAATATCATTAATTCAAATTGAAATTCTCGCTTTTCTGCGTGTCTTCCCATTCCGTCTTCTCAACGTTGTTGTTATGACGTTATAAAACACTTAAGCCATCTAGTCGAAGGAAACCGTTTAGAAACGTTCCCATATCTGATGCTTTTATCATTCGTTTTATCTCTGCGATCGTCCCAGCCGATTCTTCCATCGTATTTTAAACTCCGATCTATTTTTCAACGGACGTGATCCACTAACAGTCATTTTCATCCATCTGCGAGAGCGAGAGACAAGTATAAATAAAACATGTGCGTATAAATAAGATGGAAAATGAGAATGAGAAGCAAAAGGAAACTGAAAGTATTCTCTATTTAAAAAGGGCAAACGAATTCGTTTTTTTTTTTTGTTTGGGGAAAACTCGCCCACTTTCCCATCCTAATATATGCCGATTTAATCCCGTTATAGGGACGATGAATTATTTATCGGATAATTAGCATTCGAAGACCAAAGAAGAAAAGGAGTTCGCGAATTGGAAATTTCGGGCATCAAACAATTCGATCCCGGAATTATCAAAGAAAATAAGCGAAAAAGAAGGAGCATCTTATCAACATCTAATTCTAGTTTGTTTTTCTTCCGTTTAAATAATTCTTACGGTTAAACGGTTAGTTAGTTACGTTACTGTTGAGTGCTTTTATCTGTTCTTTACAAACTTCTTTTATTCGAAGACCTCTTGCGGATGATGGAGAAGGAAAAGTGAGAGTAAAAGGACAAAAGCCAACTAACATGAAAATGAAGAAAAGAAATTATAGGACTAAGAAAAGACAAACTGAAACGAATAAAACGAGATTGGAGGATAAACAATAGATTGCGAGACTGGCCAAAACTTTGTACGATTTTCCCATTTCTCCACTCTTTGTAGTTGTTGTTGTTGTTATTTTTTGTGTAGTCGCGAATAAAAGAAAGCAAACGAATCCCCTCAAATTGTAGCAGGACCATCGTCATCATCATGCTCATCATTGTAATGAGATTTGCTGCGAGGATTTATGATGATTGGTTTAAAGTGAATGGATAATGGGACAACGTCTTAACGTTGCGTAACGTACGCTTGGAAAGTTTTCGAAACTTAATTGCAAGTGACTAAAAGTCCTTTCCTACTTGTGCTTCGGAGTTTTCTTAATAGACTATACGTATATATAGCGAAAAGGGACCGCTTTGCTTTACTTTGCAAGTGACAAGTTTCTAAATTCGCATTAAAGGGTCCTTTTTAATAAAGTTTCTTCTCCTTTTTTTTAAGTACGATTAAGCACATTAAACTCGACGTAAAAGAAATTGATTTCCTTGCATTCGATGCGAACCCTTTTTCGTATTTATGACGATTAATGATTGGTTTGTATGGATCCTTGTGCATTAATCATCATTTTAGCTCTATTGAACGTTTAGGATTTCAGCGATGAATAAAAGAAATCGAATATTAAATTATGAGGAGACCGTTTATAAGATTAACGACTCCGCAAATAAATTTGTCGAATATATTTCAATAAATAAATGTATAAACGGGCATTAAATGATTTTACTATTCAGAGAACGATAGTTTTCTAGATATGGATTATTCCCCCGTGTATTTACGAAAAGTGTATCACTTAAAAATGTTATTTACAACAAATTAATTACATTCATATTTTTAATTGGAAAATTAAGCAAATTTTAAATTGAATTAAACCACCAAATAGATCATTTACATTATTTACAGTAGATGGCGCTAGTGGTGCCTGGTTGTTAAGATAATTCGGACGTGCGCTTGTTAGTTCGTGTAAATATTTTCAATTTTATATGATTAATTCGAAATTAATTTGCTTTTTGATTGTTGTAATCAATAAAGCCATTATCGATGATTAGTACGAGGTAAGTGCAATTAATACAATTACGCAGATTAATTTGTTTTTTTGTAAATGAAAAATAATGTCGGTAACAAATTATTGGTATATCGCACTTTCATTTGTTTTCCGTTCTACCATTTTGTATTTGAATCTTCATCATTAATTATTGTGTTTTAATTTCGTTTAAAACTGTCAGAACGCTGATCATTAATTAGAATTACTTAGTTGGTAAATTAAAATTAAAGTTATTTATTAACCACATATATTGGTATAACATTCCAGGTATTTGATAATATCAATTTTAAACATGCAAACTCTTTTTTGTAGATTTATTGGAAATGTAACATGTGGATGTTATTAGAACGTTAATGAGTTATGGAGCAAAAAGGCCGTCGAAAATTAATTAATTCATAATAATAACGGAAATTAAATACATTAATATACGGTTTATTTCGTTCTGCTGATTGAAGGGATTTATAGAGAATCCATGTGTGGTATGAATTTTATTTTTAGCACAACTTCATTAACAATAACGTTTTACAAACATCTTTCTTATTTATTGGGCAATAACAATACACGTTATTCATTTCAGATGAATTGGAGAGACTTCTATTATCGTTTCATTAAACGTTTATAAAGCTGGATAAAAGAGGTAGATAATCATCCAAATGCACGGAGCCATATCTTGCAAGTATCGAACGGCACAGACGAGATGTCGATTGTTTGAAACCACAACCTTGGATCCTAAACAAGAGGAATATGGAAGTTAGGCAACTTCGAAATCCATCCATAGTAAGCATTTGAAGAGCTATGAATCTCTTTATTTACTCTTTCGGTCGTTATTTAAACGATTCAATTAATCAAATCATTCGAATCAATCTACCAAATAATATGCACATTCGCACATATAAATCAAATCAATTTGCGTGTGTTTCCGTTCTTTTTTTTTGTTTCTGCCAAAGATATAAATTTTACAAACCCCATTAAAAATTCAAATTAACATATGTTTGCCGGGGCGAGAATTTGCATTATTTTGAATTTTATTGCTAGCAAATGAATTAGAATGTTGAAAAATGTGTGAGCATGCGATAGAGTTATAAATTTATAAAAACGGAGAGAAAAATTAAATGAGACACTCTATCCTTTTTATGAATAACTTTGCATCTAATTTCGCAACGTGAAATGTTCGCGATTATTTGCTTTTTTTATTATGTATTGTTTGATAATAGGTGAGAGAAAAGCAAGTTGCGAACGGTTCCCGTTACAAAACCCACCCTCTTTCGCAGGCACTTCCTTGTAATTTATTGTGCAAAAAGCAAAAAAGAAGCGAACGTTCTAGGGTGTGAGAGAGACTTGTTCATTCTTTCCTGATGATGATTAATTAACGACGTCCAAACAAAATTTACTACGTTACATCCGTAATTGAATCTTATTCATTAACTTATCAGTAATTAATTAACGTTAATTGATTATCGCACCATGTTACAATCTGATGATGGATTTTGTTAATTTTTTTTTTGCTTTTCTTATACTGTTTTCGTTTTAGGTAAGAATAAATTCTCTTATGCATGCGTAGGATGGTGGAAACTTTTGAAGATATCGATTTTATTATTCCATTAAATATATTGAAAAAGGGTACTCTTTCGACGACGGCGGGCGAAGTGCCGACGAGAAGAGAAAAGCACGGATTCGAAAAGAAGTTCGTCGGTAAGTAGTACGGTGAAATATGTTGAAAAGCAATCTAGTATTTTTATTTATTACCCTTTTGCTTTAGTTGTTGTTGTAGAAAATATAACTAACAATAAGAACGAAAGGAAGAATGAGAAGTAAAAGGAAAAGTACTCGGTGGAATGGAATAAAATACAAGAGTAATAGCTTATCTAAAATATATTTTATTTTCTTCTTTCCATCTCTATACTCGTATTACTTCTCGTTGCTACTACTAGTACTTTATTTTAAAGTGTATTTCAACTTGAAATGCCCATACGCAATAAAATGTTTCCTTTATTATTAATAATGCTCTGTGAATTTTAGGCGAATACCTTATTTTAAAGCGAACATTCAGGCAGAATGAGAGGTTAAAAAGAGCGGATAGAATTGAAAGAAACTCTCGAATATACTATAACTATTACTATTATTATTCCTATTAATAACAAATGCGACTACCTCTTAATGGAATTTCGCATTCAACAGTCAAGGGCCTAGACGTATATGCGCTTTAGGAAAATCCATAACTTTTAGATAATGCATTCTTCAAACTAGTCCTTTATTCTCGATCATCTTTTTTGCGCGAAATCAATAGACCTCTGTAACTTTCTTTTTGGCCCCTTCAAAGAGCTCAATTAAAGTCGAAAAAGTGAAAAGATGACTTTTTAATGCGACAAAGTTTTGCCGCTCTTTTATAAACTAATTCGTTTCAATCGAAAACTATTCGGCAAAATGAAAGGTGTACGATAAAAGGCCATTTGTAGTTGCAAGTGTAAACGTTTCCATTCCCCAACCGCTTTTATACCAACAGAACGGCACTGGCGTCTTCATCAATAATGAACGGCTTCCTCAATAACGAAAAGCCAAACTTGTAGGTGTTTGTGCTACATTTAAACTAATTTTCTTTGCATTCTCCTTTTAGGTGCGAAACAGTTTCCTCGGTGCATCATACCTGCATGGTGAAAAGGATTAATAAAAGACGAAGGAGTCAAATTGGAAAGTTTAACGTTGGCGAATAGTTTGGATATTATGATGGGAAAACGTGCATTTGGAAAATTGCAATCGTATTACAGCTGGAGCGAAGGAAATTTCCTGGGTACGCGTACATCATCTCCATTATGGCAGTCGTTCATCAAACGGAAAGTTTCGTGAGTAAAAAGAAAATACGATCAAATTCTCTCTTCTGATATCAAATTCTATTTTATAATACGTCTCTCTCCTTCTCTCCCCGTGCTTGTCTCGCATTGCCAATTCTTGTTTCTTTACAATTTAATTAATTTCCGCGAAACGAACGTCTCAATGCGCCAACACTTTGAAAAATTGACAATTGCAAAAAATATAAATAAATGAGAGAGGGAAGGAATAATTGTAAAAGGATATCTGTAAGCGCTGACTGAACTGTGTATACATATTACATTGAAGTTTAAATTACCTGGTAAACATCTTCATTACAAATTGCTTATGATGGTAAACGAAAAGCGAACGGTACAGAGAAAATGGGAATCTCGAAATGGGAGAGAAAATTAATTGTGCCCCTCGTAATTATTCCACTCACTGTTTTCCCTTTTAATTTAATGGCTTAAAATCTGGCACCAGCTCATTTAAGAAAAGTCTCCTTAATTTATTGTAGGCGTTATTCTTACTCAATATAGTGCCTTAAGTTTAAATAGTGTAACATCGACACGACGATAATAAGTGCTTGTGCTTGTGTTTAAATCGAATCAAATCGAGCGTCGACGAAAGGAAAAGAAAGCGATGATGAAGAGCGTTCGCGATAAGCGAAAGGATGAAATGGGAAAGAAGGTCGCAGAAGATGAAGGAGCTTTATTAAATATTTCTGACCGCTTTATAACGGAGGGCAGACCTTTCCGTTTTACGTGACCGAAATATGCTCGTCCACATACACGGGTATAGACGATGGAAAATGGAACGATTGGATTGTTGGAATATTTCATATTTTATGGTACACGTACATCACGAAACGAACGGATGGAACAACTTGTACAGCCAGACATTTACCTTCTCGGATTTCCACTTTTAGCAGCATCATCGTCGCCACTTAACTTTACGAAACAATTGTTAGAACAACAACAATTATTACCCGTTACATTATTGTTATTGTTGCGAAATTGTTGCGCAAGGCGTGCATTCCGTGCATCATAAGGAAATAAATCAAAAGAGCAACGTTCCGTAATTCAACTGGCTGCTGGCAGTCCGAACCAGAGGAGGATTTAATTGAAAATAAGAACTGGACGACTAAATCTTAATTAAAGCGTGTTAATTAGCCTTTGAATGATTCAACTGGTACGGTCAACGTTTCCATTATTAAAATTTCCGCATCGCTCTTTCGCGCGTACATACATCTCGCTGCAAACGGAGAGATTCGCTTTAGACGGTTGCAATTACGTTAAGAATCGCATTTCTCTTCCGCTGCCACCGTTTCATCAATGACAACGGATCGAATAAGAAAATGATAAATAATGATAAATAGGACTTTATTGTTATTCAAGACGTTCTGCAATCGACTAAACACACACCGTGAGGAGGGATGGCGATCCATTTACAAGAACTAAACAACAGGAAGTTACTAAAATAACTTTCTTTGACAAATACAAATGTTTTGCCGCTGATAAAGAAGCTTCCGTTATTTTGTCGTCGTCGTCGTTGTTTGTTGCTCTTTCGTCTTCTTCATCTTCTACATTATTTATGCTTTATACAAAAGGATCCGTCTTTAAAAATGAAAGAACAACAAACTAGCAACGCCAAGGAATAACAATAAAACCGAAGGCGACGTTCGATGATAAAGGAACGTACAAAAGGCAATCGAAATTAACCTTCATGCAATAGTATAAATGGGGAACAGCAATCACAAATTATTATTTGTTCTATTGCTCTTACAAAAATGAAAGCGCTCACTCGCATTGTGATTATTATTGAAATCGTTCGGCGGAATCGATTTTAGAATCGCCGTCGACTGTGTAACCGTACAAAGTTATAAAACTCCAGCATAAGTTACTACAAATTACCGCTCATTACCATTTACCAGACGGTATCCATTTAAATGAAGGACGAACCGTTAACGTTAACTTAAAACGGCGACGAATCAATTCAGACTGCAACAGCGGTTTTATAAATAGTCTATAACAAATGATTAAATTTCAATCGATTGACTCAATCCTCGATTATTATTATTATTTGATTATCATTATAATAGCGAGCATTTTTTGTGCGGCAAACGAGATAGACCCTCGAGGAGATTAAATTAAGCGTAGAAACAAATAACGAGCCGATAATTATGCGTGCCTTTTGCGTTACAAAACGGGGTTCCACGGCGAACGAAATAAAACTAATAAAAATAATAGGAGAAGAGGGTAAGACAATAACGCCAAGAATGGGGAGGCAGAAGGGAGTCTAAATTAATCAATAACTCAGCGAAACGAATAGGACAATGTCAAATGCTCGTTGGTACTACTTGTTGTTGTCGTCCTCTTATTTCGGTTCTTCTTCCAATTCGATGCCTGTTATTGCCATTTTTTCTTTTCTTCTTTTCTCTTCCATTCTCCGTTCGATGCAGTGTTATTATGGCACAGCGGCAGTAGTGGCACTTGACCGAAGAGGTAGTAAAAATAGGAGAAAAGGACCAATCGACAGTTTCCGAGTCCTTTCAGCTACGACATCGACGACGAAACATTAATATCGTACCGTTACACCCACTTCTTTAAGAACAACCGTTATTGCTATCATCATTTAACTTCTTGTTAATGTTGTTTTTTCCCTTCTTTTATGCAACATCTCCAACGGTTCTCGTTTCCTTATTGCCATTTTCCGCTTTTCTCTTCTAGCGTTATCAATTAAATGCAAATTGTACTTTATACAATCTTTGACTACGATGCAAACGGCGAGTGGATAAAAAGAAGAGAAAGGAATGTTACGTCAGATAAGTTTTCTCGTGTGGCGTTTACAATTTGCCATCAAATCCGACCTTTTAACATACCGTAACCCTCCGACACTTGGCAGATCTTTTTTTGCCTTCAGTTCCTCTTCTCTTGCCCTTCTTGGATTCGCTTTTCGGTGTTATTTTATTATTTTACTGCCAGCCGTAAATCTTTTTGTCAATCAGCGTGAAGAAACGATATCCGTTTGACTTTGATTGCCTACGACGTTTCCAATTGTTTTTCCTGCTGCTTCCCGTTTCTTCTTCGGGAGTACACTCACGAAACGAAAGCGAAACTCGTTTTAACCTCCTTGTTTCCCCTTGTTTATTCGTTTGTTTTCATTAATAGAACGTTTAATGATGAAAAACTAATATTGTGTTCTTTTTGCGAAGAAATAATTGTATGCAAAATATCGCCAAAATAAAGGGAAGTGCTTTTGTTCCGTCATTCGATGCGATGGAAAGCAGCAAGGGGTCGTCACACGAAACAGACGTTCTTTGTCCCTTAATAATAATTTTCTTTTTTTGTTCTTCCCCCCATTCAAACCAGTTGAATATGAAATTAATAATTTATGCGGGACCGGGAATGGAGGAATAATGGCAGGGAGAAGGAACGAACCCTTTGTTATCAAAAAAAGCCGTTGTCTCTGGTACACAAATTATAAAACGCAACAATAAACAGATAAAATTTGTTAATGATCATTGCGTCAGTAGGAGATATTATGTTAGGTGGAAACCTTCCGCTTTTTTGTGTCGTCCCTTTTACCTCTTTTTCTTGTTGTTCGGCCGTCCCTTTTATCCATTCTACATCGTTGCTTCCGTTCACGCCGTGTCCCACATAACATTCAAAGGGATTCCCGTTCGGCGGTGTGTAACGCATTCGAATGAAAGACAAATCGTTTTTAATAAATTTTAATTTCATTCCACTAATGCCACGGTACACTTTTTTCTTTGTCGGGAGGCCTACGGCTAAACGGCGCTTTCACGTCGCAAATTGTTTCGACGCTTTTTGCAAATTTCCGTAATCCAATTCGCTCGTTCTCGTACCAACGTATAAATACATTAACGACGTCAATGCGATGTTATTAATAAAAATCGTCTCGTTATTTCTTTCTTCTTGTTTGAAACGAGTCTGCAATTATAAGCGTTGTAAATGAAATATTTAACGAAGGCTCTCCACTTTACACAGTTTTCACTCCTTTTTACATCCATAACTATCGATCGTGTACATTGTTGGGTTTTAACGAGAAATTTAATGAATTTTTCATGAGATTAATACAGACCGAGAGAAGAAAAACACACACAGAGAGAGAGAGCGCGCAAAGAACAAAGTACCAAGGCGGGCGTTAATTAATAATAAAGTCGTTAACATTTGTTCGTCATTACAGGGAATGTAAAACCGTTTTATCTATCGGGATAAAGTTCGCTAATATTTGTAGAAACAGCGATCATAATTGGTTTTCATCGGCCTATATTCTTTTTGTTCGCTTGCAACAATCCCTTTTCCATTTCAAAGTCACAATAACAACAATAAACGCAATAAATTAAGCGATTTGCATAAAACAATTGTTGAAATTAATAAATGGTACGTCACATAACGGCAACGGCAATAATTTAGCGACGAAAAAAACGCAATGCTCTCTCGTCCTTGTGCCATTTATTTATTATTTAATACGCTTTACTCTCTTTATTTCCTTTCGTTATTTTCGCATTTTACGGCCATTTTATATGCAACATAAATTGCAATAAAATTTACATTAGATTCATTTGCGTTAATAAAACGGCATAAATAAAAACGCAAACGACAACAACAACAACAACAACAAGAACAATGATCAGCGTAATAGCCGCAATGATAAACGTTTTATTAAATCGAGAGCGCGAATAATTTCAATTTAATGTTTCTCCTTTTTTTTTGGAATCGCGAACCGCAACTAAATTCTTTTTCTCCTTCCGCAAATTAATTAATATGCTAATAATCATGCGAGTTTTCGTTAAACAAAATGCAACAGGTCTAATTTGTGTCGATTTAAATGCAAATTTCGAACGTTAATTATACCGTATGCGAATGCAATTCCAATTGTTAATTAAAACGTAATAGACGCGAGATTGTTAGATAACAATATTAAAGAATCGAATCGAGATCGGTCCGACAGAAAAACCGCCATCAAAACCAATTTAATTTAACATCTTCGTTGCAATTTTAATTGGCAACAACAACGTTTCACTTAGTTTTTATCCCGTTGATTTTATTAATAAGACGGCAATTAGCGCGTGCAACAGCTGCATTTAAGCACGATTGTCGCGGTTTCCCCCCGGAGCTATTTATTTGCAACGTTAAATCGATTGCGACATTCGCAAAACGTTTCCTCATCTCATCGTTATTATTGTTCATTATCATTCTCGATGCTCTTTCGCATTGCTTGCGCTAATAACGTCAATTGCAATTTTACATCGAATTAATTAATTCGATGTTTACTTATGTAGTCAACTTTAATTTAACTTCAACTCAGATGCATTCGCAAAGGTTTATGAATTTAATTGAGAAGACTGATAGCGTCCCATTAATTTATCTTTCGCGTTTCATATGAACCACTCGCAGTTAATCTAATCGCAAATCAAACACGGGGACCGAAATCGAAAGTTTACACGGTTACACCATCGAGGCAAATATTTCATTAGAAGCAAAGGGACATTGAATTAAAATTATGCAAAATAACAACTGCAATTGATGATGGATGAATTGCATTGCTTTGGGAAATATTTCGCGAGTCTTGAATGACAGCTCAAGCATTTTCAATTCCCATCGCAATTATTTAGTCATGTTTACGTGCAAATTTCATGTACAATTTATTCAACGATAAAATATTAACTAATAGACGCCATTGAGATAAGATAAGATTGCATTGTGCGAAAAAAAAAACGAAAAGAAACAACGCCTATTCTGTAATTAGTCGACGCTCGAGCGTGTTTGAGTGAGCGAAACCCGCTTAACCGCCGTTTCGGATGGTGGAACCGTCAAGGATTAGAAGAATGAACAGCGAAGTGGCGAAACGCAGATCGACGCCGACGGCGGCGTACTTCTTGTGCCCGCTAACGGCGACCGGTTGCAGTTGGTGCGGCCGCAAACCGGACGTGTTGGCGCATTTCGAGTCGTGCCACGCCAACAATTTGACTTACACCGGCGAGATAAATATCGATTTGTCGCGCACGAACAGCAGCCGATACACGCTGATGCGTTACTTGGATCGCGTCTATTTAATATACACCAGCTTCGACGCGAGCGACGGCAACGCGCAGAAAAATCACAACCCACAGAACGCCGATCTGGCCGGGAGAACGTGTGGTAACCCGAGGAAGAGCGGTGACCCGTCGAAGTGCGGCCATTTGACGGTTAAACTACGTCTGTTGGGCACGCAGGAGGAAGCGGCCGCGCACGGTTACTACGTCGAACTGGTCTGCGGTACGTTCTCGTTCAATTGCCGGAATTCGCCGCACGCGATCGCGACGAACGCGACGGACGGCACGATCCTCATCGATTTGGACGCGATCGCGATGCTGACGTCGCTGGAGAAGTCGATTAAACTGTACGTGATATTCGATCGATTGCCGAAGAACGATTTGTACGTCGGATTAAGCGGCGCGGACGACGACGACGTCGCCGCCAATCGACGGGACGACGGCGAGACGGAATCGCATTGGAGGAGATTAACGGGCGACGGCGACGACGGTGACGTCGTGGAGACGAAGAACGAGACGATCGTTCAAAGCGGCGATCGGATCGAAACGATCGCGGAGGAGGAGGACACCGACATCGAATCGGATTCGTCGTGCACGTTACGGCGACGGAGCAGCGTGCGTCGCTTCTCGTCGACGAGCCGACGCCGCAGCAGCACGACGGACGCGCTCGCCTCGTTCGACGTCGACGACGATCGACGGCGCGACACCGACACGCGATTGTCGTCGTTGATTTGCGACTTTTGCCGGGCGTACGCGAAACCGCCCGTCTACCGGTGCCAGACGATACACGTCGCGTGCGTGCTGTGCAAGACGAACCGTTGCACGCGTTGCACGACGGAGATACGGCGTGACGCGA
This sequence comes from Hololepta plana, assembly GCA_963695495.1. Classification (NCBI taxonomy): domain Eukaryota; kingdom Metazoa; phylum Arthropoda; class Insecta; order Coleoptera; family Histeridae; genus Hololepta; species Hololepta plana. Next base: position 1,830,726 of record OY968839.1, read on the forward strand.
CGTTGGACGAGCTGTGCAAGGCGGTCGCGTATCCGTGCCGATTCGAACGTTGCGGCGAACGATCGTTAAGTTTCGACGACGTGCACGAGGTGACGTGCGTGCGGGCCGCGTACGAGTGCCCGCTGAACGACGGCTACAGCGGACATTTCTACGTGTTCGTCGATCACGCCGCCACCGTGCACCGTGCGATTCCGCGCTACGACAAACTGACGAATCCGTTCCCGGAGGACACGACGTTCTTCGTCGTCAACGATCGGTGCGGCATCTTCTTGTGCTCGTCGCTGTTGCACAACGCGGTCGTCGAATATAACGTGACGTTTTGCGGCACGCATCGCGCGTTCGTCGAGTGCGTGGTCGTGTTCATGGGGAAGACCGAGCACAAGTACGGCCTGTGCAGGGTGCGTTGGGACAAGTTCACCACGTCGATATCGACGCGCGAATTGCGAGCGAAAGGACTGAAAGCGAGGAACGCGCTGCTGGTCATCAATACGACGCCGACGAAACTTTTCATGGAGCGATGATCGCGAAGGAGGCGCGAGCAGAAAACGACGACGATTTGAAATGTTATCTCTATAACGAAATAATAATTTTTGTTTGTTTTTTAATTCAAGATCGTTTTAATTCGATTAGAAAGCAATTTCGCACGATTGCAAAACCGGTCGTTCGATTCGCTACTCTTGTCGTTCGCTAAAAGGTTTCTACGGGGCAAAAAAGAGCAACAACATAATGTTCTGGCGTTTAATTTAACGCTAAACTCGGCCACTTTACGTTCGATTAACGTACTTGAAATAAAGCCAATTTGCAAGAGGCTCCTTCGTAGCCGTTTCGCTTTTTGTTCGTTATGATTTGCGAGTTGGTGCGGCCGTCGTAAATCGCAAATAGAAAACGGAACGAGATGCCACTCGTACCTCGTTCAGATAAGTTTTCGACGAGTTACTTGCTTCGTTTTGCTTCGCGCAAAAACGGGAAGATATCTTATCGAAATGAGAATATGATTTAAATCGCGATGCGAGAGCGCGATTTATAGGCGAGCTGCTGCGCGTCCGTTCATTTTTGTTCCGTGCGAAAAATAAATATAAAATAACCGGCGGAGGAGCATGAATATTATTTAGGTGGATATTTCGAGTATGGATATGGCGCAAGAATGAAAATAAAAAGGCGGTTTATTTTAGTTTGTTTCGTTACGAATGAATATTTATTATTCGGAAAAGGGCCAACGGAAAAGTAGTCTTTATGATAATTTTTATAAATTCAAGCTGACACGCACATGCACAAGGGAATTTATGACTCGTGACTCGATGGGGAGGAAGGGGCGGCGAGAAATGGTGGATGCGCGAGGGCGAATGTGGTGTATATTCTTTATAATATCATTCTTTATTATGTACGTCCTCCTTTATAGATGAAATAATGCCCTCCTTCTTCTTCTTCATTTTCGTTTCTCCCACCGGCAACGTTCTCTAACGCTTCTTCCATACGAATGCATACAATCCACGAAAACAACAATTGCAAAAAAAGCGGCAACAGCAGAAAGAAAGATTCCCTTTGTAAATTCGCTTATTCTCCTTTGTTTTTTTAATCATCTTTCGTTTCCTCGGCAGAATAATTTGTTCGCTTATACTTTACAAAATTCTCCATTAAATAATGATAATTCTGCTCGCTCGTAATATGAAAATGAAATGAAGAATTCTTTTCGTTTCCGCACATTTAATCACAATTAAATTTTGTAATAAACCCAGGAAACAGGAATGAAAACGGCGGATGAGAGACAGAGAGGAAGAGAGAGAGAGAGAGAAGAATCAAAGAAACTTTTTGCGTTCGTTAACAGCGTAAGAGAAAAAATTATTGCAAAATTCATTTGAATCCATCTTATTCCGGGGCCAGTCTACATTTTCTCCTCCGTTTTCATCTTTTTCCTCCACTTTTTCCTTTGATACTTTATTATTTAATATCTCAACATCTTTCCCATTTTCTCCCTTTTTCCGCTGCTTAGCTACTTGTTTTTACACGAACATACAGTACGTTTAAATAAAAGAACGGACGAATTAAAAGTATAACTAATTGAAATGCTTTACGAGTCCATCAAATATTGAACCAAAGAAGTAAGTGGAAAAAAACTTAAAATGGAGCGGAATTATTGAATTTTATGTTCTCCGGAAAGGCATTTTAAAGTGAAACGAATGGAAAATGTTGTTAATGATGATGACGATGAAAAAAAAACGAATAAACTAAAAATTAACAAGAGAATTTCAAATAGAAATAAGAGCCACCCCATCACAAATCCAGACGTTGGTTTCGAGGGCAAAATAGAGAAACTTTCCATTTTTTTTCCGTTTCCTGAATGAAAACGAGCAACCGGTTACCGCTATTACCGCCGCTAAAGAATACACTATACGAATTCCGTTAGGAATAATAACGCGGAGAGGAGGCGAGAAAGGCGAGGAAAAAGAAGAAAGACCTTTTTTTGCGGCCCTGCGAACGAAAATCAATCCATTCAAAACGGAACGGCGGCTTGCTGACCGACGTATTTCCTTTCTTTTCCTTCTGCTTTTCCTTCGTCCGATCATTTTCGGGGGAGCGTTGCGATGGCACTTTTGAACTTTCGCAATCGGCCTTTATGTCGAATAAATAAAACGTGCCACGGCGAGAAGGAAAAGTGGTCAAAGAGGCGAATTTACATAAAATTCCATTGGAGACGCGTCTTTTTTCGTTTGTATGTACGTGAATGATGAAGGGGTGATCAGGATTATCGGAGGATCTTTATCCTTATTTTTACAATACTTCCGACCCAATCGGGTTGATTCTTCTGAAAGGGTCGCATAGGTCTCTTGAATAGAAAATGATTTTTAAGTGTATCGATTCTACAGTTATTAATATTAATAAAACACATTTGGGGCGTTGTGTTTGGCACAATAGAATTTTTCTATTATCTAAAATGTTCCAAAAAGGGGTCTATTGCAATTAGTGTAAAAATGCAAAGTTAGAGAAGGGTCCCCCCTTCTATAAAAGTGCAAAATTTGATGAAGAAAAAAATCCAAAAAAAAATGAATGAATATCAATGCAAAACTCACATTTAATCTCTAATTATTCGATCTTTAATGTTTATTTCTACAGTTGATCACTTTAAGAGCTCCGAAATGCGTGTATTGCAATTTTTGCGAATATGCAAGAAAAGACAAAGAATCATGCAAATGTGTGATTTTTTGACATCAATTAGTTTAGTTTATTAATTTAGAACTCGTTTGCGTTTGAATGTACATTTTTTCAATGAAACACAGTATTGAACAAATTCAAAGCACAAGTTGAAGAGAAATTTGAATCTTTTCTAATTTTAATGTTATTCGCGCAATATTTTCTCCTCTCGATACACGAATAATATCGTGTTTGCCACTGAATCCAGGTACTTAATTTTTCTTCCATTACGTACAGAGAAAAAAGTTGGAATCTAATCTCTTAATTAATGATTCGAAACTCCAAAAAGTAGTAGTTTTGACTGATTGCTGAAACGCAGATTCACCGCATTCGCAACGAACGCGCATTCATTTATTACATTAATTTTGACACTTTTAAGGAGGATCATCTGCATCGCGTCAGATTAAAATCCAATCGTCATTCATTGACTCCCCGTTAGTGCACCAAGTACGACGGCATCTGTTACGCGATTTCGTTTTTCTCGTACTATTTCGAAGAGCAACCAACCACTTCTTGCTCTAACCGTAATTGTGGCCGTATATCAAACCGATTGTAGTGACACTGGCGACGACGACGATGGCTTGCTTCGCAATGTTGGTGGTTGTTTGTTGATAAATTGCTTTGCATAAAGAGTCGAGAGCCACCGATTTATTATCATCCATCCGGCCGCACACTTACTTTAATAAAAATTATTTTAATAGCGTTGTTCGCATGGATTTAAAAGATTAATCGGACGGGGCGAGGGGGTTAGGAGCGGCCACGTCGCGATTTTTATTTATGCCAGGATGCATTTTATTCAAACCCTCTTACATTGGTTTCTTTCGCCGCGCATCGCTTAAAGTCTTTCACTGTAGTTTAACGAGGACGAAGAGACGGAATCTTAATCTCTTAGGAAATAGAATGTCGTCTTTGCTTCGATGCGATTGTAATGTAGTTGCCAGCTGAAAATCCACATCGACAATCGCCTTGCATTTGTCTTAACAGCAAATACGGACGGACTAAAGAATAGATACTAGCGTTCGTTTACTCTTTTCGCCCAGTCAACGACGAGCAATTTACGTTTATTATTTGCGCGACCGAAAACAGCCGTATACGTGCGAAATAAAATAACCAATTTTAAAGTACATTTTCGCACAACTAATTTGATGGCGAAAACGAAGAATACGAGGAGGCGGCAGAATAACAACCTTTTTATTGTCAATTCGCGTTTTGTTTCCTCCGCGTGGAATTTAAATAGAATTTCGCATTATTTATTTCGTAATGGAATAAGAGATAGACTTCTCGCTGTTTTGCGGAACTGCAATAAGAATCGTCCTTTGGAATTGTTGCTGTTGTTGTTGTTGTTGCCAAATGGGAATAAATAGTAATCTATCCTTTGGTTTGGTTGCGTTTAGTTTGGGGATAAGAAAATAATTCCGCCCGTTCGAGGAGTATAAAATGCTGTTCAGAACAAGAGGTTAATTAATTATTAACGCGAGGCATAAAATTTGCAATAGAAATGCGCAATTTCGCTCAACATCGAAAGTAATGTATCGATATGTACGATTATCCGAACGAGTTAATAGTCGGTTATGCATTATTGAGTGGAACGATCATTAATCTCTCTGCAAACGGCCAACCCCGTAAATAATAATGACCCCTGTCCCAACAACAATCGACCACCTCGTCGAATTCGCAAGTCTCCCTCTCGGTATCGCATATAATTAATCGCCAACGTTTATTAAATCGGTTTATCGCGTTAAGTAATTATCCCATTACAAACATTCAATTCCTCTTTTAATAATGGCGAACCGCACGTTTCTTTTTTCGAGGTGCGCTAAAGAAAAAAGAGCGATAGCTCAACGTTTTCCTGCCGTTAAATTAAATTGGGAAAACTTCCATTTTTACGGGAGTTTTACGAGATTTTTGCGAGTTTTTCCCCCCACTCTTTGATCACTTTTTGCGAGTTCCTTTTTGCTCGCATTAATTCATCAATATGTGCGGCCCTGTTTGGAAAATGATTTTTTCATTTAAACCTCGGCTATTTAATAGCCCACATTCGAATTATATGGATTTTCATGCTTCCCCTGGCGATCTATCCATCAAAGCACCCTCATAACAACTTGCCTTTCTCTCTCTCTCTCTCTCTCTCTCTGCGACCAACATTGATTCGTATTAATGCGAAAACTATGTAAAATATTACAGCGCCGTTTTCTTTGTTTTATTTTTCTCTTCGGCCCCCATTGTATCTCGGCGGTCATAAGTTAAACCGCATAAAAAATCCCTGGTTTTCGGTAATAAATGCGTGTAAACTGTTAGACCAACATCAAACAAGGAAAAGGATCGGCTCAATTTTATGGGAGGATTCGGAGCACTTTTGCAGTTGTTGCATATTAAAGAGGTTCTTGTATTCGGATAATTTAAGGGAGGACAAAGTGGACAAATTGCGCCAAAAGGACGGGTTACGTTCGATTCGCGGGTAATTCCCATCGGAAGGGAAAAAAGCCGGCGAAATTCATTAAGCGACGTTCGCCGCTTTAATTTTAATCTCTCTCTCTCTCTCTCTCTCTCTCTCTCCAATTGAATATATTGTTGAATTAGGGAATTTGGGTCTTTTCCATTTTTTTTTAACTCCCAAATTTATTCGAAAAGTTTCCTCCTCGTCCTCCGTCTTCTCCTCCGTCGCTCGGCGCCCTCTGTCGCCTTTAAATGGCGGAGAAAGGGTTTAACAAATCTTCCAACTGTCTGGTCCCTTAATCTAATTTTCCCTCTTACTTGTCACATCCCGGCAGTTTTTTCCTTCCTTTTCGCCGTCCTCTCCTTCCATTTCTTCCTCGTAACTTCGTCTTCAACATCCATCCCAACAATGACTTTCGCATAGTTACGCACCGCACGTCACTGCAAATGTTGCTTTTAATTACAATAACAATAATATATTTGGTTGCGCCAAAAATTTAATCCGAAAATCTTTCGCAACATTCTGTTCGAAATTAATTCGTAAATTATTGTTTAAGATTAAGTAATAGTTGAGGAAACGAGAAAGAGCAATCGCTCGCTCAGAGAGCGAAAGAGGTGGAGATTGGCGAAGCCATTTGCAAATTTTACCACAACGCACACGTTTGTTTGCATTATTATAACATTCTTGCATATTGATGTAATAAATTATGGCAATTAACAGAATCGCATGTTTGTCGATAACAAACAGGATGGATCGCCAAATTTTTAATTATCGACTTTCAATCAAACATCCAGCTTATCGATTGTTGCAATTGGCAATTAGCCTTCGCTCATAATAATTCGCCATCAATTAAGATTGCCGCAAATTAATTATGTTGACAATGAACCGGAGGATGAGGCGAGGGTGAAACTGGTGGATGCGCCAGGAGAAAAACGTAATTTTTCAAGAACCACGTGAAAGGCACGAAAACAAAAGAGATGTTATGATTAATGAGAGCCCATATAATATACAGCGACATCGAAAATAAAAGATGCGCAGAGAGACAGATGAGAATAACGAGGGCGATCCGAATAAATAATAATAAAAAAGGGATAGATGGGTAATTTGCGGAACCTAAGCAAAAGTAAAAAATTGCAAGACGAATGGCAACGAATAGAGCAAGGAACAGTCGCATCGGTGACAAAGTAACTTGCTAATACCGGCAAAAAAAAGGAAATAGGAGCGATATAAACAAAGGGACGATGTTACACAGTTAGATGTCGAATTAGGAGCAACATTCTGGAAAGTAATGCCGGAGGATAGCGTTCCATCTGGATTTATGTTGTTGTTGTTGGTGCGATTGTTAAATGCAAGAAGTAAATCTTTCACATTCGACAGACGGACGAATAACCTAACGATGAAACCGATTAATCTTTCACTTTCAATTTGGCTTCACGTTCACTACGACAATTAGAAACGTTTAATTTGTATCTATCGGGGCGATACAAATCGATTTCGCCATAAATTAGACGATACTCCGTTAAAATTCTTCATCATCATCATCATCATCATCATCCACTTGTTTGTTAAAAGGAAGTTTGTTCATTTTGATTTTCAAACATTGTTAACAAGGATCAATAACAACTATTAGAGAGTACGCAAACAAAAAGATCAAGGAAAATGAAAATAACGAGCAGGAAAATGGAAAACGAGCATTTCCCTTTCTTTACGAAAACATACACGGTTCATTCAAATTCAGTAATTAACCACGAATTGTAATTCAAATCAAAGGGGCAAAGCGAATCGAAGATTTGCAACCATCGATTTCAGACGAAAAAATCGTTTGTTTAGTCAACACATTAAATCAGCGAACGAAATTGCAAAACAAAAAATCAATTCGTCCCTTCGTTATTATGCACAAAACGTTATAAACCACCTAGAGAAAAGTAATTTCAAGCTCGAACAAATCGCGACGCATTTAAGGTTCCGCTCGTGTTTCGTTTAAACGGTCGCCCAAAGAACAAAACAAAAAGCAACGCTAGTTTCGCACACGTTTGGATGAAATTTTCTCGCAAAACATCGCGAGCGGCGAGACGAAGCGTTCGCGGAAAAACAACAATCGCAAGCGAAGAGCTTCGCTCAAGGAACTAGCAAGACGTTTAAAACGCGTCTCGCTTATAAATGCAGAGCGAGAGCAACGAAGATCGATAACTTACTTTTTGCAAATCGTAACACAGAAAAAAGCTGCGATTAATTAAAACGAGGAAACGAGCTGCAGATATGAAAGTGGGCAAAAAAACGGCGTGCAAAAAAGGAAAAGCAAGCGGAATGAAGAGCGATGCGAAAGAAAATTGCGTTACCCGATACACACACATATAATTCCTTTTATTTTTTCGTTATTATTATATCGCGTTCTCTCTTTCTTTTTGATCCTTTTTGATCGTTTCTCTACGTACGTTCCACCAACTTTTTATCCACGTTCCGTTCGACCGTGGCCGCAATCCTCTCGAGTGCTGCCTCTCCGTTATCATTTTGGATTGGGCACTTGACATCGAAACCAGACATTAAACAGAACCCTCCATACAGAGATAGAGAGAAAGAGAGAGAGAGAGCGAGAGAGAGAGAGAGCGAGGGAAAGAATAGGAAAGAAAAGTGGAAATGTAATACAGAGCGAACAAAATACGGAACAGTAAGTTTTAATAAAAAGTAATCTTGTGAACATTGAAGTGGTTAACATGGAAATGGATGCTTTCCTCGCGTTTTCCCTGCATTAAATGCGCGACTTTCGGAGAGCCTTTGAGTTTGTTGCGTTTTCCATTCAATTCGGGTTCTCCTTTTTTTTGCATTCCGAAGAATTCTTTCCCTCCTCAACTAGTTGATGATGGATTGCACGATTCCATTCGCGTTGGTTCGCATTGAAAAGCTCGATGCTTTATTACGATCAGCGTTTCGTAATGAAGAAAATTCTCTCGCATTAAAACGGATTATATTATCATCAAGTGCGCCGAACCGTCGTTAAAAACTTCCCTCGGCGAACTTTATGTTGTCGCATTCGCAGAAAAAGAAAATCCCTTTCAGTGCACTAATACACGATTAATTTTTTCACATTTTTTTAACGAGTTCCTTAACTTGTTTCCCCGGATGAAAATAACGTTCGGTGCCGTTGCAAAAGAGACCGGACGTCTTTCGCTATTGATCGCCTTTCCAATGGAATCATTCATATTCTGACCGGAAAACGGACGGTTCGTGGGAGTAGTTGTCCTTAAATTCAATTAGCGTTTCCGTTTGTTTTACGATATACCCGAATCAACTCCGTCTTTTTCATTTCGTTCCCGTCCTTCTTCCATCCACTTTATTATGTATATACGTCCGCTGCTCTCGGTGCGGATCCCTCCGTTAACTTTTTCGCCCGCATTTAAATGCCGGCCCCATCGAATAATAAACGCTAATAAAAATGTTGCCTTTCGCCCACTACAACTACTTCTATACGTACACGTTTCTAGCGAGTTTGCACGTGAAATTACAAAACGGAATCATTTCCACTCGACTAAACCGGGAATAAATTAAGTTAGCGAAGAAGATTCTCCTTTAAACCGCGTTTCTTCTTCTTTTCAACGAACCAGCCGTTATTTTTGCTGGTAAAAACTGCCTTTCGCCCACCGCTCTTGCTTACTTTTATTGTTATTATTAATAACAAGCGTACTAGAATGTTATTGCTGTTCGCCCCATCCGCAAATCTCGTCCAAGGGACGAAAAAAAACCGCTTTTTTACGGCCACTGCCATCATCATCATCATCGTGGTGACGGTGTAATCAGCATTAGGGCTTTTAATGCGCTGCCCGTAAAATAATGCGGTCCAATAAAGTGCGATGGAGAATTTTGATCGTTTAAATGATAACCTTCATTTCGTTTACGGTTCTACCTTAATTAGTTTATGTTTTTATCCTCGTCGCGATCGACGTAATTTTTAATTTGGTCGTTAGAAAAAGGAATAAATTAATTGTCCTCTTGTCGGCGTCGCCGGACTCGCTTCTTTCAAAGGGATTGCGAGAAAGAGAGCGACGGCGAGGCGAACGTCGTACACTAATTTATTAATGTACTCGCAATAAGGTTCTGCCATTCTTACACGACGCGACGTGGCAGTTAACATAAAATAAGCGTTAAGGAGAACGAACTGGTGGTGCAAGTGGAGCGTGTGTGCGCTTCAATTACGACGAATACACTTGAAACAGATTAATTGCGGTCTTTCGTAATGGTAATAGTAATAGTTACTGCTGTAGTTCTGTTTCGAAGCAAACGTATATCGCAGAGTCTTTAGAAATTTATTGCGCCATCGGGGAGGTGTTACGGGGGAGGCGGAAGCAGATTTATCTGCGATATTTAACTCTAAGAACGCGACCGTATCGCATTTGATATTTCGTCCCGTACAATTTCGAGTGTTGCTCGTGGAGAGCAATTTTTCCCGATATTAATTAAAATCAATTTCGCGTTCGATTTTCGCTACTTTTTGCGCCGTGCCGTTTTCGTTTCGAGGCCCTCCCCCGGCCGTTCTCGTTATTAATAAAACGTCTCCGGTTGTGCGAAGGGGTGAGGCAGGAATGTTTTATGATTAAATATCGATTGAGGATTTCGTTCCTTTATTCCTTTTATCTTGATTTATAAATTTCTTGCCAAAAACTCATCCCCCGCTCGGTTGGGAAAGCGTCGATTTGATATTACATTTTCGAAAGGGCATTTTCCTTCTCTTCGCATTATTGTAAAGAGGGAATAATTGCAATATGCTGCGGGCGGAGATGAAAAATTCGCCGTCATTATTATCGTGCCGGAAACTTACGTGCCACCTTACATTTCCCCCGTGTCTTGCAGAGATTATTTTTTTAAGACCGCACGTGTGCGTGTCTTTAAGGCGTTTTATTACGCGCGGCAATGAATTTAAATTTTTACACATCTCCACGATTACGTTTATTCCGATTTCAAAATGTTATTTGCTGAATCCGTTATTTTCCATTCGAGTAATTCAACTTTTTTATGCGAAAATGAAGTAATAACTTTTGCGAAAACTACATTTTTTGCGCGCTTTTGGCTATAGATCTTTTCATCTCCGCCGGCGGCGCAGACGACGAATGATAATATATAAAGACAAAAGGTGATGATAATGTTTTATGCGACAGACACACGAGGGATATTTTCAAATTTAAACTCCTAAAGAGAAAAACGACAAAGTTTCTGCTTGTTTTCTTTTTACCTGCAAAACAAGGGCCGAAAGGAAAAAGGTGCCTAACTAGAAATGGCAAACGGAAACTCCGACAGTTTTGTAATTTATACGTTCGCACCGGTGAAGATGAAGAGAATACAAATGCGGGGTTGGAAAGTAGTTTCCATCTTCGAATGATAAAAAAGACATCATGTACGATAACATTCGGGTGCATTATGAGGAAGCAAATAACGTCGATTTGCAGAGAAAAAATGATGATGAATTTTCTTTAATAACAACCGAAACAGCGGCTATGATTATGACGTTACCGTTAACGTCGATGAAAAGGAGACGAAGAAGCGAAAATTGAAGATCAACGAGAAAAACACTCGAAGGAAACCGACAAATTGGAGATTTTCTTTCTTCACTGCCGCCATCCATTCTTCCATGTTGTTTAGCCTCCCTTCATATCCATCACACACACTCTCCTTTTTTTTGCGACTTTATTCCGCTTCTTCTATAACGCGACGCACTGTTTATGGCCATCAAATTTATCGTTGACCATAAAACTAACACGAACTTTTTCTCTTCTCTCTCGCTCTCTTCTCATCCGCCACGAGCTCATCACTCTGCCGAGCTCAACGTGAAAAATTTCCCTAGTTTTGTCTAAGTTTCCATCCTTTTTCCTATGTCTCTTCCCCGCCGCCATAAAACCACTTACTTCATTTCTTTCCCTACAACTCCTCGCGCTCGTCTTTCTTCATCCTCGCAAATGCAAATGTTTTCGCGCATTGAACGGAAAGCGAGATACAAAAACCGGGGAGCGCGACAACAAAATGCAATCTTATATCTTGAAAATGAATTGTAATTTAAAACGGATTTTTATGTTAACTTTTTCTTTCCCCGTTGCTTCCAGAGTCCGCCGAGGGAACCGAGCAGATGACGACGAAGGAAAATTGGGTTCGTCGACAATTGCGAACGATTAGATCGCATTTAAACGGTTTATTCTCGAGCTTTCGTTCGTTTGTTGGTCGCCGATGTTGACGCACAAATCGATTACATCATTTTTTCTTCCGCGGCAGGATCATGTGGTAAGTAGAATTTTTAATTGAATGCTCTTTAATCGAGTGCAGCTGCTGCCGTTCGGTTAATTTATTAACTGGTTGCGTCGAGATGCGTTCGAATTAATAAGCGGACTCTCGGAAAAAGCAATTTCTGTTGCCGGAATTCTTTTAGATGTTCCAGTTTTTTTGTTTTGTTCGGGAAGAGCAAAATAATCCTCTTCGCAAAATCTCTCTTTTACCAACGATATTTGGTTGTCATGCCGTTGTCGATGATGTCCCATTTCATTTTCATTCGGAATTTCTTTCGTTTCGATATGCCATTTAACGACGATTGCCCATTTCCGACTTCCGTCCTACCTCGTTCGCTCGATGGACAAGAACGTCGACGACGGTGAATTAAGACCATTCGAACAAGAGGACGTTGAGGATTTAAACGAAGACACAAGTTTACTCCACGTGTCATTTAACATAAAGACTAAATAACCAATATGAATTTCTTAAGGCGTGAAAGGGAAAGTCTTTCGTATGATGCCAAACAGTAAATCTCAATAACTTGCGCGAAAAATGCAAAGAATAAAAGCGAGAAAAAAATGCGAATGTTGCTCGCGACGATCCATATATACAAAGCGAGATGGATGTGCAAAGCAAAAGGTATCCCGAGATGGGCGTTGTGTGGGGCGAAGAGAAATCCTTCATCTCTTGTAGTCGGTGTGTGTCGAGCGACAAGAAAATGTAACGTAAAATAAGAGACACATCTTTATTTCAGGATGATAATATACAGTGGAGGTTATTCTTTTAACTATAACAAAATCTGCTGCCACTCGTATATCATCTTTTCTATTTGAAAGCCCCTTTTGTGTGCTCTTTTTGCAAAGGGTCGATGGAACGAAGGAAAGAAAAAAGGGGGGCTTCCCGCATAATTTTTTGTTAGCCCTGCGAAAAAAGCGAACAGGACAACAATGCAACTGACAGTGGAAGATAATTTCGTTTATATATAGAAATTGCGAAATTATGGATGCGCAACTTGTCTTTCTTCGGCGCCTCCATCTACTTTATCCGAATCTTTCCGACCTCCCGCTGGCTAATGTGGTGCCCCTTTTATTTTCGATTATTCGCTTAGGATTTTCAAATAAGTTGAACTGAAAAGCGAAAAGGGAAACCGAAAGACATCGTTAATAAGTCAAATGGATTGTTCGATGAAAAATAAGGTGCGTACGAAGTCGCGCTTTATGGACGTTCCTTCAAGGTAATTTATTAAGGAAGTTTGCTGTTTATTTCGCGAATTAACCTAAAGGAATTGGCAAATAACGCAGACAACTTTTGCAATAACTTAAAACTCGGGTGTTGCCTCAGTTTTTGTTTTGAAAATTTTCGCCCGTTCGATATACCACGCACTGTGGCTCTTTTTTTTTTGTTCACTTTCGGCCGCCCTTTTCCCGGCCCTTCGATAATAACAAACAGCGTTCGCAATAATACGCACGCATATTGGACAAAGGCGCAAAAAGAAATTACCAAAATATCATATTAATTACAGACCTTCCACATTTTTGCCCTTTTTTTGTTCTCTCTTCTTCTTAGGTTTAATTTTGTTTCGCATCTTTCGCTCCGAGAGTATATTAATAATCATCTCTCGGTTTATTATTTATTTCTGTCGACAATAATACCAGCACCATCTAAATAATGAAGAAGCGGCAACGGCAAATCCGTAACAACAGCAACGACGACGCGGCAACAAAGTTGAAGGACGTGCAAAAAAATCCACGAAATAAAAGGCGAAAAAAAATATATAAAAAGGACGACGAGAGGATGGACCTGGAGTAAATGTGGGAAGCTAGAAGTTACAATAAAATGAAAGAAAAGTAGGAAAGGGGAAAGTTTTTTTACGGCCGACAGAGATTATATGAAAGGATTAAAGTGTGTAATAAAAGGAGGCCGAAAGTGAGGCAACAATATGAGAGGACAACGCGGACGCGAGCACGTTTATTATACCTATTTAACGACTTTTATCTGTGTTTGGTGGAAGTTTCTTCGTTTAAATTCAACGACAACGCGACCATCAAGTTTTGCGTTTTAACGGTAAACAATTTCAGTTCGGGCACTTTTTTGTTTAGCGAGATTTAATCGCTGAAAATTGCTGAATTCTTTAAAGCGATCGCCCATAACTTTCTATAAAGTATTCGCGAATTTACCCTTTTTCCCCCGCACGCATACACGCCCTTTCTCGTACGTTTTTTGCACAATAGAAACGCTTTTGCTGCTTTTATTATTCCGCGAACGTGACATGTGCTCTTTTAAATTGATTCAATTTATAACGGCGTCCGGTGAAGTTTCATTTAACGAAATTATTACCTGTTTGCTGAAACACCGGCGCAAAAGGAAAGTAGTTAAAAGAACAGATAGGAAAAAAAACGGCCACGGACGACAGTACAAACAAAAAATAATCGCAGTGAAACAATAGGTTTTAATTAAAATTGTTACTTCTTTCATTCCTTTGTCCCTCATTCGCTCCGGGTTTAATTAATATTTCATTCAATTTGCACGCGACATTAAATGCAACAAAGACTTACATAACGCTGCCCGATCATGTTTTGGACTTTTTCTCGAGGACGACGGATATAAAGAAATGAGGATTAAGATCATTCTCATCTGCAGTTTCTAGTCCATTTTTCCTATTTCTTGCTCAGTCTCAATTTTCATTCAGTTTTCCACTAGTCCTTTTTGTTGTTGTTGTTGTTGTTGTTGTTGTTATTCTTGTTTGTTGTTGGTGGCCTTGTGTGTTCCATTACAAAGAGCTTCCTGTTACTCGTAAGGAATTCTACAACTTTTAGATTACATCTCATTGTACGTATTTCTTACTGCTTTCCTTTTTTCGCATTCCTGTTTTCGCATTTTTTTTTTGCTGGTTCAATTCTATTCTTTATTCCTTTTTTTCGGTATTCTCTCTCTCTCTCTCTCGTCGCTCTTGCGTTGTCTTTTTTCCAAACATATTTCGGTGTACGTGCCACGTGGCATTTTCTTTTCTTATGTTCGCCTTCGGCTGGGGATAAAAATTGAAAAAGTTGTGAAAAGTAGAAGATTTTATTACCCGCCCTTCCGTCTATATATACGTATAAACCCTTGGAGAATAATATTGCTTTCCCGTCCGTATCGCATTTCAATCATTCGCCTTTATTACCGACATCATCGTCAATTTGTTAAATGTTAAGTAATAACGATATTGTTAACAAGGGAATTTAATCCTGTTATTATCCAACTTCAGTCATTCCTCCTCCTTCATTTCACGCAGCGAAAGTTGAAGGAGAAAAACGCGAAGGAAAAAATCCGTTCGACCGGAGGAGAAAATCGTTCTGCTCGAACGGTTCCTTCCTCTAAAGACTCCATCTCGGTCCTCCGCTTCCGGTCAATCTATGCGATTCTTTTAGAAAAAGAACGTGAACGCACGACTGATAAGTGAACGGGTCGATTTCATATTTTTCAAGAAGTAACGGGCCTATTTCACTCTCTTCATCCGATCGACGCGTGCAATTTTTCAAACGGGCAATAATAATAAACGCCCGAAGATTCTCGCAGGCTTTTAGGCTTATCTTTCAATTCCCCTTTTCCGATCGATGCTCTTCAAGTGACCGGGCCGTCGGGGAAACATTAATTTTAAAACGCGCACCAGCAGACCACTTTAAACGTTATACGATCGAATGCTTCGCTTATGCCGCTAATAATAATGATGATGATACGGACGTCGAGAGTAACGAATCATATTAAGCAGACGTTCTTTCTCGCTTTTAACATTAATAACACGGCGGGAGCGCCAGTTGACATTCAGAAGATGCACAAAGCGTACTCTCGAGATTAATAAGTTCGAGCAACTTCGAAGTCGAGATTAATAATTAATTAGCAACGTGTAAATCGATTCGATGATCGTGTCCTGTGCTTCGAGGATGGCGTAATTGAGTGGAAATCGATTTTCCGCCGTTTTCCGAGAACTCGCGTAAGAGATAGTTAGCGATTTCCATCTGGACGAATAATGTTTTCGCAAAATTGTTCCAGTCGATGATGTACGCGAGCGTAATCGGTAACTGAAAGGAGAAAACAAGGAAAACGTTTAGAAAACAGCGGAACAATGATAACAACGAATTTCCGCATGCGAATGGATAATAAGATGCGACTAATCATAATAACGTACGTCTCGTTCCAACTTATCGCATCCGTTTTATCCGATTCCAATTTAAACGAGGACTTATCAACAACAACAGCAGCATCGAAGACCGACGGATATTATTTGGATTCCCTTAACGAGGTCGGATTTGGCATGGGGTACGTTCTTTTATTAATCGGCAACAAGGATTTGAGCGAATTTATGCAGAAATTAAATTGCATCTGCTCGGCAACAATTACCGAAAGTGTGCCTTCGTCCATCCTTGCAAAAAGTGTTGAATAGGAATGCTGACAAATTGATTTGTACGGATTTGAATCGTTTTAATTCGCGCGAAAGGATGTCGTTTTTCTTCAGCAAACAAAGAAAAAGGGATTTTGTTAGCCGAAAACGTCCGCAATTGTCGTCGTCGTAAACGATTGTGTAATGGGCGAAGTCGATGGCAAAGGTTTCCCTTCAGCGTGTAACCCTCGAGATCGCCCTGACGCATCGATTCAATTCAACAGCATTAGCGCGTGTACAAACATCGTTTCTATCGCCGCCCGTTACATGCATCGGCCGAATAACGCCTTTCGATCCGACATCATCGAGTGGATCGATTCGTATCTCGGTCCTTAAAACGAATTACGCTCGTCGTATTCAAATGGCCGCGCGAATGGAAATTATTATTTTGCCGCAAATTACGAATCAGCACGTTAACGAAAATGGCTTTCGACTTTATCAATTTCTTCCTCTTCGACGGCCTGAAGGCGGACCCGGGGAAATGGAGGTGGACGAAGATGGAAAAAAGGGTCATATAAAGTGTAGCTCGTTAAATTTAAATACGTTTCGCCGCTAATTGCTTCCCTTGTTTAGCCGTAAAATAAACTAGCGAAATCCAAATGAGAAGAGCGCGCAATTATCAACTGGAATCGTGCAAATTTAATTCGATTCCCTCGAAGCCATTTCGTTGCCGGAACCGGTGGAATCTCATTTTTCTCGCGCGAAAATCGTTATTAATCGTTTTCCGATACGATCGCATCAATCATCGTCCGATTGATATGACAATGACGGAAGAAACAAAGACGGTAATTTCGCCTCGCCGTTTTCCTAACGTTTGCAATTCGATTGATTTCAGATCGGCCACGTTGATCTGTCCCTCGGATAACGTCATACAAACGAGATACAAGTGTAACGTCGACGGGCGCTGGGTCGATTGCACCAGGAAGCAGTGCTGCAAGGATTACGTCTACGTCGGCGGCAGGTGAACAGTTCGACAAACGACTCTTTCCACGCCACGAGAGAGAGAGAGAGAGAGAGATAACGACCGCGAAGAAGGAGCACGAGAAAACGAGAGCGAGAGCGAGAGAGATTCTGTTCGTTTTTATTTGCGAAAGACTTTTATCTCGCACATTACGTATTCGGTGGATGCGCCGGCAGCATTAAATCATCCCCTCGTTTTTATGACCTGTTTAAGTTCCGTTTTAAAATTTAATTGACTCCACAACGCCGCCGTTGTACACGTTGTAATTCCATCTTTAACGCCGTTCTCGCACCCGCGCGTCCCTCCTTTAACATCGCCATTATCGCGCGCACACACACTGGTAGCTATTTTCGTTTCTATTGCAAAAAAGAAGAAGAAAATGGGGGAGGAGAAACCGGCAATAATAAAGCTCGAGTTTCTCTGCGTTTCGTACGTAACTTCTTCTCATTCATTTCCTCCGCCATCTTCATCTTCTTTGCGCGTTTCCGAAATTAAATCGCAATGAAAATACCCGGAAGCGACTTTCTCTCTTTCCCTCTCTCTCTCTCTCTTTGCGTTTCTTACTCTCGTTCGCTCACTTTTCGTGCGAAATAAATTTGCATGCTACATGCTGGCGATGTAAAATGTTTTATTTACGATTTTTCTCGTCCTGTTTTCCAGGTGTATATCAAAAGACGAAGATCCGTGTTCGATGAAACTCTGCGAGCAACAATGTACCGTTTATATGCAACGAATCATTTGTACATGCTACGACGGCTATAAATTTAATCCGGACAACCAGAAGAACGGCATAACGCCCGTATGCGTAGGTAAGGATAAGACAGATAGAAAGATCTGAGCACGAGGAGCGTTGGATGTCATAACAATAACAAGATGAATGGCAAGGATTATAAAGCTTTTATTAAGTCCCGGCCGTAATAAATCGCCCTTCTTATTAATCTCCTCGCGGTTTCTTTTTGTAGATGTTAACGAATGCTTGGACAATAACGGCGACTGCGAGCACAAATGCACGAACGAATTGGGCGGTTACCGCTGCGAGTGCAACGACGGTTTCAAATTGCGCGGCGACAATAGAAGTTGCGAATTAATACACGATCAAATCGAACCGATCGACGGATCGACGTTGTTGGCGGCCCAGCGACGCGACCGGTGTTACGCGAATTGCGAGACGGTCAATAGGATCAATGAGAAACTGAGAGCGTTACAGGAAAAGGTGCGTTCGATGAGGGGAATCGTTATTGCGATGTTTTCCTTCAAATTCCCTTTCTCGAGCAGGTTACTGCGCTAAGTACGGCAATTCGATTGTCCAGCTACGCGTCCGGTCCGCCCGGACCGAGTGGACCGCCCGGACCACCCGGACCGCAAGGACCCCGAGGATTCCCAGGTAAGACGTTTTATTTGCTTCTTTGCGCTCACTGCTTGTGGCTTCGAAATGAATAATTCGACACGTTTGTTATCGGCGCAAGCACGATTCATGCACTTTTTCGTTATCGCAGTAATGATAAGCGGTCGTGGTGGCAAAAAATAATTCGCAATCGTCCATAAATCGTTAAAAAAAGGAGTCTGCTTAATGCAGTTTAATTTTTAATGGGCAACGTTCATCACTATTTTACTGGGATCATTAACATTTGTTATATGAAATTATTAATACCGTTAACAATTATTTTGCAAATTTATGAATCATAACAACAATAACACGACCGGCTCGGTCCATGCTAAAAATATATCCCGAAAATTTATAATAATTAAAATTCGTACCGAAAAAGAATCGGCCACAATTCATTCGGGTCCCCAGTTTTATTTTGCGATTCCTGTTACGCCCCATCTCCACCAGCATGCATATGTTGTTTGGTTGATATTGAATAAATCAAACGGATTAATGTTATTTAAAATCGTACGGAATTATAATGAATTAACAGACCAGCAGCAGCAACAAAAACAGGCTTAAATATTAATAATTTAACGCCGAATTCATTTCGAACTTTTGTTTTTAATAATTTTCGGGCCACAATAAAACGCACGCTGTTTGAATTCAATTAACAAAATACCATTAATATTACTTAACATAAGCTAATTAGGGGATAAATGGCAATTTATCGTGTGTATAATAAGGTCTTGAGGGCGGCGGCGGTGCCGGAACGATTACGACCGGAGGAAATATGGATTACACTTATTCAATGTTAGATGCATTCGTGCCGTTAGCCGGTGACGAATCGGCTCAGTGCCGTTGTAAGAGAGGTGCCCAGGTAAAATAAACATTCTTAATTATTCGCACGAAGAACGCCGGCAAACTTTATAAAGTTGTCGTTCGTAATTTTGCAAATGGCTAAGCTAACGGTCGTCCCTTAATTTGCACCGCCTCTTCTCCCCGTATTGGATTTTACCGATCCACCTCGTAAATAGAGAAATATCATCCTGCTACTCTCCCTTTTAATTATTAACGTACGCTCGCACATAAATTCCAGAAAGTTTCCGCTTACATGTTAGAATTAATACCTTCGAGAGGCTTTTGCGCGAATAAAAAATACTGTTTTCAAACTACGAAACGGTCGCACTCGAACCGCTAATACTCTTTTTGCGACGCCGCATGTTCTTTCTTTTTTGCTTGCCGTGCCGCTTTATTTAATCCTCAAGAGCACGCACCGATCCTATCGATAAAGTTATTGTTTTTAAAGTAATATATTTATACGTATAATTTGGGGGTTGGCGTAATTCTCAAAGGGCGAGGCCGGCCCGGTTGGTCCTCGTGGACCGAAAGGCGATCAAGGTGAACGCGGCCAAAGAGGTCCCAAAGGCGATAAAGGTTCGTTGGATTTCATGATACTTTTATTGGCGGATCTAAGGCACGACATTGTCCATTTGCAAAAGAAAGTCTATACTAATGGGGAAAAGTGAGTGCTAACAATTGTAGACCACCATCGATTCGATTCCACGGCATTTTTCTTTTTTCTTGTTGCCAACGAAGACCGCCGAGATTCAATTTCGAAGCCGTAATAAACGAGGAAAAGGACGAGGATAGGGAGCGATTGATGAGGCAACAGCAATTGTTGGAGGCTTACGCCGTGCCAACTGTTGAGGCTTACATGGAACAATCGACTACGACGACCGTTAGAAATGTTGCGAATAATTTAGAAATTCCTGCCTCTGGCACAGGAACAGGTAGCACTTCAACTGCTTCAACATCCTCAACTTCTGTTGATGATGACAGTGTAGAATCGACATCAAAGATTAAGATTGACACCGCTAGTAAAACTGTTAACAAAAATGAAGAAGTGGAAGAATTTAAAGCTCCGACCGTGACACTAAATGCAACCGATTTGGATTATGATGATAATCATTACACGGATTATAACGATACGTTGGACATGTACGAGGACGAGTACGACTATCTTGAAATCAATGATGATAAGGTTTAATTAACGCTGTAACAACGGCAAAGAAAAGTGCATAAATTACAAACTGACTTATAATTTGTTGAATAAAGTTTCGCCAACAAAATTATATCATCCTTTTTGGGCTCCTCTCACTCCATTACTACTATTAGATATATATGGCTCCTTTTTATTAATAGAATATGTTAACTTCTTAATCAAAGACGATGAAAATTTTGTTAATAGCAAGAAGAAACCAGCTTTAATTAAACCCGATTCATCCGATTCGTTCGCTCGATGAACACGTTGATTGGCGAAAACTTGAAAATCCGTTTAGTGTAAAATGCTTTATATGGATTTAATTCAATTGCCGCAGACGAAGAAAGAAAAAAGAAATTGCGCCGAGAACTTTACAAAGTTTTATAATCTTTTCAAAAGTTAAAAAGCGTACAATTCGAACATCATTCAATGGCGAAATGTAATTAATAATTTATTGAATCGGGATCAATAGGGAAGAAAGTAAAACAGAAACAAAACCGCAAGAAATATTAACATTCTTTTAATCGCGTTCCTCTCGTTTAACAACGCATCGCTTATATATTATTTTTTATACAGAAGCATAGAAACTGTAATTAATTAAACGATATTCGATATATAACGTTTTACAGATTACAAAAAAAAAATCGGTACAATTTAAAAAAGAAAAACGTAACATAAATTTCTTCAAAAAGAAAAACGAAAATTGTAAATTAATAAGCGATAATAATCTAAAGAATCGTCTCATATACAGCGACTGATACTCGCATTTGAACATACATATGTTACATAATGAAAAAACCGATACAAAAATAATCAATTGGCAATCAATTTCTAGTCCATTGAAAATCTTCTGCCCCTCCCTTTCCATCTTCTTTTAAAATGCCACGTACTCTTTCGCTTGCGACAATATCTCCCTATCGACCATTTGTATCAATTGATCGTATTGCGTCGGTGTGACTTGTTTCCTCAGTTCGGTCAGCTGAAAATGAACGTTAAGCGATAATTATTCCTGCGCAATTTTTGTCATTATACAAGCAAACCTGCAATTGCAGATAATCCTTTAGCACGATCGTGTGCACGGGATCGGACAGGATCAATCGTTTCTTCCGTTGCTCGTGATCAGTCTCATAAAATCCGTCGCAATCGTAGAAATCGCTCGGACTTTGACCTTCCGTCAGCACTAACGAATCGATCAACAGGCCGGAATCTTCTTGTTTCGTTAGGTCGTTCAACGTCTCCACCAAGTTCAACATTATGTTACCGAACCGTTCTAGTACCGCTCTGTTCTGGGTAGGTATTATGTTGGCCAGTGCGAGTCCTACAAATTAATAATTCGATAATGCGAAACGGAGCGAGTTTGCTATTCGTATTACCCAACAACTTTCGTTGTTCCATTTGCGTAACGTGGCACATCTTCATCAGCCACACGTCCAATATCGTGTTCAAGACGTTCTCCTCGTTTGCATTGTTCATCTGCGCCAATCTACTGATCGTCTGCGTGAACACGCTGTGTGACGACAAAATTACTCGCGACAAAATCGAAAGATACATGGACATTAACATCGGTAGTTCGTCATTTTGATAAATTTGCCTTGAGAAAAGTAAATTTAATTATCGTACGATTCTACTTAGCGATAAACTTACTGGAAAACGCGCGGCAAAATCGGTTGCACGGTTTCGCAGCCGATCGTCGGCGACGCCCTAATAAACGATTCGACGAGTCTCGTCAACATTATAATCCCTTCCGATCGCATATCGGCCATCAGGCTATCGCAGATCGTGATTATTTGCAGGCCGTGCGACTTCATCACCAACTCCGGTGCCAGCAATAAATGGGCCAGTATGATGACCAGACAGCATCGTAAATTCTCCGCTGAATACTCCAACAGTGGCGGCATGTTATTGAACAGATGCATGAGTTCATTAGTCATCGTCGTTGAAAATTCCAATACGGTCAACCACAGCTCCAAACTGTCTTCCAGCAAATACACGATCGCGTTCTGATTCACGTCGGTGCCAAGTTGTATGACGGGCAACAAGAACGGATTCAATTGCGCGCTGTCGTTGCCGAGAGCCTTTACTAATTGGACTAGAGTCGACACGATCGCGCATCGTAACATGTTATGCTCCTCGCTTTCGCGCCACAAATCCGGTAAATAATGCATGAACGCTTCCGTGTGCGGTTTTATCGTTTGACCGACTCGTTCCACCATCAGAGTCATCACGTTTAACACGTGCATCTACAAAATTTGGCGTTAAATCAATACGTATTAACATTCGTTATCCCATTAGCATTACTTTCGTCTCGCATTCTTGCGCCTGTTTCAGTAAATTAAACAGCAAATTAAACGTCCCATCTAAATACGGCAGAAACTGACTCGAGACGAACTCGAAATCGTCGATGGCGTGTCGCAATGCGGTCGAGGCGGTCAATCTCACCGCCATGTCCTCTTCGGCACTCAACAAACCCATCACGCATTCGTATAGTGCCGGTCTCAAGTCCGGCGACAGCTTGATACCGGTCCAATTGCCGATTAGCCACGATACCCTTCGCCTTATTACCCTATAATTCGTGTCTTTGATCTTCAACTCTTGCGTGAGCGTGTTCGTGAACCATTGATCGAAATCTATCTGCAAGTCGAGTTAATTTTAATCGACCGAACGATCAAATTATCGAAATCAGGGAGAGTGGCGCCATACCTCGTCGTACATATCGTAAGCGGCTAAACCGACGGCATTATATACAGCGTCCTTACGCAGGATACCGCGTAAATCGTTCGGCGGTATCAGGCAATTCGTTTCGCGTACCATGTCGAGCAAGACCGGCGCCAGAACGTCCCGAAACTCGTGGAACAACGTCATGAACACCGTCTCCATACTAGGCTAAAACCGCGCAGTCATCGATGAGTATCTTTAATTGAATTCGCCATCATTCTTACCCTTAGACTGTACTTCCAGCTTTCGCCGACCTCGTCGTTCGCAAATGTTTCGGGATCGTTGACCCACATGTCTAGATCGTCCTGCGTCAATATGAAATAGTGACTGACCAATTTTTTGCACATCTCCGTCAACGTAGACGGTTGAAAGAATGCCGTTTTGATTTGATGCGCCCGTAACGTTTCCGGTTCTTTCGTCAGTTCCAATATTTTGGCCGGCTTGTATTCGGCACAGAGCAGTATGCCTTTGATCAGATTAAAACATTGTATGATGAATCGTTCGAACAGTAGATCGTCGCCGGCGGGCGTGAACACGTAATAAACGGCAAACTCCAAGCTCGGCTGAATAAAATCGACGAACGAAAACGGATGCACGTCCAGCACCGATAGTAATATTTTGGTTAGATGGATTATAAATTTTTCGCATAGATCTAATAGATAACCGTCTGTGCCTCTTAATTGTTTACCTAAAAATTAAATTTCAATCTTATAAGACCGTAACTCGAGTCATATTATCCATACGGCATTCTAACGATGTTTTAGCCCTATCGAATATGATTTTCATGAACGCCATGCAATCGGAATTGGTGTGCAACTTGTAGAACCCGAACACAGTCAGCTTCCTTAAAATCCGTAACGTCAATAGGGCCTTTTCCAAATTGCTGGTCGCCACATCGACCGGATCATTTTGCATGACGTTCCTCAGGAAGCTTTCTGTGAAATTGTTCCAGAGCGTCAATATAAATGAGTAAATGTTTGCGGTAAATTCTTGAAACAGTCTTTTATCCCCTGCAATTACAAATAGAAATTATCTTCAGGTTCGTTTTTCTTTAGATTCAAAGCATATTACAATGACACACCTGCAAGCCTCTTTGAAGAAATTGCTTTTATAACATGATGCATGGTCAGTAGAGCCCTGTGTTGTATTAAATTGTCTTGACTTTCGACAGCTTGAAGCAACTGAGGAAACAAGTCATGCCATTCACGTGGACAATCATATCTTGCCACTTTGGATATTAGCACTGCAATTTGAGTCGCTATTGGCAGCACAGGTTCATTGAAATTCGATATTAGACTTTGTCTTAATGTTTGCTTCTCCTCTTCATTAATAGCACTAGAAATTGAATGTTATCGTAATGATACAAGTTATCATCATTAGATACGTACTGTGGAGCAGTCTTCCTCCAATACTTATCTACACCATTCTTAATATATAAGACAGCCATCAGCCTTACATTTGGATCTAGGGAATGATTTGACAGTATATTCTGAAAATTATTCATATTAAACAGCGAAATTGTAATTAACATTTAAGGAAACTCACGAATAATATCGTATAGAATCCTGGCTGAGTTTCCCATTCTTTCAGTTTGGCTTCGGCCGGCTTTAGAACGTCGGCATTTTGGCTGGAAGCCCTGTGGAGGGCTTCCAGAACGATAACTTGCGTCGATCCGATATCCATAACGTCCTTGTCACTCAATCATCCTGATAATGACCGTTCGCATTCATACGAATTAATTTGCGTTACACAATAAATGTTTATTTTATGGGAACCGTGATAATTTGCATATTATCCTTTTGACATGTGGGCTGGTTAAAAATTCAACGAAAATGTTAGGTTATATGGAATTAAGTAATTGCTCATTAATTGTTAGGCGGCTACGAATGGCTGCAATCACTTATTAAATGAATGTGACACTTGATATGCAAAAATTATGCACGAACATTGCGTATAATCATAATATTTTAATCGCGTTAAACAATTAATTTGCAATCAGCTGGTCGGCCGAGTAAATCTCCTTAAATAACACAATTGCTACCAATCGTACGACTTCAAATGTAACTGGCGAGGCAACTTCAATAGAAGGGCGGCAAAATTGAACGCAATACTTTCAAATTGAAATATACTTTATTTCACACTAAAAAAATAACTCCTTAATTAAGGTACAATTCAAAAAAATACAATTCGACATTCTTTCGCGCGGCCTCTCACTCACTCACCGGCTTTTTTTCGTTTTCTTCCTCTTCTGCCTTCCTTCCTTTCCAACTAATGCTCGTTTCAGACGTTAATTAATTAATTAATCAATTCCTAGTTACTAATGGTCCCGTGCCTTGAAAACTTAATTGTACGTTACCGAAATCGTTCTCTTTCAAATTCAAATTCATCAGACTCGTCGCGTTGTAGAACGCGGTCCCCGTTATATTTACAATCTTATTGTGCGATATGTCCAAATCCCTTAAGCTAATCAACGAATTAAACACGGTGCCGGTGATCGTTTTCAATCGGTTGTGCTGCAAGTAGAGGAATTTCAAGTTTTTCCCTTTGAAATCGCCGTGAATCGTCTCGATCTTATTGAACGACAGATACAAATGCGACAATTCGTGTAATTCGTTGAACATCGCCGTGTCGACGCCGTTCAATACGTTATACGTTAAATCCAATATGTTCAATTTGTCTAAACCGACGAAGCAATCCGTCTCCAACGCTTCGATGTTGTTGTGATACATGAAGAGCGACGTCAGTTGATTCAGCGATTTGAATATGGACGACGGTATCTTCGTGATCGAATTGTGCGTGATCTCTAACGTTTGCAAATTGTATAAACCGTACAACGAATTCGAATGTATCGCCGTCACGCTATCGTTGACGATGTTCAGCACTTCCAAATCGACGAGACCGACGAACGTGTCGTTTCGAATGTCGCACCAATTGTTGTCGCTGATCTTTAAATATTTGAGCACGTTCAACTTGTGGAACGATCGCTCGTCGATCGACAATCGTCTCGCATTCATGATCTGGATCGCGTTCAAATACTTGAAATTCTCGTCGACGAACGTCGACGTTTTCAAATTCAAGTCCTCGTTGTTCTTCAATATCAACAGGCTCGTCGTGTTCTTGACGCGGTCCGCCAAAGCGATCTCGTCCAATTTCGCGTTCGTGCACGTCAATATGTTGGTCTTCATCGAATGGACGCATCGATCGTTCGATAGGTTCTCATTGTTATTGTTATTACTATTAATATTAGCGCTAATAACCGTACTATTATTGACGATGGTCTCTTCACAACGTACAAATTCACAATAGGCGAAACACAAGATTATCATCAACTTCTTCATTTTTCTCATTGGTCGCACTTTGCGCTTCGATGGTTCAAGTTGGCCTTCTCGAACTCGTATAGGAGAGAAGTAATGACTATAAAAAGAAAAGGAAACAAAATCGGTATTAATTAACATCGACAACAAAAGAAAGAAAATTAACTTGATAATGAATTGATAAGGAGGAAAAAAATATACGTAAGTTATTCGGATTACTTACGTTTCGTTCGGACTTTTTCCTTTTTCTGTCGTCGCTCCCTCTCCGTCTTTTCTAATTGTAATTCCGTCGACGCGACGACGATCTTCTTCTTCGTACGGTCGCAGCAAATCCTTTTATTAAACTGAATGATGATGATGAATGGAAAAAGAAATAATAATAACGTGCGAGCCGATGATGAAGAAAAGAAGTTGACGCCAGAATGAAGGAAGAAAAAAATAGGTTTTTTTGTTTCAATAATAACGTTGATGATGATGAGTGGATGAATTCTGTTCTCGCGTTAATGCCAAAAAGGTTATCGCGTATCTTATTCGAAAAAAAAGTTGAGTAATTAATACTATCACAGTGTTCACAAACAAAAAACCGCACGTCGAGGAATTAAGACGATTCGCGAATTGTTCTCAATTTGCGAATTATTAACGATTCACGTTCAGCAAGAGACGCGGAATGTTCGAAAGCAGAACAGTAAAATTAATAAAAAAATCAAAAAAGAAAAAACTCAACGCACATAATAAACTATCTCGCTCATGAAGTTTCGTCTTCAATTAAAATTATATGTATATATATATGTATATCTATATACATATATCCGTTTTGTTTCTGTTGAAAACTTGCAGTAAATATTTCACTGTTGTTTGACTGGTTTGTCGTCGATGGTGATGCCCGTCGTTGTTGTTCTTGCTTATTGCTGCTGCTGCTGCTGTTGTTGGTCGTTGGTGTTGTTTGTTGCTGTTGCCTCTTCTTGTTGCTCGTCTTCTTTTGCTGCCTCGTCTCCGTATTTCGTCGGTGATGTTCTCGTTCTGCGGCTGATAATAAAACTGGATTAATAAACGTGCACTGATAGAAGTTCTAGTCGAACGTTTCCTTTTCTCTCATCCAACTTTTTTCCTCTTTCTCATCTCTCTTCGTATTCGCGTCCGCTCTTCGCTCGCTCTTTGATTTATTTCTCGGAACGATCTACATCTTCTTTAGCGCAAAACTGAAACGTACGTTTTGTAATAAATTCCTTCGTTCGATTACGATTTGTTCGTTTTGCCGTCGATTTTATAACGCTTATTTAAAAAACCGTCCGGCATACGCGCACGAAGCTTCGACATGAAAGCAATTTCGTACCGTTTTACCTGTGTATTGTTACAAATAATTGTTGGAGGTGAAATTTATATGGATTTCAAGGTCAACGTACGGAGGCGTGTTCCTCTTTATTTAATTTTTTTTCTACATATAAATAATAAATACACGTTGTGTATATTGTATGTGCGCCTATAGAGAATTAAAATTGGAATTGGATATGAAAATATAGCGAATTGAATTCGATTAAAAGGACTCCGAATTCAGTCGGATTCGAAGCGAAAAAAATTCGATCGATCGATCGCTTAAATACATGAACGTAATCGAGAATTAGATTCTTCGCGTCGAATTTTCACTTCGAACGGACTTCTATCCGTCCACTCGCTCGCTCGCCTCTTGCGGATTGTTGAAGTAGGCAAAAGTAGTTGTTCGTCGCTTAATTTCTTTTTCCAATTTGCCGTTACTCGCACTCGCCTAATTAGTTTCTTTTTCTTATAAACATTAATTGCATAACGTTATTCTTTTTTCTTCTTCTTCTTCTTTCGTCCGTTCGGTTCGTCCGGGTTGGTGAATAATATTCCACTTGTCGTTTATAATAATGAAAATCGTAAAGAATCGGACAATTAAATTGGAATAATAAAAAAGTAATAATTATGAAACGAATTCTCGTTCTTCTTCTCTCTCCGTCTCATTAACGATTCATAATAGGCGCTGCTCGATCGATGATGTCGATGATGATGATGATGTTTGAAAAACGGAATGGAACAAAAGGACAAATTAACCGTTATCGTTTTCCATTTTGTTCAAAATAATGCCATTAATTATTTATATTAGAATATGATTATTTTAATTTTTTTTTTCTAGTCATAAAAAATCTAATTATTTTCGATTGTTCAATGGATTCGTGCCAACAGT
The DNA here is from genome assembly GCA_963695495.1 of Hololepta plana. Lineage (NCBI taxonomy): Eukaryota > Metazoa > Arthropoda > Insecta > Coleoptera > Histeridae > Hololepta > Hololepta plana. The sequence goes on from OY968839.1 coordinate 1,859,624, forward strand.
TTGGAAATTACGGGTAATTTGTTCGTTTTGAATTGTTTATTTATTCTTTATCTAAAGTAATAAGAGACTAACAAGAATTTTAATTATTTTTGATAACCAATGCGGCAAGTTTCGAAAACTCCTGTGCTAGGGTATTTACGAGTGGGTAATGAAGCCAAAAGTGAACAAAACCCAAAAAAACAAACGTGCAGATTTTCCACAACTGGCGAATTAATTAGCAATAAACTGCTTGCAAACGTAAATCAATTCGTTTGGCAGACATCGATGATTTAATTACGTTAAATACCAATAAAAAAGCGCGAGGGTAATTAAGTTTCGAACGACGTCATTGGGACACGAGACTCGCTGATGATAACAATAATAATTACTTTGATTCGGTGCTTTTTCATTTTGAATGAAACGAGCGTCACCGTTTGTATCGACTTTTATCGCCAATTGTGGAATCGTCAAAGACGGAAAGGAATTTATTTTCCATATCGATCGATCCGATCGGTGACGTGTTACGTGAAGAAAACAATAGGTCTCGGTTAACGATACGAAAAGGAAAACGTATAATGATTGCGATTTTACGATCGCGAAACCAAAAACAAACAAAAAATCCGATTCGATTGGCATACTTTTGCGACGTAATTGAGCATCAAATTACTATCGAAATGGCCCGATTAAATTTCGCGTACGAACAATTGATAATTGCCATAATATGCACGTATAAAATCGTATCGTATTCCTCGTTTCCATCAACTGATATCATAATTATTATGTCGTTTAATGAGAAATAAAATAAGTAAATAAAAGAGGTAACGTTATGCAAAAACGAAACGAGGCGAGGTACAATTGGCCGTTCTATTTTTATGCCATTTATTATCCTGGGCGTACGATTTCATTGCAATTTAATTCAAGTTCAATGATTAAAAAAAAGCGCTTTAGTAATGATAATAATATTCGCAAGTTTATTACTTTTTTTTTATATTTATTTTTTCGCAACACAATACCAACGGTGGGAAACACATTTACATATTTACGTGTAAAACAACCGGAAACGTCTCTTTTGTCGTTCATGCATAAATTTCTAATAATAAATAATAATGAATCATGCGAGAGAGGAGAATTGCGAATCGAATTATTTAACAATCGATCGATTGGCGAATTTGAGAAACGGCAACAAAAATGTTTGTTTTAGCAAACGATTCGTAATCGATTTGGATTTTTTTCATTATCGCAACATGTTTTCATTGCGATTAATTATCGTTAATTACGTGCTAATTTATTCAAACAGTATTTTTCCGCAATTCAAAGTGCAAAATTTGTTATTCTTTTGCTAGAAACTTTCCCTCGTTCTTGATCGTTCTTTATTTGATTCATCATCAGCATTTATTAATCAGCTTCATCGCCAATTAAAACGTCTTCACAATTCAATACAATTTGCAATCGTTATTAATTTCCTTTATATGTACAAAATACTATTAATAAGAACAAGCAGATGATGATGATGATTCCATTTTTAATTATCATGATAATAATCTTACAACGTTACAATTTGATTCATATTTAAATACATTTATATATTAATTAATTATTTACATTTCTTAATTAATTACATTTGCTTCACGTTCAATTTACATTGTTTCCTAATCTCTTAAGATAGATGGGGATATACATTTACATACATACACTAATATTAAAAATAGAAATTAATCATAATCGTAATATTTATATACGAAGAGATAGACGGAGATTTAATATATTAGTACAAATAGCAAAGTAAAAAATTTACAGTTTCAATTAATTATGCCCCTTTTCGCTAATTACTTCGACAAGAAATCGATAATCCAATTTGCAAAATGCGTTGTTTACTTCAACCGCAAACAGTCTATGAGTGAGGTAATTATCGAATTCAAAAGTTCTTTCGTCTAAAAGGTAACTAATTGGAATATTTAATTGCCGATTTTGTCGCTTACAAAGAATTTGATGGTAATCCAAGATGCGCTCGTCATTATGGCATTTCGCAATCAATTAAATAACAATAAATATTAATAATAAAACTGGTAACGGCCCGGTCAATTCGTTCGCTTTCTTCTTCAACAAATCAACGAATCGAAAAGTGCGTGAAGAGGTCGAGATTAGGATGTTATCGGGTAGAAGTCCGATGGACGATTCCCCGCTTCGTCCCCATCGAATTAATTTTATTTTCTAACATAATAATCATCAATCTATACGTATATACGTCTTATCAAAAGTCCCTTTGGCATCTTTAATAACGTCGAAACAACTAAGATTTTTCGCAATTTTCGCACGCTCCTCCAAATCCCTCTCATCGATTATCGCTACTGCTGCCGCCGCTGCCGATCTCATTGATTGGATGATGATGCGCTCGATTCTTCGACGTCGTCGTCGTCGTCGCTTTGAAACTCTTCCCGCCGCGCTTCTTCTTCGTCTTCGGCTTGTGCGTGACCACGCAGCTGCAGCCGCTACGTACCTTGATGTAGTCGAGCGTCCATTTCGATTCGCCCGGTCCGGACGGGAACGTCGGGAACGACGGCCGCTGCCGATGGTGCCGTCCGCCGGAGTCCTGTATGATCGCGTACGTGTAACTGTACTTTTGCACGCACCGCGAACTGTTGTGCAACTTCTTCTCCATGAAGCGACACGGCTTGTTGAGTATGTCGCGGTGACAGGAGAGCTCGTAGAACCGTTGCCGATTGTCGCCGTTCCTGTAGAGGACGACGTACTGGTCGTCCTGGTTCTTGCCGCCCTCCGGCTCGACCATCTCCAACACGGACGGACAACAGTCGGCCGTCGGATGCGACTTGGCCTCCTCGCGCAGCAAGTCTTGGTTCTGGTGCGGCGTCAGGTACATGCCGGGATACTTGATCGGCACTTGATGCTCGTAGTACGAGTCGTTCCTTAAACAGAGAATGAGAGAGAGAGAGAGAGAGAGACGCGGGGATGATCGCAGAGAGCGAAAACGAACGGCGTCGGGGTCGTGCGGACGTCGCCTGAAACTCACCAGAAACCGTGGTTATGATGATGTTTCCTCACGAACGGCTTCTCGCGCGTCAACAAGGTCTCGTTGAGGTGTTTGTAAGAGTGAACGGGAATTAAAACGGTGGCCAGGCAAAGCACCTGCAAAGGGAAATTCAAAGAGAACCTTTAATCAGTTTCTTGTTGGCGAAAATTGCAATTTGCAATTCTATTTTATAGCAACAAAACGCTTATCATTTAATACGAAAATGTGCATAATTTAGTTTGAAACAATTGTCGTTTCCATCCTCGGCAATTCGATAAACTATTAATTTGGCCGGATAATGTTTATAATCGTGCGGCCTTCGTCCGTATAATAAAGAACAATAAAATAAGAATTTGCCGTATAATTTAAGGTCTGCTAATTAATACATATGTCGCTATACGAATTCGATTCTAATAACAAAAACCACACAAACGTGTCTATCTCTCTGTTTGCGAACTTATTTTTTTTAAACAAATTCGACAAACAATCAAAATTGCAATTCGTTTATGCACGATAGGAGAACGTTTTTTTTTAAGGCTACTCCAATATCCTTGATGATTCGAGCGATTTTTATCACTAAACCAAAAACAAACGAGGATTTCCGGTGGAAACGATTCCATTTCACGTCGTTTTAATAAATATGCGACGCAATCGCGGCCGTAAATCGTTCAGTTTGCAAAAATGGACCAAACGCGTTTTTGCGAATAAGAAAAAGGCGCATCGAACACGTGTAAAGCGCGAAATCGCAGCAGGTTCTCGATGGTATTTTATTATCGCCGTTGTTTTGCAACGTTCGCAGCGGGGGACACTTTTCCGACGCTCACATTTCCGATCGTTATCGATTCGATTTGCGTTTTTTTTTTGCAGAAAAGTTTGTAATAAATGATCAATCCGAAGGATAAATCGCCTTCTTCCCATCCAATATTTTCGTTCAGAGAACTGATTCGATCTCGGAGTGAATACGAAAGAATTCGGATTCAAACTTTCTTTCTAAAGAAACGAATGTCGTACAAGCCCTGATTAGAATAAATTTGAATTTTTCACTACCAACCCTCGAAGAAGAACAGATTTTTTTATAATGAGGAGATCGTTAATTTAAGAACCGACCAAGTAGATGATATCTTAATGAGCCTATTTAAAAGGCCCGAACAAGCATTGTGCACCATTCAGTGTCCCAACTCTTTATCATTCCGATGTACAATTCGAACAGGTGGTCTTTAAACGATGTTTATTCATTCGCTTTTGGGCTAATAAAAGACGTAAAAAGAAAACAATACGACGAGGAACAGTAAGGAAGAACGTGTGTTACGTTGTTTGTTTGTTGCTCGCGGTGTTCGATGCAAGAAGAGGAAGCACGTAGTTTGTGTAGATTGTGGAAGAGGGCCCAAAGAAACAAGAAAAGAGTTTCGTCTGAGGTCCTTTAAGATTCCTCCACTTCGTCGGTTTTTTTTGTACGTCTGCAATGGTACTTCACGCAGGTACGCCACCTTTATTAATCTCCACGTCCGTCCTCGTGGACGTATCAATATTTCTCCCCTTCATATCTACCACTTTCACATCCTTTTCATTTGGATTTTATTTATTTTTAATTATAACAACATTTTTTCTTTTCGTGAAGCTTGGTCCTTCTTTCTCTTAAGGATGGTCCTCCTTTTCCTGTGGTATAATCCGTTTTTTGTTCCGAGGCATGATCCTTTTTATTTATGGCCCATTTCCAAGTATTCGCCTATACACCGGGAGGTTACACACTTTTATTTGTTCTTGTCGCTTTATTTCAGCTCTTTTATTTTTCGTCCGTGTCTTCTTGCACTTTGTCCGTACGGCCGGCGAGTCCAGGTGTGCTTCTGCCCGGTTTATAACCGGGTGTTGATGAGGGAGACGGTCTCTTGACGCTGTCGTTGTTGTCTTGCCGTATCAATAAATTGAATGCCATTTAGAATCGTCGTTATATGCAGATTTCCAAGTGGCACGGTTTGCAATAATCGTAAAATTGTGCGCAAAATAAATGGACGACGCGCGAATCATATTGCATGATTTATTAAAATAGAAAATTATCAAATAATAAATAATAAAGGGAGGGCAGATGGTAAAAAAAATAATATGTCTAAGCGAAAATGAGCAGTGCTAAAGAGTTGCTTATTGCTTAAATGGAGGTGCCACTCATACGCGAATTGATACTTAATAATCGTAAAACGGCATAAAATATTTCGCGACTTTTATGGCAGAAAAAAGAAGCGAAAAGGGGAAAGAAGAGTCGATTTAATTTACGCTCTTCCAAAGAGTGAAAGATAAACGCTCAAAGAGTTTAGCAATTTGGTACTTAAACGATCGCTAGATGAATTTAATGATGATTCCTTATCGCAGAAATTTTCTGCAGGAATTAAGTAATTTCCATAGAAGATTATTTTGCCGAAGAATCATACGATTGCGTGACTTACTAAGAACAACTAGTTGATACGCCAAAAATTCGCATTTTTTATGAATCTTCATATGCTTTTTTGGGGTGAATTTTGACAAATAATGCAATTTGAGATTTTTTTTTCTTCAAATTTTGCACTTTTATAGAAGGGTCTCCCCTTCTCTACTTTTGCATTTTTGCTCAAATTGCAATAATCATATTTTGCTGGTTTTAAAGTGATTAATTAAGCGGAGAAACATCACAGATCGATTCATTAGAGTTCAATTGTGTGATTTATGTTGAAATCTATTTGATTTTTGAGAATTTTCTTTTCTTCAAATTTTGCACTTTTAGGGAAGGGGGGACCCTTCTCTACTTTTGCATTTTTGCTCAAATTGCAATAATCATATTTTGCTGGTTTTAAAGTGATTAATTTAGCGGAGAAACATCACAGATCGATTCATTAGAGTTCAATTGTGAGATTTATGTTGAAATCTATTTGATTTTTGAGAATTTTCTTTTCTTCAAATTTTGCACTTTTATAGAAGGGTCCCCCCTTCTCTACTTTTGCATTTTTGCTCAAATTGCAATAATCATATTTTGCTGGTTTTAAAGTGATTAATTTAGCGGAGAAACATCACAGATCGATTCATTAGAGTTCAATTGTGTGATTTATGTTGAAATCTATTTGATTTTTGAGAATTTTCTTTTCTTCAAATTTTGCACTTTTATAGAAGGGTCCCCCCTTCTCTACTTTTGCATTTTTGCTCAAATTGCAATAATCATATTTTGCTGGTTTTAAAGTGATTAATTTAGCGGAGAAACATCACAGATCGATTCATTAGAGTTCAATTGTGTGATTTATGTTGAAATCTACTTGATTTTTGAGAATTTTCTTTTCTTCAAATTTTGCACTTTTATAGAAGGGTCCCCCCTTCTCTACTTTTGCATTTTTGCTCAAATTGCAATAATCATATTTTGCTGGTTTTAAAGTGATTAATTTAGCGGAGAAACATCACAGATCGATTCATTAGAGTTCAATTGTGTGATTTATGTTGAAATCTATTTGATTTTTGAGAATTTTCTTTTCTTCAAATTTTGCACTTTTATAGCAGGGTCCCCCCTTCCCTACTTTTGCATTTTTGCTCAAATTGCAATAATCATATTTTGCTGGTTTTAAAGTCATTAATTAAGCGGAGAAACGTCACAGATCGATTAATTAGAGTTCAATTGTGTGATTTATGTTGAAATCTATTTGATTTTGAGAATTTTCTTTTCTTCAAATTTTGCACTTTTATAGAAGGGTCCCCCCTTCTCTACTTTTGCATTTTTGCTCAAATTGCAATAACTTCAATTTGGAACTCGGATGGTCGCTTCCACGCACACAACTTGCAATCGCGTGCTGGACCTTTTTCGCGACGATTCTACCTTCTTCGAGAGCGCGAGACTCGAGAAGACGAAAAATTTGAAAAAATAGAAAGAGACACCGGAAAAATTCTTGTGTGCCAGACACGACGCAGAAAGTGTGTTTTATATTAGTATTAATTAATTATCGTTAAATAAATTTGCAATATCTCGGTTCATCTCATGTGCGAATTGTTAAATATGTAGAAATCCTACGCCATTTTCATTAGTTTCATTTGGTTCCTCTTTTCTTTTTTCTATTTGTCGCTTCTTTCGTCTACGCAACGGACCGCAGTTAATACCGAGGCATAGTAATTACTTTGCAATGTGTAATAATTTAAAATGGCAAATGATAAAGTATGGAAATTAGCATAAAGTGATTTTGCTTACGGTCTCTTTCTTCCCTCCCATTTTTTTCAGTTTAACATCATCTTTTAACTCTTAATAGTAATGACGATAATGATTCCTCATGCACGGTGTTAATTTATTTAAAACATTCCGCCATTTCTCAGCGCAATTTCTTTCTTTTCTTTGCGATTCCCTTTGGCAACATTGTAAGCATTCTTAAGATGACATCGAACAGGTTCATTATCGAGTGTTTAATCGTCGACTAGTTTGCAAATATTTGCAACCATTTTTCAATTAAAAACGACGCTTTAATACGAAACATCTCAGCTTTCCCATCAAATCAATTCAGCGAAAAATAAAATCGTATCGTTGGATCTGACGTTGCAATTTCTTCGCCAAAAGGTTGAACATAATTTTTGGCGAGTATTTTATTTTAATAGATCCACATTGTTTAACAAAAGTTGCTTATAACTTATAAAGCGGATCAAATAAAAGCATGTCACTTTCGATCGTTTAAAATACACATGTGCCTAACTGTATATTAACCTGAACTTTCAAATTCGTGAATTCGGAATAATAAGCATAACAGCCAATGTGGAATAGAAACGAAGCTTATTATCATACAAATTGCTCAATTCGACTTGAAAATAGAAACAAAACGCTGAAAATTCGCATGTGCACAATTTGAGAATGTTTTTGCGAGAGAAAATTACGCCAAATTGAATTGAAAATTGAGAATGAATAAATGTCTTCGCAAATCTTTTAGCTGCCGAACGTTTTCGTTCTTTTGTAGTTCAAAGAGCGTTACGAAATTGCATTTCTAATGAGAGAAATTGGTTCAAGATCGATTAGAATTCAATCATTTAATCCACGAACTAACCGCCACGAATTACAATTAGTTCAATCCATTCATTCATTACTTTCTATCGGCCACGCAGTTTAAAAGTCTCCGCCGAAATCCCGAATCCGCCAACTTCTTTACATTATTTTATTCATCATCGTGCAGCAATTGCACTTTTATAGTGGCCGAACAAAACAACGTGCAAATTTCATCTACTCTACATTGTTGGCGAAAATGTGCATCGAATTGCCAATAATTATATCGTTGCCGTCGCGTACGATCGATCGTTTAATATTTATAACGCGATACGAATTCGTACGTGTAAAATCTATTTATTTCTCGTGCAACGGCAACAAGAAACGCGACGAGAGCGCGGTAGAAATAGACATTGAACTTGTGTTGGCTGACATTTAACCGTGGTGCCGAAGAAATGAAGAAAAAGGTTGCGGAGAGACGCCGATGGTAAAAGGGAGCGAATCGAAAAACGAAATTGCAATTCCTCTCTTTTGCAATAACAACAACAATCCTATTAATAATATTACAACTTTCCTTCCCAGAAACGAGCCCGATTCGAATTCGATCGTTACATTGTGCTAAAATTGATTGTTGCAACTAAATATTGCACATTTATATCCATAAATAGGTCGCGATTTTTTATTTCGACGAATATTGAAATGTTGCAAACTTACCGCGACGAAACTGCGAAAATAATGTGCAATTTGCATAGTAGCCAATGCGAACGTGGGGGTGAATCTCCGGAGTACGAGGCTGAAAGGGCAATTTTAATCGCGAATTAATTAAAATTCACCCTTCGTACCTCGGTCACCCTTTCTCCTTGCTATTAATTAATTATCGAATGCTAATATAGAAAACGGTTATTTCTGTTCCAGATGCATCATCATTGTCGTTCGCCTCCTGAAATTCTCAAATCCTCGATCCACCGGATTCCTCCCGTTTATGGTCCAATTGGGAATTGATCGATCCTAAGCCGCAGAAATCCTGGAACAACGGAAAGCAAACAGATAAAATTTAAGTCGTGCGCTTCGGGCGGCAGCTAGTGCGAACAATGCGTGCGGTTGGTTGCCTAACAAACGCGAAGAATCGCGATAAAATAAGAGCGCGCGAAAAGTTTCAAAGTTTTGTGACAGTTGCGAGCAATTTTTGACGCGTCTTCGAATTTCCAACGCAAAGCGACCGACGAGGACCCGATGAAACCGCGACAACGAAACCGGTGAGTCGTTCTTACAATTCTCATTAGAACATAAGTTAGTATACTAACGTCGCTTAATCGCAATTCACTCGCAATAATTAAATTTGCAACATCGATGGTTATAAACGACCGGCCGATTGTTGAGGCGACTTTCTTAACCGATCGCAAACGGACTGAACGATCTTTTTCGCGATGAAGTCTCCTTATATAAATGAGGAGATTTCTTCAGCAGCGACGCACACCGGAAAGGGTCGCTTCGACGCCGACGAATCCCCTAATAACTCGAACGCCCCCGCACTCGCGATATTGGACGATCCATCGGTTCGCTCTTAAGAACGCCCACCTGTTGATCACTTACCATCATTATCATCATCCACAATGATTATTCATGGGAATTGTGCACCAACCATCATCTGAAATCTCGTTTCGTTTGCGTTGATTATTATTTTGCGTAAGGATTGCAAAATGAATGAGTGAGTCAGAGGGAAAAATTGCAAAAATTTCCTGATTTATGCCTGGCAAGTTATGAAATCGCGTTGTCACGAAATCGTTCGTTTAAACGCGAATATATTGCCCATATTCTAATTAATCGCTTTAATTAATCAATAATTTTTGCTCGCGATTTATACGTATCTGTCTTATATACACGTTTAATTGGCGCATTAATTAACAGCAACTCTTTTTTTTTTGTTCGAACTGGGTTGTTAATTAATTAATTAATTAGCAACAAGCCCCTCGACAATTTGCTTCACGGAAACTGGGTGGTCCTTCTTTCTCGTTACTCGTTCGTGTTTGTTTGTTATTCCGCCGTTTATTATTTATTAAATTAAATGGGAACGAAAACCTAGACAAAGTAATGGGGAATAAATGGAGAGAGATTGGCCTTTAAACGCTCCGTTCACACAAAGAAAAGTGTCAAATTAGAGTTGTTTATTGCCGCATTTATGGCTTCCACGACAACGTTTACTCCGTATAATTCTTTCACAGACCTGAGAAGAAAGAAACTAAAGAAACGCCAGGTCCTAATTAAAGAAATCTTGGATGATCTTTAATTCCCCGCGATTAAATTTATTCCCGCCGATTGCGAACGCTTTTGCAACGGGTCCTGATTTATTTATTTCGTTCCTCCTTAAATAAATGTGTTTCAGTAGTTAAAAAGTGCTGGAACGTGTCCGATAGACAAAAGAATTTTGAATTAATTCTGCAAATTGCTCGTGTGAACACTTATTGCAGATCGTCAGATGCAAACTGCGACTTTTATCCACGCAAATCGATCATAACAGTTATTAAAAGCGAGAGGAAAAGTTGTATTAATCCGATTAATCGTTTTGTTTTTAATAATAATTTTATAGGCATTTTGCTAAAATGCTAACGAACCATGAAACGAGCGAGTGCTGGTGCAACAATAAAAGAAAATAATGGGAGGAACAACAAAGAGGGAACAAAAAGGCAAAACAAAAAGTCCGATTAAAAAGTAGGAAAACCACAAATATTTATACCGGTTTTTTAATGGATTCACACCAGGTTACACGAAACGCACGAGAGAAGGAGCGAGCGAGAAACGGAATTAAACGTAAATTAAGAGGCGAAATGAAGAAGTGAGACAAAGAGGGAGAACGAATTAAAAGGATTATCGTGCCGGGCAGAAGGATTTCAGTTAACGAGCTGTGAAAATTACCCCCGAACGAATCTTCTTTCCATTCTCTCTTACCATTTAATTAAGCATAAAGAACGGGTCGTTCGGTCGTTACCAATACGATCATATAAGTGCGCATAAATTATATGCGGGGAAATTAAATAATTGCGTAAGAGCGCCATTTAATTGAAGACAATTTCGTATTTTACCATAAGCGGCCGTTAATGTCCATCAAGTTCTTTTATTTAACGACAATCACCAGTAACTCTCGTGATCGCCTTTTCTTTCAATTATTCTTCTTCGTCTTTCCCCAATCATTTATCGATTACCCGTAATTATTTACCATTTAAAATATTAATTCAATTAACGCAAAACAAGTGCATCGCCTGTAATTAAAAGACGATGATGATGACGAAGAACTTAAATAATAATCCGAGGGCTTTTCAATGAAGGCTTTAGAACTTTATGAACTAATTGAATCAAAACATTTATCTTGCAACTATCTTCACTCCATCCGTGAATGCGCCATTTTTCGAAAATCGCTTTAAGATCGCCATCAAAATTTTGACATTTATTTTTGCCTGAAAATGCTCGGAGAGATGTCTAATCCATAACAAATTCAGTCGCAGTCTTTATCCTTCGTAATTGTATTTATTTAATTCTCTCTTGTTCCAAAAAAGAAACTTTAATCCAAACGATTGATGATGAATGAATTCGTTGAAATTGCCATTAACGAAGGGAGGATGAAGATAAACAACCGGAAGGCTATTGCAATTATACGAGGGAGGTTGGTACAGTGATAGCGAGGAGAACGAAGGAAAAGAACTCGATTCGAGAGTAAATAAATCGTTAAATTTAAGTGTGTCATCAATTAATGTTAATAGGTAAATAAGTAAGAGAAACAAGAATCCTGACGATGATGATGTTGATTGTAAACGTGAATGAGCGTTCGTCTTTATTTGTTCCTTGTTGTTGTTCTTTTCGTCGTTTGGGCCTCGACTAATTGTTAATTTTATTTATATCCATCCGCACGTCGTAAAGATCGTTAATATATGGCCGTAATTAATATTTAAATTAGACCTTGAGCTATGCTAATAATAATAGAGATGATGATGATGATGATAATAAACGTATTACCAGGTTGCTAAATAACAAAGGATTCGACCCGTTTATGTGGCTCGCTGATGGTGAGGCCGAAGATGACGGTGATGCTGATTGTCGTAGACTAAACACAACACCTCTTTGTTGTTGCAAGTCCGAGATTGAGGAGGAATGCAATAACCCATAAAACAATTACCGGACCGGTGCAGAAATCGGCTAAGAATAGAACTTTTAGAAAGGAGCGCGCGATTTCGTTTCGCGCAGAAATTAATTACAAGTCTCGCATTTAATTCGACGTCTCGTGCCGAAAAAGAAACCAATAATTAAATCCCGCCGAACGGCTTCAATACCAAATGATTACAATGATTATGACATTAAACGGCTTTCGCGCCGTTACCTTTTTTCGGAGGTTTCCTTATTCTAACGGCGATTATTTCCAACGAAATCGGACGTGTGGGTAAATGTTATTAATTAAATTAAAATCATATACAATTAGTTTGTCGAAGAAATAGACGAAGAACTTGCCTGTCGCAGTCGAACGGCCGACGGCGTTAGAAGAGAAAGAAGGAACTCGTTTTAATGACTTCATTTAATTTAATTTTTTCTTAATTCGAAATTAATTTAATTAAATTAAACGCGAACATAAATTACATACACAAACCATCTCTCTCATACAAACGTGCGTTCGTTCCTTCATGATTGGTTGCCACTTAATAGCGTCGATATCGTGGCGAATATTTGCAAAACGCTAAAACCATACGTTCACTTCAATGGGGGGAAATAATGAATGGCATTAGAATGCGGCGACGGACATTTGCGTTTTCCGCAATTAACTACGTAATTTATGCAAGATTGATTTAAAGAAGTAATAAAAAAAAATTGAAAATGACAGGGAGAGAGACGTATAAAAAATAATGATTGTCTAGACGTATGCTAAATTTCGCAGTTAATTAGTAATTAATAATCGACATTATTTGCAATTCTATTTATATCACATAATCGCCACGATCAAGACAGAAATGGTAATTAGATGGGTTTGGTTTGGTACTCTTCGCAAACGATTAATCTGTGGCCAAACTCATCGTCATTGTTCTCGATCGGCGAAATTTCCATTTGATTTTGCTCAATTTCGTTTTCGCTTTTTTACCTCCTCATTAATTTTGTTCTTTGTAAAAGTAAACGCATTAATACCAAATTCAAACACTACCGTATTTCGCTTCTTTTCACAGCGACGACCAAAAAAAAGGAGACTTCTAATGAGCAAGAAACACAGATCAATATTTACATTACAAATATGGTAAAACGAGTAGCCATCCACTTCTTCAGTTTGTTATTTTACGACGGCCAGAGTGAACAAATCGGAATTACATTAAATAATATATTAAATGCGTACGAGGTAAAAGAAAAAGGAAACCATTAAAAAGTCGATGACGATGGCGATGGTGAGAAAGTAAAGTGGCGACGATGATAACAAACAACAGGAAAGTTCTTGTATTCTTTGTACGACAACCGTTAACTAATTTGGCACCGACTTCGATTGAATCCTCCACCGAAATTCAGTGAAATCCATCCGTAGAAAAACGAAGATTAATTAATACGCACCGGTTAAATGTGAACGTTATTCCATTAATAAGTTAATTAATTGAATGGAAAAATCGATTCGATTTTTTCACTCCGTCGTTCCGAAGAAAATTTACGATTGATTCGAATGACCGTTACCAAATGCCGTAATTACCTGCTTCGACTTTCTTTCTTTTTTTCCCATTAACAAGATTGATAATAATATCATAAATTCTATCGATTATATGGAAGAAAAAAGGACGGTTCAAAAGGGCACCGTGAACATTTCAACATCATCATCTGGTATGTAGTCGAAGAACGTGTTTACAAGAATGCACGGAAAAGGCGAAAGAAAAATGTGAAAGAATTAAATTCGAATCGTATTTCGTCTTAAACGCTCTGCTCTCTAATTAATCCAAATGTTAAGAAAAACTTGTAGATGAATATTCAGTAGGTCCATAAAATTTATGAAGATTCTTACGCAACGGAACCCCGTTTATCGTCCATCATCATCATCATCATCATCAACACACCGATATTGAAAGGGAAAAAGAACACGCAGATTGATAACGATCAGGATAACTCGTAGAAGCTAGAAAAGTTTGCTAATTAATTTTAATCGTTATTTTCCGCGTAGACTCTTTACTCTTTTCGAATCAAACGAAAACATCTCAATCTCGAGATTAATTAAGGCCCGAAAAAAGTTCTTCGCCTTTTCTTGCGCTCTCTCGACTTTTCGTACAATTAAACTTGTCAAGCGCTATATAAATTTTAATAATAGTAGCGTGAAATGTGTGTGGTGGAAAGCATCAAAAGAACGCGACGGTGAAGAATAAAGAAGGCACGAAACCGCTTTAGGGGAGACCACACGCGTAAATTGTTGCCTTTTCGAGTGAACGGTCCTAGGACGTGAAAGAAAGCTTATTATAATTGCTTAATTCGCTTGATTTTCGTTGTTGTTTCGTTTCGTAATCGATTGCAATTCGAAATTAATTCGTTTAAAGGCAATCGCCGAAGAGACGTTGTCCGCGGCCGAGGAACTTTTATCGAAAGCCACTCGAAATGTTTATATCGTTTGAGTGAGCACTCGAACGCTCATTATTATTTGTCCATCAGCAGCAATTCTTGCTTCTTAGCGACGCTTAACAAGTGTTTATTAAAAAGAGAGGACAAAGAAAATTCGCCACTCGATTGGAAAACACAAACGATTGTGTTCGAGTGCATTCCATACGGAAACGAAATTAAAATTGTTGGAATTGTTGGGCCCCGACCTCCACGAAAGAAAGAGCAAACAATCTCTTCAGTTTTGTTTTTACGCTGTTTCCTTCGTCCGAAGAGTTTATTACAACAGTTAAATAATCCGAATACAATAATAATTTAATGGAATTGATGACGATGATTATTTTTTCAAAGTTATCGTTTAATAACGAACATGTTCCAACCAATTAATGATAAACGAATGGAAACGATTAAATTCAGGAACGAACAATAACAACGCGAAGAAGTAACGTTTCTCGACGTTCGAAACGGTGTAGAGATTGAAACGATAGAGGCGTATTTGAAAAGTACATAATGCCTTGTAAAAGTTGTAAGTATAACAACAACTGCAACGAGGCAGATGAATAATTGCGGTTGTGATCTTCTTAAGACGAAGAAGAAAACAACTTACAACACCAAATAACAACAACAATAACAAAGCGAGGCCTGGCAATAGCTGGGTCGTCATCGAGCTGTTTGCTCCGTCGTCGTCTTATCTATCCGCCACTTTACACGGCACGTTTGTCCTCCTTCCTCCACGTTGTTCCATCTTATTCCATGAAGTTGCTCAGATTTTTATACGATACGAACAAACAACAGCCGCATGGGGAACGATCGAGTCGTACGATAAATGAACAACTTTCGACTTATTCCTCTCTCACTTTTTCACTTCGTTCCAATACGAGGTATAAGTCTTACTTAAGCGGCCCGATCGTAAATCATCTAACGATAATATTATAATCCTAGACAAAGATCTTCACGAGCAGCGAAGGATTTCGGCATTCGTATCTGATTGTGATCGTCATCGGGACGGGTTTCGATAATTAATTCTTTCCCTAATGCCTTCTTCGCCGTTTCCAATCCGAAAAGCGGACATCCTCCCGGTCGCTCCGTCGTCGTGCGATCTATTTTAGTGATTGTTAATTAACTTGACGCCGGTTTATGGATTTCAGGAAGTCGATGAATTATCATCGAACCGATTAAGGATTAATTAATTAACTAACAATAACCGATTTTGGAATCATAATAGAACTATAAATCAAAATTGGCTTTGGAACCCAACCGTTGCGAATCGTTTCCTGTGCGCGATAATAAATCGATGGAATTTTGCGAAAGAATTAGCAAAACAAGTTGCCCACAAATTAGCAAATGGAGTTTTTGCAACTCGACTAAAATTATTTGTTCAAAATCCAGATTATTGCCGCGTGTTAGTTTTTATTATCTTCCGATATTTATTTTAGTATTTTCTGCAAATCAAAATGAATTTGCAATTCGCACGAATGTGGCGAGGAAAAATGGGCACACCCAAATATTATTCATGCTGCAGCTGATAAAGGAACGTGTTAGGCAAATATCATAATTGTGAAATGCAATTTATCATTTTTTTTGCAAGCAAATTGGAGAGAGGTATATCGAAATTGCACTCTGTGGTAAATAATAATAAAAGACAACAAGAAAACTTAAAATAACATACGGAATAGATAATGTCAATTTAAATTAAATTTCAATAATGCATGTACCACATGTACGTGTTTAGTTATGGTTTGTTTGCCATTTGAATTAATGCAAATTCCAAATTTTACTCGTTCCTTTATTCGGTTAATATTATTTATTGCAAAACGGCTCCCCATTTATTTATTGTAAACGTAAGCGATATTAAACACGAGAATTTATTTTCAATAATAATAATTTATGTCGCATTTGTTATTTGCCAAAGACTGGATTTAAATCAATAACGATTATATTATTACCCCGTTTAGGCATCGAACTATTTCTCTTTCTTTAATTTGTCTCGAAACCACCCAAATACGGTCGAAAAATTCGCCTCGAATATCGAACGATTATAATTAAATTTCAAATTGGAAGGCGTTTTACGTTTCGCAATCGAAATTGCAGTCTAAATGCGCGTGGAGATTACGAAATCTAATCCAATCAACTAAAATCCGGAATAAAAGCGTATCGCAGGGAAAGTTTTAAATTGATTTTTTCCCGCGAAACAATCGGCTCCAATTGCGAAATCAAATTGGCACGACAGCGTACGAACAGAGGAAAAGATCGAGATGATTGAAGTTGAAGAGAGGCGCAAAGATCGGAATCAATAAAGCGAGAAATAAGACGTCAAAACATCGTGCAACAGAAAAGGCTTCTTAACGCCACGATCACGATCCATAATCAGATTACGAAGAGATTCTTCTCTCCAGACGCGATCCGTCGAACGGCACAAAACAAACACTCTAATTGGATGCCCATTTAATTAACCGACCATAATCGCAACCGTTACACCATCGTTCACATAAATAAATACAATGCCTCCTCCTACACGACAAAACTACGAAGGCTCGGATTAAACCTTCCCTTCTGTCGTATCAAAAGGAAAAGATGGAATTCCAATCGAATTAAAATGGAAAACTTAACGGTTTCTTGTAGGAAGATGGGATAAAGTCGTTACCACATCTTACGGTGCGGTATCAAATTCGATAACAACAATGTGAGCCGATAAATAATTTATTAGAGGAATAAATAAGATTTAAAATTACCACAAATCGGAAATTACGCAAAATTTATGAACGCTTAAAGTATCGATTACACAGTTAACAACAACAACAACTAGACGAAGCAATAGAAACTCTTATTGTACTTCAATGAACAACAACAATAACCAAGAGGCGCTTGTAGTATGGATTTCAGGAAGTACAATGGAACACGACGACTAATAATCGTCGAGGAAAAAAAGAAGACGTGAAGCAAGCACTCGAATAAGAAGGACGAAGAAGGAATCTCTTCGTACACAATTCAATAAATTCACTGAACAAATGCGATTGTAGGTGTGAAATGGATTAAAGCGAAAGAATTATTAACTTGTTTAGCATAAATACATAAATTCAATAGCGACGATGATCACGATGATGAGCACGATGCGATACCATACGATTCGATTGTAGACATTAAATGGTTTTACGAAAGGGACGGTCGATCGCGATACTTTTAATAAC
This sequence comes from Hololepta plana, assembly GCA_963695495.1. Taxonomy (NCBI): domain Eukaryota; kingdom Metazoa; phylum Arthropoda; class Insecta; order Coleoptera; family Histeridae; genus Hololepta; species Hololepta plana. The sequence goes on from OY968839.1 coordinate 1,877,379, forward strand.
GCCCCGTACAAGCGATGGAAATAAACGAAAAACTATAGAGCAGAGATTATTGGTAATAAATCTCCGTTTCCTCTCTCAAACTCATCTTCGTTTAGTGTCGCCGTTAATAATGGCCGAGGGAAATGAACTAGGAAAAACGAAATTTATTGAGGAAATCCAAAATGACGCCCCAACATATCGGACCCCGTTATAAATTAAACGGTCCGTTTTGTTATTCAAATATTTACGCACCGGAGACAAGATCCTCTTTCTCATTTGCCAGCTCTTTTACATTATTCCAAATGGAACCGTCGCAAACAAAAAGAAAACACTAAAATCGAACGCCGAATATGGCTAAACATCAAAAGCGAAAAAAAGTCAAAGAAACTCGTTCGGCCGCTTTTTTCGCGAAGCGTCCGGTTTCGTGAATGCAAATTCGTTCATTAACAGTGGTTTCGGTAAATTCAATGAATTGAGTATGCGAAAAAGATTGCCCATTGAACCAACCAGTTTCGTTCCCAAATACGTTTTTGCTTTACACTCGCAGAAAGGACCAAATGAACTTGGCGAATTTTGCCATTTGAATTCGATCCAATTGGCCGTTGATTGATTGCTCAGAGTTTTATATTTAATCTTCGCAAGGAGATGCGTGGCAAACAAATGGATGAATTATTAATGAGCGTTCGCTTAATAATAATTATAATAATGGCAACGGCGACGATAACAACGAATGGCAAAAGGATTAATTAAAATGCGTATGGACGATTAGCTGTCTCGAGTTAATTGCACGTTTTGTTCGCTGGCAAAAAAGAAACGGGTAAAGGCTAATTTATTAATTTGCAATGAGAGAAATACGAAAACAACAAAACTCCGCCTTGCAGTCGTTTATTTATCGATAACTTTGTGATTTATTTCGATGGGAAATATGCGGAAAAATTATTCGATTTTGCAATAGAATGAATAACAACAACAACTAACTAACTATAAGCAAGAGTCAAACAAATCCAAGGAGGAGGAAAGGAAAACTTTGAGGCAAAAACAAAGGGGAAAAGGTTGTGTCGGCAATTAATCTTGGAAAATTTTCTTACACGTTTTATGCAAATTCATTTAACATTTCAATCCGTTTGCAACTAAACGACAATATTGATTAAGCAAGTTACGCAATAATTAATAATGGCAAGAGAAAAAAGGACAACGTCTTGGCAGCAATGTAATTAAACGTGCGCCAGAACCTATTCGTTTGACGGTAATTTATTTGCAACAAACCATTTGCTTTTAACATTGAAATCATCAGCAATCCGCTACATTCCCTTCTAACATTCCATCTAATTGCGATCTTCGAAGTGTTTCTCTCTTTTTTCTTCGCCACGATCAAACTTTTATAGATGAGGACGGTTGATGGTATCGATACGCCGGTTTCGCGCGTCACCGCCTATTTTATCCTTACGCTACTTTATCTCCGTTCACTAATTTACATAAGACATATTATTACGCGATAGTAGATGGCTAGAGGAAAAGGAAAAGACAAAAAGAAATCGAAGAGGAAAAACCGAATAATAATAAAACGAACCGATCGACAACACCTTTTGCTGCGCCAGTTGGTTAATCAAACGCATGCGTTCGATTAACGGATTATTCGTGGGCAGTTTTAATGGTTAATTAATTGAAATTCCATAACTAACACACGATGGTAATCGATGGGCAGAAAGGCGATGACGGTGATTCAAAGAAGGAGCGTTCGCTGAGACCTTCCTCATCGTCATCTCGTTATACATCTTCCAACGGTTATATCTTCAAACAACGAAAAGAAGTGTTAAAGATGGAGAGGAATCCTTCATATTTTAAATGCCACTACCATTTCCAACTACTACTTACCACTACCACCGTCGGCATCGCCATCAATGTTTACAATACGAATATTTCCCACGAAGCCGTCCGCCTATTTTGGACGAGTGCTAATTAGTTAAACATCTCTCAGGAGGACGACTTTTTTCTTTTCGGATCGTTTATGTGCGGACCGTGTCATCCACAAACTCCACACCGAAAGGAGATGGATTTACTCGTTCAACATGGGAAAACTTCTTTTATCGCTTTATAGCTTCTGTTATGTGCTACCGTTCCAATAATTCACAAGAGCAACAATAAAAGTTACAAGAAGCGCAGGGAAAAGCAATAAACGTTAAACCAAGAGGCGATTTCTTAATTCACTGACCGCATTAGCACCAATCAATCCAAACGTAGGAAAGCGGACTAAATGAGGCTAATATTGTGGAATAATAAAGGAGTCGCGGTAGATTGAGTGAGTGAAAGAAATGTGAAAAGGCCGTAACCGTGGCATTTAAATTATGTAATTTGTTGGAGATGCAAAGAGAAAAATGAAAGAACCACAAAACGAACGTCCGTTACATGTAAGAACGCGTCCGTCCGTTCTCGCTGGCTATGAGGTGGTCCCCGTCCGTTTTTGTTTTTCCTCATTGTATTAAAGGCTTGGTCCCTGAATAACAACAACGGCGAAGAGCATCAAGAAACAACGCCAACAACAACGTCAGGTAATTTGCGTGAGAATCTCGGTTTCTCTTCGTCACGTTTATATTGTCGAAGGAAAAATTAGTTTACGACACGCCCTTTTCACACATTCAGCTTCTCGAGTCAGGAAAAGCGATCCTCTTCAGTCCTTTTCTCCGTTTCGTTATTTATTCCTTTTTGGCGCCGCACGATCATTACGATTAAAAAGAAAAAGAAACAAAGACATTCTTCACGAACTTTCGGTGGGATCTTCAAATATTGAAAACTCGACATTTTTCTTGTAACTATTGTAGCTCCTCTGAAGAGGACGATGACTTTTTTATTCCTGTTGCTTCTCGATGTTTGTTGTCAACAAGAAGTGTTGAAGAAGGACTCGTCGAATCCAAACTTGAAAACGTCAATTATGATGGTAACAAACGTAAAAAGTGGGTTCCTTGAAAAGATTAAAGTCGAAGAGGGAATTTCGTGGGAAAAGCGATTTTTGTTGATCGTCTTCGCGAATATTAACAATTTTCGGTTTATAGCGATAATAATCATTTTTCCAATCGTTTTCGATAAACTTTTATTATTATTAAGCCATCAAGTATGAGGAAACATCAAAGACTTCACGCGTCATCATCATCATCAATCAATCGGCCACCAATTACGAAAAGGAATTTTTATAACGCTTTTCCACCAGAATCTTTTCGCATTGGTTTTAAGCGACGAAAATTGGCACGAGAGCAAAAAGCATTAATAAACAAACAAATTCCGCCTCTCCCACTCGCTCGCACACATTTCTGACAAATATTTACTCTTTCAATTAATAACCGTTAAGTATTTGGCCTTAATTAGAGACGACAACAACCGTATATTGTTGTTGTTAAAGTCGCGGAGGAAATTAACAAGAGGAGAGACCAACAAACAAAACCAACTGTTAGCATAAAAATTAGGAAAGAACGAGAGAGGAGAATCCGTCATCTTAAGCGGATTATTATCTTGACGCTTTATCAAGAAGATTACGTTCTAACAGAAGAAGGAACGCAATTTATTTCCTTCGACTCTGAAGCAAAGTAGCAAAATTTCTAAAGACGAAGTAAAAACATACAAGAGGAAATGTTTTCCATTCGCGAAAAAAGAAAACGCGTATCAGTCGTTGGAATGGCAGGAAAGTCTTAAATAATCCTCGTAAACGACGCATTTGTCTACCTACCAGTGGCGGCAGCAGCAAGTGCTTAATTGGCTTCGACGTCTCTTAAGGTGGACACGATGATGTAAGATACTCGCGGTATGCCTAAACTATTACCGGCTAATTGCATTTAAATCGCTTCTTTTCGTTTCTCTGCCGCATCCATATCGTAATTCACATTCATTCGTCGTATAAATCGTTTGCCCTTCCGGGCGAATCGCAATCTCCCGTTTTCGATCGCGAATGGAAAAGACATTCCACGCGAATCCCGTCGCGATTATTTTACAAGTTTTGTAATGCAACAATACTCAACTCTCGATCCCACATTGATTCTAATTTATTTTTCCTCGCAACTGGAAACGCTGGTTCTTGGACGAATCGCATTCGATTAGAGATCTTCCGTAATCGATTTGATGGCATTTTGAAATCGCGGCCGCTTATCTGATGCGATTGTGCAAGAATTTCGTCTTTCCGTAAACTAATCAAGTTTTTCGTGTAAGAAAATGTCTTTTACGACTACGTTTTAACACTTTTATCTGTTTTTAAAATGCTATTAAGTGGAAGAAAACAAAATTCCTTCAACTTTGACAAGAACTTCTTCTATTGCTTTGTCATCGAAGGACTTTAATAACCGAAGATGGTTGATGAGGACGGAGCCAACCTCTTCAACTCTTTTCTATTATAAAATAGTAATTGTAACAGCAAACATTACAAAACGTGACAGAAACAAAGAGGAATGTTTATATTCGAATGATTGATACGATTCTTCGTCCGCATACAAAACACACGCTTTCTCTCCGCACCAGAAAAAAAAACATTAATCATCTTCTATACCATCATCATCATCACGTTTATTACTGTAGTAGATCATCATCGCCAAAAGGTTTATAACAATTTCAACAATCAACACTTGAACCAAATAACCATTCATCATCGTTAATAATACGAGCAACAATCGCGTACCAATTATTCCTATAGATCGCAGAAGAAACATCTCTTAGTGGCCGGGCAATAATTCAAACAATAGCAAAAACGCTTCCTCAAAGAACTTCAGCAAATAAAATCTTTTAGTACCGAAGAAAAGTCAAAACATAATAACAAAGGCGAAATAATAGAGGAGAACGTTGTTGTGATTTGTTCAGCGAAGAGAATAAAATTGGGAAGCGAACGGTTTATTAAATACTTTATTGGATTAGGATTCTTTCGTCGTGTGTGGCATTTCGCCAATAATAGGCGACCAGTTTACTAGACGATAATAATTATGCAATACATGAATTGTGCAACAAAACCCGAATAAATAAATAAATAAAAATGAACAACGTAAACAAATAAAAGGTGCCATTAAACTTGCTGTTCAAAGAAACTCCCATTATTCGCCATCAATTTATTGCCAAATAATTTTCGCCCATTATCGTCGTTAAAGTCAATTTACGAATAGAAAGTCTATAAACGAAATCTAATCGATGTAGATAAAATAGGGCCGTAAAGAAAACGAATCGCAGTGATAAAGTGGGCAATCAGGAACGAAAACGAGTCAAACGATAAATCAAAAAAATCGCAAAATTAACCGTTCTTAAACGGTACGATGCCCATTCGACTGGTGCGAACGATTAAATTCGCATTAAAACGTGCACACGCAAAACGGTTTTATTCATTTATAAATCGGTTCCTCTCTATTGATTCCATTGCAGGCTTAAAACAAGCGAACCCGTCATCAGCATAATCTTCCTCACCAGGAAGTCATAATCTTTATTATCCACGCGTCTTCTCTTTGGGTTTTCTAATCGTTTCTCTTCGTTAAGAACGGAATCGACGGGCAAAAGTTTATTATGCATCGATAAAATGCATAAAATTCGATCTAAATATGGGAATCCGTTCATTAAATAATCGTCTATTACAGTAACAGTGTCCTTTCGAATCCGTTGACCGATAATGAAGCCGCCGATGAGCTTCAATCTCGATCGTAAATCAGTTAACGAGTCTTTTGCACTCTTTCCAATTTTCCGTTTTTACCTTATTCCTCGAAGCCAACTCCAACCTATTCTGCTCATCGTCGTCACCATCGGTGAACGTGGCGATGAAGACGTTAAGAAATCGAATTGGTATTAAAGAGGAAACAAGATTGGAAAAACGAATAATGAAAAACAATTATGATTTAGATGGGGAAAAGATAAGAATCGAAACCGATTATTGATTGGGACTGTAGCCAGGTGTGTGAAAGAGGAAATATTTATTTTAATGTCATCATTAAGGCGAAGAAAAAAGTCTTTCGTTCAATTAAAAACCAATTTTCGATTTATTCTCCAATTACCGGGCCGTTATTCCTTCTTCTTCTCTTTTTTTTTTCGATTTGTTTATATATATTTTTTTTAGTTGTCCAAAGTGCTTCTTGTATCTTTCATTAACAAATATCCATTTTCGATCGCTCGAATGCCGTAAACAACCGTCTATCTCGTTCTTATTTACCGCTTTTGCCTCACCAATAAATATAATAGTGAATCTTCCTCCCTGTTACGTTGACCTTCGTCTTCGGCCCGCAAAGAACAACAACCAGTGGAAAAAAGAAAAACGACGAAGAAGTTGTTGATGAAGAATAATAATGATCGCCAGTTGTTGTTGGCTCCTTTATTTTCCTCTTAAACGCTCTTATTGAACGTGATGAGCGTTTCTTTTGTAACGATTTAAATTCGTTTCTTCGAATCCCCCAGTATAAAATAAAATCGAAGAGGCGGCGCTAAAATTCGACACATTCTTCTCCGTGCCGTTAGTCCGATTCAAACGCTGATACACCAATTAGTGTTGTTTATTGTGATCGATAAAAGAAGAAACGTCGAGATGTTGTTGATGATGATGATGATGATGGCTCACTTAAACGGCACATCCAACGCGATTTGTTTCGCATTGAATGAACGGACGCGCGAAACTGTTTTACGAGGGGGGAATTTGCAAAACCGTGAAACGTTATAGCGCTTTGTTTGTTACGCTTCGTTTAATAATCACTCATTTGTGTATCCTCCGTTTAAAGCGTCGGTCGGCTTCTTCGGCAAATTAACAGCTTTAAATTGCTCATCGGTCCGAATTAATGCGCGCAGATCTTCGCGAACAGAAAGAAAAAAGAAACCAGGCCGTCATCCTACCTGTCTAACTTTTGATTTTGTTTGTTTCGGTTTTTTGCAATTTTAATCCGGCGATAACCTCATAATTTGTCTGCGGCTTGAACGTGTCGACCGCGTGCTGCGTTCCGAACTACTTCCACTTTTGCCGAGAAGAACGCCACTCTGTCTGTCCGTCTCTGTCTGTCGGCGAACGCGAGGAAAGTCACTCGCCGTCGTCGCAATTCTTTTTCGCGAAACGTGCGTGACTAAACCACCTGAAAATGACTTGTTGCCAACAATGTTGAAGAACTTGATTTTTCTTTGTTCGCCGTGCTTTGATCGTTTCTTCTTTATTTCTTGCTCCTGGTAATCGCATAATAATGTCAAACGTTTCGCTTGCATGCGACGCTGGCCGAGGAGGAATAAAAAGCGATTAAGAGAGCACGAAAGATTCTAATCTGACTGCAAATTTATCGCTTTCCGCAAATGAAAAACTTAACTGTGTGTGAAAAAAGCAACGACAAAGTGGACACAAATCATCGTCATCTTACCGAACCACCTACCATTTCACCTGAATGATGGATAGGCAATAGTTATTAAGATAATTGCACGTTGCAAAAATCGCGAAAGAAAACGAGAGAGAGAGAGTACACCCGCACCGTTTTGCTGAAACAAATAATCAGCAAGAAACAAACAACTCCTTGCAAGGTTCTATAGTTTGGTTTTGTATTTCATCCTCCTCCTCGCCATCATCATCATCATCATCGGCGTTACACATTATGACCGTCATTATGCCGCATAGTTTTATGAGGGCCCATTCAGTTATTATTGCCCACATTGTCCTTGTAAATTACAGAGACAAAGTGTACAGAACAATAAAGAAAGCGCAAAAGAAGAAGTGGAGGAGGCCAAACAAGCGAAGGAGTTTTGCAAGCGAAAAAATGTCGAAAAGCAAAAAGGGAGCAGCAACAACGACGGCGACACTCGCTCACTCAATCGCGTACAAAACTAGTTTCTTCGCCCTAACGCGCGCAGCAGCTCTTTCTTTCTTTCGACCCGCAATTATTTCGCTGGCACGACACCAACCGCCAAACCGATGCCTACCGGAAAATTCCATATCGGGCGCGAAAATCCGGGTTCGACTCTTTTATAAATCAACAGGAACCCAAACAACAAACAGCCATTCGCTAATATACATTCAGCTATTCGTAGCAAGAACAAATTCCGCAAGGAAACCGGATCTTTTTTCGTTTCGCTCCATTCGATTCAAGTAAAAGAGCAGCAACACCGACAAGAAAAAAGGATTAATTCCTGTTTTTCTTTCGATCTGTAATTGTATCGGTACCATTTGTAAGAGGTGTTCGGCACGAACGGGCAATTTAAACGTAATTTATGACTACCGTAATAAGGGAGACGATGCATGCGTGAAAAAGAGGGCGAAATGAACGTCTTTCTCTCGATCCTTCGGGCGGAGGATTAAAACCCGAACGTTCAGGCTCGTTATGAGAGCGACTTTATGGCCGTATGAAACAAATCGCAGCAATGATCGAGGAAGAAGCAGCAGTAACATGTAAACGACTTCCATCATGGTTTCGTTCCTTTTGTTCCTCCTGTTGCTCGTTAAATTAATTAAATAAAAGCACCGTGAAATCGGGGAGGCAATCGGGAAATTAGCGTTTGAGATCCTCGTTCGCGTCGCACGTGATTAATGGTCTTCGGTGAATGGGCTTCTCCATTCGCCCGACCGTTATTATTACTTTTATTCAAGTAAGTGACAACGAGCGCGTTCTCGGCGTTCATTAAGTCGCAAAACCGGCGACGATGATGTATCGCCCGGACTTTATTAATTTTGTCGATTACTTCGCGAACGAATCAAATCAAATTCAATTAACGCTCGTAACACATTACAACTTATTTACCGATCTTCTATTTAAATCGATTTTTTTGTTGAGAAAATTAAGAATTCCATTCAAAGTAAAAACGTCCCACGCGCGACGTTTCTCTAAAAGGACCAAAAGCCGTTATTTTCGAGTGCGTCACGTCCGAGACGGACGAAATCGTGGAAAAAGTCAATGGAAACGACATCCATTTTCCCTAACGAACGCAGTAATTAGCTGTTTCTTTAAGTAGCAGCCGAGGAGAGAAAATTAATCGTCTCGCTGCTTTCTTTCTATCCCACTGAGGTTTGTTAGAAAATCGGTATCGAGTAACGTATTAAACTAACAAATCTAAGGCGATACAATTTAATCTGCCTTATTAAGCGTTCTTTATGAAACGGCACTTCTTCAAGTCCGGTAATCATAACGATAAATTAGCGCCAACAAAGGGGATCGAATCGGGAAAGGCCGCAGACGCAATTAAACGCTCGAAAAGGGAAGAAAAGGATTTCGTACGAGCCGTGCACTAAATAATAACGAACCACGGAGACCAAATAACCGGTTGGATAAGATTTAAATATGTCACTATTACAAATCTCGTAATAATTATTTTGAAATTTATTCCAATTTAATCTCGTCCGCTCATCAAATGACTCGCTCCTACCACGTTGCATGTAATAGTCACCGTTTACTTCTTCGAATCGTCGTGAGCAACGTCCTTTTGACTCTCGAATTAATTCGTAACAATTTCGATTTATCAATTCCATAAGATAGAAGAACAAAAAGTTAATTTAATTTAATTAAATTGTCGTTTTCGTTTCCCGCCCCCCGGGCTACGAACCTCGATTCGTCGATGATGATGATGAGCATATCACAGGAATTAATTGGCCCATAAATAATCCGAGTCCGGTAATAATAATAAGAAACGAAAAAAATTAAATTAATTTCTATCATAAATTATCGTCCACCGAAAAAAGGGCGATTTCTGTGCTCCTTTCGTTCTCTTCTTTGCTTTCCGCTGGTAACGTGCCACATAACTCATCAGACTTTTGACATTATTATACTCTCGATTACGGTTTAATCGTTGCGAAATTATACATTCGCAAATCGTCAATTCAGAGAGAAACCGAAAAAAGAAGAGAAAGAATTATGAACGTTCTTCAATCAAGTTTTGGCACCTCCAGCATTTTTATTTTAATAGGAAAATTTGCATAAATCATTTGATATTCGCTATGTGCAGCAATTTATTTTCGCCAATGTTTTCCTTTTATGAACGGAAACTTTAAAATTCCCAATAGCCCAATAAAATTCCTCGTAAGCGACAATTAGAATGCAATTATCGAAATTAATTAATTCCATTAGAGGAACATTCTTTTTATAAATAATTAACGTAAACCACTCGCTATTTTCTAATTGTTATCGTAGGATCTAGAAAATAATCGATAATAATAGTAACAGTATTGGTGGTATTTAAAAGTAACTTTCGTTCACCTCCACCTTATTTTTAAATGCGGGCTTTTAAAGCAGGTAGACTTACGTGCAATTATTACTGCTCTCTTTTTGCAATTGCAAAAATTCGTTTAAAACGCAATCTCTGGCAATTTCCAGCGATACATTCTCGTTTCGCGCACTCAATACGTAAAAAAACAACATTTTAATCTTCAGTTGATGCAGATGACGATGATGATGAAATCCGTTGAAGGAAAATGCGATAACAAAAGAAATTAAACCGGCACTCTAAATAGTACTGAAGAGAGGCTCGTGGGCAGAAAACGATGTTGAAAATATCGGCCTCTAATTCACTTTATTCTCATGTAATTTTTAACAGCACAAGAGAACGTAATAATATCGTTTCGGGTCCACACTTTTAACATAACTTTTCACATTGCCGGCAATGGACAATTGTATTTAGAATTATATCCCATTTAAAGTAGTGCTTTTCTTCTACATGGACGAGAGACGCTTTCGTATACGATTATTAAGGCCCACACGAACCACGTAATTTCGAAACGTTACCACCGGCACTCACTTGGGACACACTCGTAACTCCACCGGAAAAAAAAGGAGTTTAAAAGAACTTCTTTTCCTCGTTCTTATTGTTGTTAATAGCGTCGGATTACCACACATATCTCGCACTCATTTAAAGGTACGACGAAGAGGAAGTAGGAAAAGCACGTTCACCATTCACGTATTAACGCGCGTTATTAAAGTGGGGAACCAACTTTGTTTTTCCCCATAATAAAAAGGCGACCCAACGTGTTCAATAGACGAATGTTTGCAAACAATAACAGCGACTGTCCATCAGCCATCGAACCGACGAGGAACCTAATTTTAAGACCGATTATGGGGGGTCCCTTTTCTTCCTACGACAACAAATAACTACCTGAAGCAATTTGTCCAAATCCGAGAAAGGGATTTTCTGCATCGCATAAAACAAACCGTATCGTCAATGGACAACACGTGTTGTTTAAATGTCGACGGGGAAGAGAAAAGGGCCTACGCCCTTATTCGAATACAATGGCTTTCCTGGAAAATCCACGTCTTCTTCTTTAAGGATTTAACAAGAAATGGGCGGATTGTTTATAACGTCTCTTTTATAAATTTAAATCTTCCTATCAATTAATTAAAAAGCCTCGCGTATCAAATACTAATTTATTGACGGGGACATAATGTTAACCTCTTTAGAAATAAAATGCGTGTTGAACGAAGAAAGGAAATGGGGTAATAATTGTCGACTTTCCTCCGATTGAGATATCAAACGGGCAATAATAATACGTACGTTGAGGACGATACCAATAACAATAATTTAGTATTATTTTCAGATAAATAATACTATTAATGAAAAGGAAATAAAGAAGAGGGAACGTAATCAGCTTAAAGGAAAACGATACCAGTGAAACAAAGCGAACGAGCGAGATTTCACTGCTGCTGCTTCTTTTATTTTCTGTTCTTCATCATCAACTGCAACTTCTTTGGATTTACGTTCGCGTGTCGTCAAAAAAAACATTCCATTCGGTCTGAAGACTGTAGGTTAGAGAGATTTTTTTTTGGAGACAGCCAACAATTGGCAGAAACGTCTTCGACGACGCAAATTTGCAAATTATTTGAATGAAACCAATTTTTTCGATTACCATAATTACGTATCGTCGTAGGTGGCCCCAACTCAATCTTCGTGCGCCCTCTTCTTTAAATTGTCCCCCATTCATTCACCTGTTCAATATGGTAATCAGAAGGATTTGATTTATTGTTGGCTCTCCATTATCATTGTTTCAAATATCAATCTTTTTAATAATAAATAACGGCCACAAACACGAATTAAAAGGACAAGGATGATTGAATCGTAAAAAAGGACGGTGCTATTAATTGGCAATTAATTTCCTTGGGTCCATTAACCATTTATGGTACCGTAAACAAAAATGAATGACGCTTCTGTCCCAACAAAAACCCAGATGCTTTAGCGCAGGGAATGAATGAGTTAATCATTTAAAACCTTCTTTGTGCGACCCATTTATGCGTACATTCCATTTATGTCGCAAAAAAGCATCCAATTTTTTTAATTAAACTTTTTTTTTACAACAACACTTAAATCTAATTATAGTGACAATGGGGCAATAAATATAATTTGCATTTAATAAACGGTTTTCTATATTGTTCGCGCGATATAATAGCGTCTTGTAATGTGTCTGCTTTTTAATTGAATCTTTTCACAATTTTATCGGTTTATCCGTCGAGCGTACGCATTGCGAAATCGTTGAATTCTTCAACGTGCGAAAGTCTTCTTAAATCCTTGGCAAAAACTGTTTGCAACAATTGACCACATTCCTTGTTTGTTTCTTTCGTTCGCTGGCTCCCATTTCATTATAGGCTACAGGTGTAACGTTTTGTATCGAATAAAATGCGAAAATGGAAATAAATAAACAAGCAAATAAATTAATGTTATAATATGTAATCAGCCTTGTATCCCTGTCTTTTGGATTTAACTTATTTCTTATATCGTAGATTATTAACATTTCTATAGTTAACAGTTAACACGTACAATTATTAACTGTTAATTGCTCGTTTGCATTTAAGCCGTTCTCTTTGTTCGCGGAGGATCCAAAGAATTAAGCCCACATGCGACTTGAATCAAATAACGGCGAATTGTAAAACCTCAAACGCAAAGAAAGTATCAAACAGGTTGTCCATATTCCCGAAGGGACTCGGGGAAGTTAATGACACACGACGAATTAAAAGCGAGAGAGAGAGAGAGAGAGAGAGAAGCTGAAAATCAAATCTTCTTCCAAATTAACCGGGCACCAGTTATAAATCACGCGATATAATTGAGTGAAAACGGTTTCCTTTCGAGAATTCTTCGAATAATTTTTAGAAAGTTTTTCACGATAATTAATGAAAATAATTACGTAAGAGCGATGATACCCTTCCTCCCATATTTTTCTCATCTTTTATTAATAAACATCAAACGAGATGTTAATGATTAATAATAATTTTTTTCGCCATCGTCCATTCTTGATTCTTGTCCGCGGGACGGTAAATAACACGATCAAGATTATCATCGGTACGGCGAAGATCTTTAACTCGACGGTCCGTCTAAAAGATCTCGGGAAACCACGGTTAGGATGGTAATAAAACGCAACGAAATGATGTGAGACCGATATTATAATATTATAAGAACGACGTCGTCGTCGTTGTCCGAGTGGTTTGTTGGTCTTTAAATATTCATTTACATCTCTTAAACCTCTTTTCCACTCTTTTACTTTTTGGAGGAATTAAAACGACGAAACGAGTAAGAGAAAAGAGGGAATGTTAATTAGTCTTATAAGTTTATTTATTTTAATATGAGGAAACGTTTATTCGGGAAAAAAAGAGACGAAGAAGTTGATGTGGAGCCGACCAGTGGGAAACACATGAATGCAACGAAAGTTATAATTGAGAAAAACCGGATTGTTTATTATTACCGGACGAATTTATTTCCAAAAAAGAAACAAGTGAATTAAAACCAAAGAGTTTTCGAGTTGCATATATTTTTCGCGCCCAATCGAGTTCGAAATTCGTTGAAAAGAAAGTAATCGACGATCTCTTCGACGATCGACACTCTCACAATCATAATCGACTCGTTCCCGATAAAATATTCCTAAATTAAAGGCCGTGTCTCTATTAGAATAATTTTAAAATTTACATGGTAATTGATTTGACCATTACCATTATTATTGACTCTTTTAATATCAACGAGTCGATTACTTTTTATTATCACCAATCATTCGCTCTCGCCGTCCAAAACCGAACAACTAGAAAATAATTAGAGACTCAGATGAAGGAAAAACTTCGAAACTCTTTTTTGCGAGCTAATTGCTGAAATTGCAAAGGAGTAGGAAACGGAAATGGAGTCACCTCGAAGTTTACGCGTCGGCCCATTTCTTATGTGGGCGATGGTTTCCGACAGGAATCGTTATTGTTGTTAATGGTACCAGCACAATAAGTCTTCGAGTCTCGTTTAAGAGCCGTTTCGAATCCACGCGATTCGTCATACGCGAGCGAAACGACGGCTCATACGTCTAAGACAAGACAAATCGTCGGAATATAAGAGTTTCGAAGTAATTTCCACAAACAAAGGCAATAAAAGAGGAACTTGACCGTGAAGACTAACTATTGTTGCCTACATAACGATTGTTGCATTCGGTCTACGCGCTTGAAACGGTTGAAATAATAATCGAATAGAAAAGAGATTTTCCTCTCTCTCTCTCAAACATTTGATGCGTCTTCGCCGTGGTGCCTTTAATAAGTCCTCGACGATATCGAATAGATGTACGTACTACGTAAAAGTGGCCATAAAAATGTTAATAATACCATTTTATTCGAGTGAAAGAGGGGCGATAAAAAGTTTGATCGTCCTCTTCATCTAACACGATCCACTCATCATCATCAATGTTAGAGAGAGAGTACGTTCGAATATTGTTTCTTTTATTACAATCCGATGGTATTTAGAGAAATAATTTCTTTTATTTTGATTAGTTTAGATAAATATTTATCCTCAGACTCTTTTAAATAAAAAAAAAAGAGCGGACGGTCTTTAAAATGCCACTTTCTACTCACATGGCCGTTTCGTTTATTGTAGCGCCCATTAAACGTTGGACTTTATTGCATATTAATTACATTCTTTGTTTACGACCCTCACGATATTTTGTAACGAGGCGAATCCCGTCGATGATGATTTATAGCTCAGCGATTAAACTCGAGTTTTACTATTCTTATTAGGATCACACATATTCGATTAGGGACCGAAACAATAGGATTCGTTTCGATATCTTAACGTTTCGCTTTCTTTTTTCGACGGGGAGCAATAAAATTAATTCGAGATAGAAGTGTGGGCAGATTTTATTAATTTGTTAATAGGAGACTCCCCCTGCTTTTTTCTTCTTTTTGCCGTTGCCTCTCGTTATTTCAATTGGATTTTAACGAAAAGTAAAGCATCGGTTCATTGACGACCCCAAATAAAATAAAATTAAAATAAACGGGGAAAAGGTGTAGCAATATAAATTAATTTTATTGTCGAATCTATAATACCTGGAACGTATTATAGCAGCAGCCGTCGTATAGGAAATAATATAGTAAGTAACTGGTTTCATTCACGACTTCTGTTACTCGTTTAATGCCACCTCTTAAAATAGAAATAATAAATAATTTTAAAACGAATTAAATAAAACGAGGGGCCGACTTTAAAGGAACTTTTTTTTTAACCAGAGCGACGATTTCAATCCAAACGAATTTGGAACGAAAGGAAGCAAGGAAATTCTGTTTCGAGTTGGAATCGAATAAATTCGAACTCTAATTGGATTTGTTTAACGGCATTCGAGGGTTCTCAAGTTATTCATCAAAAAAGATTGCGAAATCCTCTTTAAATCTACCGACATCCATCGAACGATTATCACGATGTGGGGACGAGGAAGAATCGAAATGTAATTAATATGCGAGAGAGTAAAACAAAATGAAATGAGAATAAACAAGCTAATAAATTAATAATTTTTATTGCGGCTTCAAAATTGGTTATTTCGAAAAAAAAAGAGACGATAATAATGTGAAGACGAAATGTTATGTGAAATTTCTTTTTTCCTTTTGGCCGGGAGAACGAAGAGCGGATAAAAGCGATATTTATTTTAATGATAATCAATAACATCACAATTTTAATACACATAACGAAACGGATTGGATTAGGCTCTCTCTCTCTCTCTCTCGTTCTCTCTCATTCACGACAAACATTTATGGTCCACATTTATTTTTTTGGAAACTTATCGAAAACGATTTAATCGAATTATTACGATCGGGTTTCTAAAATGATTAAATCGGAAGAAGAAGAAGAAAAAACGAACGACAAATTAATACAGAACGTTTGCTCAATCGACGAAATAAAAATAAAAGAATCCGATTAGAATTGAAATGAGTGGAATTTTAAGAGGCGACCGTCGTTTTCAATCTAATTGCATCCGTGATTTAATATTTGAGAATTCGTTGTATTGCCACGAATTTGGTTGGAAAAATCGAATTCTTCGTTGCGATCGACCTTTGGTTTCCTTCGTGGTATCGGCACAGAATTTGTGCGGAGCCATAAATTTCGACCCAAAATTGTTATTTCTTTACTTCCTTAGATAGTGGCTAAACCATTTCCGGATTAATTTTCGCCATATCTGCGTCCATTAAACTTGCCGTATCACTCTTTGCTACTTGACATTTCCAAGATAACAGTTTATCAACGCATAGACAATATTTAAATCGGCATGAAAGCTTTTTACTGCAAGTTTGTGCTTAATGGACAAACGAAGAAAGCCTTTGCCACTCGTCCTATGCGTGGTACAAGTTTATTATTTCTACCTTCAAGTTCTTGTAGCTGCCGTTTGTTGCTGTTGTTATTATTGCCTTCGCTTGTCTTCCTTCATTCATTCCCCAAAGATAGAATGCAAATTGCTTGTTATTTCTTCTTTTGCGTATAGGAATTGAATGGCCAATAAAACTCGTGTATTCCTAGTATTTGCGACTCTTTTTACTACCACCATTATATATTACTTAACATAAAATGCAAATAATACGGAATCGTACGTGAAATGGCAACATTCGAACCGTTTCCAGTGGCTAGTTACTGCTACCGGACTCGTCATTAATTATTCATCATCGATGGACTTTGTTACGAGGAATGCAGCGGACAAGAGAAGAAGTTCGGTTCAATTATCTTCCTTAAATCTATGCGATTGTTATTGCTGTTGATCTCTATCCGATTAGCTAAGGCTTCGCAATCTAATTGTATCGAATTTACCTTTCCGCGTCGTAGGTGAAAAAACGAATGAAAAGCGGATTTTATGAGTTTATTGACAATGGCATTGACGTTTCGTTTTCTTTCTTCAACTGCCTCAACACTCTATTACACGCAAGGCATAAGAATAAATTCGTCTTACTTTACAATCAACGGCCATTGTTTAATTTAATTATTTATTACAATAGAGAATACCGGAGGCTAATAATAATACTAAAGAACAAAAACGATTTAACTGCAATAATAATAACAGGTAGCGACGACGATAACTTTTTTTGCAAATTTCGCCTCGCCAACTTCCACTCGCATTCGAACCGCACAAGTCCGGGTGATATTCCGGAGTATTGGCAACCGGACGAATCCAGGAAGTAAATACATCATTTCATTTGAATAACAAAAATCGAGATCATCAAACGTTTATTTCGAAATGTTCCATCCAGAAGACTAAGAATTCCGGATTTATCGAATCCGGACTTTGCCAAATATTAATAGATGGCTCATTATCTCTCGTTTTTAAACGGACCTACGACAACACAAAAAGCGAGGTAATTAATTGTCGTAACAGTTGCGCCGTGATGCGAAGATGACGGCAGCCGTATTAAATAAATGGATCCGGGAATAAGATGCAATTTGTTTAAACGTCGCGTTTAATTCGCGAAACGATTTGATTTTATATCGCAGCCGTACCGAACCGGCTAAATAGACTAAAGTGTCGCCCTTTTTCTTAGCGAGCGGCGAATAAAAAGTGGGCGATATTGAGGACATTTAGTATTTTATGTGCGTATAAATAGCAAAGTTTACAGCAGGATATTCGATCCTCGACGATGACAATCCTTAATCCCCATCGTCGCATTATTGTCGATGCAATTAAATCGTAATCCGCGCCGTCACGTTGCTCGAATGCGATTAAATGGAATCACTTCCTGAAATTCGAACGTTTTAATTCGTTTATTTTTATTATTATTTCTCGCTATGCCGATTGCGAATTTTGAGTATTAAAATTGCAAAATGAAATGGTAAATGTGAAATGACCTTATAGAAGGATATCGAGTAAAGGGAGTCGGATAATAAAATATGTTTAGAAATGACAAAATAAATAAAAGTGAGCGAGCGTGGAAGACAAGCAACAACAACAACAATAATGTGAAATGAATAAAGTAACAATAAATAATAATAATATAAATAAAATATTCAGGAAATCGTACCGAACGAGAAAAATGATTTCCATTTAAAGCGTTTGGATATTTTATCTATCGGTATCGCTTCGATGTGTGTGGGCAATAAAATACAAATATATACAAAAGGCATTTACGATTTCAATATTTTTATCACAAGAAACTCCACAAAGCTGAAGAGGAAGACAACAACAGCAACAATATTATTGTTGTTATTATAATAACAACAAATTGTAAATACCTCTCTCGCTTTTTTCCCATGTTTTTTTCCTTCGAAATGTGCAATAATACCTGTTGGCGCCCGTAGTCTGGTCGCTTATAAACAATTTGAATTGCAAAAAAAACGCAATAATTAAAATCTTACGGTAACCAGCAATCTTTACTTTTTTGCTTCTCGTGCTTAACGTCTCTTGCAATCTTTAATTAGAATGGATTATGGCGAAATTAATGAATTAAAATGGTTCGACTCTTGCTGTCTTCGCCGTTACTTCTTGCATTATAACAGACGAATATTGTTGTTGTTGCTGTTAAAATTATTCGTTAAGGATGGATTGAATAATGGAAGACGCATCGAAGGTATCAAACAACTGGCAATAAATTGCGCTGTCATCATCATCATCATCATCGGCATCGACAACAAGTCGATCGTTATTACTATCATCATTATTCTTCTGTTTGCATATTGTAAAATTGTTATTCCAAACAGCTACAACAACAAGAACAGATAATTTCCTCATCGTACAATCAATTTGTTCGCGAGAAACGTTAATTCGATACAATCGATTTCCTTCTTCTCGATTTTCCCCGTTCTTTCATCGTACAAAAATTCTCTTAATTTCATTTACCAATTACCACCGATCGTCACGTATTGAAATGATGCCAGAAATGTGATCATCATCGTAACACCTCGTGTTGGAATTGAATAAAGTCGATGACAGGCGAAAAAGAAATAAAATTGTTGATGATGATGGCCAATGAAGTCGATTCCGGAGATGAATTGACAATAATCCGCGTGTTAGGTAAGAGTTAAGCAGGAAATCCTCTCATTCATTTATTTACGTTAATTAATTCCCTATTCGAATCGAAAACGAAAGAAAAAAAGAAATAAGAAATCCCATCATCATCATCATCATCCTCGCATTCCATCATCATACTAATGCAATTAGTGCGATGGCGTTAGAAGACGATCTCTCCGATTCTCATGTTTCGCTAAATGGAGCACGAAATAATTTGTATTTATAATTTATTACGGAGAGAAAAGTGGAAGCAAAAAAAAATGATGTTGATGAAGAAGAAGAAGCGATTCTTTAACATGATGTTAAACATATACACATATTTCAGGAGGGCAAAAAAAACGGCACCAACTATTTAACAGAAAAGAGCAGAAAAATAAAACATGTGATAAATATGACGATTTAATAAGCGTTAACATATGTTACGTTCGAGGTTCTCGCTAGTTCTTCATCATCCATAACTTTTTCCCTCTGCTTCTTCGGCCGGACGGGAAAAAAATTATTTAGGACACTCCAAACGGCCGCAACCGAAACTGCTTCCCATCCGTACGTCGTACATCGTAATTCTTGTAATTTCTCGAGGCAAGAGAAAAATGAAATCAATCTATTTTCGTATTTTATACAAAAGTTCCTGTTCTTAAATATAATAATGAAGATAGGTAAATAATTCTATTTTAAATTAACGTCTTTCGTCGGAAATTCCTTCTGCCGCTCGCTTACTCCGCGTCGTTTTATCTTTAGACGCACATCACGCAAATTTATCTCACCTATTTTACGTCGCGTCTTCGCGAATATTCATTTTGTGCATTATTATTATTATTATTATTCTTAGGTGGTACACGTATGCGTATGTACACGTAGGTATAATAGGATTTAGTTGACCCACATTTCGAAAATCCTTTTGATATATTCGCATATAATTAAAACACAAAGAAATTTCATGCGGACGCTTTTTTGAATTGTTGCCAAAACGCAAATGGGCCAATTACTATAAATTAACAAAATGCAAGAACAACGCCGGCAGCACCACCGCAATCGTCGTCGTCATCGACAACAACAACCACAAGAATTTTAATCAAATCGCATAAATCCGTCCATCTAATCCCCAACGCGTCACTTTGATCTTTTGTTTATATTTTTGCAATTTCGCCAGACAGAAAATCGCCCTTTAAAACGAGCATAACGCTGTTGCGTTTACTTATTAATAACAACCAGTCGCACGGTGCCACTCGTTGATGATAATGCGCGAAACGAATTAGCAACGATTGTTTCTGCAAATATTTACGATACTCTTTCAGTATTGCTCTCTGCGCCATCGTAGTTATTATTCTTCTAGACGAACAACAATATTAACCGGTCACGTTAGTGGGCTAGACAACACCATTAGGACGAAAGGGAAAAAAGCACAATTCGCAACTGCGCTAATGTTACGCCCGGTATTTAAGGCGAGAAATTGCAAACTCTGCAAAAGAGCGTGTAAAGTCTACGTACGTTATTACTCATTGCAATATTTACGGCGGGCAAAGCTGTGAAAAAAATGTAAAATAAATTACTACCCACGCACCAACGCAATCCAATTCTTTTAGGAACGCAAATTATTGCTTCGGCAACGATCCTTTCCGCCTTTTACTCGAGCTTTATTCATTCGATCCGAGCTACGGACGTTTAATTATTCTTCGATGGCGTCAACGTAAAACTCAATGAGCCCAGTTTTTACATCAATTACTGTCGCGTAAGAAAGGGGAAAAGTTTTGACAGCTCGTCTTCTTGGATAATAGACATGTTTCCCATCGATAATTAAGAAGAGATGGCATTAAACATGATGACTAGAAGAAGCATCAAGAAATGTGATTTGTTGATAAAAATAACATTCGAACCGATGCCAATAATGTTATTGTAACGTATTGGATGGGACCCGGTCTTTGATGGGCCATTTTTTCCCTAATTAAACGAGCGTTTAGCGATTAGAGAACGGAAACGAGAATAGTAAACGCGATGGATTCAAATATTTCCAGAAAATTAAAGCAGTCTGTAGACCATTAAGAAAAAATTAATAAAAGCAGCGGAGAACTCGTTCTAATTGATTGGCTCTTGGCACGACATACGCTCGTACGTTTATTAATAACAATTTTCCTCGCGTTCCTACCTTATCATAAACTTTTTTGCCTCCTCAACATTACAACTCTTTGGTAAAAGACCGAGTGTGAGGCAGAGAGAGAGAGAGAGAGAAAGGCTTTCTTGAAAAGTGTAATAGTAGCTTAATAGCTTTACTGTCCAAGGTGAAACAATCGTTAAAACAGGTAAACGCTTTATTAAATCGTTCGAATTGTTGTTGTTGTTTCGTTTGCGGAATTTGAAAATCGATTCGTACGGATAATTCACGAGCCGGACGCGCTTTTACTTATTGTGGCAGCAGGAAACATTCATCAAAGTCACGTTAAGTGAATGAAGATGGAAAGATAGCAGGAAGAAAAGGTGGCCGAAGAGGGAATGAAAGTGAAAGAGTCCGTAAACAATATTGGCCAATTGTAAAAAAAATCTTTTTTTGCGAATAATCAAATCGAATTATTTGCTGGTTGATGGCTCGTGTTTAAGGGACACGATTCAAATTTTAAGCAGGCATTCGTGCAAGAAATACATGCGAGAATGAAATGGTTAAAAGGAGACTGTTGGACACGTAAAGATGTGGTAGAAGAAGTCGAAGAAATTTATGTCTTTCGATTGATAATCCTCGGCCGTTCCTTAAGAGGATGTAACAAATACATTTATTATTTTATTCGTTTCTCTCTCTCTCTCTCTCTCTCTCGTTTCTTCGTCGCTTTATTACCATCTTTTACTTAAGACCAATACCAAAGTCGTAATGTATTTATAACGATCGTACTTACTCTCTAACGTGTCTATTATTATTATTATCCTCTCCTCTTTCTCTGATTTCGTTTTCTTACCCTCCGCCATCCAACCGACCATTTCTTCCTCTTCCTTTTCTACTTAATGTTACCAATAAATTTTAATACCCACAAACAACGGCAAAACAAATGAATGGTAAAAGAAACAGCAATAACGCGACAGTGTGTTGCAATAAATTCGCAATCGAAAGTGAACGATAGCGCCTTTTGCGAAATAATCTGTTAGATAAGAAGGCAAAGGGCTTTAAATAAATCTCCTTTTATTCGCGAGATACGAGTCGCGATTTTCCATCTTGATTTTGTTGCAACGACAATGTACGAAGGTCCTTCAATGGTTGTACTTAGCAGAAATTGTTTTTACCTGTACAGATGATACTTTCTTAATTGAACGTTTTTGAAAATCTCATACCAATTGATGATCTCGTGTTATAAAAGAGTTGCAGAAGAACACTTGGGAATAATTAACTGCGGGATAACTGATTGTGCATGCGTATGGACAAGCATCAGTGAAATGGGATTTCAGATGGCCAGATAAAGAGTGAATTAATGTAATCGCTCGAAAGGAAAACGCTAGAGGCGAATGTTAAATCACAGAGAGCAAGAGAAAGCATAGAAATAACGAAGAGGCCGTAACATAATCACCGGCAGACCATTAGTTTTCCACTCGTTTACGTGTCCATTTATTGTTTATCATATTAATAAGAGTCCCGAGTGGAATGAAGACATCAATTGAAACAAACCAACTTCTTTTTCCCACATCGCCCTTTCTCTCTTCAGCCAAAATCGTAATTACGAAAACCGAACTGAAATTCCAAACGAAACGGTAAGAGAGTCGAATGTAGAAGTCGACAAAGAACGGAACAAATGCTGGGGATTCGTTTATCGCACGTAATCTTACATATTTCAAAATTGACTGCTCAATTATTATTTTCTTCGGCGATCGCATGGACGAGCAAACGTACCACCCAATTTATTTTAATCGATTTGTCCACGTTGAAGAAGTTGATGATGCACTTGGACTAAGGTTTGAATAAGAGATGATAATAAGTAGCGCGGTGGGTCGATTGGGTGTCAATTAAATGCTACTTGCAACGAAGGAAAAGAGACCAAGAGATGGATGGATAATGTCCATTGATTTATTGTCTTTTATTATTAAAACCAAACTCTCTTCGCCGTCGCGTAGTCGAATCGTACACGTAGAAAGCGTAATTAATTAATCGCGGCGAAACTTTAACGAACTTTTGTTTATAAACAAGCGTGATTTGCGTGATGGATTGTTTGCAAAACAAATCAACCGGAGATTTCGTTGGTTGTTCGGGAATTTCAAACATAGAAAGGAAAACGTGGAGGCGAGAGAAAGATTGAATGACGGTTCGGTAATTGTAAAAGAGACGCGACGCTTGTTGATGATGGTGTGTTTTGTTGCGTTTAATTAATAAGAAAATTGTTTACGTTCCTCTTGTCTCTCGGCACGTTTTATGAAACAGAGTTTCCTTTTTATTAGGTCACACGACTACGATGCTTCTGGCCGGCCAACACCGGCTTTGGCTGCGTCTTCTTTCGTCGTTTTCGTATTAAAATTGATGCGACCAGAAATAGATTCGGTAGGAAATCAACGTGCGAAATTAAGACGCGAAATTCGCACGTATCGTATGCATAATAGGACTTTTATTGCGAGTGGCTGTTGCTGCGAATGATAAATAATTAAATTTGCATATTTATTTATAACTTATTTATCGATCCCGATTGACATTTTCGATAATTATAAATCCAAAGAAATTTTATGACCATCGTTATCATTATTAATTTATTAATGGAGTTATTAAATCGTCGCTATCGATTCGTGACGATCAACAATATCCAAAGACGTTTGACGACAATCAAACGAATATAAATCTAATTCGAAATAATTATCAATCACACGATTTCTCGACTCTTCAACGGTGATAACAACTATTCGTCATCCAACATTCTTCAACCGCTTAGTCGACAAGACAAACTACTTACAACAGGAAACAAACTTTTTATCGACTCCCTGCTTCGTTACCAAGAAGCATCTAAAAGTCTTCAACTGGTAGATGAATTCGATTCAAGCAGTCAAAATGTATGACCAATCAATGGTGGCAATTGGCAAGAGCGCCGATTAAAATTTGGCAATTCAAACATTCGCAAAGCGTTATAAACGGCGGACTCGGTCGATGGATGATGTTGATGATGATGATTCCGAGACCGTTTAGAGTTTTAATTAGAGCGAAAGAATTTAAGAGAATCAATTTATTTATATAAAAGTGTTACGTTTGTGTGCGTCGCAGAATGTTCGCTATCTCGCTCTTTCTTTCGCGCATCCATCGTGCGAATTTATATAATCGCGTCGTGGAGATCGCGCGAAGACGTCTCTGCGAAAATAGACGTCGTCGTCGGCCGCCTTCGAGACACGGTCAAAGAGAGTTCGCAGATGGAGAACTGGCACGGTTGCAAACGTTTTTTCTTAAATGATTATAGCAAAACTGACTCCTTTTTCATCAATTCGATCGCAATCGGTGGATCAATTCGAAAGGCGCCCTAAATCTTACGTAACGGCCAAACTGGGAAAAGAAATCGAATGAATTATTAATCGTCGTGCAGTTTAATAAGTGCGAGCAAACTCTTAAACGCACGGATAATTGCTAATTATACGGTTTTGCACGGGCATTAATTAATTAATGCCGTAATTGTTATTAATAAATAATGAGTACGCGCCGATCGAATGGATTGCGATTTTCTTTTTGCATTGCAATTAACATAAATTAATGGCGGTTAATGATAGTGGACGAACGGATCGTTTTATAGGCGAAAATCTAATACGAATTGCAGAAATTAGCAAACGTTTATAATTTCATTTTATTACGCGGCGATTTCAGCAATTCGTTGCCTGTATAATAATCGCTAATTAAATTTCATTTAATTCTAGTTTGCAGATAAGTTTCGATTCGAAACTGGTTCGATCGTGTCGCCGAATTTTCATCTCTTCTGCGAACTTATTTTTAGCGCATTCATAAAGGCCGAATTGCACGACTTTTCAGCGTTGCAAATCGATCTTCAAGTGCAAATTGCACATACACACGCGACCTTGCCTAAGTCAGTTGTTCCTCGTCGCAAGCGACCGTTAAAATCGAATAACACGATTTAATCGAAAAACGTTAAAACGGCCTTTGGAAGCGGTCCAAGTTCGATTTAAATCGTTATTTTTTCTATTAATCAATTTCCTCTATCCACGTGAAATCCGATTAAATAAACAAATCCCGCAAATTTGCGCCGAAAGTAAATTCGCAAAAGGAAAGTTTGGACGTCGTTTGTAAGGATAACAAGGCAATAGTAACGCGTTCGAAACTTTATTACCAACAAAGTTCGAAAGAAACGTTCGCTTGCAAAATGACACTTTTAGAGCAATCGCTTCAATTTTGATTTGTGGGGATTCGAGAAAAACGAAAAAAACAGGCAAAAACATGTGTTATTGGCCGTAAAATAGGTTGGTAAATATCTGGGTAAAAAGAATGAAAGAAACGGTCCCATGTTATTATTATTACATGTTATTTCAAGAAGTACCACTCTATTAACTATTTCCACTGGTGGCTGCAGACATTTATCAATCGTCGCATGTTATCTGGTTCTTGGTTATTTATTGTCTAAAAAATAAGTCGTTAACAATAACAAATTTGGTAAAAGTTTAGTCTAGTCGCCTGCCTCATAGTCTCTTCGGTCTTCGCGTATATCGACTTTGCCACCAGTTATTACCGTTTATGGAATAAAGTGAAGTACAAATTATTCGTTTTAGAAATTTCCAAATCGAATCAAACAAATAGAAACAACGTGTTTCGTTGCGCTAATTTCGAGCCATAAATTTTTATTTACGAGAAAGAAATCCTTGTAAAAATCTAGATTACAAACACGTGAAGATTTTTTCTTCTCGTTTCGTTTGTGAATTCCCGCTGAAAAACTAAGGCGTGTTGAGTTATGTGGAGGATGTTTGTTGTCCCATAAAACTCTTCAAACGTGCCTTTGGGATGGACAAAGATTGGAGTTTTAAAGGAAGGAAACTAGGATTTCGAACGTGTTAATTTGTATGTAAATGTTTGGATATCGATACGCGATGGACGAAGGCACATGATGATGAGACAATGGGAAAACTGAATAATTCCTTTAGAGCCTAAAACCCATCTCGGAATCGAATCGAATTCAAATACGATCCTTGTAAGTTTTCTTGCAGGCGAATATTAGTTATTAGTTAGAAATCTGGCACAAATAACCTTGTGTCGTTTATTATTTTTTAGTAATAAAACTCGGTTTCCAACTACCTTCAGGTCGCACCGTTAATAAATTAATTTGAGTTATACCTTTAAAAATGAAACGGAGGATCGTTAACGATGAATTATAACCGCTTAAGTAAGCGTTTCGAAAAGGAAAATGTGAAACCAAAACATGTAATAGTAATAAAATAAAATATCCCAGAAAAAAAGCGTCCTTCTCCTAACATAACGCATGAGCTGGGAAATCTACAAAGTCTTTGTTATGTCTACGCGGACGTATTTTCCTTTTGGAAAATTCAAAACTGACGACGTGCTTCCAGATTGTTTATAAAAAGCTCCGTTCGCTTAGGTTTTTGCCCTTCGCTTCGTATGAATGACTGTACAAACAATCTTCCCTCATCATCAGCATCAACAGTCAGTCAAGCCACGTTGTTGTTGTTATTATTATTGGATTCGATCGATAATCCTAATTAAAATCGCAACTTGCAGGTAATTTTCCATTCGTTCTTCTTTTTCCTCTCTCCGTTTATTTACCCGGCTCGTTTTCCCAGCTCAATCTTTCTCGACTGCCCCAAACGATTTCAATTAAAATACAATTTTTCCGGGAAGCATTTCGATGTCGTTCCCATCAATTAAATTATTTATCGATTGGAATCGTAATAAAACGATTGTGTGCACAGAAATACGAATCTGGTTTAATTATAAACTTACCGTTTTGTTTTATGTTCTCTTTCGTTCGTACGCACGTTTCTGATCACTTCTTTTGCCAGGTGCCGATGATAAATAGACGAAGACGTATCACAGACGTTCTTCCTTTTCTTATTTTTTCACCACTTCTTCGGCTTCTTCATCGACGAGCACACACAGAAACAACATCATCATATAATGTGGCACACGAGCGATGGAAGGAACGGCTAAAGAATTAAAAAGGCACCTTAATCCATTTCGTTTTTTCCTTCTTAACAATCCAACGCAATTAACACACAATAATAACACATTTAAGTGAAGCACTTGAATTGATCGTGTTGCGACGATTCGGCGAGACTTTCGATCGGTTAGCGAACTATTTGGCAAAGAATTAGCATTTCGACGATGGGGAGCGAAAAATTTAATAAAAACCGGAGGAGAGAGACTTTCGGTCACCAAGAGAAAACGCGATTTTTCCCTCCTTTCTCTTCCGTCATTCCACGCTCGAATCGTTCTTCGGAAATCTCTTCGCTGTTTTTTTCACCCGTCTGAACGAATACCTTTGGCCGAAATTCGTCACGTTTTCCCGAACGTAAAAATTGCGAGGATCACAAACGCAGATATCGATCGCGTTCGATAACAGTAACGACAATAATAATGCGACGATGATGTACCTCTTCTGGACGATGACGAACGAAGAGGTAGTAACATGATGGATTTCAAAGACACCACGTAATAACGGAGGAGACCGCAACAACAGACTGTTTTCTCTCGGCCTCTTGTCTTAAAAACCGAACGACCGGCGGCATGGACGTACTTCTTCTTCTTCTTCTGCTGTTGCTGCTGCTGCTTGCCTCGCTTTTAGTGCCCCCACTTTTCATATGAATTATACACATTTTCTTCGCATTTCTTCACCGAAACGGACTTTTCCTCCTTTAACACTTCTTCAACACCATCGTCGACTAATTTCTGATTCCAATTAACGATTAACTTCCCGTTTGCCACACTCGGGTTTTCGAATTTCGACACTGCAAATACGTGCAATCGCGAATAATAATTAAACCTTATTAATAACGTCCTAAACGGTCGCGGTGCGAATTAATTTCGGGCGTCGTTCCAAGCGAAAAACAAAAAAGAAAACTCCGACTGCTCCTGTACCTCCAGGATTAATTATTGCCATTTTTCGCGCGGAAATCACCGCTCTTTGCGGACGATTAAACGATTGTTGGCACGTTTTTTTTTTGAAAGAGATTCGACAATTTCGATTCTCCAAACGCCTTTTTTTGGATGCGAATTTTGCGATTATTATTTTTTTTTAAACAACAATTTATCGTCGATTCTAATTCCGTTTGAGATCAAACTTGAAATTCTGTCGAGTCTCTCGCGAATCCCACTTAATGTGATATTACGATCGTTTGTCGATGGAGAAGAACATCTCTTTCGTTCGTTGGCGCGAATAAATCGCACGTCGCATTCTTTAAATCCTCGCCAACGTGTCTATTTATGCGTTCCTTTTTGTTTCGCTTTCCCCGCTATTTATTTAGTGCGTGTTTAAATATTAATTTGCAAAAACCGCAATCGACAAATATAAGATAAGGATTTGCAATATCCTTATTGGTAAGAAATACGTAGGCAATTGTTTCGAGCATTGCGAGCGGGAATTTCCTCCGCAATAAATTTTATTTCCGTTTCCTTTTCTTCTTTTTTAATTTTGAAGAAATAAATTAGGTATTTTTCATAAATACGTTTTTCTTCGGTTCTGTGATCGTAAATTAAATATTAGTAGGTAGTCCGCATCGCTTGCGACAATCTTAACGTTACTTTAGGATTATAAATTATAGATTTAAGTCGATAAAAATGAAAGAGTGGATTTAGATCCAATAGAAAGAAGACGACGAATGGTTGTGATCAAGAGGAAACGCTTCGAGGAAGGAATGTATAACAAATTCGTTTATTATTACAATTTTCCAATGAACCAATTTATTTTGTTGTTTGCAAAATTCCGTTCGATGATACGTTAGAAAATTACAACGTACGAGTGATCCGAATGGATCCGCCGTAAGTCGATGAAGAAACAGGGAATTTCGGATCCGTTCCGCTCGAACATTTAACGCCTATTATTCTTTCACTTTTGCCATACCAATAGAATCGGAATTGCAGTGGTAATAAAATGCGAACAAACGAAATCGTTTAACATTAACGATTTGCAAATCCGTTTCTTTAATCCTCTCCCACTGGATACTAGCGAATTTGTTCACCGTTCTAATCCCAACCAAACGGTAATTAGATTTGTCGCCTTTTATAGAACGAGCGAAGTAATAATGATTTGCAATAATCGTCAAGTTGATAAGCAATAACAAACAAAAGCAATTAGCGACACTTCGTCGGCCGGTCTTAATTAAATTAAGCTTTTTCGTTTTCGTACACGTGCAAAAAACTGTAAATAAATAAACTTTTTCGTTTTGCAATACCCCCGCAAAAAAATGGCAGGTAACTAATTCCTTTCGATCGGTTTGCTTGGAGATAAATCTGTTATATCGCAATTTCGTTAATAAAGAGGCTCGTTTATAAAATTGGCGGAACCTCTTCTTCATCATCATCATCATCTCGTTATTCAATTCTTTTCTTTTTCCTCGTTGGTCCCATAACCAATGTTTATCACCGTCTTCTTTGGGTTTATCCTTCCCTCTTTTCTTTTTTTGTTAGCACACACCCTAGCATTAACATCAATTTACACCGGATCGAAAATTATATACGGATCGCGTTCGAGAAGCTTTCGATTTTAATCTATCGCCTTGATATACCGGTCGGATTTGAATACAATGGCGTGGTTATAATATTTGCATTTAATGATTATTTAATGGATCTAGGTTAAAATTAAGCGAAACCGTTCGTCGAGAGAAAAGAATCCGAGTACCACGAGCGATTGTTGCGAAACCGTTTGATGGGATAATTAATTTGCACCGCAATAAATTCGGTAATGTGGTTAAGTGGACGCCCGTTCGTTATGATTATTATTAATAAACGTTCGGAGTAGAATCGACATTGATTGATTGTTTGTAATGAGCGAGCGGTTACAAATAAAAATTGTGCAACTTTTCTCAAATCGAACAATAACAGTTCGGCAAGAAGCAAACAAAAATTGCACAACGTTCGAATCGCTAGCGGTTCAAGAATTTTCAAACTCAATAAATGGAAATAATTGGGAAATAGTTGGTGCAAAATGCGTTTGAAAGCGAGAGAGACGGTTTCTTAAATTTAGGATGGCCATTTAAATGCCATAGCGAAAGATTTATAATCCGGTTATTATTTCTTCGCGTAATTAAACGACTGGAGAGTTCTCGATGCCCTCTTCAAATAAAGTCGTACGCGAACGAGATCAAAAGATTTACAAGAATTTATAATCGACCCAAGCATCGTGTTCAGTTTCGTAATTTATAGTTTTTACGTTTCGATTTACACGAATTTTATGAGAATTTCTTTCAATTGGATTTTTGTTTGATCCAATTGACCCATCAATCTCTGCGAAATTCTTCATGTCGCAATTCTTCGCTTCCGTTCCAATCTGAATCAATTGAGTTGCTCTTGATTAGTCGAATCTTAATAGAGACGTATACGAGACGTAATTAACTTCCTTTCTTTTTCTCTCCGAGTCATTCCATCTCGTTTGCTCGGTTTTCAAGGAATCCAATTAATGAATTACATTCAATTATGTAATTTATTAATAGCGATTTCGTTATGAAGGAATTTATCAAGCCCAATTGACGTTTTTTGCTTCTTCTTTTGCTAATTGTTGTAATTTTTTGCTACAATTATTATTATTGCCATTGTACGAGATACACTTGGCCGCTAAAATGCCACAGACGCAACGATATTAATAACGATTAATTAAGATGTTGTTAAAACCGTTGTTAATTTCGCTATTTATTGCTCCGTTCTTTTTGCCACTCTTATAATTCGCGATTATTTATCGTCGAAACGCGTGTGGTTTCGCTTCGTTTTTTTTTTCTGCTCGATCTAACGTTTTCGAAGATTTATTAAAATCTTTATGAGGTTTTTAACCCTTTCACGCCAATTTTCTGTTTGCCAATTATCGCAAATCTGATCGACGATTCGCAGTAAGCGTTCGGAATCTCGCGTCCAAGGTTCGGTCTCTTGTGCCTTTCTTTCCGTTAAACGTGAGCAATTGCATAAATTCCGAATTGCCGTTTCTTGCCGTTAATGCCGAATGCAAATAATTAAATGGCGAAACGGCGTGCGGCGAGATTTTCATCGGATCGCAATTACATTTAATCATCCATTGGCGAGCGATTAATCTTTTCGTTAGGACCTTGATCGTTATTATTATTATTACTATCATTAATAATAATAATAAATGCATTAATCCAAGTGCGACAATGGTAATTCGATATCGCGTTCCCATGATTGAATTGCAAAATTTGTTATTGTTGTCATTAACGTTATTGTTGTTATTATTATTAATCGTTCGCCTTTTTGCATCGCTAATTAAAGCGGGAACGTGAATTAAAGACTGAATGGGCGATCAACGTGATTGCGAATCCTGTAAATGAAGGATATACATTCCGCAAATAACAATTGAGGCCAAATAAGAATCGGTTCAGTAAATAAATTCCCACGAATAACGTCTGGCTGAAATGACACGAAGCGAGCGACATTTCACGTGCAATTTCGCGAATCGAGATCGCATTTCGACTCGCAATTAATGTCTTCATTAAACAATGGGCCAATTTATTATAATTGACCGTGCCAATATAAGCGGAGGTGTATTTAATTAGATTGAGCCAATAATATTAAATGGACTTTATGTTATCCAGCGGCAGTTATTTCGTTTAATTAAGTGCGAAAATTGTTTTCGTAACGCACATTTTGCCATTTTAAACGAATATTGTCATCCGCAATTATGATTTACTTCGATCTAATCGAGCTTCTCCTTTTACATTTGCTTATTATTTTTATTGCGCCTATAAATAAATAATTGCTCCTTCCCTTTGGTAATTAATTAATATTTGGCCGAAGGAGAGGCAGGAAAAGTTTTATTTTTTGCGAATTAATTCTACTCGCCATTGCATTTTATTCTTATTAAATAATTTTCTATACATTTATTATTTCCCGTGCGCGATTATAAATAAAAATGTGATAAACAAAAATTTTGCACATACCACTACTATTCGCATTACTCGTTTTACAATTATTATTTTATTTTATTAACTGATTGATTATTTAATGGCAATTTATATGAAAATAAATAACAGCTTAATTTGCATAATATACAATTGTAACGAATGCGATAACAATATGTGAATGTATGTAAGTTGAATGTAAAGCAAAATGGCAAGTTTTATTGCAAATTGCTTTCTTACTTTTATTTCCTCTGTTTTTGTTTTATATTAATTCCTTTCGATTTGTTATTACATTCTCACTCGCTATCTGCCTCTAACACACAATTTAGAGAGAAAAAGAATATTTATGTTTCTCAAGAGGCACTTTGTGCACTTTTCATTATTCAAATTTCGAAACTTTCTATTCTTAAGTCCGCAATTTCAATCGAACCGCCCAATTCCCAACAACAATTCTCTCTTCGAAATTTTTGTCGAAAATCTCTGCTGAATATCTCTATCGAAGATCTTTATCGACGATCCTTGTCGAAGATCTTTGTCCCTGCTGCAGATCGCTGCTGAAGATGTTGCCCTTTGATAAATGAAATACAAGATCAAGTATCGCGCAAAATTATTAATATTCATTTCAGTTCTTAAAATTCAGGCAAAAACCACTTCATACATATTAAGAATTGGAATAGATAAGTGCAAATTATTATTTTATTCGCAACGAGAATTCCACTCTTATCTTTGCAGAAATAAAATTTCCCCTCATGCAAAATTTAGCTTGATATCAATTCGCCACTTCAGTTTGCCATTTCCAAACAAAATCCAATCATAACATCAAGAGATTGCACCTAAATCGCTCCATAAAGAAACCGAAATCTAAACAAAACGTTACACTTCATTTTAAATTACAATTTTTTTTCTCAGAGAAAATATACTTCAATAATAAACCAATTAAAAGCGGATGTATATGTGAAACAAAACGAGGAGTCAAAATGAAAGAAAAAAAATTTAGGATGCCCTCTTTCACAGTCCTTCGCCTCCTCTTCGTCCTCCTGCTCCTCCTTCAGTCATCATCGCCATCTCCAGGTGTTAGAATAACATTTTCAGTTTAAAATTCCGGCTCCGGCGAAGAGAAATTAACCAGACGCCCAAAAGCGCATTCCATCAACTATTATAACCAACGTCATCATCATCAGCAACAATAACTCTGCATCGTGTCGTTTGTACGCTGCGGGGCTCACAATTAGATTTCCACAAAGCGAGTGGAAAACGAAAGAGACTCTTCCTAGTGACAAAAAAGAAATTGTTGGCGCAAAAGAGCGAACGAAAGCGGTCGAGGAAACCGAAGGAAATGGAATCGCACTGCTGATCGCGATTGCTGGCGTTATTAATTGAGGATAATTTGCAAGAGATTGAAATAGGAAATGTGCGCGTACCTCGTTTCTTTTCCTTTTAATTCTATTTTAATGTATTATTTATAATCAAGTCTCTCGCGCTGTCACGCTATATACCGCGTACCCACCTATTTATAATCGCACTAATATTAATCTCCGGTGCATAATATATATTTAAGATATTCCGGTTGTTTTGACCGTTTCCTTCTTTTTAAATCGACATCAATTCTATCATTTTCCTTCGCAGCAACGCTAGAGAGAGAGAGAGTGAGAAGAAGCAAAGAAGTGATGATGGTGTTGATCATTTGCAAAAATTATGAATAATCTAAGTGGCGAATTAATTAACGCGATTAAATTAATAATTCATCGAGAGAATTAAAAAGAAAACTAGTCAAAGTTCGACATAAACGAAGTCTCAACGTCCATCCTGAAGCATGTCTTTTTTCCATTCAAGTACAAGTGAGTGGACACGCAAAGAATCCTCGAATGTAATAATGGAATACCGAAGATTCCATCCTTTGGATCGACGGTGAATGCAGACATTCCCGGCGTCAATCGATGGAAACGTTTGGTCAAAAGAATGTTCAAACTATTAAAATTAAATTTACAGTTTCCTCTTTTCAAACGCAATCGAAATTTATTAATTTTCCCACTTGGTTCATATCGCGACATCTATCAAAAGCAGCGCAAATGTACGTGACGACAACGAAGATGTTAACAATCCCTTCTTTTGCTGCGAGAAGTTGATGGATTTATTAAAAGGGAGCGAAACTTACGCGTTTTTAAATTTTCAAATTGATTGACGACAGCAATTTCATCCAGGCCAAATATATAGAGGAAAAGCGTTTTTAAGCCAAACGGTCAAGATTGCGAATTGGAAAGACAATCGCCATTCTTCGCATATCAAGTAAAAGTCTTCGTCCAGCAAGAGAAGAACCTTTCGGATGTTAATTTGCGAAATTCGTAACGGGACTTTGGTCGTTCGTTTTGCGTTCGAATCGAAAAGAAAAACGGGCCATAAATTCGTCAATCGACGCGCAAAAAGGAAAACCAACAATTGTAAACTAATTAGCCGAAATAGATTAATCAGTGCGTTAACGTTCGAGCGCAAGATGGGGAAGGCCTAATTAACTTGCCATTTACGTATGCAGCAACGGCGGAGAATTGAATCGTAACAAAAAGTGCACGGGAACTCGCTGCGATATTTTGCAATCCATCTCCTTTGTTGCACTGGATAATTGTATAGGAAACTATTACACGAAAATTGCACGGTGCATTACGGCAATAAGAAAAAAGAGTAATTAAATAAAAAAAATCGCTCGACTCTCTCGATCAAAATCTCTGCAATTCAAACGGCTTTAACGCCAAATTT
This sequence comes from Hololepta plana, assembly GCA_963695495.1. Lineage (NCBI taxonomy): Eukaryota > Metazoa > Arthropoda > Insecta > Coleoptera > Histeridae > Hololepta > Hololepta plana. Next base: position 1,912,282 of record OY968839.1, read on the forward strand.
CGCAAATATTATCGATAAAATCCTCCACGTAAACATAAACAGAATCAGGATCGTTTAATGCGCGCAAACCAAATTGAAGCGACGCGCTCAACTTTAAATAGGATATACGGATGATGTATGGAATTGTCCCATTCATCAACATGATTATAATAAGCGGTCGTTCAATTCGTGCATGAACCTTACGATACGGATGGAATCGGAAGACAAATTAATAAGCCGAATGGCGAAGAGGTCATGATAAGCGTGCTCGTTTCACATGCATAAGCCGATAACGTGCTTCTTGTTTCCCTCGTTCGGACGCCGAACATATTTGTTTACCGAATGATTTCATAAATAATCAACAACGAATGACCGATAGATTATAAATAAAACCGCACGTTGATAAACTATTAACGAATAGAAAATTTGCTCAATTAGTCAATAAGCGTTTGCCGAAGAAAGCGCTCTCATCTTGTTTGCATTGTGCCTCTAATCGACTTATCGATAGGAAGGATTCCTCGGTGTTGCTCGCCTGACGGGGGCGCGGTGCCAATAAATTTCGGAAACGATTCCCATCGTACGCTTATTATTAAACGCTTTTTATCCACTGCCCGGCGTATTATAATAGATAGAATAATAACGCAGATGCACTCATTCGACCACGGACCGCATCGTCCATCGTCTCTGATCGGTCCAATTTAACGCCGACATTAGCTGAATTGTTATCAGTGAATTTGTGATTTATTTTTTGCGGACTAGCAGAAATCATAATTACCAGCGATCCGTCAAATCCGCGATGACAATCGATCGCAAATCATTCGCGTTAGCGCTGCTATTAATCGCAGGTAATCAGTTTTAATTTGGTACGAAGCTTTCGCCAATTAATTAATTTTTTATTGCTGCTACTACTGCCGATGGACGATTTATTCAAGTTGTTTCTCTCGAAGATCGCACGATGACATAAATCTGGCGATGCGAAACTTCCTGACGTTTATTCGCTGATAATAATTGGCGAAGAATTCGCGGCATTAAAGCGTCGCTAATGATCGGATTTTGTTTGGGAGTCTAAAGTTTTTTTTGCGAAATTTTTAATATTCAGATAATAATTATTGCTGACTATTCCTTGCATAACGTAGGACAAGAGTCTATCATCGGCTTTAAATTTAGAAATGCAATAATCGTAAAGCAATCAACGGCCAAAATCAAGGCGCGAACTTTGTTCAGTTTCCTTTCGATTGTTAATTGGAGATATTTTTAATTTTCGAAAATACGCAACTTGCGTCGGCGAATTATTAATTTTCCGCTCGTTTTCGAACTTGACGCGACAATAACGATCGCAATAAGCGAGTTGAGAATTATTCTTCGCGTTGAAAATAACTTTTTTTCTCTCGCCTCTCGCTGTTGTCGTCCGCCGTAAATCACACGGGATCCTCGGTTTGGATGCGGGCCAAATTAATGCGTGACCGTATCCGATATCGCGTTCGCATTGTCAATTGAGCATGAACGTATTTGCAATCGCGATCTAATTATCAATTTCTTCTCTTGCAGTCTTCAACCTTGCGGACTGCTCGCATTGGAGCTACGCGAAGCAAAGTAAGTACAAATCGGCGATGGGAGAACAAGAATCTGCCGGATTCGATCGCCGCGAATGTTTATTCTTATCGCTTGCGAACGCACCGACCAGAATTCATCGCTTGAGTTTACATCTTCTTGGAACAAATCTTTCGGCGAGTTCGTTATTTATGACTATTTACGCGAGTCGAATTGCTGGTTAATTTCAAAACGTTTCGTCGAGCGCGAACAATGTTCCTTCGAAATTGCAAACTTTTGGCAAATCGGTTGAAAACGAAAGCGCCAGTTAAAAATAAGCGATAATATTTTTATTGCAAGTCAATTTCATTCGCAACACGATCGTAGAAAATAGTTGTAAACAAATTAAATGACGATTATTAAATCGCCGTTCTACGTGCATTCGCAAATTAATTGCTGCAAAAAGTGCGAACAATTGAAATGCACTCGACGTCTTATACCGTAAGCAAATCTACAATCCAATTGGTAATTATGAGATTAAACAAATAACGAAGGATTGTGCCACCGATCGGGAGATTTGAATTCGAACAGGATTTCGCCGTCCTTGTCCGCGTACCCAAACGATCTATAAGCAATTCGGAAATTTGCAATTTAAATGGGCCCCCTCGATTAAATTATGTAATATTTAAATTCTTTTGCCAACATCTTCAGTCTCTAACATCTAATCTAGTATCTGATCTAATAGGTCGCACTTCCTCTACGCTTAAAGCGTTTGGATTGATTTATTAATTATTCCATACAGATAATTGGTCCGGTTACTGCAAGACCGGCAAGAACCAATCGCCGATCAATATCGAAGCGGGAGCCAAGAAGTCGTTTCCGCCGTTCATTTTCAACAATTTCGACAGGAATTTCAATGCGATAGCGAAGAACAACGGACATTCGGGTGAATAATCGACTTCCCATTAAAAATAAATCCCTCTAATCATCATTTCGTCCAGTCGAGTTACGAATCACCGACGACATCGACAATGTGAACACTTCCGGCGGCGGTCTGCCGACGCAATACAAAGTCGATCACATCCACTTCCATTGGCCGAGCGAGCACAAGATACGCGGCAAACGGTGAGATTGCCGACAGCAACGATCGCAATTTTGATTACGCAAAGAAAAACCCGCCGTTCTAGGTATCCCCTGGAGATGCACGTCGTTCACTACTCCGCCAAATACAAGACGCTAGCCGACGCCATCGACAAGCAGCACGGCATCGCCGTGTTGGGCGTCCTCTTCGAGGTATTTTCCGTTCGATCCGCTCGCACCCGCGGATAATTTTCATTATTTCCACGTTTGGCAAAAGGTCTCGCCGGACGACGACGTCGCGTTCCAACCGTTGACGGACGTCCTCGCGAAAGTCGCCGCCGCGACGGGCTCGAGCGAAACGGTCTCGATCGATTTGCGCGCCTTCTTGCCGCGCGACACCGCCGGCTTCTACAGGTACGAGGGATCGCTGACGACGCCCGGCTGCAACGAGGGACTCATTTGGACCGTCTTCACCGAGACCATTCATTTGTCGCGCGCTCAGGTAAACTGTAGCACTTCGAGTGTGCAGATTGATGTCGATTGTTTGTTTTTTTTTTGTTTTTTAGATTAAATTGTTCGAGAGCACCAAATTGGACGACACGAGCTCGACGAATTATAGGCACGTGCAGAACAAAAACGGACGGATCGTCTATTGGAAACAGAGTCCGTCGATCGGCGCTCGAGCCTCAAGCTACCCGCTGCTTAGCACGACGATCGTACTCTTAAGCGCCACGCTCTTCTATTAAGCACCAATTAATCGGATCAATACGTTTTTTATGTCGTATATAAGAAGGAATTTTGCGAATCGCCAAACGCAATCGTTGTTTTAAGTTGAAATTGTTGCTAAAGTGACGAATGCAGGTGATACTAAAAATAATAATAATAACTTTATCTTCAAGAGCATCGGGAAATAATTACGCGTGCAATTAAACCAAATTAAATCTAATTAAGATTGCCATTAACGAATCGCTCGCATACGATGCGAATTGTTGTTTAAGTGGAACGACATCGGCGACGGGTAACATGTTCTCTACGTTATAATGGGACAGTTTTAAAACCATTTCATTTAGATAACATAATGACGGTAATAACATTAGAATATTATTTTATTATACAACGAAATAATATCGGCTGGACATGATTTTATTTAATTAAATTCGTCATTGAAGATTACATTTCACATTTGCTTTTTGTTTCTCATTTTAACAAGTTAATGACGTGATGCAAAAATCTATTGACGATTCAAACAATTTCCATATCCACGAATCCTCCGAACAAGAAAAAATCAGAACTCGTCGGATGTCTTTTTTCTCGTCCTCGTTTTTCTTCTGCGTTCGCCGACTGTCCGGCAAAAAAAAAGAGAAACGAAAGGAAAATTTTTGAAAAGAACGTTAAAAATCTCCTAATCGCTAATTAGCGAACGATAAATCCAATCGTTTCGCTTGGGTTTTTTCGGAGGGATTTCAGTTGGAGCCTTAAAAATGGTAGCGGCACGATAATAATTAACGATTCCCCGTTTTTCGTTATTAAGCGAACGATTCTTATTCGCTCTCTTTTCTTCCGCGTGTGCGTTCGCATATATAACGAAGAAGTTTTCAGAATTGAAAAAAATATCGTACACGAATCGTCGAAAGAAGCGGACGCGACGACGAAACGGAAACGAAACAAACCATGAAACCGACTTTCGTTCTTCATCTCGCCGCAATTCTCTGCACAGGTAATTTCAAATCGTTGCTTAACCAAATTTCTTTTGTTGCCGCTGTTATTCTCTCGCTTTCGTTTTAATACCATTATTTAACATTAATTTTCTTCCTTGTTGCAGTCGTGAACGGTCAGAATGAATGGTCTTACGACAATCAAGGTAAACGTACAATAGAATGACTAACGAACAAATAAGAACGACACTTGCGTTTACCTAAACTAATTGCCCGTCTGTTCTCCAGATGCGTGGCCTGGATTATGTAACGTCGGCCGTCGACAGTCGCCCGTCAACATCGAAGTGGAGCAAGTGGTTCCGTTACCGACGCCGCCGCTTCTCTTGCAGAATTTCGATCGGCCGTATTATTTAACGCTCGCTACAAGACCGAATTCCGGTAAGTCATTGTCCACTTTAAGTTCCTTCGGCACCAAACAGCGCCCTTTATTGCTGCAGTGTGGTAACGCCAAAGAATCTATGTCCGTGTAAAGTTACAAAAAAGTTATGGCGCAAAATTGTCTTAAACTCGCGAAAGGATGCGTCGTAAAGGCGGTAAAATCGCTTCAAGAGCGTTCGCGAAGACATTGACGACGATCGTTGACCAAAACGACCAAAAGCATTAAGTTACCGCGAGTATCATTGATCAAGAGGAAGCAAACAAATCGTCATTGCGTCTCGCCACTTATTCACTCGATTTTGCTGAGTGCGCAAACGAATAAAAAAAAAACGTTTAAGACGTACAAATCGCCTTTTTTGGCCGAAGCAGATTGTGTTAAGTAAAAAAAGAAATTCGGATCGAAAATAACAAAGCTGGTTTTTCTTTTGCAGTTGAGGTGCGTGTGTCGTTTCCAACGGACGATATCCTCGTAAGCGGCGGCCCGTTAGATCATCCCTATCGATTCGATAACATCCACTTCCATTGGCACTCCGAGCACACCGTCGACGGTTACAGGTTATTAAACGCAAACGGCCGAACTGTTTGAAATTTTTTAATGACGTTTAAAATTGTTAATTAGATATCCATTAGAATCGCATGCCGTCCTCTATTCGAGCCGATTCGACAATTTGACGCGAGCCCTCGAGGTGCCCGGCTCGGTCGCGGTCATTGCCGTTTTCTATGACGTTAGTAATGGGACTTATCGAACGGAGGAAAAAGAGAAGCGATTAAAATCGGCCCAATTATTGTTCTGCCGTAGGTGGACGATTTCGGTTTCGACAACGAGGAACTGCGATCGGTTTTCGATCACGTCGACGAGAACGCCGCGAGCGGATATTACGCGGGGGAATCGGAGACGGTCGTCGAATTGCCGCTGAACAGTTTCTTTCCGCTCGACGTAGAGGACTATTTCGTCTATAACGGCTCGTTGACGACGCCGCAATGCAACGCGCCCGTGTTGTGGATGATCTTCCCGCACGCCGTGTCCGTCTCGCAAGGACAGGTGAGTGCGGATTCGCGTCGGCGACGTTTCATTCGCGACGCTTATCTTGCAACGACTTTTTGCAGTTGCTGCCGTTCGCCAGGATGCCACCCAATTACAGGCGATTGCAGCCATTGAACGATAGATCCATTTTTATTAGTTAATTAGGTGTTTTGTTTGAATAAGAAGTCGCGTTGTGTGTGTATAGAGCGCGGCGCAAATAAAGGAACGATGATATACATATTTTGCTGTTTTGCTGCAACGTCATCCGTTAAATATTTGCGGAGGAATAATTGCGGAGAAAAGGAAAGAGGACGTACGTGCGGAGCGAAATTAATTGCACGATTGTTCGAACACGCGCGCGACATTTCGTTTTCGACGTTCGATCTTCGGAAACAATTCGCCCAGTATCAGTGCCATTTCTTAACGCTTTCTTTGCGGCGACCAAGTCTCAGATACGCGAATAGAAGCGACGGAAAAGATCAAATTAATCGTTTTCAAATCGAATCAAAAGCCGCACGAGGATGTTTAATTTGCGAGCGCTTTACTTATCGGCGCTAATTTTCGGTGAGTCTTATCGATCGATTTGCGAACAAAACTGAATTCGTTTCGATTGCAGGCTGTTACTCGCACCAGAACTACGGCGATCCGGGTAAGCGATCGATTGGAACGAACGAACGAACAAACGTTCAGCGATGACGATTTATTTCAATTTGCAGAAAACTGGCCCGGTTTGTGTCGGACCGGTACGAGTCAATCGCCGATCGATATCGACGAGGAAGCCGCGATCCACACGCACGATACCGACACGACGTTCCACGTTCATTTCGATCAGTTCAATCGATCGCCGTTTAAAGTGCCCGTGCACTTTAAAGTGACCAGCAACGAGTACGATGGTCGGTCACGTTTGCGAATTGAACGATTTGCAACGGAATTGATCGTTAATTTGTTCTCTGTTTTAGTGAAAATCGAACCGTTACCGTCCAATCAGCAATTGGTGTTGCAATTTTGCCGTCCGTATTGCAAAAAATACGTGCTCGATAGCATACACTTTCACAAAGACTCCGAGCACACGCTCTCGAAGAAACGGTAACCGCTTGCGCCGGTCGCGTCGCAAATAAACCAGTCTTCCATTGCTTTGTGCAGGTTTCCGTTGGAATCGCACCAGATCTACCGCCAGCATCAGTACGACACGCTGGAGGAAGCCCTCAAGGTCCGCGGAAGCGTCACGGTTCTCGCTTCATTCTACGAAGTATCGCTAGCGTAATCGTTCAAGTTCTCATTAATTATCGCTCGTTCGATTCCGTAGGTGGGTTTATACAATAAAGGGCTTTGTAACTTTTTCAAAACGATCCCGAAGGCAGGCCAAACGATCAACATCAATTTGAATCCGTTGCATTTCGTGCCGCATCATCGCCGCTGTTTGCGTTATTACGTTTACGACGGATCGCTTACGACGCCGAATTGCACGGAAGGTATCACGTGGATCGTGTTCAAAGACCGACTTCACATATCGGCCGAGCAGGTGATTTGAATAATTCGCGTACGTTGTACGACGCTAATTGGGAAACAATGATTGATCGATAGATGCAGACTTTCGATAACATGCCGAACAATGCAAGAGGTTTACAAGAATTAAACGGACGAACGGTCTCTTACAATAAAATGGTTCCGGTCTTTCATTAAGGCAACCGAATCGGCGTACGTTTTTCAATCGAGGGATTAACTAACTAATATGCAAAATTATATGCAATTTGTTATTAATTTTTTTTTGTCATATCTAAGTTCAAGGTAACTTATGTTAATGGCAATTAAATTCGATTAAGATAAAACGCGTATTTTGGATCGTTTAAGTTGTAGGCAATGTTAATCACGTTTCGACGATAAGGCACTTACAAACCAGTTATTCCTTGAATTTCCAATAATTAAATAGTTTATCGTCTCTAAAAGACGAAACGTTAACACGGACACCTGGATGGAAGGTTCCAAAATAATTTTAGCAGCAGGTAAAAATTTATCTACAAGCAGAACTCCAGTTTAAAGGATTTCTCTGCAAAATAAACGCACATAAAGATTATTCTTTACAAAACGAATTTTAACCAGTAATTTCTGTTGCTGCTTCATGATTTATTAATTTGCTGGTTGAAATTAGGAACGCTTTTATTTTAAAGCAAAACGGAAGCTGCATGAGAGATTACTATCAGAGAAAGAATCCCTCAGGTAATATATTTTTGCGGGAATAGGTATAGATGTTGGATGCGTGAAAGAAACGATTCTATTATTATTTCAAGAATGCGCATCTTCACCAAATAAACGGACGTAAACAAATCTCCATCTGTAAAGTGTTGCCATTTGGAAGCTGCAAGCGTCGTTTGGTTTAGGTAAACTTTTTATTTTTTATTTATTTATTTCCTATTTATGTTATTAATTCCCGTCGTTGCATTTTAAATGTCCCTCCGTTGAGAAATTGTTTAAGCAAACTTCACGAACGTTCACAAATCAAATAGAACGTCAAGTTGTAAAGTTCAAACGTCAAATAGTTGTACTAAATAAAAAATTCGTACATTATAAACAAAAACGCCATGTAATATTAAATTAAATGCAATTTAAAATATTAAAAATCATTTGTTTCTAAGTAAGTTTCGCGTAGCAATTAAAATTGCATGTGAGAAAATTTGTGTGAAAAGGGATCGTCGTGATGCCATTCCTAATGTGAGGATATTTCTATTAATTATTGTCTGTTTCAAGTTAATAACAAATACGATCGCGTATGAATCTGAACGAACGTTATGGAGGATAGTTTAAGTGTGAAATCGAACGAATCATTAGCCACAAGTGACGAATACGATTTCGTTTCCGATAAGCCTGGAATGAGTAAAACACCTACTTTAGACATAGCTGGTAATGGCGATATGAACGAATTGAAAAATGCATTGTCTGAAGTATTGGAAGAGCCAGAATTTAACGATATGAGTCAATTAATTCAATACAAACCGAAAAAAGTTGGACAATCACAGTTCTACAGTTATCCAACACATGCAGCTGCTAATGCAGAGAAATTGACAAAAGGTGATAACCAACACAAGGTGTCACCGACTGAAAAGCAAGATGTTATGAAACCTGAAGAGTTCAGCGATGAAAGTGATAATTTCACTGCAACTGATTATGATGATGAAGGTAAATTGATGATAATTGCATTAAGTCAATTTAAAATTGTTTGTATTTTAGTATCTGATGTTGATCAAGAATGCACCATCTTCAGTGGCGTCTTTTATTTGGGGGCAGCTGCCATAAATGCCCCCAAATCTGAAACAGAGATACAACGTAATATGGGCATCCTAAATGGCCAGTGCACAGCCCAAGGAATTAAAGTATCCATATCCGTTCCCATATCATCACAAGGCTTAGTTGTGTATGTAATCAACACACAATTGTATTTATCATATTACGATTTTTTTCGACATTTCTAGCTTATATGACGGTAATACGAACTCCGTAATTGCACGCTACGAAATTCAACGCATTCTCTTTTACGCACGCGGTGCCATCGAATCGGATGAGGCCAGTTGCTTTGCGTTCACGTGGTCTCACGGAGATACACAGGAATCTGCCATATTCCAATGCCATGTATTCAGATGTGATATTGCCGAGGCGGTGACTAGAGTTTCGGGTAAAACTTTCGATCATATTTTTATACGGAATAAAATAAGAACATCGATAACAATTTTAGGTTGTTTCGCAAAAGCATTTCAACGCGTACCGAAATCGATGAGCAGCTCCGTAGCTTCTGCGATCGACATGTCGGCCTCTATAACGACACTATCGGAACCACGTACGTTGTTGTACGTCTTTGAAGTGAGCCTAGAGATTCGCGAGGACGAAGGAAAGGTATTTTAATCGATTTGCAGGATGTTTTTCGATCGACAATCGATATTAAATTAGTTTCTTTTCAAGGGAACGTTCAATCCCGTCTACAAGGACAGGAGCGGATTTAAGATACGCGTTAATCTCGAGAAGCAGCTACATTTGACCATAAAACAAGTATCCGATAACGGACCGCAATTGTATATAGAACGATGTTTTGGTGTGTTAATCGCTGCGGGACGTCACGTGCGTCACTCCGATATGCAATTGCTGGAGATGGTCCGTTTTGCAAATTGCACAAATTAATTATTTACAAGTTAGTAATAAATAAATGTTTAGGTACCAAATACGGCGCAACAAAGCGAGAAGAATTGCACGACGATTTGCGCATCGTGGGATCCAACTGAATCCGCATTCGAGCAGTTGAACATTGAGTCGGCAAAGGATACTAAGCAGTACATGACGGTGGCGGTAGATTTAGTGATAAGAGGTATCCAAGAGCCGGTTAGGTTCCCGATCGAATCGTCGGTCCGTGTGTTCGGGCAGAACGAGAGATTTTGGTATTTTCAAAAACGTTCGCTAATACAACAGTTTATATTGAATTTGAAGGAGGTACGACATAATTCTTTATATAACGCGCGCGCTTAACGGGCGTACATCGTCGGCATTATTATATTGACATCTGTTTAAATATTTATTTATCATTTTTTCATTATTTAAGGTTGTTACAAACGATATGACCGATATTTATTACGAAGTGTTGAACATGGAATCGTCGGGGGAATTGGATAAGAACGCGTTGAATTTGACATTGAACTTTTCTAGTTTGATTCAGTCGCCAAGCGTAACGTCCATCGATACAATTACGCCAAAGGATGAATGCCAATCGGGTACGTTTAACGTTATTTCTGTTGTTGCTGTACATTGTAGCCTGATAACGGTTTTTTTTTTGCTTTCGAATGATAAATCATGTTGTACGTTGTATTTGTGTCAGTGCAGATAAGATTATTTTAGCCACATGTCGAGGAGTAATGTATTGATTTTTAATAATTTAAAATGTTTTCGTTAGATGGTGACGAACCATTACTTAGTGGTACTGGGATGGTATCTAAAGATTGTTCTGAAGATGTTTTAGACAACTGGGCGGATGTGTTAAGTCGATGGAAATCGACTAAGCAACGGCCTAAACAATTAACGTCGCTAGTTAAACATGGTATACCGGAAGCGTTACGCGGCGAAGTTTGGCAACGTTTGGCCGGCACGGAAGAAAATACTCAAATGATGGAAAAGTACCGAATACTCATCACTAAAGTAATATGAGAATTAAGATTTTTTTAAATGAAACTTACGGTTTTTCTTGCAATTAGGATTCCTCGTGCGAGAACGTGATACAAAGAGATATTGCGAGAACGTTCCCCGCACACGATTTTTTTAAAGAGGCCGGTGGTCTAGGACAAGACTCTCTCTATAGAGTCAGTAAAGCTTATGCCGTTTACGATTCCGAAGTGGGATACTGTCAAGGCTTGAGCTTTTTAGCAGCGACACTTTTATTGCATGTACGTATATTAATATCTCGTTGATTTAGCGTTATAATCATGAATTATTTTAGATGCCCGAAGAGCAGGCGTTCTGCGTCTTGGTGAAGTTAATGTACGATTACGGCTTACGCGATCTGTACAAAGACGGTTTCGACAATCTCTATTTAAGACTGTACCAATTGAACAGACTGATGGAGGAACAATTGGCCTCTCTCAATCAACATTTTAAAGAGCATCACATCGAAACGCACATGTTCGCGTCGCAGTGGTTCTTAACGTTATTCACCGCACGATTTCCATTGTACTTCGTATTCCACATCATCGACGTGTTCCTCTTACAAGGCATCGATACGTTATTCCAAGTGGCACTCGCTTTGCTCATTGTATTTTATTACCTCATCGACCGCGAGTCATCGAATTGATTATTAATTAGCAATTTATTTTTGTAGATGTGCAAGAAAGATTTGCTGCTGCTCGATTTCGAAGGTATATTGAAATATTTCCGTGTGCAATTACCAAAGAAATGCAGGAACGAGGAGAACGCGCAGCAAATTCTAAAAACCGCTTGCAGCATAAAAGTGAAGAAACTGAAGAAGTACGAAACGGATTTCTTAACATTGAAAGGTACAACAACATTTTATCAATCATGAATCACTAACATATTTCTGCCGTACATCACTCCAATCATTTCTGTTGTGAATAATTCACCATACATTTATTATTTATCCTGTGTGATTAAATTAAAAGAGAGAGGGGTTCTTACATAGTTATAGTACTAAAAAAATAATTTAGTAGTATTAGCTGTGTATGCCCTATCTAGACAGTTGGGACATTATCATGTTGGATTCAGAGGCGGCCCAGAAGGAGGAACGTAAAGCGACCGAATTGGAGCAATTGCAAATGACGGTCACTAGGTACGAAGACGAACGTAAACTGATGCTAGACGAGATATCGCAATTGAAAGAGATGCTAAAACGCGAAGTGACACAAGCGGAATCCGAGAAGAAGAGCAACGTCGGCATCATAAACGAATACAAACTCGTCAGACAGCGATTAGATTCGCAATTGAACGCGACCAAAGCCGAATTGGATTTATTGAAGGTATTTGCATTGCATCATCATGCAAAACAAACAAAAATCACTCATTACGTTTATTAATAATTGCAGTCGAAGGTGTCACAATGCGAAAAGTGTTCGAAATGGTTATCAGACAAGTTCTCTAAAAGTTTGGACAAAGATATTAGTATAGACGATCAAGACAAAGCGATGGATCGAATAAGAGAGCTGGAACTCGAATTGGCTCAAACGAAATTGGCCCAAGTCGAAGCGGAGTGCCGGAATCAAGTGATATTTATTCCTAATGCCGCTTTTATCTTCATACCAATCTTATAATCGTAATCGTTTCCAGGATTTAACGCATCAATTGCGTTCGACGGAAGTCGAATTGACCTCGGCAAAGAACAATTGGCCGCCGTGGTTGAGTAAAACGTTGAGCTCGATAAAAGAGGTGGCGAACAAGAAGGATTTCACGCTGAGCGGCGGCATTCCGACCACGTCGCCGTCGTTCATTTCGCACATTAATTCGATGCGTAAAGAGAGCGCACCGCAAATGCGTGCGGATAATTGTAATTCCTATACAGTATTCAGACGCGATTCGGCGCCGATCATTAAGGATTCGCAGAGTTGCAGCAGTTTGAAAACGCAAAACTGATCGTCGGTGCTGTTGCGTTACTTTCGTTGATAGAAATCTCATCGGTTCGTTTTGATATTCTCTTCATTACTACTTTTTTAATTTAATTATTTTTTGATTGATTATGTGATACGATACGGTTTTCTTTTTCTCTCATTTTTGCCATATTATTCTTATTATTATTACGATAGAATTACAATTTTATTTGGTATAGTCGACGGTAAATGATAACAAGTTATAAATGGGAGTAATACTCGATGACAAAAATTAGTTAACTTTAATATCACAAATGAAACGTAGCTAAGATAAATGTTAATTCGGGATGATAGCGAAGTGAAAGCAGGAAAATCAGATTTACGCGAATGATAAAGATGCACAGTGCTTGACTTTAATGTAATTAACGTATATGTAAATAGAGCATATTCGTCGTTTAAAGTAAAAAAGTAAATCAGCGCGATGGCCTGCCCTGAAGAAGTGTACATGTGTGTGTTGTCCCCTATTTATTTATGGCTTTGTACTCATTCGTTCTATGAAATATTAGTAAATTATTGCTTTGCCAATTATAATCAGAAGTACGACATAAGTTCTCATTTTTTTTTCTTTTGTATTTGAGAAAGCAATAATTTTAACGAACATGTTATTATTTGGCTTTTGTAAGATAGCCTTAAAATGCCATATAAATATACATCTGTAGAGAGTAACTTAATATTTCAACAAGAAACTAATCGAAATAGTCCAACATTTTTACTTCTTATAACCAAATTTAATTTATATTAATTTTCGTACATTCTTTCATTCGATTTAAAAAAATATAATGATACACTCTATAAGAAAATCGTTCAGTTCGTACATTTTAATGCATTTAAAAATATAAAATATTTGTTTCGTGAAATTAATTCGGCTTATGTTGACGAAATGCTATTTCCAAGGCGGTTTCATCAGTCTTTTCGATGCTCCACATTTCCCGGCTTTGTTATATTCATCTTGAACCTGCAAGGAATTTATGTTTCAGGTATATTTTGTGCAGATGATATATTTTTCTTTACCAATTCCTGATGCCAACAACTGCTCTTATCGTTGGTCTGTTGCAATCCTTTATTATGATTAGTATCTGGTGCACTTGTCGATTTTGGCAATAACTAAAATACGAAAACTGTGAATGCTTTTCGTAAATGATTTCTATATGATTCATGCAAATTACATCTTTAATATGCGACTTTAGTACTAGATACCGAATAAATGTTCATTTGCCAGTATATATATGAAATGTTATAACAAATTATTGTTAAAATGATTGCGAATATTACCATTTGCACATATTTTTGAAGTTCGCTTTCGATTTGTTGCCGATTCCTTGGTTTTGTACTAACAGGTGTTACATCCATCGTTTGCATTTGTAACTCTTTCGGCTCCCTTTTATCGTAAACTGGCGACTGTTTGCCCGATAGTAATTCTTCCAAGTTACTATAAGATTTCGATTTCAACTGGTTCAATTGGTCGTTATAAACGTCCGGCGACGATGGCGTTTTGCTGTTTATTAATTTCATCGCTTCCCTCCATTGTACTTCCATTATTTTATGTAACTGATGAGCAATTTTATCTCTTCTGTGAGACTGTTCCTGTAATTTCGACTCTAAACTATCTATTTTTTGATTTGCATGTCCTAATTTGACACTGTACAATCGGATTTCCTCTAGATGCTTCTCTTCAAGCAACTGCACTTCTATCGTATGTCTAAAATGATATAATTTAAATTAAATATTTGAAGTACATAATTGTAGGCAATAAATTCTACTTTTCCTCTAAGTTTTGTATATGTTGAGCTGCCGTTTTTGCCACGGTTAGCTCGCGATTCTTGATTTCCTCTTGCATTGTCTTCTCGGCAACTTCCAATTGCTCCTGGAACTCTTTCAGTTTATCTCTCACGACAACCTCCACTTGGTTCTGATAGAAATGCCTCAATTCCTGTTTCGTTTTGTCCGTCACCTCTTTCGCCTTTTGATGATCCTCTCTTAAACCTTTCTGAAAATATAAACAAATGTAACCGTGTTGATGTTTAAAAGTATAAGAATCGCACCTCGATTTTCTTATACGATTCCACGTCGCCAAGCAGTTTCTTCTGTTGCTTTTCCAGTTCCTTTACGCGGTCTTTGGCATCATTAAAATCCAATTCTAATTGAGTATATTGTGTCTTCATTTTAATAAATTCAGCCTCGCAAAGTTCCACCGTCTTCTTGCCTTCGGTTACTTCTTTTAATGCATCCGAAACTGCTTTTTCTTTCTAAAAGAGATGATCGACGAACATAAATCAATTTTTAACATCTATTCAATTTACAAACCTCTTTGATTACCAGATCATTTTGAGCGATTATGTCACTCAACTGCTTATTCTTCGCATCTAATTTATTATAATCCGTTTTAATTCGATCAAGATCTGTTTGCAAATTATCTATTTCCATTATTGTCTGAGCATTTTGCGTCTCCAACGTCGTCACTTTCTCGTGGCTACTGTGAGCTAGGGATAGGGCTTTGGACGCTTCCGTTTCATAATAAGCTATTTTCTAAAACCAAACGAAGACGTTTAGCTAATATTATATGCAAAAAGGATTGCAATTACTTTTGCGGCTTCGGCTAGATCCCGAGCACCTTTACTCTGCAACTCCTGCAGGTCCCTTTCCAAGTACATTTTGTCCTTTTTCAACGATTCTATACGCGACGCCACCTTATTCCACGCATCGTGAAACCTCAATATCGCCGCATCTTTACTCTGGTCCACATCGATGGCCACCGCCAATCTTTCTTGCAATTCCAAAATCTTCTGTTGCAACTCGTGGATTAAATCTTCGCAATGCTGAGAGAGAAAAAAATATTAATGCGATTCGATCATCCTTGCAGTTATTTCTCACCTTTCTACGCAACCGTTCCTCCTCCAATTTGCTCATAATATTCTTGCTCCCGTTCGCATTGTATTGGCCCCACAAATCGGTTAAGCTCAACAATCGTCTATCCGCATCGTTGTTATCCGATTGCAAGCGGTTCGTCGAACGTGTGGATCGCTTCGCATCGAGTCCGTTAACAAATCGTCTCGATTCCGTCGTCTCCTGCCGATCCTCACGCAGACGTATCTCTTGCGAATTCGGATTCGCGTTGTGATAGGCGGTAATCTGCGACGAACCGCTACTCAAACTATCTAAAGCCTCCACAGAATAGATCGATTGCGCCGTCGACGAATTAACATCGCTGGCCGACGTTGCCGTCAGCATGTTGACGTTCTCGGCGTCGCCCATCAGTTGGGTTTCCATGTCGTCGAGAAATGCGTTCACATCTTTCATTTCCAACGGACCACGATCGTTCGCTTTAAACTCTTGGTCCAAGTTTCTCGCAGCCGTCGATGTCTTCGTCTTGACATTCGTTATGAAATGATCGATCTCGTTCAACAGTTTCATCTTTTCGCTCTGCGAATTGTCGACGTTAACATCTTCTGGTTTTGGACCGCGTTGATGATTGTGTGACGGTGATCTACCGTTGTTATTATTGGTGTATCGTCGTCGGCTGGGACTGAGAAACGTCCTAGAATTTGGACTGGTTTGTCGCGGTTGATTCGGACTGGGTGGTAACGAGTTCAACTTGAAGATTGTGCGTGGTTTTTGAGGTGTACTTTGCGTACTGGCCACCGTGTTGTCGCCGTACGTATTCCTCTCTTGCGACATTTCTTCGAACAGATGATAATCATCAATGTAATCGTTGGACGTCGAATCTAACGTCGTCACCGAACCGATCGTTATGTAATTATTGACGCGATCCTCTAATTGACTCACTTGCGTTATGAGAGTATCGACGATCTTGTAATATGGGGCCGTAATGTAAGGTTCTTCGAATTCCGAATCGATGACGAACAAATCCGGTGGCACTAACAACAATTCGTCGGTATCATCAGATTCGCTCATTACATACGCCGAGTGACGAGTTTTTGCCTTTATTTCTCAACGAATTTTAGCTTTAAAGATAGTTTGTAAACATAACCTGTACACGATTGAGAACTGATAATTTACTTCCGTACTCGTAAGCTAAAAAGGTAGACGTTAGTAAACTTCAAAGCGTTTCATAGGATTTGCGTTAATTTACCATAAAATAAAGGGCCTTTACCTTTTTTTGTCTGGAAAATTGGCAACTTAACTGAATAACAACAAATAGTTTAACGTTTGTTTACGGACATAATTTTTAACCGATCTGACAACAAGAACCTTGAAACTATTATGTGTACACAACAGTAATCATACCTCATTACCAAATGATTATTATTTTGCTGCCTTTTACCAGTTATTTAATTCAAGTTCATACTAATAGAAGGAGAAGTATTTATTTTTAGCCACAGTGGATGTTGTTATTGAGATTTCGAGATTATACACCTAAACGAAGAACAAAACTGGAATTTATAATTATTTATTTACGTCAAAACTTGAAAAAAGAAAACTCGTTCGTTTAAGTGTTTTCAATTCGAAATTATATGCATACTTATTATACATAATATTATTATTAAGGAAGGGCATTTCAATATTTAAAAGGCGCAAAAATGAAACAGTCATCGTGCTGTATTGTTTGACGCTCAAATAATTCGCTCGTGATAATCGTTGCAAATTAATAAAGTTTTACGGTATTTTAAAAAAACTACGACCGAACGAAGATTAAAAATATTACTAATTATTGATAACGATAATGATAACGAGAATGGATTAGGTGTTTAATAATTTTATTTCATGCAACGAATCCGCAGTATCAGCACTTTTCGCTCGTTCGTATACACACACATGTTACTTTTTTCAATTATAATGATGAACGTTTGCAAAAGAGGTGGATTTTATTGATTAATCAAATTATTTTAAATTGATGTTAATTATTATTCTGAAATAATGGTAAGCGTTTAAAAATTACTTAAACATTAGAAATCGTTTTATAGTCAATCATCCTCGCCTACATACGCATAAATTTCGTCCTATTCGCTTAATACTCTTTAATTGATTGATTTAAATTGCCATTTAAAAGGCAGCAGCAATTTATTGTACGAAATTCATTCATTCAAATTTGGAAATTTACCATTTGAATAACAATGAATTAGCTTTCAATGAAGCTTCTGGCTTACAGGTGTCGCAAGTAGTATTGTATTGTAATTGACTTTTTAAACGCGCAATTGTTTATAAGAATATTAGCTTTTATTGTAACTAACAAGTGCGTATTAATAGTTTAATAATTAATCAATTCATGTTTAACCGTGCAATTAACGTTTTCCAATTCACTCGTAGGACCTCATCGAGATATTGGTATATATTTATGCCGGTCTATTCGGACTGACGTTCTGCATTCTAATCGGTCTCTACGTGTGGATGTACAAGTTGTCGAAACTAGTAAAGAAAAATGGTAAAAAGAATCCATACGATGCATTCGTGGGCACCGAACATCATTCACCAAATCACAATGATAATGGTAACGTTAACACATCGCCAAATGTGCAACAACAAAAACCACCGGAACAACTGTTAGCCACCGATTTGTACAAGGATTACAAGATGAGGTAGTTTGCAATTTGGCCTATACGATACATACATAAGCCATGTGTAACCCGTACACATAAGCAAACATATTGTAAATTGACCTATTGCCCCATGCACAAGCAAATTAGATTTGTCACAATTTAAGTTCTAACATCCATCTGATTCTAACTACCTTATTTCCCTTTTAGGCGAGCCCAGCAGAAAGATAACGACGCAACGTCGCTTACGTCGCGAAACACGAGAGGTGAGGAGAACTTGCAGAGATACGTAAACGTGAGACCATCGGCGCTGCACGGTTACAAAAGAGCCGAAAGCGAGAATGGAAACGGACGGCACCGCGATGCGTACGAGAATAACAATCAAAGAGGTAACCCTATTAACTCTAAGCTAAATAGTTATGACGATAAGAGCAATCAGCATCATCATCAACAACAACAACAACAACAACCCCAATCAATGAGGGACATGATTAGGGGGGCGAAATTGTGAGTAATATTGAGAAATTGGATCGATCCGAAAATAAGCATAAACAATGATTTTATGTATAATTGTAGAGTGAATAGGAGGTACAATCAATTCGATTGATGCCAAGGGACGCGACAAGGCAAAAATGCGCCAAAACACTAAATTACATTCTATTAACGATCAATTTAAACGACCGAAATGCGTTGGATGGGACGACGTTTCTCGTGGACAACAAAAAGCGATTTAGATTAGTTTTTTTTTAGAGATAGAGACGCACGTAAATGCAGTGAGTGGCAAAACAACTGTGAGGTGTAGTAAACCATTTCGCAAGGGGACGTGTGCATTGTTTAGTTACGTGTAAAACGACCATTAATGAGTATTGAATAGATTATTTTGTTAGCCACATACATACACATACAAGTATGCATATATCTATTATAGTTTAGCGCATTTAGAGTTGATTTGTATATACTGAACTTCAAATGTGAATATATGGGAATATAAGCGTACCCTAAAACCCGACGCACAGACACACACACACACACACGCAGAAATAGACGTGCGTAAACGACACGTGAAAAAAGTAATAACGGGGGATGATTTTCAGTTGGTGGCACGGCGAAAACCCTCTTCCCCTATTCCGCGCATTGTTATTATTATCATTACAACAACAACAACACGTATATCTATAGATAGATTCGTTTCCCGTAACCAAGGTGACGGCACACTCGAGGATTCGCACACCCGATGATGATGATGATCGAGTGCGAGCGAAAGAGAGAGGAAGCGGCGCAAAAGGACGAGGGACGAAGAAGACACGTCCCTCGCACCACTTTCGATATGTTTGCATAAAGATTTCGCACTAATTACAGTTAAGGTTAACCCCCCTTTGCAACGGTCTACGAGTTGTTGCAAAAAAAATGAAGTATCCACTCTTTCGTCCTGCACTTACCACCGGCCATTGCTTAGCGTCCCACAGTATCCGGTGGTATTAGTGAACGAGTGCAGCATTTCTTTCGCTTTCCGTTTCGCCTCCCGTCGATGACGGAAGAACAAAGTCGTCGATGCCCCGTTCCGATTAGGGAAATGAATGAAAAACGCTGACGTTTCGCCGTTTTTTTTTTGCTTTCACTTTGCCATCCATTTTCCGCCTCTCTTCGTTCCTCGCCCTCGCTCGCTTCCTCCGGTTGTTGGTCTCTACGTTCTTTTAATAAGAAATTAAGCGTCTCCGTGATCTCGCCGCCGCCGCAGCCGCCACCGGTCCCGGTGAACTCCTTTTGCACTTTTTCCCCTGACGATGCCTGCGTCCTTTTCCTTTCGATTCGTCTCCATTTTCTCGCTCTTTTCCTCCTTCTCGATCGTCGTCGCTACGTATCGAAGTCGGTTATAATTGGTTTAGTTTACTTTTTGTATATAGGAGATATTATTATTGGAACGGATGGGAGGCGAAAGAATGAAACAAAAGCACCCGTAACAACTCCTATTGCCATTTGGCAAAAGTGCGCTCGCATCGTCCCATTCTTCGATCTTAACAAGCGGCCGTCCTTTTGTTTTCTTTTCTTTTGCGCCATCATCAACTTCTATTTGTTCGCCTCTGTTGCTTACCGTTTTCGGTACGTCGTTTGTGCTCGGTCGCCCATTAACTCGGTGTCCCGCGGTCTTTCGGAGGCGCACCAACAATTAGAATGTCAAATGGCACGTGCCGGACAACGACAAAAGATTCTTTGTTTCCTTCGTTAACTTCATATATACGTCTCATGTCTTAACAAAACAACAACAAACGCGAGGCCATGATAATAATTGCGGAGTTATTGATGCGGATTCATCAAAAAAAAAAAAAACGGCGCTTTCTTCTCGATTCCCGTTTTCGCAAATTGACGAAGTCAAATCGAACAATAGGAATAAAAGCGCGTGTAATTGATTACGAAATGTTAAAGGGGAAATAATAATCGAAAATGTTGTCGTTCGCTAATGGGATCTCCCTTTTTACACGTTTAATTCGAGGGTGGATTACGCCGCCCTGCGAACCGCCACGTGACGCGTATCGTTATGTTTTGTTCGTTTGGAAAATTCTCCGTTTTGAAGGGATTTTAACTGCAGAAATTGCTTTAAAAATCGCAGTTTTAGCAGGTTTTTGGCGGTAAAACACGCGTAAAAGTTGATGAGAATTAATTTATTTCAAACTATTCGTAATTGGGAAATCTATGTATGAATAAATGGGCGATTGCCAGGTGGAAATTCACGAAAAAGACAAAAGCAATTTCGTTTTGAATAATTTTCTTTCAAATTTATATTAATTCTTTATAATCATTCGATTTTAATTTACATATACATAACTAATATATACAAATACAATATTAATAATGTTCGTTTATCATATTTCAAATATAATTATTTTCTCTCTCTCTCTCTCTCTGTCTTCCCCCTTAATAATATTCTTTTTATAATAATATCTCACAGTCTCAAATTATTGTCGTTAAAAACTACGTTTCGATTTGCCTCATTTCGTTAATTGTTTTCGTTTCGTTTGGATTAAAATTTCGATTGATAGCCGGAGAGAACATTTTCTAAATTCGCGTTTTTACGTCCACGATAAGATTTATTCATCTTCTTATCGCCGATTATCCCCCCCAAAAAATCGTATTAAGTCTCAATGGATTAATCGCATCGTTATCCAAAATAGAAAAAGAAACGACTACATCTAAACGGAGAAAAATAATCGATCGATCGATCGAGAAGACGATCGCTTTAGAAAAGCCATCCATCTTCATCACATTCAATATAATTTCCGATAAAAGTTTGTTTACTTTAAAAATAATTCCTTTTAACAATTTTCTCGTATAATATATGGCACTTTGCACTCGTTTTTCTCGCTTCTAATACGAACAGATTCGTTTCTACTTTATTTTTTTTAGAGATTCGCAAAAAAATCTTTCCGCACACACGCCGGACGTCGCAAAGGAGAAACGAAGTTATCGCTAATGAACGTACTCGTTGGCCAATTGGTATTGTTGCGTGTCGACGATGACGCTCGTGTAACCGGCGGCGACCACCGTTGTTTGGCCGGCGTACTGTTTATTAAACTCTTCGCCGTACAAATCCGACTCATGATGATGATGGACCTGCGAGTTGGCGTGCGCTATCGTCGTCGTCGGCGAGCCGGTCGCCGTTGGCGTCGACGTCGTCACCGTCAACTGATTGTTATTGAAACACGTCAAGTCGAAATTATGATGATGGTGTTGTTGTTGCTGTTGATGCTGCTGATGGTGATGCTGATGATGATGATGATGCTGTTCCGGATGCGATTGCTGATGGGGATCGTCCGTTAAGTAAGGGTTCCCGCTGCTCGTCGGCGCCGTCGCCGCCGCTATCGGATGCAATTGAAAGTGCTGCTGCTGCTGATGATTGTGGTGATGATGATGGCCGTTATTGCCATTGTTCTCGCTCTCGACGCTGCTGCAACTGCTCGACGACGCGCTATAAGGTCTCTGCTGACTCGGCAACGGATGACCGATCGTGACGTCCGCGTCCGCAAACGGATAGAACATGTCCTGGTGTTGGTGCTGATGATGATGTTGGTGGTGGTGGTGCTGTTGCTGCGGGTAGAAATGGTCCTCGGCAAAGTTGGGCATATAAACGCTATACGAAGCGGCTTGTGCCGTTTGCGGCGGGTAGCAACCGCCGACGATTGCGCCGTTCGACGAATCGCCCGCGTAATCGTCGTCGGGCACCGTCGATGCCGGCGGCGTCAGGATTTGCAACGTTGGCTGCTGGTACTTTTGTTGCTGCGCGGTGCGCGCGGGCGTTTGCAACGGAGACCGTCGCTCCTGCGACGACGAGGACGAAGCTTGATGATGCGGTAGATCGTCGCGCGGGGCGCCTTGTGCCAAATTGAGGATCAGCTCTTTCTCCTCCAGGTCGCTGCAATTCGAGCGCAGGTTAGAATCGATCGCGTTCAAAAACAAGCTCGTATATTTCGCATCTTGCAAACTCACCTCAGCACGTAGTTGACCGAAACGATGCAATGCGGCCGGGACGATCGCGAATTGTGGACGATCGTCGCGTAACTTTGCATCCACACCCAACCGCCGCCCTTGCACAGGAATCGATAATATTTCGTCGTCACTTGCCCTTTATACAATACTGCAAAACCAACGAAAAATTATAATAATAACGATTTCGAACGAAAGGGACACGCGACGAAAAAGGAGCGGATTTCGGCGTTTAACCGGCGATTTCCGCGCAGTTTGTAAGAAAGAAAAACAACGAACGAGTTAAAATCGAAGGCCATCACCTTTGGACGGGAAGCCGTAAATTAATTGCAACGGCTCGGCGGCAATTAGTTTGCGCGATTCTCGACGGATAAAGAGGGCAATTTCCCGTCGTCGTTATTGTTACTTAATAGAACAACAATATAATTTACGATAAGTGAAAAACAATCAGCAAAGAAAGGAGAACGCAGAAAAAAAGGGGAAAGCTTGGATGGAAACTGCCATAAAAATGAGGGAGGCGCCCTCCGACCGAAGAAAGAGCCGTCGTCGTCGAGGATCGGTTTCCGCTAAATTTCATCCTTATCCTTGTTTGAACAGTTCTGTTTGCTCTCGTATCCCCCACGAACTCCACCATTTATTCATCTTTCTCTCTCTCTCTCTATGTGTACTCCATCCGGGGAGCTATCCTCATCATCATTATTAACAACCATCCGACGGCCTAACAGCAGCAGCAGCAGCAACCAGCCATCAACCAACCAACCGGTTGTACGCTTTTTAATGCAGAACCCGAAAAAAATTGCAGAAAGAGCGAGAGAGAGAGAGAAAGTGGGGGGAGCACTTTTCGCGAATCGATCCCAACATTTCCCATTCACCTATTGCAATCGACCAACGGTAACATTAATTTAAATTAATAGACAAACAATAGGCGACGAAAGAAATTCCTTTCGGCGAATTGATGCGATTCGCGCGCTTTTCCACGGAGAGAAACGTCCCGCGTGTTTGCCAGCGTGGTTTCAGGTTTCCACTCGAACGGCTTTTTATTCGGATGCTTTTAAAAAGAGCGGAAAAGAAAAAAAAAACGCCACTCACGTTGATGATGGCAATATCGCATCGGCAATATATCGCTTCCGTGTATGTAATGGTATAACGTCTTCTCGATTAGGTCCTGGGGTTCGTACCCCGTCAATTGCGCCACCCTGCGAAACAAATGAATATTTACAAAAACGAAAATAACTATTGTAAAACGATACCGTCGTCGTCGCAAGCGCGGTGGAAAAAAGGGAATCAGCTGTATTTGCTTCGCGTCCCGTTTCATCGCTTCCTCCACCCGCAATCGAACTTTCGACACTTACCTGGCATCCAAAAAGATCAGTTTCATGTCCAAGCTGGCGCGAAACATGAACATGTTCGCGTGCAGTTTGATCTCCGTGACGGCGCTCGGCGGTAGCGAGTGCCCGACGGCCACCAGGCCCATGTTGTGGTAGCAGCTCTCGTATTGGGCGGACGACGTGGCGAATTGCTTCACTTTCAGGTAGCCCGAACAATGGATCACCTGCACGCAGGAAGGGAAACGTGAAATGAATATCGATCGCAAATCGACGAACCGGCTCGTTTTGCTTTTGGGAGGGCACGTTTCGTCTTCCCCTTCAGATTCTTCGCTATTCTTAACGGCATTACTATCGTTAATAACGAATCGTCGCGAATCTAATTAAGACGATCTAATTAATGCACGTGTGCGAATCCACTTCTTAATCACTATCATCATCATCATCAAAAACAACACACTTGCCACATGATCCGAGCAACTTAATATTTGTATACACACATGTTACTCTTCTCTATACGTTCGCCAATCGCTCTCCGACGTCTTCGTTATATGCAAATCGCAGGATTTAATTAGCGCGCGCGTTACGTCGGAATCGCATGAATTATTTATCCGCGATCGTTCCGCTCGCAAATTAACTGATTCAATCTCCGTCGGATCGTCGCTTGTTTGTCAGACGATGCCGATCTATTTGCAACGAAGGAAAAAAGCTAAAAGCCAATAACAGTCTCGAGCATCATCACTTGAGCACGTATAAACGCGCGCAAATCGAACGTTACGCGTTGAAGTCTCCGCGTTTGTTTATCTTTCGTTTTGTTGCCGGACGGTCAGCAAGCGAAGAAGTAGATGGACTCGACGTGGAGCGAAAACCATGACCTAGACACACGTAATATTTGAGGAACAGTTAGCAAAGGAAGAAGAAGAAGAAGAAGAAGAAGCGAATGGAAGTGGAAGAACGAGAACGTGACAAAATGAAGAAATTCCCTATTCGGATCCGCACGTCATATTCAAGCGGATCGAAGTGCGCACAAAACGTGAAAGGAAAAATCGAAAAAGAAGAAGAAGAAGAAGCGGAGGAATCGGTACGAAACGTAAATCCATCGAATCGAATCGATGGTGAATTGTACTGAAGCGGCTCGTTAACCATACGATCGATGCCGGAATTGTGGCGGCACAACGTGCGGCGATAGTTCGTCCGTCGACGTCGCGAAAAATTACCTTGTAACCGCCGTTCGTCAGTCCGGCGTTCCTCTTCGCCAGCACGCACTTCATCCGCAAGAAGAACGCCCGCTCGCTCTCGTACTCGTCGTGCAACGCCGCGCCCGGCGGCGGTAACGTCGCGCTCAACACTGCCGTCATCTCGTCGTGGTCCTGCGGATGTATGTACTCGTAGATGCTGTTGCCGGTTAATTCGACCTTTAAGAATCGGCGATTGTTGTTGTTGTCGTTACAATCTTCTGCTTGTTTTTTTTTTTTTAGGAGCTGGCGAATACTCACCTGCGATAACCCCAAATGCACGGACGCCGTCTCGGATATGTACATGATCTTGCCGTCGGGCGCGACGACGAATATGAACCCGTCGAGCGTTTGCAAGAGATACGAGCCCAGCTCTTTGATCGGGGCCTCGTGCTTCGTTTGTTGCGGCGGCTTCGCGCCCCACGCGTCGCCCAGACCTGCAGAAAGACGATAAGTTTGAAGCTGCCGTTGAAAGGAAAAGCTCGCGCTACGACAGTGGCGGGAAGAGGAACCGATGGGGAGGAAATGGAAGAAGCGAAATGGGATTTGGAAACGCATTACATTTTTATTTGCCGAATGGATTTATGTCTTTGGACAAATAGAAAGTGTTGTTGTTCGGTAGTCGAATGGAAAATTTGAGAGGGAATATTATCAACGATAGAAAGCTCGCTTTCCTCCTTCGGTAAATAACACTTACCATTTATACGGAGCGCTCGGGAAAAAGAGGTCGATGCGAGCGGGGATTTTTTTTGTCGTTGAAAACGAGTAAGCTTTTAATGGACAAGAACGGCTCCCGCTTTGATTTAGGACGACGAAAGAAGAAGAAAAGAAACGCTCTTTTCAAATACGAATTGGCCTAAATAGATTTTCTCGTCGCCCGTTAATTCAATCGTAACAAAAACGTCTTTGGAAAGAGCGATAGCCATCGCGGCTAAAGATGGTGGAGGAGGCGGAGGCCGCGAAAGAAACGTTTACAGTTGACGAAGGCTCTTTGTATCGAAACGTACGACTGGTTTCGAAAAGGACATAAAACTAGTTGCGAGCGAACGTAAATAATAATAGAATTTAAAAAGAAACTTCTTAACATATAAATCGAATCCGTTATAAGAAGTAAAACGCGATAATCGTAAAACCGTCGTCGGGCGTGCTTTAAAATTAATCGCGCCGCAATGCAATAATAATAATAATGGATGGACAGTTAGAATTGCATTTTTACTCGTCGATTCGCCATGTTATTATCGTTGTTAAACGTTCGCAAAAAAAAAGGAAAACAAAAAGAGAAACAACAGGGACGTCGTGCGGCGGAATTAAAGAGGCTTGTTAAAAATTGGAAATGGCAGCGCAGTGAAAGGCTCGGATCGTTTCGTGACTCTTCTGACACAGATTATTTTCATTTATTATTCCATCGCTTCGGAAAACAAGAAGAAATCGATGAACTCACCGTCCGGGAAAACCTGTCGCATCTTCAGATAGGACGTCGTCAATCGTATAATCGAGGCCTTGTCCAATTGCGACGTGATGGCGGTCGGCAGCGGTAACAGTTTGGCCAGTTCCGTGAACTCGGCGTTCTCCTTTTCCCGTCTCGATCGTGCCGCATTCTTGCTTTTCTCCTTCATCGCGTGGATTCCAATTGGAACCACTGCAAAAACAAATACGGATCAGCGACAGGATCGAAAACAATTGCTAATTGTAAACAGGTCGAATTTATTAGGCGTGGAAAATTGAACGCGAAACGATCGTTTGGAAAAACAACGGAGCGAAAAAGAAAGCACGAGCCAAAGAGAGAGAGAGAGCGAGAGAAATTAATTTGCAAATCAAATCGTTGCCGCTCTCGACACGCGAATATTATTATGGAAATCCGTGGATTGGAACGAGCCTAATTTTCCATGCACTTTTTTTTTATCTCCCATCATCGTGTTCGTCAAAATGAGATCCTCCACAATTTCACCGGTTGGCATTTTCTTTTTGCGTTTTCGCAATTTGTCCCCCCACTTGGAATTTCATTTGAATATTATTTAGCAAACGAAAAGAGCGCAACTCTTCCGTTGGCCACCACCTCCTCCTTCATCTCGCACCGGATAAATTTACATTTTCGCGAACGTCGTTAATTATAATCGATTGGGTCAATTATTGCAACAAGAACCTTTTCATTTCTCCTCGCGATGCAAATCATCGTGCGAAACAAAATGAACAATTGCAGCGCAAAAACCGAACGAGAAATCGTCGCGATTGAGCGGATAATTAGCGCGAGAATTTGGCGCATTTTAATGGCATTAAAGTACGTACCGATATCTTTGCACATCTCCATCATTTCGTTCGATATTTTCATATTGACTTGCGAAGGAAACGGCTCAAAAACGACGAAAACTCCAAACCGGCGCCGGGGGCATCGGATTCGAATCGAATTCAATGGACAGCAACCAACAGCGATCGCCGAGAAGTTTTAGATTAGACACACGCAATCGCATAGATTTAATTAGATTCCTCCGGCTCTTTTAGCGTTGCGACCGTAGTAGCGACCACGCAACACAATCACTTCGACACCTGTACCTTATCTGACAGGTTCACGATTCTCCACTTTAAAGTTAAACGTATCGCCCCCGAAAAGAAATTAAATAAATCCTACCCTCGCACCCCCCCGGAGAAAAGACGACGTCCCACTAAAATGGCATTCGTTTCTTCGCATTGTCGTCGCTGCACCGTGCACCAAACTGACCCTTATGGTACAGGTGTAAAAGTAGGGATGGCTTCTATGGGGGTTGTATTGTGGTCTCTTTTTTTTTGGGAGAAAGTCGACTCCACCTTCTCATTCATATCGCGAAGGAGAAGAAAATTGTTGCCATCCGAAGAAGATGGAGAAAGAAAGAGAGAAACAGGTGCGAGTAATATCAGGTGGTTTTTGTTGTCGATGATGATGGTAATAACGGTAATAAAAATATTTTCTTCGCTGTGCACCACGTGAAATTGCGTGGGAACAGATGTTGAAGATGAAGAGTCGAAGCAAAAAAAAAAAGGAAAAGAATCACAATCATCGTCCAAACTGCCGGGGTAGAGAGGACCTTTTATTTTTTCTCTAATATTATTGTTATAGTACGGTAATTGTTGGCAAATGGTTAAGTTCCGAATTGTCACGTTTGCCATTATGCTCTCGGTGAGGTACCCTAAAGGTAAAATGACGAAGACATCGTGGAGACAAGTGCGAAGAACAAAAGCGAGTGGACAAGAAGAAACTGGAAGGAAGGAAGGTAAATATAATAAACATTTTTCGGCAATAAAAACAGGTGGAAGTGAAATAAGTACGCAACGGTAAGATACGGAAGGAAGTCGAATGACAATGAAGGTCCACGATGAATGCGACGAGCGAGCGAGAAGTGGAACAATGAATGGTTTAATGTTAAGCGGAAACAAAGGGCGGAAATTCTTTCCCACGCACGGAGACACGTACGAAATAGATCGGCGTCCGAGAAAAGTTTCTTCGGCAAGTGCAAGAATCCGATGGTAATTGTCCGAGCGAAATTCTACCTTGATTATTGGGACAAATGCGAGGAGAGCCATAATAAAAGGTCGATTTTACCGGGAATCACGAGTTCGGAATTTCCCAAACCTTTCTCTATCGCTCGTCGACTGTCTCTTCGGATTTGTTCGATTTTACAATGGGAAAAACCCGCAACGAGAAGCGCTCGACGGCCCTTTAACAACCGCTTTACCTTGTAATGATCGCCGTTGAAAAGTAAACGTTAATAACACCTATTTAATAATAAGAGTCACAAACAATAATGGCGATAAGGATGGCATGAATATATTGGTTTTTACGTCGAAATCGAAGGGGCCAGATGTTAGAAATTTTGTCGGATTATTGCCGTAAATAAAAGTGGGAATTACAAGAGATTGTCCGAGGGATAATAATAAAAAAAAAATGCCACCGATGGACTGAATAATGAGACGGCAATAAAGATTTCCATTTGAAAAAAATCGTAATGAAACGGAATAAGGTAAGGTGAACAATAGCAAGATTTACCTTATCGACTGGGGAAAACCGAAGGGCAGAAACTCTTGCCGAAATGAATCGATTGAATTGGTAAATTGCAGATCTAATTTCTTCTTAAGAAAATTAACATCTCGTCAATAAGATACGAATTTTTTAATCACACATTTTTAAACCGTTTGGAATCATTGACGATGGAGATGCACATTTCCGCAATTTTCATATTATCGCCATAAGCAATTTTGTTTCATTTCGAGTGGCATAATTTGTATTGGTTTTTACAGTTGCAAAAAGAATTAATTAGGCACGTAACGCTAATAAAGCATCGATTTAGATAGGCTGCGAGTGGCGAGAATAAAAGATAAAAAGAAAAGAACGTAACGTAACGACCATAATAGCAAAAATCCCTGCCGTCGTTGGACCGTGTAAAATTGCAAGTTTTGCAAAAACCGATCGTTCTCCGCGCGTAACTTTATAATTAACGACGCTAAATCGCTAAATAATACACATGTAACATATTGATAAGGAACGCGCAACATTGTCGCAAAATAGTAACGATTGTTTTCGCGCTCTTTGTTTTACATTACCGACACGTAGCGCGTTACTAATCGTTGTGATTAAATCAATAACAAGCCGTATCAAACGGCAAAGCAATATAACAATCCGGAGGAGAAATTGATTTCCGTCAAATAGCAAAAAGAAATAGGAAAGCCCTTCAAAAAAGAAGAAAAAAAAACTGGTTCGTCCACGATGTACGTTACAAAAACGAAACGTTTTCCTCGCCTTTCAGTAACCCATAAACATAAAAACGAAACGCACAAGAAGCGTTCGCTCGCTCTCTTCATCATCATCATCATCATCATCGCCAGCATCACCAACCAACCAACCAATCGACTATTATTTCATTTTTACAGAGTCAGTTTTTCCTATTGCCGAACGTGTCCGTTTGAATGGGATCGAACAATGGACGAGCGAGAAACGATTTCGCCGGTCCGCATACGTAACGCAGATTAACTCTTGAACCGGTGCGTTGATGACGACTACGACGATGGATGGATAGCTGCTGCTGGATGGCCGACTGGTAGGATCCCATCTCTTTTGCCCTCTAGTTCTTCATGTCGTGCCCATATTTTTTTTTCGCTTAAATCGTGAACGCAAGGAGAAAGAGAACGGCGAGCGTTTAGTCTTAACAATCGTCAGCCGTACTAATTCCATCCATTTATATATACCTACATACATTTATGCGTATTTCACGAACGATGAATGCCTTTGTGCCGTTTGTTACCGTTTTGTTCGGCGGAGAAGCGAAAGAGTCTTGCCCCCACGTCATTTATCATCAGATTAAATTCTAATGCGACGCCATCGGGAATATCAAGGAAAACCCGCCGATTCTTTGTTAATATTCGCAGTTAAATTTACGATTACAATTTGCAAAAAGTTACCTGGACTCGCACCGTTCGAATCGAAATTCATCGCCGCTAAGGAAATCCTCTAATTAACTGGACGGCACTCTTTTGACAACGAACTAACGTGCGATTTACAAATGGAGCATAATGATTTATGTTAATCGGCTAATTAACGCACCTGCTCGGCCAGCGAGTTTGGCTGACTGATGGGTGAAGTGTGTGTGCAAAAGAAATCGCCTTGATCGAAATCAAAATATTTACGGAAAGAAGAATTATTTTTTTTAATAACAAGATCGCAAAATAAAATACAAAACCTTTTTTTTTTGCAAGAGCAAAAAAGGAAATTAACGATTATTATTGGGGATAATTGATTTTGCCACCGTTGCAAAAAGCGGTTGGCTCCAATTACCTAGTTCGCGTTTGCCACTTAACGATCGATTCTATTTGCGATTGATTTTTAATTCGGCTCGTTCTCTCTTGCGAGTCATCTCGTCTTCCGCGACAGAAGATTCCCTAAAGGACTAAAAAGGACTTGAGAATTGCGAAGGTTACGGTTGTGGCGATTTCGCAATCCTTGCCGTTTGTTTGTAATAACAACGATATTAAGCAAAACAAATCGTTCGTTGTTTATTTATGTTAATCGCGATTGTTGTTAATTATTAATGCAACATCAATAACATACGTTTAACAATCACGGACAAGGAGGAATCTTTTCTTTAAATGGAAATCTCGTTACGAACAAAGACGGTAAATGCAGCGATTAAATTAAACGTAAGAAAATAATGACCGAAAATGAGTGGCACATTCGATAGGGGGTGCATTAGATCGCAGAGGGTTGGTCTGGTACTTCGTAGCAGTTTGGGGTTGAAAATTATGCGTCTCGCCATTAAAAATAAACGGGCATCGTTAACCTTTGTCGCCCCCCTCGAATTAGAAAAATATAGACAAATTCTTAGCTCTTGTTGTTGTTGTTGTTGCTCCTCTTAAGTGCACGATATCTTCCACGAGCCTTTCTGTTCGTGTCTTTTATTCTCTGCCACCTCTTCCTTGTCGCTGCTGCCGTCGAGGGTTAAACGTCGCAGCGATAAACTACGAGGATATTTATTTTTGTATTTGCGTTAAGTGTACGAATGAATGGGGACAGCGTTCGTGACGGAATTCGATTCTTCTGGTAGTCTTTAGAATGCCGGGATGATTTTTGTCGGGGGACAGATCGTTGCAGTTTTTGGGGGATTCGAAAGGTATTTGTGAAACCGTGAAAGAAGCACTGTAACTTATTCGTTTACATTTGCTATTACGACTTTTTCTCTGCAAAAACGTGCAGCAGTGCAAATTTCTTTTTAGGAAACTTCGCTCTCTCTGTCTCTCGCTCTTTGTCTTACGATCTTGGCCAATTATTATTCCTCGAGATCGTCGTTGTTTATCGTGGCCGTTTATGTACAAAGAGAACGATTCCCATATAAATAAAACGCGAAAACTGCTTATTTTGCACATTACTTTTAAAACTATTATTATTAAATTAGTCATACTGTTTGCAACAGTTTAATGTTAAATTAAAATCTGATACCTTACATCATCATCGCCATCATCATCATCATCATCGTCAACGTCGTTCAATTTAGAATTAAAAACAAAGGATTACGTGCCAAACGAAAAAATAACAATTAATTTGCAATTTTTTATTTAATTCCTTTCTTCATTAATCACTCGACGTCCAAATTCCACAATTTACGAATTTCAAGACGATTCTTCGCGAGTTTCTGCGACGAAGAAGTCTGCGAAATAGACGCTTTAACGAATGAGAAAAAGGACTTTTTCGCGATCGCATCTTCCCACGCTTTTCTCTTTACAGTGCACAGACATAAAATTAAAAACGAGAAAAAAATAAACGGATAGAACGAATCGAGACGACGAAAAAGTTCTTATTAAAAAGACAATCGGCGTGTGACCGCGCGGCCGGAGCAATAATAATAAAATTGCGTTAAATAACGACTCTTAACAATAACAATAATAACGGATGGACGGAAGGCGTTTATTGTTTTAGACGGACAGGTGTGAGACGAGCGTCGCTTTTTCTTCTCCTCCGACCGTTCCAAATATCATTGTTATTAGGATTACCGTTGATAATGCCGATGATAATGATGATACGGAACGGGCGAGGAGCCAAGTGACCCGTTAATAATCGCTAACCTTTCTCTTGTTCTTCTTCGACGGTTCGTTTTCTTCACTCTCAACTTTCTCGCCCGGCCATTCGACGAAAGGAGCGAAGAGAATCGAACGCACATATTTCGATGTGCCCCGTAAAAGTTATTAAAAAGTTCGTGGACTCTCATCGTTTGACCGACTGCCACCTTCGTCATCGCCAGCAACAACAGCACGAAGAACAACGCGGTCGCATCGACGGTCCGCGTCGAAATCGATTATTTACGCGACACGCGTTTGTTTGTTGTTGTTGTTGCTGTATCATTTTTCGCGCACATTCGCCGACGCGAAGCGAAAAGTCTCTTTCATCGTTTCTCCCAGTCGCCCCCGACGAACGAGAATCCTTTTCGCCTCTACGTTTATCGCAATTTATTTATGTTTGTGGGGCGAAAGTTGCGCGTTTAATTCAATTACGTTAAGAACGGAGTCGAGATGATGGCGAACGTTATTGCGGAAACTGTTTCGCAACAATAATAATCCCATCTTTTGCCCTTGCCGTTTCCTTCGATATATCAGCATTTGCATTTATTAACGGAAAACGCTCGATACGGTTTAGGCAAATATATTTTCCCGAACGCAAGTAATAACAATAAATAGCGAGAATGAATTATTTTTGCGAAGGGGCCACACTCGCGCTGCTGGTGGCTTGCGTTAGATTAAATTAAATAAATAAAAAGGGCCCGCGCGCGCTCTCTCTCTCTCTCTCTCTCTCGTGCACCAGAGATCGATCGAGGCGAAGACCAAAAACGTAACGGCGCGCGCGAAAAGGAAACGAAAACAAATCGAAAACTCTTATTCTTGCTTCCTTTCGGTTCTCGCGCACTTTTCAAGTGTCGACATTAAACGGACGTTGGCCAATTTACAAACGGATTACGATCGCCCTCTTAAAACGCACCCGCGTTCTCGCCCTCAATACAAATAACAACGCCGGGATTATCCGGCCTCGGATTTTAATTCCGCCCCGCGAAATCTCCGCCGCTAAAGTAACCACTCGAAAATTGCATAAACCGACCGGCCGACGATGACGAACAATCATCTTCCGGGTCTAAAACCATCGACTATCGGGATAAACGCTAACAATAATAAGGGATAATAATCGACGACAGATTGGCCGACGAGGACGAGGACGACGATGATGATGTGTGTCAATATTTGGTCCGGCACTGACCTCGACCCGAAACGCACGCGATTCGCCCGTTTCCTTTCGCACGCGAGACTCGCCGCGTTAAATCCTACCGCAAATTAATTAATCGTCAATCGTCTTTTAATTAATCGCAAAACAACGCGAGGAACAGCAATAAATCGCATTGTTTTCTTACGCGATTATTTTCATGTCATGGCGGTTGTAATTGTATCATTAAACGTAATCGATCGATTGTATCGGCCGCGCGGGAGGAACGGAGACGGAACAACATTTGCAATTACCACCAACGGATGCGACGGTTTTCATTGTTTTAGTTACAATAACAACGACAAATAATTATAATTGCAATAATTGAAATCGAATTACAATCGCATACCGCGCGCTCGCTCCCGACGTTTTATTGCTCAATCAAAACCGCCCAGTAGATCGGCGACGACCGGTTTTATGGCCATCGACATATCCGCCGCTCTTTTCGCGCTTCTTTTCGCACTCGACAATTGCGAATTGTGGCCGTTTGATTGGAAGGTAGAAAAGCCTAATGATCGACGGTGATTCTTTAACAGTTCGCAAGAACGGTTTGAACCGTCCGTCACAATTTTTGCCGCTCGAGGTAGGGAAAGAATCGCAATCGAACAATGGCGCGCGGGGTATCGAAGCGTCCGATCTTAATTTAATCGACCGATGATGCTTGCGTTGACACGTTAAATAGATGAACAAAATGCGAGCGAAATAATTGATCGCAGGAAGAGCAGCTCCGATAAGAATCGAAAGAAAATCCCTTCGTCGCCACCATCGAAGAAGCGATAATGAACGCATAATAATAAACCGTTCTTTTGTTGTCGACGACGTTCCTCGCTTCCACTCGCCGTTATCTGCGGTTCTATTCATGCGAAAGATTCGCGCTCTATCTATCGATCTCGCGCGTTTATTGATTTGGCGACAAGGCAGCCAAAAGGGACTTAATATTTTTTTTGCTTAACGAACAATTCAACCATCAGACCGCTCTTCATTCATATTCCAATTAGATTTTCGTCCTTTGTTTCGCCACTTCGCTTTACATGAATCCAACACGCAAGACGAAGTTAATAACAGAAACATACCATTATGTGATGGCTCTTTCGCTTAACCAACAACATGCGCCGTCGAATATGGTTGTTGTTGTTGTTGTTACCGGTTAGGAACGACTTGTTTCGTCTGCAAACAATTTTATATTACGGTAAAACAACAACTTTACACAGGTACACGGACACGCATACGCACACACGTGAAGTCGGTCTGGTGGAACAAGAGCGAAATGGGTGACGAGAGAGAGAGAGAGAGAGAGAGGAAGTCAAAGAATGGATCACCGACGAAAGACAAAAAGGTTGCTCGTCGATGACCAAATTTTAATGCCTCGAAAACGGGAGACGTTTCTTGAGGAAGCCGTTGGCAATTGTTAATCTCACACTCATCCTCCGGAGACGCTTCGAAAAAAGGAATTGAAAGCAACAAAGACGACGTTCGCTCCCATATTTTCGTTTATTTATTCAGATAATCCGCAGTAATATATGTGCGCTCAAGATGGAAATAACGACAGAACAAGATTAAGTGCGAAAGGAAGAGGGACCGCCGGGACGGAGGAAAGGGGAGGCTCCGGGGTTTCCGCCTGTTTTATCAATAAACGTCCGAACGATGGGAAACGCACGATCGGGGAAAAATTTGCAAACTCGTCGTCATTTTCGCCGGTTTTTCTCGTTCGTTTCCCAACGATTAATTGTCGACGATAAATTCGTTTGTTGATGTTGATTTGGAGACAAACGGTTCGCTTTGTTCCCCGAAGCGTTCGTGGCATTGTAAAATGCGGTTTCGTGTAAAATGGGCGAAGGAAAGTGTCACAAGCAATTAACAGCGGATGCGACATGTTGTGAACAGTGATTATCACGTTCGAGGCGGTCTTTTTCTCTCTTTTCCTCTTCATTAGTCTCCTGCTTCTATTATTCCTCCTCTTGCGGCCTTGTTTACTTTAACCTTTACCAGCGACTCATCATCATCGGCACCATCGTTCGTGTTGATTCACTTTCGTTCTTCGACAGACTTCGTCGTCGTCGTCGCCGTCGAAACTTCTTCGTCTGTTATTATTAACGAATGCTAACGAAGAATGGGTGAATTAATTTCCCGGATTAATCGAGGGGGTATAGAACTGAAATTCGATGAGAACTGGATAATAGAAAAAACGGTGCGGGTCTCGCCCTTAAAAGGCCCGTATCCTCCAGCAACTCAGGTGGTCCGCGACAACGTTCGGGATCCATTTCCTTACGTTTTAAGCCACCTCGTTCTCTGTCGCCGCTTGATTAATTTTTATACTTTTCCCAAATGTGAAATATTTGGATCTTCTGCGGCAAATTCTCCGTAGGTGAATAATCAAGAAGCCGGACGAATGACTCTTGGTTTCTCAGGTACGGAGCCGGAGTTTCTCCTTTTTGCGAGCAACAAGACGGAACATCTGGCCGTCGTCGTCATCTTCATCGTTTAAAATAAATAAACAAATAGATGATAGTTTCGATGATAATTCAAAACACATGTTTACGGTCCGTCCATTCTCTTCTCTCTTTCTTCCAATTCTCGTCCTGGAAACGTTTCGTTGTTTCCACGTAAAAGGTGACAAAAAGAGAGAAAAAGAAAGGAAATTTTTATTGATTTCTTCGGCGCTTTCGTCGTTTATTATCCCACGTTGCAAACTGGCCGCATTGATTCCGGCACGTACTCTTTTATCAATCGGGGCAGGTAACCCCGAGGAAGATGGACAACAACCATCCATTAAAAGAGTCAATTCCTCGACGATCTTACCGATCAATAGCGAACAATAATAATAATAATAAAAAGAAGGAAAAGCAACTGCAACATCTGGAGTTATACAACTCTTTTTCTATAAGTTTGTCGAAATTATTCAACAAATAATATTATCCTCCCTTTCGGGCGGCATTTAATTTTTTTCTATCGTTCGGAATCCACCGCGAATGCAGAACTACGACATCATTTAGATGAAGAACGTTTCCGAAGATGCAAGAACTTGTTACAAAGGAACATTCTTGATTCTCGGTGAGTCTTTTTTTTTATCGTTAAATACTCGATCACTTTTATAATTATGGCCCATTTAACGCGGGGTTCCTACTATTCTAAACTTATTTTTGTTAATCAATAAATCTTCGATTCCGATGAAATTAATCGAGAACAGTGAAGAGAATTATTGTTGTGACTGTTTGAAAACGCACAAACAAACTTAATAGCGCTTAAAGTTGGCATTTAACTTCTTGTATTAATAATGACGATTCTCTTGTGGCACCCAAATTATGCGGACCGAAAACGAGAGAGACAGAGCAAGGACAGAATGCGGTGGCGAGCAGAAGAAAGTAATATTTCGTTCTCTTTCGTTTCTTTTATTCATATTTCTACGGCCAGTCCCGTGTTTGGGTTTGTGCGTTTCAATCTGCTCGCTGCCGCTGCTCCAATTTCGTCAAAAGAGCGCAATAAAAAATTAAAATTTACGAGACACTCGAAAGCGTTCCTGCTCTAAAACGACCGCAGTTCGTTACCAATAACGCCCGAAGAAAAGAAACGCGATGGCCAGTTCGGGTTTGATTTTTCTTTCGCCTCTTCAAGATTCTTTCTTATTCTTATTTTCGTTGGTACCACGAGCTTATATTTTTACGCGCCGCTCTTACATACACATGCGGGTGTCGTGTATCAAATTGTTCTTTGTTTTGTTCGTTCGGGAACGGAGAATGAGGCGAACGAAATGTTCGAGGCGAAAAACTGAGAGAGAAGTTCGATTTTTCTTTTCATATTTTGTTTTTGGTCTTCGATCTTGACCTCAAACTGGCTCAACTCTCGTTTTAATGGCTGTCGTTCGATTTCTTCTTGTTGCTGGAAGAAAAATCGCTCGGATCGTTTCTTGCGCGTTTATTCCGTCGAAACCGTTCTTTGCACATTTGATTAAAATCACTTGCTAATTGGTACTCCAAAGCGATTTTCGTTCCATCCTCCGTGCTTATTTGCGCGCAGTTTATTAGCCTTCCGAGAGTTAGAGAAAAATAATCAAGAACAAGTACCAACGACAAGCAGCAGCTGCTCAATTTATCCGTGTTTCTTTTTTTTTTTTTTTTTTTAATTTTGCAATTATTCCTCCAGAGAGTGATTGGCAATAAGAATTCGATCAGATCCTTGCGCTATCGTTGGATCTTTGCCGGAAGAAGGCGATTAATTGGGAAAAATCGACGCGTTGCCGATTATGATCGGAAGACGGAAATTTATTTTGATTACTTTGTGCAAGTGCAACATCTGTTCCGTTGAAGGATTGACAACAAATTCGTTGTTTTATAAATAAAATTGGCAACAAAGGCGGTTCTTGTTGGAGGAAGAGAGAGCAATCGCGGGGAAACTGAAACGACCGCAAAATTGTAAGTTTTCTCTTATATATTATTATTTAATCGTTGTTGTTTTCTCGAAAAAAAGGACGTTGGGTTATTTATTACGCTCCTCGACGTTTTTCTTTCCGTAACATTTCTAATGTAAACATCTGGATTCCGTTCGTGACAAACGAGGTAAAATAAATTAAATAAATACCAATAACACAGCGAAATGAAGTTAAAAGAAACAGGAGAGAAAAAGAAAGGCAAAACTAAATGAGTAACAACATCCGAACAATACAACAACAAGAGTTTTCTTGTTTTTTACAACGACAACAACAACATTGTTGTTTTATTGAAACGCGAAAGAAAGCTTCGGCCAAATGAAGGAAACAAGAATCCTTTTCTTTTTGCGTCGTTCTTAAGAATATCATTAAAATCAATCGCTTGCCAAAAATCCAAAAGAACGTTGTTACCGTCGGAGCAATAAAAAAAAAGCGCACAAGCGATTCCAATTGGAATTGAAGGGACGAAAAACCATCTCTACCTTATTTGGAAATCAATTTCCTCCGCTGTAATCGTCCACCGTCATCGTTATGTGCACCATCCATCGATTGTCATCATCACCAAACGTGAAATAATTAACGATTTCCCAAAGTAAAGTCACTTCGAACACGATTAGTTAGAGAACGAAACATTTCCATTGCATTTTCCTAACGAACGCACTTTTTTCGTTTTAGGTAAACGCCAGAAAATAAAGATGGATTATTTTTTAAATTAATTAATCAATCACTTGCCATCGACATTCGAGGAGAAATAAAGAGACGAAGACGTCGACGATTACGATGGCGAACGCGAATCTGGCGCGTCCACGTTCGTTAAACGAAAGAACGGCTTAAACCACGATGGACGATGCTCATTATTTAAGCTCGGGAATGAAACTAAAACTTACCTTCGCCGTTTTATTATGTCCAATGGCCCCCGCAGTCGCTCTACCGTTGCCGTTTGCGATTGTAGTCGTGGCCGTTGTCGTTGTGCTCGTGTGCCCCCGCGTGCGTATATAAATCTCTATGTACGTGACCGTGGGGTAGTTCCGTTCCGACGAGACGCCGCTTGGAATTAAACGATTCCAATTAGCCTCTTATAGTACGAAACTGCTTCTAACCAAATCAACTTGTAAGTAGGTAGTAGGTAGATGCGATTATTTTACTGCAATCCCGCTGTTTACCACCACTAATCAACTAACTACCGCTGATGACGATGATGATGGTGGTTGTAAGTAGCGGTCGCACCTACTGAAACTATTGCAAATCAGCTGTTAAAAGCACTAATTCCACTCGCACCGCGCGATTCTATTCCATCGTCACCAATTCAAAATGTTCTCATTTTAGAACGCGGGAATCGAGGACTACGAGAGAAGAGCAATCAAACGACGAATTCGAGAAGTAAAAAAGGCTACCGAGACCGGGCCGTGGAACTGCACCAAATGCCGGCCACCGTTTTTATATATGGGGAAAGGCAAATTGTCGAATACGAAGACACAATAATAATCCGCACCTCCGGTCGACGCACCGCCGTAACTGTTCGGTCTTAGGCGAACACCGAGTCTCGACAACGCACCGCATACGAGCTACGAATCCGGCGTCGCATCATTTTTACGAACGGTCGACAACGAAATGCAATCAGGAGTTGACGGCTATAAAACAGAAGCGAGCCGAACAAAGCGCGCGGCGACGACGGCGAAAAGAAAAAAACGCACGCACACACATACAACTAGAAGAAATGGTACATCCTCGAAAGCGTACGATAATGTTGTTGCGATGATTATAGGGGGAGCGAAATGGTGGAGGAGGGAGCGAAAAAGAGAAACGCGACGTGGAGGACGGATTCCTTTTTTCCCCATCGCCGTCATCAGCATCAAAACTTTTGTTCGCCGACCGACGACGAGATGAAAAAGAGCGCGAGAAGGAAAGAGAGTGGCGGAGGGCGGAGTCTTCGGCTACTACTACCACCGGAGTCGAACGCAGCGGCGTAGATTCGAATGCTCCAGCGTCTGTGCTTGAAGAAACCAAATAAGAAAAAGGCATCGAATCGATCTTCGACGAGACGCACGCGAACACTTCGCTTGGGCGAATTTCCGTCGGTCTGCTCTACTTTTTTAAGGATTCGTTAACAATCACCGCGAAGAAATTGCTGATTCTTCATCATCTTCGCTGCCAGCATCGACGATATCTCGAAGAGTAACGACAGTTGCAGCAATAACAACAGCAGCAGCAGCATCATCATTGTCAGCAACGTTGCCTCTCATTGCCGATGATATTGTAAACTGCTGGTAGGTGTTAAGCGAGACGCAAGAATGATGGCGTGTACGTGCCTCACGATTGGCCGTGAAAATCGTCCGGGCACCAATTGGATCCGAGTCGAAACTTATAAAATGGCCACGGAGTTTAACCAATCCGGGGTGCATAATATTAAACATCTCTCTCCTTCCTCGCTCTCTCTCACGCTCCCTCTCTCTTTACGTCTCTCTCTAACTCTATCATACCTCTTGCATCCCTTTTATTATATACAAACCCCCGTCGCACCCTTCTTTATTGGACGTTAACGCTGTTATTATTATCATTATAATTACTTTACACCCTCGGATCGGGGATGACGATGATGATGCTGTAGCTGCTGATTGTGATTATGACAGTTTCGTTCTTGTTTGTCTTTAGGATTCCATATAGCATTTTGATTGGCAACTAGAGAGGAATCATTTTCTTCGCGAGCCGCGCCGACAACAACTGATTCATATCAATTAATTTTGCGAATCTCTCCAGCTCCAGCTGCGTGCGTCCTCTCGATAAAAAGTTAGCTTTAAGAAATTACTAACTTCCAAGGGCAAAGAAAAGCGTCCTCCTCTTCATCCGGTTAAATCAGCAGCCCACGTAAGTGTAGTCTCTTTTAATAATAATTAATAAACTATGAATTCCTCAACGAATTTGCAACAATGGGAATTCGAAACAACAATGGAAACTTAAACCAACAATGGAAACGTAATATCCGGCTGGCGACATCTGTCAGTGAAGTGCTACTTTAGGATAGGAAGGGAACGGTAAGTTACTAATAAAAGTGCGTCTTCGCGATCAACTTATTTGAATTTTCAAATTTCCATTAAATAATAATATCGAACAAATTCAAGTTTAATGAATAAACTCAATCAGTTCTTTACCGATCAACTTCCGCTTATGTTTAGTAGGCGATTCTAATATCTAACGTCTCATCTTGTCTCTTAGATTTGTTGACAAATGTAGCCGTGTAATTATAATCTGTCAAATGGAACAATTAATTCTCTTAAATTGATCGTAGTTAATAATTTGTATGTTATCAATACGATTATCCTTCGGTTTTTTTAAGCATGAAAATCAAAAAGTTGACGTTGCGCAGTAATCCATCCGATATGAATACGCGCGTGAAACTCACGCAATTCGAGGAGCAATTGCACGCTATAGGTAAATCGACGATCGGTTTGCCGCCGTTGAAACGCGTCGAGGACACGACGCTATCGAATCGATGTCGTGTCTGCGTGCGTAATCTACCGGCGAACGTGAAGAAATCGGATCTACTGAACTTGTTCAACGATTACGGTCCGATCAAGGAGTTCCTCGTCAAAGAAGAACAACACATGCTGGTCGTGACGTTGGGGAGTCGATCTTGTGCCTCGCGAGCCGTCACATACTTGAACGGCATCAAGTTCGACGGCCAAGTGTTAATGGTGCGTTCGTTCCGCGTGCCCGCCATCAAAGTGCACAACT
Source organism: Hololepta plana (assembly GCA_963695495.1). Lineage (NCBI taxonomy): Eukaryota > Metazoa > Arthropoda > Insecta > Coleoptera > Histeridae > Hololepta > Hololepta plana. The sequence goes on from OY968839.1 coordinate 1,954,562, forward strand.
TGAGCAAGCACGTGACCAACGAGCTCTTGCACTTGGCCTTTTCGATCTTCGGCAAGATCGAACAATGTTACGTGACGATCGATCAACATGGCCACTGTTGCGGCGATGGTATTGTCGAATACGAGAACAAACAGTCGATGTACACGGCCATCAAGTTCTGTCGCGAGCACTCGTACTTCTTGACGTCGTACAATGTGCCGGTGATCGTCGAACAGTACGATCCGGTGTTGCATCAGGACGGACGACCGGAATCTTTGGTACCTTTCATATAATTTATCTGTTGCGTATAATCGCGACGATTTTCTTCGCGTAGGTAAAAAGAACTCCATCGTACTACGCGGATCGTCGAATTGGACCGCGCGTATCAAAAGAAGGCACGTGCATCGATTATTACGCGAAACGTTTCAAGGAACTATACGAAGAGTATCGTAACGCGTTGCGCGACATGAAAGATCAGTTTGTGTGTGAGCAGGACCAGTTGCAGATCGAATGTGTGAAGATCAAGTTCGACGAGGAGACGGCGCAACTGAAGAAACTGATTAAGGAGCGCGAGAAGGAACGGAAACGTTTGGACAATTTGAGAACGCAGAATCTGTTCAAACGCAGCAACAGTAAGAACAACGTTAAAGGCAACAGGAAAAGGAGAAAGAGAGAGTACTTGATTATGGGGGTATGTATTTAATATCATAAATATCCAACTGATTGGAAGACTGTCATATATATGTCCATTACTTGCAGGAAAAGCCCGAGGAAATTATTCCGTCAACTCCAGGACAGACCACCAGTGGTGATCCTGGTGTAACAATGAATAATGAAAATGTGTCGGCAAAACGTCCACGTTTCTAATGACAAAATAAAATCAGTGGTGTTAACTAACAAAAATATTATTTATTACTTGTTCAAAAATTATATGTAATAATAACTAACAAAAATGATAAACTACAAGAATTTGCAATCTATTAACTTCCTCTAACATCATTTATTGTTGCAGGTACATTAACTTCAAGCCCATCCAGTTCCTCAGTGAGCTCTATCTGGCAACCCAGTCTAGATGTTTCCGTTAAGTCATAGGCCAGGTCTAACATATCCAGCTCCTCATCAGTCGGCTGGTTTGGTAAGTTGTCATAATCTTTCTTCTTAAATATAAGATGACAGGTGGAGCATGTTAATGTTCCTTCACATGCACCAAATCCGTCTAAGTCGATGTGATTATTCACAACAACATCCAATAGATTCTCACCAATCTTCCCTTTAGTTTTGATAATTTCGCCATTTGCTTTTATAAATGTAACTTGCACTCTAAAAAATCAAGAATAGGAAAAGGTTGTTAGCAATTTAAACATAAGTTATTTAGATTCGTTAATTTGTAATTCTAATTTCTCTCAGCTCTGCTGGTTGAACTTTTTGTACGTTTTCTTCTGAATTGAAACTGTGCCTTAAATATTACACCCTTGACCACCATTACTTTCCCTACTTACTCTTTGCTTAATACAACTGGAGTGCTTCCTATATTGCGAGTATTCTTTATCTGTAACATAACAGGAGGGTATGTTCTACATAAATTTCTTATATGGAATAATGTACTTTTTAATAAATTAAACGACATTGTTGGCTACAAACATTAATCACATCTAGTTACTTAAATTAGACTGCACAAAATATTTAATTGCTCTAAACTAATTAATTTAATTACGCTAAAATATGCTTATTTCTCGATTTAGTTCATTTCTCGCTTCTACAAAAATTACACCTTTCGATAATGTTCGTTGAAATTGTATGAACTGCCGTCAAAGATAATATCAGGCGATAATAATGTATTATCACATGATATATAAACTGCTGTTAATTGTCAAACTTTGACATTCAAGTGTTTAATGAAAGACTTTAACCAGTAGATGGCAATGCCATACTTTTTACAGTGAAATTAGTCAATGTAAGGTATATTATCTTTGTAAGGACATCTGCTCTACTATTTTATCGTTATATTGTCTTTTTCGGCAAATCAATTGTATAATGTTCGTGCTGCGTCAAATAAAAGTTATTTCTTAGTATTTACAAATTAACATTCAAAATGTCCTATGAAATTAGTCATTAGCGACAATGCTTTAAAGTTACTATCTGTATCAATCATTAATCTTTTAGAAATCGCTATGGTCTCATGGAATACATGACATAATGTACGAGAGACAGCCGCAGATCAAAATATTTTACCACATTCTGTTAATTTGATGGAACAAATTAAAACAACATTACAAAAAGGAGTTTATATAGGAAAAGAAGGCAAATGCAATTTTGGAAGAGCAACATGATTAACAGGTATGTGCACAATTGATAATAATAAAAAATATATTCGCATAAGATACAAATATATTAATGCACACATTCCAATTTTGTTTGGATTATTATTTTTATTATCATATGTACTAATATATGTCTATCAATTATTTATCTTTTAGCAATAAACACTGAAAAATGGGCAGCAGAAATGGATGCTATGCCTTACTAATATAGACTAATCCATAAATTCAACATTGGAGAAACACAAATCTACATTAATGAAATTACAAATTAAATTGTTAAATCTTCTATTATTCTTATAAAATCAAGGTAAGATCCAGAAATGTACCTAGAATGTAGTTTGTTTTCATAAAAATTAATAGATTTAACACTTCTTTTTAAATTCATATATATTTTTATGAAAGCAAGCTACGAAAAAACATTTTATGTAGGATCTACTTTGTATAAAATGTGAGATTTAAAAGTTCGTGTTAAATATTTTTATAGAAGTAAGCTGAGAATAAGAATTGTATATAGAATCTACCTTGTTGACGTAAAAATATGTGGGATTTTACATTTCTTGTTAAATTCTTAAATATTTTTATGAAATCAAGGTAATAATAACATTTGCAAGTAAAATCTACTTTGTTTTCATAAAAATATGTGGGATTTAACAAATGTGGTTAAATTCAATATCAATATTTGTATGAAATCAAGGTAAGAATAAAAATTGTAATGTATTCTTCTATACATTGTTTTCATAATAATTAAAGAAGATTTAACATTAATTGTTAAACCTTCAACTATTTTTATGAAAACAAGCCAAGAATTAGATTGTAAGCTATTGTGTACCTTGTTCTTATAAAAATTGAAGAACATTTAACACTAACTGTTAAATCTTCAAGTATTTTTATAAAAACAAGGGAAAAGTAAGATTGTAATGTATTCTATACTTTGTTTTCATAAGAATTGAAGAAGATTCAATGCTAATTGCTAAATCTTCAAATATCTTATGAAAACAAGGGAAGAATAAGATTTTAATGTATTCTGTACTTTGTTTTTATAAAAATTAAAGAAGATTAACACTAATTGTTAAATCTTCAAGCATTTTTATGAAAACAAGGGAAGAATTAGATTGTAAGGTATTGGTATACCTTGTTCTTATAAAAATTAAAGAAGATTTAACACCAGTTATTAAATCTTCAAGTACATTTGTGAAAACAAGGCAATAATAATTACTGTAATTATGTTTATTTTAATATTATTACAACATTAAAATATACTTAAATAAACAATTTTAAAATACAACCAAAATCTTTAATTTACAAATCTCCTTCAATTAAACATCTCCTCAGATTCGAATTCACCATGAAAAATAAAGAGAAATAAAAAAAAATCGAGTTAGTTTCTCAAATTTCTCGGACTTTTAATTCGTGAAATATTAGGAGAACATGAGGACCGAGGAGGTCGGCGATCCTAATATTTGGCGGGAAAAATTCTCGACGAATGCTCGTGAATTTCTCGGACTTTTAATTCGAGAAATATTAGGAGAACATAAGGACCGAAGAGGTCGGCGATCCTGATATTTTGGCGGGAAAAAATCTCGGCGAATGCTCGCGAATTTCTCGGACTTTTAATTCGAGAAATATTAGGAGAACATGAGGACCGAGGAGGTCGGCGATCCTGATATTTGGCGGGAAAAATTCTCGACGAATGCTCGCGAATTTCTCGGACTTTTAATTCGAGAAATATTAGGAGAACATGAGGACCGAAGAGGTCGGCGATCCTGATATTTTGGCGGGAAAAAATCTCGACGAATGCTCGCGAAATTCTCGGACTTTTAATTCGAGAAATATTAGGAGAACATAAGGACCGAGGAGGTCGGCGATCCTGATATTTGGCGGGAAAAATTCTCGACGAATGCTCGTGAATTTCTCGGACTTTTAATTCGAGAAATATTAGGAGAACATGAGGACCGAAGAGGTCGGCGATCCTGATATTTTGGCGGGAAAAAATCTCGACGAATGCTCGCGAAATTCTCGGACTTTTAATTCGAGAAATATTAGGAGAACATAAGGACCGAGGAGGTCGGCGATCCTGATATTTGGCGGGAAAAATTCTCGACGAATGCTCGTGAACTTCTCGGACTTTTAATTCGAGAAATATTAGGAGAACATGAGGACCGAAGAGGTCGGCGATCCTGATATTTTGGCGGGAAAAAATCTCGACGAATGCTCGCGAAATTCTCGGACTTTTAATTCGAGAAATATTAGGAGAACATAAGGACCGAGGAGGTCGGCGATCCTGATATTTGGCGGGAAAAATTCTCGACGAATGCTCGCGAATTTCTCGGACTTTTAATTCGAGAAATATTAGGAGAACATGAGGACCGAGGAGGTCGGCGATCCTAATATTTTGGCGGGAAAAAATCTCGGCGAATGCTCGCGAATTTCTCGGACTCTTAATTCGAGAAATATTAGGAGAACATGAGGACCGAGGAGGTCGTCGATCCTGATATTTTGGCGGGAAAAAATTTCGAATCAGAATCGATTTGAGTGAAAGTCTGTGAAGAAAGTGAGTGAGAGTCTGAACCCTACATAACTAGTACACGTGGCGCCCTCTATGAGTGAAAAGCTGAACTAAACTTAGTCAAGATTTCAATATAAACTTTATAAATTAAAAAATAATTCATTTAAATTGCCTTTATTAAGTGAGCAGTCTATAATTTTATTATACATTACATTGTAATTTTACATTATTTATCTAAATTAACAAATACTTTGCTTTCACAAGGTTTTTTATTGATTTAAATCTTCAAATGTTTTATGAAAGCAAGGTAAAAATACAATTACAATGTAGAATAGATATTGCTTTTACAAAGGTAATAGACAATTTAACAGTAATTGTTAAATCATTAATAATTTTTATAAAAACAAAGTATCTTCTATCTTACAATCTTATTTTTGTCTTGCTTTCATAACAATTAGCATTGAATCTTCTTCAATTCTTATGGAACCAAGGTATAGAACACATTACATTCTTAATCTTGCCTTGTTTTCATAAAAATATTTGAAGATTTAACAATTAGCATTAAATCTTCTTTAATTCTTATGAAAACAAAGTCTAGAATACATTAAAATCTTATTCTGCCCTTGTTTTCATAAAAATTAAAGAAGATTTAACATTACTTGATAAATCTTCTAGTATTTTTATGAAAACAAAGTATATTCTGCATGCAATTCTTAACATTACTTTGCTTTCATAAAAATTGTTAGGGATTTAACAAGAAGTGTTAAATCTATTAACTTTTATAAAAACAAAGTAATTCTAATTTGCAATTACTTAAATCTAGTTTTGTGCTGGTCCAATGTTCAATTTACTGATTTGCCTTTCTTATTAAACATCAATTTTCTGCTTCTCAATCTTGAGGTGTTGAATTATCTTCTGTGTTCATTGCATTGCCCCATAATTATTGCTAAAAAATAAATAATTGAAATACATATATTAGTACATGTGAGAACCAATAATATATGCTCCACATAAAATTCCAATCTCTTCATTAAAATGTTTGTAGTTTATGTGAATATATTTTTTATTATTATCAGTTGTGTACATACCTGTCAATTAATCATGTTGCTCTCCCAAAATTGCCTTCAGCTTCCTTTACTCTTAAGACATTCATCTCTTCTTCTGCTTCGAGAATATAATTTAAATTCGTACATTCCATTTTCACTGAAATTTAAACAAATATAAATGAAATCTGATAATGTACAAATGCCTTAAAAACATATACCTCTTTCAATGTTGCTATTAAGTGTATATATTTCACAAGACCATAACTTATTTTCTGCGTTAATTTATAAATAAATACGAAGAATATGCTTTTAATTGATGAAGCATTTGCAGCAAAGATATTATTCGCACTGCAGCACTAAAATCAAAGATATATAGAACAAAGATAATATACAAAGAAATCGTAGATGAGCAACGATTGCAACTTGTGACCTCTACGAATGAGGAGCTGAACAGTTAGCACGTCATCTTGATAGCTCTCTACCATACCATCAGTTTTTATAAAAACACCTGTTCTATTACAATTACTTTTGTCGCAAAATATTGTTAGTAAATGTTCACATACTTTTATAAAAACATTTACTTGATAAATGAGAATATGCTAATATTATTAAGCTTTTGCAAAAGTATTTGAAATTTACAATATTCCAATTGAATATCACAATAAATTTATAAGAACATTTGATTTATACATGATAGTGTTATTCAGAAAACTATGTTTTTGTAAAGGTAATTTACACACTCACCAAAGTAAATCAGGATTTCCAGTTATATTTGCTGTCTTGTTGCAGGTAGAATATTCTATTGCAGCATCAGAAATAACTTTTCCTTTTGTTTAACATAATGTACCTTCAACATGTATGATATAATGTTTCTCTCTAATATTCACTATCCTCTAAATATTCTGCATCAATCTGCGACGCAATGTTTTCTAAAAGAAAAAGTAATTCGTAGAATTAAAATTGTTTTAGCACAAGTCATTACTATTAATTGAAAATTAATTGTAATTTAATAAAGTTAAATCCTTCATTTCTAGTCCGTTACCAAATAAGCATTTAAAATAACACAATATAATAATTTCATAACTTAATTTTATGTCCTTTGAAAGCAAATTTATTACTATTGAAGAACGTAAACAATGAAGTTGTCGGCAATGTAAATTACTGAATAATATTTTTCTACTTGTGCCCTCTCTGAACGAAGTTCTGAAACAGTTGCAGTTCAGCAACTTAAAATGCGTGGGCGCTGGCCATCAGCTGTGGAGCGAGATTTTGAATTTTTAAAATAGAATAGTAGAATACAAATGACTGAGAAAAATGTGAAGAAGATTAATGGTAGTAATAATGCAAGTGATAATTTTGAAAAGTATGGTAGGACATCGATATTAGCCAATTGAAAGTATTTGTGCTACTTAAATGGAAGACAAGCCGTTTTGGGTACTGTCTATTTAATACAAGAAGTCTAAACATAGTCAAAAACTTGGGTTACTATGATGTTTACTACGGCGAACTATTTCGAATTTAGTTCAAGCTTTTCCTTGAAATTTGCATCCCCAGAAGACAATTCGTTTTCCGATACACCGTGTACCAAAACTAACAAATCTAACTAGAATTCGATTATTTCTAAGCAAGAAATAATAAAAAAGAAAGTGTTAAATCTCACATATTTGTATGAAAACAAAGTATATGCTCCATACAAATGTTATCCTTACCTTCATTTCACGAAAATGTTTAATCATTTAGGAAGAAATGCAAGAAATTAACATTTCAAGAAAAATCATACAAGTTAAAATATATTTGATTGTACACATTTCATCTTCTTGTACTTGACCTTACTTTGTACGTTTTCAGCTGCTTTCGGTTTTTTTTTGAACAAATTGAGAACGTCTATGCGCGAAACAATTTTTCGAATTTTCGCCAGACTTGGCCGACTTTTCTTAGGAGGCAACGATGAATTCGATGAATTACATTCCAAAACAGGTTGATTGTAGTCGTTTGATCTTAAAATATCGACGTTTATTCCCTCCTTTATATTACAGTAATCCTCATTCACCTGGCATTGGATGTTCGGCGAGGAAAGCTTTCCGTTAATTGGCGTCGAAGTTTGTCCACCTATTTGATTGTCATTGAACACTTTAGAACTGTGTGTTGGTTTCTCAAATGATTTTGCACTGAAGAACGTCAAATCGTTTGAATTCATTGAATTTAACATTGCTGCATTATTCCTGCATGTTGTTAATGATGTTTCATTCTCCTTGAAGGATTTAGCATCTTCATAAACCGTTTCGTATAAATCGTCTTCGATCGGTACATTTGATGTTTCCAGTTTAATCAGATGAATCGAAGCATTGGAATTGTCGTCGTCACTTTCATCATCATTTGGCTCCACCCAGCCGTACTGCACCTGATTATTCGCCATAGAATATAATTCTGTACCGTAATTGTTGCCGTAATTACAGCAACATCTTTTCGATTTTAACTTATGCACTTCGCATTCTTTAAAACACTGCTCGTCCGTTTCAGTCGATTCGTCCTCAACAACGGTCTCCAACGTTCGTTCGTACCGAATCTCAACGCTTCGTTTCCGCTGCAATCTATTTAAATGGGGCCATGTACTTGCCAGATAAAACAGCAAGTGAATATAATCTCTATCGCGCTGAAATGAAAATGATTCATGCAGTTCCTTAAATTTTGCAAATTCTAGATTCCCTTACGGTATTCAGATATCCTGGATGATAGGGACGTAGGAATAGAGAGCAGCAAAAGTATCTTGTGAGTAGTAACAAAGAGTGACGATGTATAGCAGCTTCGTCGAAAGGCAAACGCGTCAACCGTCGCAAAAAGTTGAGAAAGTGGTGCAGGAAAATCGCATTCGCCGGCGGTAGTCGCATTAGATTTCTGCAATTTACAAGATATTAAACGTTCCTTGCACATAACACGAATTCGTTAATTTACTGCATTAACATGCCGTTCGTTTTGTATTCGAGCCTCGCGTCTACGTTTCTCCGATTCAAACGTAACTTGCAAAACTCCGATAATCTCTTCCAATCGAAATATTTTCCATCCGCGTAATACGGCAATAATGGTATCGGTAGCAAACCGATGAAATGCCTAATTATCCATAACAAAGCGCCGGGTAGACGATTGAATCGCAACGGTACACAATTCTCAATTAGTTCCTTTAATGCCATCCGATCGCTTACCGTTCCTTGCATGTTACTAGTTAAGCGATCAAATACAAATTTCCATTTTAATTACGTGCGACATAATTATTATACGAACGCACCTAATGATGTACTCGATGCCGCGATCACTGTCAATCACCGCTTTATAAGTTTCATTGAAGACGTGCTGAAAATCGAGTCATTGAAAGAGAATTCAAAGTACGTTCGTTGTGCTACCGCAATGTACGGATGAATCTCTTCGTCGGATGTCGATAAATCCTCCAAAGGCACGCCGAACTTTAAACTGAAACAATTCACGATTCACGCAAACCCCTATCAGATCAATTAATTAGTTTCTTACCACGCATCACCGCAGTCCGTTAAACCTCTGATTGTAAATATCATAATGACTTCTATTTCATGTAATAACTCTGACAGATGAATTATTTGATTCCAATTTTGATTGGCGAACGGGCGATAGACAGCACACTGGATGTTGCAGGAAAAAATACGCGTTTTATTCGCATCGTCCTTTCAATACATGAAAATCGTGCAATTTCGTCTCCAGCAATTTTACATCGAGCTTATGTTTACATAGATATTCGCCGTTCAAGAACAACACCGGTATCTCGTGTCTGTACAGTCTCAGCCATCGCACGTTCTCGCTCTTATCGATATGGACCGATTCCAATTTGCATCGATCCAAATACGGTTTTAATTGCAACTTCAAATCGTCGCACATCGGACACGGATCTTTGGTGTATAGCGTTAACGTTGGCAATTCGTCTGCCGAACGTCTCTCTTCCCTAAAAAATAATCAGCGCGTAATGTCGATCGATTTCCATGTACGCGCCATACGTCCACTTAACGAACTTTAAGTGCGACCGGTTGATTTGCAACGATTGGAAAAAAAAGGGGGGCGGTTGATTCGATAAGCGGAAATGTGGCGGTGAACGGAATCAAACGCAAAGTGTATTTAAAAAAAAATATATATATATAATGTCGTTTGCTTTTCCGGTTCCTGCGTTCGTGCACATAGAAAACTTACAATCTCTCGATCATAATTGAAGACGCGCCGCCGCCGCCGTTACAAATCGACGCCACTCCCTTCTGCCCCGGCTTGAGGCTGTGCACCAGATGGACGACGATCCGCGCCCCGGACATGCCGATCGGATGGCCCAAACTGACCGCGCCGCCGTGAACGTTCACCTTCGCCGGATCGAGGTCGAGCAATTTCTGATTGGCGACGACGACGACGCTGAACGCCTCGTTGATCTCCCACATCGCGACGTCGTCCTTGTTCACGGCCGTCTTCTTCAGCAGCGTCGGAATGGCGTGGGCCGGCGCTATCGGGAAATCGATCGGATCCGTTGCCGCGTCGTGGAAGCCGACGACGCGCGCCAACGGCTTCAAGTTCAGTCGCCGCGCCGCGTCCAACGACGTCAGTATCATTGCGGCCGCGCCGTCGTTCAACGTCGACGCGTTGCCGGCCGTCACCGTGCCGCCGTCCTTTTGAAAGACGGTCGCCAATTGGGCGAACTTGTCGAAATTCACGCGCTTGTACTCCTCGTCCGCCGCGAACACCTTGTCCGGCTGACCGCGCTTCTGCGGCACGGCGACCGGTATCAGTTGCGAGGCGAACGCGTTGTTCTTGTACGCGGCCTCGCTCCGCTTATAGCTGTTGATGGCGAACTCGTCCTGCTCGGCTCGCGATATGTTCAACTTCTTCGCCGTGTTCTCCGCGCAGTTGCCCATGTGGAACTTGTTGTAGACGTCCGTCAAACCTGAAACGATAAGCGTTTTATGTCCGTTTCGAAGCGCTCGATCGGATTTACCGTCGAACACGATGCCGTCGATCAGATTGACGCCGCCGTACGGCGTTTGGCCGCGTCTCATGTAATACGGCACGTTCGACATCGACTCCATGCCGCCGGCCAACACGACCTCCTGGTCGCCGGTCTGTATACTTTGCGACGCCAGCATCACGCTTTTCATGCCCGACGCGCACACCTTGTTCACCGTCGTGCAGATCGTCGTCTTCGGCAGACCGGCGAATATCGTCGCTTGTCTTGCCGGCGCCTGGCCGGCACCGCCTTGGCACACGTGGCCCATGTAGACCTCTTTGACCTCGTCCTTCGGGATGCCGGCCCGTTCGATCACGCCCTGTATCGCGATCGCGCCCAATCGCGGGGCCGTTAACGACGACAACGAGCCCAGGAACGAGCCGATCGGCGTCCTGCCGGCGGCGACGATCACCACCTCATTTAGATTCGGTTTACTGCTATATTTGCGTAATTGGTGAACCTGAAAGGGGGAAAAGTCCTTGTGTTTAATATGCAATATGTAAATATGAGTGCGATTATCATTAACGTTGTTTTCGAAAGTGGAATTTATTCATGAATTCCGTCGTCGAGATGAAACAATCGACTTGGTAACAAACGGATTCGCATTTAAGCTTAATTAAATATGCAATAAATAAGACGACAATGATTATCAATTAATGTGAAAATGTTTACTGATTAATTAATGTGCATGTAATTACTAATTAAAATTGGGTCTTACCCTTGTAACACGATTTGCAAACATATTTTTAAGCAGGTTACTTTTCTCGATTAAAATACTCTTGCGAATGGCTGAAGATGTTAATCTCGTTACGAAAGGACTTTGTTCGCTCACAGTTTCATATCTTGAACAAACACACGATAAACAGCGTATTATTGAAGCAACCGAATCGACGAGTCGTCCGTTTTCAACAAAAATAAATTAATCCCACGTCGTTTACCACGTGACGGAGACGCTCGCGCAAACTACAAATAAAAGTGGGATTCGAATAATAGAATCAGTTTACTTGCATACATTTTTATTCTCCCTCTTTTTCATATAAAACGTTTTAAAATCACAAACCATTATCCAAATCTAATCCGATTTTCAATAAGTTAATACTGTTCACAGAATGTAATCCAACAACAGCAGGATTCTCCATCAATGTGTCATACAATAGTTTCACAGTCAATTTACAATCGATTTTTCTCTTTTTGCTACATGCATAATTAAACGCAGTTTGCTGTTCGATCACATCTAATGAGCACTTGGCAGCGGGCATGAAGCCATCACCATTATCAGATTTTGTCTCATGGGTCAAATCAAAATTACTGAAGCCATGCGAATTTTGTCCATAATGATCCAGAATTGATGATCCAACATTAGTAAACTGGTACCTATCACTATAACCATTGTTTATTTCACTTTTGATTTCTTTCCTTGCATTGTTTGTATTGTTCCTCATTAAAGGACCATTACTATTAATCTCTACTTTAGACTCTTGCATCAAATCAATCATGTTGTTGGTGTTACGTATAAAAGGATCTGGAACTGGTAATCCTACAGCATACTGGAAACTATCTCTTAATTTGAACCCAGTTTTTCTAGTAATCATTGCAGTAATAATATTCTTGACATACTGTTGACATGCCTGCACTAATACATCAGATACATTAGATTCTGCACCATCTAAACCATTTTCCCATGCATGTATTGCAATACGTGCATTAATGAAACCATTGTCAGGTTGAAACAATTCACTAGCTGCACTACGATTCTCTATCTCTGATGGCAATGTCTTAGATGATTGTATGTAATCAATTAAATCTGCCAATTCAAATGTTCCTTTATCAGTTGTATTCTGTGGATTGGATGATCTTTCATATAAAGCTATAATGAATATATTATGGTTGTGTATTTGTTCTTCAGTTTTCAATAACTTCTTAGCCTCCACATCAAGTTCATATCTCGTTTTATGGTTTTTAAAAAGGCAGTATTCCCTTATTAAAGCAAAATATTTCTTTGACAGTTCTTCGCCTAAAGATTGTTCTAACAATTTCCTTGCTTCTGAAATATTATTATACATTATTATGTAACACTCACATATGATTTAAAATTTAGTTTGCAAATATTACTTCCGTTTGTTCGCACCAAAGATTATCATTATCAAAGAACTTGTAAACTAACACATTATTTTTGTTGTTGTGGAACCTGCCCTGAACCTCAAAATTTTGACAGGAAAAAAAATTACTAAAAACAACGGTTAATCCACACTTCATTATGATGTAATGTAACACAACAAATATTGAAAAAGTGCGAAAACATGTCGTGATTGTTTTTTAATTAAGTTTGTAAGTCTCGTAAAATCCAGTCGTGATTATATAAAAGTCATCATTAAATAACTAGTGACTTTACCTAATAATATATATAATGTTTCGCTACTAATATCCTTTGCTAATATCAATCAGACTTTAGTTGAGGTAAGTACATTCAACTTTATCAGTAATTAGAAAGTAGGTGATTAAATAATGTTCTTTTCCAGTATGAGGTTTATAAACAGTAATATTATTCTAAAGAAATGGCTTTGCTAAAATTTAAAAGTGCCTTGAAATATGTACTTCTTGGTGGAGCAGCAACTGCTACAACATTAAGTTTACGAAATAATGATTACCAATTGGACTCAATTGGCATTGTAAGGTTGAGTAGAGCGGCATGGACAGTACTTAATATAAGTTTAATTTATAAAAATGAATTGTATGCTCGTAAATTAGACAGGGAATCAGAGGAATATAGAAGAGTTAAATCAGTTTGTCATGAGAAATCTGCACAAAAATTGTTGGAACTGTGTTGCTTGAATAAAGGTGTATTCATTAAAGTGGGACAACATATTGGTTCATTAGATTACCTGTTGCCAAGAGAATATGTGACTACTTTAAAAATACTACATAGTCATGCTCCAACCAGTTCAGTAAAAGATATTAAAAAGGTGCTTAAAGAGGAATTAAAGATTGAGGTGAGTGTTGCACAATCACTTAATGTAATATGACAATTATTTAATATGTGTGTGTGTTCATAATTCCAGCCAGATGATATATTTACTGATATTGATATGGAACCACTTGGGACTGCATCCTTAGCACAAGTCCATAAAGCTAGATTGAAAGATGGTTCCATGGTAGCAATCAAAGTACAACATCCATACATTCAGGCTAATGCAAAAGTTGATCTAAAAACTATGGAAGTGTTGGTTAACATTGTGAGTTACATATTTCCTGAATTTAAATTCAAATGGTTAGTTGATGAATCTAAGAAGAATATACCAAGAGAGTTGAATTTTGAGGAAGAGGGTCATAATGCAGAAAAAGCTGCAGAGATGTTCAAAGACTACAAGTGGTTGTATATACCCAAAATAAGGTTTTTTCCATTCCATTAATCTAGAAATGTACAAAGAAATTACTATTTTCTTATTGTCTATATAGATGGGATTTAACAACATCTAGAATTCTTACAATGGACTTTGAGGAAGGTGGTCAAGTGAATGATTTGGATTACATTAAGAAGCACAAGATTAACCCATTTGAGATATCTGATAAATTGGGAAAACTTTATGCCAATATGATATTTATAAATGGATTTGTGCACAGTGATCCTCATCCTGGTAATATCTTAGTTAGGAAAGGCAAAGATGGTAACTGTGAAATTATATTATTAGATCATGGATTATATGCTGTAGGTTCTTTCAAAGTATGTATTTTGATATTACATCTCATGTTGCTCGTTTGTAGGACTTGAAAGATGAAATTAGAATTGCTTATTCGAATTTGTGTCTGAGCATTTTGAACAAGGACACAAAAGCGATGAAGAGGCACTGCAGCGATCTTGGCATAGAAGGAAATTTATATGGTTTGCTAACGTGCCTGGTTACAGGAAGAACGTGGGATAGCATAATGAAAGGCGTCGTCCAGTAAGGCATTAGCCATAAATAAGTGAGATAACATAGTGATCTTGGACCTTTTTTTAGGAATAAGCAAACAAAGAAGGACAAGGAAGTTCTACGATCGGCTTTCACCAGTATATTGCCGCAAATATCGGAAGTATTAAATCAGGTCAATCGGCAAATGTTGCTCGTACTCAAGACAAACGATTTAATGCGGGGCATCGAGTACTCGTTATCTACGCATGGCAGAATGGGCTCGTACAAAGTAATGAGCGAATGTTGCGTTAAATCCATTTACAACGATAAGATTTGCAATTCACAAGCGAAAATTGTTAAATTAAAATATTGGGCTGTGGAACATTGGACGTTATTTAAACTAAGAGTGTATTTCTCTTATTTGTTAATAGCAGATTTAGCAAGTCATTGGTTTATGTTTGATAGATTACTATACAAATAAATGTTTTTATTAGACCGAAAATTAAAATGTACGCCTTTTAAATTTTTATGTTTATACTTGGCAGACCACAATTTTATCTGTTGTACAAATACATTATTTTTTAGTTTAAAGTCTTCATTTTTACGAAAATTTAACTATTACATCTAAAATAAATTACATATTCAATTATCAGAGCGTACAAGGAAGGAAATTAATATAATTCTTTTAAACTTTATAGAAGAACCTAATTTTGAAATAAGATGCATTTCCAAAACTGAATGAAGAGAGCAAAGAATAATAAGATATTAAATCAATGATCAATTATATTAATGTTTCCGGTTAATTGGCAAGGAAGAATCAAAGAGAAACGTTTTCTAGAGATAAGAAAAATTTATTTTAACCGCCCCGAAAAAATACGGTTGATTGTGGACAGTTGACCAGACCGCCCGTTTCTTTAATAGTCATTAAAAACCCACTATATTTATTATTATTATAAATGCTTCAAGAAAAAAAAAATGAATACCCGAAAAAGATTAATTAATAACCGATCATTTTACAAGCGAGAATTTGCTTTAAAGATGAATCCGAAAAAGAAAAGATACCAATCATGGAGCGCCTTTTTATGTTGAAGACTTAACCGGAAATGCATACGATAGAACAATATGGCACGATGAGAATTGATTAATTCAATAATTGATTATTTGATTTCCCTTGCCCCTTCTGATGGACAGGACAACTGATATAGTAGTTGAATCAAAGTTCTTGTCGGTCTGCCGGTCATTCGACCTTTCGTATAATAGCTATAGACCTTGTTTTCGGCAGCTTTACCTACGCCAGTCACATCGAAATGTATCCAATCGACGCAGGAGATGAACTCGTTTAAGAACGCTGCCCCTTTGCACGGCGATCCTTTGCCGTACCCTTCGTTGTCGACGTCGTGCGACTTATACTCGGTCATCTTTCGCGTGAAGAACTTCCAAAGCGGCATCCTCCATACCCGGTCGCCCGTTATCACGCCGGCCTTCCTCACCTGTTGCCACATCGTTTGCGAATTGGTCCACACCCCGCTGCACGAGCTACCGAACGCCGAACCAACGTCGTGCGTTAATGTGGCCACGTCGATCACCAAGCGCGGTTTGTATATGCTTTGTCCGTATACGAAGGCGTCGGCCAGTAGCAGATGGCCTTCGTTGTCCGTATTTTGTATCATGATCGATTTGCCATTCAGTCCCATCACCAGGTCGCCGCATTTCATTGCCATTCCGCTGGGCATGTTCTCGCAAAGCGGTATTAATACCTGTATATTGACAGGCAAACTAAGTGCTGCCACGCCTTTCATCGCGCCGACGATAGCGGCAGCACCGGCCGGTGCGGCCCTTTGTCGATATTGTCTCTTGCATTTCCTTAAGCACAAGCCACCGCTATCGTACGTCAGACCCTTGCCGGCTATCATAATCGGTTTTTGATCGGGCGGACCGCCGCAATAGCTAATTTCCAGGAAGACGGGCGGTTCACAAGAACCACGGGCGACCGTCAGGAAGGCGAACATCCTCTTGTGCTCTATCCAATCTCTATCATGGACATCCACTTTGAGTCCGCACGGACACAATTCGTTCACGGTTTCTTGCGCGAATTGCAACGGCGTCATGATGTTAGAAGGCGTATCGGACAATCTACGAGCCAAATTTTGACATTCCGCTTTGAAGAGGCCCCTCTGAAAACTGTCGGTATCGGGATCGTCGAACAACTCCAAAGTGGGAACGACTTTCTGCTTTTCCTTGGAGCGATTCTCCTGATAGCGCCATATGCCTAGCGCAGATCCTTCGGCCGCTTGCTCCGGATGTCCTAGTCCTTCCACTAAGATCCGATTGACGCCTTGTAGTTTTAATAATTGCGCCCCGGCACCGGCCCCGTATCGTGCCATTTCCATTCCCTCGTCGACCGCCTCCATTTCATTGTAGCCCAATTTTTCTTTTCCCAGTCCGACAACGCATACCGACCAAAACTCTTTGTCGATGCTGTTAAATACTTTCGCTTGGCCTTTTTTCACTTCGGGCCCGGCTCTGTAAATAATAATTTTTATTTTAAGTTAAAGATGTTAGAATTAATTTTTAATTGCTTGCATACGAACATTTTTATTAATTCCAACAATTTGCCTCCGATTTTGTCGTTGAACTTATTTGCAGAAGGAGTAAGAATCGGTTCATCGTTTTCTCCTTCGTATACACCCAGAACAATTCCTTTCTGAAAAATGTAATAGCAAGTTTAATGAAGAATAATTTATTTACTAATAGTACCTTTTCATCGGTTTTTGCACTGCCATCCTCCGAAATATCTGCACACAAGTTTCGCGCTAAATTGACACTGGTTTTCTTTATTGAACGATAATTTACGATTGCTCTACGTAAGGTTGAACTTAACGTGGACATGTCTCTTTTTGATTAATCATTACACTTATTGAACAATTTTGAACATGATATCGGATACTAAAGAAATGAAATGTTGAAATTTACCCGTTAAAAAAATCCTATTGTGTTTTTTTTTGTTATACGTAACTTGGCTACATGTAATTCATTTCACATGATTCTTGATTTGGGAATAGTAACGTAACAAATCAAATATGTACAAACTTCGCCATCTAATGAATTATTTGAATTTTAAATATTCAATGATCCTACAAATAATCATGTCAAATTATGTGTTATGGATTTTATTGTATTTGCTAAACAGCCACACAACATAAACAAAAAACGTATTCCTTACAGGCATTAAACGATTATTTTGCATAATTTTTACATCATCATAATGTATTATCATTAAGAACTAGCCGGTGGTGGAGGCGGAGGAGCTGTTAGCAAACTAGTCATATCGATTCCCGGCGGTGGAGGTGGTGCACAATTGTTCGGTGGCCATGGGAATGGTGCCGCTTGCCACGGAGGTATAGCCGTAGGCGGCGGCATCGCATTGGACGCAGTGGTCGTCGCACCTGGTGGCGGCGGTTGATTATTCGTACTCATCCATTGCATCATTTGCGGCGGACTGGACGCTCCCGGTGGCGGAGGTGGCGGCATTATGCCAGGCGGTCCCGGCTGCCACGCCGCCATCGCTGGAGCGCCCGGCCACGGCGGTGGAATCGCGCTCATGCCGTTCGGCATTGCTGGCGGCATCATCGGCCCAGGCGGTGGCATTAACGGTCTAGGCGCGATTTGCGGATCGAACATGTTTGATGCCGATTTACGCACAGTCGATGTCGACGTGGTGCCAGGCGCCTGTGGCGATCTTATGAAGTCGGCCGGCGGTCCTTCGCCCAACTCCGCCATTAGTGACATGTATTCTTCGTCGATTTTAGCTTTATCGCCCGCCGCAGCCGGTCCACCTTGACCAGGTCGCTTCTGTCTACAGTCTCTCGCAATGTGACCGGCCGCTCCACAGCTCGAGCACACGATGTTGTTCGTTACGTTGGGCTTATCGGGGCACTAAAATATCACAAACATTAATTAACTGTATAGAAACATCTTATTGATGATAGAATTTTACCAGCCACGACTTATGATCAGTTGCGCCACAATTATTACAACGAAGCCCATCGTTTTCCCTCAGAGTTCCGTTTAATTGCGCCAATTCTCGCAACTGCATTCGTCTAAGATCATTTTGATTTTCCGGCACCTCAACGCCTTGCCGTATCACTTCTTTAATCTACAAATATCAAATTAAAATAAGCTTTACAAAGATGTATTCCAATTTAGTTACTCTTTCGACTGCTTTCTTAACGTGTTCCGGGTTCGTAGCAGTGATATAGGCATGGAGAGGTTCATCCTCGCCGGGTAAAGGTTGTCCATCCTTTCTTCCAACTTTGCCCTCTTTCACGCTTCCCTTGCCACGAATGATGATCTTAGCTCCGGTTTCTTTCTCCATTGCTGCACGCAAATACATGATCAATAAGAACATACGAACGAGATGAACATTTAAATAATACTGACTTTTGAGCGTGTTACCACGTGGTCCAATGAGTAACCCGACAAAATTAATTTCTGGATGTTCTTCCTGCGGGATCATCACCTTATCGCTGACACGTATTACCGGAGGTCTAAGAAATGACATTGATGAGAAAGCTCTTGGCAATCTAACCAATTTATAAATTACTTGTAATCAACGGGCGGTTTAAAGTCCGGATTAATCGATTGCATCCTTAAAACTAATGCATGTCGCTCCTCTTCCAATCGTCTTCGCGTCCTAAACTCTCTGGTATTTAAACGTTTACCATCGCTACTGTAAATTGGTTCTGGTGATGGCGACCTGGACAAATGGAAAGGATTCACAATAAACAAAGATTGCTTCTAGCCATGTTTCACCACTTGTACTGAGATTGTTTGCGTGAACTTGAAAGTCCATTGGTGAAACAAGGTTCATTTTTATCTATAAATACCTATATATTAATCCTAAAATGTTTATAATAATGAATAAATGCTAATACGGTCTTATTCCATCTATTAATTCTAAATAAAGAAACAGAAAGGATTACGCTCTACATAAACTTGCGTTGTATGATAATTTTCAATTCAATTAATTCAGCAGCTGGAATAAAACGTATAGCTTCATTTTCTATATTACTAATGAGACCTTTAAATTTAAATTTATTATTTTTAAGACGTTTCCTATGAAAAGAATATTTGATTAGTTATTTCTCTGTAATAAAAAATTATTATTATATAGTTTAAAGAGCTGAAAAATCAAGTTATTCTCATTAGATTATAAAAACTTTTCTATTTCCGTCTAATGGTATGGGGTCTGGTTGTTTTGGATTATAACTATTTAGAATGTTTCAATTATTAATAATTATGTTAAAAACAGTTTTTCAGTAGGTGGCTAAAATTATATGATCATGTGTTAAAGGACTTTACCGAAAAATTGTTTCATGGGCTCACAAATTTCATAAATAAATAATTATTTAAAAAGATAACCAATATGAAACTAATGTGAAAACAAAGAATGAAATGCGACATTTCGGCATTTCGCTTTTTCAATCACAATCAATCTCTATGAATGTTCTTTTTAATAATAATTGGAAAAGAAAATCATATGATTAAGCCCATTTAATGAGGAATAAATTAACTAAAATCTATTTATAAATTAAAATAGTTTCTTTCGTCTTTTTTAATTTATATTAAAACTGTCTGTCCATGCCAAACCACTGATGATCAAGCAGAGGCTGGCGGCACTAAGTTAAAGCTGGTTACACTGCACCTTTCTTCCGGATTGGGTGGTATCCCAAGATCGCCTGAACGTAGTTTTCGACTGACTTCCTCAATTTGGAGTTGAACTGTAATAAAGCGGGTTAGAGAAGGGCAAAAGCCCAACAGTTAGAAAAATTATATCAAAATAACAAAGTATAGCTAAAAAAAGATATATTAAGTAATATACTTTTCTTGTACTCTATCAAAAGAACAAATGCAATGTTTCAATTCTCCTGAAAATTTCATTAATAATTTCTTTTTGTTTTCAACTCTTAATTTTCAGTTAGTACTTACAGTTTGACTTTATACACAAACTCGTTATATTATTGTGCCTGCACAAATTGTCTTAGCTTACTTATTTATCACCTAACTAATAATTGTATATATACCATGTTAAATATTTGCAAATTTCAATTCTTAATTAATATGTATTATGCTTACGTAAGTATGCCTGCTCCTGGTCCTTGTTTAGATTACTCGGTAAGATTGTGGGCATGCCTGGAATGAATATTTTCTCATGCTCACTACCGCCCCAACGTGACTTTCTCTTCTTCTTCTTCTGATCCTCATCTGAAATTATTGCCAATGCGAAAATAAACCAACAAATAAATGATACCAAATTTGTGACATGTACGCACCATCTGCGGGGACTTCTTCGTTTTTGGGAGTCACCAAAGAGGTGAAGTTTCTCGAAGCTGCGATCGTGGCCAACGTCTCGGCCAATAACTTACTGCCGTCCGGTTCCGGGGTTTTGTCTTTCGGTGGCTTTTCCTGTTTCTCTTTACTCCTCGATCTACGCTCACGCTCTTTGCGCTCGCGATCGCGATCCTTTTCGCGATACCTATCACGATCGCGTTCTCTGCTGCTACGTCTACTACGTTCCCTTCTGTCGCGGTCCTTATCACGGTCCCTGCCCCTATCGCGATCACGATCACGATCACGTTCTCTATCCCTCGATCTATCCCTGTGCCTCGACGAACCCATGATTATTTTTAAATGTC
The DNA here is from genome assembly GCA_963695495.1 of Hololepta plana. Taxonomy (NCBI): domain Eukaryota; kingdom Metazoa; phylum Arthropoda; class Insecta; order Coleoptera; family Histeridae; genus Hololepta; species Hololepta plana. The sequence goes on from OY968839.1 coordinate 1,976,004, forward strand.
TCTTACCGACTTCTCTTTTGTCAATTATTACGCCACAATCACTAAACACAAAACACACAATAATACGTCAACAGAAGATTTGATTGAAGATTACGCCATCTTAGAAATTCAGTCCACGCAACCGAAGAGCCGATTGATGCTGCCATCTACAGTGACGCCTATTCGTTGGCAACACGCAGCGCACGGAATTGAAATTCGATTTTTTTGTTGTACGACAAAGCTGAGAAAGCTTCAAAAATTGTGAAATCACAGGAATGATTCGTAAAGTATGTACAACGTTGTCTCATTTTCGCTTAGTTTCTTGTATCTTGCGTATCGTAGTTTTTTTTCACCTTTATACTGCAAGTAGCTTAAAAAATTTGAATAAGATGAATTATTAACAATTAAGTTTTATTGTGATCATTATTTCTGTAAAACTACAGTAAATTATAATAAACGGAAGGCCGAAACGTTTACTAATGCTCGCCGCAAAAATAATCATAACTCCAGCAACATTTAATGTTGTACAACTAACACCTATAACATTATATGAAAAAGAACGGAAACTGAATTCTAAACTGGCTAACTAACGAAAACGGAATGCTAATATGTAACAAGCTTAAATACTAACGTTTTGCGAGTCGCACGCAAAAGTAACTTTCACAGCAGCGAAGAGGAGACGGCAAATATCTCGCGCAACCGCTCAATATCGATTGGCAACGTTCGGTGGCGATGTGACCGGCGTCGGCGGAAACACGAAACCGTGCGAATTAATACTGTGCGGATACCAGGTGGGCGTCGCCGTTTGCGGATAAACGTACGCGATCGCCGGACTGCCGTACATCGACACCGGCACGGGTTCGGCGTGAGCGTTCTCGTGCGGCACGTAGATCATCGGCGAGATCGGTTGATTGTAAACCGGCGGCGAGTGGTACATCTCGAACACCGGACTGAGCGCGAACGGATACAACGGCGTCTCGGGGACGGGCGTCACAATCGTCGCCGATTGATTCGGATAGACGGGGGGCATGCGGTTCTCGTTGCAATAGACGTAATTGAAACGATCGCTTTGCGACGCGACCGGTTCCGTCTCCATCGGCGACTGACTCGACATCATCATCGTCGTCGGTGTCATCTGATTGACGGCGTTGTTATCTTGCCAATTGTAATATTGCGGCACGCCGTAATAAACGCACTGATCTAAAAAGCGTAGAGCAAAGAGCGATTGTTTAGTGACGCATGCGAATTGCGTCCTCTCCGGTTACCTGGGTCGCTCCAGCCGTCCGGCGTGAACGATTGCATCGCGGGTTTGGAGCAATTGATGGCATCGAAACTGGGAGAACCGCGGTCCGGTTCCCAACAGGACGACGGCACTTCTTGCAATGCGGGCACGTCGTCGGCCGCCGTCGACGCTTCCGGTTCCAGTTTTCGTGGCGATTTTTGTATTTGCTGCGAAACGAGCGATTCGGCAAGATTTCGCTAAAATTACAATGCGATCCTCTTACCAACGGACATCCTTCGTACAGGCTGGCGCTCAATTGTACCGAATTGCTGCTCGGTATGTTCAAGGATAAGGCGTTCTCGCTAGAATTCTTGCCCTGTTTGTTCTTCTCCTTCTTCTTCTTGCACGGCTTAGCGTCCCTGTTCGGCTTATCGGTCGATTCCGGCGCCGGAAGCGGTAGCACCGCTTGATTCTTTCGAAAGCGGTACGGTAAAGGCCACGGTTTTGCGTCGTCTTCCGGCGACAGGTCGACGTAATCGACGATCTTCTTCTCCGCTAAACTCGTCACGTACACGACGCACTTGTTCTCCTCTCTGATGAACTTTTGCAGGTAGCACAGCACCGTTTCGTCGCCCGATTTCAATTTGCACCTGGTGCCCAACGTTAAGTTATCGTCGCCGTGGTACCAATCGCCTAAACGTATTTCTAAAAAAAAAACGGTTGGCGATTAAAAGGAGATTGAATCGGGAGAAAAGGCTTACCTTTACGCATCTCGATCCACGTGTCGTACTCGATGTTACGATATATTAGAGGATCGAGCGCTTTTGCCACTTTATACGGGAACGGCGCCAAACCTGACCCGTATTTATTGTACGCGATCGCTTTGGAGTTTTTCGTATCCGCACTTTCCTCGTCATAATCGTTATTATTGTTATTCGCAAGAACCTTATCGTAGAGCATCGACTGAACGATACTTTGTACGTCGGGTATCATGAGAACGTTCTCGTATACGATAGTGTAGACAATGGCTGAATGAGAAGTAGCAAATTGTTATCGTTGAAAATCGACGAGCCGCGCATCGTGTTACTTACATTGACAGAAGCCCGACGCGGCGATATACTCCTTCTTGTAAACGCTATCGTAATGATCGACGCTCGTGCGACACAAGAGAATGTCTCGATCGTACACTTCGCCGGTCACATTTCTCCTCGTTTGATTGATGCCGTCGAAGACGACGACGTTATATCTAAACAAATTTGAATACAAGTTCGATCGCCCGATCGATAACGATTTCGACTCACTTGTAACAATCGCTAATGATGTGCAATTCGAGTTCGGTAGAGACGGCCATGTGCGTGGACAACTTATCCAAATGGTCGAACAATTCGCGACGACCGCCCGCCAAACGCACGAATCTCTCGCAATTGTTCGTCGCATAAACGACGCATTTCCTACGCATCTCCTCGTGCGTTAATTGCGTCGCATAAATCTGGAAGCGATCGATCGATCGAGACGCGTTTTCTTTTTATCGATATATCGAAACGTTACCTGTTCGGCGACGGCACGGAACAAGCACGTTTCGTCGAAGGCGATGTTCTTCCTGAAATAACCCAAAGTGTCCAGCCACGAATCGACGATGATCGGATTCTTGCCTTTCTTCGTTTGCTTACTATGAGCCATCGTTGATTAAAATTTAATTTGATTCTTGTTAGTTTAAGGAACACGTGCAAACATTATTGGCCGCACGCGAGGACGATAACTGCAAAACACTGACAAGAATCGAAGGAAGGTCGACGAAAGGAAGAAAAACGAGGAAAAAGAAGACAGGCCACAAATGTGCAAATCCTTATCGTCGTTTTCGCAATGGTAGGGACTATCTTCGCACACAGACGGCTACAGCAGGAACGTCTTACATTGCAACAATTTATAATTTTCGAATTGTTTTGTCTTCGTAAGACCGCTCTGATCCTTTATCTAAAGGCACCGATGATTGGAACGCGAAGGAAATTGTCGGTCTCTGGTAGAAGAATTGTTCTTTTGATATTGTGTAATCGTTTATTCTCTAAGCACCAAAATTTAATTTAAAAATTAAATGCACAATCCTTTTTCAAATCGTATAAAATTGCCGAAACAATTAAAAAATAAACAGAATTACAAAGTACAAAACCAGTTTTCTTATCCATCTCCTTAATTATTACACGTAGAACTAATCATGATGATCGTTTATCCAAAATATTTGAAAATAATTTGTTCGTTGGTTTATCGAAATTGGAACTTCGTTAACTTTTCTTTTATCATTTATAATTATCAAATTGCAGTATAAAAAAGTATCAAATAATGTAATATGTATACGTCCTATATAAATGTATAAAGAGATATAAGAATGTATATGTATTTATATATATAAAAGAGGAAAAAAAACGAACTGAGCCAATTATTAATATATGTATACGTTTAGGTTTTAATGATAAATGACCAGAAATTAAGTTACTTAAATCCGATTAAGAAAGGAATTAATATAATAATGATGATGATAAAAAAAGTTATTTAAGCACTTTTCTCCTGGTCGATTACCTCCTTGGTCGGCAACGGATTCTTCTCGCACGTTTCGGTGTGCTTCAGCTTAGTACTGTCGAAGTTCTCGATGCCCGATATCAATTGGCGTTGGCCCCTTTCTTGTTCGATCGCTAAAAGAGAAATGATGCACAAACAATGAACCGTGAACCGACGCAAACGAATAATTACCATCTTTGTCGGGAAGCGGATTCTTTTCCTTGGTCTCCGCGTGCTTCAATTTGCTCGAATCGAAATGCTCGATGCCGGCTATCAATGCTTTCTCCGTTTTCTCGGCGGCCAAATCTAAAATAGAGTCGACGTGAATGTGCGAATTAAACGAACGATTAAACGTTTAAATTAATTAATGTCCACACACGTAATCTTTCCATATGGTTAGTGCGATTTTATGGTTTTTCGTTTCTCTTTCTAGCTCTTTTAATGAAGCAGCAGTCGAACGTAACAACTTTTTCGATTACCGTTACTTTATTATATTATTAACGAGCTGGGACGGGTGAAAAGTACGATTATTACAAGAGAACCATCAGCGCTCCTCCGGAGCGATGACTCACCGGCGTTCCGTTAACAGTCAGAAGTTAATTAATTAATAATTAATTATGCGAAAAGCAAATGAAACGTAATAATAATTCGTCGGCTAATGAGCACTTGCGCCAAGAAGAAAATATCCTTAGATTGATTATGGTTAAATGTTCAAGCAAATCGCCTCGTGGTCCACAGAAATCCGTTCCATTCCAATCGTTATTTGATTAAGATGATTAATTAAAACCCTCCAACGTCAGTCGCGCATTCTCAATTTACCTTCGGCGTTCGGTAACACGATCTTCTCTTTAGTGTCCGTTCTTTTTAACGACGACGTCTGAAAGTTTTCTACACCGGCTATAAGTGCGTTATGCGTTCGCTCTTGTGCCACATCTACATCGTACATCGAAGAGGAAGAAGTCGTTGATGACAATTTACATTCATTTGCATGCACACGACGATATAATAAATCTTGATTAATGAGAGGAGAGAAAATTCAAGTGCGAATATCGTTTGCAAACATCTGTGCGGTTTAAAAAAATTCAATGTTAGTTTTAACGTTATTGACAATCAATTCGCACGGTGGGCGTTTGAAACGTAATAATAATTAGCATTTTGTGTAAGCAAAAAACAACAAAAAAATGCTCCATATTTATTAACTCGTTAATCATTCGATTAAGAAACGTATACGCAAAAGATATTTGCTCGAAATTCGCCACTTTTCTTTCTCCTTTATTGTTTATTACCTTCTGCCGATGGTAAGACGATTTTCTCTTGCGTGTCGGCATTTTTTAAATTGTCGGTCTTGAAACCTTCCAATTCGGTCTTAAAGTCGACCGCTACACGTGGCAGATCCTTCAACGACGGAACTTCTGGTGGTACTGGGCAAGACATTCTAAAAACAAATTGCGACATACATTATTGAGAAAAGGGAATTGATTAATCGAGACTTAAGGGTTACGAATTGATTTCGGTCAAATTCAGACGACTTCCATCGGTTTTTGCAGGCAGAAAACGTTCGTAATATAAAATGCATATGTGCAAATGGAAAAGAAATCGTATGTACAACAAATAAAACAGCTGTTACGTTGAAATGAAATTTAAAAATATTATATAGGGGGTCAATCGTAAGAACGCTCTCTTTCTTGTTCCAATGAAAGAGAGGAGAGATGTGCAACAAAAAAAAACCATATGGTCGTCCAACTGGTCCCCGGTATGACTCAAAAATAAATTTATATGCCATAAATGGTACTCGTGAATGTTGAAATTATTACAGATTAATATTACAACAACAAAAACTCTCGGTCTCGTTCAAATTCGTTTTATTTGCCTAGAAGTAGCAAATGGTCGCAAATTTATCACTCTCTACTCTCCGTTTACTTTTCACTATTAATCGTTTTATCTACCTTTCGATTAGTCTCGTAAATCCCAATTAATCATTTATGACGTAATTGCAATTTAAGCCTAAACCGATAAGGTGTTCGAGCAATTGATTTGCTAATGCTTTTTTTTCCTCGCGAATATGTTTGCAGATTGATAATTTGATTTGCGCACAGGTTGTGTGCTGAATAATGAAGCTTTATATTAATAGAAGATAAAAATAAAAAGGAACTCCGTCACCTTGTAACTATTTTACCATTAGACTTATTTAGTATACGTACATACACGTATTTATTAAGCTGATGAATCAACTCAATTGAATTAATTTTAAAGCCTCGCGTTGTTTGCACTCTCTTTGCATCTTTTGCAAACGAGATATTCATCAGTTCGTCGTTTGTCTTGCCACATATTAAGAATAACGAGCCACTTTCTTTTTAGAGAATCGCATGATTATTAATTCGCTTCCTTTTTTGTGTTAATTTCAATTGCAATCATTTTTGGTTTGCGAAGAACATTTATTCTTACGTGTGCAACAATAAAATGAGACAATGAAAGTGTCACACTTGTTCGTGATTTCGCAATTGAAGTCTTTGCAAAAGAATGCGCAGATTTTGCAGAAAAATAATTGTTTGTTTTCAGTATTTTATTATTGTTATTTGCATTTCGTTGTAAAAGTTTATCCCATATAATTTACATGCTTACGTAGCTCGTCGTTTCAATAACAATAGTTTCTCGCGCGATTTTTGCAATTTATTCCGCAAAAATCGCACGGAAAGTGTTTAAATGAAATTAATTCCGCACACGTTTGTTTTTTGGCATAAGAGGATGTCGCATAATAAACAGTATTCGATATCGAATATCCTCCTGCATTCGCGTTTTATTGCAATAAAACATAAATTACCGATGATTACGATGAATTAATGAAAAACAATTACAAAAAAGAGTTCTCACTAATAAAATAAACCTTTATCTCCACTTATTGACACTGGCGTAGACTAATTAAGTTGACTTTATCATTTTTCAAAACGGACTCGTTGTTTATAATTATGAATAAGCGATTATAATTAGCTGCTATGCAATCGAGTGCATGGAACCTCTTTCTTTCGCATTTAGAAAACGATAAGCGAGACAAGCGATTAATTATTTTAAAAAATAAATAACAATAGTTTGCAAACTGACCCGAATTATTATTAGTATTTGGTGCAATAATCGCGAATTAATATTATGCCGATTAATCGTAACAATAGTTTCCTATTCGATTGAAAGCAGAATCAAATTGCTAGTTAAACAAAAACAATCGTTAATTAAATACTATTAAGGCAATATTATATCGTACAAGTTGTTGTCCTTCTTTGAAAAAGTTAATAATTAGCGAATGATTTCTTCACAAAACGTGCGTAGCAATCACGTATCTAGTGTCGTTAAACTGAAAACTAAACGAAATGCGAACGAAAAAATCAATAAGTCAAAGGAATCATGCTCAATTCGGGTCTTCTTTTCGCAAAATTTCAATTCAATTAAAATTAAAGACTGTTAATGCAAAGCTTTTGGAAACCGCATAGATTCCTGAAGCCTCCGCTTACGTTAACGATGATTCATGGCGTTTTATATAGAGTTGTCACTCCGTTTATAAAAATTGCCATACAAGATGTCGCACAAGTCCAAAACGAATGAAAAAGTTGTTATTAATTAGGAAAAAGTTTACAGAACGCACGGGAATGAAAAATATGTTTCTATGCGCTCTTTGCATCATTTAACATGCTAAGTGCTAATTTATTGCTTTAATCCATCAATTAGCACGCTAATTGAACTTGAGCGTGAACTGATGTGATGTTCTTTGGATAGAAAAGAAATCGAATTCGATTTTCGAAATAAATCTAAACAAAGGAAACGGTTACAACAAACTTCCTCTCTTTCGTCTAACCATGATCAGCATTCTCGTCCTACTCCCCCATTATTATATTGTCTGTCGTTCAATAAACCATTTCTTCCCTTTAGCTCTTTCATTATCCTTGCTGTTATTGTATTTTCTTTTTTCAATACGTGGCATTCACGAAAATCGTACGTGTCTTTAATAAACGATTTCTACTTTTTTTAAACAGGTACATTATCATTTTCTCCCATTAAAATATCGTGGCAAAAGAACAAGGAAAATGGACACGTCTAAAATAAAATGCCATGAAGTAACCGGATATTAAACGTAGTTGTTGTTGTTGCGAAGACGCAGTAGTTGGCAAAAGAATTTTGTCGGAAAGTTCAACATTCTGAGTAAATATTCGCGTTATTGTTTTTAATTTAACCGCACGAATGTACTTTTATTCAGTTTTTATTCATCAAACGTATTAATATTAGACAGATGACGAGAAAAATGTTATTTGTTGTCCTATATTTATGGCAAAGACCGGAATTACGATAATTAATATTCATTTCGAGATAGCGAGCAAACGAGCCTCACCAAGTAAGGAAAATAGCAATTTCAGCTTTTTGTTTTGAAATATAAATTTTTCGCCTTTGATAACAATTCCTTTTTTATAATGGTTAACGTAATTCCTATAGTTGCGATTTGGCTATAGAATAAAAATTGTATTCTTTAATTTGGCATTAAATTGCGAACTGTATCTGAAGCCCACGTACCATTATTGTAATACGAAAAAAAGGAACACCTACAAAGGAAAATGTGAGGATACAATCTTTTCCCAATAAAAAAAAACGAGTTTTATAGTTATCAGTAACCAGAAATTAAATTTTTTCCACCGATGATAACATTCGAAATTTCTTAATGTTTATTGAAAAATTGTATTCGAGGCGTAACAATTAATCACACGGTAAATAAATGGTAAACTGATAAGAAAAGTATATCTACTACGTGGTTTTAGAAAAAGGCACCTGCAGGAAACCCGTTTATCGAAGATTTTTGCGGAAAATGGGCGAAAATCATTGGAAAACTTGCGATTATTGAATGATAAAATGCGCGTCCGGTGCAAATAATTCTTAATTTACATCGCCGCACAAAGGAAAGCGCCCGAACAATGAAATTTTGGCAAAGATTTCGTGCGAACGATATCAATCAAACCGCACCCTGTTCACTCGCGTCGATATCATCATCATCATCCTTCTGCTTTACCACCGCAATTTAATAATTCAATTGCGAAACGCAGCGAGAATTAAATTAATTGAAAAATAATAAGAGCATTAACTTACTTGAACTTGATATGTGCTGATTGAGAATTAAATGTGTAAAAAAATAAATATGGACGATAGAGTTCGGAGGAAGAACTGATACTTCTTGAAGCCGGCAAACCACTATTCGTCAAATGTACCCGTATCCGGTGGCCTTCTGCCTTCCACACACACACACACCACGATTTTCTCGAGCTGCGCAGAATGCGTCGAAGAGGGGTCCCACAATACCTCGTACCCAATGGTTCCACGTTTTGTATTTATTTCATTTGCGCCTCTAGAACAAAAAGCGAAATGAGCAAATTTAAACGAGGGAAATACACATGATTCATCAGACCGATGAAATTTCGTCCGGCCCTCCGCCGAAGTGTTTATGGTCCGATTGTCCTTTAAGTCATCATCAACGTTTATTCTTTGTTCCTTTCACTTTAGCATCTTTCCCTCGAAATTTAATTAAAGTTTATATGTTGTAGATGAAGAACCGCGAAGGTACCGATTTATTTTTAGTCTTGCAGCGAATAGAGTAAAACTAAGAACTAAATTGCTTAATTATACTTTTGCGCGTCACTTAATTCCTGATGACTACGAATCGAATCAACTGAATCCCTTGAGAATATTATTATTCTTCAAAAATTCTCCTCTAGTCTATTTGGAATAGTGTTGCTTGGACGTTTGCTTTTCCGAATGGCAATCATTAGTTTTCCCTTAAAGGAGCGCGTTCGTTCTTGGGATTTAATTATTATCTTAATTAGATCATTACCATAAGTTTGCTTTATGTTTACCTTAAACAGCGATAGTTTGTATAATTAATATTATTCTACTCGTTGGAGAAAAAATAGTTAATTAACAGTATCATTAACATTAAATGATCGTTGAATTTCAGATTTCTTTCGTCGACCGATACATACAAAATCCCCCCAAAATCGATTCATCTCGATTTAAGTCTGAAAGAGTGCGTATATTTTCGGATGGAAATGCAGCAGACGGCACTCACCCTTCGTCGTCGAAGGGAAATTAAAAAAAAAAATGTCCCTTTTTGTAAATCCATTCGTATTATTATTAGCTACGTAAATGCGACATAGAAACTTTGGGGGTTGATGATTCACGTTCCGTTTATAATTTGGGTGTATGCGAAAGATTTAGTATTTCTAAAGAGGGTCGGACTCTTATAATTTATAAATCGATGCTCAATATATCGAAGTTTGTAAATAAATTGGTATCGTTGTTGCAACAACATAATCCTTATCTAGTTTATTTAGCGCTAATTAAATATTAAATAATTGGCGGTGTTTCGTTTTGCCGTAAATTGTTGAAACGCTTCAATATCACATTATAATAATAAAATCGTCAAAGTGTGAAGTTGAACGAACGAAATTCATGAAATGTTAATATGTAAAAAACTTAAGAATTAATAAATGTATATGTATAAATTAAGGTACCAAACATCGTGAAAAATATTATCTTTTGGATTTTACTTGGCGCATTGGGTTGTACTTTAAATAAAATCCTATCGTTCAAGTAGAAATCAAATTTATTGGATATAACAAATTTTTAATTGCACTTCTATTATTGTTAATTCGCTCCTAGCATATCTATCTAAGGGAAAAACAATAATATAAATAAATACTTTCTTTTTTTCTTTCATTTTCTCTAAAATCTAGAGAAAGAACGGCAAATTAATTGAATTTCAGAAAAGCAACGAAAACAACTTACAAATTTAGACAGAAAAGAAAAATAAACCCTATTCATGTCCATTTATACAAGTATTGATTGACTAAAGGAATTTAACTTGTAAAAACTTTTACCACATTCTTAATTAAACAGTTACACATTGGACAACGTTTGTTAATTTTCCAAGTTTTTATGGAGCATTTATAACAGCAGCACATATGCGCTATACGACCGTGTAAGAAAATGCTATCTTTCAAATTGCTATTACATATTATACACATTTCCTTCTCCTCCATTAAACCCGTCACTAATCGAGTTTTCGCAGGCAATTCGTCCGATTTCAGTAAATCGTCGTTCTCTCGTTTCCTCTTTCGATTACTCAATCGCTTATTATCCATCGTTATTGGTTCGTTCTTGACAGATTTATCATCCTCTTTTGACAAGTCTTTGCGTACTACATCGGAAACCTGATCCTGCATAGGTTCTCGATTGGTGATGACCGTTTCTTTACTGCTCACTACAGACTCTTCAATATTGGACTCAACATTTATTGGTACCTTTTTCTTTGCATCAATGTTCACTTCTTCTTTAATTGCTTTACTTTCGGATCGTTCTACGTTTAATGATCGTTCGAGGGTGTCCTTCTGTTCGTCCTTTTCCTCTGCATCAATTCTCGTTTCTTCTTGAATTATTTTACCTTCAGTTCCTTCTGCATTTAATGGTCGTTCAACGGTGTCCTTCTTTTCGGCCGTTTCCTTTGCATCAATTTCCGTTTCCTCTTTAATTGATGTACATTCGGATCCTTCTACATTTAATGACCGTTGAACGGCGTCCTTCCTTTCGTGCTTCAGTACTTCTTGGCTACTTTCTCCCTGCTTACTGAAGTCACTCAATACACCAGAATCTTGGGATAAAGCCATAGATCTGGTATCCGTTCCACCCGAGTTTTCTTTGTTCTTGTCCTTCTTCGGCTTGTTGGGGCGAGGTCGAGGCGGGAAACTGCTTTTCCGTTGCTAAATTCGAAAAATAATTCGCATTTAGTTTGACTGCTAACAAGTGCTTGATCTTTGGTCGAGAGTTCAGCATTTTTATTAAGGTATAATAACAGGGGAAAGGCAGTTGACGTTATGTACTCGTTGAATTTTAGTGTTATTAGTGCATAAAAGGCGCTTAGACCCAGTTTCCCACCATATTTCATTTGATCATCATTTTAATGATGAAAGCATATTCTCTTAATTTAGCAAATGAAATGGTTTTTAAATAGTAGCTGTTTACTTTATGAGAAAGGTGATATTTAATGTTTCTCTTTTGACTTCGTAAAACCCACCTTGTAGCATGTAATACATAATGGAAAACAATCATAACTCTTGCTCTTATTGCACTGCCGGCATCTCTGCTATCACAAAACAAAAAAAATTTTGAACCCTCTGATTCACATATCACATAATAATTAAATATAAATGGCAACAATAATCATATATCTGACCACAGCTTCACTAAAAAGATCTAAAACCTTAAAATTGAGTTATTGTGCTTTATGATATTTTCTTATTAATGAATGTTGGTAATCAATATAATAATATCATAAAATATGCAAACTCATTCAATTTCTCTGTTAAAAAATGAAAAATCTTACCACTCATCCTGTCTGAAATTGAAGACAAATGTGACAATTACCTGATATGTTGTGAACAATCTTCATAATGATTTTTTTATAATGAGAATAAGACAAAAAATTAACACAAAACCTAAGTCCTGACATTCTTGTAAAAATACTACACTTGTTGCCAGTTCTAACGCAATTAACTAGGTCCATTCTCTACATCACCAACCACACTTTTTTTTACACTGTTTTGATGCATTTGTTTACATAGTTTGTATGGTCTATATTGCTTATATATGAGAAAATATCAGATTAGAAGAGATAACTTAAATACAATATAAACCATACAGTTTCCTTTGATAAGATAACCATATTCTAACCTGGAAGCATTTTTCACAGTATCTAAATTGTGGATTTTTGTTTTCAGACTTGCACTGAATACAATTTCTAAAATCCCTTAATCCATATGCTGACCCTGATGAACTATCGGAATCTTCACAGTCAGTTGCCCACACACTTAAGGAAGTCTCAAATATTGTTACATATCCTCCTTCTTCAGCTGTAATGATGTTCTAAAATGTGAAACAAAGGCATTAATATCTACAACAAAACGATTGGAAATTCATTACTTTTACCTCTGTTCCACTGGAAGATGAATATTCAAAAAAATAATTCTCTTCGTCAGTTGTAACTGGTTCATATTCACTTGCTTCTTCACTACCAGATGAATCTGATGTGTCTCTAACAACATCTGCAAATAAGTTATTAAAAAAAAGTTACCATTTCCCATGTAAGATAACATCAATCATTGCAGTACCAGTTTCTTTGTCTTGTAAACTATTAACACTCTCGCTTTCATAATCAGAGGATGATAGTAAATCATCACTTTCTATACATAAATAATCATATCTGGCTCTTTTGAAGCCAATTGATGGACTAGAATCAATGTGCACTCTCTTTCTTACCTCCATTACTAAAAAAGAAAAACAAGCACGTATTAAATTACACTTGAACAATTTTAAAAATCTTTGCAATACACTAATTTCGTTTGAGCATGAGCACATATGGAGGACACACGTTAATGGCAAAGAATGCTTCTTAATTTAGTACAATGCACTCAATCTAGTTTACCCACGCCAATGAAATTGATTGTCTTAATTCAAATAATTATAATTACCGATAGTTTTTTCCTATTTACGCTTTTACAATGATTTGCAATATTTAGGGCCTCGAACCTCTTTTTCCCTTTTAATCCAAATGGTGGATTTGAACCAGTTTGTACTTGTGCACGGAACACTTCGACTTCCACGAAACGGTCGCTGTAACGGAAATGACGACGCGGTCGACACCTTCTCTTCATTTTAGCGCGCTATTTGAAATTTACTTTACAGTTATAAAGAATCAAAATTTGAAACCATTCATAAAAATATGTTTACATTACGCGTTTACTTAACATTATGAGATTAGTTCGTTAATTATTATAATTGCATATTGTATCTGTGAAGCATGTCCCTTTACAAATAATTATTATTCTGGCGTCTGCCAGATTATTTTTTTTTGTATTTTAGTTTGCAAACGAAGCTTCTGGGTTTTAGAAATGCTAAATAATAATTACAAGACTTAATCCCCTCAATTATGATCAATTATTTGAATGAAGCGGTTCCAAAATCTAACGCAATAGTATCCAAAATATCCCTAGGAAAAATAAGTATGGGAGTATATCAACAGTTGGGAAATAAGATTATCTTCGTCTACTTGATTATAACTGCTATACAATTTTCTTCCTCTATTTATATTGCGTTTACATGTGTTTTAAGGAGTAGCAGGAGTTGGTCTCTTTTTTTTTGTGGAGGAGTGCGTATATTAACCAGCCATATTGAGCCCACCGAGGTGATTTAAAGGCCAGGAATATCGAGGAAACAAAATACTAAATCATTAACGAAACGTCTTCAACTTAAGATAGTGTTGTCGTGTAATCAAATGTGCATTATCCATTACAAACTTGTAATATGCCGTTAGCAAATTCAGGGGAACCATGGCAAATACAGCACGCCGTCACAGAGGTAACGTAAATTGCTAATTAAATGTCCGTGTTTCTTTTGTAATTAAAACCCGATAAACGATGATTTATGAATTCTGTACGACATATCGATTTTTTTTTCTCTACACATATTTTCCTCATGTATTTACATTATTTTTTATGTTTATTTGATTTTTTATTAGCACGCAACAAACAAGCATTTTGTTATCATTTGTAATAAGTATATTCATTTGCAGCTATTGGAGTGTCCAGGCCCCTAAGAATAGCATCTGTACGTAAAAGTTTCTCTCTCTCACCCTCTCTCTTTCTGCAAATCATCTGGTGTTGCACAATTATTTGGCATTTAATAATAAATCATAATCAAAGAAGGAATTAATCTAAGCATGATGCTACATTTACACATTTGAAATAAATACATAGAAAACTATACGTGAAAAGAAGCTGTTAATCATTTAATTCGGCTTCTTCCATAATCAGGCACAAATCAGTCTCAAATTGCTACTTAATTGCATTTTATTATGATCTATCTATACAGTATATCTATATGTGTAAACAGGACCACAAAGGTATATAAATATGTATAATTAAACACAAGACTAACATCTACTTGTACATCGCTTTGTAAATGGCTTTTTTGACGAATATGTTCAAGCATTTGTCATATTTTATTAATTTACTTCTTAGAGAATCTAAGGCATGGCTTCAATTTATTATTTTACATGTTAAAACTAACAACGAAAGAAGCAAATGAAGTAAATCTACGCAAAATATTGTTCTTGTAAATAATATCAATTAACATCTTGTGTTTTAGTCACAGTCCGGCGATGGAGACGAAATTGCTGGACACGACGATGCGCTACATGAAGGTGAACATGAGATTGAATTGGGAGAGGTAAAATCCTAAGATTTCAAATTTTCCTCGCCGTGTTAATCGCTCATTCGACGTTCTTTATAATTGGCAGATGGTGAGGAACGGCCACGAGAAAGCCGATCCATCGCAATTCGAATTGCTCAAAGTACTTGGCGAGGGTTCGTTCGGCAAAGTGTTCCTCGTGAAGAAAGTGATCGGTCAGGATGGTGGCACGTTGTACGCGATGAAGGTGTTGAAGAAAGCCACGCTGAAAGTACGCGACAGGTACAGGACGAAATTGGAGAGGAACATATTGGTCGAGGTTGAACATCCGTTTATAGTGAAACTGCATTACGCTTTCCAAACGACCGGCAAATTGTATTTGATATTAGATTTTTTACGTGGCGGCGATTTGTTTTCTCGATTAAGTAAAGAGGTGAGATCGCTCACAATCACTCAATGTAGAACGCGACTAATTTATTGATTTGTAGGTAATGTTCACGGAGGAGGACGTGAAATTCTATTTGGCGGAATTAGCTTTGGCATTACATCATTTGCATTCGTTGGGCATCATTTACAGGGACTTGAAACCGGAGAATATTTTATTAGATTCGGACGGACATATCGCATTAACTGACTTTGGTTTATCGAAATTACCTTATGAAGAAGGAAACAAGACGTACAGTTTCTGTGGAACGGTATTATTACGCATTCGGTATTGGCATTATCATCATCATCATAGCGAATTTATGCGTTGTAGGTGGAGTATATGGCCCCTGAAGTAGTGAACCGAAAAGGGCACTCGTTTGCGGCCGATTGGTGGTCGTTTGGCGTGTTAATGTATGAGATGTTAACTGGCAGTTTACCATTTCAAGAACAAGCGCGAAAAGATACAATGACTCAAATTCTTAAAGCGAAACTAAGTATGCCTTCTAATTTAAGTCCGGAAGCTCAGAGTTTGTTGCGAGCTTTATTCAAACGGAATCCTTGCAATCGATTAGGTGCAGGTCCTGGAGGCGTCGAGGTGATTAATTAACGAACCAATATTTTCATATTTAACATGATAACATTCGCAGGATCTTAAAAACCACGAATTTTTCGCAACCATTGATTGGGATGCGCTACTGTTGAAGAAGATAAAGCCACCGTTTAAGCCGGCCGTATTTGGACCGGACGAAGCTTATTACTTTGATTCCGAATTCACGAGTAAAACACCAAAAGACTCGCCCGGCGTACCGGCGAGTGCAAATGCTCACGAATTATTTAGAGGGTATCAAATTGTTGGATCTTAATGAAACAATTTAAATTACATTGCGATGAAACAGTTTCAGTTTTATAGCACCGTGTTTGTTGGACGGTTTGCCGGTGAAAAAGAACGAAACGGCCCCGAATTCCGTTCGGACGAGTACCGAGCTATTCTCCGAGACTTACGAGTTATTGAACGAATTGGGTTGTGGCAGTTACAGCATATGCAAGTTGGCTAGACACAAGAGCACCGGAGTACAATATGCCGTTAAGATAATCGATAAGTCTAGTTGCGATTGTCGCGAAGAAGTCGAAATCTTATTACGTTACGGCCATCATCCGGGTATCGTCTCGTTGAAAGGGGTTTACGAGGAAAATGGCAAAATCTATTTGGTGTTGCAACTTTTGAAAGGAGGGGATTTATTAGACTACATTACAAAAAAAGTATGCAAAAATAATTTCATTTAAAATCCTTTGCCGATATCAATTTCTTTTGTAGCGTCGATTACAACCGGCCGAAGCAGCGGCAATTTTAAAGAGATTAGCGGAGACCGTCGCATATCTACATGAAAACGGCGTGGTTCACCGGGACCTGAAGCCCGCTAATATATTGTTCGCTTCCGAAGATTGTCTACCTAACAGTATCACCATATGCGATATGGGTTTTGCTAAACAAGTAAGAAATAGTGTTTATTTATTCGTGCATACACTACGAAAGATTCGGTTCCAGTTAAGAGCCGACAACGGTCTTTTAATGACACCTTGTTATACGGCGAATTACGTGGCTCCAGAAGTTTTAAAACGGCAAGGTTACGATGCCGCTTGCGATTTATGGTCCCTCGGCGTAATATTGTACATAATGCTATCCGGACGGTGTCCATTCAGTACGGCGCCAACGGACAGTCCGCAACATATACTGCAACGGATAAGCTCGGGAAAATTGGATTTTAAAGTGAGTTAATATGACGTTAACTAGTAGGAATTAGTTTATATTTAATGCCGTTGCAGAACGAACCGTGGCCAAAGATTTCGTCGTGCGCTAAAGATTTAGTCTCGGACATGTTGCACGTTTTGCCACAGAAACGACCGACCGCCGCTCAATTATTGAAACACGTCTGGATCACGCAACAGACGATCGCCAATCAACAAATTTTGGATAACAGTCATTATATACAGAACAAGAGGAGCGAACATCATTTAAAAGAAACCGTAGCGAACACATATAAAGCCATAGCCGGATCGCCGACAGTGGCGCATTTAGGCCCCGTAGTGATGTCGGAATTGGCGAGGAGACGGTTTAAGGACAAGGCAAGTGAGAAATCGCAATATAATCAGCATACATAATGGTCAATTGAACAGAAAACTGTGAGAAATAAAAGCAATTCTTATTGAATTAAACATAAAACGACATTCGCATTTGGTATTTGGAATGAAAGATTTTGAAGATTTACGAGAAGCAAAGAGAGAGTATTACTCCATCACATTATATGTTCAATAATTTAATACTGTTTTCCTTTTTGGGTAATTATTAATCGCTTTAGATGTATTTGTTATTAAGAAAGTGTGAATTATGATGTGATACCAAATCATTGACAAAGTCGTGTTTATTCGCATATGTGTACATACTGAAAGAATAACGATGAAATTAATTTAAAGTCAATTTTAAAACTGAAATCATGATATTTTATAACTTGTTGTAAAAGATTGTCTCGTTCTAATTGTACAAATAGAAAGAAAATGGCAAGAGAACAACCTCAACATAATTGCAAATCTAATGTAGATGTTTACTAAATATTATTATTATCTTGTGTCTCCTGTTATTTTATATGTTATTTATCAAAAGTTAAGAGATATTGTGATATTTGAAAATAAATTATATTTACTATCTACGTTAAGCATAATTTAAGTTGACGAACATCTACATTGGACAAACAAATATTTGAGTCCGGTTTTATAATCATTTACAGCCATTAATGTCTGTTTTAAATTTCGAATTTTAATCGCATAAAGTACAAATGAAATGAAAACATCGTTTTTTCAAATGCAACAAACTTAAACGCAACAAAATGCGATGATATTCGTTGATTAGATCATTCCATTCGTTTCGCTGAAAATATCTTTGGTCATTTGGAGAGATGCATTTCATTTTCGATAATTATTAGTTTGTAAACAGTATTAAATCAACGCGTATCACGTATATTAATAACGATTTTGATAATATAATAACGGTTTAATGAAAAAGAGGAAAAAGTAAACCTTAAACAATCAGTATATATAATATATAATAGAAACGTTCAATTTAATATCCTTGTAATACGCTTAAAGAGGTGAATTCAGATAACTGTTAGTAAGAGTTTTTGCATATCTACCTTTCATACTGTTAATTAAAGTTAAGAAAGAAAATAGGAAATGATTGAAGTAAAGAACACAATTTTTATTTTTCATTCACGATAAACGTAACAGAGTTATTCGACTAATAATGATAAAATGAATCTTGTATATTAAGGTGATATTTTCCTGTAGACCTTTTAACTGTTAATATGTAGGGTTCTGTTAAGAAGAACAAGATGAATATGAAATGAGAGGCCTACAGTCGCATAATGAAATCTATTTGAGAATAATTAAGAAAGAAAAAAATAAGAGAGAAAATAATATATAAATATAATATTTAAGTCGTTGTTGTTGTTGTTGTTGAAAATCACAAAGAAGATGAAGAAAAGAATTCTAACTTACCTTACATGAACATAAATATTAATTATAATTAATATATTTGAAGATTGTATTATAAATAAGATGAAATTCTGTAAACGTTTAATCTATGTGCCATTAGCAACAATCGATCGATTCGCATCGATTTGTAACTATTATATTGTGCAAATTTTAATAAAATTCTTAATATACATTTAGGCAAGCTTTTTCGACACGCAAAAAAAAACGGCAACATCCTTCCTTCTTCCCTCCCGATTTCAATCTACTTAAAGGAGCAAAACGAAAATGGGAAGGAAGAGTAAATGGAAATGAAAACTCGACGGCACACGAAAGGAAATAAAGGCAAATATCGTTAAGCCAATAAAAATATGCACATATTGGATATTTTCTTCCCTGTTCTTTCTTATTCAACTTGTTATAGACCCGAATATATTATTATATTCTCGTAGCAATACGCTGTGTTTTCCTTTCTCCTCTTAGATACACCCGCCCTAAGAGGAAGAGAACTCCGGTGTACCGGATATAACGTAATAAAGGAGAATGCGGCGTAGAGAGTTGAATCGCAACTTTTGAAGTACATCATCATCATGCGTCTGCATATACGATGACGACGGCAAATCGAATCAACGATATCAGTTTATGTACTTCTCCTATGCCATACGGAATAATATTGACCATCCAGAAAATGATTCCGTTGATTGTCGTCGTAAAAGAAGATCAAAGGTCTTCTTTGAAATCAGTTTGTTGGTAAATGGAATAGGAAATCGATATTTTCGTTTGGAATCGGGGGTTGTTTCGTTTATTTATTAACCGAAAAAAGAGAATTTGGAAGATAAATAGATCGGTGTCGCGGAAAAGAAAGGGGACGGCGATGCGATCCATCATGCTTCAGCGATTTTTATTTTTTATTCTTGCAAACATGTGTCGCGTGATTTATGGCAACTCTATCACTTGTTTTAAAGGGCATATGCATATAATGATTCTTTAATGTTTTTTTTTTCATTTCATTCGCCCTACAATTCCAATTTTGCGACATCATTTATCATTATGCAATACACGGGTAGAATGGCAATAAGATTAATGAGGTGGCACGCACGCACTCGCCAAACTTTTACCCTTTGTCTAATTATCTCATTCATGGTTCTTGTAATTTTTTACAAAGCAAAGCAATTGCATTGCAACGAAATAATCTCGTAGTCTAGAGGATTTAATTAAATTGTCCGGGCAAAACTTCAGCGCCGTACTTCTTCCATCTCATTTTCATTCCCAGTGGTTCCTACCTTTGTCGCATTTACGTCTGTTGTTGGTTTAAGCGATAGCACGGAACGAGAAACTTTTCGCAAACCATAATTTTACATACGCAGAGATAGTTTTACACGCTATCATAATAGTAAAGTTGCTACCAACTACTTCTTCTCGCTGTTGTTATTATTACATTTACACGTTGTCCCACGATTTATATCACCCTAATCTATTATTTATCAAAAACGGTTGCGTGCTCCTTTAGGATAAACAACACCGCAGTTTCCGCGGTTTACAAAACTACACGCAATCTCGCCGACGTGTAACAATCTGAATTATTTAAGCGAAAGTACTTTTCGCACGCTTTCGCACTTACCTTTCTTGTGTAATAATGATAATAAGCGTGGAGGAGAGCGTGGTGCGGAGACAGCGATAAAAATTAAACATTTAAAATATGTATTTACATAATCGCATTAACAAAACGTAATTCGTGCAATTTATTCGGAAATGGTGGAGGCGGCGGGCGCATAAGAAACGAACTTTCGTAAAACTTATGCTGAGATCGGATTTGATTATTAGGAAAAGAATTTAATATACAGTCGCGCTCGAAATTATACGAACGTTTGCCTTTTCGGCAATAAATCGGTCTAGAGGAACCAATCCAAGCATTTTAATTGCAAATTATAGTTACGATCAAGCTTAATTCTCGGTTAAACCATCCAAAGGAAAACAACAAGAAATTGTTGCATTATTCGTGGTGGTAGTTCGTACAGGACAAGAGCAAGAGTTGATAATAGTTTTTATGCCGATATTACTTAAGTAATTAATTATATAGCAATTATTATTGCACCTCCCTCTTCTTCATCAATCCATTCTTCTTGAGTTAACTGTACGTTAGGCAATCCACTATTCACAACGTACGTTAGTTCGCATAACGCACGGTTGGTGTCGCCCTCTTTGTGAAGAAAATTTGTCGTGTAGTCGCTTTTAAATTGCTGCTCAAAATTCAAATAATATTAAACAAGGTTAATTACTGCAAAATGTGTATTGATTATAATGAAGCGGCAAGTTTAATTGAATTGTCGTTGTTTGTTATAAATTTCGTAATGCGGCCAGGTAATTTCAAGTTTCTTATGACAATTTTTTCCATTTTCGCAATCGGCCATTAGAAGATAGTCATTTGTTTTTTGTTCCAAAATCCTCCATGTTTTAATACCTTTTTGCAATTGTGTTTATTTTGTTGTTCTTTAGCATTAATTTGCCCATCACTACATGACAAATTTTGGTTTCAGATCGAAGTGTTCAACATAAGTGGAAATCATTGAGACAATTAACAGCAAGGCACCTGCATAATTGGTGGTAATTATTTGTAATTGATTAATTTGTATTCAACTATAATCAACGTACGTTATTTGTTTCAGCTGGAAGTGGTGTGTGTAAGTGAAAAGTGCTAGTGAAAATGTGATGGATGGCAGAAGCTGTTGGCGGTGGCAGGATGGTCATCGGGCAAAAGGCCGAGATTAAATAGGTAAGTTAATTTTTTAGAATTTCATTCAATTTTATAACACTAATAATGAACTTTGTTAATTCCAGGTAGGTCCCAAGAACGTGCGGGCAGCAGCTAAGGTAGGAATTTTTAAATTCCTCGACCATCTTTCCTCGTCTTGCATCCTTTCCCATCTCCTGGTGGCTCTTCACCGCATTCTCGCTCCTTCGCCTCCACTTTGGTGGAGGCGCTTCCGTTAACTCGTTTCCTTTCAGCTACATGATGATGATATGAGAAACTGGATTTAAGATGAAATAAAACACATCTGATGTAGTGCCATCGATAAAAAGATGGTGAGTCGCTTTTCGGAATTACTTGCGAGCAGATAATTTATTAGAATTTATTAATTTTTCAGAGTTTCCTTCAACGACTAGAAGATGCTAGAGTTTGAGGAGCGGAACGAACTTGCAGTAAAGCACACGTATTCTTTGTGGTAAAAAATTATTAACTTCTTTGGCATTAATTTGCCCATCACTAAATGAAAAATATTGGTTTCAGCTCGAAGTGTTGAGCATCAGTTAAAGTGGCTTTAAGCGGAAATCATTGAGACAATTAACAGCAAGGCACCTGCATAATTGGTGGTAATTATTTGTAATTGATTAATTTGTATTCAACTATAATCAACGTATGTTATTTGTTTCAGCTGGAAGTGGTGTTAGTGTGCAATGTGAAAAAGTGATGAACAAAGAAATTATAATAAGCTGTTTTCGGTGGCAGGATGATCATCTGGCGATAGGCTTTTATTAAACAGGTAAGCTATTTTAACAGTGGTATTTAATTTAATAAAACTAAAAACGTTTTCATTTTTCAGGTAGGACCAATGAACGTGCGGGTAGCTGATGAAGGTAGGAATTTTGAAATTCAGTCGCTTTCAATATCACTATTTTCTCTGGGATTTTGTAGAATACTAAAAATATTCATTTGGACAAGTGTAAAGCGTCCTCGCTAAAGGTAATTTTAATTTGAATTTTAGCCGAGCGAATGTTCACATAATCTAAATAGAAGGGCTATGAGCAGATTGATTCGCATCGATTCTTTCTCTCATATATACCGATGAATAAATTTTATTATATTATTCATCGGTCTTCGTCCCTAATACGCCTAATACATAAGTAATGTAACGTATAAGCTGTGCACGGGAAGGAAGATTAGTTTCTGAAAGTCATCAGCTTTCGGTTAAGAGTATGGAAATTGGAAATCACGTACGAGCGAAATTTTCTGGTTGAACAACGCAGCTAATCCCGCCTCTAGATTCGCTTTCCTCCGTTGTCTTCAACAGTTACTCGTATTCTTCTCGTATATTACATTAAGGGCGCACGGCGGTGATGGTGAAACGGGAGAGTCCCGATAAATAAATAGATTGTTAATTACGATTTTACATTAATGCGCCATGCGAAAATTGGTTTCGCGGAACCTTTAAAGGTTTCGCAATCGTAGTGTTCGCATAATTCGATACAACGCCCCCATTTACCAGCTAACGCTCGCTCTTTCTTTATTATAATATTTCGGGATGGTATTTGCCCTCTTGCCGTCTTTTCGCTGCGATATATCAATTAATCTCGAAGTCGTCTCTACGAGGAGTTGATTGGGGTACATTGTCGGGCTGTTCGATAGGTGCGCAAAATTAACTTTGGTGCTAATTAATGCGGCATTATTATCATTATAGGACAAATACGACGAGACGAGATTGTTGCGAATCCTATCTAATTACGTTTTAAATTGTATCGCGTTACAACGGGGATTACTATTCTGTCGGAGAGAGGAAATTATTCTTTTCGTTGCATGAAAAAATTTAATTAACACGTTCCTCTGCGTCTTCCTTTTCCTCTACATTCTTCCTTTTTTCTACTGGTTGCTTTAGCTGGTTCTTTATGAATATTACATTCCAACAATATTAATCCCGTAGGAACTTGTACGACCGTATAATAATACAATTCTATTTAATAAGTTTGTACGCTATTAAAGTCCCTCTCGGTCCTTTCCCTATCTCGCTCGCTCTCCGCGTGTGTACAAGTTGTAATTTTCGTTTGCGTCCTCCGCCGCAAAAACCACTGAAACATCATCCTCATTTCGTCCTCTTGCAATGGCAAACTATTTATATTCATTTTAAATTTGACTCTTGCACGTACGTGCGATTTGCATATAGCAATGTAAACGGTTTGAAAAATTGCAACGGTTTTCTAAACGTATAATTTGGTTTTGAAAGCGAACAAGAAGAACATTTGTGCAATTAATTGCTTATGAAACATAAATAAAATTAGACAGCCGCTAACGTTTCATTTTTACACGGCCGCAAAATCCTAAATACATACTTTTTTTAAATACGAAAGGATCTATTTTCGAGCAGCTTTTGCGTTCAATTTTATTAGCATCATAAACCACGCGTTTATTGCGATAATTTGCACGAATAACGGCTGAAATTTACTGGTGGCGAAGGAAAATTTCAAATTGTCGGATTAAATTAACTTCCTCTGCGTATGTTGAAGGTGCGATTTCATTAATATTCACCACGGACCACCCCTCATTGAATGCACGTGATTCCGGGCAATAATTTGCCGGAAAAAGACTAGCGTTGCAACAGGAACTTATTTTCTTTTCGAAGGGAACTAATTTTGAGTGCGGACGTTGACGCCGGGGCTAATTTCTCGAACCTTTTACGGTCAAATCCGGGAGACAAATAAAAATAAGAACAGTTTTGGCGAGGAGAAAGGACGAGGAAGTTCGTGACACGAATTTGCGATTATTTTTGCGCTTCCTCCATGCCGCAAACAAAAATATTACAGTTAAATTTGGCATTTTATTCATTGCAAGATTTCTTATTTAATTTGGATTATCTCGCAGAAACGTTGAACTCTCGTCTTCGTCCAAGTTCAAAAGTTTTTAAAAATAGCCGAAGATTACAATTAGAGTATGATTTATATATAAAATAACAAAGTTTTTGCAACCATCAAAACTGACTCGTCCGCGTGGTAAGCAATTTATTACATTCATCAGTTGATTCAAGCAGATGATGTCGTCGAAGTACAAAGGTGTTTATCAGCAATAGTTTTGGGATTTTTTTTCTCCGATTTTTTATCACATCGCAACGTTTTGTGTGTTGTTAAACCGTTAGAAGGGTAAAATTCAAACTCAAGGAGTAATCGAATGGTAATTACTTCATCTGATTAAACTATTTTGATTGGAGGCAAAGACTCTTGTCGGTAAGACCTTAATTTCGATTCATTTGTGAGTAATTACAATATATCGATGGTTATTCGTGTTTTTATCAGTGTGATTTTAGATAACGAGAATGTCTCATGAAATTTCACTGCCTGACAACATATTGGATGAATTAAAATGCACATTGTGTAATGAATACTTATCATATTTTCCAATACATTCGTACAGTAGTGATGGGGTTGTTGCATGTGGCAGATGCCCTTTATTAGAGGAAGACAATCCTTCGCGTGATATAGCTTATGAGAGAGTGGCAAAGCAAATTATATTTCCATGCAAATATAAGACTGCAGGCTGTTTTGCTACACACAAGCCAGAACAATTGAGCCAGCACGAAGATACATGCACTTTTAGGCAATACTTTTGCCCCTTGATACCATTAGGCACATGCAATTGGCAAGGACCCATCGATGAACTGTATCAGCATTATTCGAGCCAGCATCATTCGCTGGTATTGAACAATTTGGAATTTACGATTCACATGATGAACAAAGTGAACACGAATTACATGCTGATGCACGACAATTACATTTTCATCGTGCACGTGAATTGCAATAACACGGAGAACAAGATTTACATTGGTTTGCGATTCTTGGGTAACAAATCGATCGCCGAACAGTACGCTTACCAGGTATCGCTCTATAGGACGGACATGAAACCGGAACTGCCTTATTGCAAGGACGTGGTGCAATGCGACAACGACGTGAAATTGAATAAGGACGAGGCGATCATAATTAGGATCGAAGATTTGCAAACGAAACTGTTCGAGCCGCTGTTCGTCGCTTGCAAGATCCACATTACCAACAAAATCAGTCGCGACAATTCTAATGCAGATGCGGGCGAGACGACGCCACCGGACGAGTACAACGAAGGCATCATCAAAACGTTGGAGTGTCCGGTCTGTTTCAATCCGATGGTTCCCCCCATATACCAATGCGTGATCGGACACAGCGTTTGCGAATGTTGCAAAACGCAACTGAAGGACTGTCCCACGTGCCACGCCGACATCGGGAACACGCGCAACTATCTGCTGGAGGAGATCACCAAACACTTCAAGTATCCGTGCAAGTATCGCGAGTACAATTGCACGCACGTGTCGACGGCGAACGACATTAAAGAGCACGAAACCGGCTGCGTGTACGGACCGTTCGATTGCCCGTACAAGGATTTCGACGAGTGCAATTGGAACGGTAAATTGGAGACGTTACTCGTTCACGTGCAGTCCGTGCACAAGGACTCGCTGTTGGACTTGGAAACGTTGACGACGTACCTGGAGGCCGATGTGACCGAGGAGATTTTCGTCGTGTACCGGTGCAAGGAACTGTTCAAATTGCTGATCAAACACGACGCGGACGTGTACTATTTGTCCGTGCAATTGATCGGACCGGCGGCGTCGGCCAAACACTACATCTACGAGATCGATTTCGCGAACGCCGACACGAACGAGCGGAATTATTATAAGCGGCCGTGTGCGTCGAACACGTTCTTCGACGACGCTTTCGGCGACGACAACTGCTTGAAGCTGCCCGCTCACATGGTCGAGCCGTACGTGAAGAACAACATCTTAAACTTCAAATATCATATCTATCGTGTTGCTCAATGATTTCCTTTTCGCTTTCATCTTATTGTAATTTCTCTTTTACCATGTATTTTAATTATCATGTACCAAATCGCGTTTAACAGAAGCGCGCTGCTCTTTATAATTTTTAAATTTATAATCGTTTTCATTACGATCCTTATTTGACATCCGGCAATCCGCATTTTCCGCCAACAGGTGTAAAACAAAGAGGGGTCGAAAATGCAACCACGGGGTACGTTGCGCGGTGCGAATGCAGGCAGAAACGACCCTCTTTTCGTGCAAAAACTAGGTCACTGCATCGCGTGGCATTTAACTTAGTTTTCGTCCACCGTTAGACGATCGGATGCAGCGGCGCAACCCTCGCAATTCGGCAATAATTGTTTTCTCGCGTGCGGTCGCTTCGTGCGTAGTTTTGTGCGTGGAAATTGTGCAATTTTGGCAAACCCGCCGGATTAACGACAGCGAAAGAGAAAAAAAAAAGAAGGCAAGTTAAGATTAACTTAGATTAACCGCACTTGGCAGCGCGTTTGAAATTTCGATCAAAAATAAAACCTGGTGCTCGTGCAATTTCTGTTCGCGCAAAAAGGTTTTTTCTTCGCTAACGTTTCCTTTGTTGTTTTAGCCCGTTCTCTCGGATAGTTCGATGATTGAAAGGCGAATAGATTGGGCTCGGATGTTAAGTTGATTAAAGGGGACGACTTATTGTAACGATGCGACAGTCAAACACCGATTCTCATTAATCAACGCACGTTTCGAGAGATATTATTGTAACATGTTTGTTTATCAACATTGGAGTTCTTGGTGATTAGTTTTTGGGACACCAGTTACGAATCCATTCCCATCGGGGACGCATCCGAATCTTAAACGCGTGTTTATTAATAGGGAATAGTTTGACGTACATTCAAAATAGTTTCCTTCATCTGTACGCGCTTAATTTAAGATTTCGCCATCACCGACAGAGACACACACGCCCGTTCTCCGTCTTCATTCCTATTCCACGTTCTTAACGACCGTTAAAATACTACTCTATACACACTACTTATTGTAGATTCGGCGAATTTGCATAATACTCATACGCACGGTTTTCCCCCCGGAAATCTGCCAAATAAGATTGGAAAGCGTTCGGATGAGAGCAGGGTCTGGGGGAAACGAATTTTATATGTGTGTGCACGGAGGCTTTTGGATTTATTTTACGAGGTGGTTCCCATCGCATCGCAGATGCGACCCAACCCTCACATGCCGCGAGTGAGAGAGTGCACTTCGCGCAAAACGATCGCTTTAAAACAGTGCGATGGCATCATTTAAAATGGGTACTTTACGTTATTTTCATTTAGGCCAATATACGATTTTAAGAGCCTAATATCGTGCGGGATAACTTTTGAACAGGGGGGAGACTGTTGAATAAATACAATCCGAGAGAGGCACGAGCGAAAGTGGTTGTTTTGCTCGTACTTGTGCTGAAATCTCTCTTTTTTTGCGTGTTTCAGTCAGGTATTTTGTATCGCAAACAATTTTGTTTCTTTTGCTTGATTCGATTCTATTGCGTTCAATAATACACGTTTGCAGTCTATTATTATGTTGTCGTCGCGTATTGTTGTTGAATGTTTTCATATTTCAACAACGAAAGGAAAAGATACAAAGCAAAGAGATGTAGCGAGAGAGAGAGAGAGAGAAAACGAAAATATAAAATATCTGCCGGTGACGTTATGTATATATTTTATTTAGAGGAGGGAAATTGAATGTTTTCCCCGTTTCTTTCCTCATTTTCCTCCTTTTTTTTGCCGTGTCTATAAAAGTTAAAAAGCTTTATGTGTACGTCTCTTCTTCTGCTTTTTTTCTTGCTTTGACACAGTGCTACACACTATTTCCACCGATTCGTTCTCTTCGTCTCGCTTTTTTCCTTCGCCTCCACCTCCTCGAGGTGCCTACATACATGACTATTGTGAAGGAACCGAACGACGTACAATTTTTTGCTCTCTTTGTCCTCCGATGCCAGACTTCCATTGAATTCACTCGAAAATCGATAACAAAGTACTTAAAATTGAACTTTTTCGTCATCGCGCCTCCAAATCGTTCCTTATCACAATAAGTTAGGCTACTTTGAAATGTAGGTTTTCTGGTGGATGCGCCGGGCAATTTGCATAATTACCTAATTCCTTTTTGGTCGCGTTTATGGGATAATGATTCGTCATCGAACAATAGAACTTTTGCTTCATCCTTCATTCAACTCATTTACTATGAATTTACGTGATTTTAAATACGGGTTTTAGTATGTCGTTTTCTGGTGGATGCGCCGGGTGATTTCATATCAAACTCAATTTGGACCATTTTGAATTACCTAATTGCTTATTGGTCGCGTTTCTTGTCACAAACTAACGATTGGTCCTCAAGCAACAGAATTTTTGTTTCATCTTTCATCCAACTCGTTTACATGATTTTAATTATAGGCTTTAGGATATCGTTTTCTGGTGGATGCGCCGGGCGATTTTTAATTAACTTATTTTCGTTAACGGCCTTTTCGGTCGTGTTTCCTCATTTTTCATTGAACTCGTTGTTTATTACGATTTTAAGTTACGTTTTAAATATGTTTTCTGGTGGATGCGCCAGGCGATTTGGTCGTAAACTCGATTTGGATAATTTCTAATTAACGGCGTTTTTTTTTTCTCGCGTTTGGGGGGTTTCCCGTGACGCACTAGGGATTCGCCATTAATTCGATTCGCGACGAATAGAGGCGAAAAAGGATGTCAACGCGTTTCGCAAAACGGGCGACGTTAAATATGCAAATTAGGTTAAACGCTCTGTATATATCTCGCCGTTTCGCCTATTTTTCTTGTCATGCTTGCGACAAGAGTCTCCTCTCGACGCGAATGCATATTATTACATTTATGGAGATATATTAATACGTTAGTTAATAATGTAGATGGGAAAAGCGTGTAAGCGACGGAGTGCGTCCTTTAAAGCGTCGGTTACATACTAACAGACGCGTACACACACACACACACACGTAGACGATATTTGCATACGTCGGCGTCGCACCGACTCCAGCCGGTTTGTCAAACCCGAAATTTAGCTTCAACGTCTAAACACTTGCCTTTTACCTATAAATTAACGTACATTTATGCGATTTTAATTTATAATCTAATTAGCATATCGAGTTCTTTTTGCGTCGATTGTGATGTCACGTGAACGACGAAAGGGAGAGAAGAATCGTTTCGCAATCGGGAACGTTTCGCTAATGATGATGCCACTCGAAAACATCTCTTGCGTTTGTACGATATCTTTTTCCTCATTCTGCAATTGGATTTTGCAACCATCGAAACGATGACGGCTTTTATGTCGTAACGAGCGGAACTCTTCGCGCGAATTTGAATATTCATTTCGGGGGGCGTTCGATTAAAACATTTTAATAGGACACGATGACGTCGGTTCTGTGGGACGAAGAACTTCTGCGGTCGCATTTTTTCTTTGTCGACGACCGAGCTGAACGCGAAATATTTCGCAAATTTGATTTCGTTTGCTGTCGATGATAGACCAAACAAAATTACCGTTTCATTTTCGTTTGCTCTTTCGCTATCCGTTGATTTATTTCTTCCTCTCGCTCTCCCATTCGGAGTCAACTTTTTTGGCCGCCCTCTCCGGGGATAAAAATTCAATTAAACGCGCTCCTTTTTATTTTTCGATTAATTTCTTTTTTTTTGCATATCCGTTTGTGGACGGTAAATCTCGTTCTACGTAATCCAAATAGATATCGAGGGTGGGCGCTATTTTAGTCACTTTAGGATTTAATTAAAACAGTACTCGAATTTCTTTGATCAAGAGCAAACAACAGCGGCAGTCATTCGCAATTCTTTTTAAAACAAACAACTCGCCGTTCTTTAATTTTATTTTTGCAACAATTTCCTATTAACATCGGGGGAAAAAATAGTACGCAAAACGTACCGCATTTCTAAATTGCCATCCGAACGGAACGGGGATTTTTTCGTTCGCTGGCAAAGTAAATTAAAACGATGCTCATGGCTCTCGAATAGTACGCGGCGCATGGAAAACGTATCTTAATTTCGTCGATATCAGATCGGAATTAGCATACGGGTTTTTCCGCTCGAACGGTTCTACGAGATCATACATGAGACGGGCGCGTATTATTTTCATGGATTTCGCCCGCAATATGTTTCTATTTGAACGGGGTAGTTTTACAACATTAAATTTATCCCAATCTCACCCCACATACTTTCTATTTGACTTACAAATTTACCGTTGCTTATTCATATATCAAAAGCACTTGGTTCGGCTCATTTTCTTAATGGAATTAAATGGCAATGTTTACATTGTACATCATCAGTTTGTTCCTCAAACCGTTAGTGCTTTAAAGTAATAAAGTGAGGGCGTTGAATTGAATCGGCAAACGAAAGAAGAGGAGCGAAAGTGAGCGGGCAAAAATGAACGGGAGCGAGAATCTCGCTTTGAAACGAGACGCAAGACGGGTTTAGTAATTATTTTAAGGTATTTCCTTGTTGTGTATTAATATGAAACGTCGACGAGCCGGGGGGGGGGGGGGGGGGGGGGCGAAAGAAAGCGAAAACGGGCGAGGACGGATGATGGGGTTGAATGGGATTTTTGCGAAACCCGAGCGATCGCGTAAAATAAACTGGCGCACGCAAAACGACAAGTTAAATAAAACCGTTTTGTGCTCCAATCAACAGGGATTTTAATTAAGAGTAATTAACGAAATGACATGGTCCGATTACGTTCCTCCGTTCTTAATCCATTTTCGCACCCTTCTTCTTCTTCTGTGTCAATTCATTTTTTTTTTGTGCTACTACGCAATTATTGCCATTTTGCTGAAGTTATTTACCGTTTAGAAACTGAATTCGCGAGCGCTCTACGTTAACGATCGTTAATTGAACGACGCCGAAAACTTTTCTTCGCCAATTTAATTGCGATAATCCATCTGCACGAACGAGGAATTAAAAAAGATTTGCAAATAAATCAGATCACGTCCTTGTCTTATTTCCGCTCGCCTCTCTTCGCCCATTCATACCGAAATAGGAGACGTATTGTTAGATATTCGCAAGGAAACTCAGTTTTTTTTTCATCTTTTTCCCTCTGCACGTATCCAATCCAGCGACGGTTTAATGGCATAAATGTGCCGACGTGCGTGAAACCGACACATCCAATCGATTGCCGTGCGATAATAACGGCTTCAAATATTACGATGAATGAAGACGTGCATCGGGACGTCTTTTCTTCTTGCCTCACGATGTGCACTTTTAATGGCGAATAATGGCGAATATTGCGCGAGAAATTTTTGCTACACAAACGGTCGCAGCCATTGAAGTATGCATATTGCACGTTTCGAGGGCTCATAATATAATAATGCAAAAATGGCAAGAGGCCAAACGGCAAAAAGTGGCTGCCGAGAATTTCGCATGAAATATGAATGGCAGACTACGTACACGTGTCCAATTCAATGCGGTCATGCACTCGCTCGATCCAATCTATTTCGATTATTGTCGTTGTTATCGCAAAAGGAAGAGGAACCGGATAAAGCGGATTAGATGATGGACGCGATTCGAATGTTAAAGCGTGAAGAATCGCCTTTGAATTATTAACAAAAATGAGTCGCTCGAAAATTGCGTATTCGCACATTATTCGAATGGCTGCGACTTCTTCGGCGGAAATCTTGACGATCCCCGCGTTTCCGGCGCTAAATGCTCGTTAATGACGCTGATGATTATCGCGACTGCGACGTTTTAATAATGATAAGGGCAAATAATTGCGATAACATGTTCAGGTGTCTGGAAGTCATCCACTTATTAACATCAACAATATTGTCTTCACGCTTTGCGTTAATATTGTTATTATTATCGTTGTTCCACGGCGTACACAAATGGGAAACTCTAGATCCCCAACAATAATAATTACGAACGTAATCTTAAATCCTCGTGCGCCCCGCACGATAATTGCCAAAATCCGTATTAATATAATGAGCGTTGCCGAGCTTGCAAATTACCGCATCATCGTCCCTTTTGCCGATGGAATTACGAACATGTTTATCATCACGCATATCTGCCCGTCAGCAAGCGAAGAGGCCTCGTTAAATCCAAAAATCATCATCATCATCATCGACTTACTTCGCAGCAATCATATTAACGAAATCGCAATCGCATTAAGCAACCAAATTTATTTGCTCATAAATCATACAAATTCGAACATTCATTTATCGACCGCGTCGAAATCGATGGACCTTTGCGAGATGGCGGCCGGCAATTCCCCAGGGGCGTCCGCCGCGGGGCAGAACTTAAATTGGCCCGCTTGACAGACGGCCGCCACGACGGGCATCACCATCTTCATCACCTGGCACACGCGCTCGATCCAATTGTTCAGTTTCATCGTGCCGCTGCCGACGGCGTTCGTCGCCGAAGAGGCCATCTGGCCCACTTTGAGTAAAGCGCGCCGCTGAAAACGGCGATGGAAGTTAGATTTCTCGCGTTTGTTAATTGGCGAAGACTTACGATCCATCCGGGTCGTTCGGTGACGCGGCCGCCGGCCGCGCTCGCCTGCGACGGTGGCGGGTAATATTCTTCCGGTATCGCGACGGCATCGACGCTGTGGTGGTGATGCACGCACAAGAACAAAGCGGCAAACGCGAGCAAACACTTCATTGTCGGTCGGCGAATTTGCGACGCGATTGTGCCTGACCGGTGGATGTTTACGCAATGAATCGGCATCTAATTCTTCTCGGCGATTTTTTTTCGTACGCCGATGGTTAACCGCAACTTCAAGATTTAATCTTCGGATTCTTTTCCTGTTGAAAGTTAGTTTTGAAATGTGGAGCAATTAAAAGACGCACGTTTGCTTTTCAAATTAATTTTATATTAACGTAATCATTGATTAGAACATTATGCGATCGATTATCGTTGGATTCTTCGTGCGGAGAGGCGTTCATTTGCCGAACGCGCCGATGCCGCGAACGACCCACGGCAAAGCTTTGCGGCCGTACTTTAGAATTTTGCGGCCCTAAATTTAAATCGAATTTGAGAAAATAACTAATCTCGCTGGATTGAAATGTAACTTACAAAATGCCGTCTCCTCGGTAGGGCGTCGGTCTCTTGACCGCCAAACATCACCACCAGGACGAGCATCAGCAGGAAGAATGCGCTGAAGATTTTCATCGTTTTCGATGCGAATTAATTTGCGTCGATTGCAAGACGGTTGGCGAACGATTTATTGCGATTTTCGCCAGTGGCTTCCTATTTATATCATGCACCATCTTCGCAAAGTGGGGCCGTCAAAAAGGCAAAACCAATTTCACTGATAATCGGTTTTTAATTGTTTAACCAATTTTTGTTGTTGTTGCGATTGTTATTGATTTCTTAACCCGCTATCGGTCGTCCGGCTTCCGTCGCGACCGCAGCGACGAAACTACATGCAGATAGGGAATGAGTTGCGAATGAAACTAAATTACAATTTGCAACGTTTTAATTAACTCAACATAAACTCAAAGAAACATTCGACGAGCGAACTTGGCAAATTAGTTTCTTGTCAGCGCTGCCTCACCGGCGGCTACGGGCACAGCTTTGAAGACGCGTTTGCCGGCCTCCTTCTAAAGACATTTTTATTTTAAATCCGATGAATTAATGGTAAATCGTTCGATTGCTCACCAGTTTCTTCAGTGGCTTCCATTTGCCATCGCTCTGATTCAGCAACGCGCTAAAAATTAGCAGGGCGAAAACGAGAATAACGTTCAGTTTCATCGTGTCTCGCTCGTAGGATTACAACATCCCGCCGATTCGAACGTGGATCGAATTTATACGGCCCGCACAATGTCTTATGAATCGAACATAAATTTTGATGGGTCACGTTCGCATCGTTATTCTTCTTCTTTGCGAGGATTGTTTTAAAGCGGAATTTCCGTTTCGTGCCAATTAATTTTGTTGATGTTATTGTTTTCGAATTGCAATTTATATTTATCTTTCGCAGTTATTGCATTCATCCTCTTCACCTTCAGACTTTATATGACAATAATCGAATTGACAGATTAAGAATCGATGAAATTGATCAATTAATTGCTTCATATCAATTTGCTGCCATTTGTTCTGCAGGCGAGTGTAATTTAGCAGTTACGTTAAGCTTGAGAAATGCGCAATTAAGTGGGAGAAAATCCCATTTACCTGCCATAACATAATTAATTGCAACTTCTGGCAAAATAAAAGATTTTCCAAGTAATCGAATCTTGCAAATTTTTCGAACGGAATTGGGGATTTTAATTACTGAAGATAGTAAATTCCGTTACATTAACAAAAGACATCCAATGGTAATTAACTTCTTCAGTGTGATAATAATCAACTGCAAATTCCTTTAAAGTAACATTTTATTCGAATATATGACGAAGTAATATAAGAAATAAATAAGCATAATTAATGTTTGATTAAATGTGCCCGAAGAAAAGAAAATCCCACACGAAATGATAAATCCTCATCGTCGGCCTACAACTCCTAAAGTCTTCACGATCGCAATCACCGGCGCAGCTTTTTCGGCGGCATGAGCGATCCGTTGGCCGGCCTTCTCCTATAAATCGGGTTAATAATGAAATTTCGACTAAAATCGCAGAAACAAATCACTCACAATTTCGCGCCATCCTTTCCATCTCGGGGCTGCCTCGCTTCCGGGTAAGAATACCGCCGAGATTAACAAGCAAACGACGAAGAACAAATGGAACTTCATCGCGAACAATTTGGTTTATAACGGTTTAACAAACAACTTTTTAACGCGAGACTTTCTTTGCGAATGTTTGCTAAATGGCGATACTGTTGCATATTTATGTGCTTGCAGATTAAAGACGGAGAGGACTTTGTGGCGTCACAGGGTTTTTTCTTCTCAAGATAGCGACCGAAACGGGATACAGTGGTTCCCCAATGAACGAATAGACATTTCTTCCTATTCTTACAACAAGGAGAACAAATCATTTTGCTGCGATAATTTCGCGTCGATTCGCTTTTGTCGTAAAGTTAAAGATAAGCGAAATCGTTTGATTTATTTTTAAATTTGTATCTCCCAGTTTTAATTGCAATTTATCATTTAAAAACAAAATTAATTAACAAATTATACGTCTCATTCCTTTGGCGATAAGCAATTGATTGATGCGATTGGGTCGGATTATTATCTGATGGCCTCTTGTAGCTCGTTGAAAAGTTAAATCTTCAAGATAACTTCGTTAACCGAACAATTTCTGTATTATAGATAATGCGAGTAATTATATTCAGGTATTTATTAAGTTTTATAAATGGCACTAATTAAGATAAATACGTTTTAAACAAAAAGTCGATCCTCCTCGCCTCGCCTCGCTTAACCCACGGCTTGCACGACGGCAATGACCGGAGCCGCCTTTTGGGCCGTATTTGCGAGCCGCTTGCCCGCCTTCTCCTATAACAAGCGATTAATTAGCGATTGATTAATTTGCAAACCGTTCAAACGCCGATCGACTCACAATTTTGCGCCATCCTTTCCACCTCGGCGCTGCCTCGCTTCCCGGTAAAAACACCGCCGACAGTAGCAAGCAAACGATGAAGAACAAATGGAAGTTCATCTTGACGATCGTGTCGATTGATTGATTACTTCTTGTAGATACGCTGTAGTTGTTGGCTCGATTCGTGCCGTTGATGGTATGATTGACAACGGAGATGGTCGTCGTATTTATAGCAGTAGAAACTTTGCATTCTTCGCCGCGATGGACTCAGGAGTTCCCCTAGATTTCTTTTTGGAGCGATTAACGTTAATAACAATAGTAATCCCCTTGTGCATTGTTTTCGCGTCAATTAATATGTTTACAATGGTTATCGATGTTTGTTCATCGGCCTCGAATGCCTCACTTCTTGAAACGCCTAATGTGTTTGTTTAATTAATTAATCTCAATTAAGATGGGCCGTGTCGATAAGAGAGTAAGATTATAATTCCTTTTTTGGAGGAAGCCCTGAATCCGTACGTTTATCTACAACTCATCTGTCGACTTTGAAAATTCGTGTCAATTTTTGCCATTTAAATCGTCTGTTAACGATAAGGATTTGCAACGAATGACATGATTGTCTTTAATCGGTTATCAAACAATGTTAAAGCGCTTAGGAGTTCATGGAATTAACAAATCCTCTAGCGCATTTTGGGGATTGTTTTCTTAAAAAAAAAGAATTGTGATTTTTTTGATTTTTTATTAGCACAGAGGAAGATTTTGACAAAAAATACTAATTAACAACCAACAGATGCGCGTTAAACAAAGACGTTTGGTTCGCAGAAGTTGAATAACTGTCGTTTGTATAAAGAATAGGAAAATTTTCCTTTTGGGATGAGTTTCGCTAATTTCCAAGTACAGAAAAATTGTAGTAGCATCAATTTTTTTTGCCGTCAGTTTCTTGACCTTTTTGTCGATTATCTTGGGACGTGGTAATTAACAATTTATAAGAATTGATATCATTTACAAATCAAGCGTTTATTAATCGATATTTGTCGAAAAAATGGCACATTGTATCAATATAAATAATAAATAAGTCTTAAGAATAATCCCTCCGCGTCTTATGGCATCATTTGCCGAGGACCGTTGCCACTGCGAGAACTGGACCTGCCTTTTCGGCTGCGTGGGCGATGCGTTTACCTGCTTTCTCCTACAAAGAAAAACAATAAAACGTAATTAAATAATTCGCTAATTGATTCGCGTCCGTTTACAATTTTGCGCCATCCTTTCCATTTCGGTGCCGCCTCGCTTCCCGGCAAAAACACCGCCGAGAGTAACAAACAAACAACGAAGAACAAATGGAATTTCATCTCGATTTATTATATTTCTTGCGATTCGAAGTCGATGCGTTCAAGTTGGTGAACGATGCGGTAGTAGTTGATGTCCGGAGGAACGCAGCATTTTATACAGTTGCATCGCGAGTTATCTTATTAATCGCCCACATTCGCGCGGACGATCGAACCCAGGAGTTCCCCTTCTTCGCGGCGTTTTCTCTTGGGCTAAATTGTTAAAGTTTAACGTACGAAGAAAATCCCCGATTACTAACGAATTTCCTGCGTCCGAATAAAATCATTTCGGGTTAAAACGATTATTATCGATTATTTAAGGAATTTTAATTGGCTTCTTGAAATAAAACTCGTCGATAAGTGTAAATCATTAACGTTTATTCATAGATATAAAAGAAAAACATCACAGTTTATTATTGTACAATTAATTTATTGTTGGCGTCAATCAATCGTCATCCAATGTGATGACGATGGTACGTGTCTTCGGTATTAGGTCTCCGTTGCCAAACAAATCCGGTCGCTCCTTTCGCTTGTTATAGACGGCCGCTATCTGTTTTCTGGGAGTAACGCGAAAGATTAAGATTTGGGAAATTTGCTTCTCTCTTTGTTTTTGCTTACATTTGCGGTAAATATCCTTCGGCGACCGGCAATAAGTCTCTTGCGATTTCGAAAGCGTTCTTACCCTCTTTCTCCTGGTTAATAACAATAATTACAAGAACGATTCCTCCAAATTCGAATGGTTAACTCACCAATCGTTTCCAAGAGAATGCATCGATTTCTGCGATTAATAGGTTGGCAATTACGCATAGCGTAATTAATTGCAATTTCATTTTGAAAAAAAAAACTCTTTCACTTTTATCGCTAAGTTCGAACCAAGATAATTTTATTAAATTGTGTTAATTTGTTTATTTTTTTGCACGGAAATTTCGGTTGTGTGCGAACCGCAACGTCTTCCTTCCACTCCGATTGACCGCACTTCAATGCTAACAGTCGAGGATTGACGATTTTAAACAATTTCAATTTCTTTCTTCGTCTCTTTCTGTTTCGTTTGGAGCGAGCGATAATTTATTTCCATCACAATTATCGGTAATTAAAGGTCAAAGTTGGGCAATGGGGATTTTTATTTGGGCGCTGTTTAAAATAAACCGAATGAGAAATAATGCAATCGTTTGCGAAGCGTTTATTTGCAAATTATTTTGCGAATTGAAATAAATTACGTTACAATAATGAAATAATGTATGGGACAATTGGCGAAGACCGAATTTGCACGGATCAATTTCCTAGTTCTCTATTCGCATTCTTAATCTCCCTGATGGCGGTCCGGTAGCCTTCGATTAACGGTAACGCCTTCAAGAAGTTCTTGTACACTCGATTGCCGGCTTGCTCCTGCAGGAAGCAATTTGTTGTTTAAATTAAAATAAATCTTCTTTCCTGCGGGCTGACGAACTTACGATTTTTTTGAATCCATTCCATCGGGGTGCCGCATCGTTCCTCTCGATGCACAACGTTAATGTTAACAGAAGAATTAAACAGCTAATCTTAAGACTCATACTCGATTGATTGCTCTACAACAAATGATTGACGGTCAGTGGAGAAACCTATATATGCGTGCAAAATAGGTGGCGATTTCGGAATTTGCGGGGATTTACTGGCGATCCGAAACGTCTTATCGGGACTCGCGAATTTTCTTATACGAATCTTGTGGTTTTTCGACCAGGATTTCGTGCGAACGGAATGATATTTCAACTCGGTGCTTTTTATAGAAAAAATAATTTATTAACGACTAACAAAATAATTAATTACTGTCGAGAATTTAATCATCGTCATCGTCTCGTAATTTAATGACGACGGTGCGCGTTTTTGGCAGATCGCTCTTCTCGCCGCCGCCATACAGGTCCGGCCGCTCTTTCCTCTTGTTGTACAACTCGCCAATTTGTTTCCTGCAAAAGAAAAATGCGAAAATCGATATTTTACCCGCGGGAAACGTTTCTTTCTTCGCACTCACCATTGCGGTATGTAACCCCTTGCGATCGGGAGGAAATCTTTTAATATTTGAAACACGTTTTTACCTTCCTTCTCCTGCAGAACAAATTCAACAATAATTTTCAGATCAGCTTAAAGAAACGCATTGAGACGTACCAATCCTTTCCAAGATGCGTCGATTCTTAACACTAACGCGGCGAACAACAAATAACCGATTACGAATTGCAATTTTGCCATTTTGCCTCTAATTCACTCGTACGATTAATGTAAGCGTCTTCAGCGAAATCCACGACAAATTGACGCTCTAAATCGCCGGTACAGTCTATTTAAATCTCCCGCATGGAAGAGGGAGGTGCTAACAATTTATTTCATTTAGTCTTAATCATAATTCGAGCGATGACTTCGCTTCTGCAAATCTTTCGGATTCGTAGGATGGAAATAAAACTTTTGACTGGATTGTATAAAAAAGCGTTTATTTTAACCAATAATAGTTTGTCTTTTGTGAACGTTTAACAATCGTAATAATAATTAGCGAACGAGATTAAACAAGTAACTTAAGTAACATGGCACGTGTGAAATGGATCATTGGACGCATTAATTGTCCGCTCTTTGGGCGTTCTCTTTCTTCAGCTCTTTCAGTATTTCCGCGTACCCTTCGACCACCGGCAACGTTTTCAGCATGACGCGATAGATCCGTTTGCCGAAATTCTCCTGCAAATCGACGCGCGAAAACGTTAATAATGAGCGAATAAAATCCGCATTTCTACTTACGACGTTGTCCCATCCTTTCCACTTCGGATGCGGTGCCGCTTCGGTCTGTTTGACGACGGTCAACGCTACGAGCAGGAATAATAGACAAAATGCTTTACGGTCCATCGTTGACGATGATCTCTTCTAATTCAACACTTCTTCGGTGCAAAAGTGAGGTATTCGGTTATGAGTGGAGAGTTGTCGCGCGTGGCGTTTTTAAATGTTTCCGTGTCGGAGAAGAAACGTGGGGGAACTACCGCCGGAGCGACTTTTCTCTCTCTTTGTTGCGAGAATTGCGAGCGCTTACATTTTAAGCAGATTTGACCGCGCCAACCGTGCGAAGAGATAACGTTCTATAATTATTTATTTTAATCGATTAATCGCCAATCTGTTTATGAGCTTTTGGCCTCTTGGATATTCCCCAATTCGAATCAGTGTTTCTAAATAATTCTCAATGCGTCATCAGTTTGGTGCGGATTTCCGGTTTTAATTTCCCGCAAGTTTCGCAGCTAGTCATAAATGTAATTGACAGTGGAGCAAAGACGAGTAATTGGAAACGGTTTTTATTTCATTCCAGCTGCTTTTTATTTGCGAGCGTTTTCTTTTGGTGCCATTATCCCGAGCAAAGCCAATTCCGCAGCAGTTCCCTTCTCGCAACGCATATTTATATGCTACTTAAAGCCCTTTTCCCTATAACACTTTCTCTCTAACACTTTCCCATCGCTTTCTTCCGAACATTCTCTGCATTTGCGTCTTGCCTTTCACGTTTTATAAAACGTAATAATCGACGTGTTTCGATATGGCTCGCTCCACTCCATAACTTACCACCAAATCCATCCAATTCTTTTCCCCGTGGAACCGTGCATTAACTCGGGTTAAATGGAAAAATATTTGCCTCCGACACTTCTTTCGCTCCAATCTCAATTCTAATAAGATCGAATGGAATCTCGATGGGAAATCCGTTTTTGATTGCCATCTTAAATATTGTGCTTCGTTGCCATTGGAATGTTGCGAACCGCTTATGATTACCAACAAAGTACCGTTATTGAGTCGGTTCGTCGGTTCAATAACAAATCAGATTCGGAATTAATTAGGTGGACCGTGCGGTAAATCAAATTTTATGTGCCGCCAGCATCGGCGAAGAAGCGTCCGTGACGGTCAACAAACGACGGTTTCTATCGGGCTCCGAAGGAAATGAATTATTTCTGCGGGACGAAATATACGCACTTTATCCACCGTATAAATAACTTATATCTAATATTATCAAAGTTAAGCCCTAAAACTATTACTGCCTTCTCTTCAGTTGTTTCGCTGGGTTTCGTTCCGTGATAAATAGAGATTTTGCTCGGATGGTTCCGAATCAACGATCCGGAACGCGGCGGCAGCGGCAGAAGAACAACAAATGTTAAACGTGACTGCAGAAGATACCGCTGCTAATGCGGCCGTCTCCCTTTTAATTGTCTAATTAATTATATCTTGCCCTTCCCCGCGAAATTAATTATAATGCGAATAACTGCTCGACGATAAATTATTCGTATCGCCCCGCCGCCCCAAGATTTTCTTCTGCTCGGAGAAGATGACAAAAAAAATGGGATAAGAAAATGTCAAAATCAATTGGTCGTGTTTAGGACAAGCCGGTGGACGATTTGTTGGGATCAAAGGTGCGATCAGTCTTGCGGATTTGTTTGTCCCTTCCCGGATCGCGGTACAATTCTTTTTTGGCTCCTCTTCTTTTCACTTGCGCCCTTAAGAAGTTATTGCGTCGTAAATTAGGTAACCCCAAGTTATTCCTCCTGTCTCTCGGTAACTGTCGGGCAAATTTCCATAATCCTCGCCCAAAGAAAAAATAGGAGAATCGAAAAAGGGATAATAATAATTCCCATCTAGCAGCGATTTCCTCACGCAATCGCCATATATTTCCTCAATCGAAATGACTTAATATCGAGGACGGACTAAGATGGAGATGACGATACGTTCCACCAATCTCTTCTTCTTCTTCTTCCTCATCGGCCTTATAGCATAAAATACATCATGTTTAGTGGCTTGTTTCCGGCTAACGGCTTTATTACTTACATCATCCGTCTCTTTTAACGAATGTTATTGCTTCGTAGAGCCATTAAATCGACTCGATACGTTTTGCTCACCAAAAGAAGAAGAAGAAGAAGCGCCAAAATGCGGTCCCCGTCTTCTTCGATAACTTGCTTACGAGCGCTAAAATAATATTAATTAATTAACATCACGAGTGGTTCGACTAGATGAACGGGACGGCGGGGGATTCGGAGATTTGAAGGGCCCCGAAGAAAAAGTTTATTTTACCGGATGGGACGCGATCGAAGTTAACAAAATTTTAATGATGTACTTGTACCTCTACGGTCGATAGTTAATTAAATTTAAAGAGATGTCGTAAATTTGCCAGTCGAGTATCATCCACTCGAAACTGTATCCGTTGACTACATCTTAAAATCCATCTCGCTCGCTCGCTTTACGTTGTCGTGGATCTCTTGAGTGTGGCGGAGGGTCCGATAATTACAAAAGATTCCTTCTTCATCATCATCGGCAACGGGCCGGGGACTTAACGTGAAGACGTTTTAATTTTAATTAGAAAACGTGCGCGATCGAGCGAAGAAATATGGCGTAAAAGTTCCTCCTCGGGCGACCTTCGTCAGCCTGCGGTTTATACACAGGAGGAACGTCTTAATCCGCAAATGGAATTGGTCTTAATAAATTATACGGCCGAGGATGAATAATCCTCTCGCTCGTTGGCCGCACCGGAATTAATTGTCTGGCGAGCATTTTATTAAAACTTCTTCAGCTGTTCTTTTGCTTCAGATGACGGATGACTTATCAAACGATGGTCGCGAGATTGATTGCCAACAAATGGCAAATCGGCGTGATAATGGATGAAGGTCGGTATTTGCAGATGTTAATTAATTGAAACTGACGTGTTTAATAATTATTTTTTTGCAAATTCCAAATGGACTTACTTTTGATCGCCCAGTAAGCAAATGCTGATTATTTTGATTTGAAATATGAATTGAGCCATAACGAACACTTGTAACCATCCATAAAAACAGTCCGTGAAATCGATCGAGCTCGTTCAATATCCTTAAGCCTCTTATTGCTAATATTACCAATGTTATTGCTTCTATTCTTATAGCGAATTTCTGGGAAAGATTTTTTGCATTTGTCAGCTGTTTATCACAGTCAAGAAACGAAGTCAGTCGCTGATTTTCTTGTGTTCCTCGCCTGTTAAAGGCAGTTGGTATTCGTACTAGGGATCGCGGTGTGGGTGGCAGTCCGTATCCCAATTTCGGTTTTACTGCATCGGCACTGCATTGCCGTAGAATTGCCGGGAACACGTGGAGCTGGTTGCACAAATTTTCGAGTTTTGGAAA
The DNA here is from genome assembly GCA_963695495.1 of Hololepta plana. NCBI lineage: Eukaryota > Metazoa > Arthropoda > Insecta > Coleoptera > Histeridae > Hololepta > Hololepta plana. Next base: position 2,019,476 of record OY968839.1, read on the forward strand.
TTTGCCAAACTTGAGAAACGCGATTTTCTTTTTAATTTTGAAGTTTCACGAAAATCGTAATTGTTTAAGACGAAAATAAATCGTTTAAACGCAAAGAAACAAATGGATCATTAATATTATTTAGTTGGAGGATCAGCGGAACGATTTATATGCAACAAAAACGGTTTTTAATAATCCATTTGGGCCATTCGAAGCGTAAAGAAAATTCCAATTACGCGCCCTTTCTCCGTCTTGTTACTGATGGCGAACAGAAAAGGAAAACTTCTAATAACTTTCGTAAACATGAAAAAAAAAAAGACGGAAGAAAAGAGCAACCGAAAGAGGGAAATCCTTAAAGCCCCCGGGAAAACCGCACACACGCAATATGTCGAATAATAATAATAAATGAAAACCGGTCTGTTCATATTATTATTATTGGTGCGGTAAGTAATAATACCGAAGTAGCAATAAACATCAAAGTAAGATGATGATGATGATGAGCAAGTAATATTGCGGAATAAGGGATCCCCCATAGATATATATACGTATTCGTCCCTCTCGCGGCAACGTCTCTCTCGCTTCTTTATCCATTTTATTCGGTCGGTGCACGGAGGAAGTTTGGCTTTCGAGCGAACCGGTCGTTTTCATCGTTTTAATAACCAAATCATAATAATAATCCCGCAGTAAATCTTTATAAATTCCCCATAATTATAACGTATAGATACGCATAATTAAATTGCGATATTACACACGCATATACGAGGAGATTATTGCTTTGATGGTGATAATAATGTGCGCATTCGCTTGGGAAACGCGAGGGATTTAATCGAAATCACTTTTTCCATTCGCCCAAAACGATTGTCGAAGCGAAACAAACGAAAAAAATAATCATAAAACAACGTTAAAGAGCCGGCAGGATTCAAATAAAGCACGTAATTGCGAGTCGGAATTGCGAATAGACAATCGGATGGGAAAAATAAAAATCGAACGATGCGATTAAATATTTGCAGAATCGTTTAATATTTTTTTGCTTCCTCTAGAACAATTCCTCCATCTCGTTTAAATCAATTCAACGTACATCCACGTGGCCATCTTCGCTCGTTGGCCGGCCAAAAAAAAAAGGAAAAAGGGAGACGTAGAAGGGAAGTGACGTGCAGAAAAATCCGTAGCAGCGAAAGCACCGGCAGACGGACGACGATGTGTGATTGTTTTGTCAATTTGGCGAACTCCCGTTCGTTGTTTTCTGGCCGGAGCTATAAATTAGATTCGATCGATTATTTGATTAGTAAACGGCTCTCGTGCCCATAATATAAACGCCGTCGCCGAAGGGACCGACTCTCGCCTTTCCAATCGTCCGCAAAAAAAATCGCCATTCGCCAAAAAAATCGCCTTTTGAAAAATAAATTAATCTCGTCATGGAACAAAAATTTGTTAATACAATGACGTAATGGTAATTGCTCGTTAATTACCGTGATCGCCTTGATTGTTTGCAACGTTGCAAATAATTCGATTACAGTTAGAATTCCGCGTATTGCGCGTCGAGTGTTGCGATTCTAATTAAAGTTCGACGATCGGGATTTTTGCAATAGGAAGTCGCTCCAACATGTAGATAATTAAGGATCGACAAAACTGCATTTTGCGATTGGGTATTTTTGCACTGTTCGGAACAACCAAGTCACAAAATTTTGGATTACCTGCGAAAAAAAGTACGAAGCAAGATGGAAAATTAATTAATACAGAATGTATGAGGCATTTGCCGAAGCCGTCGTCGTCGTCGTTTTTGGTTTTATCCCGTGTTCTGCCTTTCAATCTAATCGGCTTATTTTACGGATTCATTTGCTACTTCATTCTTTTTTTCTTCTTCTTCTTCTTCGTTGCTACCAGAAAAGGGAAAGTTGTCATCTTAAGAATGTCACTCTGCCACTCAGACCTCAACATCTCTAATGCCGAAGAACCCGCTCTTCGGCATCGGAGTACAAGTTTATTTAACATTATTCTTTCATTTCCATTAAAACGTAATAAATGATGAAAGCATACTTAAATTCAGCCCACCCTCCGTGTATATCGGTGTATATTTAGATTTGGAAAATTAAAAGCATCCACTTCTTTTATTTCGCCCCCGTCATTCTTTTTTATTAACATATTCAGCACTGCCGTTAAGCGTAAACGGCTTTGGCTCAAATAAAAGATAAAAACCGAAAAATGCGAAAAGTTAAAAACGAAAAGGGACAGACTCAAGCGACTCGTTTAACGGATCTTTCAATAATTAATTTGAAATCGTGGATGGAAGCGAACGAGCAAAGGAAAAACATAGACTGCGAGCTTTTCCATACCGCGTTCACTTTGCATGAGATTTTGCGTGGAAACTGCGAAGAAAACTGCTCGCCCTTTCTTGCAATTGTTGCATTTCGGTTTCGAGCTAATCGGCTCGTTACAGTTTCCTAATTCAATCGCACTTAATCGCCCATCGACGCGCCCTTTCTCTTTCGCAGCCATCGGCCATCCTCCCTCGCTAATAATCGATTGCCAATTCTATTATCGCATTAAATTATCTATTTCGTTTACGTCCGACTCCGCACATTCGTGACCGGAAATTTGCTCGATTCTTTCCACGTGTTCGCTTGCTGCTCGCCCACAAACGCAACGTCCATTGTAAATATTGCCTTTTACTCGTTTTTGGTGTAATATTAAAATGGATTCGGCGTAATCGAATTATATTATTATTCCTTTAAGCCCGAGAACATTTTCTTCTTTCTATTAAATCAACGGTTCCGCGTAGCCCGAAGGTTGTTTCCTTCCGACGGGGGAAAAAATGATGATGATGGCACAATAAGATTGAAATTAATACGCGTACGGTCTTGATTAATGAACATTCCTGTCGCGTGGGTACGAAAATTTGCCAAATTTGGCGCCAACGCCACAGGCAAATTGCGTGTCATTAATCAGCGAGCGATAAAAGCGACGAGGGCTAATTAGCACTTCATCAAACCACCAGCATTTTTAAATTGAAACTATCTACAATGCGATCAATAATTATTTAAAAGTTTGAATCGTCCTAACCTGACAAAGACGTTTCAACTGATTGAACTCACTTTCTCCGAGTTCTTTTTTGTCGCCGTCATTAGATCCTGTGGTAAATTGCAATTATTTAAAACACGTGTGAATCGAGGCGTTTTATGTTGGATTATTTGCACGTGTAAAATAAAATGAAAAGTGGAAGGGCGCTGGAGGAATTCATAAATTTTTCATAAACATTAACGGCGCCGATGACGACGACGATGGTGATGTTGATGGCCGAATCGCCCTTTTATACCCGTTCCTCGCCAATTCGTTACTTTTTTTTGCGTATTTTGTTGATCCACTCTCTCGTATTTACTAATGCAAATTCCGCATCTGAATTTTTAATGCGAAACCAAATACGAGAGGGAGAGAAAAAAATCAAATGTGACGTCGACGATTTCCATTGTGGGGGATGAGGAGACGCGAATGGTGTTTGATGAAAAGAAGAAAGAAAGGCAAATTAAACCAAACGAAGAGAAATGATGGAACTTTTTCTTCCCTGTTTCACGTCGTTAACACGAGTGGAAGAAGGTTCTTCTTCTTCATTGTGCCGCTTACACTTTCCCCAGTTAAATTCGCTCGTTTTATTATCACCGTCCTCCGTCGGTCCTCCTGTTTATACCGAGACTCGAGGATACAATTGAGATATGTTCGTAACACAGAGGGAACGAAAGGAAAACGTTGTAATAAAAGAAGGACACACGCAGAAAAAAAGGTGGAATAATAATGAAGGACGAAAGATCGTTGGCAGGAATTTATAAGGATAATTCACGTCCTCCTTTGATCGGGGATAATTTTATTAGTACTTTTATCCTTCTTCTTCACGTTTTACTGTTTCCACAAAGGATAATTCCACGATCCTTTTTCATCTTTTTGTTCGTCGTTTTTTCGTTTCGAGGCAATTCGCGTACAGTAGAATGGAAATTAATAGAAGTGGATGAATAATACTGTCTTCGTGCCATTGTTACGCAAAAGAAATTATTTTATTATTTATACGATCGTTATCCGCGCGCGCTCTTGCTTATTGTTATTCAGCAAATATTCTTAAGTGATATGAAAGGGACGTTGCAGGTAATTTTCTTAAAATAACGTCGCCTCTTAAGTGCTTAAAGCCCGAAAACGCAACAAATAACGATAAACCTAGAAGGGACGTTGGAGCATTTTGCAACATTAAGTGATTCGAAATGAGGAAAAGAATCTGGGAATCCTACTTAGTATGACAAACGTTTATGTCTCTTGTTTTTCTTTTTGCAAGGCGGACCAAATTGTGCGGGAGATAATAATTAAACGCTCTTATTTATGGACAACACTCCCGGGGAGAAATTATAATTTTCCCTCCCCGAAAACGACAACAACGCAAATAATTTTCCTTTCGGAGCAATCAATTTAATTTAACGTTTTCTTTTTTTCGGGAAAGTGCGCCTTTGCAATTTTCCAATTCAATTACCGAACTTTGCGGAGTGCGTCAAAGCCCTTCACGGAAACTTTCTATATCGTACGCAACTATAATAAATGTACGTTGTATCGCCTAGCCTCGAGGGTTTCCTATTTATGCCGTACAATTCCTAAAGGTTATATTATATTATCTCGAACGAGGGAAAGTCAGATTAAAAGCGTTTCGAGGTCTTCTGGAAAACGGGGTCGTAGCCGGAGCAAAAGAACTCGAGACGCAAGAGATGATAGATAGTGTAGCGGCGTTCCCACACATAAATCGTGTAACGCGAACGAAAGCGCCGTATCTCATCCATTTGCATATAATACATATAAGTGCGTGCGGATGCGAGGAATTATGGAATCGTCATCGTCATCAACAACAACGGCAACTTTGTTGTTATAATTCAAATTGGAGAGCACGCAAAGTGCGTCTGGCGAAACTATACGACCGAGAGCCAAAAGGGGAGGCAGCGAAGAGTCGAGTTAAAAGCATCGACGCTTGGAATAACCGTGCAGAAAAAATGGAAGAGGAAACCCCTATCGTAGTGGAAATTATTTCAGTGCGACACTGAAATATTTCGCGTTCACGTATCATTTAATGATATTTATCATCGTGCCAAAAGGGCAGACAGATAATCTCGAGCGTGAGAGACTTTCCATTATGGAAGATCTTAAATAATTCGAGCGCGCGCGAACGAAAAAGGGAAAACAACAAGGGAGCAGTCAAGTGTTATGTAGATGACGACGATGACGGAATGGAGATTAATTTTTAAACGGCGATTAAGAGAATCTCCGGGGCGAAAAAAGGATGAAAAAGCGAACAGTCGATCCTTCTAACGATTTAACGACAAGGAAAGGGGCTTAACGTGTTTTAAGCCGTTTAAAGAGTCGACGCAAAAGATTCTTCTGTTCGATAATGAATCCAACGTTTCAATTACGTTCCATTCTAATTTATTTATACGTCCGTACTGATTAAAGCGCACCCGATGCTATCAGCTCGGTGCGAAATGAATTCGGACGGTTGCCGAAGTGGATTCCCGTCAAATTCGGCAAACACACCCAACTTTGGACACTTACATCGCAGCGTAACCCCGAATTCGAGTCACGTAAAATGCGTTGATCGTAATTAGTTCGTTAGTAAGTGTCGGGTCAACGTGAAAGCCGTTCCGTGTCGAACGATTATCGCATTTACCTTATTCGAAAGCCCATTTTAAAGGGGCACCATTGTCCACTCGCTTCTTGTTTATACACTTCAAGAAAATTAGACGTATCTTTTTAATTTGAATTCACCGCTCCAATTTGACTAATGGCATTGTTAGTTTGCTTCAGTCTGCCAACCCTTTAAGTAGAAATTAACCAAAAAAGCGAAGTGTTTTTAACTACAAGTCTTTCCTTTAAAGCCTTCTATGATAAACAGGCGATTATTGTTTAAGAATATTTTGCTTCAATTTGAATTTACCGCACTAATTTGACTAATGTCATGTTTGGCCAACTTTGAAATTAGAAATAAACCAAAAGAACGGCGGTACGTTTGAAAATGTGATATCTATCGATCAAATAAAGTTTGCAACTACAAGTATTTGCTTTAAAGTCGACTCTCTCGTTGTTTAACGTTATTTTTCTTTCGATATGATTGGATGGACGAATCGGTTCATCTCGCTTAACCGTAATTAAATTGAATAACCGCGTTTTTGTTTGTATTCTCTCTCTGCGGCACTTCATGATAACGTTCTTCGATTGTGTGCGTTAAGAGCTGAGAAATCGTGAATTTTAGGGCGATTCGTTTTAAGGGAACGCCGAAGAGCTTGTGCAAACAATTACGGTATTGCCGTCACTCGGAGAGTCGGTCTTCCACTTTATGAGAGTAGCGTGTAATATCGTTCGGTCATCATTTTAAGTAATTGACTTTGGCCCGAGGTTTCGTCCCTCATCATCATCATCAATCTGCAGATTGTCGAATTATTCTAGCATCGTTTGTTTGCATTGGCAACACGCCGGAAGACCGTCCTCCGCCTCCTTCGGCCAACACCGCGGAAGTTGAAGAGCGGTTCCGCAATATTTCCATTAAAGCCGCAACCGGCGCTCCGCACATTTTCTTCTCTCGACGACGCCGCATTGTTTACCAGACTCGCAAACTTTCTTCTTACGACATCGAGCCACTTTAAAGTGATATTTGACGATTTTCTCCATCTACTTCACTGCGATGTCGCTTTTATTATCCCATTCGCATTGTTACGCGTTTGTCGTCGTTCGCTTCGCCGAAGAACTGTAAAGGGTTTATGGGAAATTATAAATTCGCCCCATCGAAAAGAAATTTTATAATACCTAACGACAAATCGGGGGGGGGGGGGGGGGCCTAACCCGTTCCACGCTCGTCCAGTTCGCCTATAAAACTTTGTTTTTATCGTACTGCTCCCGTATAGATTATAAAACGAATATGATACATTTTATTATGTTAATAACAATAATAATGCCCTATTTTCCGTGCGTTATTGCGGATTTAATATATTATTATATAACTGACACTAAATCCAACGACTTGTTCCTTTCGCATCCGTTTCGCCTTCGTTGCATTTTTTTTTTGTTCTTTTTTATAATCGGTCCATTATTAGTTTTTACGATGGACGTTTCTCCCCATTGGAACGAAATGTAAAAGAGAGATTGGGGCGAGAGCGAGAGTGAAACGTCACTCTACACGCATATATGGGACGGAGTAATAATAATCTTTATACGAGCGATAACATAAAAGTAATAATAGCTAAAAATATTAGAAAGGGTCGTTCGTTTGATTTTAATAACGACAACGGCTCGTTCAGCCATCGTCATTATCGTCAGCGTGAGTTTATGTAAATGAAAGACTCGGTCCTCCACCAGAAAAGTAAATTCTCCTTTCGTTCGTATTTATTTCTCCATTAGCCGACGAATTTTATTCTCCCGGTCCATCCGCTGACGTGCGTATATTAATGATGGAAAACGATATTTGGAAATACGTAATAAAAAGAGAGAGACAAAGAAACTTAAAGCCGAAAAGCAATTTGAACGATGGAGAAATTAAAAAGTCGTAACCGAAAGAATTCCTCTCGGTTTGCTTTTGGGCTCTCGTTTTTTTTTGTTCTGCGTTGGGGTCGGTTTATTAAACAAACCCTTCGGGCCATAATACCGGGGCGACGGTTCGTTTCCATTTTAATGGTTCCTTTCTACGTGGTGCATTCGCAAAAGAACTGAAACTGGTTCGATAGTCATAAACTTGAATAGCAGGCAATTGATAAACTTTCTATTGTTTATTTTATAAAAACAACACAATTGGAAGATTGACGAGAGCTTGAACTACCCGCTCTTTTTAGTAAGGTTACCATTGTGGCCTTTTTCATGGAATAATCTTCATTTTGTGATACCATGGTATAAATTATAGGAGTTTCAAACTTTTAAATGTCAATGTATTGCCATTCCGCCAAACTTGAAACTATAGTTAAATATTGTTGATCACGCGGTAGTTTTGCAGTTAGGAGTTGATAATAATGATTGTTTTGTATGTTCACGTATGCAAATGATCTCCCGCTCTGATTTTTATTGCACCCACAGCAACAATTTGAATTTTTATTATCTATAAGTGCCGGTTTGATAACGATTTTTTACTCTCTCCCTGTCTCCTCGTTTTGGACGAAGTACGAAATTGTTTTCTGTCCCCTTCTTCCTCCCCGTTTTTTTTTGCAAAAAAATTATTAACACTGACAAAAACCCTTTTTTTCCCCTTTCTCTCCCGGGGCTTCTCGCCAAAGTAATTAAGTACAACGTTAAAACTTATTTATCGCCCTAGTGTATTTATTGCAATAGGGCGGTGGATTTTCCACGGTCCGTTTTTTCGGCGTCTTTCTTTCCTTTCCGCTTTTTTCCTTCCCCATCATCGTCGTTCTTATTAACGTTCTTCTTAACGGTGCGGTTGGAGCGAATAAAATTGCGAGCCGTTAAAACAATAAGCTCCAATTAGGAGTTTAAAGTTAGGAGTCCCAACAACGAAAAGCAAAAAATTCGGTTCTCGTTTAATCCGGTTTTTGTTAACGATGATGATGTTGTAAATTGTTGTGAAACAAAAAGGAGGAAAAGACGGACTCGTCCCTATCTCTAAGCCTTTTTTACGATTGTTTCACATCGCCCTCGTCTCTCCAAAGCGGCTCTTCCAATCGTGATACTATAATTTCGGCTTAGAAATATATAAAAGGAAGGAGAAAAAGGAAGCGGCAAGAGGCGCAAATCGTGGGGAGGTTCGTACTAATAATTCCCGAGCGGTTTTCTGCACGGACCTTCCTCTACGGTTCACACAGTGAAAGACGAAAAATGGAAAGAGCGCGGAGGATGGGAAAAACGTCGTAATGCGGCTTATTCGAAAATCCTAAAGGTAATTTGCAGATACTTTGCAATTTACAAATTCCCTCCCGCGAAAAAGTCGCTCCTTTTAATTATACGGATTAAAAAAGGGTCTTACGTTTTGGGAAGCAAGTTCTTTACGAGGAAAAGAGGTAAAACGTACTAAGCTAAACGGATTTTTTACCGGCGGATTATAAAAAAGAATTAATAACGACTAACGCAAAAGATTTTCGCGAATTCGATAAATAACTGTGCAAAAGTACTGGCGCATTGATGTTTAACGAAATTCGTAATCTCATCAAAAAAACATACCTTTTTGACGTTTGACAACTTTGCCATCCACTCTAAACGAGTTGTTTCATGATCGCACTGTATTTTATTAACAGTGAAGCAAAAGGATTCTTTGGTGAGCTTTATCATAATTAAAAATGCTCTTAAAGTGGTTTATAAAGTAGGCAGAATGTTACTTCTTCAATATTAAATGCAAATTTTCCGCTTGGAAGGGCTCCCGAAAAACACTTGTCGCAATGGAAATTGTATTGTTTCTGCATTGATCGCGAAATTACAATAAAGGGGTGCACAATAGACGATCGGTAAATAAACGTTTAGCGCGAGGGAAAGGGAGATGACATCGTGTTATTGTGCTGCACTGCAGAGAAAAAAACCCTTTTACATATTGTAACAGCGTGTACTACATCTGTTTGGTTTATTAATTCCGGGTCTCCTTTTATCTCTAATTGAATAAATTAATGGCAGATGAAGGATTGTTTCGCCTAAACTAAAAATTTCCGTTCCGTTCGACGGGGGGCGCACGAGGTTTCGAATCGAAATGGGAATTTTATTAATTCCAAAGTTAAGGGTTTATTAATATAACGAGGAGAAACGCGACGCAATAATAATTAAGGGCTGCAAGAGTAGAAACTCCCATTACAGTCGATTTAAACGCTTTAATTACAGTCGCGCTGCTCTTATTTTAAATCTAAGCCGAAGGAGGTTTTATTTTCTGGTGGTGGAACGCTCAATGACGGCGAGGCGATAAATTGATGAGGAATTATTAGAGAATAAAAGAGAGAAGAAAAAAAAGCGGATGAATTAAGCAAGGAAAACATTGGACTTGTTTGAAAGTTTCGCCATCCAACGAATTATCTTCTTTCTTCTACGAAAAGAAATTAACGCCGGAAATAATGTGGAAAACGCTTTCTGTTTATTAACGGCCATTAAAAATAAGAAAATAACCGAAAGAGAAAGCCCTTAAAAAATTATAACTTCTTTGCTCCCGTTTTCCATAAAATTTATTGCGCCCAATTTAAACAAACTGAAAATCCCTTACATTTATTTTTTGCCTTGAATTATCGCCAAGATTCCTAGCGAATTTTAAATGTTGTTTAGTTTGTTGGATCGTATGTTCGCCACTAAATCTTTAACTCTGTTCGTTTGCAAAACAAGGGTCGTTCTTATCCCTAGCATTTTCGCAAATTAATCCTCTTCAAAGACCGATCTTACTTCCTTTTTTTTTTCGCATACTTTATTTGCTTCTTCTTCTTCGGGAGAAAATTATTATGTTGGATTTTAAAAGAACGAGCAAAGAAAAAAAACAGTCTCCCCGAAGGCAGATTGACGATTTTTTTCATTCGACGTAGAACGACGTCTCGAGCCCTCGAGGCATCCACTCGATACCCGTATTATTCGGCCCAGTTTTCGCATTGTTCCCTTGTTTTGTTAGCATTTCCATCTCTCTCTCTCTCGCTCCCGCACGCCATAAAGAATTCATTCGTCGCCGTCTTTTATTATTATGTTCTCGTCACATTACGTCATGTAACAATGACTTCAATATTCTAATGATTACTGTTGTTGTGAACGTTAGGAAAGTTTCTTTTTTAAAGGAAAATCGACACAAAGAACCGGTAACCGGATACCACTAAGAATTGAATTTAATTATGTGGAGTTCGGGGGCGAATGAAGCGTCCTCTTCCACCGCCTCGTTTCGTATTCGTCGCATAAACTTTTGCTTTACTTAAAGAGTCAAATCTTTAGATTTAAAGTTTCTTTTGCCTTTCTTTTGGGTCTTATTTGGTTACCGAAATCCGTTACTCGAATACAAACATAAAAAGAAAGTGTGTGTGCGTGAGAGAGAGAGAGAGAGAGGACGGCAACAATGTATATAATCCGTTTTAGCATTTTCAATTTCGTTAAATGCAAAGTTTTTCCTGAACAGAAGTAACGATCCGGTTTAAGGATTAGTTAAATTAATTTTATTACCAATCCTTCCTTTTTCCCTCGTTTTCTTCATCTTATTCGTACACAAAAGAGAGTAAACCTTGCGAAAATCTCATTTGTCGTTCGACTTTAAACAACAAACAAACCGATAGATGAAGAGGAAAACAGTAAAAAAGAAGACGGGGAAATTGGTTTGTTGTTTGATTGACCGTGAGTTAGTGGTTTGTCAAATGAATGTTGACGTCTCTTTTCTTCGCGAAAATTCTTTTTTCGTTTCGTCGAACGGCCTAAGGGTGCAAAAGTCACGAGACGTATATTGAAGAAGACCGGACAAATATTGAATTGTCCCGGAGACGTATGTCGCCTTTCACTCGATTGCCCACTTCTTCGTCTCCGTCCTCTCTCATAATTTCGCGCTTAACACGTGTAAAAAGGAAATAGAAAGGCGGCTTTCAACGTTGACGACGTCCACTTCAAATCGAATTGTGTCTTCCGCAATTTTCCTTCGTTTTCAACGAGCGTTCTTCCCTTTGGTAACAAGTGGATCGAAGGGACAAGCATTTTTTTCGGGAACAATCAGGATTACGTGCAAATTATTTGTTAATAACAAACTGCCATTTGGCAATCTTTCTGGTTTTGATATTAAACCAACAGATTACTCGGAGGTGAAAAAGGAAAACGAAAAAGGAGTTGATCCGTATTAGGGATAATAAAGGAAAATTGACCGCTCGCAAACTTCGGATCCCTTCTCGTCGGTCTTTCATCCCCGTTCAAATCCGTCACGGTGTCGTACTTCCCTCTTATTACAATCGGCGGTTTTCTTAGATCTACCCCTCCTCGTCCACCCCCTTGAGTAACCGTGGTAATCGCATGGGAATTCAACTTCTTGCCTATCAAGCTCCATAAATTGAACTTTATCACACTAAAGACCAAAGGAAAGTGGAAACGCGAAGGAGAACGAAAATTGCGAAAATACGTACGAAAAAGCTTTCCGACCGTTTGTCTCAAATCCAAATTGTCGATTTTTTGTTTCGTTCGGGGTTTAATTAAAAGCTACAACAACCGCAAAAATTAATCTACCGCTTTCTCCGTCGAACATTCTCCCTTTTTCTCGCGCGCGCAATATTAATTTTCGCAGACCGTTTTACAATTAAATTCGCACGTCGTCGGGCGAGGAGAGAATTGCCAACGAAAGTATACCGAATCCGAATTAAAATGTTTGCAAATCCTATAGCAAAAAGTCGAGTTTTTGTTTGGTCTCACAATTAACGCTTTGCAGTGTTAATGAAACGGTTTGAAGTCAGTTACGCAGCAAAAAGTGTTTTGGTGGATGCGCCGGTAACGCGCTCTAATTAGATCGTTTAAAATTCGGTTTTTCGTTACAAATAATTTCGTTTCAATTAACAATCCTTGCACGGACTCCTTTTATATTTAGTTTCGCAACAGTTATTTGAATTTTAGTTTAAAGTTTGCAAGTGGTCGTGGCTCTCGTTGTTCTCATTTGTTAACGAACTTTTCGCAGGTAATTTAGCGATGAATATTGAGTTGAATAGACGGATGAGTGGACGTGGATTCGTTTTTAGGCCGCACTCATGATGTACCCCGTATGGACACAAATAGGAAAATTCATTATACAGAGCGTCCTCCGAATTTGAAAATCGATTGGAGCAAAACGATTTGAACGTCGATCTTTCGGCCACAAACTGCTTCTCAGTCGTTTTTTTCTCTCTCTCTCTCTATAATTCCTCGTGGAAAGCGTTTGCTTTTTTGGAACGAATCCACAACGACTTCTCGGCAGCTATCGCACCCTGTATAGATCTGTATTTGGCGTATTTTCTTCGGTACAAAGCATCTGCGTGGTGGCCATTGAAGTGTATCGGGGGAACAGTAGGTTGATAACCCTCTTCCATATAGAAAATTACATTCAGCCACTACTAATACATACCGATTCGATAGCATTATATTATTATTTAAAAGGGGAGATTGTCGATTCGATGGGCTCCACGTCGTACGTAGTGCGGCGATAACTAAACAATTTCGCGTTTCTCCGTGAATTATTATGCGAAAACGCGCATGAATAATAAGCAAATTAGGAAATTTGTTGCAACGTTTGATCCCAATTCGAAACGAATTATGGCGCCCTATCCTGACATATCCCCAAGAAACAAGAAAATAATAGCTGGAATTGGCTAAACTAAAATTACTGGGTGGAATGAGGGATGTTCTTCGGACGTGTTTTCATTTTTCGTTTCTCGGAATTCTATTTACAAGAGGTCCACCCATTCATCGGGTTTAATTAAAAAAGAGGACCAAACCGGGAGAGAAATGGAGTGAGGGCAAACGAAATGTTATATAATACAACTCGCGCAAAAAAGGAATCGAATGAAAAGATTCGCAACGAATTGCATTCGCGAAAAAAAAACGCTTCTTTGTGCCAACTGAAAAATAATAAATAAACAAATAAAAGAAACCTGCCAGAAGAATATCCAGTTGGAAAAAGAAACGTTACGGATAAGTTTGTTTAACGAATTCGCAAGAAAAAAAACTAATTTAAGTCGCTCTTTTCTTTGACGTCCGCTCACCAGTGACTTATTGGCTTTTATTATGCGTTCCTCCATCTCTTTCCGCAATATGTTCGCTCTCCTTTCAAACGAAGCCATACTTTTTTTTTGTGAAAGCGTCTAAAGAACAACAAACAACACCGAAGCGAAAGAGAGCTTTACTTTTTAATTCGCATAAAACAAATTCACAATGCCCTTTTCCTTAATAAACGCACACGTTTTTTTTTTAATTTATCAAAATACTCTCGATCTATGCAGCAGTAATTTCTTTGTTGTGCGCCGTAAAAGAGATTTTTCTTTCGGTTGCATCTTGTTTGGGATTGTTGCCATTTCTCATTATTTGCGAACGTTCCGCGGGGCAATTATTGTCCGTGTAACCGAGAAGCGTGTGAAGGGAAGCGTAAATTAATGAGCAAACTAACAAGCAATAATAAAAACGTAAAAAGGAAACGTGCGAGAGGGAGAACGTTGCAGGACGAGAGAAAAACGTGGAAAGTTTTTCTCTTATTTCTTCCGATTTACTTTCCTTTCGCAATGTTTACCGAGAGCATTAAAGCTCCGCGATGGAAATATTATTTTCCTTTTATTATTGCTTCTCTTCCAACGGCAATGTTTGCGGAAGTAACACGCAGATGAGGAGCGAACAGGGAAAAATCCGTTTCCCACACATACAATCCAAACTAATTGGGAAGTCCGCGGTTGCTTTAATCTTATCGAATTCCATCCATATTCGCCTTATAAATAATACAGGTATTATTTAATTGTTGTTGTGAAATCTGTTTTACCTTACGCTCCGTAGGGCACTTTGCAAGGTTTCCGGCAACCAGATCCCATTACGATCCATTGTCCGCGCTTTTCACCGAGCGAGTCCATCGATTCAGAAAAGGGTTCCTCCGTCTCATTGTTGTTGCAAATTAAATTGGACACGTGTAGAAACGTGGACTACAATTATAATAATAGTAATAGTAGAGGTGGTTAATTTTGCGTGTAAAAAAATATATAATTACGGAGGGAAGGGAAAAAGTAAAGGTGGGGCCCAGTTTTATTACGGGCGACCCCAACATAATTCCCGGTCAGTTCATTTCTAACGCGGAAAAAGGAATAAACGATGGGAATAAATATAAAATAGATACTACGGCGGTCGGCCGTTTCGAATGCGTAAGGGCACTGGCAATAATTTAAGGGACTCTACGCGCCGTTGCCGTTGATTAAATGGGCTTTTATGAGACGAAATCGTTTCGGTTAAATTCCGAAACGTACAGTTGCTTTTTTTTTCGAAGTTGGCAGGCGACAAAAAATCTGTCAGCAATTACGCGACCGGAATTTAAAATTTAGCACGGCATAAATTTCGAATTCCCCTAGGAACGACCGGGAAAAAATGCCGCCCTCCTTTTTCCGCGAGGCTTTAATTGTTAACAATTAATCCAACGCATTACGATGATTAGCGTTCCGATCTACGTTGATGTCACAGGACTTGCTAATGTAATTGCGAATAATTGATTTGTGTCTGGTGCAAAAGCGTGAAAGTTTCCGGCGGCTATAAGAAAGCAGAAAACCTGCAAACTTTCCAAACTCTTACATGATGCAGATGGATGAAGAAGGGAAAAGGAAACTTTCCTACCGCCAAAGTCCACGTTGATATAGAGGCGGCCTTCACAGGAAATGGAAACGTATAAATTAGAGGACCCTTTCCGGGACTTTGGCGAATTTAAAAGTTTCGCAAGCGAAAAAGTGGACGAATCGGACGGATATTTGTAACTGGAAGCGAACGGCAAAAAGAAAAACAAGGGAAAATTATTGAATTAAACGTAAGCGAAACGGTTTGAAGGGACGACGCCACAGACAAAAATCGTTTTTCGCAAAACGAAGAATCTGCCTTAGGTTTGCAAATCCTACGGAAACTTCGATTTTTTCCATTCGCCTCCAATTTCCTTTTGTTATTGTGATTTTTGCGAAAGAATTTCAGCATATTACTGCCGATATCGGGATGTTATATAGTACGAGAGAATAATAGGACTGCAAAAAAAATGTGCTAGAGGGAGAACGGTGCGGGTAGGGAAATTTGCGAATAATCCGTGAAGAAGTAGGTGGATGGGAAGAAGGAGGCAACTCTTGCGCGAACGGTCGCATTGTGCGGCGAGCGAGGATCGCGTCGGTCCTCATGGTAACCCGGTTATCCTTCTTATTAAATACGAGTACACCGGGTTCGCCGGGGAGATGGCGAAACATTTCCCCTTAACAAGATGCGTACACGTAACCGGAACGCAGGCACGCATGTAAGTCATTTCCCAAAGAATTGTCGACGATCGTTCGAGCGAACTCACCTCACTCCTCGAGGAGCACGCAGAGAAAAAAAAACTCCTTCTTATAAACAAATGTACCGTGGTTAAACGTGAAGTGGTTGCTTGGTTGGAGGGCAACAATTTCCCGAGCGAAGAAAAGAAAACGCGTAAAGTATTCTTCGACTTTGGAGAACGACGCGTTCCCATCGAGATTTTTGCGCACGGTTCGCCGACTCCCGCGGCGATTCTGCTCGTTAAACGATCTTCATTACGGAAGAGGAAAACTGCGCGCATTTTTCCAAGTTGTTACGCACCTTGATTTAATCCCTTGCAGTTAAAAAGGAATCGCGGGGGCGGAAGGTAATCGTAAAAAAATCCACCTCGGCTCGCCATCGAATGGTTTCAATTAATTGCCGAAACCGCCTCGTTAAACCGTTTTCCTTTCTTTTCGCCTCGCTTTTTTATTTTCCTCCTCCGCTTCCTCTTCGTCGGTTTTTGATTAATTCCGGCCCCGCGTCTTCACGTTTCAGGTCATATAATATATTTTTATTGCGGTTTATATGACACTGTCATTTCTTTTCGTCCCCCATTTTCGGTACGATTCTTGCGGCTCTTTCTTATGATTATGATGATGACCGGTGGCTAGTATTAGATAGTAGTTGTTATTCGAATGTCGTAAAAGACAAACGAGCAATTAAATCAGTGCCCCGGATACATAAAGGCGCAACGGAATAAACGGAAGTTTCATCTTGTACCAATAATAAATAAACTAACGACCCCACTCACATTCGTTTCCACCCTTCCGAGATTCTGCTGCGTTTCGTTTCGTTTCATTAGAAAAGAATTCTCGTTCGTTCGTCGCTTATTATTTTTAATCTAACCACTCGCATCTCGAAACGATTATTATTAACCATATTGTTAATACGAAGGGGGACACAAATGACAAAGATGTTCTTGATGATGATGGCTGTCATAATGACGGCGGAAGAAGCGGACAAAAGAGTATCGAGATGATGGAAGGAAGGAATGGAAGCCGGAGGGAGGAAATCCGCATGAAAAAGAAAAAGGTTGCGAAAAATCATTGTTCGAAATGAGAGAAACAATAAGCGCGGTCACTTCGAGCGATCCATACGTATGACATCTATAACTCTCTGCCTTAACGGTCCCCATTGTTATTTTGTCCCATTGTGCGTCCGTCTTAAGGACGTCTTCCCCCGAACCGTGAACAATGCCGGTTAACGATGATTGTCACGACGGTCTCGAGATGAAAGCAAAATAAATAAACGCAACATAACGACGTGGATCCATCAAATTGTTCCGATTTAAGCACGATACGCACGTGGAAATGTAATTACGACTCACGTGGGTCTTTTGTTCATCTTCCTTCGTTGTTAATCTACCACTTGGGATTACTTGTGCGCCCACGTAAGTCGATGACCAACACATCATTTCTAATCGAGATAATGACGATGTTCCAGTTTATAGCCCAATCATTCTCTTTATGCCACAAGATTAATCGTCATCGATGATTGATGATTGCCATTCGAATTAACGGTAATTCCCGATTTTGCTCACGTTTGCTACAGATTTTGTTTAATTTAAAAGTTGGCGCCACATTACAGCGCTAACTTCACGGTAATAAATGATTTACAGTGGCGTTTCAAACGGGGGTTTAGCCCGAAATTGCGTTATAAATATGTTCTTCCTTGATGAAACCCTTTGATAAAGTAAGAAACTAAAGGAAACAAATCTAAAGTGAGTGAAAACTGCAAGCGAGCAAGTTACAGTCATGCCATACATACGACATAAAACACACTAAACATTCTGGGAATAGTTTAAACTATATTCAACAAAAACGTAATTAAATGATTGCATCGGTGCAAATGAAATAAACGTGCAATTAAATGGCGATTTAATCGTCCAAAATTGTCGCCTCCTCGTCTTCGTCGTCCCATCTTCCTCTCTCTCGCCAATATTCGCGCCCTTTTCAACTAGTTGCTATATTTTTTTCCGCCCCTGCGAAAATGAAGTGTGCTTGTGACAGCAACTTAAGAGAAGCGTACACGCACATTTACTAATTGCGCAAAGCGATAAGCGAATGGGGAGGCCTCCTAATAATATAATTATTGTTCGTGACAGTGCCCGAAAAGACTTTAACAGCGAGAAACCACTTCTGTAATCCACAACATCTTCAGTTTCCTCGTCCTGGTCCATTGGCGAAACAAGAAAAAGCTCAGCTTCAATTAAGGACCACTAATAACAACCGATTTAAAAATAAAACTGCAATTTAACAGGCAAGTTGGTGCAAGAGAAGAGTCATATCTATTCAGTGAATGGCTCATTTAATGCATACAGGCTGTCGCTGAAAATAAAAAATTACTCGCTACTTTGTTACTTTTTTCGCTCGGATTTATGACGGGTACGTTTGCGAGGCGTTATAAATAAATTTGTTAGTGTCGAGCGGTGCGAATGGGGGGCAAATCGTTTTCTTTTTGTTTCTTCCAACGAGCGAATTGTCCAAATGATTTGGAAAAATTTCAAATTTCTCATTCGTACGCGAGGAAATCGATTCGTTTTTCGTTTCAAACCATTGTTACTCCCGGGTTTTATTAGAACGCGTTCAATTGCAACCCAACTAGGAGGAAACGAGGGACAAGAATGAAATAAAAAGGGCGAAAGTCGAAGGAAAAAATCATTCCTGTCCCGGAATAGATGTAATGCGAGACTTATTGTTATATAACGACGTATGGAATCAGGGAGAACAACGGACTTGGAGCAATAATAATGATAATAATCCAAATGTATTTTTCATAAGGGGTTGCCTCCTTATTATAATGTGAAAGGATTTCTGGTCCTTGCCTCTTCTAGTGCTCGTCTCCTCATTCTATCCTTATCGCTTACGCACGATATTTGCCTCTAGCAAATCTCCCTTTTGTCTCACTCATTCTTCTCCCCGTCTCTACTTACTAACTTTATGCGTTACCTTAATCTTGCTGACAGGTTCCTCTCTTCGTCCCGTTGTTGTTCGCCACGTTATTTAACGTCAACGAGGCTGATGGAGAAAGTCGCGAAAGAGACGAGAAACGGAGTCGGTTTAAGGGAATTTGTATAGATTACGATCGGGATCGAGATTTTGAAGCAAGACTTTCAATTTCATGCATTCAGTTAAGATGCCAGAAATATGATGTCTACTTAATAAAATCGGAGTTCATTTGAATATGTTAAAGGATAACGAATGGATTACGAAATGATTTTCATTGATTTTCATAGAACTATTTTAAACGTAAAAGTCGTTAAAAGTAGTTTTCGAAGCGCCACTGTACAATAAAGGAAAACTGAAAGTGTAATGCCAACATAACAATAATTTTACGTGGCAACAATTGCTGATCACTCAAGAAAATAGTTTTGCATTAGTTTCAATTAAATCGAAGACTAATGGATTTTTCCTATTACATTTTAAAAACTTTTCGAGGTCGGATTGCGGCATACATTTTCACGCTATTTTCAAAGTGGGAAACCACAGACATTTTTTCTTTAACGTCCTGTTAATGTAACACATTTGACAGGAAGTTGAAATAATCATTCTCTATTATTATAACGTTATCAAACTTCCTATTCGATTCGTGATATTGCTATTAAAACGCAATTTTTTTCGCTTCTTTCGATGCCATTAGAAAAAAAATTGATAGTAAACGATGAACTGTTACAAATTGATTAATAAATCAATCAGAGGCACGTCAGGTCGATTAAATAATAAAAGCCGAAGGGTCGTGGCTCTATTAAATTGCTCGGCAAAGATAAAAAAAACGAAAGACGAGGGAGGAAAAATTATTGACAATTTATATAAATAATGGTAGAAAACGAGCAAACTCGGGCAGGACGAGTAGCTCGAGTCGAGTCTATTACATTCCTGCCGAAGAAGTTTGCCGGATGGCACGAAGAATAGGTATCGACTAAACGTCATTTAAGTCGGTTGTTTCCGCACTTTTTGCTCATCTTTTGTGTTGCAATAACGATAACAATAACGGATGAAGATGATGATGATGATAATAATTCGCCACCCAACTTTCGCCTTCGTTCAACATCGATCCCGCATCCGAT
Organism: Hololepta plana; assembly: GCA_963695495.1. NCBI lineage: Eukaryota > Metazoa > Arthropoda > Insecta > Coleoptera > Histeridae > Hololepta > Hololepta plana. The sequence continues at coordinate 2,039,475 of OY968839.1, forward strand.
CGCTTTGATGACCGTAAAAACGGTTGGAACTCTTAATCGAATTTCGTAGTTATTTCTCGGACCGATTCTATTAAACAAGATAGATGGTGAAATGAGGAAAGAAGATGGAAAAACGTCTCCACTCCCCGCATCATTTATTTCCTAACGTCTTCCATTTCCGAAACGTCATACGACAAACACATCAACAATTTCAACGTCCTATTTATATTCCTTCTCTCGCTTTCTTTTCGTCTTTCAGAAACGGAGAATTCCCGTTTAAGCAAAGGAGAGTATCAATTGGGCGCAGGGCAAAGAAAAGGGGGCGCAAATTGAGAGATAGATACGTGAGATTATAGCGGGCGAAGGGCGAACGGAATCGAAACAATTTCCCTTTGATTCCGCATCCGGAACCCGAAGGAACGAATTGACGTTTCCTGCGAAAACTGATTGTTTATCGGTCCAATTTTGAACGTTCCCACAACGATGACGAACATCAACTTTTCACCGGTTTTTCTCGCCAATCAAACCTGAAAGTAAGACCCTTTGGTGACTCTAAGCCTTTCGAGAAAAGGAAGTTTCTTCTTCATTTCTTTCAGACCTCTTTTGAAGTTTGGAAAGAGATGGCAATCACGATACGCGAAGTTTGATTTGAACTAAATTTGTGTAATGTGCTTTTGAGTTGGATAAGACGACTGAAAAGCAAGTAAATTGCAATTTCTATGGATTCTCGTTTGCAAAACAAGTTTCGGCGACGGTTCGTTAACATTCATATAACGACCAATTATTTACTTCTTCCTGGTTGTCCCATTGTTATGTTTCAACGACAACAATGTCCTTCAATTTTTTCCCCGGATCCACCTCGTCGGAATGATATCGAATTTCGCGCAAATCGGAACGCGGTCCAATTGTAATCGTATAACGAGGTCTCACTCTTTCATGTTTCGCCCAAAACCCGATACCTAATAACGGATAATGGGCCTTCGGTATCGTCAACGTCGCATTATTTAGGGATATGAATTCCCTTTAAAAAAGCTTGTAATAGTAACGATGCAGATCAAAAGAGATAGGGACGTCCGTTGCGATTGAATTTCTCTCTTCTGTTTACGCTTATTTATCGTTTTTGTTTGGTTTCCTCGTCTTTTTTTGTTATTATTATCATGATGATGATGGAAAATACCGTTTCTATATGATGATTATTATGGTAGCGGTATTAAGCTCGGACTTTAGGGTTCGGTCGTACGGATGACCTTCTACCCTAATGCCCCCCTTTAATACCTCCCACACGCACCCCACAATTTTAGGCGCTCCCCCCGAATCAACTCCTCAAAACCTAATACCCTATTACGTATCGTACGTTGAGTACGTCGACGTAGAACTCTGGCCGACGACGACGACGATGATAAAAGGAACTTTCGGAAATACGGTCCGTCCTTTGGCCGAAACAATCCTCTAATTCAATGGCTACTAATAATAATACATAATAAATAATGTCCATTATTATTATTGTTGGGGAGAGTTTCGCTGCTTACCCTCGTTTCTCGCAAATCTGGACAAGGGGTACTTTATTGTCGTGCCGGTCAGCCAATTAGAATATTGACGTGAATCGGATGAATACTTCATTAGCGAAAATTGGTCAAACTTACATTGGCACGGGGCGGGCAGGGATTGTTCATTATTATTAAAAGGTCAATTAGTAAAATGATGGCGGAGGAGGCGTCTTCCTCTTGCAAAGCGAAAAGAAAAATGCGAATCGAAACTAACTTCGCATTGCCAAATACCAATTTCCGGTTACATTAATCACGCTTCCCTCAATCTCATTTTCCTGCCTCCAACTCGTTTTGCTCGATTTTCTTGAGGTAACCAAGATACATGATCCTACGGGAGATTTCGTTAAGACGAACGAAAGAGAGAAACGAAGAGAGTGGAGGGAATTAATACGAGAGTAAAATTGCGACTTGTCGATAATAGCGAAAAACCCGAAAACAACTTTACTTCCACGTCATTAATTTTAATAACAATCAAATTAATTTCTGGCTTGTCTCGTCGTTCGTTCTGGAGTCGGTCCGTTTCCCATTAAAATCTTCCCCCCTTATTTTTCCACTTTTTTTTTGCGTTTTCGCTCGTTTATCGATTACGCATTTCCAATTAATTCGAGTAATGCGAAAAGAAAATAACGCAAAAAGTAAATCGGCTCGATGGGGCGTTTGTTGTTCTTTTAATGCCAATAACATGAAATTAATCGCTAACGAATTTGCAATAACCTTATCTCAATTGATATGTTCACATCTGGATTTATGAAACAAGAAGAAAAAAAATTGACGATTATACCGGGATTTATTGGGATCACATTTAAATTAATCCCGCTCTCATAATTGATGATAAATCAAAGAATTCGAGGATTGAATGGTGGAAAATTTGATGAAAGGGAAAATCGTGCTTGATTAAACCAATCATTGCATGAGCAACATTCGTTCCTATAGAAATCCTATAATTTGCAAATTTGCCTGGCGCATCCACCAAAAACGCGTTTGTTACAACCGACGCTATTTTGTATTTTAAATGATTAATTCTCGTCGAATTTGTTACAATTTGTGTTGTAAAGAGCACGAAGGTTGGTTTTATGGTATAAACCATTGTTAAAAGGTCATTGACAGGATTTTCTTTTTATTGCGGAGACCAAGATCTTTTTCTGTTGTAATTCCTTTCATGTGAAAACGATACTCTTCGTACATTGTAAAAAGTTTAATGCGCAGACAATAAAAACTTTCGATTTTAATGGACCATAAAAGTTTCTGCGCTCTCTTATCGTTCTCTTTTTCTGCATCCAACGTCACTTTCGCTGGCAGGAAAAGCGAAATGAATAAAATTCAAACTCTCGTTACGTATAGCATTAGTAATTATTGAATTAATTAAGAAATGCAACGCAAATTTGCCGACGGTATCGATTTGGTGGTTTTCTGTGCGAAGAGGTGACACTTGTTTGTGCACGAATTTAATAAACCCCTGGTTTCCGTGTTAATGAAATATTTTCCTACTATGGGAAATAATTCGAATACAATCGAACAGGGATTTTCCTCGATTTCCCTTTTATGTTTCTCCGCCATCCAGAATGCGAGGAATGGTTCTGATTTAATACCGAATAATGAAGAATGGGGATTTCGCTGAGAAGTACTCGTGAAGGGTGTCTTCCGAAGGCAGTGCGCAAAAAGGGACGACGTGGAAGAATTTCAGGAATGTCGCAACCCTCCGCCCCTTGTTTCGAGCGTTGCGGCGAAATCCATTCGTACCCTATATTAATTACGATCTCTATGTCTCATTTAACCAACGAAAAGTTTTTTTTTGCAAATATGAAATCGCACCGAAAGATAAAGAATAAATAACACGTGGCAGTAACAGAGAGCGAAGCGAAGAAATAAAGGAATTAAGGTACAGGGATTGGAATAAATGACTTCAACTTTTCTCCGTCCCGTTCCTCCGGCTCTCATTCTTTTCCATCTTCATCGTCTCCGATTCTTTTTTCACTTTTCTATAACAGTGTATATATTTTTCTTAAACACGACGTGTCAGCTGTTTTGAATATCAAAAGTTGACAGTAATCGCGTTCGCTCGCGTTCTTTCTCGTAATCTACACAATAAACTTTCCCTGTCTCTCCAGCTCGCTCGACGTTTTTCCACGCGGAAAGAAAAACCCATCATTATTCCAAACTCCCGCACTCGGATATTGTAGCGCTAACATCTGTCGGTCGTCTTTCTCGCTCGCATTTCGCTTGCACCGAGCGGATAAATTTCGTGGAAATTGTAAAAAATGTATTTCGATTTAAATAATAAAACGGGCGGCGCGAACTCTATCGCTTCTTTTATAGATATGAAGATATACCCATTTATTTGATGATGATGATGCTGATGATATCTATAGAAGGGGCCCCATCCTACGCGATGATGCAAAATTCATCCTTCGCGCCGCATTCGAAACTTTAATATTTCAGCCCGAACGAGACGTTCGCAAAAAGCAACTCCCCGGATTCAATTTGATTTTTCTATTATCGAACGAATCCCGCGTATCGCGACGTTCTATTTAGATGTTAGTGCATGGAAATTGAATTCTTTTCCCAATTTTGACGCAAAATTTTCGGTTTAAATTGATTAGTTCGGTTTAGATGGAAACCTTTTGTTCCGTCATTACTTCAATTAAGCATTACATTTTCCACGTGGTCACACGCTCGCCAAATATGATTCTATCCATTCTCGTGTTTATTAAAAAGGTCCCCCTCTTCGGAATCGTGGACAAAACTAAATACCGCTCCGGTATGCTTATTAACAAAACGTCGAACCCCTTTTAAATCGACCGGGGTTGTTTTCCTTTTTCGGGTAACTTATACGGTTTTAATAAAACGTTTCCAAAGGCCGCGTGTATCCATATCGCAACTCTTTTCATTTCCACATCTCAAAGGAATATGAGCGAGTGAGTGAGTGAGCATTAATCTAAAGTTTCCTTTTCCAATTTTAATCAAGCGCACAAAGCAACAGTGTCCTCCACGCACGTGGCCACTCCACGGTAATTAACCCGTTTGATTTAGACATCTTTAATATCATGCCTTTATCAAAAATCTCCCAAAAGGCGATCCAGCTTTCCTTTACGATTAATCGCTCGCAGGAAATGCGAAAGTCAAAGAAGAAATTATTGCCAAAATATTGCAAATTTGCAAAATTGTGTCGTACAAAGAAATGGAAAATTCGGTGAAAGTTTCCGTTTCTGTCCGTCATGTTGTTGACGATGAACGTTTGGGGTTCCGTTAATAAATGAGTGGGTAGATTTCAAATCTCAAAGGAGGCAAAAGTTGATGACAGCAGCACGATTGAAGAGTCGACATTTTCGCACGTTTATTCGAACGAAAAGTGTGTTTGCACGCTTCGCCGCGTCGTCGCATTTTTATCGAGGCTTTAATTAAAAATAAACCCGAAAAGTTTCCTTTCCGCTATTCGCGTGCGTTTAATTTGCGGGCTTCAACTTTTCCTTGTTAACAAAGCGACAAAGAGACAGTGGAAAAGAGGCCCGTCCTCGAACGATAATGAAATGTCCGCGTTGGATTATTTAATTATAAACATTTTATTGTAACTTGTTAAAAGTTTGCAAATCCGAAAATTCGCAGTCTCTCTAAAGGCAATCGTGCTTATTAAAGTCCTTCGACTACGGCCGAAACGCCCTTTTGTTCCAATTGAAGCCAAACGAGTAATTAATTAATTAACAAATAGACCAGTCGAATGGGTAAACAATAGTCGTACGTAGGAACGTATTAGCGAAACCGTTTAATTTCAATTCATCATCATCATCATCATCAAACGATTTCGATCCAATTTCGTTCTTGACCCCTTTCGCGAAACCATTTCCAATTATTCGTTCCGCCCGGCGCTCCGGTTTCGCTCGCTCGTTCGTATGAATATTTCAAATTTATTTTTTAATTATGTAAATTGCTCTCTCCGCACATCGTACATGGATGCGAAAAATGATTGCGAAAGCGAGGGTCATCCGTTTCGTTTGTTGTGCAAAGTTATAAAATTCAATTTAGCTCGCCGGTTTTGCTCATTTTTCCTCTCCGCCAAGCACTATGGCAACGTTTGACGCGGTGCCACTTGTACGGTGCTAATTGGCGAAACGGCGATTAGGAATTCGTTTCGGGTTTTTTTTTTGCTCGCATCCCGTGAAGCCCTCGATGACATTTCAAAAAATGGAACGGAATTAAAAAGAGCGCGATGGACGAAAATAGGGAAAAAAAGTGAAGACGGTATTTGCAAAACTGTCAAGACATTTATTTACCGCTCCCGCATGCTTTACGAGAACGTAAATTTCGCATAAAACGCGCAAAAACGCCATAAAAATATACGCATAAAACGAGGCGCGAGCGTTACGGAACAGATGAGGACGGCGACGGCATGGAAACGTCGTCGACTTTAAAAGAACGAAGTTAAGAGACCGCGAACACTCACTCGCCAGCCGTTCTTCTGGCTGACTTTTCCTTTCGCTCCTCCCGCTCCACGTTAACGTCTACCGTTCGCTCAACAATAAAATACGAACCTTAAAAACAACAGCAGCGAGGAAGAAGAAGAAGGAAAAATTGCGAACGTAAACGCGAAACTAAATGCGATCGTAAATATCATTCGTTGTCTTCGCGACCTTTCGCTCATAATTTACGAGCATAATAAACGATATGTTAAGTTATATGTCAATAGAATTTGGATTTAGACGAAACAATTTAATTCCTCAGCCAGACATGGGAAACCTCGAAAGCCGAAGCAAAAAGAAAGGGAAACGCGAAGAATGAGAGCCGAAGATTCGTAGCCGGGTCTCGGGCGTTAATTAACTAAATGAGACATCTTCAATGTTATTATTAATAATAATATTTAACCGTTGAGATAAGCCTTGTACGGCGACAGACTATAAGAAGGATCCCTCGAGGATAATAGTGCCACCGCACAAAAGAGACGCTCGTTTGTATTTACGATGTACCGGTAATTATTAACGTCAATTGTAACAATAGTCGGGCAAAAGCAGAATTTGCGTGCGATTAATTTTCGCAAAGGAATTAATAATAAAAAATCATACTTCAATTTAATGATTCTTCAACTTTTCAACAGCTTTTTCTTGCTAGTTACGGCGTTGCGTTGTCACCTCCATTCTCTTTGCCATATTCTTCAAAATTCACATGCAATTGTTGCTGATTGCTATTTGTTATTCAAAAAAAAAAAACAAATTTCGTTAATGATTTGTTTTTCTTCTTCTCTTCTTCCCTATTTTCTCCCTTTTTTGGGATTTTTATGATCGTGAAATCTGTCAATCTAACGGCGGTAAATTCAAACCAATCGTCGGTGATCGCCCTGTACCGTTTTCTACGGTTAATCAAGAAACAGTGTCGCTCCGTTGTCAAAGTATTAGAAGTTAGTAGTCACTAGTTTGAGTTTTCCAGCAACTATCAAAATTCTTTCAAAAAAACAAACACAAAACAAAGTAAAAGGAAACCCGTCGTGTCCGTCGCAACTTTCAGCATAGAGTATGATCTAAAAGAAAGATCGACCATCGAATAAGGCTTAAGGAGGAAACAAATCGTTAATCGTTACTGGTTTATATTTCCGAATTGAAAAGCGGAGAAAAGCAAAGGGAAACCTCGGCCGTGATGTTGCCGTCCGACTGTGTCGTCGCCGACGAATATGGGAGCGATAGCAGTTCGGATTCGCTCAGCGAGCGACCGCAGACGAACAAAACGACGCAGACGAACGTCAATCAGACGAAGAAGAAACGGAAGTACGGTACGACGGTGTGCTTGACGAATTGCCGCTACGACGTGATCAAGAAGACGATGTCGCATTTCGGTTACAAGGACGTCTCCGACAACGACAACTGGAACTTGTACTGGACGGACCTGTCGATATCGATCGAGCGGTGCAAGGAGATGAAGCGCTTCCAGAAGATCAACCATTTCCCCGGCATGCTGGAGATTTGCCGTAAGGACTTGCTCGCGCGCAACCTCAACCGGATGCAGCGGCTCTTCGCCAAGGACTACAACTTCTTCCCGAAGACGTGGTGCCTGCCGGCCGATTTGGGCGAGGCCCTCTCGTACAGTCGCCTGCGCAAGAACAAGACGTACATCTTGAAGCCGGACGCGGGCAGTCAGGGTCGCGGCATTCTGATCACGAAGAGCCTCAAAGACGTCAAGCCGTCGGATCGCATCATTTGCCAGGTGTACATCGGGCGGCCGTTCCTGATCGACGGCTACAAGTTCGATCTGCGCATTTACACGCTGATCACGTCCGTCGATCCGTTACGGATCTACGTCTATAAGGAGGGCCTGGTGCGGTTCGCCACCAGCCGATACAAGGAGCCGACCGGCGTCAACATCAGCAACGTCTTCATGCACCTGACGAATTACGCGGTCAACAAGCACAGTCGCACGTACAATCAGAACGAGGAGGGCGGCAGCAAGAGGAAGCTGACGTGGTTCAACAGCTACATGAAGGGCAACGGCCACGACGTGGAGAAACTGTGGAAGAGCATCGACGACGTGCTGATCAAGACGATAATATGCGCGTGGCCGATACTGAAGCACAGTTACAACGCGTGCTTCCCGCACCACGACATGATACCGGCGTGCAGCGAGCTCTTGGGCATGGACATAATACTGGACCGGCGGCTCAATCCGCAAATCTTGGAGGTGAACCATTCGCCGAGCTTTCACACGGACACGCCGCTCGACTGCGAGGTGAAGGAGGCGCTGCTGCACGACATGATCGCCATGATGAACTTGGAGCGTTGCGACAAGCGGAAGATCTTGTACGAGGACCGGAAACGCGTGCGCGAACGCTTGTTGCAAAACACGAATAACTCCGCGGGCGGTAAAGAGCACAACGCGGAGACGATCGCGAAAATCTTCGCCGAGCACTACAAGCACGAGATGAACAATCGCGGCGGCTTCCGCTTGATCTACCCGACGAACGACCGCCACTACGAGAAGTTCTTCCATCAGGGGCAGAGTTCGTTGTACTGCGAGACGGCGGCGAGTCGGGCGCGCGAGACCGCGCAGACGGCGATCCGCACGGAGATCCAGTTGAAGGCGAAGCTGGACGCGGCGAAGCGGATGCCGTCGCGCACTCGGTTCCTCGACCACACGCGACTACGCGAACCGCAACTGGCCCCGGCGACGGCGATCAACACGCGGAAAATGGTGCCGTTCCTGCCGATCGCCACCAATTCGTTCGAGCCGCAGATGATCGTCGACTCGGAGGAACAGGAGCGACTGCAGCGGCTGGCGCAGCGCGACTTCCTCGTGCGCAGCTTCGGCCTGCTCGAGCACATCTATCGCTCGATGAAGGCGAACGGCACGCTGCGGCCGCAGGACGAGAAGAAGTACTCGCTGCTCGAGAAGTTGAAGCTGAGCGCGAGCAACACGATCGGCGCGAATCCGGACGGCGGGCCGAACATCACCGACCTGATGGACGGCATCCGCGGCGAGAACGCGCAGCTCAATTGCCGCGCGGCGATACCGAGCGATTGGGGCATCACCAGGACGCACGTGGCGCGCACGCTGACCAACGTCTCCCGCCTAACGTCCGACTTTAAACGTTCCAAGTCCATGTCGCAACATAAAGCTTGACTTCGACGAATTAACGAGCGTTTTATTCGATACAAAATTATATAAATTAACAATAAAATGTAGGTAAGTGCGGTAGTAAGCGAGCGGGTGAGTTTTGCAACTGTTAACGACAACGAAACGTCTCTTCGCTAAAATTTTGCTGGCCAAGCCAAAGGAACAGTCAAGGCCGCAAGTTAGCGTAAATCCATTGGAGGTAACGCGGCACGTACGTGTACAGGGCCGGATGATGGCCGCACGGCGTGTTGTGGCCCAAAGAGGTGACGCCCGCTTGGAACCAGACCACGCGTCGCTTAACCCGCTGCAGGTACATCAGCGGTCCGCCCGAATCGCCCGTGCACGTGTCCGCCACTTTGTTGCCGCTGCGGCCGACGCACAGTTGCCCGTCGATCGGCCGCTTGAATAGATCGCTGCAGACGGTATCGTTGCGTAGCGAAATGTCGCCGCGTCTCTTCACGTCGCTCAATGCGCCTGCGAATTAACGATTAACCGATCGGTTTTTTGCAACTTTTACAATTTCGTAATTTCGTCGTTACCGCTTTCCGTTTTACCGAAGCCGGCGATCGTGAACCGCGTTTGCTTCCGGCTGACGTTGGTCGTCGGCAGACAAATCGGTTGGACGTAAGCTGCAAATTGAGCAATTATTTCGCAAACGAATTCGGTACGAGATTAACGCAGATCTCACTGTTGAGCTGCACTTTGTCGCGTAGCCTCAATAGCGCGATATCGGCGTAGAACTGCGGCTCGGCTTTCGCCCATTGCGGATGCACGATCCGCTCGTCCACGGCGATCGTTTGCGTTGGCGGCGCGCATTTCACCGTGCCGTCGAACGATGTCGCACAGTCCGGATCCGAAGTGCGATTGTATTCGCCCAAGACCACGTACAACCTTCATTACGCCCAACAGTAAAAGCTGCTTTCGACGTTTCGCTTAACCGATCGTACTCACTTTTGGCTCGACCTCCTCTCCAGGCAATGCGCCGCGGTCAAAACGTAGCGATCGTTGATTAACGTGCCGCCGCAGATGGCGCTCCGCCGATTGCCGGGGATCTCGTATTCGAGCAGTGCCAGCCACGGGAAGTCGCGTAGATCGGCTGCGAAGCCGTTCGCAATTCGATCCTCGTTCGAATCCGTGCCGCACTCCGATTTTAACGGATCCGGCAACAGGTCGATGCCGCTCGATACTGCCGGCAATCGTGTCAGTTGATCGGCGTCGCTGCTTCGAACGGTTGCGGACGTTGGTTCCGGGGTTTCCGTTGTCTGCTGCACGCCGCTTATCAGATTATCGCTCGCCATTTTCATAATGTCCTCGGTGGTTAGATTGTAGTCGGGGCAACAAACCCTGAAGATGCCGTCCGTCGTTTGGCACGTGTATTTCGGCAGGATGGCGACGAACTTCTCTTCGGACAAGTATTTCGTTGCGTTATAGAACTGCGGACAACCGACGATTGTACGGCACATACCTACGAGTAAAAAGATCAGATTTTCTCGATAGTATCTTCTTCAATGACGGCGGAAAATCAGTTTTAACGTTCGTTTCGCGTACTCACTCCGTTTGCCATCGGGCGTCTCGCATGACTGATGTATGATCGGGCACCAGACCTTGATCTCGACACCGTCGAGGCCGCAAACGTTCACTAACGCGGCTTTGTCGGCTTGGAACGTACCATTCTTGACCGCATTGTAAATGGTCGTGCATTCCGACAATTTCAAGCACTCGATGGTCGTCTCGTCCTCGATGCTCGATTGGCCATTGACAACGAGCAGAACGTTAACGACTGCAATTAGAATCGCGAATAAACGCTTTTGCGATCGAATTGAATTCTTTTACTCACTCGTCAAGCATAATAAGTTAATAAAGTCCATTATCCGCCGATGGGAGATGGATTTGCGATCGAATTGCAAATTTTTTAGTTGTAATTATTTCGCAAACAGAACGTATGATTATCTGAACGATTGGCGAACGATCGTGACGGGTTTTATACGAATCGTGATTTCGCTGCTGACCGAAGGATTTTCCTCAAACACACGCGAGAACCTCGCGACGGCAACGACGAGAAGGAGGTCGACGTCATCCGATGGGGAAAGGTTATTTTCACTAATTCGTGTTATTAAGAATTTAATAGCATCCAGCGAATTGTTATACGGATGAAAATGAGGCACCGCAAAAATTTGAAAAAAGTTTCGCACTTTTCTTGAACAGTTTCAGCTCTGCATGGCTCTCGTTCGTGATCGAAATAGCGACGAGCGCGCAAAAACCGGTTCCGTCGATAACGTTAATATAAATGAAATTTCAAAATAAAACCACAATTAAATGGAATGTTGTTTATCGCTGTTTGGGCCAACTCTATCCGACATTCTCTCTTTCTTTCTCTCCGCTCTTTTATTTTGATAAACAATGGCGTTTAACTCTTTATTTATGCAAGTTTAATGCAAATCGCCGCGGAATAAATGTTTATTGTGCTGAATTGAGAAGGCAACCGAAACAAAAAATAATAAAAGCGTTACGAAACGATTTCGCAAGCGATCTCCCGCCGATAGGTCACCTTTGACCATCGCAAGGCCTTCCTCTGTACTCTTGGCATCGTTCGATAAGCGCTCTCCTCGATTGAAAGACCAAACGAAAATAAGCATCAATCATTCAATCTTCAATAACAATGCCGGTAATAATGAAATTAATTTATTCGCATTAAATTATTATTACAAATCGATCGACAGCAGTAAACAAACAAATTGACAAAATGGCAAAAAGAAACACTCACGCGGCGTCTTCTAGCAGTCTTTCACGCTTTGAGATTGCCGCGGATCCAGTCCAGAAACTTGGCCACCTTCGTGTAGACGGCGGGGAAGTCGCGCGTGCCGCAATTCGGGCCGAACGAGACGACGCCCTCGACGTAGAACTGATTGCTCTTCGTCGGCGAGTAATTCATCAGCGGGCCGCCGCTGTCGCCGGTGCACGAGTCCTTGCCGGTCTCGCCGCCCGCGCATATCTGCGTCTCGTGCAGATTCACGCCCTGGCTCCGGTACTTGGCCGTGCAGTCGCCGTGGCCCTTCAACGGCACGCTCACCTTCAACTTGACCTCGCTGTTCGTGCCGAACTCGGTCTTGCCCCAGCCGGCCACCCACAGGTACTCGCCGACGTTGCCCTGCTCGTTCGAGAGCGGCAAGCAAATCGGCCGGATGAATTCTACGAGGAGATCACGAGCGATTAATTCCGCGAGTCCGCCGGAAGGCGTCGCGATTCGAACTCACGCGTGTACGGCGCCTCGCGGTCCAGTCGCACCAGAGCGATGTCGTTGCGGCGGTCCTTCGAGTTCGGATTGTAGCCGGAATGCGGCACGGTGGCGCCGATGCCGAAGTTCACCGGTGCCTCGTTGCAGTCGCGGTAGCCCTCCACCACGGTGCAATCGACGTCCGTGCGTTTGTCGTGCTCGCCCAAGCGGACGGCGACCCTGTCGACAAACGAAGAACCGACGTCATCGTCAACGGGAAAGCGCACGATCGCTCGAGATCGACTTACAGTGGGCCGACGACGGTCAATATGGGACCGACGACGCAATGGGCGGCGGTCAGGACGTAACGCTTACTGATCAGACTGCCGCCGCAGGAGAACGACAAACTGCCGTCCTGCCGGCGGTACTGCAACAGCGCCATCCACGGGAACTCGTCGAGGGCGGTCTCGTTGCCGCCGTAGATTCGATCGGTTGCCTGAACGCGCATCGCATTAATTTCGCCTTTTCATTTTCAACTGCAATCTCACCTGATACCCGCACCTATCTCTTGCCGGTAGCAGATCGTTACCGGAGACGGACGGCTGGCGCAGAAAGTCGTCGTCGTCGTCGTCGACGTCGTCGTAGCCGCTCTTCGTGCCGCAACAGACGAGCGGATCGCGCGCGAAACCGCACTGCGACTTGCCGAGGAACTCGCGCGTCGCCGGATCGCTCGATTTGATCACGTCCAACAAGACTTTGCAATTGTATATGGACACGCACGTGGCTTGCTCGCCGTTTGGCGTGCGACATTTATCGCCCAAATCTGCAAACCGTTTAACCAATTAATTTCTTCGCCTGCCGTTTTCTCTCGCAGTCGTGGATTTCGCGTTGGGAAACGGGTTAAAACGAGGTAATCGCCGGAAGCGAGTTGGTCAAGGTTGAATTAAAGAAGCGAGGTGATCAAAAATTGGTTTATTACCTGCCAGCGCTTCCTCTACCGCCGCACAAACGAAGATTAACAACAGCAATTGCTTCGGACTCATTTTGCTTTTAATCACTTCTTCGTTCTCTTCGGATTCTTCCTCTCGTCGATTGTTGTTAGTTGTTGTTGTTGTGGCGGGTAATTAACTGAGCGTCTGGTTGTCGTCCACCTTGAAGAGAGCCCCAGTGCAGAATAACAGTTCGTCAACTTGTTTACGATTATTTATATGTTAAACGACTAATGAACAAGAAAAAAATCCAAAAAAGTGAATAATACTAATAACGCGTCTAACCGTCTCCCTCTAACTCGCCTTTACTCCTTCTTCGTTTCCATCTCTCTTTCTCTCTCTCTCTCTCTCTCTCCTGTCTCGTGCACTTAATAATACATAGAAGCTGTTTACAATCAGAAAAGATACGGAATATGAAACGTTTATAAAGCGAAAAAAATATTTGATATTGCGGTCGTAAAGCAGCGGCGTACGTAAGCGACAACGAATAATATAATAATACGTATCTTCGTTGCTCAACTTCGATTGCCTGAAATCTCTGGATCCGTTCTTTGCCAAGACTTAATGTCGACTAACAAAGCGAAACCGCGATGTTTGCAGGAAGCGACTTTCGCTAATTAATAGCCATCGAACCGGTTTCTGTTTCGCTCTTATATGTGCGAATCGAGATTCGCAATATCGATGTTATTATAAAGATTGCATAATCAAATCGCTCGTACGAATGGCACGTCTATGTTAAGTTATCACTCGTACGTTAGCCATCATTATCTGCCGATTTTGGAAAATCCGTCAATGTTATCGGTGTTTAATTTTCTAACGAGAGTAACGATATCGACGGATGACCGAAAGGATTATGGCAGCAGTTAATTATTGTCGGTGCGTTTGTAGAAAAACCTCGCTTCGTTATGACAAACATGGATTTTCAGAAGGAGAGGCAATCAAGGACGGGCCGCGATCTGTAAGAAGAACAAGCGAAACAAAGAATATAAAAGTTTCGCAGGGGCATCAAATTGAATAAAGAACTTTTAACAAGGAACAGTTCTTCTTGGATTAGTTGGATTAATTTGACTCGAATTCGCTGGCCAATTTAGACGTAACTTTGTTCGACTTTGGGCAATTAAATCATATATTATAAAAGTCTGCGAAAGGTATTCGGTCATAAAGTGTCTTCATTATCTATTGCCCCATGATTTTGTATATGAATGGTAAAGAGTTCTGATTAATTTAGGTTAGTTGCGTTGGCCCCAAAAGCAGCGATGCCAAAGTTCACGGCCTCTGGAGATAATCGGTGGCAATTCTATGCGTGGACGTTATGGGCAACAAAAAAAGTTTCTTTGGCCAAAAGCACGGAATTAAATAAAAAGGAGTCTTCAGTATCTACTGAAACAACGATTTTAGACAGACGTAATCGGGTGTGTTAAACTAGAATTCCTAAGTTGACGATTGATTAAATGTGAAACCGCAATCGGAAGCAATGTCTTTCATAAGGTGCGGCTTCGTTGTGCAAATTCTTATAGAATGTTGAGTGAAAGCGTCGAAAGGATTTCCCCAAAACGAGGCGATAAAAGTTTCGTCGATTTTGCGCCTGCGGTCGGGAAGGAAGTGGATAAACGTGCGGGCTAAACAAAACCCAATTCGCGTTTTATGAAAAGATAATAATATTCGATTTTATTTAATCAATAACCTTAAAACCTACGACTTCCCCCTTCGTTTCTTCTTCATTTTTTTTGCAAAAAACTACAAACATCACTTTGTTTCGCCAACTTTATTAATCTCGCTAACGATCCAATCGTAATATTTCGGCAAGAACGTGTAAACGCCGGGGAACTTGGTGCCGCAGCGGATGCCGTAGCTGACGATACCTTCCGCGTACCATTTGCCCTTGTTGCCGACGACCATCAGCGGTCCGCCGGAGTCGCCCTTGCACGAATCGCTGCCGTTCAGGCCGGCACACGTTTGATACGCCGAGATCGTTTTGTTCAAGGTGCCGTAGATGCTTTGGCACGCCTCGTTGCCGACCCTCGGCACCGTCGCTTTCATCTTAACATTCGTCTGCGTTTCTGCAACACAAACCGACTTGAATTGCGGGAAATCGTCCGATATTCGCGAAGCGATCGTTCTTACGCGTTTCGGTCGTTCCCCAACCGCTGACGTACAAATGCTGCGTCGTTATGCATCTGTCCAAGATGCAAATCGGCCGCACGTAGTCTGCGAACGAATGCAATCAAATTAACGAAACAATCGACGGTTCTCGCTCGTCGCGCGTCGTCACCTGTGAACTGCACGTGCTTCTTGAGGAAGATCAAAGCGATATCGTGCTCGTGCGACTTCGAAGTGCGATTGTAACCCGGATGCACCACCGTGCTGGCGACTTTCATCTTGACCGGCGCCGGTGCGCATTCCTCGCCGTCGCAATCGATCTCCTTCTCCGTATCGTGCTCGCCCAATTGCACTTGGCTCCTGCGGCAATCGAAAAATTCAGCAAAACACCCGCATTGCGCCGTCGATTCGCCTTACAAGGGCCCGTGGAATTGCGAGAACGTCGAGTGGATGCAATGGGCGGCCGTCAAAACGACTTTCCTGTGCACGAGGAAGCCGGTGCAACCGAACCGCAACGTATCGTACGCGTTCTTGTACAGTAGACGCGCCATCCACGGGTACTCGCCCAATAGCGCCTGTTGCCCGCCGTAGATCCGATTGAAGAGCATTTTCTGTTTGCCGCACTTGTTCGGCAACGGCGACTTTTCGTCCGTCTTCGCCACGTACGACGCCTTCGGGCATTTCACCTTTTCCGGCTTGATCTCCTCCTCCTCTGCGAAAAGAGTCGATTAATAAAACGGGCGCGAAGAATGGCGGTTCGAGTACTTTGGGCGTCGACGAAATCGTTCCACTTGCTGCAGCACACGCGAAACTGGAAGATGTCTTCGTTCGCTGGGCCGCACTTCGATGCGCGAATGAACGCGTACGATTTCCCTTCGGTGAAGGTCTTCAACAAGGCCGGACATTTTTGTATCTCGGTGCATAGACCGTCGTCGTCGTTCGGCGTCTTGCACGGCACGAGGAATCCTACGGGAACGATGCTCATAACCTTTAAAGCGTGATCGTGAACGAACTTACTATTTTCGTCCATCGACGCCTTCGTGTCGTTTGTTGCATCGTCACAGGATCCAGTTGCAGAAAGCGTCGCACTTAGGGCTACTAGTAACAACGGCAGGTTGCACTTGCGAAAACGGCGATTGTTTCGCATAATTGTAAATTTGCGTTCGTTCATTTCGCGTCAATATTATTGCGCGCACTTCCACTCGATTAATCATAATAATAACATTAAAGCGTACTGATAGGAAATTGTGTTTGTGTGCGCGCTCGCCTCTTTATCGAATTGAGAATTCTGAATCATGACCTTATTTTTTTTTTCAGTTCTTCGCAAAAATAGATTTAATTAATAGAATAGAAACTTGGAATAAAGTCTTTCGATCGTCGATTTAGCGATACGACTACTTCGGATATCATTTTTACATTAGACAACAACAACTTTTATCTCTGGGAATAACAATAAATATTAATTAATCAATTAGGAGTCGCAAATATTTGCTAATCAAATAAGCGTCGAGCATCTTAATTAAATACTGTTTTCGAAATATACAGCTGGTCGTGTTAACGAGTAATTAATGAAGGGGAACAACCGTGTCCTCTTTCACTTTTTAAATTCATTTTTCTTCCTTCTCTAAACGCGACCAAGAAGAAGCGGTGGAACGAAGACGAAAAAGAAGAATTAACAATTTAGTGAATCTATTAAAAATTTCCGTACAAAAAGAAGAAGAAAAAAACACTTTTGCTGCACGCTCCAGAAGGTCGTCAGAACGATTATTTAATCACTGGAAATACCCAGGTGAACCAACAGAAAACGAAACGAATAGTGGTAATAAAATAACCAAACGCCGACGATGACGATGACGATGACGACCACAAATCCAAGCGGATTCCAAGAACGGAGAATTGTTAGCGAGGTGCCCAACGCATTTTCTTAAAGATCGCCTCTGAGATTTGCCAAAAACAGAACATTTTCCAAAAACAAACGACCAAAACGGTGATTTACAAAAAAATAAATTAACATAGACAGCGTAAGTATAAAAAATTATCGAAAAAAAAAAGAGTCCCCCGCGATTACTGCCGTTGCCCGATCTGTTCGTGCTTGGTCAGGATGTTCATGATCCAATCCTCGTAGCTCGGTATGTGCGTGTAGACGGCCGGCCATTCCTTCTTGCCGCACACGTAACCGAAACTGACGATGCCCTCCGCGTACCAAACGTTATCCAAGTCCTTCACCATCAACGGACCGCCCGAGTCGCCGCGGCACGAGTCTCTGCCCTCGTCGCCCGCGCACAACTGCCAATCCGTCAACGTCACGTTGATGCGATTGTAAATGCGTTGGCACTCGTTCCAATCGGCCAATTGGACCGCCGCGCGAAGTTTCACGTTGCTATTCAAGTCTGCAAGAGGAGAACGTCAATTGAAACCTTTTGCCAAATGCGGAGTGACTAATTGCGGAAAGTTTTGTTCTTGGAGCTGGGGATTTTGTTTTTTTTTTTTTGCTATGGGAGAAAGAAATGACTGACCTGATTCGGTGCGACCCCAGCCGGAAACCCATAACGTGCGCTGATTGCTCGGTTTCCGTAGCAAACAAATCGGGCGCACGTAATTGCTGAAGGCGACGCGCTCCTTCAGCGGAATGATCGCGATGTCGTGCACGTGATTGCTCGACGTCGGGTCGTAATCGGCGTGGACGATCGGCGTCTCCGTTTGCACGGTGACGACGGGATCGGCGCAAACCGTGCGGTTCGACGTGCAGTCGACCGAGGTGAGCGTGTTGTGCTCGCCGAGGACCACCTGGTAGCTGCAAGAGGAAGTCACCGATGAGTGCATTATGCTTAACGGTTGCGCTTCGACGCGATCTTACATCGGTCCTAGTACGCGCAACGACGTCGACTTGACGCAATGCGCCGCCGTCAGAACGTGATACTCTGAAACGAGAAACCCAATGCAGCCAGACTGTACGTTACCGTAATCGTTGCGGTGTTGTAATATTACCAGCCACGGGAACTCGCCGATTTGCGCGGCCTCGCCGCCGAACACGCGGTTCTCGACGAACGGCGACTGTTGCCCGCACATGTTATCTAACGGCCGCGACGCCTGCACGACGCCGGGCGCCGATTGCGGCGGCGACGACGTCGCAAAGTGCGGCGTCGTCGCGATCGGCGCGCCGGTCGTCGCGTACTCGCGTTTACCGACGCGACAGCAATTGTTCGTCGACGCGGCGGCGCCGTCGAACGCGTCGCCGCTGTAAATGTTCCGAGTCTCGACGATCGCGTCGCACTCGTTGTTGTACTGCAACGGACAACACACGCGAAACTTGTCGCTGTCCTCGTTCTTCGGGCCGCACTTGGACCGCTCCACGTAGTCGCGACACTCGTCGACGTCGATCATCCTCATCACGAACGGACACGCCTGGTGCTCGATGCAGACGCCGTCTTTGCCGCGCGCCGTCATGCACGGCGTCACCACGCCTAAGACGGACAAAGGGAGATTATTGGTGTTCGCCTTTATCGCGCCGATGAGGAGACGCAAAAAGTCCTTACCGGTGTTATTTTCGCCGGCGACGCATCCGACGACGATCAGCAACGCCGCGGACAAACATCTCGTTCGCAGATACATGTTATTTTAAAAGGCGTTTAACAGTAATTGGCCGCACTTTGTCCGTTCATTAACGACTGCACCTGTTTATTGCACGCTCTGGCGAATCACCTCGTCGATGGGCTCGAAACGAAACGCTACTGTCGCGATTATTATGATCCGGACGCGAAGCGGCTTCGAATAACAAAACACCGAAACAACAATGATAAAAATTAACTTCCTTGTTATTGTAATATATCGAGATTACTCTCGCTGTCTCTGTTACGTTTTGTCGCTCCTCTCTCTCTCTCTCGGTTGCTGTTGTCGCTCTAGCGCAACTAGGTAAATAAAATTGTTTCCAATAAAATACCTTTAATATAGTTATTTCTTCGTCGTCCGTCTCTCTACGCTCTCACCGCTCGCGTGACCTTTATACTACCAGTTTTACATGTATACACGTAGAATATTAAAGGAAAATCGTACTAAAAGTGAGAGAAAGAGAGGAGAGAAAACTACACCGACCACTTTGTAACGCAAAAAAAAACAACAAGTCGCACTTCGTTATAAACGATTCGCCTCTACTCTAATTAGGTAGACTGAAATAGAAAACGACCGACAACTATTCGTTACGTAGATCATCTTCGATCAATGGCGATTGTGTCATTGAATCGATGGACGGAAGACCTTCTTTTTTTTGGGGGGGAATTCCTATGATCGAATTTTGCAAATCGCCGGCAAGGTTCTAGCATTTTATTCGCATTTTTTTCTGCGTAGTTTTATTCCCATCCCAACGAATTGATCAGTTCCCTCAAGTGTCAACGACGAAAGTTTCCCAAACGTGATTTTTCCTGTATAAAAGTGTATGGAAATCGCTTGCAATTAATTTGCATCAGATTTGCATGATTATATTTATCGTCGATGCGGAATTATTGATTAATGATCATTTTTCCCCAAAATTGCCATCATTAAGTCGGCGTTTACGTAACGCCGCCTCGGACGATTCGTTTTCCTCAAGGTCTATTTAGTTTGAATGAGATTTCTATGTGAGAAACGTTTCGAAAACAATCGTTATAGCGAAAAAGCAAACGATTGTTCGATGCAAATAATTGCAAATTACACCGACAATTATCGCTTCGAATTATTCCCGTCACGTTACATGTATTTACCTGTGATTAACATCTCTTTGTGCTTATTGCACTATTATTATTCGAACAATAATAACGCGGACGTCCTCTTCGACCGAGAGAAAGTTTTTTTTTTTGCAAAACACACAAAACAAAAATCGGCAATAATCAGTTTTCTCTTCGCACTGGCCCCACAATGTTCGATTGCAAAATTTCAGCATTGATTTTTATTCGCGTCGCATTCGAAAGTGGAACAAATAAAAAATCATTTTGCTCGTTAATCTCGCATCGAGGTCGGCTCAGAGGGTGGGCCAACCCTCTTCAGTCCCCATCGCGTAACAATGAAAAATAAGCAAATATCTAACAATTTAACATCTGTACAAGCGGCAACCAGCGGGATGGAATGACCCAACCCCCACGATGTGTTATTTCCTAACACTTTTCAATATAATAATCCAGGCAGGGAGAGAGAGAATCGAATCCTAAAAGGGTGGTTTTATATTTTATTGTACGGACACTTTAACCCTTTCATTAAACTGAACTTCATCTCAATATGTGCGCGAATGAAGACGTGTGAAAATAGGGGCGATGTGTGCGAGAATGTCCGAGAGATTGTGCAAAAATGTTAGCGAAATGCGTTAGCAAAAAATAAAAGTGTTAACCCTCTGCTGTCACGTGCTCTTGAGAAGAAAATATCGTTGATTAAAGCGTCGTTTTAATTTATTTTTCTTTTTTGCCTATGGATAGAAATAAACGTGATTTATGACTTGATTTTCGTACAATAGCTCTTTTTTGTATACAATTTGTTTACAAAAT
This sequence comes from Hololepta plana, assembly GCA_963695495.1. Taxonomy (NCBI): domain Eukaryota; kingdom Metazoa; phylum Arthropoda; class Insecta; order Coleoptera; family Histeridae; genus Hololepta; species Hololepta plana. The sequence goes on from OY968839.1 coordinate 2,060,404, forward strand.
CTTCTGATATGCAAAATTTGCGGAGACGTCTCCGAGAAAAGCGGATGTCGCAATAATCTTTTAGGTTTTTCCAGCACAATACGAAGTTGTTTGTTATCATCGCTATTTTCACTATTGTTGTATCGCCCGATTTTTGCAATTAAAAAAATTGCGATGCCCCTTTTGCTTTTTTTTAACGACGAAGATATAAATTCAAATAAAAATTTGGACCGAAACCGCTGCCGCCGTTCCCTCATCATAATGAAATTACGAGTGAAAATCGCACTCTTTAATTTTCATTTCGCACGTTTCGCCGTCTTTTTTGCTACCGCCACTTTCGCATCTAACGGGGTATTAAGTCCGAGCGAAATTTGGCCCGCATTTTAATTCCGGCCGCTTTAATTCCCCGCTGAATTATAAATTTCTACGAAAAAAAAGAACTAAAGAGCGCGTTTGGACACCGGGGAATATGGATGGAAGGATTTAAACGCGAATAACGATAATAATAAAAGAGTCCGGGCATATTTTTCCGTGCGATTCCGGGGGAGGAAAAAAGAATTAAACGTTATCAAGGTCATTATCAAAATTATAGCCGAAGGCTTAGTTATATTATTATTGCACCCTCCAGTTTTTTTTTCGGCGTGTCCTTATCCGTTTCAAATTTGCTATTTAAAATCGCGCGCGCGATTTTATCATTTTTTTACAATCAAATTTATGTGCGCCTTTATCACGCCAAAAAAAGAACAGCAAAAAGCTCGCAGGCGTTCGACAATTTATGCTGGCGATGGAGTTTTAGAAAAATATTTTTAATCCATTGTCGGCTCTTAAAGCAGATGGACCTGACACAAAGAGATTCCTCTCGGAGGCCGAACGAAACGCAAGAAAAAGTTGTTTTGTTGGCAACTTCACCCCACGACTTGCGAACGAACGGCTTTCGAAGAGTCAATTGAATAAACATATACATTTTATCTGTCCATTAACCGTAATATATTCTCGGAAAAAAACCTCTTCTGCAAGATGAAAAAAGAAGAGGCAAAACGTATCAACAACAACAACCAGCAAAAAAAAAGCCGCTTTCGTTGCCATTCAGACGAGATGTGGTGCAAGAGCGAACAAGAGATCGATGGAATCCGTTGATGGAGGCAACACGACGACGACGACGAAGGACGAGGACCGAAAATCTCGAAGGGTCTCCCTTTCTTAAGCAGCAGCAGCCCCTAACTCGGAATTAAATACGCATACAATCGCCAATAAATGTTTACATTTCCCGAAGTGGGATCATCTACGAATACGCATAATGGACCGTTTTCCATCGAACGAAGGCACGCGATGGGTGGCTTCTTCGAGAGCGTCCTGCAACGGACAGTTTTATAAAATAATAATAGCAGCAACAGCAGCAGCAGGCGAACAAACGGAAGAGAATACGACTAATAATAGGCCCGACTAGAGCTCGGAGGAAAAGCGAGATAGGAAGCGTGCAGTTGATTGCTTTTTATGTAAATAGCATAACGAAGCCGATGGCGATGGCGATGGCGACGGTACGCGTTTAATTTGCTAAATGCACGAGCGAAGCTCAGCGAAAGAGAGAGAGATTGGACGGTCAAATTGAATTTGAAACCGTATACATACGCGCACGTTGTATTGCTAGTTGGACGAGACTCCGAAGGGTCGAGAATTGCGCAAAAAAGTGGACGCAAGTAATTCGATGCGACAATAGAACGGAATTAACTTAACACCATCCCCCAGTTTAAATTATCGACAGCGGTGCCAACGCGTTTACGCTAAAAAGCTCGCATTACACTTTCGCTGCAAAAAAAATAATGGAAGAACGCTGTCTTTCTGCACCGATTCCATCATCGTCTTAACAATATGGCTTAATACCGATTGATCGATCGCTGCAGAATCTTCGCCGTTTCCGTTTGGCGTACGCGGAATACGGAATCTTCAACTTCAGGAAAAGGGGAAACGCGACTCGTTCGTTTTTTTTTTTATTTTTATTGGGGATTTGCTGCTACCTTCCGCTGAAAGAAGAAATTAACCCAAACCGAATTGAATTGCGAAGTGAATGTCGGTCGACGCTAAACCGGGGGGTTCAGCAGTCAATCGATTCAAGTCGCGTTCGATGGATGATTTTACGATGGGTCGTCGCGAGAGGCCCCCCCAAAAATGCGCCGATTCAACATCGATGATGAACTTAAATTACTTCCTGTCGCAACTGCGTTAATGCGAATAACACGAAAATAAACTGGGGGGATGCAACTTTTTTCCGCGCTCTCATTCAGTCTTGCAAACGTTAATAATGCTGGCGAAATTGGGAAGGAGATAGGAAAAATTGCGGTAACAATGGGCGGAATGAATAGCGATCTAAATTTAAATTAGGGCGAGCCAAAAGGAAAACAAGACGCAATGTGCCGATGAGGGAAGATTGTATTTTCTTTTTCGGCGTGATGGCGGCCACAATTCCAAACACGAAATCCGTCATCAGTTCCCTTTTATATTACGTAATAACAGTTTAATTTTGTAAAAACGTCCGTTTAGTGTCACGTATAACTCATAACAACGCGACGCAAAAGACGAGCCCCATAACCGTTTTATTATGGCCCTCAAACTCCGGCGCCCGTCGACATCGTCTTACTTCCTCCTCTTCGGCCGGGATTCTTCCGTCTCTTCCGCGCACCACGTCGCATAAACATTTTTACTTCTCCCGTTTTAAATACGCACGCCACTTTAAACGCCCTAACCGGTTTATAGGTGTCGAAATGGGCGAGAAAGAATGAGAGAAAGACGGTCTTGTGCCAAGCCGTTTTACAACCGAGGGCGGATTTTTGTTTTTAAGATGCCACCGCATAGAAATATGATCCATCCCCTTGCGTAAGTGTCATTGTCACGCTGCAGCATTCGACAACAACGACAACGGCAAGAGGTATTAACGAGAAGCTGAAGAAGGAAAAATTGCTCATAAACTCGGTTATAATTCCTGTTACAACTGCCACTAAAATAGATGACGTCGGGCCATAATAATTTCCCTTTAAACGTAGTGTAGCAACCCTCCGCAATGTTCTTAACCGAATATTGTAAGTCTTAAACCGGAACGCGATGGTTGGAGCGAACGGGAGGGAACGGGGGAGACGCAGGCTAAATAGGTCTCGCAATTTCGTTAAGTGCCGATAAAGTTGTTTCGCCGGTATTATTAATCCCTTAAAATATCGGCCCTCGTTCGAAAACAAACCCCATCGTCGTTCTCTCTCGCATAGGAAACGTTTTATAATATTTGCTGCAGTAGTAATAATAATCGAAAGGATTGAAAGGCCCGTTGAAATTAGACGCCCATTCTAACGCGGTATGGAGTCGTTTGGTGCCCAAAAAAAAAAAGAAACGAAAACGGCGCCCTAGTTGCGTCGGTAATCACGTTTTTAACGCGATTATTATAATTAGGGGTACAATGCGAACGAAGACTTGTAACTCGTTAGTTTGGTTAACTGTTGAGTAGGGTGAAAGGGATTAACGAACAAGTAAGAGCGGCCCAACGCTTTTTGCAATTTGGCGCTATAAACGTAACTATCTCAAAGTTAAAGTTAAATAAAATTAAAAGAATGGCAGTGATTAATAAGTTAAACAGGTTGAAGATGACGCAAATTGCAGCGACAACAGAAACTTGTGCAATGACGCAACTAACGGGGACGAAATCGCTCGTGATGTTGGGAAACTTTTGTTGTTTCGCCTTTTCCTCAAAAAATCTCCACCAACTTTTCTGCGAATCGTGAAACCGATCAACTTTTTTTCGATGACGATTAACGCTAAACCACAACAACTAGCCTTGCTCTTGATGAAAGAACTGGAAAAACCTTGCCCGAGGCACGATAATTCCGCTCCCATTCAACAATTTGCAAATCAATGAATTTTTCGCGAAACTCGATTTTGCCTCTCTGTTTCGCTGGTTTTCTTCCTCTTCGCTGTACTCAGTTGATGAGCGAAACCCTTTAAATTTGATGATGCACGACGGATAATGAAGATTTTAGTGTTTTAGCGAGTGTTGAGAGCAAAAAAGAGTGAAAAGTGAGAAGGCCTCGAATTTAATTAAATTCCCAACGATAAAACGGTTTATTATAATGCGACGGTCGTATTCAAAATTAAGCAAACGTTCTTTCTTTTATTCATCATCATCACCATCGCCACCGTCATCGTCATCATCTCACTTTCGCATTTAACAACCCCTAATTTTTTGCCCTCGCAATTTTTAATATAATCTTTTACCTCCGCCGAGAAAAAAAATGCACGAATTATTCGTTTGCCATCCGCTCGATTAATTCGTTTTTATTAATTAATTCGATTTAAATTCATTCCAAAGTCGCTGAAAAATTAATCTCTTAAGTATCGTTCGTTGTAGAATAACAAAGTTGACTTTTTCTTTGGAATATCCCGAAGAACAGTGTATAATATCCGTCGTTGGATGTAGCGAATAATGAGAGACAAGAAGTGGATGATTCGCTTTTCTTCTCCAAGAACCAAACTCAACTTGTTATACGACAACAACAACAGCAACAAGAAACGGGTTTACACGCTTCCTCATAATTGGATAACGTGTTTTATGTTACCCGTGAAAGTTAAGTTTAAAGTAGCGGAAACGAAGCATGTCTTAGTAGTTGAAGGAGGAAGATGAAAAAGACACCGAGAAATTGGAGAAGTTTCCCAAGATCTCTCGTCCTTTTTTACACCGACTTTTTTACATCTCAAGATCGTCTCCTTGCATCCGGTACGATGTTAATTAAATGCGAAAGACGTTTTAATTAAACGTTACGTGCTAACCCGGCGCATCCACCAAAATGAACGACTTCGCAATCTTGCTTGTTCGACGTCAAGTGTATGTTATTGCAAAATATGGTTGTTTTGATTATAAAAATTAACAATTTCCCTGATCGTTTTCGGTTCGATTTTTTGGTGGATGCGCCGGGTTAACACGCAATTAATTAAAACTTATTTCGTTTGGATTATGCAACTTACAAATCCATTAATTGGCACTCCGAAACTTAATAATAAAACGATCTACGGTAAAAATTTACTCAATGGCTAAAATCTATTAGATTCGAAGAGGTGATGATGATGGAAGCCATAATTTGCAGGACGATATATAAAATGCGGACAATTTGCCATCACTTTGTCGAGATTAATTAACGAAGAACGTCTCTCGCTGGTAAATCTGCGAACTTTAATTAACGAACGTCAGTCTCGTCCTCCTCCTCTAATATAAAATAATACTTCTCTGATATTGCGAAAAATGGGAAGTATTCGCGCTATGCGATTGAAATCTATCCATCGCTCTGACAGTTCTGATTACTTGTTTTGGTATTTGGTTTTATTAAAAGGCTCGATCTCCCCCTTTCCCTCTTCCATTCTTCGTAATTTCACCTGCGAGAAACCGAATCGCTTTCAATCTATTGTTTCTGCGTTTTGTTTGGACGACAATAGCAAAAAGATCCGTTTAATTGCAAATAAATTAGTGATTAAATTACATCTTGAAATGAAGAGATTGCAATCGTATAAATCCCTTTAAATTCGATTTGATCACGCAGCGACGAGAGAGGAAAACGAATTGGCGAAAGAACCCTCGCGCATTGTTAGAAAGGAAACGGCAAAGAATAAGGAGCACGATCAGAAAGAAATGAGACGGACAAAAATGGAATCAATTAAGCGCTTTTCCTTGCTCGATTGTTACCACTTTCTTTCGCTCCTCTCACTTTTCCTTTCTGCCATTCATCCACCGATTGCGCCCACGTGTAATTAGATCTCCAACAATAAACGGCCACGTCCGGTCCTTGCACCGGCGTATCATAATTGATATCTCTGCGACCCTCGGTCACCTGTTGTCGCCGAGTAACCTTTTCTGCAATCATTATTTACCATCGACTTCACTACAATTATTGTCAGGGAAAGATCAAAGAGGATCGGAAGCGCGTATCGCGATGACGACGGATACGGAATAAAGAACTCTAGCAATTCTATCCTTGTCAAACAGTCTTTGGCGCAGAGGATGTTGTTGATGGCGATAAAGGAAAATAAGGCCTAGAAGAGTCTTTTGTATACCACACATATTATTGGATGTGATATGATAAAGGATGATGAAGAGCGTATCTTTTTCCGCATAACTGGCTACCACCTGTAATCGATGATGAAATTTCATTAGGGAATGCGACAGAAAGAATTTTTTTTTATGGGCATATAGAATATTTGGAATGTCGCATGAAACGCATCTATTCATGTACGACTTCATCCGTCTACCTTTTTATTCCCCGCTTGGTATGTCGCGTATTGGAATCTTTTTATTCATCGAATCCAATTCGATTCGACCTTTCGTCCTTTTATCCGCCAATCATGCATTTAATCCGTAAGGGGAAAAAAGTTCGCGTAATCTCGGATTGCACGGAGAAATTAATAACAGAGCACAAGGATTAATAAAAAAAAAGCCGAGGAAACGTGGAAAATGATCGACAGAAACGTATCGAATGAAATTCCTTAAGTTTCAATTGTAAAATGGGAATTTTATTTGCCGCCCGGCTTAAGATAGAAATCGCGAATCGTAAATCGACAATAATTTTCAAAGCTTAATCAAAATGAAAGCTTTCGCCGGATTTCCGCCGTTTCGATTTTATTGTTCTTCGGTCGACCCGCCGCTTTTCTAGCACGATTTGCTAATCCGTCTTAAACAAATGCGAAAATTGGCGAACAACAGCAACCCGAAAACAATACGCGCTTTCGCAGTAGTGGCCCGAAGGTAATGCGAAGAAAATCAATCCAAGTCAAAGTACTTAACAAAATAAAGGAACGAATAATAAAAAGCCGGGTGGAGGTAGAGGAAAGGAATAACGGCTTCGTTCGAGACTTATTGGCCAACGTCTCTCTCCGTCCTCGCGTTCTCCTCTTCGCTTCTCTTTTGCGCCGGCTTTTATGCCGGCAACAATAACACGTCGGTGTGTTCGTGTTTGTATCGCACATAAAAATCCGGGAGACCTCCGGAAAGATCGGGCCGACAACATCATAAAGCGAGAAATAAAATAAAAGAAGGAACCTTATGGCAGGTTGCCCCGTGCTGATAAGGGACTCTTTATGTGCCGCTGGGCGACCGTGTTATTTTTCAATTTATTACCTAGTCGCTCTATCACTTGCTAAACATACCCATCTCTTGCTATATGCGAATATAAAACCCAAAGAGAAATAACGCAAACAGGATCAATTTCCAGCAGAATGTAAGAATATATCACGAGGATGAACGTTTGCGAATAAAAATTGTGGAAAAAAACTTCATGAGCTGGGTCCTCCAACTTCTCCATCAACGCGGCAATAACGCGCGAGAAAATGTTGAAACGCACGTGATTTAGGGCAACGTCAACTAATTACTCCTAACGGCAGCAAAAGTCGCCCTCGAGTTTCTTTTCGTCCTTTCCTTTTAATTCCAATCAATTGTTACAATTATCATTAATCCCTTGGAAGCGAAAGAAGCGGACGGCCCTTTTCCAATTAAGCCGTCTCTTTTTTATTAATCAATAAACGGTAGGACACGTCCTTAAGCCCTCGTGGGCCCCGTAAAATCGGTCAAATTAAATTACCTTTCCGTACCAAGAATAATATTCTTTTCCCTCGTCGCCGTCGCCATCATCAGCATCGTACAGATGCATATCCCAAGACGTGTGGGAGAACTGGCCATCGATTTTATAACCCCCCTTTAACTTTTATATTCCGTTCCCTTTTAATAACTGCCCATCGATCCGGAGGATGTGAAGCACTCGGTGACCGCTTTTAATTGCGAAATTCCGTACTACAAGGGCAACGTGAAAAGTCTTTGGTTCAGCATCGAAAACTGCACAGTGATAACCGAAGCAAAGTTTTGCATTCGCGGCTAACGTCTTCTTGGCGAGAAAAGTGATTGTTTTAATCGATTGCCTCGATAAACGCGAAGAAAGTGGCGCGAAGATTTCTTGGTCGCCTCCGCCTCGTATCACGTCGTAAAATATTAAATCCCCATCGGCAACAGAGATCCAATAAACCGATACAAGTTTATTCATAAGCGCGACACCGTATTAAAGGGCCGAAGCGTAAAGGTTCGAGTAAACCACCTGATCCACGAAACCGTTCGACTCCCACATCCATCCGACGATATCCATCTTCGTCCCCGCTTCAAACCCAGTTTTAAACCTTAATGCTTAATTTAATGTTCGTCGCATCTCCATCATATTTTCTTTTCGAGTTTATTACGCACCACACGCGGAAATTTCACGAGAATTATTGCCAGGAATGTAAAATTTAAATCGTTTACGAGCGACGATAGGCGGAATACGAAATATGTCGCATAAATTCGCGAACAATACGTTAAGCGGCCCCCGAAATGATGATAAAGTTAAGGGCGCGTGTGTGTAAAATAGGATCGAAAGGAGTTTCGTGCGCTCGTAAAATTCGCAAAAATGTGGGGTGTCTCTTCCACATACTTTTCTCGTTAATGTTAATATATTCTTGTAGATTGAGATTGCGGATTGTTAATTGCGTTGAAAAGGAAGAAAAATGAATGAATTATTATCAATTACTGTTCCTGAAAGAATCTGCGTCCACTGCAGAAGAACTGTTTAAACGATTGCAAAGTAAGAAACATTTTTTGCGGAGAATTTCCGACACGACTCTTCGCCGTATAAATCAAATCTCTGAAAATTCTTGCACGACGGATTTCCACGGAGTCGATGGGGGGAAGATCCTTAATTAAAATCGCTCGCCCTTTAATTTAAAACTAACTAATTTCCATCCGAGGGTACGCAACAGAGAGCGAAGTTGAAGGAGAGAAAGAGAGGACTTAATTGTGTTTTGCAACCGTTTTAAATAAGACGTTCGGCAAACGGCTTAAATTTCGATAATTGAAACGCCGCGATCAGTAATTTTCCCATCGGTGCAAAGGATTTTGGTCAGCCACTATTCAGTCGTGATTTTTTTTTCCTACGGGATGATTACAAGTCGCTTCGAATGATATGAGAGCCTAAAACGACACCTTTTTTCTTTGCTGCGATTAAATTCTCGATCAGGATCATTTACTCCTTCGATTCACTTCGGATCATTTCCACTCTCTTATGCACGTTTGCCCCAATAACATTTCCAAGCTTCGTGTTAAGTAATTATGTTAATCAACAATAAATAGTTGAGATTATGTATCATTAACTTTTGAAGGCTAATTTTCTAAATGCTAATTAAATAAACTTGCGCAAATTAGTCAGCCACAAAATGTGGCACGTAAACATGGTTGCCTCCGCAGAGCGTTCTTTCGAAATTAAATCCACACGAGTCGCACTTGAAGAAGAGTTTTAATCGGCGATCGTTTTGCGATTTGACTTTGACCTTATTCTCGCTCGTGCGAAAGATGAAACTAATTGCCTTCTTTTAGATACGAGACATCATTGCCAATGGCGAATCGCCTTGAGAAATTGCGTTTCGCAGGATGAAAAGGTCCACAAAACCGTCTTCGTTCCTCTACCACTTATTATTAGCAAGCAAGAATCCTATTCGATTCTATTTTTGCATTTTCCTCCGTTACTTCTCTCCACTCTTTTATATGTTTCCATTCGAAAGGAAGACGATAGCAATTCGGATTAAAATTCGATCGGTTGATGGATAAACGGCGAAAGCGTCGACAATAAATCGAATCCAACATAACAATTTCACCGTTAACTCCGACTTTATCTCATATTGCGAGGGCGAATGGATTTATTTAAAACGACAGCATAATTTCAAACGTTTATTGGGCGAAAGGAGTGATTTGTCTCTTCCTCACGCTGTCGTATCGCTCATACCATAATTTACGGCACTTTATGGCTTCGACGCGTCGACCAGCTTGACGATTTCGCGGAAAACCCATTAAGTTTCGTACGAAAAACGCAAGAAACCAAAAGCAAACTCACATTGTTGCAAACTCGCAACATTCGAATGACTTCTGCGAAGAAACTTTGACAAAGAGCGCCGATTTATTATGTAACATTTGCAAACAAACTCTGGACTCAACTCGAGGAGGCGATTTTCCACGACGATCTTTGAATTTACAAAAAAAGGCGTCTTCCTCATATTTTTCCATAATAGAAAAATCGCTCGTGTCGATTTCATTCGTTCGTAACCGAGTGAAAAGTGGGCCATATACAATTCGAAATCCAATTACGTTGGCAGATGGACGATTTTCATCCTTTTTCCCACTTATTTTTCGTCTTTTGGTTCGCATTTGAAGTTTTCCAGGAGCAAGAAGTAACCGGTGGCAAAAAGAGATTCGTTTCATTTTCTTCTTCTTGTAGTTGATAACTTGAAGACTGTTACATGTTCTTTGAAGCAATCGGACAACGGCCTCGGTGTAGTTTAATGCGATACGTCCCCCAGGAAATCGGTGTCCTTTCGTTCCCTTTCGCCGGAAAATAACGTTGGCAAAAAGATAAATAACGATGGCAAAAGACGGCGAAGATCTGCTTCTTTATATTCGAATGGAGCTTTCATCTCGTGCCACTTTTTTGCGTATAATTTCGTTTATTTTTCCCTCTACTCTCTCGCGAAAATTTCCATAAGCAACGCGCTGTTTTCCGTCTTTTATTCGCACTTTCTGCACGGCTTAAAAGCTTTCCCGAATTATTTCGTTTGTTCTTTCACGTATCGATACTTTATCATTGATACAGATTTAATATGTTTTATGAGAAATGGGGGGAAAAGAGTGCGCCACTTTTGCTCGCTTTAAGACTAAGAGTGCAATCGTAATGGCGTTGCGGATTTGATGAGGGGGAAAAGTATCCATATTCCTTCCAGAAAAGAAAGATCGCTCTTCGGGGAATTGTACCCCTTTTTTCCCCAATCATCATCATCATCATTGTTCCTCCACGATCGTTTTATTTTGTCATTTCAGTTCGGTTGATTGAAGTGAATGGAATCAATGGGCTTCTAGCCGCTGGTACGAGGAATTATTGCATCAAAAAGCTATTGGTCGAATTTTCGTTCCATATCTTCATCATTGTTGCCCCTTTTAAAATATAACCGACGGCAATTTTCATCATTATTCGCGAAAAAACAACAACAATAAGTTTAGGGAAAATAGCGAGAGGTGAACGAGGGAAAAAGGGGTGAAAGTGATGGAAAAATGTGCTTTTCATTAAAGTTAATTTCGCAAATAAATACGAGTCGAGCCGCAATAAAAATTCTAAACGGGAATTGTATAAATAAAGTCGGACCCTCGCGAATGAGAGCCCCAAATATAAAAAAGAGGCGAAAAATTTGCACGTGCACGTGTGTGTGTGTGTGTGGGAAACGTTAATAAATTTCGGTGCCGTGGAAATGATCGCTAGTAATTATTTGCAAAAATCCCGGCCGGAAAAAAAGTTAAAAGAAGAAATTGCAATTGAAACACGACTTTTTTGGGCGATAAGCTTTTTCGCACTCGGTTCGCACACGAAGAAAACTGGAAATTTATCGCTTTTAATAACGAATTATTACTCGAGCAATTTTTGCAGACTTGTGATAATGTAACAAGGGCAGTTTCTTCTCCTTTTTTACATTCGTTCTTCGTCCATAAACGTTCGCTTGCCTTCTCGCTTTTCCTTTTAAATATTATTATTATAGGCCAGCAGCTGCACTTATTTGATGCAATAAATTTCTTTAAATTATTATTAAGTCTCGAACGGATGCACGTATATATACCTTGAGCGAGCAGTAACAGCAACGGTCACGCCGTGTAATATTCAGCGAAAATGCAATAAAAAATTGCCCAGCGAAAGGACAAACTGCTTTAAAAATCGCTCCATATGCAATTCCAACATTATCCACCAATTAATTACAGCAACCTACAACAAAGAAAGAATCGATTTCCTGTCGAGTAACCAAGAAACTTCTCGTGGGAGAGCAAGAAATAGCAATCAAACGAAACAAACTCTTCGGCCCATTGTTATTAATTTCACCTCACGATTCGTTCGAAGCACGAAGAGAACGTTTTCGTTGGCCTTGACCTTGTAAGAATCCTTCTTCGTCGAGTTGCTTCCATGCGGGTTGAATGTGGTACAAGAACGAAGACCGACGCAATCGTAAATTCGATTGCCTTTAAGACAAAAATTCGCAGTTTTGGATGAATCTTTGTTTTGTGTTCAAGCGAGCTTGCAACAAATTGCAATAAACTCATTTTGAAGCTATTAAGGCGATTAGCTGTGGAGAGAAACATTACAGATCGATTAATTAGACTTTAAATTAGAGTTTTACGTTGAGATTCATTTGTTTTTTGAGATTTTTCTTTCTTCAATTTTTGCATTCCTATGGAATATCAAAACAGCAACAAACTCTTTGATGCTGTGAATACCATTAATAAGAAACAACTGCCATTGTTTGGAAATTGGCAAAATCATACGACGATCTATGCAAATTCGCTTCAAATCGATTATTTTAATTGCAAGCGGAGCAATAATATCGCATTGAAACGTAAAATTAATTCTCCGTTTGTTTGTATTTAAGAAGCAAATGACTTCCGGTGCGATTAACTTCTTGCGTCCGTCCGCAATTCTATCGTATGTGGGTCATAATGAATAACATCGTTCAAAATTATTTAATCGTTTCCATCGAATTCGCTTTCGGCCGAGTGCCGCATATCGCAATCGTGGCGTAACAATGTTTTCTCTAATCCGATCAAAAAAACAAAGCCGATCCTCTGCCTATTAATTGTAATGCAGGGCCGAAGACTAAGTCATCGCGCAGCTGTTTGTTCTAGATAAAGTTTTTCACTTTGGCAATGAGAAGGAGATTAATCCAGAAAGGGCGGGGATGGATTGAATTCTTGAAGCGAAATTTTCGTCCCGATGGTCGCTAAGTTGTTTAAGAAACAGGTGTGTTAAATCGCAATTAACATCCTGTTTCCTTCTTTCGCCTCCTCTTGCGATTATTATTTTAAGGCCCTTTAATTACGGGGGAAAATTGAAATTTTCGGGAAAGGCTCGCGTGTCGATCGTGCGTTAAATTAAATTTTAATTGACCGGTCCGGCGGCTTAATGATATTTCGCATGCAAATTACCTGCAATTATCGACATCGCGATAACGTTGATGATGATTCACGAACGCTTCCGCTGCGTGTTTTTTTTTTGTTCATTTAAACCTCGACTAGAAAAAGCGTTTCCATCTAAAATGACTTCTCGATGTGGGGTGAATTGGAATCAGGTGAGAGGGTCGGTTGTGCAAAAGGAGGGAAATAAATTATTTCACCCCACGGCATTCTTTTCACCCCGCATATTCCAACGTTAAGTCACCACCTACTGCCCTACTTCCCTACTCATCTACATTAACCCTTCTTTCTTGCCTTGCTTCTTTCTCCCCCGCCCTCCTCCCTGCCTCTCGCATTTGTGTTTTCGCCCTTTTAGAAAATAATATGCGTGCAAAAAAAACGGCCATTATTATTCGCACACAGAATGGAAAGTGCGTGTGCGGGATGGAAAGGATGAAAGACAGCGCCGAGTATATAAACATCGTATCAGAAACGTTGCAGAAATTCCGCTTTTTCCCTCATCAACATCGTTCCCATTTATTGTTGGCGTACTCGAATCTCTTCAGTTTCCATTTTTTTTTCATCCCTCTTTCATCCTTTTTAATACTACTACATCATCGTCATTATTAGAACTCTTCCCTAGATTTTTGCGCTCGCTGATCCCCTTTCGTTTTCCCTTTTGTTTCACTGTTTATCCCCCTTTTTTCGCTCTTTCATCCTCTTTCCCTTTGCACTATGCCATCGCTCATAATATGGCCGCATCGACTCTTCTTCATCATCATCATCATCTACAACCATTTTGAATTGAAATCGCAGCTGGAGGAGGTCCAGTGACAGAAATAAAATCGCGCACGAATGACCGATTTATTAATTTTTCGCATATAACTGTTTCGGGGAGAAGAAGTAACGAAACCGAGAATTTTCCAGTTTTTGACGTTTTTTTTTTGCGTCCAGTTCTTTTTGCGATTAAATAAATCCTAATGCCAACGAGGGATCCCCCCTCGAATGAGTAACGGCACGCAATTACGATAATTGCTGGCGATTATTTTAAACGAGGAGGAAAATGATTTAGGAGCGGCCGAAAGATTGCTCGCCGTCCTTCCTTCCTTCCCTCTTGCATTTCGATTCCGTTAATTAACCGGCAACAAACGTTATTTTGTTGCTTCTTTTTTTTGCGCAGCGGAGACCCATCCCGTCTCTTCTCCTTGGATCGGATTTGTTGTGTGCGTTAAATGGGAGAGAATGTTCTTCGTAACGACGATGCGAGAATGGTAGTTTGTCATTTCGATTAAAAAGTCCATTGTTCCCGATGACGATGTATCATAATTAACGGGCACGCATAAATCCCGGCGAAAGCGGGAGGGAGGGTTTTTTTGCGCGACTCTTGATTAAAATGTATGCGGGAATTGCGAATGAATTGATACAAATCCATATGGGATTTTTAGCATGTACTCCTCCATCAGTTTTTCTTTTTGTTAAATCTGCATTAAAGGATTAAAAAATGAGGAAAATAAACGAGGAACGGGGAAGAATATGAACGAACGCAAAAAAATCAAATGGCAGGCTGTTAATTAACGCATCGACTCTAATTAGTTTTCGCTCTATTGTTGTGGAGTCGTTGCGAAACCATTTCCGCACACGGATTCTCGGTATTAATCTGCAATATAAAGAATGACGTTATTGATAAGGATGATAAGTTGCAAACGGGATTAATCACCGATCAATTTGCAAATTCGCGGAAATTCAATTAAATTAGTTTCTTTAATTGTTCTTGCTTTTGAGCGAACTTCTTCTATGGCAAAATGAAAAGGACCATTTTTCTCATTAAAAACTTTACTTAATTTTTTCCTTTATGCTGCTGCCATAAAACGCTTCTCATTTGTTGTGTGCGAAGTAATTAAAATTTTATTTATATTTTGGTATGGCAGTAATAAAAATGTTAAATAATTAAATCTCGTTTAAATCAATTCCATTTGTTTGGCCTAAATGTTGGTAAAATTCTGTTTATTTTCTCCTTCTCGGCTTCTTCGTCTTCATAAAGCAAAATCGTAACGAAGTTGACGGGCGAAAAGGAGAGCGGTTAGCTTCAAAAGAAATTGCAAAACAAAAGTAACAAAAGCCGTAAAAGAATGTAATTAAAATTAATATAATTCGACAACCAAGGCAATAATTATTTTTCCAAACCGATTACGTGTGTGTGTTCAATTTGGAAATGAACGAGACTTATTTGGCCTAGGAATTTATTGTTTCGGCCTTAGGAAATCTGAATAGATTTCCTTTGTTCGTAAATTAGCAATCGATAATAAATCTTTTGCGTTTCGCAAACCGAAGAAGCAATCATTATAATAAATGCCATTTTTTTACAGTTTTTAACTGACCGTTGAAACGTGTATGTAAATTAAAATTAGGATTGCTACAATTTTTTGCTTCGAAATCGAAATTAGTTAAAAGCTCATCGTCTCTCTCGATCATTTACCATATTCTTTTCCTCTTCGTTAGTCCCAGTTATCATCCTCGCAAATATTATGCATGTGTTTAGTTCCACTTGTTTAAGTGGCAGCCTTGAACAATTTTTTTCGGGGCAAATAAAATTATTGCGTAGTCTCTTGCTGCCATTTCCACTTTGCAACAATATTAAACAACTCTGTTCGCTGTTTAAGAGCAAATTGCAAAAAAATTAACGATGATAGGTCAATAAACTGTTGCGAAATGATCGCTTCTTTTTCCATTTTCGATAGCGACGAGTTTGATCTCAAGGATGTTGACGAATTCGAATCGAAATTTCGATCGTGATTTACGATACCGTTCGCTCTTCATTTACTTCTTGTTAGGCTTCTTCCATCTGGTAGAATCGACGATTCAGATCGCAATACAACAGACGTTCGCAATTTAGTCCTGCTACTTTTTGCGCAATTTAAAATCCGTATTTGTTCTTTGATGAAAACGAGAAAGAAAAGCGTTACAGGAGATGAATACAGTAGCTGTTTGTTGTCGACGTTGTTTTTCTTTCGCGATCACGATGATGATGGTTTATTTGAGAAATAACAGGCCACTTTATATACGTACGAACGTACTAATCAACTAGAAACTTTAATGGTAAAGCGTAGTACATCCAACGAACAGTTAAATTGACCAGACGACCGACTTACGGAACGCACATAGAATTAAAGTGCGACGGAGACGGGCGACTGTTACGTCTTTCGCGGAGGACGAAACGGGTTTTAAAAAGCGACGATGGACATTGTTCCAGAAAGTTTAGTTCTTCGTCCGAGACGTATCTTCGTCATCATCGTCGCGTTCGATGCGGATGGAACGAGAAGGTTTATCAAACTTTTTCCAACTGTTGCTCAAATTCCGAAATTCCTTCTTGTTCGACCAATTAAAATGGTTGCGTTGTTGGTTCTTTTCTGGATGCACGATACGTTTTTTCTGTTTGATAACTGGATTATTACAAGATTGATATCTAACGGAATGCTGTTTTGCGCTCTTTTTCGAAAATAATAATTAGTCTGGCCAACCTATTATTATGACGTTTGCACGAATACCACGTATTTGCTCATTTTAATTTTATTATGTCGTCGGCGAAAGCCGATTCGTACGTTATTACGATGGATTAAATAAAATGCTGCGAGAGCTAAATAAAATCTGGGAGAAATAAAGAAATCAAATCGCATGTTACGTGCGAATATTTCCTAAGCTTCCTTCTTGCTTTTCAGCCTTTTTTTTGTTAATTCAGTCGCTTATCGCAATAATTTGTTGCCCTCTTTCTCGCCCCCCCCCAGGACGAAAGGGTGCACGTTACACGACATAATCCCCGCGTCTTTTTTTTGTTTTTCTAAGTTTCACGATAACGCTTTTGGCAAATGAGTAATTCCGTGGAACACGTTTATAAATTATAAACTTCCCCAGTTTTTTTATCCCTTATGTTTCTTTCGCATCGGGTGGGTTTGTTTTTAAATTAAAACCGCAAAACGTCGACAGACGAAGGCGAAGAGAAAAGGGATATTAAAAGGGAAAACCAATTTTTGATATCGCCATCACGATGATGAGGTGGACGATGAAACGTGCATCTCGCAGAAAAAAGGAAAAGGACCGAAGCGTAAGCGAAGATTCGATTCGTTTACCGCGCCGCGTTTTTTGTACATTTAACAAATTGAAAGCAAGCGAAAAGAGATGATCATCATCATGTACGTCCACTACCGGATACTGGTGGATTGTAGTGGAAAAGTTACGAACCAAAGTTGGTTTATCTGTCGTGAAAGAGGAATGGAAAAAGCAAAAAAGAGATGTTGATGATGTTTGTTGATGATAGTGGCGGTAGTAATTTTTGTGAGTAGTTGTTGGTACACTTCAAACTTTTTCGTCTGCACGCTTGCCAACATTTGCTCCTCATTTGATACGCTTTTTCTTCCTTTAGTACACACTAAAATCTCCCTCTTTTTCCTAAAGCGAAATAAAATTCCCATAAAAGAAGCAAAAAATATAACCATTCGGTATTATCGCCTCCTTAGACGTTTCGATTCCTCCGCTTCTTACGTTTTTAAATTAATTTAAACTTTTATTTTGTATCTTCTTCATCCCAAACGCTTAAATATTTGGCACGTGCTGTAACAAAGAAAGGTGTTTTCTTTTTGATGATGATGGTAAATTTTTCGGACGTGCACCTGTCACCTGAAAGGGTAAAATTCGACCGCAAATGAAGGAAAAAAAACAATTCACCTGAACTCGATTTATTATTATGGTCGAGCAGCTGATTTTCGCTTGAAATAATGAAAGCCATCGACCATTAAATGATCGGACGCACTTGACAAACGTTTAATGGTTTTAACAAATTCGAAGAAAATTATTTTAATTTTTTGCTACGATGATGTTTATAGCGTTATATAATTCAATGAGATTTTAATCATCCACTAAATCATCGACGTTAATAAAGTTGAGAGAAAAATTTTCATAGCGTCTCCCCTTCTTTGTATGAAAAACAAATTAAACTTTTTTCGCCTTGAAACTTTTTGAAAAGATCATCATCATCATCATCGCCGACGTTGGCGTCGTCTCCGTCTTTTCCTCCTTTGCTGTTGTCGTTGTTATTGTTGGCAGAGTTTTTCCTTTCCCTCGAGGAAACCTCCGCGCGATAGAAGGGACCGAAGACAATTTATCCGAGCGTTAAGTTTTCCCAAAATGATGATAATAAACGCAATATAAATTAATTTGTAATATGTTGGTAATTCATTAAACGGTAATTTATTACCTGGAAAAACTCTCGTTCGCTTCCAGATTAAAGTTGGTGTTTTTCTTCTTTCGCCCGCTTGTTTTTCTTTCCCTTGACTTAGTTTAATGATGGACTTTATCGAAGGAACACCATATAATGAAGAAGAGAACGAAAAAGGATGATAATAAATAATAAGGAGAGATTAGTTTTCTTTTAGTTGGGATAACAAATTGATAAGCAAGTTTGGAGGAAAATACGGAAACTTCTTTGTTATTTTCCGTGGATAAATTTTCTTGTTCTTTTGCCGCTAATTTCGCAACTTCTTTTTTCCTCCACAAATACGCTCCAGACGGTTTAATATTTCCTAATGACTAAACAAAAAACTCCTTTAACACTACTCGAACTCCACTTTTAGTCTACCGTGCATTTAAATAACGGTTCCTAGGAGAGATTAAATTTTAATTAAAGCCCTTTCGCTTAATAATAATAAACGCGCTCGTCTTAAAAGTTTCCACCAAAAACTCAAGAGCGTTTCGTTCTACCTGCTATATCCATTTTTTTATTTGCACCTTTAGAAACTCCAAAAATAATTTCTGCCAGAAGAACAATGGCAATTAAAAATAGTTTTTTCCTGCATTAAAGCAACGTTCGTTTGCATGTTGAAACGGTCTTTATCATCACTCGTTACATACGATGATCGATCGCTTACAAGAAACACCGCATATATAAGAATATCGTTAAAAGCTACGTTCGCTCCTTATCGATAATAGTAATCACTTAACTGATTGCTAAGTCTCAATATTTTTTATTTGCTCAAGTTTATCGTGTTCGTTGAGCATGAATCATTTGCGTTAATAAATAATTTTTGGATTTAATTATCAAGAGTCGCCCATCGAGCAATTATTAGCCTTCTCTTTGTTCACCAACGTTTTGCCATAACAACAATTCTTCGGCCTCTCTAATTACACTGCGGAGCACTCGAACTGTGAGAGCTCCACCCGAGTCGTACCTGGAAAAATTAGCGAATTTCCATTAATTAAAACTTTAAAATTAACTTAAGGAGTACGGAAAACTTCTTGTGAGTGATGAAAGTTACTTTATAAAAATTGCCGTTAATAAAATCTGCAAGAAGTCGATCAATCAATTTCACAAGCTCGAAATTCGATGTCTCTTTAAAATTTAATTTAACGACTTCCTTGCGCAGAAAAGATTTCGAATTTTTAAAGATCCTCGACAAAACGCCCAATAAAGTAATGAATGAGATTCCTTAGGGATTTATTAAAAGATGTCCCGATATCTCCTTTTCGTATTGCAATTTGACCAACTTCCACAGTCGCTTATCTCCATGGACCCTTCATTAAAAACGGGGAAATAAAGAATTAATGAAAAAGGAATTAAAGGGACGGAATTGCAGAAAATCGTATAAGACGAATGACTGATTAACAACAAAAGAATGGCAAATTAGATGAGCGAGGGAGGCGGGCAAAGGAAATTAATGACGAGGGAAGAGGCGAGCGTAATTTTTAAATAATGAAAATTGATTAAACCTATCATCTTTGTGGAAAAAAAAACAGGAATTGAAGGATAACCTTTTTCATCTCCCACTGGCATTCTTCTTCCATACGCAGAAAAAGTGGGATCAGAAAAAAAAATTAATTTTCTTCAATTTTTAACTACGTCCGCTGAAAAACATTTAATTCTTCTCGCTGGATTCATTTCATTTTAACACAATGAAGAAGTGAAAACGAGATTCGCAAAAAGAAAAAGAGAATAATGAATAAGGGAACGCGATTTGATTTTTAATTTTATAAAGGGGTTACGATCTAATTAGTAATCTCTTTTTAGGAAAAAAAATTCCGTTTATTATGGCGAGAGAAGCGAGAGGAAGAAAAGAGGAATTAATTAAATAATTAATCATTTCGCTTTATTAATTGATGAACATTTCCTGAACGGCCGTTAATAATTGATCGGATTTTAAGAGGTTCGCAAAAAAGATAAACGAGGAAACGAAGAAAAAGAGAACGAAATCTCTTATCTCAAGGTAAAAAATGGTACGCATTGCTAAAAGTCCAACAACCCAACGATTATTATTTGATAAAGAAATTTATTAGCTTGTTGTGATTGGGATGGTTGTGTCTTAGGATTCTAGCCGAAGAAAGTTTACCACAACTTTAACGACGAATTATTATCTTTGCAATAAGGTACACACACGAGCTTTTAATCAGACCGAACTTATTCGGACAGTAATTTAGCAAGCAGATGTATTTAACATTTGCGAAAACCCTTTAAACTATGATTAGTTTGCAGATCATTTTTCTAAAGTTTCGTTTAGCTTTTAAATGGTAAAAGAAAGACGAAGGTGCTTTATGCAATGTACACGTGATGAATTTCTGACCTCTTTCTATTATTATTAATATTCTTCCATTCGCTACCCAAATAATCGAGCAAAAGAGCACGTTGGTGCCAAATAATCGGCCTCTTCATCTAATAATAATAATATTTCTCGTATTCTTACGAATATAAAGAATTCCTTCACACGTGTGTATATGCGTACACTTTTTACGTCCTTCTTTTATTATTTTCTTACCCTCTTCTTGCCCATTATTACCATTCCCTTTTTAGCCCTTTTAAATCCATTTCTATTATTATTGTTGTTATTACTCCTGGCAGGGAATCGAATGACCAGCAACCAGAAATGAAAAAAGAAGGAACATAATGGACGTGACCTTGTTTTAATTTTTAACGTAAACACGTGGCCATTGAAGAGGTAAAGAAATGCGTATGTACAGAGGGGAGAAGGTCTCAAAACTAAACATCCTCTTGTTCTTTACGCGCAATTTTTTTACGCTTTCGTTCATTAATAACGCCAAAAGTACGTCGCAAAAATACTGGGTGACGCGAATTATTACCTCGTACGCCTAAGAAACGAAGAAGTACGATTTCCTCCCTTCTCATTTGCAACTTGCTCTCGAGGATTTTCGCGTTGCTTTTTTTTTAAATAAGCTTCTTTCTCAATGGGTACGTAGATGTTGTTGTTGTTGCCGTAGAAGAATGCTACCGGAGAAACAAGAGTTATTAAAGGCGATGAATAAGAAATTGCACCTGGGCAACTTACGCTAACCATTGTAAGCGTTCAATCGAGCGGATTTCAATTGAAGCGAGAACCCCTCCGCGTTTCTTATTATTCAATTCTCTTTTTCAGCGGTTTATATAAAGTTACAAGGACGACAATCTTAATTTCTCGAAGTAGGTCAACCCGAATCGTCGTAATAATCGCGAACGATTATTTAAATCGATTGCTTTTTGAATTTTGCAACAAGAAACAGTTACAAGTACGTTTCGAAAAGAAACCAGATTCAATTGGCAACTGACAGAATATTATGAATCCCCTTTGGTAGAAAAAAGCGCCAACGTTCCCGTTTGGTTCCCAAGCATTAAATCGATCGTTCTTCCTCAACCATTCGCCACCTCCTTTCATCTCTTAATTGAACTCATCCGCCTCGACGACGACGACGCCGGTAATAATCGCGTTGAGGTCCTCGCAGAAGCCGGAAGAGTTACGACAAAGATCCCTCTGCAACGGCACGACGTTAATAATTTAAAACGAACTTGCTAATCTTCTTTGGCAACCCTCCACCACCTTATTCGTCTCGTAATTTACCTTAAACGTACGTTTGTTGTTTGTTTGTTGTTCGAAGGAGGCACATCTCGTCTTCGACGCGATAGTAAGCCACATTATGCGTGGCACCTTCAACTTAGTTTCCGTTAAGTCAAAGCATAAAGTGTACGCGATTTAGTTCGGCGTTGAGGAGCGATGGACCGTGAGCCATCGAGTTTGCTCGGTGCGCACATTAACTTAATATTTACGAGTATTAAGGTCTCGTATGAATATGCGAGATCTTCTGGTTGTTGCTGCTTCTTCTGCGACTCTTATCGTTCCATTGCCAAATAAATATGGGTGTTGGATAGCGGATGATAACTGCGTCGACAAAGAGATCGGAGGCAACGTGAATAAAAGCTTTTGTCTATTCGGTTCTTGTAAATAATTTTCTTATCTCTCTCTCCCTTGCTAACCTCTCCTATTGTTTGCTGTCTCCTTTTCAAGACTTTATGAAGACATTATAAGTATGTTTATGCGTTTGCGAAGTATACGATGTGGCAGGGCGAAGATTAAATTCAATGAAAAAGTTAAACGTAATGGGAAATTGCCCGCTTTTACTTGCTTTTCTTGGCGTAGAGAAATAGAATTGATTCCTTTTCTTTTTGATGCCATTGGGAACTTATTTATAAAAGGCAAAGAGCGACAGAAATGAAGAGGCGGAGGAATATAGAGCGGGGATCGTTGGTTGAAGTCGGGGGAACAAATGAGACGTTTGCACGAGCGAAATTACAGAAAATGCGAATCTGGGTTGTGGAATTATGGGAATTATGAAATATTACCATTGATCTTATGCCAAAACGTTTTTTTTTTCTTTTCATTTGATAAACTTTGAACCTTCTTTTTAGTCCTTCGTATCTTCCCTTCAAGAATTCGCAACTTTTATTACATTCCCCGCGTTTCTTTAACGAAAACAAACGGGTTTTTTGGCAACATTTTCCCATCGCATTAAATCGTTCACTTTTCAATTCGACTTCCTTCTTTCTATTACTAGCTCAATCAATCGGTCACATAATCGGCCGCTCCCCATTTCACTTACATTTTAAACAACAATAACGAACCTAACTAACCATCGTTAAAATGTATTATTTATTTCGCTAATAACGTTCGAACGAATCAGATTGATTGCCTACGAGTACGAATAAATTAGCGAAATTGTTCGTATTTTCTTTTTTCCGCTCCAAGACACGAACATCTGGTCGAAATTCGCCCGTTTCCTCGCTTCTTAAAGAGCTAAAGCATAATCATTCGTTTTTTGATTCGTCGAGTGAATGTAAATTGCGCGATCGTGTTCGTTGCATTTTATTGTCCGATTTCCTCGTTAGCGAGAGGTTAAAATGTAATTAACGAGTTCATAAAACGTTTGCAATAATTGTGAAAAGGTGCGACCCCGGCAACGATTGCGAAATTGATTATAATTAGCGAGGGCCATAAGGTGATCGAATCAGAAGAATCCCCGTTGTGCTCTTCCATTTTCCTCTTTTGGATGATTTTTTTTGCGCTGTATTAGATAGGTTTTCGCTCGGAATTGCGATTTTAATTTTGCGTTTTATTCTGCGACAAAATTAGTCTTTCGCTCCTTTTTGTTTTGCTTTATGGCTCTCGCTCCATCTCCAGCTTTTGTATCTTGTGTTTGCTACCAAATTGGCGTCATTATTAAATTGCCTCCGTTAATACACTTATAACTAAAACCGGGTGATTATTGCGGCACTAGTTTTTGCGATGCAAACTAATTATTATTTAACTGCATTTAGTAGCGAACGCGTATTTGCAACTAAAACTAAATTGCAATTACCGTTACTCTGACTATTATTACGATTAAATATTGCAGTATTTAGTGTTTGTTAGTTGCTGGCACGAATAAATTTTATCCGGCTCTAATTTGAATTTGTCGCGAAAACTTTTTGCAAACAATGAACCCCCGACGGGCGGCTTCCCTTGGCCGACAACGTGCATTCAAATTACAATCGGCACCGACTTATCCGCCCAATAATATGGCAGAAAGCGAATCGTTTGGTCTTAGTTTCGACGTTGATTAATTGCAATGGATAATCAATTAATTTTATGGACGATAAACAAATTCTTTTTGCCCTTCTCGTAGAATCATTCGCAAAGAAACGAATTCGTTTCGTACGCTATCGAACGCTCATTAAGTTCGTCTCTTCGAATGCGAAAGTTGCACGTTTTAGCGGTCGCGAACGCGGAGATATCCTACTATTTACGAAGTAATTAGTGTATTAATTAATCTCTTATCCGCCCACCCGTCATCGTCGTTATTATTAGTAAACTTGTTAGGTAAATTACTCTCTAGAACAATATTTTACGCAGATGAACGAACAACGGTATTATATTATGTTTTACCTCGCATCATCTCTCTCTAGCAGACGGTCCGGCAGAAAAAGAAGCTCGCTTTCGATTAGAATTTTCCTAATCGAATTAATTGGATGTTAGATTATTATTATCAACGGGAAAATGCAGTTAAGAGACGAGCGAGAAAGACACGGAGATGGAGACAGCGAGACAATTTCAAATAAATCTCACTCCGATACGTATCTGGCTCTTGGAGATTAGCTAACTAAAGCGTTAAACTCGTCTTTTTCCCCGGTTCGCTTCTTGTAATCTTACGTCGTCTTGCATACTTGCCTTTTCTTTGTTTTTGGAAGGTAGATTTGTTGTTGTTCGTTCGAGATTTTGCCGGAGCGTTTTAAAAAGAAAAAGACCGATATTTGTTAACGTCGATCGACGTACGGTTTCCTGTTTATTTCTCTTGTGCCCTCTAACAAATAATAAAACGTTTGTAGCATTATTAAAAGTTGATGCTGTTCGAAGTGTAAACTGGCGAAATTGATGATGTTCCTGATAATGTACGAGCGTGAAACTTCGATGGATGTACGCTCAGCTTGAAAGTTTTCCTTGCGAAGCGAGAAGCTTTGTTAGCTAGATGATTGTCATGTGTTACAGTATATAATGGTAAGTTCTTGTATTTTGAATGATGATAAAGAGGAAGATTTGTAAGTTGGTACGAGTGGAAACGAAAGCAATTCGTTACGCCTTGTTATTATTACTCTAGTTCTTTCTCTTACTGATAGAAGTGTTAGAGTGTACAAAAGGGCCCCACCCATTCGCTCCTTTTATTTCTGGGTAGTAAAGTATTTAACTGTCATCGAGAAATGTCGAGGATATACGGTTAATGAATGGACGAAGATGAAAGATGACGCGTTCGACAAGACATTTGGTGGCTCTAACAAAGGAATACAAGAACATTTAGAAGAAAAAAATCGGTTTGGGCTTTATTTATAGATTTGTAATTTATTGGTCCAACGTCGACTAGTTAAGTCTCAATTTCTTCTGCACGTTTCGCATTCCGTCACCGAAATAATTGTGACGGTTTCCCTATTTTAACGGAGGGGAAAATCCATTAGTCATTTCTATTAATTTAATTTCTTGCCCTAAACGTCAACGTCTTCAAGCATAATATAGAAAAACATCAGTAAAGTTTGGAATTTATCACGCTCTTTACCATTAAAGAGTTTTTCTTCGTCCAGAAAGCAATTTCTTTTACCATCTAGCTCTCCAAACATTTCCGCCATTCGAATCTTCATATTATTATTTTAACCCAAATTTCTACCCATATCTAAATGCGAACGATTTTGTCGTATAATAATATTTAGTTTCAGCTGTTGTTCCATTACGAAGGGAGACGTTTGTTTATGGTAAACATTCGAAGAAAAATGTTAATTAACGCTTTGTCGTCGACGAAGAAGAATTTCCAATTTTCTAGGCAAACAACAACTAAAGTCGTTAGCATTAATAAATTAACGGCGAAAAAGAAAACCTGCTGAAAACGCTGTAGCGAAAAATGAAAAAGAGTGAACGAAAAGGATTCGCAAAAAGTCGAGTACGCTCAAAAGGTTTTTTGCGAACGTACAAAACAAAAACGCGAAACGAAACGTATTATTATATCAACTTATTTTCCCTTTTTTATTTGTGCTATTCCTACTCCTCCCTTCTTTTTTCTTTCCTCCCTGAAAGAGCTTTTGTATTCGGTATTAAAAAAAAACGGCATTAGTTTTCATGTAAACTAATTTGCAAATATTGCAGAATGTAAATAGATGAAAAAAGGCAGCAACTCCAACGGGGCAAAAAAAAGAAGTAACGAAGAAAAGACTGTAAAAACAAGTTTATTTCATTATTTCCTCGATGCTAATTACTCTGAATGAACACCTCGTCTCTCACTTTTACTTATTCCCTTTTTCACAGTCCATGTCTGTCTCACTCACTCTTTTCGCTGTTGATAAACCTTGCAAAAACCAACGGTTTCTGCAAAAAAAAAAATGGAAGTAAAGAAAGAGCGGTATGAATGAAAGGGGTCCCTCCGCCTCTTCGCTCGGTTTTCTCTCTTTGAATTGTTCGGTCTCTTTTCATTGAGACAAAAAAGCGAAACGCAAACCGATAACAATCCGAGTTAATTAAGTGTCTGAAAAATGCTGCTGAATTAAAAGCGAATCGTAAAAAGAGCGAATTTCCTTCTTTTCGCTCGGTCCTCGACATCTCAAGAAACACAATGATGAATGCGGTGCATTTAGCGGTTCTGATTCAGTAATTATTGCACCTTTGTCGTTCCATCTCGAAGCAAAATCTCATTAAATAGTTTGCAAATTACGTTTTGCAATTCTCCTTTTGTAATCGCTGAACGAATCGTTGCGTTTATGGCAGATTTCAATTTGCGCTCGCATCCATAAATGCGCAAATAACAAATTGCCGGCTCAATCTAGATCGAACGTTTTCCCTTATTTTTCCACGTTTGGAAATCCGACGGCGATTTTTCAAACGCGCCTCCGCGCCATCTCTTTTACGATCTGCCCGAACCGAAAAGAAAATATAAACATAAACAGTTTTATTCTTTTGCATAAGATTTATGACAAAGTAATTCGAAATCGATGCGAAACCGAGCAAAAAGGAGAGACGGAGAGAAAAATTATTTATCAAAGTTACGACTGCACTCATTTCAATTTTAACATTTATTTATTACATATACAATAGGGGGAATATCATTCCGATATTTTATGTGTATTCCTATCAACTTTTTTCCCTTTGGTCTTCTTCTGCCTCTCTTTTATAGTTAATAATAAAATATAATAAAAAAAATTATGGTCGATAGAGAAAAGGAAGAATAATCATAGAGCATTCGCGTTTGTCTCTTGTCGAGGGTGGATTATATGCCTACTACCCCCTAGTTAGTTATCCTTCTGTTATCCTCGCACACAATGCAAGGCAGAAAACAAATATTTTAATATCCAATCTCGAAAAAAAAACGGAATTGAATGATAACGGAATAGATGTTCCCCATTTCTGCAAACCGTTTTATCTTCTTCGGGCTGCCACGACTTCTTATGGCGTTTAAAGAACGATTATGCTAAATGCGCTTTTTAAAAAACTCCAACGATAACCATAAGGAACGGTTATTTATGGATAAACTTTGTTGATGCAAGTTATCCAAGAGGTTGATGAAGACGTTTGGAAAATAAGCAGAAATCATACCACTGGTTCTAATGAAGTGAATTCGAGCAAAAACGTGCGAAATCACGCATCGTCATCGATTTGTTTGTGAAGATTCGCTCATTTGGAAAGAAGTTGAAAAAGACGTTCGATTAATACGCATTGTATGTAAAACAGATGGTCTTCCATGGTCTAGTAATGTTTATTAAACGCGTTAGCACCATAACAATAATGTGGAACACCAAACGAAAAAATTACACCAGACAATAATGGAGAGTCCCACTCGCAATAATAATCATCATTATCATTTCGCTATTGTTTGTTCTTTTTTTATTACCATTCTTTCTCAGGGTACATCCTCTTCGTCTTTCACGAATACCAATTTTAAAACCGGCTAACGAAACTCGTAATCGTAATAATGATGCATTTTACTCGTACAATTACATAATCGACGGTGATTCAAACCGAGACGAAACGAACGACTCTTCAACGGTAAAGCAGAAACCATTTTCGCAAGTTAATCAGCAATCGTTAACAAATAAACTCGATCGGAAGATCTGGATAGATTTGCATTTGTTTCGTTACAGTTGGGACATACTGTATATGTATATAGTATATGGAATGGATTATTATTCGATTGATAAATAACGAAAACAGTAAATAGCGCTCGTAAAAAGAAAAGCATATTCGCGGAAAGATTTATACGTTTTGTGCGACGAAGAAAAATTCGCATGCGAAACTGGATTACGTATAAAAATTGCAATTTTCCTCCGTTTCCTTTTCCTCTCCTTTATTTTCCCTTCCATCCATCTATTCGCAATTTATCTGAGGATATTTGCGATACAAGCACATCTACACGTATACGCGACTGTATAGAGGCGTATTATTATTGCAAATGTGTATTTTTGCATAGGAAATGTGTCGCATTAAATAATAAATCAGCATTTGTTATGTTTATTTAGAAGGAAACTGGCGTGAAAATAAATGAACGCGGGAGGCGAAGGAAATGTGCGAAAAATGGCAAAAATTTATCATCGACAAGACGGCTAACTTTAACAAACGAATCGAACCTTTATTCGTAGAAAAGTTTCACTACGATTTCTGCATGGACCAAAAGGATTTAGTTCATTGTGTCGCATTCGAATCGTTTTACGACAGCAACTAAAAGACATTGAACGATAAGGCAGATAACAATCAAACAAAAAATATGTTTGAGCAGCTGGGATATCTGGCAATTTATCTTTATTAATTTAAAAAATTATTATTAGACCTTAAAAACTAAACAAAAAGCCTTCTCATTCGGCGCGAGGGCACAAGGAAAGCTGGGAGACCCCAATGGAAGCGAATTGAAGACGAGAAAGGCTCGATTGTGGCACCAACTTTTATTACGCCACCCGCAATAAATGCGATCGATCACTAAAACTTTTATGTCTTTCAATCTTACTAATTTTATTGCATCTCTCTTACATCGCAGAATTTGAATGCGCCGCCCTTTTCGCTTCTTCTCCAGCGCAACGGCTTAATTAAATTCATATTAACTACCTTCAAACTTTCAGATGATTAAATTGATTTCTTCGCCGCGCCTCCAGCCACGATTATTCTTGCATACCGTTGCTTTAACGTTAGAAAAGTTTATAATAATGGTTCGGTAATTATAATAATGTGTACTGAAGAGGTTTCGTGTTAATCCGGCGTATTGTCTTGCCGAAACTTCTTCGGCGGCGTGCGAGTAGTTGCGATGGAAATAGCGCTTACTTACGCATTCCTTCTTATTCGCGAGGTTTCACTTTCATGATGTTTATTCGAAGTTAACGCGAAGTTGTGCAAACGATGATGATGATTATGAAATAGTGGTAGACGCTACTATCGCGTAGTTCTTGTAACGTTCCCATCAATTCGTTTATTAATAACGATAATAAGCACAATTTACGTTGTCGGAAAGTAACTTCTTAGTCTTACGAACTTACTTTGTTGGGTGGCTTAATAAATTGCACGGTGCCAGACGGTTCCTCCAGGTTCTTTCATCCGCCATTAATTGTTCTTGTCGTGCATAAGAAACTGTTTCGATCGATATTTAATTGATGGCATAATAACGAAAAGAAAGTCTTGCTGTGCAATAAATAGCAACATCGACATCGGAGTCCGAAGGGTCTTTTGGTTTCGTCTCAAGAAAAAAGTCGCAAGCAACGAATGTTTAATTGATAGGTTATCGTTGGCTAATGGTAATGACGAGGAACAGACATGGGCCATCGGCGACGGTGGCGGCGTCGCTCGTCGGTCAGGGCTGCCGAGAGTGAAACTGGTCGCGACGCTCGGCGTCGTTGGCGTCGCGCGCGCAGAAACCGAAAGTGAAAAGCGAAAATGTACGCGCGCCTCCGCGCGCGTGTGTGTGTTTGTGTGCCGCCGATGATGATGATGTTGGTGTGGCGGGCCCCCACCACGTCGTTTACGACTCTACACTCCGGGTCCCTACCTTTCGCTTTCGGGACTCTCCCCTCCTGGGCACTTTCCCTGGTTTCGTGCGTGCATCATCCGTTGGCCGTGTTTTGCTGCAGCAGCAGCAGTAGTTAGTTGTAGTAGTAGGCTGTCGAGTGAGCCCGCTGCAAGACGTATCCAAGGTCAGCTAACAGTTTTTTTTTTGGTTCTCTCGCTACACCGTAACACACGCATCGTCTTCGTCGTGGTGCTAACAACGATTCCTCCGTTCGGTCCTCTTCAGTTCTTGTACACTCTTCGGTCATCCAGTTTCAGAACCTTTTGTGCGCAGTACATTTTCGGTTCGAAGTCGATCAGTTTCCGTAGTTTAAGTTTATTTCTATTGTTTTTTTGTTTGTATTTTTCTTGCCGGAAGAACAAGTTGTGTCTCAGGGAAAGAGAACTGTCGAAAACTTCGTCGAAAGTCGTTTGAGCGAATCGCGTTTCCCGACGAATATAACGAATCGCATTAATTGGTAGTCGTAACGCGGTAGTAGTCTTAAGGAAGGGCGATAGTAGTAGTAGGATGGCCCCGCGGCGACATCACGGTCAAGTGCAGGGCATGATGATCGGCACGATGGAGCCGGACGATTCCGGATTGACGCGGTGCTGCGTGCCAACGGGCGAGTGTCTGCGCGCCCAACAGCAACAGCTCATCCCGACGAACAACAACGACCCGATGCTGATCTCGCTCGACGATCTGCGGGACACGGTACGCGTCACGTGCAACAACGAAACGTGCCACGCCGGCCGGTACATGCATCGCGAGTGTTTCGATCAGTGGGAACAAACGGTGCTGGCGTACCTGAAGACGTGCGGCAGGGCGCGATCGTGGTCCGAGCGGCAGCGCCACCAGAACCTGTGGACGAAGAAGGGTTACGATCTGGCGTTCAAGGCGTGCGGTTGCAAGTGCGGCCGCGGACACCTGAAGAAGGACCTCGACTGGATGCCGCCGCCGCCGACGAGCAACATATTCGGCCGCGTCGAGGAGATCGAGACCGGGAAGAAGAAGAAACGGCGGAACCGCAACAATTCGAAGCCGTCGCTGGCGATCAGCACGACGATGCAGATGCAGATGCAGCAGCAGCAGCATCCGGCCGTTTTGTCGCCCACGGAGACCCGCGGCCGCACCGGCAGCTTATCGTCGTCGAGCACCGGGTCGTCGTCGCCGCCGGCCACTTCCAGCGAGCACAGCGTGTCGCCGATCCACGCGACCACCAAGAAGAAGAGCAAACTCGAGGTCGCCGAGCGCATACGGTACGTAGGTTCGTCCCTTTGTTTCCGCGATTTGGCCCAATTCGATCCTCCGGTTGATCGTTCGCCGTGCCGCTCGCTCAACAGCGGGCGCCGGCTCGTAGGTCAAGGTGTGCGTCGCGTTACGCCTCGCTTTTCTATATCGATTTCCTCGGATTCCGCTCGAATTATCCGTGAAATCTTCGATTCTTGAAGCTGAAAATCTTATTCCTGCTTTTGGTGCGAGGGAAATTATCGTCTCGGCGATTATTCGTCCTTCCTCTACGAGCGGGTTTGTCGATCAATTAATATTCATATTGTGCAGTTTCCACATAACCAATTTCAACAATAACAATGGCCAGCAATAATAATGTAATTGGAAAATGCGTTCGTGATTGAAATTTTCGATGTTGCGATTGACAGTACGAGAGACAAATTAAAATTGAAGAATTGGAATACGAATCCCATCCAGAATTTCATAAACAATTATGAAGCATGAAAATGCATTCGCTTGTACAATATAATTATGCGATAAACGCAGCAACAGCGAGTTCTTTAAATGGTATAATAAAAGCCGGCCTAAAAGGACTCGTTTCTTACTTTATTTGTGGGCAAGATACCAAACATGGAAATATTTATCTGGTTCGGTCGTATTCTTAAACCGACGGTTCGGTTACGAACCGAAAAAGAGAAGAATAATCCCCACAAGTTACACAACGACCGCTCTTTATTCTTCTGCATTTAATGAATCCATTTTTCTACTTTATCCTCGTCCTTTATTCGGCCATTTATTAAACAGAAGTTACTCTGTCTTATAAAAATTGCTATAATTGTGCTTTGTGCATTTTCCTCTAATTAGAAAAACGCGTCCAACGGGATTTAAATTTTTTAAATAAACGTCCCACTGGTTGTCAGAAGACATTCTCAAAATTAAACAGTTAACAGGATGGACGAAGATACAATTTTCGAACTGTTAATTTGTATTTTGTAACCGCGCTCTTAACGCGTTCCCTCATTAACGATAAATTAATCATTGATGATTAATAGGCCGAAGTGAATTGTTGTTCGGTAAATCAAAAAAAAATCGAACTTCTTCCATAATTAACAAACTAAATATTATAATGTGCAGCAATAACGGTTAGATCGAAGGGACAGAATTATGTAATAAGCTTAATATGCCCGGAATGTGAAATTACGTAAAGAAAAAAGTAGGTGGTAAACTGGTTCTTCCACTTATTTGTTGTTATTGTTGTGGTAAATGGGTTGGTTCTTGAAGAGCAGGTAGAAAAAAGAAGCGGATAAAATTATGGCCTTAATAAGGTTTTTCTCCTTTTACAATATTACATGATTTACGATAATCATTTTCTCAACGATTCGTCAACAATTTGTTCTTTTTTCATTCGAATGTTCGCCCCAAATAACGCAGTTGATGGATTTATTAGGTATTAGAATGATTTGGGGAAGTGTTTAGCAGTGAACGATTTACCTGCATTTATGAGGGATTTGTTGTAGCTGGGGGCATTTTGGACGAAGAGGAATCGGATCGAGGAACGTGCTCGGAAATGTTTTCGACCGAAAGCACGTTTTATTAATATTTATCATTTTCTCAACCACATTCTCGCTCTCTCTCTCTCTTCCACTCCCAACAAAGGAACTCTCTCGTGATGCATAAGCTTTATCTGCAGAAGGAGAAGAAATTGTTTGTTCTTGCAAATTTTCTGGCGTTGTGTTTTGAAGAGCGTTTTCATTCAAAGAAAAAGAAGTCGATACGAAAACAAACTAGTTTCGTCGTCGCTCAAAAAAACTTAATGTTTGCAAATACAAATTTTGCCAAAAAGAATGTAATTTATTTGTTTATCGTACGAAATATTTTTGCAAACCAAATATTATTTAATAACGAACACTTGTGTAATAACGAATAATAATAAAAATGTTATTAAAGGAAGAAGATGCGGCGAAGCGGGAGAGAGGAGAAAATAAGATTTTAAAAATAATGCAAAAATAGCCCGTTTTAATTTGCTCTTCGCTCAGTATCAACAGATTTGCAATAATAAAATTTATTTCGGAGCAAATAAATCTTCTTTCGTTTCGAGTAAATCGCAATAAATCCGCGTGCTTTTGTTGCTTAATTAATGCGAAATCCTAATTGGCGAGCAAAAAATTATCAGCGCCCACGCATATTATGAAAATTTCTTTTATTGTCTGCTCCGTCATCAACTTAATCTTTGCATCTTCTTCATCCATCATACAGAAAGAGTATTTTCTTTTAATGACTAAACGTTATCAAGCGATTATTATTGATGCGATAATGAGTTGATTAATCGGAAAGCAGTAGTCGAAGAGCCGAAGAATAAGGGAACATCCACCATCTGCGAAATCGTAATAAAGAGAGCCGGTTGTTGTCTTCGAATGACACACAACCAGTTATCTTAAATGTGGGTATTATTATATTGTGTGCCTTAGTTGGTAACGCTCACAAACTAGTTTTCTTTAATTATATCCCACTCTCTCGCCGTTTCTGCTCTTCGATCGCGCTCTGTAACGCGGTCGAAGAAGTCGTTTTATGAATGGGAGCGGCTTTAACGTCCGACTCTTAAACGACAACTTCGGCGGTTTGATTGCTTTTGCATTTTCCCATAAAAAGTTCGATTGCGGATTATGGAGGACGTGTAAAATTTCCAGATGGTTTATTCGAGCGCAGATTTCTTGTAGTCTTCGTGTAATGGATGCTACCGGTGCTGGCGTTCTTGTCGGTAATAACGATGCTGTTAGTTGAGTTTAATGTTGTAAACTCTCCTTTATGCTTTTCGTATTTTGCCGGCGCGGTGTTAAAGTAATTAGACACGGTAAATCTTGTCGGTAAACAAGACACTAATCGAATCCTCCTGATTAGTACCAGTAAATCCTCGTACCCGTAGCACTAATAGTAACTTATCCCCGATGATAATACGTGTGATGCTAAACGGTCGATTGTCAATGATAAACAAGAAATGTATTCTTCGTGTGCGCTGATTAAATTTAGCGAATTTCATTTAACATCCATTCTTTTTTCTTTTAATTAAATTTAATCGTCATTTTCGTTTGCCTGGCGGCGACCGACTGGCGGTTCGTAATAAGGCCCTAATAGAATTTTGCCGGCGAGTTGATGGGCGTTGATGAGGATAATTAATTTATATAAGAAAAAGTTGCAGGATTTTAATTTTTGCGCCCCGCGAATTCTATTACAATTTAAAAGACGCTTCTAATTCGTCACTTTTGCCTTGCGACTTGGATTAATCCGATCGCAACCAGCTGTTAATATTTCATTTTGCGTTATAAATAGGATAATCGTCCGTTTCCGGTATTGAAAGCTTTCATTATTCGCTCGTTTTTTTTTTCGCAATCCTAGAGAGATGTAATAAAAAACAATTTGCAAAATTGAACGTGACGCATAAATTAGTAAGCGAGCTGTTTTATTTGCCTCGTCGGCGCGCTCGCTCGCTCGCTCTCGCATAAATAATCCCATTTGTTATTGTTATTTTGCGCTATTTTATTGTATCTAATAAAAGATACACATCGGATAATATTGTCGAGGAAAAATAATAGAAACGGTACGTTGCGAATGTATAGAATAGAATAGCAACAAATAAAATCGACCGCAACAACAGTAATACTAGTAGTTGATGTTGCTGTTATTTTGCAGCACGAGATAGCTGAAGGAAGGGAAATTGATTGCAAAAAAAAATAGTATTTGCATAAAGATCGCAGCGTTACGCAACGACCAAACCAACCGGCGCGGAACGGACGAAGTACTAATTACCGCATTTACTCGCACATAAGTTTTTCGCATTTTGGTGTCGTTTTATTCGGTGACGACTATTAGCGCAAAATTGCCCTTGACGTTTTAACAAAACTGCCAAGTGTTGCTCTTTTAAAAGAACGCAGAAATCGATATTTTATTGATGTTATTCCCAAATATTTAAATTTAATTTTTCGATAGTAAAGTTTTTCGGTATTTGACTTTCCTATTTTCGACTAAAAAAATTAAAAAAGGACGCAGATGAGATTGTTAAACGATTCCAATTGGAATCTTTCCCGTCTTTGTTTTAATTACGAGGACGAGTGGAGAAAATCGATTCCTAGTTCTGTTGAGTTTTTCTTATGGAAGGAAATCTCCGCTACATTGTTGACTCTGTTCTGGTGTCTGCTCTTTGTTTATGTGGCACGAACTGCAACTCACTTGTTGTTATTGTTATTGCAATTTCTTGCACGTTGTTTATGCTAAACGATCGTGCTCTCGTTCGTAATGCAACAACAAAAAATGTTATTAAAACGAAATTTAAATGGGGTTTTAAACAATGTACCGATTTTACAGTCTGGCGATTAAGAAGTATTGTTGTGCCGTTCTCTCTCGCTGACTAATTTATTCATTCGCCTATCCCTTGATATGCATACGGTTTGTTTGGTCTTGTTCAGCGTACCACTCTTGCAGCAAATTATGGGAAAGATTGAGCGCTTTTTCCCCTTGTCGTCCCGAGCAGGATTGGAAGCGGATAATGGGTTGTTAATTTGCAATAATGACATATAATAATAGCGAACCACGACCTACCTCTCCGTTTTATTTCAATTATTAATAACAGCAACATGAGTGTAACGTATTTTTTGCATCGTTATTAAAAACTGCAGCCTTGTAGCAGCAGCCAGCAGTGGTTGTTGTTGCTGTTGTTGTTGAATAATAAAAGTTCGCATAACACACCATCGGTCATAAATCACATTCGATATCATTAAACGATAATAAATAAATTAAAATGCATTAAAATAAATGCAATAAAGTGGGAGCGAGCGAACGGGTCGGGAAGACCTTACCAATACAATGTATGCGTGTGTGCGGCAAATAATAATAAAAGGGCCTTGAGTGCAATTATTATTCACATTCTTATTTGCAAAGTCTCAATAATATAATGTTTAAATAATACGAGAATACATTTGCCGCTGTTGCTCTAGGTTCGAAACGTCGAAGGGCCTTGAATTCGCATAAGCTAAAAATAATTGCGTTGACGTTGGTCAGTTATTTATTAATTCGCGCTCGCCGCTCGCACTCTAATCCAAACGCAATTCAAATGTAACTTTTAATAATATCGAAATTAATTAAGGAACAACGACGATGCCGTATCAAGAGCATCGAAACCGCAACATCGACCAGCAAACGACCGAATCGAAGGAGAACGTTTCCTCGATGCGAATTAATTAATGATTTTTTCCTCCCAGATTATGAATTCACCTTGAAAGCGTACGTTAAGGGCATTAAATTGCGACTCAATTTGTTGTTATTGTTTGAAGTATGTATTCCATTCCGTTGATGCTATTTTTAAGTTTGTTTACAACGGAAAAAAATTTACAGAAGTGGACGTTTTCTCTCCTCTCGAACGTCGTCTCTTTCTCGCCGCAGAATCGCCTCCTCTATCTCATTATCATCAAAATATTCGCGTTCGGTTCGCATCTCTCGCTCTCGCACGCGATTTTTGCTCATAATTATTTACTTTACGTATTTACGTGACATAATAATGTGCATAACAAGCAAGATTAAGTTTCCGTTCCTTTTCTCCTCCGACCGCCTTCGGAAAAAGCACTTTGCCTATCGTTACAGTTATCTGACTTTAAAAAGACCGTTTAATGTTGGCTAATTTTATTTATTTTTATTATTCAGATCGTAAATAATTGCTGCGAAGCCAGCAGAAAAAAAAAAGTTAATTAAAATCGAACAAAACAAACCGCGCGCGCGAGAGAGAGGCGCATAAATAATTATATATTCGTCATATTAAGTTAATAACGAAAAAAATATGCTACTTACGCTTTAACATTTATTTATTTAACATCTCAAGGATGAAATTTAATTGTTTATTATGCTCGCACACAAACACGGAGAGTGAGAGAGAAATCAAGAAGTAAATACGCCTACGAAGAGCGATTACAAAATGCGATGATGATGATGATGGACGCGACACATTTTTTGGAGAGTCCTTCCTTGAACGTCCTCGAATTCAACATTCGTTTGTTTTAGTTATAGAAACTTCTTTCAAAAACAGGAGAATTGGTGTTCGAACGAGAGTTTAAAAAATGTTTATCATTTTCTTCATTATGGGGTCCCATTATCAAATACACGAACAACCAAAATGTGGCTGTGAAAATAATAATATTTTATGTTAAAAATGTGCGTGGCGATAAGAATATACTTTGTATAGTCGAGCCATGGCTTTGAAATAAAAATAAGTTCGTTGACATTTTCAGATAAATTATTATTCAATAATAAACTGCCATCGCTCCTCTCCTGATTTTTACTCGAATGATAAATGAGATTAATAGTATTTTGAGAAGAATGTTGCGATCGTCATAATACGTTTGGGCGTTGTTGTGACTGATAAGAATGTCAATAAAAGGATTGGAATCTTTGCAATTTTTTGTTTTCGGCAAAACTTTCAAATTTGCTCAGTGAAATCCATCGGGAAACTTAATTGACACGTGCCCAGGCTTTCAGTTCCCTTAATTTATTTATACATAATTAAAGCTTTGCCTTACGATCCAAATATTATTCGATTAATTCTTCAATGCTATTAATAATGGGGATTATAATGTTTACGAAACTAAATTTAGATTATTAAACGGCGATAAAAGTTGATATCTCCAAGTGTTGCCATTTCTCTCTTTTGAATCAATATTTTCCCTTCTGCCATCTATTTATTTACACATCTGCCTTATTCTTGACGAAAGAACGCCTCGGATTAAGTAATAAGCATAAGAGAAAGCAGCGAGACTGATACTGGAAGAGCGATGATGATGAAGATAAGTGAAAATATTGCATGACACCCTTTTATTATGGCTTTTCCAATAATATTTACTATTCGATAAGAACGAGCGTCCTTCAATTGAAGTACGTTTTTCTATGCGAGATATTAATAGAAACACTTACGAATTGATTCAGTTCCATTGGCATTAGTAACAATTTTAAGCAGTTGAAATTGCTCAAAACGTACGTGTAATTTGCATTTAATCGGCGAAAATCGTTATGGAAATTTCATGCGAAAAGTGCAAATTTCTGCAACGACCTACGACAACGGCAGCAGCAATTTTTAAACTATTTCCACGCATTCTCCGTGTATTTTTTCGGTTTAGTTATTTGCCTATTAGTTAAAAGGATGCACGTAATAATAAAAGCGATG
The DNA here is from genome assembly GCA_963695495.1 of Hololepta plana. Taxonomy (NCBI): domain Eukaryota; kingdom Metazoa; phylum Arthropoda; class Insecta; order Coleoptera; family Histeridae; genus Hololepta; species Hololepta plana. Next base: position 2,098,668 of record OY968839.1, read on the forward strand.
ATAATAATAAGGCACATTGTTATTATTGCAAACAATAACATACTGCAGTGCGGTTAAATCATAATAATAAATGCTTCAAGGTCCTTCATCATTTTTGCATCGTGATGCACTATTTGATGCTATTAAAAGTTTATTTTTTGCGTGCAAAAAATCAGCTTCATTTTCATAGTTTGCACATCGTAATTCGATTGTTCTTCATTAAAGACTGAGATCATGCGAATGGAATCAATTAACGAATTGCCCCGCAGAAGACGGTCAGTCAGTCACTTCATTAACTATATCACGATCCTCTCGATTTATGATTTGCAAATCAATCATACGCTTATAAATAGAAATTATTCTTCGTTAATTATTGTCGTGCAGAGTTTAAAGAAATCTCTACAGGGCGAGCGTTTTTTCCCGTTTCAAACGCTATGCAAAGCTGTTTGCGTAACCTTTTGCATCGCCCTATACACATCTTGCAAGCGGACTCTTTAATAATTAAACGTTTCACAACGATCGGTTTTATTGCTCAAGATAACGTTCGATCGCTCTCGCATAGTACGGTTATGTTGCGGATTTATTTCCTGCCTTATCGCTGACAAACAATCCCCAGTAATTATTGTAATAAATTGCTAAATTTAATTAATAGATTCTGTTATAAACGGGTCGCTTTAATGACAGACTGCCTGGTCGGATGATCAGTTTCTATTTAAAGACGACACTTGCATTGCTAAATGTCCGCTTTCGTTCGATTGCTAAACATTTTCTATTTGCGAAACGTTTCGAGTGTGTCGCGAGATGTTTAGGAAACGGCGTGTTGCAATTTCTGCGTTGGGTAGGTGTAATAAAAATCGATTTGCAAGACCTCAAACTTTCGTGGAGATTAAAAGGTATGTTATGGGACAAATCGCGGAATTGGCAACGAAATTTAGTGCTCAATAACACGCGAATAAAGTAATATACCGTTCGGAATGGAATATAATTGCACGTGCAATTCGCTATCTGCAAAGGATAATATAATAAACTTTCGTACTGTATATTGCGGTAGTCCAGCTAGAAAAAGATCTCTTAATTTATTTCTGCTTGTAACGTGCGTTAAGATTAAGAGGAAAATATTTACCTTAAATAGAATTATATTGACTTTTAAAATCGCACGTTTCTCTCTCGCTCTCCGACTTTTTATTTCAACATAATTTTTGCCATTTCTGAGTTAATTCTTTCAAATTTATGCGCCTTTTTACCAAATGGAATCTAGCACAAATCGTTCGTATGCATTTTTATAAATCCGCGTATAAATTTTAATTAAAATTAATGTAATTATGGGGCAACTATCGTAAATTTTATAAATGTTAATAGCAATTTTTCTGTTGCCTTTTCAAATCGGCGACCGAAAGAAAAGAAAGAAAAAGAACTAAATTGGCTATATACTTATTATTGTTAATTAATGCATTTAGATTATAATTTCCTCGATCGTTTCTGTCGCATTTCATTTTTGCTCGCACGGTTCGAGGTGTTCGTTAGATTAATCAATTGATTTCACCTTGATTTCTAAATTATGGATCTTTCTCGTCCGAAATGGAAATGTCAATGCAGTACGTTATTCTATTTAAACTAATACGTTTTCTTTTTGCGAAAATAAATCTCGTTGTTGCAGTACATTTGGTAATAACACACATTAATCATCGCGATCATCGTAATCAAAAACACTGACCAGCATTAATTCCATCAAAATAAAATCTTAATGCGTGGATCGCATGCCGCACCTCCTTTTTTATTTATCGCGAGCGGTTTAACAGTTTCTCACCCTGACATTACGACAACAAATTAAACTGCATTATTTATTATTGTTGTTGTTATTGCGAAATCCATCGGTTTAAATTCAGGGCGTAAGAAAGAGGGACGATATTTAACGTCCATTAATGCAATTGCATTAACAACGCTGAATAATTACATGGATTGAAATGCCTCGTAGAACAACAATAATAATCAGAGAACGAACTTGATCTTATTTTAAATAATTACAATAATCATTATAATAACAACAATAATAATGATGGTCGATTATTTATTGTAACATTCTATAAGCCATTTTCAACGAGCACGCTGACGTCTTTATTATTGCAATTTTCACTTCTTCGTGATGGTTTAACAGTCTCAATCAGTCTGCCATTGCGACCCAATTTGTGTTTCAGCGTTCATAGAAATAACAATCCACGTAGAGGTTGTTTTGTGAAACAGGCAAAGTTGCAAATAAAATGGTATAATCGTTGCTATTTATTATATTTAAGCGGCCGTTATTATGACTTTATTACCGGACGATAATGATAAATATTTATTTTAATTTAATCTCTACTAAAACAGAAAAAAATGCCGCGCTAATTATTATTAAGGAAGGATTTTTAATTATCTTTATCGCCCGGTACGTTATCTTAAACGAAGCAATTATTATATAGCCAGCGAACCACAATTATTCATTTCGAATAAAAATCTGCGTTGACTTTTCTTACGTTGGCAAGATGCAGACTTATTTGGAAATTGTTGAAAATCTCAAAATATTAATGAATCTCAACGTAAAACTCTCATTTAAACGCTAATTAATCGATCTCTCATGTTTATTTCCACAATTAATCAGTTTAGGAGCTCTCCAAAATGAGTTTATTGCAATTTGTGCAAAAATGCGAAAATAGAGAATCTCAATGTAAGGCTCACAATTGTACTCTAATTAATCGATCTTCAATTTTCATTTTCCTAATTAATCACTTCGAGGGTTCCAAAATGCGTTTATTGTAATTTGCGCAAAAATGGAAAAGTAAAGAATCATCCGAAGATGCGAATTTTTGGGTTGAGTTGCTTCTGACAATAGACGCAACACATTTCAATGCTACCAAGCCGAAATACACTAAACAAGTGTATTGATCACACAGTATTTTACTACCTTTCGTTTGGCGATAATTTGACCAAACTTGTGAGACTAAAACGGCCCGATTTCTGCGACGGATTTATACTTTGGACGCTTTATCTATAAATAAAGTTAATACGAGCGAGAGGCGATGGAAATAACGAATCGATACGTTTAATAAACTTTTTTTGTTGCGATTTGCTGGATATGAAGTACAGTCAACATAATTTTCTCTCCGGTATCCGTCCAACTGGCGAAAAAGCACGTACAGCTTTCGATGGCTCATGGATTGAATATTGTAACAACAACAACAATAATGATGATGAAATAACTTCAACCGTACACACAACGTACACGAAGATCATTGGAATAATCGTAAAATTCGAGTTTTGCTGCTGATAACAACACCGATCGCTTTCACGTCTTCAAACTTCTTCACGCCTTTTAACACATTCAATCCACCCACGCTTTGTTATTATCATTCTCCATCTTTTTTTTTTCCTTACGAGAGAGGACAGTGACAAGAAGTCGATGGTCACGGCGATAAGGAGGAAACACTTAGCCACCGTGAAAGATTTTTTCTTCGGACAAACAATTCGATCTTCAGATCGACAGCCATCCAATGTTTATTAGAAGACCTTTTCCTTTTGTTTTTAACACTTTCGTGGGTCTTTATTGCGCCAAGACGAACGGACTAGACTAGAAGGACTCTTTCCAATGGCTGCGTCATATATAATCTAAAAGGATATCTCCAGGGACGACATTAAATGTAGTAGTACTATCTTTATTGTTGGGCTCGACAATTTAACACCCATGCACACACGATTCTTCTCGAAACAAAAGAGTTGCTTGCTACAAAACGGTGTTTTATGGTGTTTTTCTTGGTTGTTGTCGTTAACTTTCCTTTATAAGAAGTCTGCCATTTTTCGTTGGCCTTTAACTTCTACGTTCATCTGCTTATTTTCTTTAATTGGTAACAGTATCCTCGACTTGTCGTCATTTTATTATAATATGATCCACTCTTCATCCATATTTTCTATTGGCGTTATTCGGTTCTTTCGTTCTCTCTCACGTGTTAAGATATTATGGAAGAAAAGTAAGTATCGATTAATTAATTGTCCGGACAGACGGCCAAGAATGCGGTTTAACCGGAGGTTAACTAATACTAACCACCGCGACCGATCCGGCTTATTATGTAGCGCGACTTTCGATCCGTTGCATTCGAAAAATCGTTTCCAATAGACACGAGATAAGGATAATGAACTTTTTCGTTGTTGTATTAATCTGGCTTTTTACAATTCGTAATTTTACAAGACTCGACGCGCAATAATTAATTAAGCTTAATTGGTTTTTATTGCTTGTTAATTATTCTCGTGGACAGTCTAACATTTTCCAAAACCGCATCATTTCACTAGGAACCCATTCGAATGGCCATCGTTTCTTCAACGTCTTCGCAACGGTTTCCTGGTTTATACGTTTTGCTATTCCCGAAGGTGGTAAAGTTGTAGTACGAGTTTCACCATCGATTTCCTTTTCATTTATTTTTTTAGGGATTTCGCAAGTAAATTCCCTTATTTTTTACTACTACGCTAAGAAAATGGGTAGAAACGAATTCGGAGGAAAAGACGATAAAGAACTTTGTTTATACGCAAGTGGTGCCGTGTCTAGGTGGAAGCTTAAGAATAAAATGAAATCAAAATGAGCGAGAGAAATTAAATTAGACTTTTAGTCCTTCGCATTAAGTTCGTTTCGAATCTTTCTCACTCGCGCTGGCTATCAATTTAATTCCAACAGGATGATAATTGGCGGTGCCCTTAACCGGAAATTGGTTATATCCAGACCAATTTTCCAGGATTATCGCAGCGATTCGTTTTACAAGTAATTTAAATCCTTCAGCCAGAAGAATCCCTTCATATTTTCGCATAGTTTCTTTGAAAAGCTGCAGTTATACACAAATTGTTCTTCACGTTTTTAACTTTTAAGTGTTCAACATGAATAAACATTGAAGACGTCTTAATTTACGATTAGAAATGATATTAATTATTAATAAAGAAGGAATTGCGTCGTGTAAATCTTGCCGAATGCAAATTCGCCGCCTGTTTGTCTATCCATCTTGGGGTTCTCCTGCAGATGGATGAATGATGATGATGATGGTTGTTATTATAAATTCTCTTTCGCTTACGTTATTATTAAATTTAATAATAAGTACGTTGCACTTTGACTCTATTAGGTAAATGTGCACAAACATACATGCATATTGATGTTGGTGGTTTTAGATGTGAACGTGTGCATTCTCTCCAGCAAACAACAACACACGTGGAAAGTGTACGTACACATGAAGATTTATATTTGTGTTGTTTGCGGCTCGACGAGAAGCGAAAGCCACTTCGTTGCCGGACTTTTTCTCGCTCTTTCTCTCTCCTTCGCACTTCAACATTTATTAAAATCGCAACAAGTATCGATTATTAACCGCAAAACGCCCGCCGCACCTTTTCTGCTTTTATTTATTATTATGAGCGTTCTCAAAAGATTTGCAAACACGTTTCATTTGCGTTTAAACCTTCTTAATGCGACTAGACTTCAATTAGTTTAGTTCGCTGTTTTTTTTTGCTCTTGATGTTATTAATCGTTGCTAAAAAGTACATACAATATTGCAATTAATTGCAATTGCGTTACTCGTTTTTGTTGTTGTTGTTGTTATGAAAATCTGCAGCAATTCGAATGGATCTCTAGTTTTTTCTGTCTATATTGCGACAACAGGAAACGGTTTATTTTACATTAAAAAAAGGACAGAAATTACAATGGAATGCACTTAATTCGTATTATTTTTATTCATTTCTAAACAATAGTCGCTTTTTTTCGTTTTTGTTGCTGCTGCTGTTGTATTTGTTTAATTTCGCACTAATGAATAGGAATCGAGTGGTCGTAATTATGCAAAAATTCGCGTTGATACGTAAATAACAATAATTAAAAAAATAAAATAACGAAACGACGCAACAAATGTTCATAAACGATAATAATACCCATAAAAACGCCACCAGCAAATCGGTTTATTTCCGGTGAAAGAAATAATACGTTTCCTCTGCAACAAAAAAAGAACTTTCCATCCATCTAATCTTATGCAATTAGTGCACCTTTCCTTATCGTGTCGCCTGCTATTATCTATTATTACTCGACAAATCTCCTAGATTACCGCCGGTGAATAATGGATTTTAAAAGTACGAATTCCATAAAGTTCGCCGCTCTAACTCCATTAATTTGTTACCGACCACCGTGACAATTTGCCATCGTTTTGTCGTCAGCTTTTCGGCAGACACACACAAGTGAAATCTAATGAGCATTAAGCGTTAGGAATTGAATAATGCGAGTCAATTTGCTTGGCAAATCGCAATTGAACGGGGATAATGAACGTAAGAAAGGGAAATGTAGTAAATTTTGGCAAACGCGATCGCGATGGGAATCTTGCGAATTTAATATGCGAATTGGGAAATTTCATTTTCTCGCTCTTGTTTTTTTGTTGCTGGTTAGTTAAATGTTCGGGTTGTCTATCTATCATCGACTTCTTGTTGAAAGTAAACGTTTTTTAACTTTAAGACAAACTCAATGGGATTTCTTAATGAAGAGGACCAAAAAGTTAGATCGTTTAAAAAATAGCTTACTTTTATAAGTATTTCGAGGGAGCGATATTATTGTAGAGGTACAATAGCTAACGAGCAAAATTTCGATTTCTTTCCAACTTTACGAAAAAGGAAAATAATCCTTTATTATCCTCTATTTCCCCTCATACGAAAAATCGTTCCTTTAAACTATAGTACGAGCTATATGGATAAATAAATTGGCTTGTTATAAGTTTTTTAAAGGACAACAACAACAGCGAGGGCAAAACTAAATTTTCTTCTTGCAAATCTTAAATAATTTGGTCTTTCGCCATCGTTGTCTCTTATTATCGAAGGCTTATATCGATTTCTTTTCTGTCTATCTGCGATTCGACAAATATTAATTATCTGTCGGCGGAGGGAGGATTGGAAAAGAAAAGGTTCTTCGTGAAAGGGGAGCCGGACTTAATTAAGAATATTCGTTCGACGAGGATTTTTCTTTTTGGATTTATTAATTTCCTTTTGAATTATCGATCCTTCTCGAATCGGAATGGTATAATATCAGCAATTTCTCTTTTTATAATGCATCATCGTTGTTCACGTGCTCGTTTTTATGCAAATCAAGTGGCCAAAAGCATAAAAAGCACAGAAGGATTGCAGTTGAATTACAACCGAAACTCTTCTACGTCTATCTGCTTCGTTTTCGCTCCGTTCTTCTGCGCTCAAACTTCCCAAAGAGAGAGACAAAAAAATGTATATACAGATAGCCAGCGCCAGTGTGTGTGTACAACTCCCAGATATAACTGTACTTATAAATTTGATTTAGTGCTTTAGTTCGGAATTTATGTAACGCGCCGATGTTATTTTCCATTCTAGACATGTTGTTGTTGTTGCTCCAACTTTCATTCTAATGTTTTGGATTTTTCATTTCTCCGAGTGGCTTCTTTTCGGCAACGGCTCAAACTACCCACAAGGAACACGTTTTGAATTCCAGTAGTAACAACCAACAAGGAAGAGGCAGAAATATAAAAACTAATTAATTGTATTAATTAACCGATTGAAATTTCAATTTTCTCTTTTGTTGATGGTGGCACACGAAGAGAATTTGTATCAATATCGAGAATCGTCTGGGAGACATTTAACATTATAAAGGGAAACGGGGAGGAAGAATCGCGTTTGAAAGAAACTCCCATTCATATGATAGTTTGCTAAGAATTTGTTAGCAGGATTTTCTTTTTGTGCGAGGAACGATTGAAATTCCAATCGACGACAAACGTTATTCCGATTGTCGTTCTTACTTCTCCCCATCGCGCATCACTTCCATCTTCCATTCAACCCTTTTTCTTTCTACTCACCGCAATGGAAAGTAAACGAACGAAGAACTCGCTTATCGACAAATTGATTCGTTTTCCATCGAGCATCTTATCGATGGATTAGAGTTTTGTTTGGATCCTGTTGATTCCATAACAATCGACTGAATTTGCGCATAAACGGTTTTTATTGCAAACGCTCGCTTCTTTTTTAACGATCGCGAAACGGCTCTTTACATTGTGAAACGACGGAGGAAACGGTAATAATAAACAATGTTGTCGGGTTTAAAGGAAAATAGCATTTTGTTGTTGCTATTGTTGTTTGTGCTAATATCTGGTTGTACGTAAACATTGTCGTAAATTATTTCGCACATCATTGTTGTTTGCCATTCTCCAAAAAGGAACAAAAATATAATTTTATATTCTTTAATTCAATTTAGAAAAGGCAGAAGATGGATGATTTCTGCGAAAGAAAATAAAACAGTAAAATAAAATGAAGACAATGAATATCACCTGCCCGTCCTCCACTTCGATCCCTTTTTATTACTACAAGAAAGCGTTATTAGCAAGAAAGTAAAGGACGTCTAATTCGATTATTGGCAAATAGGATTTCGTAAAGACGAAGCGAAAAAACAAAACGAAGGGAAGAAGGTACAAAGACCTCTAAAAAAGGGAAGGAATTGGACTCGATAATTGGATCGTGCGAATCGTAGCGTAGGAAAATCAAAAGGAGTTTAATTCGGAGGGAAATTATCGGGAAATCTATCGGCGAAAAAACCGCTGCAAAAGAAAACGAATTAGCAAATTTGGAAAATCGCGAAAATTGATTGGAATTGATTATGAGGGAAACAATGCGGAATCGTTCAACGTTGTGCGTGTTTTGCACCAATTTGTAAAACATCTTTTATTATTTGTCCCTCGAAAAGTGGTATATTTATTATATTATTACGATTTTTGCCTTTTCGCTCCATTCCTTTTGTTTTTAAATAATATTCTTATATTATGTGCGAAAAGAGTGGCTTTCAGATGGTGCAAAAGCCGGCGAAACAGAGGCACGTACGAACTAACATAAAGAAGAAAAAAGGTGAATTGTAATGATGTAATCTCTCTTTACATAATTCAATTGAGATTAGGATCTAAACGTGTGTAATTTGGCAAAACTTAAAGCGACCCCACCGTTGTTAAACGATGATGGCAGCATTTTATCTTGGTTTCCATCAAATGTTAAATAATGCAGAGTATGGGAATGGCAGCAATAATTACAGGTATAAGCGCACAAACTTGTACCTAATGATTTGCATAATTAACTTAATTTTTGGTTGGGGAGCGGCCTAATCGAAATGAGAGACTTCGTGCATTGCTCAAAACCCGAATTCGTGCACTTGTACGGGAATCGTCTTTCGCATTTATATTTTTTGTTGCAGTTGTTAATTAACTAGTGCAACCGCTTAAAATACATCAAAAGTACTTTTCGCAACGAACAAAAAAACGTGCAACGTGAAAATGGTTCAGGTAGGGCATGTAACGGTCTGCGATGGGATTGTGCGTGGATTTTTTTTTGCGAAAAAAAGAACCAACAACTCGTTGCGATAGGGGCTTTAGGTAAACACGATGATGATGATGATGACGATGATGGTGGAGTGTGTTTGTGTTTTCCTCTATCCCTGGTGCATGTAATGTGAAAATCGATGAATTGGACATACGCAATGCAGACGCTATCGGGAAACCCCGGGCAAGAGCCCACCCTTAACAACCCTTGTTAAAGGTCAGTGAAGGTCATTACCGAAAAAATAAATAAATAACGCGATGAGGAGGCGCGGTGGTGGAGGAGGAGGAGGAGGAGGAGGATGCGAAAGAGGGCGCCGAATAACTTTAGAAAAACTGCCCGGAAAAAACGCCATAAAACATAAAACAGGGATGCAAAAAGAAGGGGTTTGCGAAAGAATTTATTTGCCCACGCGATGGTTATTATTGGATGGTGGAGTGGTCTCCTCGACGAGCAGAAAAAATCGGGAGGTATCCTCCAATATTTTCCCTTTCTAATCGACTGCCTGCCAACGGTGGTAACCGCTCGAGCACTTGTTCGCCAATTTTTATCTTCTTCCTCGTCCACTAGCGTCGCCCCGTTTCGTTTTTGTTCTGTTTTGCGAATTGCCCTTCGAATGGGACGCGTTAATAACGAAAAAGAGCGAGCCGAAACAATGAGGGAAACCATTTAAAATAGCGTCAGCAGCAGTCGGTCGGCAACAACAAGTATAAAAGAGTTCGCATCTTTCGTCTTCTTTCGCGCTTGTTGTCTCGCACGCCCTCGATGCAAACAAACATTGCGGATCGGCGCGGGCCTTCTGCAAATATTTACCGTGGAGATGTTGCTGATTTTTTTATTTCCCAAAACGTGCTTCCTTTTTTGGGGCGAAAGGGAAATAGACGCTGAGGAGCGCAAGGAAAGAGCAAAATATTTAGCAATCCTCTTGAAATTCGTCGCATACAATAAACAAATAATCGCAAGGATAATTTCACGATTTTTTCGCAATGAATTTCGGGCGAAACAAATGTCGAATTCGATGATGATGATGATGCGAACAGGTCGATGACGAACAAAAAGGAAATTAAAAGTGAGCGTAAAAAAAGGCGAAGAACGTTGTTTTGCGTTAACGGCCGCTTTTCCTCGTCAATTTTCCGATATCAAGCAAGAATCGGTGGGAAAATAAGACGCAACAAACAGCTTTCCGCAGAAACCATCCGGTCGACGACGACGATGTGTCGACGGGTGTCGGTTTAACTATTCGCAAGAAATAACTAATTTTCCAACCTTCCAACGCTTTTCCTTTCCTTCATCATCGTCATCATCGTTTTCTTTTCCTAACCGTCGTCTAGAGCAGTCTCTCGTGTTAATTATGGAAATAATTAAGCGCATAATAATGAGGCAAAAAGAAACGCTATTATTGTTATTATTATTACGAGAGCGACGTCGCCGATTGGCCCGGGATCCGAATGAGCTCGTTTTCCGCGGAGGAAAATGGAAAAGCGAGAGAAAGGAAAAAGCGACGATGGTTATCGTACTCATCAGACGGTTTATAACGCGTGGTGAGATGAAGAGGGAAATTTGTCGTTGCGAAAGGACAAAAAGTAAGAGGAAAATGGGGCGACACGAATTCGCCATTGAAATGCGTCAATCACTTTTCTACGCCGTCATCGCGAGCTGCTTAATTAACGGTAATGAACCGTAACAAAGGGAAGATTTTTATTTACGGAATATCGATTCATAACAACGATTGTACACGCGATTCTTCGATTGCAAATGAGGCAAAAATCGATCCTGGAGGACTTTCAGTGGTCGAGATTTGCTCCGATTTCTTCTGGACGGCGCGTGATTGCTCTGGGAATTTCTGGGCTCAGATTTCCAGCAATTAGTTCGAATTAGAGTGAAAGAAGGACGAGAAAAACGTTAATAAACACCGATAAAAGCACCAATATAACACACTATTATTAGCTGTAAAGAGATCGATGCAATCTCTTCTATTTTAGCGCCTTGCCGAAGAAATTAATTTCTAACGGTACAACGTGTCGTGGCATAAAAGAGAGAAGAAAAAATTTAATGCGGCGCTGTTGTTGAGGATTAATTACTAGCAATTAGGTTTAATTTAATTCTCGAAACGAGCGCTACATTAATTATACCTAAAGAAAAAATTGCTTTTTTTGAATCCAAGGATGAAATATGATAAGGCAAATTTTCGAGCGAACATAAAAAAAAAAGGAAATTGCGAGACATTTGTTGTATACGTATAAACTGACGCAAAAAGTGCAACGAGGATTATGGAAATTCTAGATTACCAGCCGAAGTCGAAAACTCGTTATTTTAAGGCAAAGGACCATTTTCATTCTTTCGATCGTTAATTAAAAGCGAAATCATTTGCAAATTGCCCATCGGCATAAAACAAACGGCAATCCAACGACTGTTCCTGATGGACGTTCTACAAATCAACTTGACGGATCGCCCAACATTTCCTTTGAATCCATATATGAATTATTTTTGCAAAAGCAAATGATGAATGATGCCGTTATTATTATCATTTCGGTCTGTCCGTCTGTCTTTTCAGTTGGGGTAGGTCAAGTGGATAAAAGTTGGAATCTGATAAGCGAAAAACAAGCGATATATAATGATCGCGAAAACAATATTCGGTTTAATCCATTGAGAACCAATTATGGTGATTTTTCGCATTGAACCAACAGGAGTTTTTTAAAGTTGATTTTCCAACGCTTTTTGCGAGAGACAACGAATTTCTTCGTCGTTCATAAACATTTTTACATTTGTCAAATGCCAAACGATCCAATTTTACCTATTTCTCTGTTGCTGCTGGAACGCGTTACAATTTCAAATATTTCAATCGACTCGTGTTGCAAAATGAAGCAGCATAAAGTGCGAGGAATAAGAGCGCGAGATGGATGGAGGAAAATGAGAGGGAAAAATGAGAAAAAGAAGGTTACATATATAAATCTTTATGAGGCATTTTCCTCGCGAATAGGGCAATCATAAACAGATGTCTGGAATATTCCGATGAGTCACCGGCGATGACGAGTGCCGGGAATAAAGGGAGACAAACGGGGAAACCGAAGAGGCAAATAGGAATTTGACGAGCGGCATCGACAAAGAAAATCTATTTTATTTATATGCACTTTCTTCGCATCTTTTCGCATCTTTCTTCGCCGGTATTTTATTTAATTCCTCCGTCATCGTCATCGACCGCAGCGAAATTATTAACGAACGGAATACAATATAACATCACGCGGCTAATGGATATTATTAAGTAAGTGGTCGCCGATGATGGATGGTCGGTCGGATGGGAAGAAGAACCGAACGTTAATCAGAACGGGGAATAAAAATAAGCAAACGTCAAAAACTATTTTAATGCGAGAGCGAAAGTACGAGAGGAAAAAGTGCGGCGACGACGACGACGGCTATTCTTTGCGTTTGCGGTTAATGCTTCTTTTTGCCGTCGTTTATATATTTCATAAATGACAACCCATTTTTCCTCATCCTCCTCCTCCGCGTTCTTTTCATCTTTCTGTTACGTCTGCGGTCTTCGCCAGCAACGAGATTGACAAATATCTTCGATGGTACGGTATCCGAAAAAAGAACGCCGGCAGCGGTATAAAAATGGGGGAATAGATGACAGTTAAAAGGGAGAAAATGAAGGCGGCATTCGTTGTTTGCTATCATCGGTCCCATATTATTATTGTCCACGTAGACTTGCAAGATGGGAAAAGCGATTTCTTTCTTCTGCCGTACAAAAGCGAATGCATTTCTGTCGGCTGGAGAAGGAAGCGAACGAAAATGGGCAAATGAGAAATTTCATTAAATACCTGGCACTTTTACCGTCTGCAATTTCACTCCTTCCCCATCGCACCAGACGCTCTTTCATACCGAACTTTTATATATATATTACGTAACACATATGCGGTTGCTTTTCTCTTTGCCGGCGAAAAAATATGTTCGCGTTCCCAGAACGATGACCGCATTTACAGTGAAAACCTTTTAATTCGCACAAAGTTCCTCGGTCCGTGTGTGATAACGAAAGGAATAAAGTAAAAGCGAAACTTAACACTCTCAAGAAGGTCTCTTAAAAGCTGCCCCATTCATCAATACATTTTAAGTAAGGGCTTTTAATTTTAAGCTACTCTCGAGTGTGTTCGACGACGATCGCAGTTAAGAATTAGTTCTGAAAAGTTTCAAGACGGAAGTTTCGTGTTCGCATCTAATTTAATCAATTTGTCTCCGTATTATCATCGTGTCCTCCATCTAAATTATAATGTACACAAGACCTGATGACCATATGGTGTGCGATGGGTGTTTCTAAAGACATATTCGAGAAGAGACTAGGACTAGGCCCACGTTTCGTATAAGAACACAAATATTGACACAAGAGAATGCGTTACGTAATTGTTGAAGATGTAGAGATAAATAAACACGAATCCAAAAACGATATAAAAAATAACAACAACGACAAGGAGTGGGCAAATATTTGTCGAAGACTATTAAAAAAGGAAAAATGGTAAGAGACCAAGCAGAAGACGTTGTTGGTTTCCTTATTTTCTATCACTAAACCGCGCCATGAACGATTTCAACTTTTTAACCTTGATCTAGAAATTAATTCGGCTATTTAATCATTTTTTCATTCATTCAATTAACGAATTGTTAATTAATCAAACTCGTTTCGCTGTAATCCGCAATGTATTTTTGATATATGCAGGAAAAAAAAACAAAGGATTTACGCAACGACCTACCTCAACTCTTTTTTAAAGCCAGAGCCAAAAATTTTTACCTTGATTTTTTTTCTAATCTCGCACGTTCGTTATTACTTTGGTTTAAATTTAAACATCAAAGCAAACGTTTATTCGCACCAGAAATAAATTCTCTAATGAGCATTGCGTGACACTAGAAAGAAATCTCGAATTTGCAATCGTGTAAATACATCAGCACAAGAGTAAGTATAATTTCTTAATTCGTGGTTCGTGTCGCGAGTCGTTTAACAATTCGTACAAGACAATTAACGCAATTAACGATTTTGTTCGTTAAAAAGTTGCCTAAACGGAAATTTAGGGAAGCGAGAGGCAAAAAGTACGTAAACTACGTACGAAAGAAGTTAAATTGGATGGTTGAAACTTGTAAAGATTGCGTTAAATAAATTAAAGCGATAAATTCACGAGATGCTTGCAAGGTTTATTGTCCTTTAAATAAGTATAAAAATAAAATTATCGTCCAATTACGACCGCAATAAGAAAAATTAATTATCTCCAATAAATATTCAAATTAATTAATTGAGAAGAAAACAGGAAAGGAAACGATTAGGTTTTTTATTTTAATTCGTAATCGTTGGCACTTTTTTGTTTGAAAACGAAACTTATCATCATCAACAATAAAAGCCTTAAAAATAAAGCAAACAAGTCTTCATCAACATCGTTCGGTGAAGAAGGTCGAGGAAGATGATAAGCTATAATGATGGTCATAAAATGAAACTTTTCTTTTGAAACGCACTATTTCTCGGCCGATCCCTCTTAAACAATTTCAATTACCACAATGTAACTTTTATTGCGTTTAATTAGCTCCAATAAACAAACTCTTAAGTGAGTTCATTATTATCGTGTTTTTTTTTCTACAAAAAATCGTTTTCTTAACATTCACGAGACTTCTTGCTTCTGGGTCGCCTCTGCAATCAAAGCAAACTGAAAATGTTCCTTGAACGAGGATAACTCGTCGTTAAGTGGGGCGACTTGGGAAACTTTTGGTTTGTTTGGAGCTTCTTCAATTACTCTCCGTTTCTGTTTACGAACCTTCTTGTTCTTCGTCTTCACATTGGAATGGCCTTGACGGCGGGATGGTTATTTTAAAATACGAGTCAGTGGAGCGCGTTGAGCAAGAAAGACGGATAGACGGCTACAATACGAAGACGATGTTAACGAGTGACTTTATAATATTCGAGAAAGAAGTTGGTGGCCTTGATGGCCATCGAAGCAAAACATACCCATACAAATGTATAAATAGTATGCGTAGCATGAATAATCTGACGAAGAGACTGTATTTAAAAAGCATATGTTCGTGGCGAGAGAGGATCGAAAAGAAATTAAAAAAGACGCATTCATCGAAGGGAAAAGATTGGTAAGAAGCGAGCGGATGGAATATGAGATTGCGAGAGTCGATGGAAGAGTCTCTTCTTTTTCGCCGTTGACGAGAATGAATTAATTCGATACCGGTAGACGTTTTAATTACAATCTTCCATTCGTACCTCTTGCACGCGTATTCGTCGTGGACTTCAATTGAATTTAACACGAAAAGATTCCGATTCCCTTCCTTTCGTTCTCGCCGATAGAGTATCGGGCGACAGTAAGCGAGATGAATGTTTAATTAGATGGTTGTTTGTTAATAACTTGGTTGGTTCTCATTTCGTTCTCATTGTTTAATATTTATTTTTGTTAACTCTTCCACATCGACACACCGAGCACGTATAATGGCGTTAATTTGGATGCAACATAACGAAACGATCAGTCTTTTGGTGGCTGACCTTCACATACATTGTAAAGTTGAATTAAAAATTCGTCAACGATCCCCGAGTACGAGCCGTGGATTTTTATTGACGGTTAATGAAACGCCGATTAGATCTTTGCTAGGCGCCTGTTATTCGAAAAGCATTTTTTTTTGCAATCGATTAGTTGTTTCGATAATAATTGCAAATTTTCTTGCAGAATTGGCGGTGGAGCAAACGGAATATTCACCAGGAGATTGGATTTCAGCTCGTTCAACGCACTGCCCAGAAATAAACTTAACTCTTATCAAATTAAGGTAAGCAATTTAAATTTATTTACGCTCCAAATCACTTTTTCTGCCGCCTCCTCCTTCTCGCTCGTTTTCTTTTCGCCGATTGCCTCCGTCTCTTTCACTCGCACTTTGTGGGGGCCCCGTCTGATGGTGCATTAGTAACTGCTGCTCAAATTACTTTTCTCTTTAGGAAGCCGTCGTTTGCAAGAGGAAGAGGAAACGTAAAAGGGAAAGAGAGAGAGAGAGAGAGAGAGAGAGAGAGAGATTCGAGGATGAACCTTCTTCTATTCCCAACGTCTTAATAATTATTCAAATTACGTTTTTTTCTTTTTCGTCCGTTTAAATTGAATTGTTTCTTCAATAATATGCGTCGTTGAAGATTGTTAAGGCCCTATTTTCTTCGTCGAATTAAAAAGAAAGTGAAAGGCGAGGAAATCCATCTTCCTTTCGGTGCTGATTGCGCGTAGTATTGAGTTTCCTCCATTTGCATTTAAAGATTTAATGTCTTTCCAACTTTTTTTCTCGTCCAGCTTTTTTCCTCCAATTTCGTCTGGTTCCCTGTTGTTTTTTTTTGTATTTTTGTTGTTTTCAATTAATTTCCGTTTCGCCAAATTGGATGCAAATCATAAAAAAAATGATTGCAAAACGGCGAGAACGAGATTCGATTAAATGCATAAATAATCTGTAGATTAATTTAGATTCCCATCTCCGTCGTCGTTGTTCATTTCAGTTTAAGTTTAATTGTTTGAAAGGACAATTTTTTTCGCATTCCGCTGATTGTTCTCAATTATTTTTATTGCAGCAATTGTGCAAATCGCTAAACAAATTCAAACGAAATAGAGATATTCCTTAAACAAAGTTCTACAGAAGGCGAGCCGCAGTGAGCCATTTTTGTTGCTGATTCATTTAGCAAAATTTCTCTCTTTTGCATCGCCCTCCCTTTGTTATTCGATTCGGACCAATCAGGATTTGCATTTTTTGCTGTTACTAGGGGGTTGCAACGAAAGGGTTAAACAGCAATAGAGTATCTCACACGTCCAGAAACGACGATCGATTTTTTTTCTGCTTATCCTACAGGAACCGCTCAAACATTTTGAATGAGTTCTTGAGGGTGGATCCGTCAAAAATAAATGCTATTAAAATGTGCGCGAGGGGACGGGATATATGTATAAGGGATGCGTTAACAAAATAGCAAAGGGAAATTAGTTTTGTTTAATCCTCGTCATTCGATTGGTCATCCTCCAAAATAAATATAAAACAGTTGGATGATGGCGATGGGGTGGCTTGAAGAATCCCCTCGTTATTTTATTCTTATTTGGTCCATTTTGTTAATGTCAAATTTACCCCCTCGTACATTTTTGTTCTTCCGGGGGACGCGTCCATTTCTGGTCAAATTTGAATAAAATTAAAAAATGGACCCTCGCTTTTTTCGTCCCCTTCGTATCAGAATGGATATTACAATGGCCACTCTAATTGCGTACAATGCCTTGTTTTTTGCAACACTTTTTACGCGACCTAACTGTTAATGGCATTTTGCCGTTCTTTCTGGCGTCCATCTTTCCCGTGCGAAGAATTTTCACCAAATTTAGCAAACATTTTTTCATCGAAAGCAAGAGAAGAGGATACCATAACAGTAAACGTCCCATAAAAGCGCCTTAACCATCCATCTACTCCCAGTAGGGACAATTAGCTGAAAAGTGTTGTTTTGGCGCTGGAAGACCTTTCGTTTGTTTTTACGGGAGCAATTCGTTCGCAAGACAAACACACATGTTGAACGAAGAAGCGCTTCTTTGTTTTCATCTTTTCCATCTCGCGTCTTCTCATTTCCCTGAGTATTCGCAGTCTCCTTTAATGCTATTTACTCGTCGTCTTCGTTAAATAACAATTCTTGTCGCTTTCCCCCCATTTTTTGTTCCGTCTTTTTATTTTGCAATTTTGCAAATGATACTTTTTAAGATGCTTTTACGTATGTTGTGTACTTTTTCTCGTTCATTTTCCTTCCATCTCATTTTACTCGCTGCTAGATGTTTAACGCAAACAGAAAAAGAGTGACATAAGTCGAGACTATCACCGACAAGGGGGACATAAAAAACGAACGACGACGAAGGCGGGCCTCCACATAAATAGAAGAGAGCGAACGAGGTTGCCCGTTGACGAAGAGATCATTCTTGCGCGAGTTATGTGACAGCAGCGATGGTACCGTTATGTACATTTCGCCGATCTCTTTAAAATAATTTATTTCTTCGTTATCTACGCCTTTTTAAACGAGATTCGTGATGGTACTTCTTGCGTTTATGGGCAACAAATGTTGAAAGAAGGAACGTTATTTGTATGGTACTCTTTGATTACGCGGAAGGAGACTCTTCTTTTATCCCTGGATGATAAAGAACTTTTGTCGATTTCAAAGGGGCGTTTAATTCACGTTGAAAAGTCGACGTGAGCATAATTATTTGAATGACAATTTGCCTCTTCATTATTATGGATCCTTTTTGTAAGTTGAACAATTTGAAGAAGTAGTAAAAGACAAGAGACTAGTAACGAATGGTCGAGGCAAATGTCTGCATTTCATTAACAGACACTAATTATGCGCATTTGAAAAGCGTCTTTGCTCTCTTTATCTCGCTCGCTCTCAACAGACAACATTTAGTTTCTCTTCAGTTTAATTATTATCATCATCATCATGAACCGTACACGTCATTACTATTATTTTTAGTTGTCACCCGAAAGCAAAAGTACAAGTGGTTCGTTTATTGTTGTTAACAGTTCGTGACATTTTGTTGCCGGCTTTTCACGTTGACGACGACGACGATGATGATGGCGGTGGTCTTCCCTTAACACTAACGATAATTGTGAATAATGTCCCGTTTTAAAACACGCAGAATTTAGCTAATGGCCCCCTTTCCATCTCGGTCCTTACAGAAGTAGTCTTGATTACTGGCCATTGTTTTCTTTTTTTAAACGAAGACTCTTGGTAAAATTTCACTTCAGCAAACGACACTTCGTTCTGCAAATTTTCCAACTGGAAGAGGGAAATAAAAAGTGAATTAATGAAAGAAGTAAATTACTTCAACATCGCCGTCGTCATAATTTTTTTCTTGTATTTCATTTAAATCCTCCGCTTTAACATGGTGGAATACTCTCTTAACTCCAAAACAAAAGATGAGACAAATAAAAAAGGGCGCATACACACGTGAAGGAAACTTTCTAGCAGTAGTTACTTTTAATTATTCCGTATTTATACCTCGAGGGCCTTCAAGTCTGGCTCGTATTTAGATACCTGTCTTCTTTCTCTTCAGTCTTTTTGTAACATAAAAAAATCGAATAAAACCCATTTAATTAGAAACTCTTCACATAAAAAAGTACAACAACAAGAACCAAAACCTAAAACAGAAAGGGAACAGCGAAGATGAAACGTTGTTCTTTACTTTTTGACTTCAAATTCTTAAATATAGGTTCATTATTTTGGGGCGGCGTACTTTAGGGTTGCCGGATGGTAAATTAAGAAGAGAAACGAGAAAACGCTTTCGACGGGGGGAACGCGAATGTATTTTTACTTGAGGTAGGACGCCCTCAATGTCTTTAGCACCATCTTGACGCTAACGGACCATAATGCCAATGGGTTTTCCCCTCTTTGGAGGACGAGTAACATGATGTATGGAGAAAATTAACGGAACTCACAAGATGTTTCTATTTCGAGCCCTTTTTTTTAAATTAAATTATTTTCGGCGATTCTTGCGGAGGAATTGGACAGAAGGTAATTTCGATAAGAGCGTAACCGCTTTTATCTCGATTACGAGGCACGTTATAATGCGGTCTCGACGGTTCGTTGGCGGTTAGAATAAAAGCTAATCGTGAAAGAAAAGGAGCGAGAGGATCGTTGCATTAGTCGGATTATAGATACGGAACGAGTAAACGGGAAAAGAGATGGAGGACAGATCGCCGTGGCCGAAATGATAGTTTCTTTTTATCGTTCGCAAAATGGACCGCAAACTTAATCCGGACGCCGTACGAAATCCGTGAACAAAAGGACCCGAAAACCGTTTAATTTTCGTCTCCTTGCCCGTTTCGACTATCGTCTCGTTTTTTCCCCGCCCCGGTTCGTGATCACCCACGATTTTGCGGTTCCTCGCTTAACACTTTGCAGAACATCAAAAACTATCTTCTTCGTTCATCTTTCGTCCTTTTTACCTCGACGGCGGCAATTGAGGTTTAACTTTTTGACCGAACGAGAAATAGTTGAGTGGTTAAAATAAAGAAGATGACGACGGAGTCGGTTGGTTTGACTTCTTCAGAATAAACGTCTCCTCGCCCGCGCCACCAAGTACAAGTTTCGGATTATTATCCTCGCGAACAAATTAGTTGAGACCAATTAAGCGGCTTCGGCGCTTCTAATAATTTAAATTAGGATCCTTTCTTCTTCGTGGTACTACATTGTTATTCCTCTTGCTCGGCTCTTGTGTAACGTTAATAGTTTCGAAGTTTGCGCACGTGATACCGTTCGCTAACGAGTCCTTCTTCAGCCGCCCGAGGCAATAAAACGCATCTAACGTTCAAGGATTAAAGGCCTTTGCCAAGAATTTGGGGTCAGAGTTTGTGTTAAGGCGTCCGAACGAAGACAAACGTCCCCAATCCTGCCATATACCGGAAGTGGCGCGGTTTTGCAGCCGGAAGAGGAGCGGATTATTTACTTGTTTTTGTTGACCGGCCAACGCGTTTATTATAAATCCGGTTAGAAGACGTAAATCAGCAAAACTGCCGATGAGTCTTGTGCGCCCTTCTGTCGTTATATTCGAGGATCGCACGAAGAAGAAAAAACTTACTTCGTTTACCTTTTTCTCGCGCTTGTTTACAGCTTTCCTTCCCTTTTCGAATAATTTTCTTCGCAAATATTTGCTTTTTTGGTCGTTCCCGTTCGTTCCATCATCATCATCATCTTCTTCCACGGTCTCGATGCCATACCCAGACGGATTTTATTTTCCCTTCGCATAGACGTTTTGCGGGGCGGTCGCATAAACAGCAGGAGATTATGTGTTTCTCGTGTGTATGAAGAAAAATCTCTTCGGTGTAAATAAAATATCATCATTTCGCTTGTATTATATAAATTTAAGCATCTTATACTCGGAGAAGTCTTACAAAGAATTATGGAAATGTATGTGCGGTAACGTTCGTATTCCACGTTTCTTCTCATAATAAAGCTTATTGAACGTGATAATAAACGATTCCGAAGCATCAAAATAACCGTCGCCTTCGTAAGAAATCCAAACGCGATACGTGGCTTGTCTTATTTCTTAAACAGAAAATCATCCTCACTCCAAAGATTTTTTTTTGTTATTCTCGTATTAAATAATCATAAAATGATTCTCAACGTTCGAATCAATGGGTAAAACTTCGAGAAGAGTTTCTGTTAAAGAAAACATGTAATTTTCCCTCGTGCTTTTTTTGCGGTGCGAGCTTAGCATTTTTAATAATAGAACTTTTCCTTTTCAACATCGATTTTGATGATGATTACTATTACTGAAACGACACTGAAGATGACGATAATAGGATTCGGGCAACTATTCGATTCCTTTGTTCGCTCCACCATGCCATCGTAGATTTTACTGTTATTGCCAATCTATTACTATAAACGTTGAATGATAAAACGAAAAATGAGTTTTCTTTTGCTCGGATAAAAGGCGAAGAGTTATTGAAAGAAATAGAACTCGAATTCGTCTTTTGAATGAGCTTGTTTTTCTCGTCTTGCTCTTCGTTCTTTGACGAAACGTTTTTTGCTAATTTTTATAATGATTTAATTATTGACAGATTCTTGTTTATCGAAGCATCAAGCCAATTAGTTGATTTACGGTCGTTATTAATCGCAAGCTATTGCAGCGAATAGAGAAGCAACAGGGGACGATATATTGAGTTCGCTCGGTGTTTATTTTCTTACTCCTTCGCCCGCCTTTGATGATGAATGGACCGTTGATGGTTACGTTCATTCATTCTGCGGGCTTCTTTCCTCCATCGACGTCCCTATACATTAGTCGAAAGTTACACAATAATTATTAATGCAAACATTTGCTTTGCTGCGCCAAACTTCTTTCAACGTTAAAGGAACAGTTTTTCCCGTGCGTCTCTGCGGTCGGCGGATTTTTACCCAAGAAGCGTACACGATCGCGTTCTCGTTTAATTAAAACGCTTCCCTTTTGCGAAAGGGGAATCGAAGGAAACTTTTTGTTTCGGTTGCGTATCTCGCCAAAGTGACGTTAAATTCATTAATTAAGCTATAGAACTTAATTAATTAAGCATGATTTGAATATTAATCGTGAGGACGATGACGATAATAAAAGTTTTCGTGATATAATGTTTGAAACGCGACGTGCCCCAATGGAATAATATGTATTTTAGTGTTTTGGGGCTGTTGTAACGTGAAATGTAAATGTAATGTGCGCGGGCTATCCAGCGCCACTCGGCTGCGTTTCACCTTCTTCCTCTTCATTTTCTTTGTTTAGCGGCAGATAAGGGAATATTATATTCGGTTTACGTAGCGTTAGAAGTTGACTGACTTTGATACTACAGAAATCGATACCTTCGTCCCCGTCTTTTCTTATGGAGACCTTATAAATAATTAGTTAGCTCTAGTGAAATTAACGATCGAATTACGTGGAAATTTCTTTACGTGCTCCTTCTATTGGTAACGTTTTCCTTCTTCCTTAGCGCTCCCTTTATTATTTTATTTGTTCCCTTTTGCACCAAGAGCGTTCAATGTCTAGGTCGCCGTCATAATGTTGCTGACCTAACGCAAGGGTCGCGGGTGTCGATTGCGGAAAAGTGCGGACGTTGTAAACGGTTTACGCATTTATTTTTTTTTTGCGGACGTTTTATTCCGTTCAAGCTGTCGCTCGTTCAGGGATTTGGAATTGTTGCACGATTTTTCGCTCGTTTTTCTTCAGCTTCCTCCGCGTGGAACAACAGGTACGCGAAATTCTTTTGAAATTTTAATGAAGGTTTCCCGGCGGATCAATTTTTTCTTCGCATCTCGCAAGCTCTTTGGTGTCTGCGTTCGTTTTTAATTTAAACCCCGTGCAATAATAAATTTTATCATTATTTTACGTTGTTGCTTTAATAGACGTTCTTCGGGGCTTCGCTGGATGCATGAAGTGGTGCGTTTGTTAGCACGTATTATTTATAGTAGCCATCCAACACGAAACTGGCTGCCGTTGCTGCTGCTGCTGCAGGTTTAATTGAAGATTAAATAGGGATCGTGATGTTACTGTTACTAGTGCTGCTGTTACATTGCTCTTGCAGATGGTTTAACAGTTACTCTTTAATGTAATATTACTTAAAAAATTGTATTAAATGAGCAAGAGAGACAGGAGCGGACTTAAGTAACCTTGACTTGACATTGTATGGTTATAAATATAAACTTGGTAATGGCCATGAATTCTGATATAGCTCACAGAAATATATATATTAACTGTCAGATAATTGCCTCCTTTTTCGAACGAACCGACATTATAAATAACCCACCAGTCCTTTATTTTCTGTTCGATTTTCCCTCCGCTCTATGCGTCTCTTTTCGCCATTCTCCAGCTACATCTTTGCTCTTTGATTCATCGTCGAAGCCTCTTGCACAAACAACACGGGCGAATTGATTCTCCGCGTTCACGGTCTTTGTTTATGTAATAGTTTTCCACAAAAGAAAAGCTCCATTTCTTCGACTCGTTCCATTCATTTCGCTTTCACAATAAAGAAGAAACGTTTCTTCTTTTACGTGCGCTCATTTTTGTTTCTTCTTTAACGTCCACGAATGAAAGCTTTTCCCTTAACAATCGTAAATTTTCCATTTTCCGTTCATTGTCGAGTATTAACTGCCTTGCAACGGTTTAATTGTTCTTTATCTCTCCATCCCGGTCTCGCGCGTTCGTGGGCTTTAGAGCTTCCAATCCCACGTCGCTCTCGCTGCAAATGACAGACTTTAATTATTATCGATTATACATCCACGTTGCACGTTGTTTTAACCGTAATAATAATAATACCCTACACGTTTTCTATTTCATTTCCCTTTGCAATCGTTAATCCTGAAAATATTGGAAAAACGACTACAGAAGAGGCGATTATTGTCGGATAAAAGCGAAGGAGAATAATTGGGCGACGGTGGACAATTTTTCTTTTTGGTTTAATTCGTTTAAACCGTGCGCCAATTTGAGAGGAAAGCGTTTTCCACGAATTTTTCATCCTCCTTTTCCGCTCGAGCACAACCATCACCGCCAGCTTCAGTAATGCCCGTTTCCTTTTTGTTTTTACTGCATTAACTGTCATTTACCCGATTGGATTTTGCGCTCGATTTATTCCTGATTCGTGTTGCAAAAATCAAAATAGAGTGGCGAACCCATTTTGAAATTACCGTGATATAGGAAAGAATCGAATTCGCAGTATTTAACAGCACAAGATTAAGATGATCAGGGATCGCCGAAATAAAGTTCGCGAAGAATTAACGTCCGTTTAAACGAATTAAAATTCATGCAAAGAAAAGACAGTTTCCCACATCAGTCTACGGTAATAAAGTTTTTCCTTGAGCATCATCATCGCGTCATTGTCGTTCTCGCGCAGATAATATTCGGTTTCGCATTGTTCTCGCCACGAATAAGTTGATATTGTGTTTAGCTCGGTTTACCCATATCAAATTTCCAGGGCCCGGCGATACGAACACGAACCTACACCGCACACACGTCGGAATAACAATATCATCTCGTACCTATGTTAAACAATGAGATTGTTTAACTTTAATCCCGACCATTGTTGTGTATGGGTCGTATTAAATATTTGGCGATGCGAATCGATAATTTCTCGAGAAGTGCCAAAAACAGTTTCAACTTCATTAAACAATTCGTGTGTTTTTTTATTAAATAAAACTAATAAGCAGTTGAATTAATAATTGGAATTGATTTCTGTCAATAGTAATCATAAAAAGTAAATTTGGTAAAAGTCTTGTTGTTTGCGGAAGGCATTTTTTTCCAACCTCGCTCCGTCTTGTCTGGCAAATGCATGTTCATTCGGTACGACAATACATTTGTGTCTACATTGTTGAGATATGTTCCGCACTCGGCGGTTTCCCTTATATTGCTATTACAATTCCGTATACAAGAACAACGGGGCAACAGCAGGAATAACAACAGTGAACTGATCGGTATTATTATTTCCAAGACAATGGTTTGGCGGCGGCGTCTCTTTGCGTTCTTCCACTTCTTCCTCGCGATCGCTTTTCCTTTTTGTGGCAGAGCACCGTTTCCACTGGATAAATAGAAATTTCAGTCCGTATCTTTACGTATTACCATCTTGCATGTGGAATCATGCGAGCGTTTTTGTTTCCTTTCTTGTATTTTACCTTTTCGGGTTTTCTATTCCGTTTAAACTATGCAGAAAGAGTTGTCGTACTTTCAACTTTATTATCGTTATTGCTATTGTTATGATTATGGTTTTTGCTGCCCGGGATTTTCAGACGAAACCTCATGAATCCGTGAAATGGCAATGTTTTAAAGTTTATCATCTCGCTTGTTGTTATCCACCTTTTTTTTGCGGTTGCCATTCGCATTTTGGCGTATGAATATACATAACTTTATGCAGATTTTAATTAATTGGATTCAACGATATTTGCTTAATATGACTGCTACAACGTTTATTACTTAATTCGATATTAATTTCGTGTGTTGTATCAACAACATGGAATCGTTGTCATTGATTAGATTTCGCAAAAGCTCTTTAAAATCGATCGTAACTCATAACCGAACAGGAAGTTGTTACATATAAGTAATAAGTCCTGCGAGGAGTAAGGGAGCGGCCTTTTCGGATGAAAATACGAGAAGGAAGAAGAAAAGAGAGAGAACTTTCTACTTTATGGCAATCGTCGTGGAATAAAACGAAATCCAGCGAAAGATAATAATAATAAAAAGGTTTATGTGCACGTTTTTAATGTCCTAAACAACGGTCGTACCCGCAGTGAAAGTATTTATTACCGGTTTCGTGAAAGAAAATTAACGATTTATGACTTGTGCTACTGGACAAGGAAGAAGGAAAAACTACATAGAACAGAATGCGAATCGACCGAACCCTATGCAGGTCTTCTTTTTTTCCGCAAAAAGATATAACGTTCAAGTTATTAATTAGTCTATCCAAATCTCTAATAGACGGATTATTATTCGCTTAAAAAAAGGCAACGATATTAGATGTTCAATTTCACTTTTCGCAATTTATTTCACCGAAGTACTGTTCGCTCTAAATAAGGTAATTCCTTTTTTCAATCGGCTCCCTATCGCATTATTTATCGTCTAATCAATCCAACCAACTTTCTTTTTGCAATTATCATTTCCAAAAGGCAAACGATACTTACTATTAAATCGTTCAAACATGCTTTCTGTTATCTCCAGATGGATAAATTGATCTAATTGGAGCTTATTAAGATTTCAAACGACGAACCCTATTTGTTGGAAGCTACAATTTATTGTTATTTTTTCCAATAAACTTTTAATACGTCCGATAAAGAAGCCGGCTAATAATAAATCGGCTAAAATATTTCCGCGTCCGTTCGATTAATATTACCATAAAAATGGATTTAGTGGAGTGTATGTGACGGTTTTTAATATCATTTAAAGCTTTATAAGGAGAAACGGGACCGAAAAGAAAACCTCTTCCCCAGATATCCCTTTATACGCCGTTGTTAGAGATACGTTGTGACAATGTCTGGACGACATCGGATCAATCCTATTAGAGGACATAAAGGAATTGTATCCCATAAAATGAAATTATCCTCTACTCCAGAGGATCGAGTTGAAAAAAAAAAGGGATAAACGAAAAAAAAAGCAACTCAGCCAAAAACCGTCGTAACAATCGTAACGGCAAGAATTAATGAATTTTTAATCAAGATTAAGGATGAGAAGTTAATAAAAACTCCTTCAACTTCAATCAGATGCGCTATTGGAAAGCGAGGATCCTACCGAGAAGGGTAAGTCATCGATAGACGAACAAACATCATCAAAATTGTATTGTTTGACGGAGACAAAGATGATAACAATGGATTCGCTAGCAGGAAAAGAAAAGGAAAAAAAAACGAAAGAAAACGGAACGATGCACCGAGACTGGAAGGAAAGCGAGCGGTTCTTCCGCCCGGACGGAGATAAATACACGTCGATGTGTATATATTTTATTGATATAATATACACGCAAACAAAACCACCTCGTGTAATACTCTTCTTAAGATGGTCTCGAAGTCTTCGCTCGCTCTCCTTCTGTCACTCGCAACACTGTCGCAATCGCATTCGATGCACACGACAATAAACAATAAACGCGGACCGAGAGATAAAGGTGTGAGGAGCGGCGAGAGTAGAGGACGGACGTGGATGGAATTCGGAAACTACGGGGCGAAGAAACAACAACGCCGATGAACTGCGGCGACGCTTATTCCGTTTATTAAAAGCGCGATTTATTTCATTAAAAGTGGCATTCATTCGATCGCAACGAATCGCATTTCGCGCGATGGTAAATCCTAAAACAAAATCCGATCGCGTCGCTTGAAATCGCGTTGTATAAGGCGGCGCAGAAGGAAACCGCGTTATGTGAAGATCGCTCGTTCGCTCTCGTTCCTTGCATACGATCTACCTGCACCGTCCTTCTCTTTTCAAACGCACGAGTTTGTTATTTGCGCCCGTGTTACTGGTATAATAAACACGTTGCACGTATAAAATAGCTGCCCGGAATAACAAACATTCGTAATTTTCGCGTTGCCCAATAAGTTGCTATAAATATTCCAACAACTAACTACCGACTACAATTCCGTCGCACACATTCTTCTCTCCGTTTCATATTTTCCAGTACAACGACCTCTCTCTTACCTAACTCAATCTTTTTCCTTTTCGACACGTTTTTTTATTAGAAGCCAACCCATGATTTGGAATTAGGTGCGCGCGAGAGCGAGCGGGAGGACACGGATTTAAAGAGTCGTCGATCGACAATAAAAACAACAACAACAACAAGCGGGCACACGCATATTGATTGTACGAGAGACGAAAAAAAAAAGGAAAGAAAAATTGAGACAACCCACGCCTAAAAACGGGCATAATTGTGGCCGTTCTCTTCTAAATTTAGCCGCTTGGGGATGGCGCCTCGCTACAAAAGAATCTTAACGGTTCCGAAGATGATGATGATGTTCGTTGCACTAATTTTATTATTAAACGAGCGTTTTAAATAACAAACAAGCGTAGCACCTGTGTTTATTAATGAAACGCGAGGATCCTTTGCGGTTATTTTTATCGGGGCAGACGAGAGAGAGAGAACTTCGCTCGCCGCGCTCCTTTGCCGCGTGCGCTAGCGTTTTTTTAAACATCCTCTCGACTCTATTTTTAAATCGCAAAGTTTAACGACTCCTTCTATTATTTATACGAAAGAGATCGAAGAATGAATGCTCGTTCTGTGGATGGAGCAACAATTTTATTATCGGACGGAACGCGTTATTTGCCGGGGACGTGAGTTGCGGAATCGATCGGGCCCAATGTTGTTCACGTGGAATTTTCGCATTGGTGCGAAACGAATAAACCGTGGCCGGTCGTAAAAAGTTGCAGTTCGTTAAGAAAGGAGGAAACGGCGACGGGGCTATATAACCGTTCCTCGGCCAGACACAATTAAAGAAATTTTAACGCCGAAACAACGGCGGTGTCAAATCGCAATCGATTCCTAACCAAGCTATCGATGGCAAGTAGTTTTTTTTTTAAATAAGAATTACTTGTATTTCGCATAGAACAATGACGTGACGTGGGTGAATTGTAATGTAAACTAAGTAATTAGCAATTCCTTTGGAAGCCACCAAATAAGGTCCATTTTATCGGTTAATTATCGGCAAATTATCGTCAAATTAACGTCATCTTCTTCCTTTTTTTGCGGAATTAACTGCCAATAACGAAGAAAATGCTGACGGGCTGTTGATATTAATTATAATACAAAAGCACGTGTGACATTCAAAAAGGAAGAGCAGCTGCTTTTTGGCCACGGTTATTGTTCTTTAAATGGTGACGGTTTTAATGAAGATTAACCAACGAAATTCAACTAAAAAATTGTTAAGTGAATTCCGAAACGAAAACTTGCACCGAGAGACGCAAATAAAGTTGTTGCGTCGGTTTCCGACGAAGATTGACACCAACAGATGATGCCGTCCTACCTTCCGCAGTTTCCCTCTTACGTTTCAATTAATTGCACCTGCCTCTCGTTTATTGTCGCCGTTGTCGTCTTGCTAATGAAGCGATATCGGCCTTTTGATCGCGATAAAAGGGATCTCTCCTTTTTATTTATCGCTCTCGCCGTTGAAATTCCTTTCTTGTAATAAATTTTTTCCGGGTCGAGTGTGTGCCGTCGTCGTCGTTGTTGATCGCGTTGCTGGCGAGGCGCCGCCCTATTATTTATTTCGTACCAGTGAATGCGAAATGTTGCCAAAAGGAAAAATAGCAGCGAGACTTGCGAATTTACATACCGGCAGAAGAATGGATGGCGTAATAAATTAATTGCGGACAATAAAGCAGTCGAAATTTCGCATGTCTCCATTATTATTTTTTGTTGTCGTCGCTGATGTTAATCCTTTTGTTCGTTCATCTTCACGCACGATATATGCGTGAACAAATAAAAGCGTCGTATATCCAACATTACTTTCAAACCCTTTTTAATATTATTTATAAATGATAATCGTATTCAGATTTAGTGCACACGTGCATCGATATTGTTGAGGGAAGTGTTAAGAAGAGCGCGGCGCTGTGAAGAAGGAACACGCCTAAATCGCGTGGGCGTTCGACAAACGATTCCCCTCGATGCTATCATAACTTGCGTCTACCGGATCGTTCTTCACGGGCCGGAAATTAAGATTGTAAAGTTGCATAAAGTGCATTTAATGATAGAACGTTTCTTCGTCTTTAAAGTGGCTTTTAAAAGACCAGCAGCAGCTGGCTTCGTTTTTAATTATCATCGTAATCAACACGTGCGTGCGGTGATAATTTAAACAAATCTATCGATTGACCTATTGAGTTATCGAACGGGCGAGAAGGCGATTTGTTGCTGTAAACGTGCGATTTATTGGCGTTACCATTGATCGACTTTTTCGCGAAAACGAAATAACGCGGCGAAACCTTTTTCTCCTCGTAAGAACGCGTTTAACCTCAATATATCACGCATTAAGTCGCGGGGAAAAAATCTGGAAATTTATTGAACAGAGCCTATCTCAACATTATCAATTATTGCGTTATGTATGTATATCCGAGCGCAATTTTTAACCTACTCTCCGTGCGTTATTTTAACGATTTTTCTTTCCCGTTTAATTTATTTGTACGCGAATCGACCACTAAAATGCCACTTTCCAAGTGCTCGAAAATGTGTTTCTGCATCACCTATAATAAATTATTCGTTTCGTTTCATTTTTCCTCGCACAAATCGCAATCTCGCCGTTGTATCTGCACTAATTATTTTCCGCTCGATCTCGATCTCGACTTTCCTTATTGAGATTTCGCATCAATTTCATCGGCGTAAAACGTTTGGCATTTGAGAAAACGTTCGTAAGTTACTTTTCCTAACGCAAGGCGAGCTTTTCACCTTTAATCAATCGAATCATTATTCGTTTTTTTTTTTAATTTGCATTATCGATAATGTTCTCGCCCGTCATTTGAATATTAATTTGGATCGAAACGAATTAAAAATCGTTTTCACGATGCTCGACGACTTCCTACTTAACCGCTGCCAAGCGCTTAGGATAATTGTAATGCATGGGTTGGTCTTTTTCAATTATAATCATACTTTTCTTTATTATCGTTTTTTCTCTTAGCGGAATGTGTTATTATTGTTCGTCGATTTAAATTTAAAATGGAAAAGAGGTAGGACGACTGTTGTTGTCGTTTAAAAATAACTTCATTTATTATTAATCCTTTACGTGTAACTTGTGGCCGGCTTTTATTTTTGCTAACAATGAATAATAACACTGTTTAATTCAATGGATAATAATAATTATTTATAACAATTAGCATAAATAAAATCGCAATAATATTAGTAATAGTAGAATCACCTCTATCCGATCTAATAATAACTGGTAACAGGTCTTTTACTGATGCTTTTTTCTTTGCGCCAATTACCAACAATCTCTCTCTTAACTCTCGGTTTCTCCATCTCATTCCGCATAATAAAGCGCAGTATATTTAAAAAAAAATGGGGGAAAAAGAACGGCACATGAATAAATATAATTTATGGCAATTAAAGAGCTAAAGTTTATTTACTACAAAACGCTTATTAATATTCGCCGTTTTATTATGGCCTTGCACGAACCGATCGCATCCATTCGAATTGATTATCGATATGTTTTCCTACTCGTCTATCTGCACTGTTTAAACAGCGATACGTGGCACAAATCGTTGCAAATTGTCCTTTTCGCAACGGCAATAATAAACAATCCTTATCCTGCACAACGTACGTAAGCGCTGTTTGTTTATCATTTCTACCTTTGATAATAATTAATTCTGAAGGACGGTAAATAAAGAAACGCCTAGGTAAGTTTCGTTTATCTGCGCCTATCGTTATCTGCGAAGGTAAACTATTGAACCGCGAAAAAAAAACAACTGCGAATTGAACAACAACAATAAATCGCGACGGATTGCAACAACAAATTGCAATTCTTCGCCTTTCTCGATTCTACCGCTCGCACCTGTGCAAGTAGTTTATTCTTGCATCCACTCGTTTTCCAAAGCGTTAACAATTGCGCGATGCGTAGCGCAAGAAGTGGAGCAGGATGATGGAGGACGCAGTAACTTCCGACCCTGGACCTACTCTACCGAAAGAAATGTAAGGGGGACGGAGGACCGGTCGTTCCTTCGAGGGTTGCTCGGCTTATGGCACGTAAAGAGAGAAAGAACGAGAGGGAGCGGCGGCGTTCGGCAACGCAATGTAGAGCAATGTGTCGATGGTTAGGGTCTTCAGAAAGGGACGCAACCCCGAGGAGGCGAACGATTTTTTCCGTCTCGTTCCTTCCGCAGCTTCGAAAAATCGATAAAACGCACGCACACCGACGCTTCTTCTTCCTCTTCTACGTGCACCGGCCCTCGGGTTTCAAACGTTAGGGTTGTTTTCGCCCTACCGCACTTTTTCTTTTCCACTGAATGCGTCACTCGCTGTTCGAGAAGGGAAAATAAAACGGGTTTTCCCTTTAAACCCCAATCGTCGTCGATGCGTTCGTTGCTGCGTTGCCGGATTCTTCGTCCGCGAACTGAGCGTTTTTTTTTTAAATGTTTTTGCAGCGTTCCAAATTAAATGCACGCGAGCTGCGAGCAAAATTTGCAGTTGGACGTATCGTCGCCCCCATTCCGACGTGCATGCATCCCTTAATTGGAACGTACGCAAACAGATGGGGAGATTGTGCGATTATTCATTGCAAAAAAGTTCCTATGTACATGGCGATGAAAAATATCCAAAGCTTTTATACAGGGTTAGCATTTTTTGTTGTAATGCAGCTACCGCGATTGTTATTGTTCCTTTTTTATTCTGCGCATTCGTTATTAAAACGTTTTGCGTGACTAACAATTCGTTCAAGGTTCGGTTCGTTCGTCTCCGATCAAAACTTATAAGGAAAAAGGCAAATCCATAACAATTTCTTGTACGATTGCTAATTAATTTATCCATCAAACGTCGTATTAATTAATCGGACACGGGAGAGATAAGATAAACGAAATTTCCATTCGCTGCGTGCTATTTGTCGCACAATTAACGTTCGATGAAGTTACCTAATCTCTCTCTGTTACTTATTTTGCTTTATCGGATTAAAGTGCACACTAATTACCTCCGTGCCGTTTGGATGATGACGATGGCGAAAGGAAAAAGGTTAAGTGGAAAGTTGCAGGATCACCATCTGGTCCCTGCCCCATTATATTACATTACACCAACTCACATCGATAACACTTGGGGCTGGTCATGGGCGCTGGTGGCGGCTTCAAATCGAAAACATGCGCCGCAACGAAAGGTTTACGAATTTGTTTTCACGATGAGTCACCGCTGGCGATGAATGATTAATGCGAAAAAATAGCAAAACTTCGTAGATTGCAACAATTTGCGAATTGAAGCGGTTTACGTAACAAATTTAACGTATTTTGCACGTTGTTACCGCTTTGTCGTTGCTAATTATTAAGTTAATGAACGAGGAATTTGATTTCGAATTCAGGAAGAAATAATGAAAGTTTTCGACGTGCAAAAAAGTGGCTCGATTAGAAATTGCCTCGATTTGAATTCGTGTAGGAAGTACGCTTTCGTTGACTCGATTTCCTCTCCGTAGGGATTGACGCAATTAAAATTGCTAATTTTCATATTTTTCCACCACTGAGCCCGCCGACCACTTGTTAGCCTATTCGAAAGGAATTGCAGAAGAAGATCGCAAGAAACTTAACTGTACTCTTACATGCGCAAGTTAATTGGTACAACAAACTTTTTCTCGTGCATCGTTCGACTGGTCGTCTTTCCTCCCATCAAAATTCCGTATGTTTGGTTAGATGTGTTTGAAACGATGATGCCGATGTGTGGCCGATAAAGGGAACCTCTTTCTCCACGTAGAATTTCAACCGTAATCAACAACGAGCAAACAGATAAATGTTTGTTTTCCAGAGGCACGATTCTCTTGCGCCGTTGACTCGTTCTCGTTTGTTGCCGTCTTCGAAAACGCTATTATAACTGTACGCAATCGTAAATAAGACCTATTCGAAAATTTAATAAATTATCGTACTACCAGTTCAATTAAATGCTAAACGATTCTTCGTCGATTTTTTCCTCTCGTTGTGTTGTATCTCCGTTGCCATTAGCAGACAGAAAAAGAGAAATGCGGAGAAAGAGCAGTTAGAAAACAGTAGCAGTAGTAGAAGTAATAATAAAGCAGCGGACTAATTAAAAAGGAAACGGGAAGTCATAATTCTCGATGTGTACCACTACTACTATTGCCGGCTTAAAGTACGTTAATTATTATGAAAATTTGAATTTCAAAACGTTTTTGAGAGCGCGGAGAAAGGGGAAAACGCGAAGGAATGCCCTCTTTCTTTCCGCTTATTTTCGTTTAATAACGTGAATAAATTTAAATTAAGTTTCACTTTTCCCCGGTGGTTCGTTGATTTTAGATAAATTACTGCATCCTTTTTGGGCCTTGTTGCGAATTTTTCGGTTTCATATTTAGTGACAATCGAATAATTCACTAGATACCATCTCTTTCCACGACTGGCAAGTAAAATAATCGTAAAAAGACCAAAGAAAAGCTTCGTTCTTCGTTCTGTTATTGCCGCTGATGTTGATGATGATACTTATTTTCGTATAGCATTCATTTTAATTAATTTTCCTCCTCCTGCTCCTTCTTCCACTTTGTCCTCTTATTTATTTCTTTCGCTCCGTATTGTTGTTGTACAACTTTTTCAATTAGGATAGAAAGTTAATGTCGGCGGAATGGAAATAAATAAATTAAACGAAAAAAGAGACCGAGAGATACGGCAGCGGAGGGACAAGGGCAAGAAGTAAAAATGTTTAAATTTATTCCGTCGCCATAAATAACTTCTCTTTTCCTATTCCACCATATTTTTTTATTACACTTTCCAACAATCTCTTCGCATGACTCCGGCAGTTTTTGTTCGTTCGCTTAAACAAAGGGCGAATGCAAACAACAACAACAATCGGCTAGATATGATAATGACACGTGGGATTTATGTGCGTACGAACTTAATAAAAGGCAAACTCCAAAAAGTTTCAAAGAATCGCGTGATTTACGTCTTCCCTTCAATTCGTACAAACCGCCGGCTCTCCTGCTCTAATTATCGTCGCAACGCCGAAATCGTTGATGCTCGTCGGACTATCGATCCTTTTATCGCAGCGAAGGGCGAAAGCACGCCGTCATTCCGCGCCCTTTTATTACAATAGCGGTCTACCCCACTAAAGTTCGCGTTGCCCGCCGTCCTCCCTTTGATAGACGCGCTGGGGTTCACTGGAAACCGAAGACTCACCGCGTCGGTAGGAAAATGTTTTTAAAGAAGTTTCTGTCATCATCATCATCATCTCGACTATCTTGAAGATGGTTATTATTGCTATTGAACGTATAAAACTTCGGATCGAACGAGTATTTTTTCCCTCTTTGTCGTCGTCGTCGTCGTCATCCGTCGATGCTATTCTTTTAACTTTTCATTTCGGGCATGTGTAAGTGTATTTTATATCAATATCTATCCGGATAAGATGGTTGAGGAACAAATAAAGGAGAAAGAGGATGAAAGAAAGTCGGGGAGTCGGAATCGAGGGTCTTGTTGATGTAGTAAAAAGGATCTTATTCCCATCGTCATCATCATCATTGCTGTTTTTTTGCCGGGTTCTTTTCGTCTCCTATTGCGAAACGTCGATAGGTAGATGGGTAGATTGATCTTCACCGGGAGCGACAACTTTGAAAAGCTCATTTCCTATAGATGATTACTAATATCGACGATGGAGAGAAAAATAATATTGACTTTCGACAAAATCTGATCTTGTTGCAGGTCTCCCGCTTATTTTCCTTTTCCTCTCCTTGCGTTAGGTTTTTCCATTTGGTTTATTAAATTTTAATATGATGAAGTGGACGAGCAAAAGAGCTCTTATATATTAAGATTAATAATATATTAAGGATGAAAAGTTGGAATGTCACGTTTCGCGAAATTCTCCATCAATCCCCAGCAACCAACCAGCAGCCATGCCATCATCGTCGTCATCTTTCTATGTTACCATCCGCCACTGCTTAACCATCTTCTTTATAATTCAGTTTCGAAATAGGCAAGAAGAATGTGTGTAGCCAAGTGAATCATTAATTTTATTCCGCAAGAATTTTCTAATTAAAATCATTACTCCACGAAGATTTCGTTTTGAATTTAAATTAGTTTCAGTTACTTCTAAACTCTCCGGCTACTGTTTGGAGCAGCAGACATAAGAAAATTAAAATAAGTGGAAAATTATACGTTTTTTAAATTCTTCTTGAAAGAGGGCGTAATTGTTTTCCAATAGTTGACATATAAATTACATCCCTTAGTATTTAAACCCTCCGACTTTTTTTGCGTTAATTCCAGGATCAGAATTTAAAAGGAGGACCATTTGCGAATTCTGTACGAATCTAATCCGTTTTAAACGATTGCTTTCGATTATTATCGTTCCTTTATCGTATTTTTCTTGTTGCCAATTTGTGTTTTTAATTGCGATCCCATTTTTGTTGTTGATTTAGCAATTAATTGCCGCAAAAACGTCGACTGAATTATTATTCGAACGTCGACGATTAAAAAAAGAAACAACAACAACAAACGGTTTTTGCGTTGGAAATTGTTAATTTGGCTTTAGTTTAATGTGAAAGAGATAAAAATGAACGAGGGGAAAATGTTAAAAATCCCCACATTTTCCGGGATATTCCTTCTACGTAACCCGGCGTTTTTATTATTAAAATATCAGACAGTTTATGATTGCCCACTAACTTTTATGGAGTCGAGTTTTCATATATTCATCCATAACAAGTTTATATTTTATTTTTTATTCGCCACCGCACAGTCTATTTTTCCCTTTTCCGCTTTTATCCAACTACACTATCCTCTCCCCAGTCTCGTAGTATATAAGGCTTAAGGTTTTTCCATATAAAATTTGCAAAAAAGGTAGTTTAAAATGTATTACGTTTTTTGGTGGATGCGCCGGGCGATATTCTAACTTTGGGTTAAATCCTATTCTTTTTGTTCTTCAATCGTTTTTTAATATCTTTAGTGCAAGAAAGGCCAACAAATGTTTATAATTAAAAGAAAAATCGATATAAAGCGGTTTTTACGAAAATTAGTAAAATTAAACGTTTAAATTCGCATTCTCCATATGACTGTTTTAAATGGGTTTTAAACTTTGCAAGTGCGAGTTTCAAGCTATAAAAACAAACAGGAAACCTAAATTGACTTTTAATTTTAGTAACGCGTACATTTTGCACTCAAAAAAGTTTGTATTTCAAGTTAAAAATTGCAACAAACTAAAAACAATTACGCTTTCTCAATAAGGCAAATAATGTAGTGAGTTTTCCTTAAATGCAATGTTCATAACGTAAAAGCATTTATGTTAAACGTTGGAGAATTAAAATTAAATTACTAACATAACGTGGAGTAAGAGGGAACTTTGTGCGAATTCAAATTGTTTAGGTGCTAATGTGCAATTTGTTGCCTTTAACGCTCCGTTCTATTCTTTTTGTTCCTCGTGAATAATGCAATAATGTATAAAGGATTAGACTTTATGTTAAGCTAATTTTCACTTTTTACTCCCTATCATTTAAATAATATATGACTTGAATAGGGAATTAGCTTAAAGCATCGACTTCTTCTGGGTCGTTTTGTTCGTCCGCTTTTTTCGAAACAAATTTCTTTCTACACACTAACATTGTGGGAAACGTTGTACAATAAAAGACGCCTCGAACGAAACGTTCATAACAACATCTTGAAGCGTAACTAAACTTAAATAATATTAATACGAGAGAAAGAGAGTGATTATCATAATCCGTAATTTAGAGATGCAATCGTTAAATGGACCGTGATATATTCGGATTTTTGCTTCGGCTTCCCCCTCGAGAACGCAGACTTTTAATCCAATCGGATGGATTCTTGAATAATTTCGCCTTAACAAGGGACGTCGTCTTAAAAAGCGGCCTTTTGTGACGTGCAATTTAATCCGATTGCGATTAAAAGAACTCTTTTTAAGGATCTTTAATCGATCAATTTGCTTACAATAAATGCAAGGTCGATATTTCCTTTTGTTGTTGTTGTTCATATTTTGCATTACAATTATCTTTAATGGCGTTCATCCCAGATAGAGGCGTTGCGTGTTGTCGATCACGTACAACTTTTATTTGTTTATTTCTTTTGCTGCTGCAATACGAGATGAGAATTCGCACCGAGAAAAAGCGAGAGAACGCCGAAAATTCGGCACTTTTCCTTGAAGTGATTACGCAATTCTTAGATATCATCTCGTCGTCGTAGTAACTTTTTTCTTTTCGCATGTTGTTACAATTCTGGCTGCTAATAAAGGAAGGTCGCCTCATTTTATGCGACCAAAAGAAATTCTTTATTGTCGCAAGAAACATGCAAAAAGAATTAATTTCGCAACAATAACAACAATACCAAACGACAGATACCTCGTTTTTTTTTCCGTTTCTTTTAAAGCCATTAATTTGAATGAAATTAACAAGCAATAAAATAAATTAAATTGTTTGCCTTGATGACGACGATGTTGTAATCAAGATTAATTGAATACAACGAAAAGAGCGAGATAATGAAAGAAATTATGAAAAATTAATTGCGTAACGTCTCGCTTTTTGTAATGAAAGAGATACCCGAAGTGACCATATGTTCGGCAAATATTTCGCTACGAAAGAACACTTTTACTCGCTTGTTCTTCGGCTAATGTTTACCATTTTCTGACACTTAACAATCTCTTCGGTTGCTTTTTTCCTGAGCAATATTTGTAGCCTTCCAGCAACGGGATGAGATCTACCTCCGCTC
Source organism: Hololepta plana (assembly GCA_963695495.1). Lineage (NCBI taxonomy): Eukaryota > Metazoa > Arthropoda > Insecta > Coleoptera > Histeridae > Hololepta > Hololepta plana. The sequence continues at coordinate 2,137,310 of OY968839.1, forward strand.
AACTGTGCAATATCGTTCTTTATTAACAATCTATTTTTTGTTCTTTCACGATCATGGATGGTAAACAACAATTCTTCCGGAAAAATAAACATGTTTAATAATTTTTTTTTTGCATGGAGTTTACTGAATTATGTTTTATATCGAAAAAGAAGAAATTGTTTATATTTTCGCCAGGTCTCGAAGGAGCTTTGACCTTTTCTCGAACAAGTTCTATTCTTCAAATGCTTCCTTTAAAATTCAAATACGAACACCAACGAAGGATTCGTTTATATTTAATAATTCCCATTTATCGAAAAGGAAACGGATTGAATTAAGGAAATTGATTTTGTTATTTATTAAAACATTTATTACCAGCGATTGGATTTGGATTTCGCAACAACAATTTCGAATTGGCTAATTGGATTTACACAATTTTGCATTATTGGCATTATTGCTATTTTCGTTCGTTTGATTCGGTTTCTTGATTGATTTCGAATCACGAACACCGGAAACGGGGCCGCGTTACGAAAAGGAACGAATTTATGCTTATTTCGCAAGCGACTTCAATCGAAACGATTTGCAACATCGTGATATTTTTAATCATTTGATCGCAATAATTGCTGGTTTGTTTTGACAACAAAATTTATGAATTTCTTGAGTGAAGCGAAGAGTTTTCCACACAACTTCATGCAGGTGTATCTAATGCAAAAAGTTATTCGCAAAACCGATTAGAAACGAATGAAAATTAAATAAAGCGAGTTCTTTTTTTTGCGCACGAAAACTTCTCTATCGCTTTTAGAGAACATAAGAGATCATCATTATTATTCTTTAGCTAGATATCTATAATAATTTCCTTAAACTTCGCGTTTTTCGTTTTGTTTGTCCCACTCGTTTCTCTGTACAAAATTCAATAGAAACGGGGATGATGATGATGATGATGTTGAAGAAGTAGCAGACGTTAAAAACTTTTTCGCAAAGACGTTTTCTTCTATTTGTATTTTCCTCTTTCCTTGCTTTTTTTTATCCCTCTCTGATGGAAACGAAGGAAATGAAGTTAAAGTTTAAAACTTAATCAATGTAAATTAAACGTTATTTGAATAAAGACTTCTTATTCTTGTCGGTCTTCAACCGGTTCATTTGGTGGAAACTAAAAGAAAATACATGGACAAAGAGCGTTAGCGACGATTTTAAATGCGTTACAAAATTATGGGTATCAAGTTTTGTTTCAGAATGAAACGAGAGCGGAAGATAAAGATGGGACGAGAGTGACGGCATTTTTAATGGCCCTCGTTGTGACGAGGATAATAACCAACCCTTCTTTTACGGACTTTGCTCGCAGTTTTTCTTTTATTACGCTCTCAACGCCGAAAGTTTCGTAATAAATTCCTCACGATTCGCGCATATTAACGTTCTAATTTCGGTTCGTTGCCACATTCGTCAAGGAACCGTACAACTACCTAAAGAACTTTGCAGCAATTCGCATTTGCTGTTATTATTGCAATAACGGTAAAAAATAAGGGAACAAACGTTAAAAGTTCCTTTCCCTCGGCGCGGCGGGAGACGGAATTAATCTCTTCCCCCAATAAAGCGTTAATTAAGTGTTAAACGTCGTCCAATTATGCGTTTTATGTACGAGAAAAGTCTGTGATTACAGAACGCGGCGTGGTTCCGATGATGATGATTGCGAATCTGCGATAATGACGATTACGGTTAAATCTTATCATCGACGTTAACAGAAAAGAAGGGGCGACAAACGCCTTTAATTATAGGGCGCAATTACAGCCGACTTGTAATCAGAAAAACGCCTCGGTCTGGATTATATACCAACCTTCGTGTTGTCGTTATAAATGAAAGTAGTTGGATAATTATTAATAATTATGCAATAATTGCAACAACAACAACAACAAAGTTTCAGGTATTTTGTACGAGCGATCCCTATTTTCGTCTTACTTACGAAGTAAAATGAACTTTCCTTGTTAAGTAACTCTTATTCTACGCAAAAGAAAGTACCATCATCGTTATTACCTTCTTCTGCTGGCTGTGGAAGCGAATATACGCGCGAATGTTGTTACACAAAGCATCTTGTCGTATAATAATAATACGGTTCCGCTGCAGCAGCAACAACAACAACAACATACGGTTCGAGATTATGCCATTATGTAACACAATTCGCCTATGAAGAAGCCGATGATGATGATGGCGATAATAAGCTGGGACGTCTAGCCAGCCAACCAAAGTGGCATTGTTGAGGAGGACGAAAGTAACAACGTTACGACGTAATCGGATCTTCGTGATTCTTTTCTTAACGCTCCCGGATATTCGATCGACGTATTATCGTCTCTTCTGCGATCGACCGAAAGGAATTACCGTACGATCTCCCGATTGGAACCGATTGATTGCAGCTGATTGATCGATTGACGTTTCCTCTACTTACATTCCTTCTTTTTTTTTTTTGCTTTCGATTCAAATCGCGTTTGTTCGTCGCAATTGATCCGTCTTAATAGCGAGGATTCTTTTCTTTCTTTCGGCGAAATTCTCGCAATTAGGCCCTAACCGTTTGTTTTCGCTAGTTGTTCTGGTTCACGGTCGGACAGTTTTTTTTTCCAGTCCTCCTACATCAAACGAGTAACGGTGAAGAATTCTTATGTAGATTTCCGAATCGGCTTCTCGTGCCTCAATGCGTTTGCTCTTGTATTAATTTCAAATGCGCGTATCGAATTACGCGGAGAGCAAGAGAAAACGAGATTAAAGGTGGAATACGATTTGTTTTAATTTATTGTCCGGCTCGATTCGATTCGTTCGTTGGTGGATGCCCCATTATTATTGTCGTCGACGATTCATTAGCGATTAATAAATATTAAACAATGAATAAGTATCGTTTACCATACGTGTCGTTAATATGTGCATGCATAAGAGATAAGTTTAAACGCCATTAACGCCCATTCGTCATTATCATACTTTATTATTGTCTCGTGCATTGCCAGATTACAATTGGCGTCCTACGACTGCCTACTTAACGGTTAATTTTATTGCATTGTCGTCGTCCCAATAATTTCGAATCAAATCCGAATGCGGCAGTAAGTTCGGCAATTATTCAATGTTTAATTCAATTATTCCGACGTAGAATATATTAATCACCACAGGTAGCTTTCTTTGTCAGCGAAGACCAATAATGTTAATTTAAAAAGAACCCGTTAATTCGTAATCGCCCATTGTTTCGTTTCCGACCGCATTATCGGCCGGATTTTTTATTTGCGATCGTCGCAAAGAAATTGTTTTATAAAATTGCACACAAATTGGAACCATAGCAATCATATCATTCGAAATGAAAGCAGTTGCAGTTGCGGTAATGAGCGCATACGTGTGGGCACAGGTAGCAATAACCTTTCGCAAAAACAATGCGAAATGATAAAAAGCGCAAGAAACTTGCCGTGCGATGGAGACGCGGAATTGCGATAACGTTTAACAAATTAAACGACGCATGTTTGCCGTTTCAAAGATTTAACCGAAGGAATTAATTCGCAACAGTAAAAGGAAAACTATCGGCTCGTCGCTTCGAATAGCAACGCGTTCGACTCGTTCTCAATGCAACCCATCCGAAGCGTGTAATAATATTCTTGCCAAAAAATAGAGTGGAAATTGTAGGTAGAAAGTTTTAGCTGACAGCCAACTTTGTTGTTCTTGAATAATTCAAGTCTTTTATTAAAGCTCTCCGCGTCGTATCTGGCTCCATTTCGCATTATTCCGCCACGTATTAACCGGCATAATCCTCCTACTTGCACACGTATTCACTTTTGGACGGATGATGTTTCAAACGTCAGACGTTCGCGTAACACAATGCGAAAAGTTGCGGCAGTTATTCAGTTACTGCGACTTCTTATTATGCGATTAGGAACGGAATAATTTTGCGCATCATAATCAATTTCTTTTCCTGCGCGTTCGAAGACGTGCTGCCATCGAGGAGGCGTTTTGTTTTGTTTTTCGTGTAACATCCGAAGAAGTTGTAAAGTTTTTAAAGTGGCTCGTGCTCGACACTTGTTCTTCATCTAGCTCGCTGGGTTTGTTCTCGTAACAAGTTGGCAAGCTTTTTGCAACGAACGGTTTCGCGGTCGTTATATGAAAACTGTTTACTATTCGGTTATCTTCTTCGTCTCGATGTTGTTTAAACCGCATTTACACTTCGCTTGATTCGCTGGAATCGTTCCTCTTTAATGGAAACAATGGGACGAGTGGTTTTGCGGATGATTGTTTACATGACGCGTTGCAAATATTACTTACGCTTTACGAAACAAACACCTTTACAAGTTTCTGCAGAATTATACAACAGTTTTTGGTTGATTTCAATTTGGCGAGGAATAAAACGCGATGATGACTAAAACTGAACGATTGAAGCTGCATACTTCTGGAACAATAATAAACGATTTTTACCTCGTGGATTTTTTTCTTAAAAGAGCGGAATCTTTGATATTTAGTTGTTGCAAACTTAATCCTGATATTTTCTCCACGTTCCCGTTTTGATTATGTAACGTAGCGAAGTCTTTTTCGTTCCTCGTTGCATGGAATTATCTGGAAGAAGATGATATCCTCGTAACGATAATAATAAGTTTCTGCAATATTATAATAGAAAATTGCTTCGTGTAGATGATATATTTCGCTGTTAAGGTTCCATTGCGATTTAACTATTTTTTAATTTAATTTGTTGTTGCTCGTTTGCCTTCCTCGTCATCATCATCGTCTCTTATTATTATCATCATTTATTGTCTCGAATTCGTCTGCGAAGGAAGAATAGCAATAAGCTTAATTCTTCTAGTAATTGCATCCGAATGCAGGCGGGTACACGAAGATATTATTATTGCATTTCGTACGTTGCAAGAGCAAAACGAAAGCGAGCGGGCAGAATTAGCGAAAAGGGAACAAGCGGGCAACAACAAACACCGACTGTCGGGAAGAGGAGTCTATTATTATCATTTTTTTTCCTCTGTCGACTTCGTCTTAAAGCACCTGAACGATACAATTTTATTCGATTCCGTCTACTTTCGAGCTCGCTTCCCTTTTTATTTCCTCCATCCATTACCATTATTGTCTATCTTTTCTTCATTTAATGCGAAACGTATACAATTTTCATGGCTTTAAGAGTGCTCTCGCATATTTAATAACCGTATAATATTGTCTCCTTTTTTACTCTATTAATTTTTCTCTATTCTTCTGGCAATATTACAATTTTAATATTAACTTCGAAGAACATTTCCATCCAGCAAAATGCAATTAATTTCCCTTTTGTTGCAGGTAAGTCGAGTTCGCTTTTCGCATTCAGTCCTCATCTCGAATCGTGAGTAAATTATCAATCCGACTTAAAACGATTGGCAATAATTTTTGCAAGGAAATCTGTAGATTTGATTATTAAGGAATCGATCGTTTTGTCCACAGTCTAGACGAATCGAATCGTCCCTCCATCACCATTGACGTCCTTCTTCATTTCGGCTCGTTTCCCCAAATATGCAAATGTTTATAGTTTTTAAATGGCAATAGTTTCGCGGACGAATTTGCCAGGCGTTTCTCCGTTTTGTTTCCTTCTTAAATTTATTACCGTCGATGGGGAGAAACAAAGTGTTTCTGCGGGTGGGAATACGGCACCGATGATATCATCACGGTCCATTAAGTAAACGATCGTCTCTCTGACATTAAAATTATTATTGCACGAGCGATACGACGACGGGAATTCTTTTTGCCGCCAGCTCCCCAAGAAGCAAAATGTCAATGTCTTTCGCAAAACGTTTTCCAACCTATTTATCTTTTCCCTCCGATTCCGCCTCGCTTTTCCTCGGCCTCGCGCTGATGTTGGTGGATGGCGTGGAAGGAAAAGAAAAACAAAAAAAAAGAGCGTTCTAACGAACAATCTGGATGAATTGATATCGCGTTCTATAAGTAAATTTCGTTCTGATGTAGCCGTAATGGTTTAGGAAAAAGCACATTATTCAATGTACGCCCGGACTAATAAAAACACTTGCTTTGATTAGAAAAAACTACCCCTTCCAATCTATTATTTTTTTCTCGCCCTTCTAAATGGTTCGTCGCATCTTTGATACCGATTTGTTGGGCTTTGTTTACCGTTGAGAAAGAATTAGTCGACTGGGGTTCAGCTAAATGTTAATCGAAGCTTACAAGAACGACAATAACAACATTAGCAATGAACGCACAAAAAATATATACAGAAATAAATTAACTTTTTGTGCAAAACTCCAAAATTCGACGGGCAAAAAATTCTTTATCGTTTTAATTACGAAGTTGTGTTTTTCTTTTCAAACGAGTTTGAGGAGCCAGAAGAGAAACTTGGATCTTTACCAAATCGAAATCACCGCGTTCTTAATACCGAGAGAGGGTCGGTCTCTTGTGACAACTTAATATCCAATATTAATAAAAGTGGAGTAATGGTTTCTTAAGAATTATCAATGACACCGCACGTAATAACGATGGTAATAATACGCGGTATTAACGCAAAGGTTTCCGAACCATTAAAAGAATAAGCCTACACGATGAATTTTATGAGGTCAACAGGAGGACATTAATATTTAGAACGGCCGCATTATTATTATTATCATCCATACGCAATAAAATGTACCACCTAATACAATAAATATGCACGATAAATTCGCATTCGATTCGACGTTGAGCTTACTTTATTATAACGGCCATCGAGAGAAAATGGTTCCGATTGGGAATGTTTAGCATTACAATTCGCTGCTGAAGAAGACAATTTTAAGATCGAGATCGAGGGAGTTAATAATAAACAGGCTTAAGTAACATTAAGTGCAAAGAAACGTTGGCTTGCCAGCGAGGCGGTCTAATTAGCCATTGAAACAAAAAGAATCGCAACAAAATGCGTTGATGATGGCATTAATCTTAATACTTTGATATTCGTGTTTTTTATTACTGTTAGATTCAGTTTTAAAAGCAAATGCGACCATTTTTGCTATTATTTGCAAGCTCGACATTCCGTGTAAGCTCTTCGGCAAATATCTGAATAGACCGGACATTTCTTGAAGTTTTTTGAGGGGCTCGAACGCTGCAATGTTATTCATCTTTATCAATTGTAAACGAAAATTCGTTCCTCGCTGTTGCCAAATTTAGTCTTAAAATTACAACTTTTAGTTGAAAATTGTCTTCAACACAAACCACGAGAGTTTGCTTTCAGAGAAAAAGCTTCGCTCAGTTTCGCCGCAATTGCTCTAAAGGCGTTTTTATAGAGTCCGGCTCTCTGTCTTTTATACTGCTTCTTGCGCTTTCAGACACCTTCATCTTGCGTAATCGCCGGTATAAATTAACGTCGGCGCGAAACGTGTCGTTTTTATTGGCGTTAATAAAGGTATTTAAAGAGTCGTAAAGAAAAAGAAACGAATTATGAAAGGAAAAAATCTTTTATTGTAAATCTGGTTAATAATAACAATAATGATTGTTTCAACGAAAATAGTCGTCGACCTCATTCGCGATGCCGAAGAATAAGAGATGGAAGAAGAAAAAAAAAGTGGTTGCAAAGGCACTTTAGAACAATACGCGAACGTTTCGTTCTTATTGGTGGAGGAGAAAGAAAGCGGAGAGATGATGATGATGGAGACCACGGAATTATTCATATTTTTAATGCCATTTCGGTTTTCTTCTCCACTCGTTATTGTTACTTCCCTCTTTTTGGTTTCCCATTTTTATTATTGTTAGCATTATTTATGCACACAGACGCCGTGTTATTTCATATAACACAGATCGAGTTCTTTGAACTACATATGTTTATATTAATAATAACAACTACCAGAGAGAACAATTGGTCTGTTTAAAATGGAAACCCACATTTATTATTACACTACACACATCGTACATTCCAGTTTTTTGTTTTTAAATAATAAAATTGCATTTGAAAAGGCAAACGAAATAATTGCAACAATTCGCTCGTTATTGTGCCTTTTCTAATTATGACAATTGCATCCCCGGAAACATCGAAGCCTATTTTCGATTAGCAGAATCTTCGAGCAGCTTCGAAGATCTGTAGTGGTGCCGGTAGTAATAATAATAAATCTTAAAAATAGACCTGAAATAACAAACAAAATATCTCTTGAGTAAATAATTCCGAGGCACCGATTTTTCTCCTCGCTTCTTCGTGTTATATAACTTTCAGTTGGTAGGTGGTCCAAACGCACCGAGTAACTTTACAGAAAACAAGAGAAAAAAAAAAACGTTTCCTCTTCTCATTTTCTCTCACTCCAATTGCAATAAATTAGCTCAACTTTATAATCCATTAATCATGTAAATAACAAAAAAAAAAAAGAGAACGCCACCTAAAAGTAGAAAGAAATGATGATGATGAAGGAAGGGCCAAGATACGGAGGATTTAGAATTAATTTCTGCAGCGATCGTAAATCAATTTAAAATTCTATTATTGTTGCGAACGTTTCGAACAAAAACAAATGTTAATTGCTTATAGATCTCTTGCACCGTTAGCAATAAACGTTATTCCGCAATTAATTGTCATTTAATGTTTTCTTTTGCCATTTTATTCGCTATTCCTCCATGGACGATCGCTATTGATGCTCGATGACGACGACGAACGTTTCACGCAAAAAGAACGAGCATCGTTTGCGAAAGAAAGGATCAAATGTACAGTTAACGCGCTGTTAAGTTGCAGAAAAGTTGCGAAGAAAAAAACGTTCTCTTTGAACCTCTCTTTCTCGCTCGCCAACTAAACAAATGCTCTTTTATTTTGCCATGTAGATACGAATATTGTTTTATTATAGACAGGGACGCACCCAGAGCGTGCGTGTGTGTGTGTTTGTGCGAGTTGAAAAGAACGTACGAAACTGCATTCGTCGTTACATTAAGCAGCCGACACACATATGACGATCAGGTTCAACGAACTCTGAAAACGTTTCTTGCGAGATTGCTCTCGGTTAAAGTTAAGAAAACGATCGCTTTTTCTACGGGACACGCTTTTTTCCTCGTCGATTTCGGTTAAAACGATCGTATTTTTTTACTTTAAACGAGTTTGGATTACGTTTCCCATCTTCCTTGACCATTAGATCGATAATTAACCACCCAGACGCGGCAGCACGCGACCATAATAAGTGCGTAACACAAGAGGTGATTTAGCAATGGATCTCTCTCGCGTTTGACCCATATCGAGCCTATAAGCAGAAGAGGAAATCTCGCTTTTCTACGATTACGATTTAACAATTGCCGTAATCAATTTGCAGAAGAACTCGTTTAATTCTCTTTTCGTTTAATCGTTTTTGCTACATATTGCATACGTTTCGTAAGAGACGTATGATTAATCTTCTGCGGCGAGGAACGAACGAAAAGAAGGCACGAAGATTGCACGCACATTTATTAACCGCATGTTCAATTTATTCGTTCTTCTTTCTCATCTTGGTCTCGCCTTGTTTTTGATATTACGAAACGGAACCAAAAATAAATTATAATTTTGTTTCTTTGCTGACGATGGCAGTAATTCTTCATTTCTTTCCCATGCTCCTCCTTTATAAACTCGACGGCCGTTTGGGATTTGCAACAAACAAAATTCGTTAAAATGGGAGAGAAAGAAAACGTTCATTCAGATGCAGAACTTATTAACTTTTCTCCCGAACTGTTTGCGATTTTTTTTGCTGGTTTATTTAACTAAATTCGCACAGAATCGTGCAACGCCAAGGAACGCGAAATGTTATTTATTCTTCTCGGTATTGTTTCGCAACGTATAAAAGTTGTACGAATGGCATTCGATGGAAAATTGAACGAATTGAATAGGGAAGTTTAGGAAAAATAAAATCAACGAAAATTCCATCTTCTGATATGTACTCTTGGTACGTTGCAAGAAGTACCAAAATAGAAAATTTCTCGTCGAATTTGTAAAAAGCGAAAACATCAATAGAGCCAAAACAGATTTCAGTTTATGTTTGATCCAACTCTTTCAGAAAGTCCTTCCTCGCTCTTGATATTTGTTTTTTGTTATCCGACAATTGTAACACGACATTATTATTACATACTTTGAAACACTCCCTCATTCCTCTTTCGGATTATTTATCAAATGTTAAAGAGCCTCCAGCCAATTCTCCTCCTCCTCTTCTGCGCCTCTTTTTATATGTTACCGGTTATTATTATCTTTTACACGTATGGCACTTAATCAAGTAAATTTCTCTTTATGTTAACTCCAAAAGAAAGATGAAAACGATTGGATACGTAAGAGGCCAGCGAGAAAAGTCTTGCGAGGAGAAGAAGAAGGCGAAAGAAGCCGGTTCTACGACTATCAATAAAACTAGCATGTCGTATTTGCTCTTCGCTTTTTATTTAACTCGAGAAATACGTCTGTATAAATATTGTGAAGGAATGTATTGATCGATAGCGTGAAAAAAGTAAACGGTTCAAGAATTCGTCCACTTAAACTCTTTAATAACAAGGAAGTACCTTCGCGTTCTTCGGCCAAAAATACGTTTGCCAAGTGGCGTTACCGTCATCATCATTGGCGCGACTATTATTAAACGCACCGTTCAAACAAAAAGTTAATCTCGTGGTCATCACCAATTATCCCGTTTGTTAAAAGTACGAGAGCGAGATGGGGAGACGTAGGAAGGCGGCGATTCGAGCGAATCTAATTTTAAACTATCTTGAGCGTTGGAGTCGCTTATTCTTCCTCGTTATTAGTTTTGATCTAGTGTTGCGAACGCAATTTGCTCGAATGTCAGATTATTTGCCAATAAATTTGCTTGCGAATTTTCTCGTTTACGTTTCAGGATGTTAGTGCAGAACGACGGTGCAGGTAATGAAAGGATGATGATGATGATGTCTATAAGAGTTTCTCTTTTGGCTGCTTTTCCTAGGTAAAAAGTTACGTTGTACAGACGATCGTATATTTTGCTATTTATTTCCCAAAGGGAAACTATAAATATATTTCGATTTTTACGCTTTTTCTCCCCAAAACATTTTCCTAACATATATTTTCCGCCAGCACTTACTTTCCCTTGCCTTATTCCGTTTATTTACTTTGTTGCGACGTCCTAATACGTGTATAACTTACACCAGATCGTTTGTTGTCTCTTTTCGGTGTTTACCCATTTTATTTCTCGCCATTTTTTCGCTTCTTTCGCTTGTGCTTGCTGCCATTTTTTTCGCCATCGTACGCCATATGGTCGCTTTGTCTCTTTTGTTATTGCCTCTATTGAACAATGTGGCATTTTCAAACTCGTATCATCTTCCATACACTTTATCATCATCATCTGCTTGTAACAAACAAGAAGTACAGTTTTTTTTGCGTTAACTTTAAATGCCAATAGTTGTCGATTCGTTCCTCTGCGAAACGCAATTTCCCATCGTTGAAGGAGAAATTAAACGAATAATTTGCAAATGCAATACATGAACCGCAATTTAATATGAAATTATTGGATTTCAATATATGCGAATGATTCGTCAAGCAGATCGTTTCGATCGATCGATCATCATTCGATAAGGTCACGTACGAAAATTGGCTGCACATTTGCTTTATCGCGCGCAATTAATTCCTTTTGGCACGGTTGGTACCCGATATTAAAAACATCGTTTATTGCCAATCTTTGCCGGTTTTTCTGTGTCGCCGTTGCTGCTGCTGCTGCTGCTTCTAGTTGCCCGTTACTTACAAACAAATATGCGAAATTGAAACAATTCTTCAATTTCAATTTAATTGTTCCCATTCTATTTTCTGTATTATTCGCATCTGCGTGTGTGCATGGGAGTTGTAAAGTTTAATTTTTCCTGTACGGTTTCCTCTCGAATAGAGAACAAAAGGATATTAAATTATTTTAATGCGCTCTCGTAGTACTACAGCAACAATAACGATAATAATAACATAATGTTGTTTGCTTTAATTTCGAAATTATTACCATTATATTCCACTCTTTTTTCAATTATTATTATTAATAATTGTGTTTTCTTTCACTGACCTGTACAACATTACGAAAAAGATACCGTCTGAACAAACATGTTGTTTCAAAAGCAAAAGAAACAGAATTGCGGCGAGGGAGGAGGCAGAGGAGGAGGACGTTGATTACAGCAAAAAGCAATGGGTGATCGTTCATAAATGAACGTTTCGTTTCTTTCGTTTATTATTTTTATGTAAGCGCACATAATAGTTTATCAGCAAATTAATTAACTGTTATCAAGTGCAAGTGCTATTGACCTGAAAGATAATGATAATAATAAAATGTAAGCTACGTTATATTATTGCTCGCAAAACATGTGAAAGAGGAGGGCTTGCATTTGAAAGACTTAAAAAGAAGACCCGAGCGAACAGTGCGTGGTGGTGGGACCTCTTTCATGACTATATTTATACTTTCTGCTGACTTGTTTTGCAACTTTTGTTCCATTGAACTGAAAGAAACATTAAAGCCTTCCATTGTTTATTATGTAAAAGCTTTTTTCTCCTTCGACGAGATCTTCCAAGAATATTATAAAATATTGCAATGTCGATTACTTTATTCACCAAGAAAAATTAAGCTTTATATTGAAAGCGTCCAGGAAGTAGTTTAATCCCACATGAGTGTCTTTCGCTCGCTCTTAATATCTGCCAGTCATTTTTATTGCCATCACTTCGAAGAGGAGGAATCTTCACTCGTAGCATGAAGGGAGATGAATAATATTTCGTACGTGGCCGTACTGTGTTGTTATTGTTGCATGATTTTATGAATAATTACCGAACGCAAATGTTGCGCGAAAGAGATGTACGAATGGTAATTATTAATTACAAAATTTTTGGCATGGAGGAGCTGCAAAAGAAAACGGCGAAATTTGTATGAAGTCTTGTAATAACTTGACATGCCAGAACGAAATAAATCTTAGTTCATAAATAAACGTGTAGGATTTTTGCCTCCTGAAAATCCTGAAACGATCTTATTGAACCACCGCATCGGTTATTAGTTTTTCAATCATCGACGTTTGTCTTGCGAACACTTTTGCAATAATTGCGAATCGTGCATTCCCATGCATATTCATGCGTTCTTGTAGGCTTTTCAACAGCGATTCTTTTGTCGTCGTCGCTGGCAAATACTTAATAGAATCGTAAATAAGTTTTTTGCGCCATTGTTGCAGAAAAGAGGAAACTGCGAAAATTCGCTGACGAGAGAACGTAAGAGAGAGACGAATAAATGTTTATTTGTATTGATGTAAGTGTGTAAAAGTAGGCAGGCCCGATGCATTTATAATTAGATGTCCTTGTGTTCGATAATAGCTCGACTATAGGCACGCAGCAGTGTCGTTATCCTAGTCCGTGAGCCTTTGCACATAACAGCGGTTCATGGCAGGTCAGAATCTTCGAGAGACCCGTGAACGGAGCAACAAAAAGATAATTTGTAAATTTGTCGATACGATAACGTGGAATCGTTCAAGAAGTAATTGTCGCTTTGTACTTGCACCTCGAAGAGTTTCATTGAGGCGATCGATTACGAAATCCACTTTTCCATCGCTCTCCAACGTAAATTCATAATGGCGAAGTAAACATTTTCCCAATGTGGAAAAGTGATTTTCTATCATTTTGACGCCGATAAAATCGATAGTTGGTTCGTTACGATTATGTACGAGTAACACGTAAGAATTCCATCCGTGTTTTGTGGCAATAAAATTCATTTTATTATATAAAACGACTGATTGGTAGTTGAGAACAAAAAGAAACTACCAATTTATTGTTATTAAAAAGGCAGGAAAAAATCGAATAAAAAGACGGACCGTCGAGCGATTGCCGGTATTTATTATGGGAAAGAATTACTTTATTTCCAACCGTGTGTGCAGAGAGTTTATTTAATATTTAGTAACACGAACGCCGATTGTTACGGTAACTTTAGCCTCGATAAAGCCATATTTATTATTGTATTTCGATTTCTTAATAATGGTACGTACAGACCGGTACTGTTTCGAATTGTTGCGAGGCACCAAGAAGAAGAAGAAGTCGTTTGTGGTCGTTAAACGTTTTCTTATTATTAACGTTAATCCAAACTCTCTTTGGCTGATGCGTTCTCGCAGTCTGTGCGCAAAAAGCGATCGAACAATAACCGCAAAACGGCTACAAAAGAAAAAGGGACGAGGGATATAATTAAAGATTGCCGTAAATGGAAATTGGATTTTTACGATTTGCATTTTAAAATTAATACGAATTTTTCTTTTAAAACAGAACTGCGGCACGTCAGCAATCCGCAATGAATTATGCCAATAACATAAAGCGAGAAGCGTCTCAATTATCCGCCAATTAATTCACGACTTCGTGTTTTATTGTTTATCAAGCAATTTGCGTTTGTTTTTTCGTAAAAAAGCGACTTATAACTCGCAAATTCGTTCATTGGATTCGTAAATTTCGCTAATAACAGCGCAATTCTTCCTTTCGATTTCCTGTTTCCATTATCCATTTACCATTTGATTTATTATCATAATCCGCTTGCACTCATTGAATCTTTCAAATTCTTTTTGTCGCCTTCACGGATGCGTGTAAAACGAAATGATTTTCTTTCCTTCCAAATGAAAACATCCTCCGTCCACTTACTTCTTCAGTTGAATCCACTAAACTGACGACTCACCTTCTTACGCTACCGCACTTGTTAACCGTGTGACAGGACAGATAATTGGCAATCCGTGATCCTAAATCGATTACTCTTGCTCCGAAAACTTTCTGCTTCTTCCCCTTTCTTCTTCGCCATCCCTTACTAACTTTCCATTAGTGCCTCCTTCGAGTTTTTTCTTTCGAAACGACGTTTTGTATCTACTACCTCCTTCACGTCATTCAATTAAACTTCTTGTTGTTGGCGATGGAAAAATCTGTCGAAAGAAATCCAATCTTTCCCATTTTTATTGCTTCATGGGTCATTCCATCCGTTTTCTTATTGTCGATTTCGGAAACATTATGAAAAGAATTCTTGACCTGCAACAATGGCAAATTGGGAAAGTGATAATAACGTCGAGGCACGCAATTTTCTTCAGGAATGCCAATTGGTAAATGCTTTTTTATACAATTACGCTCTGGATTAATTGTGATTAAGGAGTTTGCGGAAAGAAGGAATTAAAACTTTTTTCGTCCATTCCTCCTGAAGCTTTTTTTGCAGCTTTCGCTAGAATAAATTCAAGGAATTTTAAATGAAAATATTTTCACTTGCCCTTGCAAGATGAATTCCCTAATGAACGTGCCTCACATAATTAAATTCTCGAAATAAAAAGTTCTCCACGAGTTTTCCCTTCTTTTTTTTGTTCTCTTTGCTATGTTGATCTGGTATAAAATTTATGGACGTTGTTTAATATATCAAAATTTAAATGGCATCAAACGCGATCTTCTTCTAACGCAGTAAGGACCTTCTGGTGAGAAAGAGATAAAGAAGCCGCCTGTGGAGTTTATTTATACGAATGTTTTCGGTTAATTCCTCAACTTCTCCCAGTAACAATCCACCTAATTATTTTGGGAATTCCCAGCACACGCACGGGACCGAAAGAAGAAAAGAATTCTTCATCTTCTTCGACTTGTTTACGATATGTTTTACGGCCGCCAGTTTCAATATATTCCATACGACGCCTTCAACTGCTTCGCCTCGTTCTATTCCTCAGTCTTATTATTGCAATTCCCGTTCCTTCTATTATACGCCGCGGCGTAATCGCATCCACCAGACGGATACCGTACTTCTTTTCTTATTCCCTGTTTTTCCGTTTAAACGGTCGCATAAAAGTTAAGTTCGCCGGTTTTTATGGTTTATTGCAGCAGCACACCTAAAAAAAAAAAAAAAAGAGCGCAAGAAAAGAAATAATATAAATTTAGAAAACTTAAAATAACACCTGCCTCCGTCTTTTCCATGCCTTTTGCAACAGCAGCAGCTTCGTCGTAACTGTTACTCCTGCAGTGCACACGGTACGAAAGAGACGAGAAGGACAGCGATAACTGCCGGAGAGTCGTTGTAGGTGGATGATTACGGCGGGACCTTCAGCGATTTAATCCATTCGCAATCTCCATTGTAATCGCGAAATTAATTTCCTTCTTTCCAGACGATGATTTGTGTAACCGTCGACGCAACATCGGTTGTTGTTTTTTTTGTTCCCTTTTGCGCGACAATAATTTAATGGATCGATTGGTTTCTGCCGCTCGTTCAACCGCCATCTCCATCACGTTTTCATCGTATCGCGACGTTTGAATATCTTTCAATTAATCTCGTTTCCACCGACAAAACCACCGCTGGAATCGCGATCGAACGGCGGCGTCGATGGCGTCGTGTTTCTCGTTTCCTTCTTCCACGTCGTTCGCCGCTCGCCAGACGGTCTCGTGCACTGCGAATGACATGTCCGTTCGATGTCCGAAATTTCGATACGCTATTCGCATTGAAATAATGCGAGAATCGTCGTTTAGTCTTAACATCGTTTTCAATTGCAAACGATCATCCGGTATTTGTTTTCGACGTTGAAAGCGGGATCGTAGCTGGTTTAAATCCGGCTCGAAGGACCAAAATGCTGGGGCTTGCGAAGAATTTTGTCTTGAACGTTCAGTCGCTCGGTTCGAATATAGTTCAAGTTTTGTTTCGTTTCGTTTTACGTTGTTTGTTGAACATTAGTTAACACAACTAAATTGTGCATATTGTGTAAATAAAAATTATATAATTAAGATACAAAGTCAGTCAAGAAAAGTTTGTCGACCGAAAAGAACAAAAGATATCTTTTCGTTTATCGTTAATCGTTGTCCTTAATCGTTGTCATTTTATCGTTGTCGTTTATCGTTTGTAGTCTATTTTTTCGTCGTTTTTTAATTTAAGCAACTAACAATCCAAATTTAATAATTAAATTATCATATTTAAATAAAAAAGGTGCATTTATTCAAACCAGCACCTCGCGTGCATGCGACCTGATAAAAATAAACAAAAATCATCGCAAGCCCCAGCAGTAGCCAAGAAATAGAAAAAGAGCGATAATCGCAAACGGCGAATTAATAGAGCGGTTTTCACGTTTGTCTCGGTGCCAGTTTGTTGTGGCCCAGGTCATGATTTCGGCAGCCGTCTTTCTCGATAAAAAACGATTGCCGCCACCGCATTGATTTAACTCTGGCAATTTTTCAACGTACTCCAACGTTTTCCTTTTCTCCTTTTACAAGATTGGAGATGTACGGCTTCTGTTATACGTCCAATTTGATGGATATCATCTTTAAGCAACGCATTCGTCTCCTTGAGACAGGAAGAACGTTCCTCCTCGTGCCTTCACCAATTCAATCTTCTTGATGCCGATAGAATATTATCGCTGCAATAAAACTTATTGCTACTTAAAGAGACCCCATTCGAATCGGGGTTGGAGGCGATTCGATCGATCGTTTGTTGGGACGGTCATCTTTTAGCAAAACCTCGTTTTGCACGGAATATTCTGCAATAACTCCTACGCGTTGCCAAAGTAAAACGGAACTTGCAGGTGAGCAATTAATACGAAAGAAAGGTGGTCGATTCGTTTTCTTTTCCGAAAGAATTAACTACAACGAATGCATTCTGCTGCGTGCTGCATTCTATCTGCGTGTGCAGAGTCGTAAAATGACTCGGAGGCATTTTGCAGTGCCCAATGTTTTCCCCATTAGTTGTCGTTTAACAAACAACTGTTTCCTGACGTTAATGAAATGGCCTTCGGCGACGCTGCATTTGGTAACGTTTATTTGTCGTACGTGTGCCATTCATCCATCGATTTGTTTGTTCTTCTGTGGCCGTTGCTGTTAATCATATATTGACAATTTCGTTTAACGTGCTGCACAATCGCCTGCGAGCTACCAAAATGCAACAAGCACGAAGTTGTTATTAACAAAATTAACGCGAAGAAAGACGTCGCTCTTTGTCTGATGAAGCAAGCCACAAATCGGGTGCCAGAGAGTCGACGAATTGTTTCGTTATTAATTCATACATTTTAGTTGAAGTTTGCCATCCGCGTTTTCATTTCTTTATCCCCGTATAAGCTTTTTTCTGGCCGAAGAAAAAAAGAAAAACATTGGGGTAGATTTGGGCCTTTAGGATGATGGAACAAAATGCGTGGGGGCGAAAAGAATTGTTTTCTTGTTCGCCTTACCTCCAAAAGCTGCTTACCTACTATAATCCAGTCGGCACCTTCGGCGAGGGGATTCCTCGTCCCGGAAAGAGGAACTAAAACTAAATCATCATTCAATAATTCTAGTCACTTTTTGGTTTTGTAAAAATCGTAAAATCATCAGTTTTGTTTGTTGTTGGGGGATGGAAGTGTTGAATAATTAAATTAAGTTTCTCGCTTGCTTTCGATATCGAAACCACTTAAAAAGGTAATTAATCGGGACCAATTAAAAGGGGCTCCATCTTAATTAGAATAAAATGGAAGAGGATGATGGATGAAGAAGCGCCACCGACGACAACGGCGACGTTGATGTTTAATAATAAAATGAAAACGGGAAAAAGCAAACATCGAAGAGGTTTGTTCGCGAATTCCTCGCCGTTGTTGTCGTATTTGCCGAGCGTTTCGTGATAAAATTAGAAATTAATTATCCACTTCGTTCTCGTTCGCCTCTCCGCAAACGTTCAAATCCTCGTTACGATTATTTTCGCAGTCTGGCGATGTTTTGTCGATAAAGTGAATTTATTATTATGGAGTTTTCGGGGAAAGTCGTCGACGGGAAAATCCGTTTTCGCGAGTGCGAGCGCAAAATCATTATTTAACAACAACGTAAAATACTCACCTCGTTCTCCCACACTTTCATCCTCGCACTTATCCCTCGCGCTTACATTATCGTTATAATAAATACCTTGTTAATGTAAAATTTGATTTAGGTACACGTCTAGCGCAAATTCAATTTCGCTTCCTCGATCTCTCGCCGTTCGTTCTTTCCCTTCGCAAATATAATACCGGTCCTCGATAACTCGGGCATTATTCGGATTTATCGCGTTCGACTTTCATTCGATCAAATAAATTCCCATACATCACGGGATGATCGTCGGATGTCGGTCGGCGTGTTTGGATTTCTTCCTCCACGTAATCCAACAAGTCCACTTCTGTTGTTGTTCGTACGCGAACGCCTTCGAATCTTTTTACGTCCCTTTATTTCTTCTTCTTGCGGACCCCCAACAAAGTTATTCGCAATCTTCTTTGTCGCCGAACGGTTTTCGTCGCGATATTTTAATCTCGTGATCGATGTCGAGGTCAGAACGTTCCCCGTTCTCTCCGTCGACGCCACACGAAAGATCGGGATCATAAATATTAAATGGAGAGAAGGACCCTCGATTTCCCTTTCGATATTATATTCCTCGAGTGTGTTTGTGTCGTTTCGAAGTGAAATTGCTACAAAGGACGGGAGAGGAGTTTCTTTTTCCACTTTTTCGCTCTCGTTTTTTGGGAGAAGTGAACGTATTATTTAATGGATAATGGAAATAATTCGAGCGTTATGAAATATCGTTATGGGAAAGGACGTTT
Source organism: Hololepta plana (assembly GCA_963695495.1). NCBI lineage: Eukaryota > Metazoa > Arthropoda > Insecta > Coleoptera > Histeridae > Hololepta > Hololepta plana. Next base: position 2,156,711 of record OY968839.1, read on the forward strand.
CGCGCTTTATCTTTTTTGTCTGCCCGTTCTATTTGTTTTTTTTTCGTTCGCTCCCGATCCTTGTTTGGACGAGATTTAACGATTTTCCCGACTTTCCTTTTTTAAGACTCATCATTTGATGATGACCAGGCAAGCGTTCATATCGTTCCTCTATTTTTATTTCTTCCTTTTGCACGCCGTATTGTTAAACTTTATTGGCTCGTTTAATTCCAGTTGGAAAAAAGAAGGAGATAATGTATGATGCGAGCAAAAGGAGATTGGAACGGCATCTCGGTTTTATTACGTTTTCACTACGTACCTCCCGATCATCTGTAATGTTATTGTTATTAATAGAACGTTTGCAGTCCTTGTTTTTTTTTTTCGTCCGGGATGATATCTTTTCCTTGCCCGGTACTTTTGTTTCTGCTCGTGAATGAATGGAAAAAGCTTTTAGTTATTGCCTTATTGTTATAATAAGAAAAACGATGCGTCGTTCTAGTCGGTGTAATGTTAATAGCGAAAGTGGTTGTAGTTATAATGAATTTTCGCTTAAACTGAAACTAAAATCGTGTAACATAATTTGTCGATGGCAAACGCAAACACTCTTCGAAACGACCTTTTGTTTCTCTTCCATCGACTTCTTCGTGTTCGGAAAATGGTCTTGTGCGAGAATTTCTTTTCCTTTTAGTTTCGCTACTTCTTGTTACTTGCTCCTCAACAACTACCACCGCCATCATCATCATCATCACACATCGAGCATTCTCTCCTTCTTTCTCATTCAACACTCTTGCCGTGTCATTGAATCGCGATAAGTGTTCTCGGCGAGAAAAGGAAGAAAAAGCGTATTCCGTTAAAAGCCGAACACGTCGAAGAGCTTAAATCTTTTTCGCACACACTTTTTCTGCCCTTAAAGCACATTTTCATTCTCTTCACTACTCGCACTTTTATTTTCTTCATCTCCCACATGAATTAATACTATACCGTGCGTGTTCGTGCTTTCATTTTCAATCACGAAAGAAATAGAGACCAATTTTTCGTTTAAAATCGCTAATAAATGTATAAAGAGAAACGGTTTTCCTTTAAAATCAATTTTCATTTAACTCTTCTCACGAGATACGTTGTGGTGAGTTTGATTCTGTTTGCAACTTACAATCAAATTTAGCGATGTTAGTTCTTTATTCCTCCAGGAAGTCTGTTATTTGGGTGCAATTTTGCTTGTGTAACTCTTGACATGGATGATATTGAATCTTTTTTATTTACTCCGGCGAAAGTAGAATAAAGGTTTTAAAGGTAATAGTTTTATTCTGTCTGGAAATGATGGGCCCATTGACAGAAGACGCATTATGACGAGCGACGAAATGATGGTTTTTCCCTTTACATAGACAGAAGAAACAATACGTATCGCAAAGATAATATTGACAATAGCAATAAGAAGAGCGCGTTGCGAGTTACTTTCCCGGCAACCGTACGAAAATCGTCCTCTTTACATTCGCTTCTTTCGCGTTCGCACCATAAATTGCTCTAACGCGGATTACAAGATAAATACAAACGGTTCCTTCTCTCTGATGCTGAACGATTCTTATCTTAACTCGGCGGATATTAATCGTCGCTTTAAAGGGGGAGAAAACTTTAAATTCCTGCGACGGCGGTAGTTGCGGTTGATATAAGAAGGTACATTTCCTTCCCCGATGTTGGCATTATTCTGTTTACTCAATACCGTCGCCGTTTGTTCGTAATTCTTTGACGTTCGGCAATAGAGAGCAGTTATATTACGTCCGGTTCGTATACACGTTTGGCCCCCCGGATTAATTCCGGGCCCTCGTTCCGGATATTGTACGAAGCAGCAATAACAAAGTCGATGAGAACGCGGAGCGTCTTTTTCGAACTCGTTTGATCTCATCTCTTTCACTGGTTCATTGTATTCCGTTCTTTTGCCTGTTGCAGACCGAAGACGAGGGCAACCACGGTAACGACGACACGCGCTGCTTCATCCTATCGACGCTCGCGTCGCAGGGCCGGTCGCGCGTCCATTGCGTCCTGTGCGAGGAGCAGTTGCTCGTCTTCGACCGGTACCCGCTGGTCGACGGCACGTTCTTCTTGAGTCCGCGACAACACGCCAAAAGTTGCATCGAGGTAAGTGGCGCAAATTGGCGGATGCGCCGGGCGACGTTCGTTTGCAAACCTCGTTTCGCCCGCAGGTGAAAGTCGAAGGTCGCACGCAATTCCTGACCGTGGTCTGCATGGGCTGCTTGGAAGGCGCGCCCGGCCGCGCCATCGTCTGCCGCTTCTGCAAGCAGCAATGGGACGGATCGTCGCTCGTCTTGGGCACGATGTACTCGTACGACATCTTCGCCGCGATGCCCTGCTGCACGGAACGGATCAAGGTAAGCTCCCGACGCTCGTTCGACTCCGCGAGCTTCTCAAGAAACGCTCAACAACGACGTCTCTCTTTGTGTGCTTCCAGTGCAACTCCTGCTGCAAGCCCGTGCTCCATCCGACGCAACGGTTGCACTTCTTCAGCGACTACAGCCACATGGTGCCGTGCCCGCACTGTCGCACGCTCGACACGCACTTCGTGAAACCGTTGCCGTACTGCTACGCCCGTTACCAGACGCGATCGCTGCTGTTGTATCCATAGCATGCGGCCCCCGCGAAAGTGCCGCCGCCGTCGTCCGCGTCGCCCGCGCCGCCGTCGCCGCCCGATCCGTTGCGTATGTCGTCGACCTCGTGCTACGGACTAATGAATAATAACGGCGGCTCGTCGGTTACGGCGGCGGCGGCGGCGGCGGCTTCATCGTCGGCGTGCACCGTCGGTGTTAATAACAATAGCGTGACGGCGACGGCGTCGTCGACGTCCTCGATGTCGTCGTCGTCGTTCGACTTGGATCTGGGCCTGTTGTGGCGCGAATTGGCCGGTCTGAGGCTGGACGAGTTCTGTCGCCTGCAGTTGACGACGAGGGCGCGGTAGACACGCGTAAAACTTCTTAGTTTTTTTTTTTTTTAATTAATTAATTTTTGTCTCTGTTATATGTTGTTGCATTTTTTTTAAATGTTTTTCTTTGTGGAATGCACTTACGTTTTTCTTTCGTTTTTTTCTTTTCTTTTGAATTAGTCGAGGCTACAGTTGCATTGTGGGTGGTGTCGGTGCCGGAGGATCTGGCGAAAAGAGCGAGTTCGGTTGATTTCTTTGCGAAGAGTTTGGCCTTTGATTTGGATTAAAATTCGATGATGAAAAGTAAATTTTGAAATAGTTGATTTTAGCGGTGTTTTTTTCAATTATTATCGAGCACCGACACCACGGTAGACTATTATAGAGAGAGTGAAGAACGTCGTAAATGCTTTTCTTTATTATTATTATATTGAGATCCGTTATGTTATTAGTTTATTATATGTTTGTTAGTTTATAGTTAAATTTATTATTATTCGACTTAAGCCCATCTTTTTTTTTTATAAATATACCTAAACAAATATAAATAAATATATTAATTATTGAAAGAAAATGAAAATTGTAATTAAATACAAAAGTTTGTGATTTTTCTTCGACATCTTTTCACTTTTTCTTCTACTTCTACTACTTATTAACTACTTTTATAGACGAATATGTTTTGTCGTACTTTTATTAATCTTTATAATTAGTATTTTTAATTATTAATTAGTGAAATTTTTGTGGTAAATTTATTACGTTGGATTCTATTGAAATTGATTCGCGGCGAGAGAAAGAAAAAGCAGGACTTTTGTGAAGAAATGACGATTGATGAGAGGAGAGAAATTTGTGTTGATACCGATTATATTATTATTGTATTTGATACGGACGAAAGGTGAGAACAACTTAAATTTCGTTCAACATTTTTGCATTTCGAGGGATTTATAGTAATCAAATTACTACGTGTTCTCCGTTAATTACATAAAAATAAATGAATACTTATAACTATACTTAACTATTATTATTATTAATAGGCTAGGTATAATAAGAATTTTTAATTAATTTGGGTTTTTCAATTGTGGAAGAACGATTTTCTACTAATTAAGTAGTTATTCATTAAGCAGTTCGTTATGATAATAATGATGGTACGCGTACTATATAATGTTAAGGATAATTGGATTCTAATTTTTTGTTTCTTAATTAAGAGAAACGATTAACAAATTTAACGAAATATCGTTGCTGTGTCCCAATAATAATTGAAACAAGATAATTAGTGATAAAACGTGTGTATGGTGAAAAGAGTGCGAATGCGTTTAGAACATCCGAAAACAGATAAAAAAATTAAACCTTTTCCGTCATTGATGAGGATTGAAATAACGTGCATGAATGTTGATGGTTTTCACGTTAATTTTAAACGATTACGTTTTCCCCGTGTAAACGCGATGTGTTGTTTCGAGGATTGGACGACGGTCGGTCTCCTATCGGTCATTATTTTTCTCGTCGCCCCCAATTTTCTCGCTTTTCGTTTATGGAAAACTTCTTTCATTCAGTAAATGAATCCATACCGCGTACCCCGCGTTTTCTTAAAACCTTTTTTCTATGTGTATATAGGATATAAAATACCAGTAAACGGACGTACAAAAATGATTACACTCAGCATTTACAAACAAAAAGCAAAACCTCCTCCATTTCTTGCTACTTGTTCTTCACATAGTTGATGATGATTGGTAACATAAATGGTGAGAGAACGTAAAACGCGGATCTATAAGCGAAACAAATTAAATGAGAAAAAGTTGTAACCGAGAAATAATAATGATTAAACAATATATGCTTCAAGTACAAAGATAAATAAATTAATGAGAGAAAGAGAGAGAATAGTAAACTAATTGTGAGAGAGATAGAGAGAACAAAAGAAAACATAACAAAAAAACCGTTCGTTAGTTTTGCAAATTTTATATGATGATTGATTGATGATGATGAATTTTTTAAAAGAATATTGATTATTAATTATTATAAATAATAATGGATTGATTGTTGAAAGAGAATAATTAACATATTATTGGGGTATGAACAAATAAAATTCCTACTGTTGATAAATCACCAATTGACCGGCTTTAATCGATCGATTTCTGATCAGAGTTCGAATCGATCGATCGCCGACGATTGACGTTCAATTGCAGCCTCAGGACATGGATTTCGTTTTGATCTTTCATTTCCCGGTGACAAATTACACATCGACCGACTTAATTCTCGGTGAATTGTGCGCGCGTGATGAAGATTTAATAGGAATTTGATTTTGAAATTAGTAATAGGGCAATTACAAAAAAAAAATGGGTAAAGGCCCTGTAGTATCTTAGACGTACGTTTGTATAGGATTATCGTAGGCAATTTAATTTGAATTTCCTTAAATTTTTAATTGGAAAATGCATGCGGTCCCGCTTTAAGTAGTGTCGTTGTACTTTTAATTATAATTAAAAAAAAAAAAATTAAAGCCCTAAGAATTGAAGGCCTACTTTTTCTGCGGTCTAATTGTACGAAACGCGAATTAATTAATGGAAAATTGCGAATTTTTTGCTACTACTACGAGAGAGAAGAATCTTATATTAATTAATCGGTGTGCGTGTTTGTGTACGTTTCACCCGCTGAATATTGCCAAATAATTTGAAAATCGAATATTGCGAAAACGGCTCTCTGTTTTATTAAGATTAGATTGCGAAAATTGCGATTTTGAAGAATATATTTTGTAAATAGTAAACGCGAATCCGAAATTTTTCCCGAATGCGCGAGCGTGTTGTGACGGAGATTAGAAATCTCTTTAAAGAAAAAAAAATTGATAAATAATAACGACGTGATTTTATAAATAATTAAGGGTAATAAAAATTAAATTAAAAAACTAAAAAAAAAAACGTTTTAATTCGATAACTACTAATTAATAATTATATGTCGATATAATCGTAAGTCTTAGTGGGTAGCTTTTTTATAACGACGATGAATCTTGAGGATAAAATTTAAGAAATTTTGCAAGTCGTCGATGACGATGATGACGAGGACGACTTTTTTATATATGTAGATGTAGAATTTAATAAGACAAAAAAGAGACGCGTTTTTTTAATAAAAATTAAAATCACAACAAAAAATCGATTGACGATTGTTAGGAGAAGAGACGCAGGCACCAATCCAGCTGGTGCGAGGACCAAAAGAGACTAAATAACGGCCCGGCTGCCAGAGCTCGATGATTAAATGAAAAGTTGAAAAGATAAAATTGGGAGAAAAACCATTTTTATTTTCGTTTGGAAAACATACATTTTTCAACTCTACCATTTGGTTTCGTAGAACAAAAAACAAATCAATTGATCGCGATTCTTTGCGGGCACAGTTTGCAGAAGAATAAAGTGTCAGTCGGCGAACGAACGAACGGCGTCCTCTCGTATTATTTTCCAACCCATCGAATTTTTGATACGAACATTTTAAAACGTTTATGGGAAACCCAATCGATTCGCAACACGGACTTTGCAAAGAATAATACGCGAGCGATAATAGACGAGCAGCAACTGATCCTCGTAAATGATTAACGAGAAAAACATTCCACGTGAGCCATTCAACAACTAATAAAGCGAATAATCATTGGATTAGCAATAATAACCGCGTTCTAATTGGGGGAATTGAATGATTGTGATAAATTTAAGCAATAAAACTTTGGCGCACATTTTCGAAAACTTTGTATAGCATCACAATAATCTGTTTTCTATTTGAGCTAAATTCGCAATAATAATTACTAATATTAAATGACCTGTGATCATTAAATGGCGATCGTAATGAGGATGAAGAGGGCTCGTCCAGATGATCCGTGTGAGAGTATTTGCAGCGAAGAAAACGAATGAAAACGAAGCGTTTTTCACGTCTTTTATTAAGAAAATTGAAATGGCTGTCGTGGCACAATTTATTATAAACGGAAAAACTTCCCCCTTTTTATATAAAAATAAAATTAATTGAAGGCGCAATCAGGGTAAGGGTCGTACCGTAGAAGCACCACATTTTTCTTTTCGATTTTTGATATGAATATATATTGTCGTATATCTATTTTATAAATATTTATAGATTCATTGATTTGAAAATTGTAGCTTGTATTGCCTGCAAAGGGAGGAAAGACGAGCGTTATGTTTTGGATAAGAGTTGGTATTCGTAAGAGAGTTTCGATGTGCGTTTTTAAATCTAATTTCCCTGCTTGATTAAACTATAAAAGCTACTAATTAGATGTTTTTTCCTATTGTGTATAACTAACGTATATAACACTTAATTTCTTTTGGAAAGAATAATGTCCATCCAAAGCAACCATGAGAGGGATTATGACGATAACGAGAGCACTATCTGCGGGACAAAATTAATTAACGATAGAAATTCTAGTTGGTAAGGGCCATTAATGTTACAATTATTTTTTTAAACTTATATTGTAAATTTTTAAATATATTTTTATACAATTGGCAATGTTTATAAAAGGGCAAATTCACATTTTCAAAAAGCGAGGCTCAACAAATTGGCATTAAGAAATTGAAGCTTTTGGAGAATTTATAAAATAATATATTGAAGTTTGTATATTTGTTTCTCTTCGAGGGAATAAGGATTTTATTTTTTGGTGATCGCAACATCTTTAAACAAAATTCTACTGAAGAATGGTGTTGAGATAGTCAAAAATTCGGACCGATGAATGTAAAGTTAGTGGTAAATGGAAAAGGGTTTCAAAAACCCACCCAATCGTCTTTCAGATGTGATCAAATCCTTTTTGATATAAATATATTTAAACATTAAGACGTAGTTGTAAGTTGTTTCCTTTTTCGAAATTTTTACTTTTGGAACTTCGCGTGATCATCTTAGGATTAGGACGTTATTAAATTTGCATTAGGATTCGAAATTTGGAATTCAATTCTTCTCTTTTGAAATCCTTCACCGGAGTACTTTCAAAATTAAATTCGCTAAGTCTATTTGTAAATTACCCTTAAGGATTTAATCGTACGGATACGGGATTGATATTTTGCGATGATGGGTTTTTTGTAAATGAGTGAAAAATTCGTATACAAATTTATATATTATTATAAACTAAATTTTAAGGGTTGTAACATAACGTATGAATATTAAAGTTAACTTTTGGTTATTTTTTGCATACGAGGCTGCTCATGGTTGCTTGAATGGCGCAATTGCGATTTGATATGATATGTATAAAGGAATTAGAACCCTTCAGTCCCTAAAACGAATTGATTTCTTCGCTTTTATTATCGATTAGAATGAAACGAGGGGGTCACTACTATTATTATTAAATAATAAAAATAATACCCTACTTTAAGAATTGTTTGCAGTAAGTAATAGCAACAATAACAACAACAACAACCCCCTTTTGTTCTCCTCTATTAAAGTACAAACTATTGAAATGAAAACAAAAATTGATTATGATTATTATTATTAATATTTACCCTATTAATTATTATTATTACGATAATTATTATAATAATTGAATACGTTTTTTGATGTGTAATAAAGTAGGAACGGATTTCGTCCGAGTTTAACTGATTAAAAAAACCCGAAGGAGCTTAGCCGAAGCAAGTGAGCGATTTAAATTGATAATTGGACAAGTTCAAGCATCAATCTCAATCGAAAACCATTTCTGGCTTCGGCAAACGCTTTTCACTCGGACGAGAAGACGTAAAGAGTATATAGTAGTGAATTTTTATGAAAAGATAATTAACAAATGAGGAAAAAGTAATTATGGATAATATTGATATGATTAGTTTAGCCGCTCCCTCGCTCCTTTCAATTGCACACGTTCTTTTAATTGACGAAGGTATCTGATAATAATGAGGATGACGATCGAAGTTTGGGAAGGTGCGTGTGAAGAGAGTTAGTTTATGTATGTTTAATAATTAAGATGAAAATAAATAGCGTACTACTGTGTAGTAGGGAGCAAACAAAAGGGTTGATGATTTTTTAGCGATTGGCGCACGCGATGGAACCAAGGACGAACGGGGAAGCCGGACTTTCTTTCTTACGAGGCGAAAAGCTTTATTCGAGAATGCAAACGTCCGGCCTCGTTTTTATTTTGTTGAAAACACACATCAAACACGCCCGAACCTTGTCGATTGCAAAAGGAAATCTTGCTGCAACAAAAGGGCGTCTGAATATGAAATGTGTCCTCACTAATAATAATAATAACGAACTACCTGTAATTTGTTTCTTAATTTAGAAATAATGTTATTAATAATACAAATCGAGCTGGTGATTACTGATCAAAGTACAAAAGAGGTCCCATCGTCGTCGCCAATCTTTTAAATAAACGAATTATTATTATGCCCCAACCGCTGCAACCGAAATTATTTGATGGTTTCATTGATCATTAATTAATTAGAAGAGTTTAGTATGGAATTTATTACGGACAGACGGATTTCTTGTATTTATAATGATAATTTTTAATAATTCGGTTTACGTGGACTTTTTACGAATATAAATTTAAAAGAACAAAGAAAATAGCGAATGGAATATAGTTTCAATTACGTTTCCTATATTATAATATATTGATTAAATTTTATTAATGAAATGCTAAAGAAAAAGAAAATAACTAGGGAAAGAATATAATTTTGTTATAACTTATTATTAAAAATGGTTTGAGACGGACGTTTCGATCGATTCCCGCACTTCGCTCGTACTCTTGGTTCTTGGCAATTGTTAAGTTGAATTGTTTCTTTCCGAAGCAACGTCCACATATAATGACGTGCCATAATAATTTATTGATAATTTTAAATTAAACGAATTAGTTAAGTGTCGAGCACGGATCGTACTCGGCGACTATTAAAGTTAATTAAGCCAAATATTTAGTGGATTGTTGTTATTTCTGGACGTTTTCATTGATTAGCGTACAAACGAAGATCGGAATCATTCGCAGATGGGGCGTCGATCGGATCGTTCGGTTTCCTTTTTGTGTGGGATTCATTTGAAATCGAATGAATGTAGATTATTGTGAAAAACTCACTAAACTACACTTAACTACAACTTACTACTACTACTAGAGTACCTATTTTTCATGTGGCGCTGGTTATTAAGTAATTATAAAGTGTGAAGCATGCAGGCGTTTATATTAGAGAGATCAACCCTTGATTTGATTATTTGTTCTTCCTGTCCCCCCCGGCAAAATTTTATTCGTTATCGGTACTAAAAATTGATCCCGGAACGAAAACGTTGACGTCGAATGAAGGATTACGGATTAGGCTAATGATTCTTGATATTCCGATGATTTTCGTTTAGAGAATCGATCGGTTCTTTTAAACGACGACACTTTAACTCTGATCCATTCAATATCGCAGGGAAACTGCTACAATCTGGAGCAAAATGCAAGAAACCATTTCTCAAGACCTAAATAATGCCGGCTTAATTTCTATGTCGATAAAGTGTCGTCATTTAAAATTTCGCATTCGATTGCAAACTTTCCTCACTTTTCGTTTATGACTATTTGTATTATTAAACATTTGCGTGAAAAATATTATAATAAGAATTTGATATCAATATTATATATATTATAAAATATTATATTAATAAATATATTAATTATTATGAAGAAAAATGATATAATAATAAGAATATGAAGATGAAAATTGAATTGAAATGATCGAGCTTTTGATGGCTTTTTATATATGTAAAAGTAATAAATGAAAATGAAAAGAAAATAAAATGACAGAAAATGATTACAAAAAAAATATGGAAATTAAAGATTTTTAAAGCGTAATAAACATAACCATTGTCTTAAAAAAACTTGCAGTTTTACTTCTCCCCTTATTTCATCCCTAAACTTATCCATTCACAAAACCATTTGTGAACACGTGATCAGCTAAGATGTGTCTTGGAAAAACAGCCAATTGAGATCGGAGACCACTTGAGAACAAGCAAAGAAGTTGCTAAAGAAAATTGCGTTTTTGGTGGATGCGCCGGGTCACACGTCGACTCCATGTTATTCCAATCGCGCGATCATCATTTATCCATTGGCTTTGTGAAGCTCAATCGTAGAACCAAATTTTATCCATCGACGTCTTAAATTCCACAACATGGTAATCGACTTCCTAAAACAAAATCAAATCGAATGGTCCGAAGTTAAAACGACAAGAATATCGAGTGAGTGCGTCTTGTGAGGGAAGAAACAAAAAAGAAGTAACTCTCATTCCCGTCGCTCCTGTTTTTCTGCTATTTGTTATCTTCTGGAGAAGATGAAGACATCGTTACGTCTTGCATATATATCGTAGGCGATGGTGACCTACTACGTTATTCAAAACCTTCCTCGGTCTCGCTCCTGCTTTCCTCCTTTTGACAGATTGTTGTTGTTGGCGTCGAACGTCGAGCGTAGCATACGAAATGCACGTTTAATGTATTCCACCTTGTGAGAGAAGAGAAGAAGAGCTTGATGGACAGCGAGGGGACCGATGGGCAAACTGTAGAGCGCTTTCCTCTTTGTTTTGCCTTTACTTTGCTTACAAATCGTGCGTTATTTTTTCGGGAACTTTATAAAGAAGGAGAGAACGCAAAGCGGTCGTTCATAATTCAAAGAAGGCCCGTTCGTTCCTAAATTGACATTTTATGCGAATCACTTCTTGTTGCCGCTATTCCATTTAAAAAGAATTATGCTGCAAGCATTTCTTGCATAAAATCAAATTCCTCTAACGATTTATATCGGATCTTTTGCATACTTCTGGCCCCCTTCCCACGTATTCAAATGTCCTTCCTTGCCGTAGATCGTAAAATTCATATCTTCGACTTCGTTCGCTGCAGAAAAGAGGTGTCGAACTTTTTCCTCTCGTTTTATTCAAATTCATGGCGAGCCCACTGAAAGTGAGCGGGAGAGAAAGATCGTAAATCATCCTAATAATACGGGGAGAAGAAGAAGGACGAAGAAGAAAAAATGAATGGGATTCTTGTTGTGCTTCTTTCAGTTATTTACTTCTTTTCTTCGTCGATTAAACGTGCGAGACGTACAATTTCGAGTAGCATCACCGTGATTTACTAACAACCTATGGGAATTCCGTTCTTAAAAAAGAAACGGTAAAGGACGGGCAACGAAAAAGATTGGACGCCGAAGAAGAGTGAGAGTAGAGTAAAAGAGAGAAACGTCAATAACAACAACATCGAAAAAAAAAAGCGGCAGATGAAAGAGGCAAAGGAAGAATGGAATTAAATAAGTTGAATTGAAAATGTCTTTATCTTTTGTGAACGACTGCTAAAGGAGGAGTTCTCGGTTAGTTTGGGGAAGGCTACAATTTTCTCGACGACGGCGACATTCTAAACGGAAATCACGTGACTTGAAGATCAAGTGGAAGTCGTGTTTCGTTTTAAAAGACGAACGAGGAAAAAAAGGGATGGAAATGGTGGGAGGGTTAGCGGGATCCTTGCGAAAAAGAAGCGAGGGTCGGAAAGGGACGATGATGATGACAAACGAGGTGATAGAGAGAAGGCCGATATGCAAGAAGGGGCAACGGATATTGGTCGTACTGGCCGCCGTCATCGACGTCGTCGTTTCAAAAGACTTGTTTTGAATATCAAATCCGCACATCGGCGACGGGAAGAATTTATAAATTTGGCAAATAACAGAAGGGCGCGCGAGCGAAAGGAGGAATCGAATAAATAAATAAAAAATAAATTCTCCGCCGGCCGACTCCCGCCGCTGGACAATCATCGCACGAAAATGCGATTGTTATTTTTCGCATTAAGGTACACGTGATGATGATGAAGTTGTCGCGGAATCGGCGTCCCCATGAATAAGCGAACATGCAAATGTTGGGATTAGTTATGAGCGTTGTTAAGTTCGCTCTCCTCTTTTTTTCGCGTCGGACCAGCGAGTGACCAGCATAAATGAATTTTTAATAATGTCAAAGAGTGCGACGCAGTACGTGTCGCGGCGAAACGGAAAATGCGGATTAAAACGAGGACGGATGCGGTCGACTAAACGCGTTCTCCCCTTTTTTTTTAAATTCCCTCCGTCTCTTACGCACTTCGCGGATACATAATAAAATAATTTTATTGCCGTCGAGCTTTCCACACGTGACACGTACACCGACGACCGAAAATCAACCGCTGAAAATGCAAAAAAGAGATAAAGAGAGGGAGAGTAAACAAATATCGCAAGTCGTATTCGGTAGGCAAATTAGATTCTCGTCCTCTCCCGCTGCTCCCAGCGGTATCTTCTCGTACGCGATCCGATGGCGAATCCGTAATACGTTTTCATATTTCAGCTGGTTCGGGGAATGTTTAATTATAAAATCGAGCAAAAGGCAATCCAATCTCTCGTGAAACGTACACCGCCGGCAAACGGTAACGCAAGCAGCGAATGAGACCGAACGGCTCTCGCTCCTCCGAACGCGAGACATGCTTGTTGATGCCGGCGATGAGAACGTCGCCCGTCTCCTTAATTCGCCACCTCCTCCACGTCGCACGTCGATTCCCATCGCTTATTGGTATTCATCGGACACGTGCAATCGAGCAGTATAATAACAACCGTCTTTTGAGACCTTCATCATCTACCCAGTTTAATAGACTTCCTCATTTAACATCAATCCCTCGCGCCGCACCTTATTATTACGACGATAATGGAAGGAACTCTTTTTCGTTTTCTCTCCTTTAAGACGCGAATAATTGCAATTTCGGGGGTTTGCAACGAAGGAACGCGTGTCCGAATGAATAATTGACGGTCGGTCATTTGAGCGTACAAGGAAGAAAACGAAGAAGAAGGAGGAGTTCCTTGACCGCGGCGGCTATCCCATGTTACTCCGGTGTTAATAATAAGGGAAGACAATTGGTAAAAGGGACGCACCGAAGCGGAGGGACATCTGCGGGAGAAAATATGTCCGTTGAATAAATTAGTGCTTCAAGAACGAATTGGCTTGAATTTCATTTCGAACGCGACGAACGAATGAGAAAACTTCGAATGGCGACGAGAAAATTGCAGGAACGAGCGGAAACGGCGCTCGCAAATATCGCGTCGAATTTAATTTGAGGTCGCGGCGAGTCGAAGAAAATTACTTAACCTTGAATTAAACCGCTAAAAGGAAGCGGGGATGTTTATAAAAGGACTAAACACTCTGAAGGACTTCGGGGTTGCAATTTTACCCTTCTAAAGACTGCTTCTTCACACAACTTACAAGCAAATGTTTAAAATTTGTTTTATGTTACACTTCTTGTAACGAAGTTCTCTTCCGCGCCGGCCGAACGCAGTTTCCTCATTCAATTTTCGCTCCTTGTTGTAGTTGCTTGTTGTTATTTACGTGTAAGTTTTGTATTCCAAAGGAAAAACTCTTCACGTCTCTTACCAATTATTTGTTGCAAATCATCTTTCCCCGCAGTTTTAAGCGAAACGAAACTATTGTCATCATCATGCTGCGTTTAAGGGCGAGTTAACATGAATTTCATTGCAAAACAACGGGCAAATATCGTTCGTTACCAGAGGGAAGAAAGATGAGATAGCGTTAATTCCATTCTTTGTATTCGCATCGTAAATCTAATCGCTTCCACGTACACACTGTCCCATTTATTTAATCGACGTGGTCCTTTAGTTGCCCGTAAATGTTAGTGACACTTGGAATATTATTATATTCTTCGGTTAAGTATCCAATTCCGCTTGGGCCGAGGGACGAATCCATTTTCGCCCTATAGATGAGTGGTCTCTGTGTATTAATTGGCAAAAGGGTAGCAATATCGTACGGCGAAAAGGGTTATTTTGTTGGTCAACTAATTAAAGTGCAACCCCACAGTCGACGTTGTCGGGGGCTTTCATTCCTCCACTTCTTGTATATAATAATAATAATGGCAAAATAAAGTTTTATGTTTATTGTTCATCGGTTCTTGTACGCATCTTTTTGCGTCATATCATTCTAGAATTAGAGAAAGTGTCTAATCGATCCTGATTCAATTCCGGTCGATTTAGAAATTGTCGATTTTTGCCATTTTTTTTGCTTGGATTTTTCGCATTTTGCTTTATCTCGCCGAATTGGATGAAACTCGCACCATTTGTAGGGATAAATGAAAGCTAATTCGTTCGAAAATTACAACCCAATCGGTCCAGCGGTTTTAAAATTATCGCACTTTTAAACTCTTAAATCTGCATCTTTTTTTGCCTTATATTGCGCTTTTTCTCTTAGCTTTTCATCGATTCCCGCGCAGTTTTCGATATTTTTCACTTCTCCTAATCGATCCTGATTCAATTCCCGTCGATTTAGAAATTGTCGATTTTTGCACATTTTTTGCTAAAAAACCAAGGCTAACCCCTTTGGATTTTTCGCATTTTGCTTCATCTCGCCGAATTGGATGAAACTCGCACCATTTGTAGGCATAAATGAAAGCTAATTCGTGCGAAAATTACAGCCCAATCGGCCCAGCGGTTTTAAAGTTACCGCATTTTTAAACTTTTAAATCTGCATTTTTTTTGCCTTATATTGCGCTTTTTCTCTTAGCTTTTCATCTATTCTCGCGAATTTTACGATGTTTTTCACTTCTCCTAATCGATCCTGATTCAATTCCCGTCGATTTAGAAATTGTCGATTTTTGCACATATTTTGCTAAAAAACCAAGGCTAACCCCTTTGGATTTTTCGCATTTAGCTTCATCTCGCCGAATTGGATGAAACTCGCACCATTTGTAGTGTGAAATTATAAAGTCTGAATGTCATAATAAATTTGTCGCTTTTGCGGCGACTCTTTCCTTCGTTCGCCCACCAACATACTACTCCATATAAATGCATTAAAAACCCGGACCCACAACATGTTTATGTTCGCATAACATTAAGCCTCGGCAAGGAACGACGAAACGGAAGGCTGAAACATGAAAAGAAAGAGTGAAGAATTAAAGGCGACAGCGGTGGTAATGTTAGTTATTGGAGACAATTGTGCGGCGCCATTATAGAACGTACGATGGCAAAAAGGGTTGCCCTATTGCCCATTAACACAAAGCTCGCCCGCATTCGTTTGGCGACCGCACGATGGACTTTTCGACCGGTTTTTGCAACATTTCGCTTTAATCCAGTTTAATTTTTATGCGTGAATTTCAACTGGCCAAATCCGATCGATCGTTAATTATTCAAATTAAATCGCAACGTTTAGCAAACAGCGTTTGGTGTTTTGTTTTTTTGGCTAAAGTTGGCAAACGAAATTTATCAATGTTGTAGCAACAAACCTTTCCTTGTTGACAATTGCTGCAATACGTTTCACGGGTAGAACAAAGCGGTTCTTCAATTAGCGTTAGCTTCAGGTAAATATTGGGGGTTGGTGCGATGATGTTGCGGAAATCGAATTAAAACGCGGACTACCCTTAGCGAGCGTCGACGTTCGGAGTCGTTTGCCCAATAGTTTTCGAAACATTTCGCGACCAAATGATGGTAATAATATTAATATCTGTCGGTGACGAGTTCCCCGCATCTCTCGCCCGTCTCTGGCCTTTGTTGTCCGTCCGTTCGGTCAACTGATCGACTAATAAGTAACATTGTCGAGATTCTACGGTCCGGTTGCGGTCGGTGGCGGCACGGGCATTTCTGACGCGTCGATGATGATGATGATGATGATGAGTTCCCCGACTAGTTGGAATATGATAATAATAATGGCAACAATACATAACAAGAGTCGGACAAGAACAAGGACAATGACGGAAAATCGTCGGACGTTTTGGACGTTTTCCATCCCGGGAACGTCACGAATTATTATCCGCTTCTATTTCCCATTTGGAGACCTGCTGCGATTCGTGTATTAAGAGACCGTTCGTTCATCAGACGGTGAACGTCAGTTGGAATTAGCAACGTTGAAATTGCGATTTTTATGATTAATTTTTAATTCTTATTAAAAACGAGAGAAAGCGAGAGAGAGCGAGAGAGAGAGAGAATGAATATGAGTGGAGAACGAAAGAAGAAAGGAGATGGTAAAAAGTAAATGGCCTTTAATGACTGCGAAAGTAATTATGGCGGAGGCGACCGGCGAACTACTTAACTTCTTCATCCCGTTCTTCCATCTCTCTCGCACTCGCTTCTTCTCGCTCCTCTATTATCCGTCCTTCGAAGATTTATTATTGGACTTTAGTTGCATTAACGTTATTCTTCGGAGTTTATTTTAAGGGCAGCAACGAGAAGACAAAAGGACGAAGATGATCCTCCGTATATTGAACAATAATAACAGAGAAACGCAGCGAGAACGCTGTTTTACTAGTGACAATAAATTACGAAAATTGTCCGTCTTCCTACGTTTCCTCGTGGAGTAACCTTTTTCGGCCGCGCGTCCTCGAGGAACCGGAAGGTCGCCGCAATTCGATGAACCTCGCTTAATATTTCCGGCCTTTTTATCGGCCACACAAATTCCCGATTCCCCTCTGGAAGCTCGCCGACGCAACCAAACTCATCATTCCATCCTATCTAACGTACCATTAGAGGATCCATTTTATTAAAGATCTTTAACAAATCTTTCACGTATCGTAAGTAGAACGGGATCACTTAACGGTTCGCGAATAAATATTAACGGAATCGCAAAGATAAATTGCAAACGCCGAGGAAGACCCCTCGTATTCTTCGGTTGGTATAACAGCGAGAAATTGTAGTTGGATAATACAAAAGGAGGAAGCGGTTTGCTCGGATGGAAATAATGCCCGTTTCATTTCTCTTTTGCGGAAGCTTCTTTCTTTCACTTGCGCATCCAAAATAACTCATAAAACCCTCACATCTATCGCATAATGTTCGAATGTGCGAAAAGAAGATGTTGATGATGGAACGATGGGCAAAAAATTCTTCAGTCTCGGTTTCCTCTTCTTGTTGTTGCTTCTTACGCGCCGTTGCATTTAGACAACAGGCAGGGGGTTACGTATCGAAATCATAAATAATAAACGGCCCTCGACGTATGGTTCGTTTATTGGCGCCCTAAAAAAATATTCTCTATTTTTGTACTTCCGTTTCCGCCTAGATTGAAGAAAAGGCGCACTTTCCTGCCAAATTGCGATTAACAATTTTAATGCGATTATTGAAATTAATTTTTTCCCTTTAAAATTACATCTCGCTCAATTCTTCGCAGTTATTTTTTGCGCACGCCGAACGCTCCAAAAGAATTCTGTTTGATTGTATTCAATTTAATTGAAAGCTACAAGAACGCGAGCAGGCTTCGTAGCGAAAAAAAAAAACGTTAATAACAAGCGAGGGAAGCGATCTTTTTTTGCGTTAATATTAAAATCTAATAGGTTTTAAATGAAGAAGCGCAAAGAAGAAGAAGAAAAACCGGGGCCCGGATTTATTATTATGATTATAAAAAGGGCGTTAAGTAAATTAGATTTTAAATTTATGCATCGTTGCCCGGCCGGATGGATTCGACTCCTGTTGTTCTATTTAACAATGACGATGCCGTCGACAATGACAACGATGCTCTCGATGACGACGACGACGACGATAGTAACAATCGCGCGAGATAAGAGAGGACGCAGCGAATGGCGAGCGATAATAAAGGAAAAGATCTAATTTTCGTGCACCTACAACAATCTCCAGTTTCTTTTTCCTCGCTAAAAGTCAAAGTTAAGAGCAACAAAAGGAAATCTGGCGTTCGAATGGGACGGGATAGGAAGAGGAATCGTATAATAATAATAATAATGATACGAGGATAAAGTGGAAAGATTTTTATTAATATAGATCTTCTCTCATTGCCGTCGACGTCGGAATGTGTTCCGTCTCTTCCATCTGTTAATTCCTCCTCCTCCTCCTCTCCGCTCGCACTCGCTTTCTTTTTGTTACACGACGGCGGTAATTTTCGTTTGGATTAACAAAAGGGACGTAAAAGAAGCGACAAAGAAGAAAAAGTACGAACGGTTGGCTGGAACAGCAAACAATACGTTGGAGTCGAGTAATTTTTTCGCGAATATTATTAGCTCATTCGTTTCGTTTTATTTTATTTTCCTGCACAAACAGCAGCAGTAATAACGGTCTCCAATTAGATTTATGACCTTCTTCTTCCACGTGCAGCTGCGAAAAAATTTCATTACGGAATCTCTTTGGATTATTATCATTTCGTTCGTTCTTCGACACCTAAAAGAACGGAGGAGGAGGACCGCTGGCCGCCAAACAACGGCAATGATAATGGCAGCCGTAATACGAAAGCAACAAAGTAAAATTATTATTAGATCTGCAACGTAGTAACGAGATTTTCGCTTAACATATGCAAATAATACTTGCGCCCTTTATCTCTTATCCATCGCGCTCTCTCGCGCGCGCCTTTGGCTACGTTTGAAGCGGACCGTCGCCGACCAAAAGCCCAACCTTACGCGTTCGCTTAATGGCCCTTAATAACACCGCTATTACCGAAATTTTAATGAAAACCATTTCAACTTTACTCCATCTATCTTATACATAAATTTCCGTCTTAACGTCGTTGCGAACTGGTCAACGTGGTCCATCGGCGTCGCGATAAGATTCTCCTTCAGGACACAATCCCGAATTCCGCATGTAATCTTCGGAGGAGAATCA
This sequence comes from Hololepta plana, assembly GCA_963695495.1. NCBI lineage: Eukaryota > Metazoa > Arthropoda > Insecta > Coleoptera > Histeridae > Hololepta > Hololepta plana. The sequence goes on from OY968839.1 coordinate 2,176,108, forward strand.
ACCGGGAGAAGTATTGTTATAAGACTGGATTATTTTGCGTGAAACGAAGTGGAAGATGGGATCCTTCCTCGATTTGGTTTTCGCTTTATTCTTATTCTAACCCTACCGTGCATTTACGAATTTGTTTTGCAAGAAAAACGAAACGATCGGGCTTGCGAAATATTTGATTTCGTGCTCGAGAGACGACGGAGCTGCCATGAAATGGAAGAGGATTATCGTCGAGCATTTTCTTGATGCGAAACTCCTGATTCGATATTTGTGCATATTCGTTAGTACATCATTATTATGTTACTAATATCGATTGCTCCCATGCAAAACGGGAATGGCAATAGTGACAGCGACGATAATAATAACAGCGGCATAACAGTATCAAGCAAATATCGTCGTCGTCGCCGCGTCGGGGGCACACAAACACAAGCGCGCCGCGGGTTTCGCAAATTCAATAAACTAAACGATTTTAAAGCAATAAAACGCACGAGGAAAACGGAATAAAATTACATTACTAGCTGGCTCGAGCAGTCTGTTTGCGTTGTACTTTGTTGTAATTCCCTAAGAATAACAACGAACGTACAGACCGACGAAGACGACGAAGACGAGGCAACTATCCATCTAAACAACGCACATTCGCAATTCTCCTCCGCACATAAATATTAATTCGCTAAAGTCGAATTACCAGACGATCAAATCAGTTTGTAAGCGAAACTGAACACGCGGCAAGCAAATGTTTGGCAATGACGAAGAAAGAGGACGTGACAGTAACGAAATCTGCGATTATTGGTCAGTGCTACCAATCGTTCTGATAGCCAATCATTCCTGATCTCTCGGTATTTCGCATATCGAAATGTGCTCGTATCGATTTTGCTCGTATGCCAAAATATGTCGAGCAACATATTGTTGATAATTGAGGCGATACGTTGGCAAATCGAATCGTTATCGAGAAGGCAAAGCAGCCGGCAAGACTGCGAATTAAAGTTTTAATGAAGCGGGAACAGAAGAAAGTGTTAAATAGTTGATTCCGTCTGGCGAAAAGGACTGCCAATGTAGTGATAATAACGATGAAAATAATCCGAAGACAACAAGAGGGCGGAAAAAAATTCCAACGGCAAGACGGGGGAGACGGTTGGCGGTATCAAATTACCAGAAGTAATATTGGTTTTTGTGAATAAATTTTCGATGACGGTCGGTCGCCTGTAGAGTCGGCGGCCTGCGAGTACGAATGAAATAATGGATGGGAGCGAAGGCGAAAGAGAGAAACAAACAGATCGTGCGCCATAAATATTTGAAAATCGTCTGCCGGCGTTTATCGAGACCGAAAAAGGAGGCGAAAGAACAGCGCGTCGCCTTCACGTGTCGCACCCAACAGACTCCGCTCGTATTCGCTCGCGATTTACGTCTTCGCGATCGATTCATTCACAAATTCCCACATTTGACGCGCGTGCAAGCTCGCGCGTTCTTCATTTTCCGTCTTCATCGTTGTTGCTGCGACATCGATGGCGATCGGTTATCCAGCGACGGCTCACCGGGTGCACGTGCGAGCGTTAAACGATCAATAGGAGGAGCACTTTCCCTATCACTGCAGCAGTCTCGCGTAATAACGCACCGGCACCGTCGTCGTCGTCGTCGTCGCCTCCATCGCCTCGCTCTCGCACGAAAACGGGTCGATAGATGCATTGGCCAACAACCCTTCCATAATGCACATAACGCCGTTTTGCAGCGACCGCCCCGCTCCCCGGCTAACTATTATTACCTACCGCCGAACACCGTCCGATACCCCGAACGAATTTATATTTGTTTCGCTGCGTCGGTGTACGCGAGGCGATCGGAAAATCGATTTTCGGCGACGTCCGACCGCGGAAGAACGCGCAAATCGCGCTCGCTTGGTTTCGATCGACCGACGCCGAGCTCGCGAACTGCGGGGAAACTTTGCGCGCACTTTTCGAACTGCGCCGCGTAGAATCGTTCCGAGCGTTATGGCAATGTACGTGTGTATTATTGAACGGTCGGGTTTTAATAATGCACAAGAGGAGAAACAAAAGGGCCGATCGATGCGGGCGTGCGGTGGGGCGCCGAAATGCAATCGCGTTTCGCGATAATAGGGCCGTCGGTCAAATTCGCGCGACACGTACGCTCTTTGTCTCGCTTTTTCGCCCCAACGCTCCGCGTATCGACGACATCCAGCCGGTAGCCAGAAATGGAAGGATTCAATTGCGTCTGCCAATAAACAGCAGAGCGGATTTTCCATTTTTTAATCGGCGATTGTGGACAAGCCTCGATGAGGTCTTTATAATCGTGGGTTCCTCATCTTTTCCATTAGGAAGCTTCGCAAAACGAGCGTCTATCGCGCTCGCATCTTCCTGTTGCCTTTATTAAATTTGCATGCGACATCAAATTGAAATTTAAACTAATTCGATTAAGGGGCGACGCTGTTCTTCTCGTTGTTGTTGTTGTTGTTTTCGGGCGCCAGAAGACAAACTGGTTGGTACCGTTTAACCGAGAGAAACGTTGGAGCCAATAATATGTACGAAAGATACATAACAATGATGATAATCACGCGAGGAGGACGTAATAATTAAATCTTCGACGACCGCCGAACGGGAGACGGATGACGAGGAATAATGATAATAATCGAGTTGTTGGAGACAATAACAAGAAGGCAAACTATCAATTGCGAGAACGTGCCGCTTTGTCAGACGTCCCAAACGATATTGCAATTTAATAACGATCGAATTGAATTTAATACCCACTGATGCTAGACCTTTTCCTCTTATATTCTAATCATGCAAGGCCTCAAAGAATCGCAAAGTGCAGACTTTCGTCTGTTGTGGGTATTAGAACTTACGCTTTAATAGCCTGATTAAACTGCAATCGTAAAACGCTCGACAAGGAAAGAATAAGTACAACTGGAGGAAATTCGATGCGATAATAAAATCATATCAAGAGCAAGAAGGACAAACTTTTTTTTCGCGTGTTTGCTGAGTAAAAAACGCTTGTTTTGTGTTGCGAATTGGCTTCAAAGTTTGGGTTTCGTATCCGGTCAAATCTGCATACGACGGCGATAAATTCGTTTGGCCCTTAATTGGAAGCGGATCGGCGGACGTCGTCAGCGGTTAGACCGCGGAAATAAACACGAATAAATTAGTTATCGACCCGCGGCAAAGTCGGATTTCGCTTCCCCAAACTACCGCCGAAGACGACCTGCCAACACGACAATAGCCGCTCATTTTTGTCATTTTTTAATTACGTTGTACGTTAAAATTGGTTGAAAACTAAAAAAAAAAAAGTAATAATCAAAGACCGCCCTCGCCGGATCCACTCGCAAATTCATTACTCTCCTATTATTTCGCTCGCTTCTTTTATTGCTCTACCGTCGATGGTAGATTTTGTAAAAGAAAACAAAATTAAAAAAGCAAAATGCGAGAGAGAGAGAGAGAGAGAGCTTAATGGAAAATGTTGCCTTCGTGAAATTTCCCCTCGAAAGCTTGTAAAACCGTAATTGACTTGTCTTAATTGAATTAGACGTGCCGCAATAAGTTATTTTCATTGAAAACGACACCAACCTTTTAATATTCATACACACACACACTCTACCTTTCCTACCTTCGTATATATACAGGGCGTTAAGAAAAAGCGTGGCAAACTTTAAGGGGCGATAATATGACCCAAGATGAGCAGAAACGTCTTAGCGAACATGGGCCCGGAAATGGACCGTTACGACGATACGGAGGATTATTTCTTTTTGCAGCATACGACTTCTTCATTCACAAAACGTGCATTTCCTTGTGGCTGCTTTGTCACACAGAGTTTGGAGCTGATGTTTGGTGGTTAATGACAATTTTTGGAATTGTCGTCATCGATGGTCGTGCTAATGGGAAATGTCAGAGAAACTCTATGTCTTTGTGTTGAAGCTGAACATTTTCACAGAAAGTTTACAGGCAAAAATCGCACAGATTTAAACCCTCCAGCTTTCTTTCTTTGGGGATATTTGCAAAGCTTTCTGCATGTTGCGCTCAAAGAGCTCGAAGCCCTTGTGGCAGACAGGCCGTGGCTGCAGTGAAATGGAAGAAGGGCACTTTGAACATCTTTGTTTTTTCTTCATAGTTTGCATTTTTATTTTTTTTTCATAATTCTAAACAAAATAAAAGTTGCAAAATGTTTCGCATCTCCTGACTTTCTGTCAATCTTCTGCCAGAGTGTCGCCCTGTGAAGTTTGCGACGCTTTTCATTGACACCCCGTATACAGAGGAGGAACCTAATCGAGTGGCGGCGCCGATTTGGGCATTGGTACCAGCGGCAGCAGTTGGTAGTTGGCGGCTTGTCCGTTCTTTGGTAATAGCATTAGGCTAATTATGCGGCGATAGGGGAGCGACGAGTGCAAACTTTGTTAAATAAATAACGGTAATGCGAGCGGCGCAAACTGCGAAAGAAAGACGAACAAAAGACGATTAATGCAATCGGATGCTGCATTTTAAGAAGGAACTTCTTTAATGAACACGGCCGAAGATAAGGATGGGAGGATAGAGATGATTAAGAACGTCGCCGTGATCGAATCTGTCTTAATTTAATTCGAATCGGACACTTTTCCTTCACGTTTCATACATGCAAATTGTGTTAATGTCGAGAGACAAGAGCAAATTTGATTTGCCAATTAAATCGCCGTCTAATTCGTCATCCAATTAAAAAATGGGAGATATTTTGGGAACGTTTGCTGTTCCAAGGATCCTCTTGTAGAACGGAGGCATTAATTAACCATTAAAATTCAGCTTATAATATTAAGCGCGTTCATTTTCCTTCATCTGCAATTCTCTCATCCATTCGTACCGTTCGCTCCTTCTTCTCTCGCATTTTTTGCAACTAATAAAACTAATTTCCTTTAGGAACTTGAACGCTTTGAAGTGATACAGCAGCGGCAGTAGTTGCGTTCCTCGAGAGTTTATGCAAATTATTCATACAACTGGAATAATCCCATGATAGAATAAATCAAACTGTGTGTGTGTATGTCTGGATAAGGCAAAGAAAACGAATAGAAATTATCAGTTATTTATGGAGAAGCGCAAGGAATAATTTAAATAAAATACAAGGAATTTGCTTCAGTGTCGCTTTTACTGTTGGTGCAATTGTTTCTTTTTCAGTACGCAGGTGTGCCATTAAAAGACATCTTATTACAGCCGATTGTACACGTTTCTTTCCCGTTTTGTTCTTTAAATTGTAATTCCCGTTTGCCAATAACTTCTTGCTGGAACCGAAATGAAAAAGGGCCGCTTGTTGTCTTTCCGCCCTCGCGTGCGTAGCGAAAATATTCCGCCCTTCTTCATAACCTTTTTGCGGAGTTTACTTTGTCAGTGACTTCCGTCCGTCCATCTCGAGCGGAATTTAAATTCCTTGCCCTTCTTCGTCCATTTAGCAATCGACCTCTGTCAACCGTCTTCGTTCCATTTGCTACTCCTCTTATTGCGGCTTTGATTTCCGCCAACCGTTTCATTCAAAAGAAGTTCTTCCTCTTGTTTTCCGATTTCATTGCGCGTTTATTCATCGCCGCTCTCCGTTTATTTCCATCGTTGCTTTAATCTTTGTTCGATATTTATTTTGCAATTTCTGCGAAACTTTTCGTAACTTATTTACGCGATTTAATGGCGTTCGTTATTTTAGAAAGCGGATTTCCGGTCCGTTTTTTTTTTGTTTCGTCTCTTTCGTAAATTTTCTATTTAATTAGGAAACATTTTAAAGCCTCCTCGGCGCTACGCACCGGCAGAGGAAAAAGAGTAATCCGATTTTCGATGGCGAAAAATTCGATTATCCCTCCTTTTGCCATCGAATAATTTCTGCGAAACGTTCTCTTGTCTCGCGCGCTAATAACGATGAGTTCCCGAGCGGAAGAGGTCCTCGTTTTTCTTCTCGATCCTCATTTTTAATACGTGTGAACCCGAGTCCTTTATATTAGTATCAAGTTCATCGGCGTGTGTTTGTTTTGCAAAGCCCTCGAGCTCTTCTAATACCGTCGTCGACGTGGTTGTCGCCCGAAAAACCGAAAACCTGTTATGCAATAATAATATTCGGACCCCGGAAGTCTGTCGTGGACGCCCGGCAGATGGCCGGCTTCCTTCCGCGCCTTCGAACATCCGGCTCGACGAAAACTTTCCATCGTTTCCCATCGCTCGCCTTCCTTTATATAAGTTTATATACCATTCGGTGGAGATAAAATTGGCAACGTTTGGCGAAGGAGGAAACGCGCGGATGGATGGACGTTTTACGAAAAGGAGGAACTGAAAACAAAATCACTTTCGCACGGTCAGTTTGCTGCAGCATCGAGAGCGAGGCGTCAGAATTGTGTTTTATAACGTCGTTATTTTTCGTTTGTTTCGTGTTTTATTTGCAATTTTTGTCGCAAAGAAAATACATCAAAGCCTCGAACGAAAGTGCGAGGACGGCGAAGAATGAAATTGACCGTAAATTGTCCTAAGAATGTAAAAAGCGCCCCCGCGAACGATAAAGCCCTCCTCTATTTTGTGCGTAGGGAAAATAATAAAATTTGAGTGCAGCTCGTTATAAACGCCGCGTTTGTTGTTCCTCTTATTTTTGCACCGTTTCGCAAAATGCAAAAGGCGTTACGCATCGGCGATTTTGTCGGTTTTCTCTGCGGATTTTTGGCTACCGTTCGCAAAACCGTTTTAAAATTAAACTCAATCAAAGCAAATAATTTGCAGCAACGAATTCTCTCTTGTGAATCATCGCAAACTAAAAAAATTGCACGGAAAGAAAGCGGCAAAGAGAAACGGTGTCGGAGACGTTACAATTATTATTAAAGCACGTCTCGTTCGTTCGCATATTCCAATAATCCCTCTCGCCCTCGGTATCATCTACACTTCGTTTTATTACATTTTCGCGACTGCATTAACGCGAATCTTTCATACACTTTTCCCTTCGCTCTTAACACTTGTTTCGCGATATCACTTTGCCGTTCGCAGGCACGTTTTCGCTCGCTTTTTTTGCGTAACTTCTCGCATATGTCTCCGAGTGACGAAGAAAATCCGCAATATTTCCCAGACTGATGACGATGCAAATCTCGTTACTCTGTCTCCTCAAGGAAGCAACTGTTATTTGTAATGAACGATTCAACGACTCTTCCTTATCGTTGTCTCATTGTTATCTTAAAGTTCCCGTTAATATTAATAAAGTTACGATCGGTAATTGTTTGTTGGTCCTACGGGCAACAACGGGGATCGGGGGATCGGGCGAGGTTTGGTTGCAATTACAACTTCCCTAATAAATAAATTTAATGTGGGAAGCGACAAACATTGCGTGAGACAAGGAGGATTCGTTCGGTGCGAGTTGCAGACGCCGAATTTAGGGAAGGAGTTTCGCATCCCTCGGGGGTTCGCGTCCCTTGTCCTTGATGCCACGTTATACCTCACCTATTACTATCATCTGCGAAATACTAGTAGTGGCGGTGAAGACAACTTTGAATATTGCTATAATGTCATTAGGCGATGATGGTACTCGTGACGGTGGAAAGCTCACGGATGAATGATGATATAGTTTCGGAGCGAAAAAAGCGTGTGTTAAGAGCCAGAGAGAGAGAGAGAGGGGGGGGGGGGATGAGGAGCCCTTTGAAGCTTTTAATACCGACGATATACGGTTTCGGAAATTGTTTTATACCGAACATTTCCATAGAGGTAATATTCGATCGATTTTAATTTGATCGCCGGTTAATTGAATTTAACGAGGAGTTCTTCGTCGACGATCACGGCGACGATGGCAACGACGTTTCCACGTCGGTGGATCGTGTGTGTTTGTGTGTGCGATCAAGTTAAAGCGAAATTTTCATAAAAGTAAACTTTTTCATCTCGCACGCGAACGAAATCCGTCCTCCCGTCCTCCTCGCGCCGAAACTTTGCGGAAACTGCGGAATCGCAAAAGAAATATGCGATGGATCGAAGAGGGACGAAAAGTTTTTGCCTTCCATCGACATACACGCGGTTCGCTTTCCATTCAACATCTTTATTCCATAAAGATTACAACGAGGAGCGTGTGTAACCGTCACGTGTGTGTGTATGTAGATTCTTTTGAAATTTCACCCCTAACTTTGATTTCGTTCCCTTCTTTTTGATTTCGTTTCCTTCGCATTCCATCCACTTATTTCGTTCGCCTCTACCGTTACATATTGTTTTAGTTTATAGGGAATTGTAAAGTTTCTCGTGCCGATCCTCTTCCGTTCTTTTTCTTCATTCGCCATCGGAAACTTTGCAAACTGGCGATTCTCGCGATGGAGGGCAAAGCGGGATCGTCGATCCTGAATTATTTATGTTGGCGAGGAAGGGCCGTTTTCTTAATTAATTAATGATCGTCTCTCGTTAATCGCTTTAAAAGCTCCGCCGGACCGTTTTTATCCATTCTCCAGCTCGCGCTCTAATTCAATAAAAATTCATTTCCTTGTTGTCCTCGCAAAACGAGCTTTGTTGCCTTTATCGTTGTCGAAGGAAAGCGTTTCGCCCTTCGAAGTAATCTAATTGGTATTAATAATCATCTTAAAAAGCGGGATAATAAATTTTCATTCGTAGAGGGTCGGCCCTTTAGGATGCCGCTTTTTAAGACCGTTTTAAAATGGCCCGCTGCCATTTTTACCATTATAACTTATATGGTCGTCCATATAATTTCGCCCTTTTCGATAGTACACGTTCGACTAACGCTTACTTCCGGTCTCGCCCAAAATTTACGCCAGTTTAGTGCCCTTTTCGCCCGCTCGAAAACAATGGGGGCCGCTTAATTTCTTCGGCGCTCCAACCAGATTTTTTATTGCTAACCATTGAATTGTTAAAGTCGCGAGGGCAAATTTAACGTCCTAACGACCCACACCGGGGGCTTCGATAGTTTCTTTTTATTCTTATCCGCCCTCTTACGCTTTCCATTTCGAATCTCCTCCTGCATACATGTTGATAGTAAAAATTATATTGAAGGGGATGCTCGTTAAAAAATATAAAAAACAAATCGTTTGGTATGAGGACGGTTATAAAAACATCCCTTATTTCACTCGCCGAGAGATTCGTTTTAAAGATAGCGTGGGTTTTATTCATTTTTGCGCGAGTGACGAAAAAAATGGCACTGTCGAAAATATGCGCCAGTTAAAGGCGGAATGTTTTTGTGCCGGAAGTGCGGTTGGTTGGACCATTTAAAGTTAAAGTTAAACTGTGGCAAAATTTGGAAAAAGAAACACGAAAATGAAGGAGAATCAACGGACTTTAACGGATTCTGCAAGTTTTGCGCTACCGCTTTGGAAATTAACGAACGGCGAGGAGGAAAGAGGCGTGTTTCCGCACCTGTTGTACTGAGTAATTTATTTTTCGTCCGTCGAGGGAAGAGGGACATAAAAATAAATTACCCAGCAATTTTGCGAAAGAAATCAAACTGTTTACAGTGATATTCCAAGAAGACATCGATCAAGTGAATTTAACAATTTTCTCATTAACTCCGAACTCAAATCGAATTATTGAACCGCCTCCTTTTTTTCTTTTGCAGCTGTTATTATCGATCGTGCGAAAGTTGCTTTGATGGAAATTAAAAAATTTAATTTTGACGAACCGAAGAGGACGAAGAAGAAGGTGTAGGGTACGTGCTTCCATAACGAAGAAAACGAACAAAGAAGTTAATGGTAACGGTCCGTGCAACCTTAAAAAGTAAAACTTTAAATTGTATGGAGGCCCTTGTCGTGCTCTTCCTTTAAACAATCTTTTCGACCATTAAACCATAACCGGGACGTCGCGGGGGCCGAAACCGTAACGAAAAGAGCGAAAAGCGAGCGAGCGAGAAGCCCTTTTCGGCCGAACAGTAAATCGTTTATAGTTCTTTTTGGCAATTCCTTCGTTGCGTCATTATTTGCACACCGTGACCCATACGCACGCAGAATAAAATCGCTCTCTTGCAAGCAATGAAGGTGCGAAAGAGACAAAGCGAGGGCGATCTTTTGGTAGGTGAATGACCCTCATTTTCAATTATTCGACCCTTATTATTATCTCGCTTTTTTATTCGATTTTGCAATTTTGCTTGGTCTTCATACTGCATCATTAATTGCCATGAAAATGCAACTTTTTCTTGTCGTAATTCGGCGACGTGGAAAAAACGATTTGCAAAAAAGCTAATTTTACAAGACGATCGAGTGGAAAATAATTTACGGATGAGCGTTGTCTTGTGAACGAAGAAAAAGAAGCAGGAAATTAGCATGATCAAGATTTGGCAAACAAACTAACGGATTTAATAGCTAGACTTTATTCGGCAATAAAAGAAGTTGATGGTTTCTTACGTTCTACACCGTCTTATTATTACACGCGAGATATCTCTGTTATTCCGTGCGATCTCTCGCCCGATTATTCGCTGCTAATAAAATCCCGTTATCTTGCATAAATTTGCATCCATCCCGAAGGAACGAGCAAAAAATGCGCAAATTTCTTAAATAAAACGTACAGCGAGAGAATAAATGGGGAGGCGTATTGTGCGTGTGTGTGATAATAAAAGGGCAATCGAAACTATTCAAATACGGTCCCTTTCTTCTTGCCTACAGTAGATATTTTAACGGCGTCATCCCGTCATCGAAAGTAAAAGGGCGATCCCGGCGAGTAATAAAATCCGTGGAGAACGGACGGCGAGGGTACGTTTAATGCGGCTATAAGTTATCCATCCATCCGACCAACCAACCGTTCCATTCTTTTTGTTCCGCTTTAGAGGGTGCAAGTTTTAATGATGGCCCATAAATTTTCGCCCAAAACGCCGTCGATGAGAAATCGTTCCCGTCCACCGTTTTCGGCCATTGTCTCATCAACTGCTTAACAATAAAGGAAAGTCCTTCTGCCTCAAGAACAATTCGATTCTTTTTACGAGAAAACCTTGTTATTATAGGCAACCAACTTTGCGCGTCCTTATTGCGTTGGTTTTAAGTCTGAAGGCAGATTGCGTTTCGTTGTGGAAATCTAAAGAACGTTCATGGAAAACGAGCGCAAATAATGATTCATTTCGAGTTTGAAAATAAACTAATTGCAAAAGACGCTTTTCCAGCGCAATTAATTAGATATCTCAGGGAGATTCGAGCTTTGCCAATAGGCTTTGATGTGGCTTTTGCTAATAATTTGGTAAATTAAATTAAGGCCCGTTTTGTTTTTGTTTTGCCATCCATTCGTTATGGTGAACAACGAATAATATAAACAGAATAAATATAAATTTCGTTTTCGTTCGTCCTTTGAACGTGGAAAAAGTCGCAAACAATGGACGAGACTCGCTATTAGTTTTTTGCCGCTTGAAGACTCTTTTTATGCGTACTTTTTTAAATAAACAAATTATTATTAGTTCGCAGTGAATGAGAAGTCTATTAACTTCGAATGTTAAATTGGAAAAATAGTTTTCTATACAAATAATAGAAGTTGATTCGTATTCCTGCACGGAGTAAATAACGTTATGAGAAGAGCAAAAGAGAAAAAGACACGACGAATTTTTCTTTGCTGATTTATTTCGTTCTCCATTCACATCCAATCTATTTATTATTAATATTATTTCTCATATGCATGTATCCGTGTACTTATTGCGAATAAATCTGATTTATTATTAGTTGAATTCTTCGTTGGAATCGTTGAGACGGAGAGATCGTTTATTTCCATTTTAACATCGTCGTAGTTATATTTTTTTCCCGAGCACGATAGAATTGTGCCCTTTAAGAATCGATTGCGTACGGCGAAGACATCGATATTTTCGCAAGATGTTAAACATTATTGAATCTATAACAATATTTTTATTTAATTTAGTTTTCCTCGCGTGGATGATCTTTTCAATGTTCCCCACACTCTTCCTGTTATTGTTAAATGTTAAAGACGAAAGATTCGACAAATTGGAAAGACGATAGTGAAAGAAACCTTATCTCTTTTCATTTTCGTTCATTATTCAATCTAATCCAGATATTTTTCGCAGTTTAATAAAATATTAAAGTCGCGCACTACGTACGAGCGATATTAAATTAGCGAAGCATTTACCTTTAGTTTTTTTCTTCGTTCGCAAGCGAATTGAATATTAAATTTTTGCTAACGCGTTAACGTTTCGCTAGGATTAAATGATGATAACATCGGCGGTGATAAATTGAAGCGAGAGAAACGTCTTCGCAGAGCGCGTCGTGCGAAATGAAGATGCCAAAGAACCTGGGGAAAACGAGGAGAAGAAAGAAGAAAAAACCTGGGGACCGGTTGCTGCTGCTGCTGTTGTTGTTATCGCGGAAGAATTACAATATTCCATGAATAATAATAAGTGCGGATCCTTCCCGGCGATCATTTTCCTTTTACCGTTCCTCCGACGCCGCCGTCATCGCCTTACCTTCGCGTCAATCTGTTGAATGCTCACCGTTCACCATAAATCACATTTTCAATTCATGCCGGTCAGGATTTGCATAAGATCGTTTGTATTCGCGCGATTCCCATCATCCGTCATTAACACGTGTTTCTTTCTTCATCGCGCGCTCTAAACGGATTTGGATTCGTTTTATGTTGTTACAAGAAATAAATAGCCTTGATTTGGCTCGCTCAGATCGTTCGCTTCTCTTTGTTAATACAACCGGAATCCGGTGGCGTCCATTTAAACAGAGATAACAATCGATCGCTTATTCATTTCTCTCGCAAATGTCCGTGTTGATGTCCGCTTAAAAGTTGCTGCAAATGCCAAATGAGCAATTCCGCTCGCTTTAAATCATCGCTGCCGAAGCTCGAAGCTTCTGATGGACTAAGGCCAAAAGATGATCTCAAGATTGCGCCAATTAATAAGTGAACGTTTCGATTTGTTTGCAATCGTGTTCTCATCGTTCGATTTGATTCCTTTATCGGCGATTGTTATTTAAACGATCATAATTCCGTGTCGAGAGTTAATTTTTTAATTAAAGCGATTATATAAATAATCGTTTGGCACGTTATTCGCGAAAATAATTCGATACATACGTTTGAAATTTCACACTCTAACGGTCACGAGCGTTTATTTATTATTAAGTGGGAAATAATTCAGTTTAAGCGACGGCGATAATTGGCCGTTGCATTTTCGTTCTCAAAGCGACCGTTCGCTGAACAATTTGATTCGCAACGTTTAATTTATTTGCACGACGAGAAACGACGATTTTCGCAAAGATGCGAGGGAACGGCAAAGGGATCAAAACGTTTCGTTAACCGTTCATTGTTATCTTTAACAACTCTTTTAATGCTCCGCAGTGTAAAATGTGATCTTTCGAAAATTGCCATCACTTTCGACCATTAATATCAGGTTGGTGCGTAATTTCCAGCCTTCGACAACGACCAGGGACATTTTAATTTGCTTCAACAAACACATCAACTTCAAACTACTAAATTTCTTCAATGAAGCAATCAAAAGGGAACGGGAAAATCCGAAATAGCGTAGAGAAAGCTTCTAGTGACTAATAGTAAGCTTTTCTTTGGTGCTGAAAATTATGCACCAACCGGACAGAATTGAACGTTTTAATTTGCTGAAAATTCTCTCAAGGCTAATTTAATAACGTACGACTCGTTTATTTTACGGTGGTAATCGCGAACGGAAAACGTATTATCGTTTAATTATAAGATTGTCGTTGAATAAATGCATAAATAGCCATCAAACAGCGATAATAACCAACATTAGCTTATTTATTGCCAACGAGCAACAAGAAGGAAGAGAACGAAGGCTCGCTTATTTGTTTATTTATCAAACTATGCCTTAAATGAATTATTAACCGTAAAATATTGGCTGCACACGTACAATTTATCCAGTAATATTGTGTCGTTATTGAGGCGCTTTTTCTTGCATTTTCCTTCTCCATCTCATTCTTTCGCGTTCATTCGTCCTCCCCTCGCGCTGGCTATTATTAATCTTATCGTTTACTGTAATGTATATAATGAAAAAGGGAAAATACGAGAACAACTCGTGAACGAAAATTTATTGAACTGTGTCCAAATGAGATATAAATTTATTTAATAATAATGCTTAACATTCCGTCGTTGACGTGAATTCGATGTAAATTATTTCCAGATTAGACGAGATTTAATTAATCTTAATCCTCGTCGATTGAAAGTAAGTTACCCTCGTGTTTCCTTCGCGAAAATCCGCCTCATTTGCGCAAAAAAAAATGGTTCTTCGTCTACTACAATTTAACCGTAAGTTGGTCTCTCGTTGTTGGAGTTAGAGGAATTCGTGTGGAGGGTTAAATGAATTTTTCTCGATTGATTGAATTTACGGTTCGTTTAATAAATAAAACGGTAACATTATAATACACATTTCATTTTTAAATAATAATAAATCTTAAATTATCAATAAAAAATTAATGTATTTTACATTAAATAACAACAAAATAGCTAATATTTCTGTTCAAAATAAATTATTACGTTTAAAATTTAACATAGAGAAAGAACGAGATAAATTAACTAAAAAATAATTAGAATTACACGCAGCTTTTTGTTTGCTTCTTTTGGTGCGAACACTTTACATTAATTAACGTCCGAAATGATTGCTTAATTATTATTTACAATTACATTACAAAATTCGCACCATTGGCAAAAATTCGCAGCGGCCGCTTACTACTATTTTCCTCGTTTTTTTTTTGTACACAGATGCGGACGGTTTTGCTTCAGTTCCTACGGGTTTTTCCATAAATTTTTCCAATCGGCTAAAAGAAGGAACGATACGCGTACGGTCTAACTGCGGCTACACCTAGAACGAAACCAATTTGCTTTTGTAATTAATTATACGAAAATGATATTTGCGAGAAGCAAAAGTAACAAGCCATTAAACCCCATGACCAATTCTTAATTGTTTTAATTGCCATTAGAACGCTCCTATCGGTTAATTAAATGATTGAATTTTGCATAATTCGTTTAATTGCTCCCCTAAACTCGATCGAGTCGAATCGAAGACAAAGAGGAAAAATAAACCATTCGCAACGAGCGTTTATTAATTTGCATTCGGATTATTATGATTAAAAGAGCGTTTAGAGCGTTCGTACGAAACTTTTATCCCAATCTAAACGATATTATTATTGTTTCTCGGTGAAAGGACGGTGGAAAATAGAAAGCAATCCAATATGCACGCGGTCTGGGGGATTTAATTGCTGGCAAATAATAATAATAGTTAGTACTAGTGCAGCATTTTATGATTTTGTAACGGCAATAATATGAAAGTCCAATTGCAATCGCAACGGTTATTATTCCTATGCAAATCTCTTGTTAATGCCTCCTCAAAGTCGAGAACCAAAAAGAAAAGCAAAATGACGTAGTTGGTTCCTTTAGTTTTAATTGATAAATTTAATTAATCGTAACAAGATTGATTCGAATCGAGAGACTTCAATAGTTGAATTGGGCCCATCCTCAATAAACGTCCTAAAGAAGCTATGAGAGAGCATCAGGTGGAACTCAATTCGTTTTGCCGTATAGAATAAATAAGCAAAGATTTAATTTATTCCATTGTGAATGTGGGAGAAGAAGTAGAAGAAAAACGGTTCAACTATTCGAAGCACGTCAAGGCGAGAAACTGAAAATATCAACTGGATCATAATAATAATTACAATAACGTATAAAGAGACCTTTAGAGAGAACAAAACAAAATTGTATTTATCGATACGGCACGACATTCGATTAGAAAAAAAAAGCGAAGGTGTCCATGTCGATAAACGATCGTTACGGCAAATTAAATCGTCGCGTGTTAATCAAATCAGTCGGTCGCCGATTGTTGAATGCGAAATTACGAGACAATAACCACGCTTCCATTAAGTACATAATAAAGTCGTTACGATTCGATTATCGCTCTTTTTCCTTGCGCCCAGGTTCGCTAATCCGTTTCGAAGCCGACGCGAATAAACGAAACGTTTCACGCCACTTCGCAACAATTAACATTGTTTCGACGACAATTAACAAAGAACGGGCGAAATGCCGAATGCGGAACTCTCGACTAAATCGGCGACTCGTTTTTCTTTTTCGTAATTTTGTAACGAATTTTTCAAAAATTAATTCGTGTGTTACATAAAGGCAATTAAACGAGAAAAAGAACCTTGAAAGAGTGAAAATGCATCGCAACTTGTCCAACGTTTCTCTTTCGTTCACCTTGACTTACAGCGAAACGTTCCCCGTGAATTATGTAACGTAAACGGAGGCTAATTGAAAATCTGCATCATCATCGTGAAGACGTTTATCATCTTTCATAGGAAACTGATTGTTGAACTAATCCATTAAAATAAAAGGGCCATAAACGCAGTTTATCTCGAGCAATAATTCTATAAACGATTATTTACAATTACTTATCGCAGAATTGTCGCTTTAAAACGATAATTGCTGCCAATTTTCTTGTTTTTACAACATAATTGGATTAACAAATCATTTAACAAATCCATAATGAATTGATTTTTATTAATAGCACGTTGGATTAATCGAATTTGCAATGCTAAAACAAAAATTAATAAACGAAACCGCAAAGCCCGGCGCATCCACCAAAAACGCCGCGTAAAACTCGATGCCAATTTTTTACAAAATTCCACGTTTGTCGCCTGCCTACGTGATCAACGTCAGTTTTAATTCACCTCCGGTTCGATTTTAATTATTATCCGCGACCGTAACCTTGGTCGTATTACTGTCGCCGATCGGCAAAAAGAAATTGCAATTTTCTATTGCCGTTAACGTTCGCCGGGGTCATCGATTCGCTTATCAAGGTTTTATCGATAAGCATTTTGCAATCGATCCCGAGCACTTTTGCGCGAATTGTCGGCCACCCGTTTATTGTCGAGCAATATGCAAATTGGAGATTATTTACCGAGAAACTTTCGCGATGTGGGCGAATTTATCGTCCGCTCGCTTTATTTTTTCGGCACTTTCGCCCCGGGGTGCAATTTATTGCGGGCAACCGCAAAATATATTATCGAACAACAAGGCATTCATCATGTTATTTACGGCGCGTTTGCCCGAAGTTTACGCAGATTAAATTGTACTGTTTACGAAGAATTTCGGTCGGCGAATTGTTGCGGAAAGGACGTCCGAAAGTAAGTTGACCGATCGTCGACGAGATTGACTGATACGCAATTTAAACTAATTCGAACGGAAGAAGGTCCGAGGGAGGAAAAAGACGACGGAAACTCCGACGACTCCTTTACGTCATTTAATCTCGAATAGTTTGTCTGATTATTGTTCGTAACAGGAAAGTTTGGAGAACAATTCCTCTCTCGCTCCGACTTTCGCTAATATTAAACAAAGTTTGCCTCGCGCTGATTGTACGCCTGGCACATTTGACTTGACGATGGCCCTTTGTTTGACACCGTGGTTAATCAGTTTTCAATTTTCGCAAGGGGACGAATTTGATGCGAGCAAATTAAATCACGCTTTGCGCAATGAAGCGACGTTTCCTTTGACGGCGACAATGGCAACAACAACAACGCCATCGTCATTATCGAGCATCGTTCTTAGTTTCAGCGCGATTGACCGCGAGCCGTACAATCGACCGCGATTGATTTGACTTTTAAGAAAAATAATCCGTGAAATTAGCATTTTACTTGCACAATGACTCCTTTGCAATTACTATTTTGCTCGCGAAATTATCGTTCGTAACGGGCCATTGCCAAACGCACGCAACGGTGTTGCACAAAAGGAAAAAGCAAGTAAACAATTGCCATTATTATTAATTAAAAATTACGTAATCGGAATTAATTCGCAGCCGTTATAAAATAATCGTTTACGAACTGTCGTACGCAAAAAATTGCGCGATAAGCATCATTGATTAATGAAGGTTGCGGATTAATTAACGAAACTAATTAATCGCCGTTCTAAAACAAATCGATTTCTTTTCGTTATTGATTATCGGTTACTATCGAAACGATCTTGTTCTCATTTACTTTTTGCCACGTATCGCCGCTGCTAATATTTTTTTCGCGAGTCCGCTTCGCGATAAGCAACGAGTGGACAAATGAACACGCCGAACACTTCCGCAAGGTTAGAAATGACAAAACAAGGCGCAGTTAATGAATGAAAGCCGCCGAAACTTGGATTGAAACGAGAAACGATAAAAACGGGGGGCGTCTTACGTTTATTGGGCGGGATGGGGGGCACCTGGAAAAGAGAAACAGATAACGCACGGTATTTACAAATTATTTACAAGCTCGCCGTGCGCGCATTCGCGTGCGAATTTTACCTCGATTCGGCGGCACGAAGCCGTAGCCGGACGCGCCGACGACGACGCCGCTCGTCTGCCCGTTGTCGCCGGGCGGCGGCGGGAACAAGATGGGCCCGGTGTTCGCCCTCGGGTCTCGCGCGGATAACGCGCCGCCGCCCCCGTTGTACTGGCCGAGATCGAAGCCGTGTTGGCTTCGGACCGAAGCGACCAACGCCAAAATCAACGAGACCAACGACAGCTGCAAAAGAGAAGCAACGGCGAGTTTATCAACCGGACCTTTCGTCGCAATGCGCACAAATTAAGTATTATCGGTTGCATTTTCGAAACGAAGCGCTTCTGCGCTCGGACTCGCTTCAACGCGATGGTTTTGCCAACGAAAGTGAAAGCCACTTTATCGTCATCGTCGTCATCACAATGCGTTCACTCGTATATACCGGGATTGTTAATTGATTCGATTGAATTAATCCCCATTGTCGCCGGTAGGCCTGTTAACGTTCGATAGCGCGATATTGCGCCCGGAGTCGAGGGTCTGGATGTGGGCGATTGAGACGAATCGCCGTGCGAGTTGGAGTCAAATTTGCCATTTTTTCATTCGAAGATCGGTCGGAAATTAATTTAATAAATGGCAAATTGCGTAACGCAGATACGAAGTGGGCGATGTTATCAATTGATTCGAATGCGTTTGTTTCGTTTGCAAGTGAAACTGTTTCGTACGTATTATTAGCAAACATATGGAGTTTGCTTTTCTTTTGCCTCTCGCAATTTTCGAGTAGATGTCGAGGGAATGGAATCAGAGCGTGAATAATCAAGAAACGTTTTGGTTTGTTGTTGTTGTTGTTCAAAGAGTTCGTTATTTCGATGTTGGCAACAATATGAATTAGCCTCTTTTTTGAATTGAAATCAATTAAGGCCCTAAATTTAATGAATCGATGTCTTGTTTTTACAATCTCGCGCCAACTCTTTGCTCGTTTCTTTTCTCCGCGTTTCATTGCGAGTCAAAGAAAAAGCGGTTTGCGAAGTTTCTAAACAACGTCACTCGTTATTGCCATCATCATTAGAATTTCTAGCACGCGTCGAATGCCAAATTAGAGATAAACCATCATCGACGAATCGTTTACGTGTACACAGACCGATTAATGGTTGTAGCAACACCTCGTAAACTTCTTTATTTCTTCTTTTACACTGTTTGCCACTTACTTTTCCTCGAACAAATAGAAACAGTTTTCAAGTGAACAATTCGTAGTTTCTTTGATTTGAAGTTATTGATCAACAGCTTGAAGGACTTGAAAGAGTCTGGTTGTATTAAAAGAAGAACAATTTCCCGATTAAGAGGCACAACAAAGCAAATTCTTTCGAGATGCATCTGATTAGTTTCTCTCTCTCTCTCTCTCTCTCTGTTTTAATAGTTGTCATCGAGCCACACATTCTTTCGCATCGATAAATTAAAGCAGTTTCTTTCTTCGGTCGGTTTGGTAAGACGACAATTTGCCAGTTCTTATATAAGATTGCATCACCGAGAGAGAAAGAGAGTTGAAGTTATTTAAATAAGAATCGAAACGAGGTGTCTTTGCATTTTGCCTTTCCATATGTTTGAATTACAATATTTCTTGCCATACAAAAGGAACAGTGTCGTTGGAGTGATGCCAAACACACTTTCGGTTCTTAAACCGATCCGACTTCAATGCCACCGGTTGTGTTGCTGGGTATGAAAGGAAGTTTTCGAGCAACGCAGCGCCCTTTTATTTGCAATTGCAATTTTGCTGCCACGATTAATAATCAACAAACGCTTTAATTGTTTAATACAGTCAAAGACATTCATGGCTCTTTTCTTTCGCACTCTTTTTTTCATTAATTCGCTTATTTTACTTTCATAAAATCCATTTGATCTATTCATGTGACCACAATAATAATAGAAAGCAAGCGATTTATTCTTTGTTTTTGCCATCGTAATTAAAGAAATTAATATCTTTAACGACAACAATCGGTTTTTCTTTCTTAATAATTAACCATCGATTTTATTTTTTGACTCGTTTTTAGTTGATGGCTAATTAATAAGGACTTATTCGAGAGAGCGAGAGAGATTGGAATGTGATCCATTAAAAACGGATAAGAGCCGATAAAAGCGGCGGGACTAGTTCGCATAAAATTACAATTTGATATCTTTAAATATTTATAAGCGCCAACATCTCCCGGACTTTTTAACGATTATGACGGTCGCAACAAAAACAAGTCGAATGGCATCGTAAAAGTATTGAAACTAATTAAATTGTACGAGGAAAACCGAAAGAAAACTGTTACGATTTCATCATTAATTTCTTCTACTCGCAATTATTATTTAATGTGATTGTTCTGGAGGAAGAAATTGTTGCCGTGTTAGGGTCTCCATTTAGGGTTCTTTATGACGTCTAATGACGACGATAATGGACTTAATTGCTCTTTACTGCCATCGAGTTGATGAGAAAGAGAAGAAGTAGAAACTGAGCCATATTACTTTTCCATTTCATGCTCATGCTTCTCGCGTTTTATTTGCACTTATTGTAAAATTGAATAAGTAACGAGCCGCTTTCGACGAACATCTGCCATATTTAATGCAAAAAATTAATAGAGAATTATTCTATTCAAACAGCGCAAATTTCACCGCCTCACAATTATTGTAATACACGCTTTCCTGTTTATAAAATACGAGAAAAAGAAAGGGAAAAATTCAATCCGTTTCCCGTTCCTTTTACATGCAAATCCAAGATTTCCTTAATCGATTTTTCCTCGGCCGATTTTTCCTTGATCGATTAATTCATTTAACGCACGCTAATATTGCTCAAGGTACAAACTTGTGGAAAAATGGAGAGATAGTGCGAATGATAGAGCAAAAAATTAGCCTTGAGAAGGTCAAATTCGCGTTTTGTTTTTTAAATTTCTCTCTCTCTCTCTCTTGAAATCGGTTTCCTTTCTATTTTTAATCGACCATTTTTCATCTAATTCAAGTACATTTCCGATATCCGTACGTTTCAGTGTCAGGAAAATAAATTAAGCCGGATTCGTTTCGTCCTGCACTCCGAGGAAGTTCCAATGAGTTTCGAAGGAAATATTCGCGTTTTATTGCAATATCATTGGATTGCAATTAGATGAAGGCTATAAATGCGATTTATTGACATCGGTAATTGTTTAAGGATTTAATGGTCCGATTGAGAATGTAATAACAACAATTAATTCCTTTTCGAAACTCGCCGACTTTCCTCCAACTCGGTGTCGTTTTCATTTCGTGTTTCACTCACACCGTCGCCAAATAATTAAAATTGCATAATTGGCTTAATTAATTAAGAGAATAATTTTAAGAACTTAATGGTCGACGTCCATTAACTATTGGTAGAAATATAAGTCTTTGTTTGCGCAATAACTAACGCACTCTCCTATCTAACGAAATTGAATTTTGTTATTAAGTCTGTTAGGAAATTGTACCGAAATTGCCACATTATTATCGTTACTCTACTGTAACGGAAAAGTCGTTGCGAACCGAGTTATTTATACATCGTTAGCCTAACTAAGGTACCTTTAAATCGTTTTCTCGTTGTCCTTCTATTAGCGGAATTAAAGAAAAATCGCGAGACACACAGAAACAAAACCGACGAATAAATCGAATAAATTCGAAAAAGAATGTAAATTGCAGAAAAAGCAGGGAAAAAATGAAATGTACTTGCATAATACGCGAACAATTGCTATTTCTTTTGAACAAAATCGTCTAAGAATTCGATTGCGGCTTTGATTTGCGAAATTAATTCATAATTAACGCGCACAAAATCGCAATTAATTGGATTCTTGTCGATTGCGTTCGCTCATTCTTTGATTGCCATTGATCTTAATCAACCGTTCATTAACGCTCGCAAAAAAATGAATTGTTTCCATTACAAAAGCCTTTCTTTGCAATCGTTCGATTAATGAATGAATTTCCACGAAACTAATGAAATAATTTGCAATTCGCGTTTGATTTATAGTATATCGCTGGATTTAATAGTAATTCAATTAAACTAAAAAAAGGAAAATAATAAGTGCGTTTTAACGCAATTTATTCGCTATTAATATAACATAATTATTGGCAATCTAAATATACCCGTCTATATTGCGATAATTGAATACGCACGCACACTTTTCGCAATTAGCCTGCATACCGTGCGATCGAACCGATTCGCGGGGCACGGAAACAAAACGGGAAAATTGCATCGATTTTACTCAACAATCGCCCGGTACTCCGATTGCCGTAAGGCCACCGGCTAATTAATTAATTGTCCGTACTTAAGAACGCAATTATTAGCCGGATCTTTGAACAATAGGAAACTATTTCTTTTTGCAAAAATCGATTAATTCGCACGCACGCACGCACACGTTAGAAATTTTTGCCATTCTGTCGCTCGTCGCATTTTCTCTCTAGCAATTTTCTCTATCAAACTCAACAATTAGAAAGAAAAAATAAATGAAAAATCGTTTCACTTACAAGCTTCATTATAGCGAACGGAAAATCTTCTTAACAGCACAAAAATCAACCGGCGATCGGACGAATGGTTAACGAATCGATTGGGGAGGAACTAATAACAAACTAATAAACTGGATGGTTATGATTTAGTTTGATAGTTTGGACTAACACAAACGCCCGTTTCTGTACCGTGTTATATATATACGAAGTTACAGGCCTCGACCGGCGAGGCCGACCCGCGGAAGAACAATCTCGCATTGACCGACCACCGGCGATACATTATTTTAACATTTTGCTTCTTCTTCTACTACTTCTTCTTCTTCTCGCTCGCACCACGCCGAAGGTCTACAGCACGATGTTAATTTCGCTTCTTTTTTTTCCTTCCTTTTTCGATTTTCTCGCTCGTCGTTTCGCATTTTGCAAACTGCAAATGATGACGGATCCTCTGCTACGCCGTCGTCCGGGAGCTTTATCCTATCCCAACGAAGCCTCAACGAAATGCTTGCTATTATTGTAAACTATAATTTATTTTTGTCTGTCATTATAGTGTTTGTCTTCATATTAAAGATGATTTCGCAACAAGTTAATCTTGCGAATAAAAAGTCTAGACATTTATGCAAAAACAAACCACTTAATTTCCACTAAGAGGTGTCTTTTTATTGAAAAACGAAACGTACGTTTTTCTTGTAAAAAAGGTTTTTCTTTGGCCAGAAAACAAGTTTTTCTCTAAACTAAAAATGGATCTTTCTCTAGCATAGCAAAGATCTTTCTCTAACCCAAAATAGGTCTTTCTCTAACACAAAGAAAAACCTTTTTCTAACACAAAATTCTTTCGTTGGCAAGAAAAAAGTTTTGCTCTAATCCAAAAAAGGTCTTTCGCTACCACAAAACAGGTCTTTCTCTAATACAAAGTGGACCCTTTTCTAACAAAAAGAAGTCTTTGACAAGAAAAACGTTTTCCTCTAACCCAAAAAAAAATTCTATGCCACAAAACAGCTCTTTCTCTACCACAAAGTAGATCCTTTTCTAACACAAAGAAGTCTTTGGCAAGGAAAAAGGGTTTCCTCTGACCCAAAAAGGTCTTTCTCTAATACAAAAAATGTCTTATTTTAACTGACACGAAAAAAGTTTGTCTCTGATCCAAGAAAGGGTCTTTATGTGACCCAAAAAAAACTTCTTTCTCTAATACAAAACGAGAGTCGATTCTTGCAAAAGATGAGGCATTCTTTTTCATTAGTAGCATATCATTCGATTTGCTATGACGAATGTAACAACAATGGATGATTGCAAATATTACGCGATTGCAACAGGTATAACAACAACAACGGAAAGATAATTAGTAAAATTCTATTGGAACGAGCGAACGAAATGGATTCGCTTAGAATTCAAATTTATTCGCTGCTCGACCCATTTTAACGAGACCCATTTTTCTTTTTGCGTTCTTCGAGAACCTTTAGAGTCGAAGGGAAAAATTGCGAATTTCAAACAAATTTTTACAAAATTAATAAAAAAAGTAAAAAAGGTTCACTCGATTTTCTTCTTAATGTGATTTAGAGCGTGAAAAATAATTTTTCTCGTACCCAAAGCACACACACACGTTATATTATTATACGTGATTGCAATGCGGTCATTATTAGAAAATAATTAACTCGTTTAATTCTCATTACTTTAATTGTTTCCAATGAATTGTGATTGCTAGTTAACGCGTTTCGAACAATCCTTCTCCTTTATAATGGAACGGGACCAATTAAATCATCGTTAAATCGAGGACGAACGGATCTTTGTTTCGTTCATCGAATTGATCGAAAGACGCGTACGAATGGAAATGCTGAAGACGGTTTAAAAGCTTTTAAACGCATTAACGCTCTGTTCGAATAAAATCAAGAAAACGTTGTCGCAAACTTTTGCGCATAAATAAATTTCAAGACGTTTTCCATACAAAGCGACAATTAAAATCGCGCCGATCGATGGTGATTATAACGATTTGCCATTAGAGCGAAGGCAAAGACAAATTTTATTTCTTTCCAAGTCTTAATCAGATTATCATGTCTGGTATCAAGGCGAAGAAGGCGTGTAAAAAGGCTCGTAAATTGATTGAACATTTTTTCTTCGTCCACAAGTTACACTCGACTAATTAGCGAATTAATCGCGTTTCGTATTGAAAAATCATTGAGATCGGAGATTAATCCTCGAAATAGATGGATGGGAAACGCGGTGGAGGTTCGTTCGATAATGACCCTCTTTAAACTTAATTCAATTAGACGCTCACTCCGTCGTTCTCGAGAGAGAGAGAGAGCGAGAGAGCGAGATCTCTTTCTAGCTATTTCCCCTCGTGATCATTGCTAATTATTTCTTTTTCGTAATTAATAATTTCACGGTGCCATGGGTCAGTTGATTGGTCGATTAATTACGATCGTCGTGTGTCCTTATGTGCAATTAAGATAAGTGCATGTCTCTCCGTGTCATAGATTTGAAAATCCCACGAAATTGCCCTTGGTCTTACTTATATTAAATAAAAGTAGCACACGAGCAAATCGTTTTATTCGCAGGTTTTGTTCCTTTCATTGCTTGCTAAACACACATTTTTGCCGCTGTTCCTTTTTCCTTCGCGTTGCATTAATTATTAAACGAATTTCTAAATTATACGGATATTAATACGCATTATTTTGCAGTATCAATCACGCGCTGTTTGGTCATTAAGCCTTTATAAATGGTAGTCGGTGCAGCTCGCAATCTATTTCTCGTTTTGCAGCAATTGGAATTAAATTTTATTGCATTTTTTTGCTATTCAAGATACCAATTTAAACGATCTCAATGCAATTATAAAAATAATCGCTGACGTTCGTAATATGCAATCGGTTCTCTCCTTACTATTATTATTCCTTAAGCCTTGAAATTATTGCTTTAGACGTTCGTAAATAAATTTAAGAATAGCGTTTTTTTTTAAGTAAAAATTGAAATTTGAAATTTAAATTTCAACTCTTTATACGTGCGATTTGCACGTAGTAGTTTAGACTTCTTGCACAAAAATCGTTATTATTGAAGCAAACAAGTCACGCTGTTGCACGCATTCTCAATTAGGAAAAAGTACCGTGAGCCAATAAACGATTTACGGTTTCTTTCTTTAAGTTGGTAAAACGCCAAAAGGCACAAGTTTTCTTTAACGTATTTCCATTTCAAGCGTTAAACGCTAATCGAATCGATCGTATCAATATCGCGATTAATTGATACCTCACTAATTAAGTAATTACCGATTGGAATGGCGGAGGTTTGCGCGATAAGAAAAAATCCATTTTACCTTCGCCACAAATCCGTATGTGTGTTAATAGAATTAATATGCAATTAATTTGGGACAAGCGTACATTGCAAATTATTAATTAATAATTATGACTACGTGCAATTATCGCGTTAATTAAACGGCTAAACAGTTGGAATTGATTTCCCTCAAAAGGCAATATCGCTGATCGGCGATTAACAAGATCAAGTGCTAAAATATATTTGCCAAAATGTTTTTTTCTTCGTCTTTCAGAGCAAATATAATAAACCTGTTTTAACATCAAACATAAAAGGCGAAGTTCAAGGTGTCCGATGATGATGTAGCATCGTGTTTGTTCTTCAGGAAGCACGATAACAAACCCAACAAAATTAAGCAGAAAAAATTGCACTTAAATTTGTCGAATGGCAATAACAATTTCAATCTCATAATTCCATCGACCTTCTTCCTCGTCTTCTCGCTCGTTCTCTCTCCTCGACGGATTTGAGTGGTAACATTAAAAAGTAAAATCGTTCACTTCCTTACCTCACACATTTCATTATTACTAATTCTTTCATTAACATTTTTTTTTTTCATTCCAAAACGAAAAAGAAATTTAGGGCAAGGTCTTTTGATGTTGTTACGTACAATTTAAAAATTTAAATCCGAAAAAGCAATCAATTCCACTAGAAATTTCATTCGCATAACTTTTATTGTCCCCCATAAACGCATTTATTATTACTTGTGACCTTTTGCACATAAATATTTGCGTATAATAATACAGTTTATTGCTTTTCCTTTTTTTCAGATTTCAATTTCTTTTTTGGTAAATTTCATTAAGACTCTCGTGTTTATTTCTTCGCTCTCGTTTAAATTGTATTATTGCAAATTTAATTACTCAATACGAACCGTTGGTGTCGAATATGTATTTATTACATTTCGTTTTACGTAATTGCAATTAATAATTACCAAATATTATATATGGAACAATTTAATTAGTCTCGGATTTATTGTTGGGTTTTGTGAAATAATACCCCATTAAAATTATAAATGACGAAGAAAATCGTACAAATATTCATTTCCGAATCCAATCGGGGTTTATTTCAATTACTCTCAATCATATTTCCAAGTTTCATTGGATTTAATCCAAAATTGCACCTTCAAGCGCGCAAAACGACTGCCAAAATCCTACGTGAATCTATTAATCGAAATTTTTGAATTTTCGATCCACATTAAACACCATCAACAGCAGAAAATCAATACAACATCAATGAAATGAGAGATTTTTCAATTTGTTTCTCATTAATTAAACAGTATTGCATAGGAAAGATAGAAAATTCATTTTAAATCGAGCGCCACGCATTTAGTAACAATCCATTTATCACATTTCGCTGTGACATTGGCAGAATTGTTGAACGACAATAAATGTAACAACCAGTCGTCTACAATTTAATTATGCAATCTTAATTGTTATTGTTTTAATTCTCAAAGTGATCAATCACAATAAATGGTTGTCGTTACGAAGTGATGTTAGTTTAACATCTAAATGCAGTATTATTTCATACGTTGTGCGAAGTAAATAATAAACCCGAAACAATGCCACCACCACCTACACTACCAACGTTACTCGAACCTGATGCAGGTATTTTCATTATTTACACAATCTAAACAGCATCTGTATTATGAGGATTTATTTATAACGGTTTACTAATCATGGAATGAATGTTTCAGTAGAATGTCACAGCAATACGGATAGTGTTGGGTCTCATTCAGATGTATCCGGTAATACAATTCAAGCTGGCAGTACGACGTCCAGCAGTATGGCCAGGCCAAATATGGATGTTGTTTGCATAATTGATGTGTGGCAGAACGAGAATTCGCACAGGAAGAAAGCACTGGAAGCCATCAAATTGGCATGCACACAAATTGGTGGTAATTTTAGTCATCTACAAGTATTTCGTTTAATTGAGTTAAGAATAATAAGATGTTTTGATTAGCATAATTTGTTGCAGTATGAGAAGTTAGATTTTGGAGAAACCAATGTATTAAGCAGCTTTTACAATGCCGATGTTGTAATTGTTGATCTATCACTAGCAAATCAGAGGAGTAGTATTAGTTATCATTTAGGCATGAGAGAGAGTTTCAACATGAAACAGAGCATATTGACCTTCAATGATTTGGACAGTGAATCTACGATTAGGTTTAAGGTAGTCTTTGCTATTTCTAAATGAAAAATCTTCAGGTTCTTATTATAATCTAATGATTTGCAGCTGTCATGTGGAAATTACACATTTGTCTCATATAAATTATCAGCTGACTGTAGCACGTGTATTACTACAAATCCCGGTGGAAGGAGCGACGAACCTTGCGAGACAATGAATCAACGGTTGCGCCGACTATTGCAAGACGTGGAAATTCAAAACAAGTACGTTGCCAACTAATAAACATCGCTGAAGAGGCACTACAATTATCTCGATTTGTAGAGCTCACTTGAAAGAGAAGTTCCTGAGCGATTTGAAAATGTTAAAGGAACAATATAGCGGACCGGAATTGAACGCGCAATTACAAGCGTTCAGGAAGAGACTGGACGATCCGAACGTTCTATCGAAAGACGTCGTTTTAAATATGTTATTCTGTTTCCGCGACGCACAAGATTACGACGCAATGGTTCAATTAGTCGACGATTTGAACAGTTTACCAACGACGCGTAAATACATAAATTCCTACATGTTGCATTGGTACGCGTTCGCATTGAACAGGCGCAAGAAACCGGGCGACAGGGACAAAGCGTTAAAAGTTTGCGTGGACGCTCTCCAAAAGGTTGTTTTCATCGTAGAATAATAGGCAAGTTTAATAATCACGTTAACACGTTATAGAAGGAGAATCATTTCCCGGACATGATCTGTTTATGCGGACGTATTTACAAAGACATATTCATCGAATCCAATCATACGGACCAAAAAAGTCTGGAGCAAGCAATTCATTGGTATCGAAAAGGTTTCGACGTTCATCCTAATCAATATGCCGGTACATTAACGTTTAATTAAAATGTCAACATCTTTTTATATTGGAATTATTTTCAGGCGTAAATTTAGCCACACTGTTGGTGATCAACGGCTCCGAAATCGGTAAATCGGAAGAGCTGCAGCACATTGGCATGGTACTTAATAATTTAATTGGCAAGAAGGGAGCTTTGGCGGCAGTTCAAGACTATTGGGATGTGGCGACGTTCTTCGAGATATCCGTACTCTTCCAGCATTATGCTAATGCGATTCAGGCGGCCGAATACATGTTCAGACTGAAACCGCCTGGTTGGTACCTGAAATCCACCGTTGGTAACATACAGCTAATCGAAAAGTTCCGTAAGCGACGCGACGAAGAACCCGAAGAGAAGGTTTACTATTAAAATCGTTAATTCGACCAGATTTCTAATTAATTTTTTTGTAGGTATTCGATTTTTGGATGGATTTTTTCTTGGAAGCAATCAACACAAACACCGAGGATTCGTTCAGATTTCCGGCGCTCATCTTGGAACCGGTGAAAGAGTACATGCCCAGTTACGTTTGCGTTAATCTGAAAGCGGAACCTCAATCGCTACAAGTGACGAATCTATGTATTAAAAGTTTAAAAGGTACCTGCAAACAGATACACAGCTGGGAGTTCACGTCGAAGAACATCAGAAGTGTCAGTTCCTATAAGAGAGACGAGAGATGTTTGATTTTGTACGTGCAACAAAACAGCGACGACTTCCAAATATTCTTTCCTTCCGTAGCTTGTAAGAAACGTTTCTACGATTTAGTGATGATATTGGCTCAAGATAATGGCGGTTTGGTTGAAATGGAACAACCGATGGAAGAGATCCGTTACGAGTACGAGAAAGACGAACAGGGTAAACGCATAATATTGGGCAAAGGAACGTACGGCGTTGTCTATGCCGCACGTGATTTAAACACTCACGTACGAATAGCGGTGAAAGAGGTGCCGGAAAAGAATTTGGGCGCGGTGCAACCGTTTCACGAAGAAATCCGTTTACACTCGCAATTGAGGCACAAGAACATTGTACAATATTTAGGATCGATGTCCGAGGATAATTATTTCAAAATTTTCATGGAACAAGTACCTGGTGGTTCGTTGAGCGCACTACTAAGATCCAAATGGGGTCCGCTAAAGCAAAACGAAACCACGATGATTTTCTACATCAGGCAAATACTGGAAGGACTGAAGTATTTGCACGATCAGAAGATCGTTCATCGCGATATAAAAGGCGACAACGTCCTGGTGAACACTTACAGCGGCGTCGTGAAAATATCAGATTTCGGCACGTCAAAACGATTGGCCGGTCTCTGTTCGGCCACGGAAACCTTCACCGGCACGCTTCAGTACATGGCGCCGGAGGTGATCGATAAGGGACAACGCGGTTACGGCGCCCCCGCCGACATTTGGTCCTTGGGTTGTACGGTGGTCGAGATGGCTACCGGGAAACCGCCGTTCATCGAATTGGGTTCGCCGCAAGCGGCCATCTACAAAGTTGGTTTCTACAAAGACCATCCGCAGGTTCCGTCGGAATTGTCGGAACGTGCTCGCTCGTTCATATTGCGCTGCTTCGAACCGAATCCGGACGAGAGAGCGACCGCACAGCAGTTACTGGACGATCCGTTCCTCGGCGAGAGAAAGAAAAGCGCCAGACTGAATACAGAATATAATAGAAGCGTTTCGGTACCTGCAGAGCGGCTCCAAGGGAAGAATTCCATCGGTCATAGTTCGGCGCCCAATCAAACACCGACGACGCCTGAGGCAGAGTAAGTAACGTTTTATTTTCGATATTGATAGACATTGAAAGTTTCAAATGATAAGGGATTTTTTTCCAAACTGAAAATGTATAAACATGGATTCGTACGCAACTGATAAAGGAAACGATGCAAAAAAGAGACTCGAAGTGATAAACGAGTATTTCAACGCGTACAATTCAGTCTAACTTTCCCGTCTTTAGTGGAACACTTCTTGAAAATTTTATTTCTTTCTTTGGTTACTCCACCAGTTTTGTGAATCGTTTATTATTTAATTATTTTTTTCATTAACCACATTTATGTTTTTATTAACATTATCTCTTTTATTTATTATCTTTTTGTGTTTCACCTTAATGCTTAATTGCAGTTTACAAAGTCGAGGATCCTTGCTGCCACCAATCCAAATGCCCACAATACAAACATTTAACAGGTAAAACCAATCCAAGTCGAAACGACACCTCACTTCTTGTAATCGTTTTACGTTTGATTACTAACAAAACTTATTTTCTTATCTCATTCCTATCTAAACCCGCATTTGCTAATGAAGAATTCTTTTTTAGTCTGGCATCAACACCTTCAATAGACATGGAGCAAGAACACGGCGACGGTACGCATCGCAGGAACTCCTCGGGAACGCCGCTTTCGCCAGAAGTCGATACGAACGCGGAGAATCACGGCTTCTATTTGTTGAAAAAGGAGACGCAACGGCGCACCACGTTAACGCGACTCTTCGCGCAACACGGCACGGAAATATGCGAAATATGGTTGCAGAAAATACGCACCAACCTGTACGGCGAGACCGTTTTGCAAGTGGAGCATTTACAACGGCTTTTGGAAGGTTTTAAAGCTTATTTGGCGGACCAATCGCCCGCGGACATCGAGAATTTCATCAAACCTCTCAAAGAGGAGTTTAGCGACGATCGCGGAATAAGCCAGTTGCAGTTTGCCGTTTATATGTATAGGGTAAACGGAATGTTATATTTCATTGCGCTTTCGCCTTATTGTAACGGCTTCGATTTGTAGGATGCCGTTAACGAAGTGTTAAGAGGCCAATTAATTAAGCCGCATTGGATGTTCGCATTAGATAATTTGCTAATGTCGAGCGCGCAAGCGGTCTTAACGATTCTATCGCCCGAACTTAGCGACGATCTCGTCAATAATAGTGCGCCGAGTACGGCGAGCTCGACGAAATCGACCAAATCGATCGAATGCAACGATCTCGGCGATCGGTATTTGGACATGAAGGCGGAAAATTCGCGGTTGCGCCAGGAGCTATTGGACTCGCAGAAAGAATATCGAACTATCGTGTGTTATCCATTAAGACGATTTGCACAATTCATTTCACGTTTCTTTGATTTTAGGTGAACGAATTTATTGATATTATGAAAGAAGGCACGGCGAACGTTCGGCAGATAGTAACGTGCATCAAGTCGGAGAGAGAAGTAACGGAAACCGATCAGAGACTGGCGAATTGGTTGCAAGGATTGGGATTGCACGAGACGTCGCAAAAAATCTTCCTCTCCGAAGGGTACACTTTGGATGAGGTTCTGTACGACGTCACGAAAGAAGATCTCGAACGGATCCCGTTGAAAGGCGGCACGAAATTGAAGATATGGCGTGCCATCGAGCAGCATAGAAAGGACGACACGCCTTTTTGCAACGGCGACATCATCCAGCCCATCGGAACGATTTGAAGGCTTAATTTTAGTTATTACTTTTTCGTTTTAATTGTGATTAGTTGTTTCTTCTTTTTGAATTTTAATTTAGTTATCGTTTAACAACATTTTTAACATAAACCCGTACTGAAGTATTAATCGAATTAAGTTTTGAAGAGAAGGAAAACGTTTCATTTTACATTGTTTCTCTCTAATTTATTTGAACATAAACGATCTTGCCTCTAATTAATCATATTAATTGGATGATGATATTAATACGTTGTTAGGATTAATGTGAAAAGGAAAGAAAATGAGAAAGTGCCTACGTAACATCACTTTGAAAAGTGCCTGTTTCTTGTTATGATTGTTATTCATTATTATTGTTTTTTTTTAATAATTCGAAATTTATTTCTATTGCAAATAGTTTGCGGACGGAAACATAGCAAAAAAGAACCGTGTAAATTTTTATTTTTGTAAATAATTTAGAATAAAGTTTATTTTTAAAAGCGACAGTTTGTGTCATTACATCCGATTAGTATATAAAAAGTTTTATTTCGTTTAACATTTAATGGTACTAGTATCATAAAATTACAACGATCGCAAAGCCAACATCGTCATCATCCACGTACGTCCATCATTTGCCTAAGATGATCTTCCTCGACGCGCCAAAGCTTTGGCCCGATTGCGTGGCTCCCTTATTGGTGCCGGCTTGCAGACCGATTATCGCCTCGCCGGCACGCAACTGTTGCTCGCTCCATTCGCGACGATGCTCTTCGGATGGTCGCGGGCCCAACCACGGACCTCTCCATTCCGGATGTTTGTAAGCCGTACGACCGATCGCGAATATCGTCGTCGTCACCAATGCGACATTCTTACCGTCCCACAAATCGGTCGTTTGGAACAAATCGACTTTCGGTACGCCGTATTGGATGCAAGCCTTCTGGAATCTACAAGAAGATAAAACGATTAGCTTCGTAAGAGCCACTGAACGTTATGCAAACAATCGTTCACTGGTTGCGGTCGGCGTAAATAACTTTTCGAGCGTCATGTTCTCTTGATAGCGAATCTCAAGTTTGCACTAGTTGATGATCCTTCCTTATTATTTTAATCGACATTTTTCTTCTTCATCTTAATAAAATTGTTAATTATTTTCTTTGTTTATTAGCTGATGTGGGGAATAAAATGCAATTTTAATTTATTTAAACGAGGATCGCGTACATTCAAAACGCCCACGCGGTTTCAGTTGAGGATCCCCGTTTACCACTTCCATTCCTCGGCATCGCACTTCTTCTACGCTCTACTACGAGACCGATCTTCTTCGCGCTCTGTTCTCCTGTTGCTTATATTTCATAGTAGATGATTTATGTAGAGCACTTTTCGAAATTTAATGATGAAAATCGATAGATAAAAGCGATAATAATTAATAATTTACGTAAATGGTACGGCCAGCAGCGACATTAATTGATGATGACGATGATAGCCGTCATTTAGGCTTTGGAAGGAAAATGGGGCGTGTTCGGCTTCAAACTAACAGCAACACGGAGAGAGAGAGAGAGATAACGTTTATTTGTCCTTCTTCTTCGGCTCGAAAACGGTAAGGTTCAAGCGCGGATACAATGTAGCCCAATTCGAACGGGAGAACAGAAGACACGAAGAAGTGGCCGTGTTAAACGTTCTCCGTTTAAAGCGCAAAAGATTCCTCAACATTACGGCGCGGCAATCCTCTGCAGAGGTTTAAAACCCTCGATTTCTACTCACTGATTCAAGTTGTCCATCATCTTGTAATCGCCGCCGCTCGTGTTGATCTTTTGCACGATGCCCGGCTGCAAACGGTTCATCAGGCGACACAACAGGATGCCGTCCCTTAAGACCATCTCGTAGGGCACGTTCGGTGGGAATTTGACGCCCACGACGGCCTCGATCCATTCTTGCGCTTCGCGTTCTTGGACTGGATCACGTTTACCGGCCACCTGTGAAAATGATCGTTTGCCAAAAGAAACATTAAACAAAGTTCGCGCAATTGATTCGATAACAAACGCAACGGCGTCAATATCTATTTTCGATGCGAACAATGCAAGAAATAGAGAAGAGAAACGACGCTTTCAATCGCGTCAGCGTTGGTGGTCATCGCTATCGTTGAATGGATTGTTTTCGCAGAGTTCTGCATTTGTTAATTAAATTTTGATTAATTCATTAATGGCGCAGGGTAAAGAGCGGCGAAAGAGGAAGTTATGTAATTGGGATTTCGATTCTTTTCGAGACGTTGCGAAAACATCGATCGGAACATGTTACGAAAGTAGAATTCTTTAAAAAGAATTATGCAAATTTTGATTGCTACTGAGGATTTTTTACTTTCTTTTAGTTCTCGTTTTGTTTTTCTCATTCGGACGGCGTCTGGTCGATTATTGTTGACTTCGTGAAATTTAAAAATATAAACGGTGACGTTTCGATTCGATGGGATTTTCCACATTAATCCTGTTCCAATAAATCAAGATCTGGCATCATTAAATGATCTATTTATAAATTAAATATAAACGTATTCTTCAATTTATTAAAACCGAATGAAATTTGTAGACTTTCCGGATCAGTTTTGCAGTTGAGAAGCTTTTTTTATCCAAACTACTGGGAACTTTGTTTTTGATTGTTTAACGACAAATTGTTTTGCAGAAGGTGTTTTGCCATAAAAAGCGATTTGAAATGAACTAGAAGAAAACGGTTGCATTTGACGAAATTTGTGGAAATTTCCTCTAGCAATCACGGTTAAAAATAGTACTCGAAAGGTACTTTGGTTATTTATGGTAACTCCAAAAAAGTAGCAACATGATTCGAACTTAATGTTTTTTTCAGTAAGCACCAAAATAAAGCCCACTTATTATTTGTTTCTTGAATAAATAAAGACACATCGATTGTAAAGGAACGAATAGTATAATTTTAAAATGAGTGATGATGATCCTGAACCTAAACGTATGGGCGAAGAACGAAAACGCCCCCGCTTGAGCCTCACATAAAGACGAACAATTTGGCTGGCGTCGTTTCAGTATTACTTGTGGCGTCCCGGCGTCGAACCTCGCAAGCGTCAACGATAATTGAGAGAGAATTGAGAGTTGCGCGAAGGAAAACTAACACAAATCGACAAGAACCAAAAACTCGAAATTGATTGAGAAAACAATAATCAATCATCGAAAATGTCGGTAAGTGTTGTTATTATTCTTCATCTGGTCGATGTTAATTGGAACGGTTTTAATTAGTAAACAATATCGGGGGCAGAGATTTGGTCGGGCGGCGAGGAGGGAATCGTGAAAAAAGTTCTTTAAGGTTTCGGGGCGGATGTTTAAAAATATATTCCGTTAATTATTTTTTTTTGTTGTTTTTGGTTGGTTTCGATGCATTTGAAAAGTTTTCGACGCCGCTTTATGGAAGTTTATAATTAGAAATTGTGCAAGCGTGCATTGGAATTATTTCGGGATCGCGATATTGCTCGCATACCGTTGCATATTAATTCAATTTTCTTTATTAGAAATAATTGCATCGACCAGTCGAGAAAACGCAATTAAACGCTAATCCTTATAAAGCGCCGAACAAGTGCGAAATTGGTTGCACGTTTGCCAAAATTTTGCAACGTTACGAAACGCCCTGAAATTAAACGTTCAATGAATAAAAAAAAAACAAGCAACTATAAACAAATATCCGCCAAATTCTTTCGCAATCTCTTCCTCCACTTTTCTTAAATCAATTTCTCGTCACATTTTAATCATTTTGTGTTCGATTTCGGGTCAATTTTTGATTAATTTTGTTTTAGAAACGCAATCCAGAATTAGAAGCGGAAGTCTTGCAATGGATCTTCGGTTGCTTGGGGGAGAAGGTTCCACCGGGCAATTTCGACGACATCTTGAAAGACGGCGTCGTCCTCTGCAACCTGATGAACAAACTGATGCCGGGCTGCATCAAGAAGATCCAAACGAAAGGCACCAACTTCCAACTGATGGAGAACGTGCAGCGGTTCCAGGCCGCCGCGAAGAAGTACGGTCTACCCGAAGAAGAAATCTTCCAAACGGCCGATTTGTTCGAGAAGCGCAACATCGCTCAAGTAAATAAGAAACCGTTGACGACGTGCGAACTTTCCGTTTTAATTAATCGCACGTCTTGCGATTGTTTTTCAGGTGTGTCTGTCGTTGTTCAGTTTGGGTAGGATCACGCAGAAACATCCGGAATGGACGGGACCGACCTTAGGTCCAAAGATGGCCGACAAGAACGAGCGCCAATTCACCGAGGAGCAATTGCGGGCTCACGAGGGTCAGCTCAATTTGCAAATGGGCTACAACAAGGGCGCGTCGCAATCCGGTCACGGCGGCTTCGGCAACACGCGTCACATGTAAAACTCTTCGAATCGCGCCGGAGACGAAGAATCGTTATTTTACTCTTTAAGAAACAAACCTTTTGTACGCACCCACATAAAGCGAGGAGACGCTTCGAGAGCTTTTTTGCAGTTAATTTTTTCGCACTCTCTTTTTGGTTTCGACTGATTTTTGTTTCGTTTATTTCCGAAGTTTAACAGATGTACTTCAACTCCTTTAAATATCTTAATAATAATAATAAACGAATACGTTTTTGAAGCTGTAAAAATAAACTTTATTTATGCCAAAGTATATTTAGCAGATTTTTGCAATAAAACTGTTTATGCAAACCGTAGCGAAACGAAATTTTGATTGGATCCCATAACTTTTAGCAAACTGGTAATTTAACGAGCCATTCTTGCAGTAAAACGATTAAATTGCAATGAATTCGGCTGCAGATGAACGCCAAGAATCGATTTTTTTTTGGGATTTGTTTAAAGTTTTAACAATGCATTTCTTTTGAAGTGAAAGTATTTTCGGAATCGATTGATTTGCGTACTTCTGTCTATTACCGTTTGCAAACCATTGCGACACGCCAAAAAGATAAACAGAAGAATGGAACAAGCGTTTGTTGCGAGAGTAACAGATAAATATTGCACAAACACACAACTTTTACTTATTTTTCAACTTCAATATCTTGCGAATAAATTATAAAGAACACGTTGTTGCAAAGCGGATAATAATAATGCAATTGCAGTTTCTTTATCCGAGTTTAATTAGACGTTGTGCAATTATTAATTTCTTTTTTTGTTTATATAGCATCGTGGCCTCTATTCTCCATCTCTTTACATTTCGCTTACGAAATTACCATAGAATACGTAAGCAACAACGCTAAGAAATCGTTTGTTTTGGTCAATTGCCAGCAGCGTTTCGTCATCGTCATCATCAACAACTAACTTTTGATGATGAATAAAGCATTAAAAATAACCATTCTTAAGAAAAATCCTTAAAGAAAATAAATCATTTGATCCTTTAAGTCCTTCGTTTGACCAATTGATATACGCTTTAAATTAAATTGGAAAACGAGAGTCTTGTTCGTTTGGAGAGCGGACTCGGTCAATTATTTTTTTTTTTTGCTCTTTAACCCAATTCCTTCCCTCTCGCGTTCTTGCGTTACATAACGCCGGTACGTACGCAAGAAACCAAATTCTGTTAGATAACGAACGTATCTAAATAGAAGTGAGTGAAAGTGAATGCGAAACGAGAAAGAATGGGAAGAAAAACGCTAAAGAACACGAGAGAGATGGTGAGTTCAAGTGGATGGAAGGAAAAAAAGACGATCGGCGACCAGTTGAATCGTTTTGGGGGTGAAAATAAGAAGTGTCGTCCAGCAACTCGAAAATGTATCCCGTTAATTCCGTCTGGTTAATTAGCTTATTATTGTTGCCCTACTTGATCGATACCTACGGCTTAAAGATCCTACTCAAGCAGCGTAAGTACAAATTGGTTTCAAACGTTTTGGCACGGTTTCGTATTCTTTCCTTTTTTCGTGGTAATTATTGCGATTGGCGAACGTCCAAAACGAAAAATTAAACAGAGATTCGTTTCGCAAAAGCGCACGACGTTCATAACAAGTTTATTAATATTACCGAGTGTGTTATTATTGTTGTTGTTGCCTTTTTGTTGCAAAAGTGTTTCGTTTTTCTAGCCGATTTCGTGAAAACGTGCTACATAAAACAACCGGATTTCATCAATTGTTCCACCGATGCCGTGCAAAATCTCTTCCATCAATTACCGAATGGTGTACCGGAAATCGGTTTAGAACCATTGGATCCTTTATACGTATCCAAAGTTAAGGTAAATCAAAGTTTGAAACTTTTAAAAACTCTGAGACAAGGACCTGAAGTTGAAAACTTTTTTTAAGCTTGCAATAAGTTGCCAAACTTTTAATTTTCTTCTACTACGTATCCCTCAGCAAAATCAAATGTGCCCAAAGTTAAGGTAAATCAAAGTTTGAAACTTTTAAAAACTCTGAGACAAGGACGTGAATTTGAAAACAAACTTTTTAAAACTTGCAAGAAGTTGCTAAACTGTTAACATTTTCTTCTATTACGTTTCCCTCGCCAATGTTAAATGTGCCTAAAGTTAAGGTAAATTAAAGTTTGAAACTTAAAAACATTGAGACAATGAAGTGCAAGCTTGCAAATTTGCCAAACTGTTATAATTTTCTTTCACTACGTTTTCCTTAGGACAACTAACTGTGCCTAAAGTTAAGGTAAATTAAAATTAAAAACTTTTTAAAACTTTCTTAAACAAAGACGTGGAGCTAAGAACAAGAATTTTTGTTGATAAAGCGATATTTCCCAGTTCTTGGACTTTAAAACTTTCCTTTTGACTAGATTTTAACCCGGAAAACTACTCCATTGTGTTTTTCCTTTAGATTTTACAAGGTACTGGACCGGTCAATATAAACGCTTCGTTGAGCAACGTGAAAGTGACCGGTTTTGGAGCAACGAAAATCGTCTCGAACAACGTCGACCCGGTAACGTACGATTTTCACACCAAATTGCTGCTGCCGCGTTTGCGAATCGATGGGAAATACAACGTTTTGGGCCGCATATTGATCATTCCGTTGACGGGCGCTGGCACTTGTTGGTTCGACGCCCGTAAGTCAATCAAAAAACTCCCGCCCGTTCCCTTAAGCATTTCGTTTGTTTTGCCGAACAGAAAACTTGGATATCGACGTGAAGAGCGACGTGAACTTGGAGAAAGTGAACGATCATCATATATTCAACATAACGGACGTCCACGTGAATTTCACAATCGGCGGCCTCAAGTTTCGCTTGAACAATCTGTTCGACGGCATCAAAGCGTTAGAGGAAACGACGAACACGTACTTGAACGAGAACTGGCGAACCGTGGCTGATTCCATTAATCCCATTTTAATCAAAACGGTACAGAATCTGATGTTGTCGATATTGAAGAGGATCTTCGATCGCGTGCCGGCCGATTTCTTCATCGGCGACATCGAAAGCGGCCAGTGATGGTTGTTACCGCTTGCTCAGCCTGTGATCGATTAAAGTCTCCATCGGCATCGGCGTCTCCGAAGCAGAGTAACACAGATGGAGACGGGGAAGATCATTGTTCCAAACAATCCATTTAATTAAATCGACAAACGTTTGTTTTTTTCAAAGATTAATCAATTAAATTAGTTGTTAGCGATAATTAAAATGATTTCTACCGACTTTTCTTTCTAATTATTCGATCAGAGAAAAATAAACTAACCTGCCAAAGGGGTCTCGACGGTCCTGGCATTATCACTCCTCGATTATTTCTCTTAAACCGAACTAAATCCTCGTCTCTTCCGGAGAAACTCTTCAAATTTGCTGGGCGAAACTTACCACGCACCCCACTTCGCAAAAGCGTCCGTTTTAACTAGAGTAACGTTAGAGGAACGCCGCTCTTATAGCGTACCGACGTCGGCCAGTGGCGTCGTAGTAAAGCATTACAAACGAGATGGCAAGAAAAAATAATAAATACCCACGCACCTGAAAAGAGAGACACACGCGCCTCGTAATTTATGGGATTAAAATGAAAATACCTGCGGCGTGAATCATTTTTCGTTCTTTTCGTTTTCTCGCAGTTTGATTCGATCCGAAAATTAATTGCTAATTTTATTTAGTCCACGCTTGTTTGCCGTTTTCATGTTAGTAAACTTAAGATGCGTGCGGGAGGGAAGAAGAGGGCCGCTAATTTACTGGTTTAAATATAAAATTATTAATAATAAACGGGTATGAATAATCGGAATATTATTATTTTTCGCTTTGCTGGATGATTGAGCAAACCGTACGGTCTGCCAGGAAAAACAATAAAACTGCGAGCGATGTGGCGAAATTATGACTAATAATCCAACAGAAAGAAGCTAATTGCGAATAATTAATTTTAAGTTACTTGAATTGCAAGCAATTCGTTCCTATTTATTTAAATAAAACTGTAAAACTCTTTCAGCAATTTGATTCCAAACCGAATTGACGCGATGAATCACTATTGACCTTTCAGATTTGTGGGCGTTTTCTTTACTAACTTATTTGCAAACTCAATTATACCATTACAAATTGATACATTTTTACCTAATAATAGCTCAATCTACCAAATTTAGTTGTTTACCTGTTCTTAAAAAAGTTATTTTTTGCAACCATCATTGTGTGATTTCGTGCCAAATATCCTCGCTAGTTTGCAGATTTCGCTAACGAAACGGTTACAATTTCTGGACGCAAACGGACCTCGTTAAATGGATTATTAAACGAAGCCCACGAAACTATCGGGCCAAAAAAACAACAACAAATTCGTCGATTTGCGTCTATTATTTCATTTCGACTTGATTTCGCGAATGACGTTCATTTATTTAGTGTTATTAATGGGAAGTTCGCAAAGTTTCTGGAAACATTTCTTTTCTTCAGAACTTACAACAATCATTCAACGCATTTTTTTTCGCTCGCGCAAAAGGCTAAAAATAAATCGCTTCTTATTGTAAGCCGATGCTCGATAAAGTGAAAAGTTTAATGGTAATCTTATTTAAATAAATCGTGTAAATTATTCAAGTTCAGCCACTTTATGTGGCTTAAATGTTTGTTATTGCTAATTTGTGTTATTGGCACATTTAGAATTTGTTTATGGAATTGTTTAAAATAGTTTACTTCGATGTATTTCAGATTTCGCTGGGACCTGGTGCACTAAGTCGGTAGCGTGGCCGAGCGGTCTAAGGCGCTGGTTTAAGGCACCAGTCTCTTCGGAGGCGTGGGTTCGAATCCCACCGCTGCCACTAACTTTTACTTTTTGCCCTTCTTCATAGAAAATCTTCTAAAATCTTCAAGTTTTCATTTTTTTTTAAACGCGACGAAATTGCAATAGGTACTTTTCGGTGACTCTTCTTTCAAGCAAAAAAGTTAAACACTTATTTTGAATAGAAGGAGAAATCTAAAATAATAAAATACATAACAGCTACTTAACGATAATTAAATTAAAGTCGCGGTTTTAATTAATTTTCCAATCGGCACGGCTGTAGCCATCTAGCGCAACGCGCCCGCATTACGACGGCTATTTTAAATATGCCAAGTGCGGAATGCTTGCACCTCGTCTGGCCCGCCTAATATTAGGCGAGCATAAGTGCGAGGAGTTGATAGAAATTCCAATCGGGAGCGTGCTTTAAATTAATCTCGAAATGCCGCATTAAAAGAACTCGTCGTAAATAAGAAAAAGACGAACGGATTCCAACTACGTACGAACGAAGTAATGTGGGCGATCGATTCATTCGAATCGTACGGTTATTAAATTGTAAAGGAAACGGCAAATCTAAATGAAGCGCCGCGAAACTTCGGTACGCTGTTTGTTATTGATCGAACGATGCCGGCGTTTACCTCACACTCTAATC
Organism: Hololepta plana; assembly: GCA_963695495.1. Taxonomy (NCBI): domain Eukaryota; kingdom Metazoa; phylum Arthropoda; class Insecta; order Coleoptera; family Histeridae; genus Hololepta; species Hololepta plana. Next base: position 2,218,177 of record OY968839.1, read on the forward strand.
GAACGCTATCGAAGTTATCGGTTGATTGGCGCACCTTCTGCCATCCTCTGGTTCCCTATTCGAACAGATCGCTTTCCGTTTGGTCGTCGATAGTCTCCCGGGCATCGATGTTCGGGAATCCATAAAGTCTCAATAACTAACGGCGTCTCGTTTTGCCGTCGGTCTTTGTCTGCGTACCAAAAGGCGCCGGTTTCATTGCGTTTCCCGTATACGTACTAGGAGCGATTCGAATCCGGGATGTTTGGTGATTTAAAATGTTCTCAGGATTTGATTAAAAGACTGTTTTTTGATTGTTTAATTAAATCGGTTTTATTTTCGATTATGTTAATTATTTTTTATTGTAAAATGTACAATTCTTATATTAAAAAATAATACGCTTATTGAGATAATAATCGTTAAATATTATTTGGTTTCTTTCTGCAGAGTTTATTCGTTAATAAAGCGTAGTAGTCAACTAATTATTTTTATTATTTACCTTTGCTAACTAATTATTCCTTTAACAAAGCAATTTTCTGTTAATTAATTGTTATACGATACCTCTTAAATATGATTTGCTATTTAATTAATAATAATGGAATAATTTGCGTTTCCTTTATTTCCGTTAATAATAATAAAGTACATAGTAATTGTTAATGCTCTTTGGCAAAGTTAACAATTCTATTCTTTCTTTATCGCGAAAGAGGTTTCGTTTTTTTGCACTAAGAGTAACAAGAAGCCAAAGCACCGTTCGCTCTTTTTCACTTTTGCTGCGAAATAATGAATAATTAGTGACTATAATCGCTAAATAATAAAAAGAATTACTTTTTTTATAATAAAATATTAACACAGCCATTTCGAATAAGATTAACAAAATAGTTAACACAACCATCTTCAGTCTAAACATTCGCTTTCTCTGTCGCTCAGGTATTATTTATATTATATATGTACATTAATTATTGCTGAATTGTATTTATTTGCAAAAAAAAATAACTTTAATTCGATTGCTTTCTTTCGATTCCGCCTTTCGTTCTCTTTCTCTTTATAAATTAATAGCTAAACAAAAAATAATAATGTTTATTGCCTCTCTCGCAACATCGCAAACGAACGCAACAGAATTATATACAATTTATAAAGGTACACGTAATTAATTTAATTAACTATTAATTACAAATGAATGATGCATTAATGATGAAGACCAAAGAAAACGAGAAAAATACTGGGATAAAAATTGAAAAATAAAATAATAATATAATAAAAATTATACTAGATAACAACTCAGGTAAAATTGAATCACTAAATAACAATTATTAAATAATATTAATAATAATAAAATTAAAACCCCCGTCAATCATTCTCGATTACAAAATCAATCAAACGGGAATTTCATAACAATCAAGGGCAAGTGCACAATAATAATAAAAAGAGAAATAATTAAGTTATTACAACTAGTAATAATAAACCGAAATAGTAGTGAGATTTGCGTAGATCTACGTAGAAAACAATTTAAAGCTCGACTCGCAGCAATCCGTCCGTTCGATCGCAAAATTAAACGCGATCCTTGAACGTTAACGTAACCGGACCTTTCGGTGCCAATAAGAATTCGAATTGTAATTCGAGCGGTTCGTTAGCTGACAACACGAAATTCTCTACCGTACTAGCCAAAACGATCGGCAACACCTGTTCGATGAACCGTTTGCCCGGACACGCTCGCCTACCGATACCGAACGGTATGACTAAATGCGTTGCCGCTGCCATCGTGGCGACCTTCTCGTCGCCGAGCCACCGTTCCGGCCGGAACGCGTTCGCATCTTTGAAATTGTTCTCGTCGCGACACGCCAGCCCCGTGTGGCACAACAGGACGCTGCCCTTCGACACGCGATACCCGGACAATTCCATGTCCTGTTCGGCTATACGTGCCAAAACGTTCGCCGTCGGCACGTAACGGAACGTCTCGTTGACGCAGGCCTTCAAGTACGACGTGCCGTTCGAACCGAGATCGTCGATCAGTTTGTTTTGCACGCGCGACTGACTGCCGATGCAATAGAGCAAGAAGACCAGACTGTTGCCCAACGTGTGGATGCCGGCCGCTATGAAGTCGACGATTGCCGCCGTCTTCTCGCGCTCGTCGATGTCGGCCTTTAGGACCGACTGAAAGATGGCACTCTCCCTCGTCGACTCGTCCGCCCCGTCGATCAGTTCCATCGCCAGCGTGTAGATCTCCTCCTCGCTTTTGATCAGTCGCCTGTAACCGGGCGTTTCGAACCATTTCCAGAACGGCAGGCCGAAGTACGTGTCACGACAGGCGAGGAAATGCTCGTGCACGGCGTTCGCCAAGCGGCGCGCGGAGTCGGACTCGCCGTCCGGCAATAAGAAGCCCATTCGGCGGCCCAACACTAGCGCGCACGTCGCTTCTAGGCCCAATCGACTGCTCAGTTTCTCCAAATCGTTAATTTCGCCGTTCGGTTTCCTCTGGAGTTTGATCAAGTTCGACCAGTCGTCGGCAATTTGCTCGATGATCGCCGTGAAACTGGATATCGTACGCGGACTGGTTAATTCGCACGTTAACGTGTTCCTCAGGTGCTGCCATGTCTGTCCTAAAAACAAACATCAAATCGAATCAATGGTTTAATTTACATCGTTTAACGTTTTTTAATGTACCTTGCTCATTAACTAAACCGACGCTGGCGTATCGATCTTGTCTTGATCTTCTGTAATGTGCAATTACTTCAGTCGGCGGCCTAATCGGATATCTACCACTTGTCCGTACGACTTTCTCAATGTCCCTACGCTCCACAATATTGACGATCGGATAATTCCACAGGGCCTCTTCTTTAACGATCGGCCCGTACTTGACGAACATGTCCTTATAAAATATATGTATGGTATTAAATGCATATCCTCCTAAAACTGAAAAAGTCCATCGTGTTCCAAGTATAGGTAAACTTAAAGGTCCTGGTATATCCTTTACATTTTTAACATTTATACATTTCCATACTCTTTTTGTCCACCATGGCGGTCTATATCCTAACAATATAAATATCACTGCTATTATACCTTTTGCTATCAGATCAATAGTCTCTCCAATCCTTTCGAACATCTAAAACACACATCCAAGAAAACAGAAAAAAAAGACGCAATTAAAAATGAATAGCTAATTAATAATTGACGATATCTGTACCATTTCTTTTAGGCCTCTTAACTGGTTAAATGGATAGAGCATGGAACTGAATGAACAAACGACAACCAGGTAAACTCACCGACTGACTAGTGATGGTGAAAGTAGTAACAACAACAACAACAGTAAAGGAAGAAGTAAAGGCACGATTTGGGAAATTGGAAAAGAAATTAAATGGAATGATCAATTTTACAGTTACGATTCGATTTTTACCGTTCGGTCACCTCGAAATTAATAAGGAAAAGCACGAAAGAAATTGCCTTTCTTTCGATCGGAATGCATTTTAACCTAATAAACACTCGCACATTCAATATATTAATACGTACCTTATAAGCAAATCGATATTAAGTTTAATCGCAACGGATTACTGGCGATTCGCAATTAATTTCCAATCGCCGTCCGTCTTTCTCTCGCTCGATTCAATTTTAATTAACCATTTCGCCAATTTCCAATTGTTATTACTGCTGCCGTTGTTGTTGTTGTTCGTTCGTTCGTCCGTTCGATGGTTAAGGTTAACAAAATATAAACAAGACCACGCTTATTTTCCCACTACTGCCGTAGCGAAGACGAGCACCACCATCGACGAACTGAATGGATACGAATTTGATTTCGTTCTTTAATTAACGCACCGATCTCGACGTTGTACTTTTAACAGTTTCCCATCCAATAATGCACGAAGAATAAATCTTCCCATCCATCGATTCCCACCAAGAGTATTATTCTTATTGTTCATTAATAATTCCTCCTTCTCTCGCACCGCAATCGATATCAATCGAGCGCTTTTCCTCTTCTTTTTTTAATTCTTTTGTAGATCATCTTGCGCTCATCAATGTACTCTCGCGCGATAACGTTGTTTTATAATAAACGGATGATAACGAATAAATAATTGGTATTAATAGCGTTTCTATTAATACGAATAATTATAACAATTTGCACGCATCTTTTGAATTTACGTCGTCTTTCATTTAGAAATGCAATTGTAATTGAAGACTGTCAGCTGATAAAATAATGCTTACGCGACGAGCGATAACAATCTTTAAAGATCACCATCGGACTCGGCGTCAAATCCCACGTTTTACCTCTTGCAAAACGGTCGCGAATTCTTCCACAATCAGCAACTTTGTGTTATATAAGTAGTCAAAGATCTCAGATTATAACGTTGTTATCATACGTTTTTTTTTTCGCTTGTTGCCATTCGAATCTAATTATGCGAAATAACGTGGAAGCAAAAAGTTTATCTCGTGTATTATAATGATGTGTTTCTTAATCGAAGCGCAATACAATCGTTATTGTCATTAACATCGAGATTCGCTCTATTAATTAATGCAGGCATAATAATAATAAACGAAATTAATTGCAAAGTGCGCGCCGCTTTAGAAAGAAGTTCACTGAGGCACCGTCATCGATCCATTTATTAATTATTTCTTGATTTAATGGATTAAAATGAATTATCTTATTTCCACTCGATGAACATGTTGAGCAAACAAAGTTAATTTACCTTCGAGAGGCCAGACGAGACGATAATTACGGTCTTTGTTCATATTATTATTAGCAAAGCGCTCCAAGTAATTTGCGTTTTTGCGACCTTTTTGCAAAAATCGTTTCCGTTTTCGATTATGATTGTTTTTCAACGAACGAATTCGTGTAGCTCATCTTTTTTTTCTGCGTTTAATTAATTCGCAAATAGATTACTTTATTGCGAGCGACAATCGCCCATCGTCGCATATTTTTATTAATAATAACAATTGTTTACGAAACCTTGAAAATGAAGAACAAAGATTAATTAAACAAATAATTTAATTGTTAAACGTAATTCGTTGCTAATCGTGTGTTTTTGTTATCTTATTGTTATTAATAATTTCGTTTAAATAGAAGCGCACGTCACTCGGATTAATGAGAGTAAAATAATGATTATTACATGGGGACCGAGCGAGTGATAATGAAAGTTGGATTAACATTTGAAATTGGTAGATTTTAATCTAATTGCCATTCAAATTCGTGATTTTGCATTAAATAATGACAAACCTACGCGTTTGCAATTCATTCACAAAACATAGTTTCTAGTGTTCGCTAAATAAATGAAATTGGGCATAAGTTGTCGCTTTCGCATGCGGAAAACTGAAGAAAAAAGTTGCTTTAAATTCAAATGTTATGCGGCATATTTTGTGCTCATTATTCGAACAATAAATTGTTTAGCTGTTGCATAAAATATTCGTTCGTCGACGTAACAAACATAAATAAACATTAATTCCAAAATAAATACGAATACATTCGAAATAGGAATTCAAATCGTTGTCATCCACGTGTTTCATTATCACTTCTTCTAAATAAATGAATTACAATAACGTTTCTTGTATAAAAAAGGATCAAAAATAAAGAGTTAAAGGTCATCGCCAACTTCTTTGATTACTTTGCGAATTCTTCTTCTATTTTTAATCTTATTGCCACTCTCTAGGGTGCGAAAGCTCTTTCATCGGCCTCACTGTTCCAATAACGAAATGGAACAAAAGGAAATTGATTTTAATGTACCACTGACCTTCATTCGTACATTTCAGCTGGACAGGAGCAATTACCATCGATTATTACTCCGCTTTTTTTTTTTCGTTTTGCTTATGATCATCGACAACGACTGGAAGACTCCTCTTTATTTGTGGTCGAATAAAAAGGGTTAATCAATTCGAAATATCGACTCAATTATTTAACATCGCTCTTCTGGCTGCGACACAATTTACTTAACGTCTTCCAAGAAATTATAGGATCGATTGGACGAGGGACAATCGCTTTGTCTCGAAGACATAATAAACGCAATTAAAATAGCGATAATGGACGAAAATATTGTTTTAATTTCTCATTACGTTAAGGAATTTCTTATGCTTAAGTAACAATCAAGAGACGAAGATTGAATCCAACGGATTTTTGCGGATCTTGCTGGACGAGGCCCGGCAACGAAGTCTTGGAAATACGGAACCGATTCGACGAAGCGGACCAAACGTTTTCGTAGCAATTTTACTCGTAATAACGGTACATTCTTGTATTTAACAATAAACGATAATCGTTCGGACGTAAGCGCGTTAAGGAGAAAACAATAATGAACGAAGAAAAAACAACGAGAAAACGCTTTAACCTCATTCCTCGAGCCTCGTTCTTTAATGTCACTGACCTCTAATGAAAAATAAATTATTTCCTTTCGTTATCGTTACATAATTCGTTATCTCGCAATATGAGGCGATAAACTATTTTGGACGTCATCCTCGTATCGATCGATCCTCTCCCCGATCCGCAAGCACCTGCTGAAGAAGACGAACGAAACCGTCAGCCGTCGTCGACCATCGGACCGCTCTTAATTGACCTCATCAAATCGATGCCGAGTCGATTAAGCCGTGGGAATTATAAAGGCGACGTCGAGCTCTCCGGCCTCAATTGATTGGTCTTGATGTCCGTGTAGGCGATGGTGAAGACGCTCTTCTTTTGCGCTATCGACGGCCTAGTCAACGCAATGCCGGAATCGTTGTCTTCGCCGTACGGTATCTCGAAACGTCGCTCGGAATGCTGCAATAACGGATGCTCCGGCCGCGAAACGTTCGTGCCATTATCGTGGTAACCCAACGGATCATTCGTCACGGCGCTCTTCTCCAATTGTTGGATTTGTTCGTTGATTTGTTGAGTCTGTTGTTGTTGTTGTTGTTGATGGTGGGAGCTATCGACTTTCTTCGCCAAACTGGCCTGCGTGTCGGCCAAGAGACGCTTCGAGACTTTGCCCCTGGTGGACGTCGACGTGGTGGTGGCCGTCGTCGTCGTCGACCGCTTCTTCTCCTCGTCCCTCTTCTTCCGCTTGTTCCTCTCCATCGACTTGTTCTTATCGTACCATTCCATGTACCGCGGCGCGCTCTTTTTATAATCTTTCCGCTTCCCGACCTTTCGCACGTCCGCGTGGCTCAACGACTTCTTCATACCGCCGCCGCCAGCGTCGCCGTCGTCATCGACGGCCGCCCTCGCCGCACGCAGATCCGTCTCCGAATGGTAACGCTGCGGCCTCAAAGAACCCGCCGCCGTCTTTGCGACGCGCGGCGCGTACTCTTCCAAGCTGTCGTCGGTGAAGTACTCGCTCAAACTGTCCTCGTCGACGTCGTCCTCCTCGTCGTCGTACCCGTAATCGACGCGATTCCTGTGAACACCGCGGTGACTTAACGAGTCGGTGATCTCCCTGAGCACTTCCTTCCGGATCGCCGACCGCGACGACCTCGGGCGATTGTTACTATCCGAGGCCATCTTCCGCAGCAGACTGGTCTTCGTGTGGCCGAAATTGTATCGCGTCCCGGACGTAGCGCCCCTGCCGTGCCGATGATCGGCCGATTCCAGGTTACTCTCGCACTCTTCCTGAATGGGCGTGCGAATCTTGCGCCGGATCGGCGACGTGCCGCGATGATGCCGTCGCGTCACCGCCCGATGCTGCTTCCGTCGGCGATACGCGGAGCGCTCGTCGTCGCCGCTCGCCTCGCTCGCGTCGTTGTCGGAGCGCGCGCGACGACGCGGCGGCTTCAAGAAGAACGGTTCCGTCTGCGTGCCGGCGTTTTGGTCGGTCTGCGTGCCCGCCGGCAACGATTGCGTTTCCAGCTTGATGTCGCGCTCGCGGTCCAGCAAGATTTGCCGCAGCAACGCGTTCTGTTGCCGCAACGAGATCTCCAGCAGCTCGTTCTCGTTCTGTTGCCGCTGTTGCTGCTGCTGCTGTTGTTGATGGTGATGGATGGCGTTCGGTAACAAGACGGACGCTCGTACCGCCTCGCTTTGCTGCTGGTCGATGTACCGCCGCATCAGGATGTCTTTACCGCTGTCGATCACGTACGGATGATGGTGATGGTTCTCCGCGACCAGCGTGACCGGTCGCTGTTGCTCGCCGCGCGTTATCAGGCGCAGAATGTCCGCGTTACCGTCGCGTATGTAGAATTGATCGCGCGTCTGGTCTTGCCCCATTTGCCCTTGTTGCTGTTGCTGGTGTCTGAAGCGTTTCACTTCGTCGCGCTCGGAGCCGCGCTCCATTTCGTGCCGCCGCAACGAGTCGACGTCCGCCTCGATCGCGACCGCTTCCGGCGTCCACGCTTCCTTCCTGCCGAACCACTCGGCCACCTGCACGGATTTGCTTTCCTTGCCGTGGCCCTCGCCTTGTATCACGAAACGTTTGATCTCCGACGAGACGATCTTGCGCTTCCGCGGCGGCATGTACCACGGACACGGTTCGCATATGCAGCACAAGACGAGGATGAGGATGATGAGCAGGATGAGGAAGAGCAAGAGGAAAAGGAGCCACCACAAGCTGTTGGCCGAACCGCCGCTGCCTGCCTTCACGATCGCCGTCTCCTCCTCCTCCTCCTTGACTTCCTTCTGTTGATGATGGCTTTCGAGGACGTAGTTGATGCGTTTCTCGTCGACGACGTATTCGCTCGGCGAATTAATCGTTGCCACTACGACACTCCTAAACAATTTAAGCGAAAATGTTTGCGGATTAAGAATGACCGAAGCAATCCTCGTGCAACACGGCTTCACCGTGTTACAGGAGCTCTAATCATCGCTTCTTACTCACTTTCGCTTGGATCCTCGACTAATATCGGTGGCGTCCGTCACGAAACCGTCGTACGGTCGGATCTCCTCGATCCGCACGCGTTGCCCGACCAGATCGCTCAGAATGTCGCCGGTCCGTTGCTTGTCCGGATTCGTGCCGGAAACGACGAACAACATACGCCGCAAGTATCCTTCCGGCGGATAGATCCTCACCTCCGTCTCGCCCCACAAGCGCGGCACGCCGCCGTCGTAGGCGCGCACCCTGAAAGCGGCGACGTCTTTCCGGGTCCACGCGCCGACCACCGTCAACTCGCCGCTGACCTCGTTCAGCGCCAAATCGTCGTCCGCCTCCACCAGCTCGTAACGGACCTCGTTGTTCGGCGCTGACTTGTCCTCGTCGATCGCCGTCACGTAAGCGGGCACGGTGAAACTCTGCCGGTCCGGGCGCAAGATGAACTCGTACGGATTCTTCTCGAACTGCGGCACCACGTCGTTCACGTCGATCACGTCGACGGTGACGGTCGCCGTCGACGTCAAACCGTGGCCGTCCTCGTCGGCGGCGAGGACGTCGAACGCAACGGTCGGCCGTAGTTCCGCGTCCAGACCGTCGTCGCGGACGGTGATCAGGCCGGTCGTTGCGTCGATCGCGAAGTATTCGCTACCGTCGCCGGTCAGAGCGACGTACCGCACGTGATCGGACGAATTGCCCTCGACGTCGTACGCCTCGACGCGCAGCACCGTCGTGCCGACGGCGGAACCTTCGGGCACGTCGCCGTGGTAATCGTCGCGTTTGAAAATCGGCGGATTGTCGTTGACGTCGTTCAGGTGGACGGTCAACGGCGCCTCCGTCACGTAATTGTCCGGATCCTCCACCTCCTTGGCCGCTATCCGACACGTGACCGTACGTCGCGCTTCGTAGTCCAAATACGTTTGATCGCGCACGCTGATTGTGAAGTTCGTCGGCCCGTTCGTCACCGACGGCGTTATCTCGAACGTGCCGTTGTTGTTCAACAACTCCAGCGAGACGACGATGCCGCCCCGCGCCTTCACGAAGGCGTTCTCCAGATTCAACGCGGTGCCGGTCGGACTGTTCTCGTTCAGATAAACGTTATAATCGCGCGCGCCGAATCGCGGCGACGTCGACTTCAAACGCGGCGGTATCAGCGCCAATTGCACCGTCGACGACATCGCCGCCGGCTCCTGCGGGTTCGAGCGGATCTCCTCCGCGACGACCGTCAACAGGATCGGCTTGTCGGTGTGGATGATCGATAGGAGCTCGGGCAAGGGCCGCGCGAGCGTCAATTCGCCTGAAAAGAGACCGAGAGTCGAGGGGCTTCGCGAAGTGATTGCGGCGCCTTTCGCTTCCGTGCCAAAACGCTCTTCGCGCGTTTATTTACGGTTTCGAGGGTGGAACGCGAAATAAAATCTCGGCGCGAAGGGCGAGGGGCGCGGGGGAAGTCCACTTAATTTCTTTCGGTTTCGTAAAACGCCTCCCCCAGCGCTAACGTTCGAATCACCGCCCCCGCCCCAGGTAGTCGTCGATATTACTTGGAGATACGATCTAAGCACGAAAGGGAAAGCCTCGCAAAAAGGGAAGAAAGAAAGGAAGCAGGAAGCGATCGATAGCGACTCGCGGTCGATATTTAATCGCGTTTCTTACCGGTGTCTTCGGACATGTTGAAGAACGTCGTGAACGGATTCCCGTCCGACACCAAGCCGTAGCGAATGCCGCGCGGTGCGCCGCGATCGCCGTCCTCCGCCTTCACCTTGAGCACGCGGTCGCCTTGCTTCGTGTTCGCGTCCAGATTCGTCGTCGGCGGCGCTTCGACGAAGACCGGGGCCGTGTCTTGCACGTCCATGACGGCGACCAATAAGGGCCAACTGGCAATGTTACGTGTATCCTTCTCGATCTCCGTGTACGGATCCTGAAGAATCGAAATGATTCGTGCAAATTTTCTTTAATGATCATTAAGGGGGCGGTTGGGTGTGCGTGTCACTTTTTTTTGCCGTTGCGTCGGTGCCATTGAGGGCGATTTTCTTTTCGATTATGAAATCTCTGTCGAAAGCAATTGGGGATTTACGTCAGTGTTCGTTTGGGTTATCGCTTAATTGAAAAATTAAGAAACTCCTGTTACGATGACGTCGATGGCGTAATAAATCTTTTCAAATCGCTTTACGGCCCATTAAACGTGGGATAGCACGTTGTACAGAGCGATCAAAGAAGCAATCCGTTTGTACTAAAACAGTCATCGACCAACGAATCAATCGACAAATGATCGACAAATGCGAAATTCACTTCCAATTGACGTATCGTAACGTTAGAATCACATTAACAGCAATATTTAAATAAAGACATGCATGCCAACCTGCGAATCCCAAATGGATTACGTCTTGATCGCTCCGTAAGTTGAGCGATGAATGCGAACGTCGCATGGTAATTTTTGCCCGTTTAGATTGCGTTTAAAAATACGAGGAAAACGTGCAAAAATTATGGTCAAATACGCAAAACCGTTTGCCATTAATTTCCGCGAAGGTTACGCGAGCCTTTATTATTCAAATGAAGGACCTCCTGACATTTCCCCCCGTCCTCGTCCGACCGCATTAATTTCCTTTGCATTATGTCATTCCCGTATTTAACTGCCCTTCGTGATTTGTTAACAAATCGTTCGCCTCGGAACAAAAAAGAGAGCGCGAGATTGAATCATGAAAGGCATCAATTAACTACAACGAAATAACCGAAACGCGCAAACGAATCCTCGACTTACGTTGGCCAAAACGACCAGATGATGCACGGTTTGCGTTTCGTAGTCCAATCGGCCGATCAACAGAACGGTGCCCTCCGCGTCTTTCTCGTCGATCAACCGCTGGTGGAGGCCGAACAGTTCGGAGCCCCACAGTTCCAAGAGCACCGGTTTCTCGCGGAACTTGTTGCCGCGCGCCGTCAACCGGCCGATCTCCGCGTTGCGCCGCGCCTCCTCGGAGACCATCAGCAGCGTCGGTGCGTTCGGGAAGATCGCGTTGATCGGCGTCGTGCCGTTCGTCGCGCGGAACGAACAGTCGAGGCGGGAGCGCGCGCCCCCGCTGCTCGTCACGGTGACGGCGAAATCGTAGATCCGACCGGCTTCCAATCGTCGCCGGAGCACGACGTTCGCGTTGCACAACGAGTTCAGGCGCGAACACGTCAACGTCTCGATCGCCACGATCGACACTTGGTCGTCCAACGCGAACCGCAGCGGATAGTCGAACTGCGAGTCGGACGCGCGCAACCGGTAGATGATCGAGCCGGTCGCCGCGTCGGAGGGCACGAGGACGCCGCGGAGGATCGCGGTCGGATCGAAGCGCGGCACGGCGACGACGACGAGGAGCGGACCGCACACCAAGACCCACCACCTCATGCTGGCCTTTGGAGAAGCGGTTCAGGCGGACGGCAATTGGCGGTCGTATTGCGAGGTCACTCCTGCTGTTTCGCGCGGTTGCATCGTGAAGATCGCGTGCGAACAATTGCACCGTGCAACTGATTGTTTTTAGTTTATTTGCACACTTCACTGCAGTGCGATTTGTTTCTATTTTTTCGCAGTCTATTCGCGATTGTTAGCGAATAAATGAAACGGCGGACTGACGGCCGCCGAAACGATTTGCGCGTCTACGCGTTCGGGGTTAAATGTTAACTGGTGGGGTCGATTGGTAACGTGCCGGAGGGTAATCGAAGAGAGAGAAAAAATTGGTATTTTCTAGTGGCAAAGGGTGGTTTGTAATACGTAAGCGTTGGTCATCTGCTCCACTCACCGGTCATCGGTTGACGGCGAGGGCGCACGGTCCGTCCCGTCCGGTCGTCGCCAGGAGACCCGCACGAACGCTCGTAACATACAGACCGGAGAAATCGATGGCTCCATTCGATTATCGCCAACCATTTCGGATGCGAGTTTCTTCGAAGTGCGACTTCTTGGTAGTCGCTTCGGAGTTCTTGGCGATTTCAGTTTTACGTTGGATTAATTTCACCCATTGATTCAAGAAATCGACTTCGTACTATCAATATTTTCACTTTCAATCGCGTCATTCGTAAATATTTAACGACGCCGATTTGACTCTCTTATCGTTTATTACCATCGAACATGAATAACAGGTGTATTATGTAAAGGGCGTTTATCCAATGGGGGACTTTAATAAACCCTCAACGATCCACGGGGAATTTGAATCGTTTAATCCACAACAAGCGCAATTAGGATTTCTTACAATCGAATTCCGCTTAATTAGATCGGATTTAATTGGTCTTATTTTTTGTTATTAATGAAACAATCCTTCCGTTTTCGATAATTTCGTAGAATTCGCTTACATCATGGCAATTAATTGCGCTAGAAACCGACGAAAAGAAGGAATAATTCGAGACGAACAATACGAAGTTCTCGTAAACAATCCTAAAAAGCACGATTTACGAGCAGAGAGTTTATCAATTATTCATAACAATTCGGCATGTCGCAATCCGCTTATTGTTGTTACTGTTTATTGTGTTGATCAATTTAATCCGCTTTATTCGCAATAATAAACAACTATTTTGTAGGATTATTATCGTCGCCGATGATTACATTGGAAGTTAATTTATAGTTTCTTGCGTCGCGTCTTCTCCTTCGTTCGCGCGAAACATTCACCACCTGGCTTCTGTATGTCTGTTCCGCATTAAAGAACTGATTTAAATAAAAAATGCAAATCTCGCTCGCTTCGAAAAATATCGCCTGCATAATTTTAAATTAATTTCAAAACGAAAACACGGGAGAGAAACGGCGAAGAAGAAAAAGTTGGAAAAGAAAAGGAGCGGAAAGAAAAATGAACGTCGTGTGATTAAAGAATAAATAATTAATAAAATATAAATAAGTTGAGTAAGTGTGTGTGTGGAAATAAAAAAAATAAATCAGCAGATTGAGGTCAACTTAGTATATTGAACTTTAATACAATTTTAATGAATATCTCATTTACATTTTTACAGTATTATTGTGCATGAAAATGACGGCCGAAGAAGTTTGGTCGAGATGAAGGAAACGCCAAAACGAGAGCGATCATCGCGGAAAGTTTGCCGAAGAAAGGAACGGAACGTAGCACGAGGGAAAAATGCGCAAAAATCGTTTATGCCTCCGCGTAAAAGTCAATAATATCGCATTTCCCTCGTTTATTCAAATCAATTTAAATTAAAGTTTCCTTCCTCCCTCATTTTTGCGTCCTTCCTTCCGCACCCCACACACAAAACTTTCATTTCGCATAGACGCTCATTTACATTTAGAACAGTTGATAACATTAGCATTTTCGATTTTTCAATAATTATTAAAACCATATCAATCATTCGTTTGAATGAAAGTTATTCGATCGCTGCGACCTTCTTCGATTTTGAATAATTGCAGCGCACGAATTGGGCCAACAATTCGATGCACCACCGTCAAACGTTCGAGACAATTTATTAATTGCATGCAGTTTGATCTGTTCTGCATTATCTACCCTTGCGATCGAATATCGCACTTTCAAACGGTCTCTCGCACGCAAAGTGCGTTATTATAAAATAATTACGAATATTTCGCGTTATTACTTTTCTTTTTATAAATGCGATAAAATACCTACTTCGCCCTTGTTATTTCTTAACTGGGTTAATATTCCCATTTAATATTTACATAATAATTCTACGCAGATTTCTCATTTTTTACGTAATTTTAAATAAAAGTTATTAATATTGCTGCAGCATGATGAAACGAACAATATTGCTCTATGGAAGTTCCTTCTTTCCACGCAATTTCATTAATAATCTAATTGTGCGGCAAAAAGTAGAAGACAAGCGGAGATGGTGCAATTTAATTTAGGTAAACCATTAGGCGATGCTTTAAAGTTTAAAAGACTAAATGGACCTTTAAATTAATTAATCACGCCAATTAGGCAACCAATTATACCGCGATATAATTGTATAGTAGAGGCTTTTAATCTAAAAAATACAATTTTAAATTTTAACTTCTTGTTTATTTAATACTCATCACAAGTCTCTAATCGTATAAATCGTTTATCTAACATAATAAAAAAGAAAACTTTTAAAAATCCATCGATTCAAATAAATCTTAATGAACAAGTTCGCTTACATTAATTGTAAAATACAAACCTACAATCGAATCATATTTACAAACGGATACAAAAGGGCCCTTAATTCCGATTAACTATCCTTAATTACGACATGGCAGTGATTAAAGTAATCGTATTTACATTACATTCTCTCGATTTTCTTTGATAATAAATAGGTGCTATATACATCAAAAACGCAAAACTACAGTAATTAATTCTCGATTAATGATTAACAATAAGTGTTAGATATGGCGATTATTTAAAGCAAAGCGGTCCGACCGAGAAGCCGAACGCCTGATTCGGCATGCCGTAATCGATCGGGTAGAAATCGACGATCGGCAATTGCGACAGTTTCTTCGTGCGTATCTCGAAGATCGTCTCGCTCTTGCTGCGTCGCGACTTGCAACCGTCGATCAGAACGTACGGTTTATTCGAATCGTGCGAAAACTCTTGATTATTGTCGCCCAGCAGTTTAATGCTCAAATCGTACTTGTAGTTTTTCGTATTGTACCACGCGGCGCTATTGATGCACGTGTAGGTGAAATTCTGATACGCTTCTTGCGACAGCAATCGGATAAAGTTCATTTGAACGACGCCGATCGTCTCGTACGTGATCTAAAACGTAGAAGGACGTTAATAGCGATGGGAACGACTCGCGTCGATCGGTTTTCACCTTGAAACCGCCCCGCAGATTCGAATACCAATCGTTCTTGTTGTTCTCTTTGCGCCACGGTATATTCGGCATCGTCGAGCTGTGGATGTCGGGGAAAACGCACGTTTCCCCCTGTGCGGACATGTTGCAGTAAACGTAGATAGCGTCGTCGATCATGCCCAAATTCGGGTCGATCCAGTACCAGCCTGTAATTGAAATTGCGGCGTTAAAACGTGCCACGTACGGCGACTGAGGAAGCGATCCTACCGTCCGAGAATTGCGGATGGCCGTAATATAAATCCCTGCACGAGCGCACCGGATTCTCGCGCGTTCCCACCGGTTTCCGTATCTTCTCCAGCTCCTGGCGCATCGTGTAAATGCTCGTGTACATGTCCAAGAATTTGTAATTGCTCCCACCTTTGTTCGTTGTCGCGTTTTCATCATCGCCGTCGTCGTCGTCGTCGTTGTGCACCTTCTTTCTTGCTCGTTCGGTCGTTATCTGATCCTCGATGTCGACGCTGAAAAATTTAAACGTTTTCCTTTCTTCCCCAAAACCGTATTCACGTGATGGTGTTACATGAGGTCGTCCAAGCTTCGTTTGGATCTCGACATTAGTTCCTGCTGGAATAAGAGTTCGGGTGGTAGTAGAGGCATGTCTGCAGGTGGTCCCGGTGGCCCCGGAGGTCCCGGCGGTCCGGAGTCGCCTTTCATGCCGCTCGTGCCTTCCGATCCTTTAGGTCCGGTCGGACCTTCTAATCCCGGTAAACCGGTCGGACCGTCGTTGCCTTTCAAACCGAGAGGACCGACTGGACCCTAAAAGGAAACGTGCGGTTGGTAATTTATAATAAAATATTAAACTCTTCGATTATCATTGATTATTACCATATCGCCTTTCTTTCCTTCCGGTCCCGGAGGACCTTTCGGCCCTCTGTCGCCTTTCTCGCCCATCTCGCCTTTCAGTCCTTGCAAACCGATTTCGCCGCGGTGTCCCTTCGGTCCTCTACGGCCGCGGTCGCCCTTCGGACCTCTAGGACCCGTTTCGCCTATTTTACCGGGCAATCCGACGGCACCCGCAAGTCCCGCCGGTCCACTTTCACCCTAAGATTAATGTTTTTTTCTAATGATCTGTTTGCTTTCATATTGATCGGAATATTTACCGCTGGTCCGGGAGATCCTCTAAGTCCCTGTGAACCTTGCGGCCCCGGCACTCCCTGAGGTCCAGGCGCACCTTGTAAACCGGGCGCTCCTTGCGCACCGCGATCGCCTTTGTCCCCGGGTAACCCGGTATTGCCTTGTATTCCTGCCGGTCCTTCTGGGCCCTAAAATGAAGCTAGCGCAAAATCACATTTAAAATACAATTATAATGAAACCGCACGTGTTTTCCTGGAGGTCCTACAGGTCCGACTGTCCCCGGTGGGCCGGCAGGTCCAGGCGGACCAGGTTCGCCAGCTTTACCATCGTCGCCAGGTCTTCCGGTGTCTCCTTTTGCGCCTAATAATCCAGGTTCGCCCGGAGGACCGGGAAAACCTGGCGGACCGGCGGAACCTTTCGGGCCTTCAGGTCCTAACAAGCCCCGCGGTCCAGGTGCTCCGGGGATTCCGGGCTTTCCTTCGTCGCCCTTTTGTCCCGCAGGCCCTCTCTCTCCCTGAACGTAATTTCCAAGTTAATATGTCTCTCGTTTAATTGAAAGCGAACAGTTACAGGTTTGCCATCTTCTCCGGGACCTCCTGGCGGTCCCGGCTGTCCAGAATCGCCTTTCTTCCCTTGCGGACCTTCGGCTCCGGGCAAGCCTACCGCTCCTTCAGGTCCTTTTGGTCCACGTGGTCCTGGTTCTCCGGGAGGACCAGCATTTCCCATCGGTCCTACAAATGTCGGTTATAAACGGCTGAATGAAAAACTAAAAGGGTTTGAACACCTTTAGGTCCTATATCGCCCACTTCTCCTTTTATTCCCGGCGCTCCAGGCATTCCCTGAGGGCCGGCCGGTCCAGGTAACCCTTGCAATCCGATAGGGCCTTCCTCGCCTTTCGCACCTTGCCTGCCCATTTGTCCTGGCGGACCACGTTCTCCTGGCGGTCCTAACGGTCCCGGTTCACCGCGTAAACCTTGTGGACCAGGATTACCCATCGGACCCTATAATGTTAAAATGAATTACGCTTTCCGAGAAGAATGCAATATTAATCCTTTACCGTTTCCCCGATGGCACCCTTAAACCCTTTTTCTCCGGGCGGTCCAGCGTCACCCTTGTCGCCGTCTTCGCCCGGCGGTCCGATAGGTCCCGGCGGTCCGGGTAAACCTCTAGCGCCCGGCATACCATCGCGACCTAAGGGTCCAGCAGGTCCGCGCTCTCCGCGCTCTCCTTTAGCACCGCCCGGTCCTGGCGGTCCCGGCGGACCTTTACGACCCTCAGGACCAGGTAGGCCATCTTTACCGGGTTCGCCCTGTTGTCCTTTATCGCCGGTAGCGCCTGGTGGCCCGACGGGTCCCATTTCACCTTTTAATCCTGGCATTCCCTACGCAAAAATAATTGCAAATTAATTCTTCTAAGTGACAACACAACAATATGGCTCTTACCGGTAAACCGTTGTGGCCTCTTTCGCCAGGAAAACCTGGTAATCCCGTAGGTCCTTGAGGCCCGGGCTTCCCTGCAGGTCCCGCCGGCCCGGGAGGACCTTCTTTTCCAGAGTCACCAGGCATACCAGGTTCCCCTGGTTGACCCGGAGCTCCTGGTAATCCCGGCTCTCCCAACGGTCCCGGTTCACCGGGTGGTCCTTGTGGTCCGATCACGCCCGGCGTTCCGGTTGGTCCTTGTTTCCCCGTCTCGCCCTAGCGGCAACGATAGTATTAGCAATAGACAATTTTTGCCAGTTCCTCGTAATACCGGCGCCCCGCGTTCGCCTGGCGGTCCTGGCAAACCGTCTTTGCCGTTCAATCCGGGTGGTCCGGGAGGTCCGGTGAATCCTCTCGCTCCGTCGACCCCCTGCGGCCCAATTTCACCTTGCGGACCTGGCGGTCCGGGTTGGCCGGTATCTCCTTTAGGCCCCGGCGTACCGTCCGATCCTCTTCTGCCTCTGGTGCCTCTAAACCCGCGCGGCCCCGTTTCCCCCCGTTCTCCGGGAAGACCGGCATTTCCCTAAATCAAATAAGCGTTATCATGCAAGAATCACTTTATCGAGAATACTCCATTACCCGTTCGCCTTTATCGCCAGGCGGTCCAGGTCTTCCGGCAGCTCCCTTGTCACCTTTATCGCCCAGTGAGCCAGGGTATCCGGCAAAACCTTGCGAGCCCATCTTTCCCTTTTCTCCCGCGGGCCCAGGCGGTCCGGCCTCGCCTCTAGGCCCGTCCATTCCCTGCAAAATAGCGACGTATAATATTCGTTTTAAAGCTGAATTACAGCAATTACTTTAGGACCTTCGGGACCCTCGATTCCTGGCGCACCTTGCGGTCCCGTCGGGCCGGTGTCGCCTTTGGAACCGAGTTCACCTTTCTCCCCTTCAATTCCTCGATCGCCTTTATCGCCCTTCTCGCCGGACGCGCCCCGTTTGCCTTCGTCGCCTTTCATTCCTCGCGACCCGGGGAATCCGATCGTACCCGGAGCTCCGGGCAGTCCTTGTTCCCCTTTAATGCCCGGTATGCCGGCATTGCCAGGATGACCGGGCGGTCCCTCTGGACCGGGAAGTCCAGGCAAACCGGTCTTTCCTTGCGGCCCCTATCGAAACATTGATTGCAATTTTGTTGTAGACATTTTACGAGAGTTAACCATTATTCCTGGTGGGCCTAATAATCCCTGCGGTCCAGGTGAACCGATGGCTCCCGGCGACCCCGGCTGACCTGGCGGGCCAGGCTGACCGGGCGGTCCCGAATTGCCTTTGTTCCCTATCGGACCCTCGCTTCCCGGTACGCCGGGATTTCCTGGTAGTCCAGGTAAACCTCTTGGTCCGGTAAATCCTCGCGGTCCCTGTAACAACCTAACTTTGATCGAATTCTATCATCGTAGATATTAATTTACCATTTCTCCGGTCATACCCGGCATTCCGGGCGGCCCCTCCTCGCCCGGCGGACCGTCGTGCCCGGGCAAACCGATTTCGCCGGAAGATCCTTGCGCCCCGCGCTCGCCCTTATCGCCGGGCAAACCCGGGAGCCCGATCAAACCCTGTTCGCCCTTCACACCGGGCGGCCCCGTGGCCCCTCTTTCGCCATCTCTGCCCGGTCGGCCGCGACGGCCTTCTCTTCCCGGTGGCCCGGTTGGACCTCTTATACCTCTCGGACCCTAATTAAGACAATAACTTGTTTAGTGAAAGAGGTCAAACGATTGGGAAGAAATGGTTTGGTTTACCGGTTCGCCGAAATCGCCTTGCTCGCCCTTTTGGCCCTCGGGGCCCGGCGGTCCTTCGGGCCCGGGAATGCCGGTCAAACCCATCGGCCCCTCGATACCGCGCATCGCCATCTTTAACAACGACGTAACGTACTATAATTTTAGTTTAAAACCAATTAGACGCGTAACGTTTATTTACCATATGTTGCGACAACATTTGCCGGAACGCTTCCGCTTGTCCGTCCGGGCCTTTCTCGTTGCCTTGTTGCGAATTTAGCTAGCGAACAACAAAATAGGCGAATGTCAGTGACTTGACGGCGAATTCGAATCGAGGAATGATTACGGGTATCATGAAGACGTGTCCCGGCGGACCGGGCGATCCCTGCGTGCCCGGTATCCCGTCCCTGCCCTTATCGCCTTTCGCCCCTTGATAGCCCCTATCGCCCGGCGGTCCTGGATAACCGCGCGGCCCGATCGTATTCCCGTATCGCTCGTACGGATAATTCGGTCCGTAAACGTTATCGACACCTGCGGCGGCGTTGTCGTACTCGTTCGGTAGCTAGAATTCAAAGAAAATTGAACGATCGACGCTCGATCCGAACACTCGACGTACGCTAACGGATTCCTCGGTAGCGCTCGTTTCCTCGTCGGTCGTTTCGAACGATGGCGACAACGTGACGCCGCTGAAATCCGGGCCCACCAGATTGTTACCTGTCGATGAAGGATTCGCGCTCGAGTTCCGTCGCTTTCCCTGCTCGATGACGTCCTCCAGTCCGGTGAAGTCTGTTGGAATATCGGTTAGGCGGAACATTCGATTGTTCAACGTGTACGAACCGAGACCGACGGTTGTAGATGCGCCAGCTGCGGTAGTTGATCCTATGGAACCGATTTCTATCGAAGTGACGCCGTTCACACCGTACGAATTTTGATTCGTCCGAGTTGCCGTACCCGCGATAGCCGAACCGACGCCGGCACCGAAATTGCTGTCAACACTCCCGCTTCCGCTACCGTCGAAACTACTACTACCGCTTCCAAAGCTGCTACCGAAACTGCCGCTACTTTCGAAGCTAGTACTACCGCTTCCAAAAGTTCCGCTTCCTCCGACGTTACCGCTTCCAAAAGTTGCGCTTCCTCCGACGTTACCGCTTTCGAAGCTAGTACTACTGCTTCCAAACGTTCCGCTTCCTCCGACGTTACCGCTTCCAAAAGTTGCGCCTCCTCCGACGTTACCGCTTTCGAAGCTAGTACTACTGCTTCCAAACGTTCCGCTTCCTCCGACGTTACCGCTTCCAAAAGTTGCGCCTTCTCCGACGTTACCGCTTTCGAAGCTAGTACTACTGCTTCCAAACGTTCCGCTTCCTCCGACGTTACCGCTTTCGAAGCTAGTACTACCGCTTCCAAAAGTTCCGCTTCCTCCGTCGTTACCGCTTCCAAAAGTTGCGCCTCCTCCGACGTTACCGCTTTCGAAGCTACTACTACCGCTGCTGCTAGTGTAATAAGTGCTCGTTGTTCCGTTACTATGAGTGATCTGGTAGGTGGAGGTTTGACTGAAGAATCCGTTCGTCCCATAAAGCGAACAGTCTTTCGTGTATTTCGTACAAATCTCGTACGCTTCGTCCGGTATTTTGCCAATTTTAATCATTTGTATGTCGCCCTAGAATCAATTCGCATTACGTTTATTAAACGATTTTCCTTTAATGTGGGCTCACGTTATAAAACGTCTCCTCGATCAGTTCGTAGCCGATCGTCATGATGCCGGCGTTGCTTAATTGCGACATCGACGGCCGCTCCAATTCCCGCGTCACTATGTGATCGCAATCGGTTATCAACGTGACGGAGTTGCCTTTCACGCTGAACGCCAGCCGGTGCCACCTGTAATCGAAACGGCCTCCTGCAGACTTCCCGCGTTCGCCGATAATTGTTTACACTTACTGGCTATCGTCGATGGCCACGCCGAACGATATGAAGTTACCTTCTTCGGGCAACCCGTCGTTGTCTTCGTAATACATGCTAATGTCGCGGCCGGCGGTCACGGAGAATTGCTCGTCGCCTTCGTCGCTGTACAACGTCAACAGCGAGGACGTGATACCTGTTGGAATGAATCGAATCAAATCGATGGTTCTTCAATGGGATTGTTATCGAATTGTACCCGGTTTCGGTTTGACGATGGCCAACAGAGAAAAGTCCTGCGGGAAACCGTTCGGAAAGATTTTCTGCGTGCTAATGGAAATCTGCGCTTTCTGATTGAGCCGATAGGCCCAATCGGACTTCTCCAATGCGTCGACTTTCGTCGTCGCATTCAAACAACGGCCGAGGACTTTTTCCACGCCGAACGGTTCGCTCCATAAGTCGGCGGTTTCGATTAGATCGATCACGTTGTCGTCTAAAATGATTAAAAAGTTTGTATGAAATTGGGGGCGCCTCTTTAAGTAATTTTCAATTTGCTCCTTAAATCATTTTGCGTATGGTTAATGAAATCTAGGCAACGACACGAATGACAATAACATGTGCGAAAAGTAATAACGATAATCGACAAATTAATGTTAATTTACGCATTTAAATAACACGAAGCCAAGTCTGTAATTTATGACTTGATGCTTCGAGAGAACGATCGCATTTCGGTTTATTTTTATTTCTTTTTCTGTACAGTAGCCTCAATTGAATTGAACTAAATGCCAAAACACCATTTTTACAGTCCTATTACCAATATAAACATCAATTGGGTTCCTCTAGTACTAAATGCCCATTTACTAAACAAATATCTATTCTTATAAAATATTTAATTGTATTAATCGATTCGTTATTATTGTTATTAGGGCATCCGAAATGTACTTTTAATTTCGATTTGCAAACCACAACTCGAATTAGATACGTTTGTTTATTGGCAAACATTTGGGCTAGGATAAAACGGTTTTAATTTTTTTTTTTCGTTATGGATTTAATATTTGATTAAATTAATTGTGAAAATAGTTGGATAAAATGAAAATGAATAATATGAAAATATAATATACGAGCTAGCAAAAGGGGGGTTTCAGGGAGATTAAAGGGAAATTACATCCGGTTGAAAAATTATTTTGTGTGTATATAACATAATAAGCGAAACGCGTAACAAAGAGAGACGAAGAGGGTTGAATAGAGCGAAAAAAAGGGTTGAAAAGGAGTGCGAGAGGGTTAGAAAGAATGAGCGAGAGTGAGTTGGGACTTACCCTTTTGTGCATAATTTCCATTTATCGTTAAAATCCATAATAATATTACATAGACCAAATATTTTAACCGTTCAGTCTTGTGCGTTATTATTATTGTTGCGGTACGTCCGGACGTGGCCATGCCAAAA
The DNA here is from genome assembly GCA_963695495.1 of Hololepta plana. Classification (NCBI taxonomy): domain Eukaryota; kingdom Metazoa; phylum Arthropoda; class Insecta; order Coleoptera; family Histeridae; genus Hololepta; species Hololepta plana. The sequence continues at coordinate 2,241,278 of OY968839.1, forward strand.
ACACCCACCGGATTAATGTTCAAGCGATTTTTTTAATTAACATCAAGTCCTTCGAACAATAAGAGAAATATTTTAACATTCGCAAAAACAAATAACTTTGCATTAATCAACAATCGTCATCATCAACAGCAGCAGCCTTCGCAATAGCGGAAACCTTATTTACAGCTCCTTTTAAAAAACGTTCTTAAATCCGAGACGAAATCTAATTTGCACGAGCTAATATGAAAAAGTACGAGAACAAGAACAACAAAAAAAGATGCAAAATACGGAAATAAAGCTTTGTAAAATTGCGACGGCGAGCATCTTTCCAACAATTTCATTCTGAATTCCTAAATGGAACCGTTCGTTCGTTTGCGCTCTTTAGCGCGATAAAAATGCAGAAAAGAGAGCATCTTAAAAAGTCTAAATCACTAAAAGAAAGCATTACATTATTATTAATGAGGTGCCATTCATTTCGATAATCATCATCGTATTGTCTCTAACAAACAATATCTACGTCGCGAAAAATTCTCTTCTTTTTTGCGATAAAAAGTGTATGCTCTCAAAATCATCTGACAGAATGTCGCAAGAGTATAAATTATCCCTTCAAATTAATTAACAAGCATTAATTGATCGCGGTCCGTTTTATTATTGGCAGAGAAGACAAGACGACGTGCGAAGTAAAAGGGTACTTAATTAACCAAATTAACGGTTCGGTATTAAATCAAATTATTCCGCACCTTAATGTAGCGGCGTACCCACGAACATTTAATTCCGACACTTTTCTGCGCTCCCATTAAATGCATTCAATTAACTAATCGTTGTTTGCAAAAAAAACCGATCTTAAACTTGTTCTTCTACTCAATCTAAAAGAAGAAAAAAATTAGTTTGTAAAGTTTCTTGGTTTTTAATACCGTCTGGCCACTCGAATTTCTTGGGTCCACAATTAACGCTAACTCGTTTTAATAAAGAGTAATTAATAATTTTACGCGACTACACTGTGTGAAAAAATGTAGCAAAGAAAAAGATACATCGTTTTGCTTTAAGAATAAAAGCTATAAAGTTAGCTTTTATTTCGCCATTTCTTGTGCAAAATAAAGGAAAAATGCGAAGAAGATGAAAATTAATTTAAAATTAATCGATTTACTTACTCGCGTACTTTCGGGCGGTCTCAACAATTTCCTCTCAATTATGATCCATTACTTTTGTGTAAGTCGAAGCCGGGTCCTCTTCTTCTTCTTCCCTTTTTTCTTCAGATATTAAACTCTTCGCACCCGCTGTTTGTTACACACTGCTCTCTATTACCAAAACGTTTTGCGTTCGGTCTTCACTCATTCAATCAGTTCTCATTCCTTTTTCTTTTTTGTTTAGTGTGTTCGTATTCATTAAGAACACATAATTCTTCCTCTTATTATGCCATGTCCATTCGCTCTCCCTTGTCTTCGTTTAATTTATTCATTTCGCATCTCTTTTACTAATAATACTAAGTGATCCAACTTTTAACTAGGCTCAACAGTAATTCCAACAGCAGCAGCGAATTCATCATGAGCAACATGTGATTAGTATATTACTGATTATGATAACATACGTTATCGAGAACGCATCTAATTCATTTGGTACATCTGGAAAATGAATTCGTCATTTAAATGTATGTTAATTTTATTTTTAATATGATGTAATAAGTTAATAATCTCGATGTTAGAACTCACCACAGAAGAAAATGGACCGAGTTATTTTTATCTATCATAAATTTAATTTACAATTATCCGGCATGCCTTTTAAACTATTCATTTTGCGCTATTAGAAATATTTTGCAATTAAATGTTTTTACGATTCACGACGAAGCCGAATGACGTAACTTATTAATTAATTAGAAGATGTGGTTCATTTAGCACACAAAAATCCAATTGGAAAACGGGCTTGCCAGCAAATTATTTCTAAAAGGACCACTTGTAAATCCAAATAGCAGCTACAAAAGAAACGTAAACGAATCGTTAATTCGTATAAAAAGGATATAAGTTTCCAATTCGAATAATATCGTAACGATTACATTATAATTGACTTGTACATTGACTCTTTTTTCTTTTTGTGATGTTAATAATACGTGAGTGAACGTCTTTCTCGATTAATCTCTCAATCAAAACGAATTGAAATTGGCCCACTGTATCGCATTCTTCTTTAAAACTAACCCAAGCATTGGAACAACAATGCGGGGCCCTAAAAGAATTCAGCTGTATAATACGACACTTTCTAATCACTAGCTTATCAAGAACCAACATTATTGAATGTTTATCACATTAGATTGTAGCTTGTTAAATCATACTTTTGCAATTATTGAAACGCTTTTATTGTGCGAACCATACTGAGGATTTTGCATTACACGTATCAAATTTCTCTTGCGAGCAATCTCTTCGATAACCATTTCATTTTGTTACAACGAACTCCAATATATGAACAAACACCTTTTATCGGAGCACAAATAATATTAGAAAATCTAACTGGAAGGAAAAATATAAAAATTGCAATAAGATCCACGCTAAAGTACTCATATATATAAATGTGAACGTGTAATGTACTCACCGATAGCTGTAAAATAAAGCGGTATTATTATACAAGTAAGAACATTTTTGTAATAACAATCCCTTGTAGCACGTTTTATAACAATATACGATAAATTAATTAACTTTTGTATATTCTGCGGTAAAAGAATTTTAAATTCGGTAGGAAATCGTTTCGACCAATCTGAAAGTATAGCTTACTTCATGCTAAACAATTGTTCGTCAATTGTTTACAAATTATCGGAAGTACAAAAATTGTGCAAATTCATTGCGTACGCCATTTCCTTATCAATTAACTGTGTATTTTAGAGGATTGAAAAAGTTTCGAAAATAATAAAATGTTACAGTGTTTGCAATGAAGAAAGTTTTATTTGTTACAAAGAATTGTGTTTATGTGCGAATAAAGTGATAAGTGAAGAAACGGTTTATTTTAACTGAAAAAGAAGTAACTGTGTTTGTGTTTACGTTCGTCGTGATAAGAATGTAATATCGCAAATAAACGGCATGAAGGAACGGTAGATGAATGAGAAAGGTAATTATGGCAATAAATAAAATTCTGATTGTATGTACATAAGTATTTATTGAAACACATCAGTAAAATACCAATTTCTTGTGCACGCACGAGGTTATAAAATGCGGTCTCACATCTTTCGAATTTAATAATAATAAACACATCAAAAAGTTTGATTATACGACAATGTGCAACAAGCATGTAGTCTTTTATCCTTTTGAGATTCTCGCATAAACATACGTAGATATATTAAAGTTGATGCAGAAGACACGATCAAAGAAACGAGAGAGAAAGAAAGGTGTGGGTAAAAATGTTTCTATGAATATTTTTCGCAACTACCGCCACTTCGCCCATACATTTTCCCATTTTCATTTATTTTCAGCAACAGAATGAATGAAACGCGACAACAAATTGAAAAGTTCAACAAACTCGTTGTCCTCCACCATCCCCGTGCAGATGACAGAGTAGAAGAGGGTGGTGAAGAAGAAATGTTACATAAGCAAATTGGGATTTGCGATTTATAAGAAAGCAACAACAAGAAAAAATGGAGTGTTGGAGGACAGTAAAAAAAGGGAAGGCCCTTTGATAAATTCATACATATAAATTTTATTATGTATTAGATATTATTATAAAGCAACTATTACGACCTACGCTCTTACGCACAGAATAACAGTCACATATGAACACGATGACGATGATGATAGCCTGAATGAGAAAAGATTATCACACAATTGGAATAAAATGATTCTTCCAGTACGAGGAATACGAAAAAAAGCGGAGAAAGGTATGAAAATGTTTAGAATGAGAGAGAGAGAGAGAGAGAGAGAGAGAGAGAGCGAAAGAGGTCATTGAAAGTAATGATATATACATTTCGAGACGTTCTCTTTCATTTCTACCACTTTTCAGCTGAAAAACGACTACAAATGGACTAATATCTCTCTTTTATAGAAATGTTTGGCAGCAAGAAGAGGAAATGTAACAAAACGACGGAGACAAATGTAGTAATCCTTAGATAAATACAGAGCAGTGCGAAACGAAACTGGAAAGAGATGAAAAAGAACTTCCTCCTTTTGAAAAAATTGGCCATCTCTTCAATTTCCAACGTATTTCCGGTTATTACCCCTGTTGCAGTTCTCATATTCTTCAACCAGTTTTCGAGTATGATTTTTTCTTCAACAATCTATTTCTTAATGAACGTACCATAAAAGAAAAGGCGATCTAATTCAAATTACGAAGACGTTTCTGTACCGACGTTAACGATTCTTTTCTTCTGTTTTCAGTGCTGAAAAAGATTACATCCGACGACACGTTTCCAATACTAATAATAAGGGAACTGTAGGAAAATCGAGGCAGACAATGCGTCGGGTAAAGAATCTTTCCTCTCTCGCCCCATTCTCTTATTAGCGTTTCCAAATGACAAACTCACGTAGTTGTCATCTACAATTCCCCATTACTACCTACCGCTACAATTTTACCTCATATTCCATTTTTCCATTTTACGCCAAACTATTTACTGTCGAATCGCAAATAAAATACGAAATAACAATATCACGTATATACAGTTTTGGTTGCGAAACAATACGCAAAGTAATAGTAGTATAAAAATGAGTGTAGACTGGAAAATGTTGAGTTATTTATGTTTAATGCGAGAGGGAAAATGAAGTAGAAGGATGAGGATCATTGCGAATGTTGAAAACTAATGTTTAAAATAAAACTTTACCGTTATATTTTTAGGTAGATAGAAAACTGAAGGAAAACGTGAAATTGTAGCCGTTGACAATAACAACACTCGTGCGCGACAAATGATACGGAACGTGATGGTTGCGTATCAAAAAGATCGGACAATAACAATAATTCATCGAGTACGTCGAGGAGGAGAAGAAGAAGCTCTCATCGTAAAGCAAAGAAACACCAAAACGAAAGGTGAAATAATTTAATAACCCAACTGAGTCGAACTGCTCGTTTACTTTTTTCACGCTCGATCGCTTTTTAAATTGAAGCCGTTTGAAAAATTCTTGCAGATTCCTTCATATTACGTTCGTTCGCGTTCTTCGCCTTTAATTCTACCCCTTATTTTATGCTGATCGTCTGCACGCAAGAAATTGAAGATTTCCATCCACTTTTCTCTTCTCCTGTCATCTTCTTTGCCGCAATTTTTAGTCGGATTATTCTTCATATTAAAAAGATTTCTTCTTTCCTCCTCATCATCGTCGCCGTTGTCATTCTCAGAGCTGAAGATTTTAGATAGGACCAACATCAAATGGACTTTATGCATAATATTATTATTATGTGTATATAAGGGAAACTTATTAAAATAATCCTTCGCCCCCTCGCGCGCGAATTTTTAACATTCCGCAATAAACTTTCTTCACTTCGAAGACAAATATTTTTTTAGATAGATTTAGGAAAACGTCGCGGCGAAGGAAAATTAGAATTTCAGCCCGCTTTTTCCTATTTTTGTTTTAACAATTCAAAGTACAATCCCACTCGTGCGAATCGTAATGAAGGCGTTCGCGTATTGTGCAATTTTCTTTACACGCTAGGGTTTTCCGTAAAATTGTCAAACGTGTTAAACCATTTGTACGGAATTAAATCAACCGCTCTGAATTATTCTGAGTAAATAAGCACACGGGGCAATGTAATAAGGATGTAAATCAATATCTAATACGGTGTTAATAATAACGGGAAAGATGTTAGATTTCGTCCTTTATCCATATCTAAAGATCATTTTCCAATCTACTCCAAGTGATTTCTCTCTTTATTTTTCGGCGTGTTGAGCATTTGCAAAGTATTATTTACGCTCATGTTATATGAAGATGAAAGAAACGTGGATGGATCAATATCAACCAATACACATATTTTTAAAACCGATAATGCATTAAATCATCTATGGATGATATACTTTTTGATTCGTCGTTTTGAAGTACATTTCTGATATTTGCAGGACAACGTAAGCAGAACGTTATTCCCAGATTGGCTTCTGAAGAGATTACCGAAGAGAGTTGAAGGTAAGAACAATTGCATAAATATCGTTTGCTTGGTTTATTAACTTTCTGCAAACATTTCCAGGGATTAATAACTTTTGAATAATGCTACCAACTCATTCAATTGTCGTTTTCTGGGGAGAAGAATTTATGGTAGTTCAAACGAAAATCATAATTAATTGATGACACAAGGCGGTAAGATTTCCAAGAATCTAAGTTATAGAATAATTCGTTTATAAACGCGTTTAATATGGATAATTGATAACATCTGCACTAATTAGTTGCTGGCTTTCGATAATAGAGCGAATTGTTCCGTATTCAATTGCATCTATTCGATTTGTTTGAAAGAAAGTTGATAATTAATCGTGGGCTAGATGGAAAGTGTTATTTTAAGTCAAATTGTCCCACGCAGTCTCAAAGTTGTGAATTCTGTTCATTGTTAAGTCACTTTTCGTGTTATAAAAAGTGAAAAGAAAGAGGGAATTCGTTCATTAACTTTATTCATATCATAATAATTATTATTGCGTAATTGAAATGAAGAGATCAAATCGTATAATGCCACTTTTGTATTATATTTTCAATATATGTATATCATAATCATCAGATATATAGGAGATAATCACTAATCCATAATTGTTTTAATTGATTCAAATATTCATCTTCATTACGACATTTATGTTAATGATAGTATTTTACAAGTATCGCTAATTATTTAAACCTTTTATTATTCGATTAAAAACAAAAATAATTATGGTTAACATTAATATAAAGTCAACTTAATTGGCGTTAAACGGAATTTGACACAGTCTCCTCGAACGATTGAACCCTTCTGTCTTAAATGATATCTTAAATCGTTTACAAATACACCAATCTAAAGTCGATATATTTAATTACTAGTTACTTACAAGTCAGCAAGAAACGAAACTAATTGCGCGAAGAAATTAATTTTGCGTCGTATCGAATGCTGACGAAGTTAAAGAAGGAATTTCTCTAATAAGAACAAAAGTGAAACAGTGCGTCGCAGTCTTATATTTATCCATTGAAATTCTCTAAGATTAATCCCAATTAATCACTTTTTTCATCTCTTTTACATTATTTTCATGTATTATTATTCCCTATAATCTCACGAACGAAAATACCAAAACAATTAAAAAAATCCAATACTTCACCAAAAACCCTCTTCATCGTATTGATTAATTTTCGCCAAATAACGACAATAAATTGTTATTATTATTTGCATGCGTTGGCCAGAATCAAAAGAAGTGCTCTTGTACGTGCCAACGGCATGTTCGCCAATTTATAAACCCCTCGGCCAATGTAATACCGATTATTTGCGATTATTATTTGCCAAATCGCTCATTGTTGTTTTGCGTCCAATTTGTTTTTGGTGAAATATTATACGCATAAAATAAAGATACCAAATTATATTTAATCATTTTTACTCCATCGTATTTTCTTTTTTGTTCCAGGTTTAACCCCATCTCAGAGGTTGACCGACCGGTCTTAACATGGCCCTCGTTTCGGCGCTGACAATGTCTAGGTCGTTGTTGAACGGGATACGGTTCGCTTCGCGTATCGAGGTACGTTGCTTGCCAATGTTACTGAACGGTTTCCAACGGGCCAATATCGAGAAACCGCGCTTTATGTACGGATTCCGATTCGGATCGAATGCATCTTTGTAATCTACAAAGAGAAGAAAAGAGTATGAGAGAGACGAACTCCTATTTTAGATTTTAAAAGCATCATCCGGACGATATTGGATTATTTTAAAACGAAAGAATCCGTCCGTGAGTGGCCTTTTAATTGCCATGCACTTTGCTCTTAAATCGAATCACACGCGTATTGAAAATTTCATAACGATAAGATAATTCATCGTTCGCGATCAACTCGTGTTAAACGCTTTTAATTGGTACGTGAAAGAAGTAAATTGATAGGGCGTTGAAAATGGCATTCGAGTGGTGGCAAAGAAAAAAGATTTTCTAACTTTTATGTCTGTCTGCCGCCTTTACAGTCGCAGATACATATAGGAGTAAATGGAAATTATTGAAAAAGAAAACGAACCATTTTAATTAAGTTTCGTCTTTAAGGCCAATTAATAGGGTGTAATTAATATAATGTAAACAAGCGGCCCGAAAAAGAGAAAACGAATCGAATAGAAGGAGAGTTGGTGGTTGTGGAAAAAGTCCATTAAAATTAGCCGAAATGGAATTTAAATGAATATAAAACTGATTGGATTAAACGTTATTATTAATAACCGACACGATAATTAACTTTATAATGAACGCTATTAATAATTAAGATGTCTCTAAAATAACACCGAATCTGTCTAATCTTTTATGTTTCTTTTTTTTTTTTTAGTTCATGGATCAAATGGTTTGATGGACAGGCGATGGAATTCGCGAATTGATTAACGCATTAAAATAATGAAAATGAACGCTACTCTCGCGAGGATATCCGCATCGACGCACAATTTTTTCCTCGAGGTAAGTCACGTCGCGTTGTTTTAATTAGATTAAGTAGAAAAACTCGTAGTGAAATAATATGCAAATAGAAACTTCTTTTTTGCAAGTAGAGAGAAGGAATCTCTTAATATTTGCAAAATGCGTTGTAAATTGTAAAAAAAACGACAAAGACAGACACGTACGATAAGAGGCGCGACAAATAGAGGTTTTTCTTAAGAGACATCCCAGCAATAATCCGATCTTGCAGCATTTCCGGTCATATTTCCCAAACTGTCACATCCGGTTTGCTTTACAGTTTTGCCCCGAAAGGAGAAAATCCGTAAAATGCAAGCTTTCCTCGCTTTCGAGAAAAGAGAGAAACTTTAACAAGTATTGATCGAACGAAATTGTTGCGAAGCTTAACGTTCATCAATGCCCCAATCTCATACATATTCTTATTAGAGTTAAATCTGGATGCGAAGTGATGCAAATCTTAATAACTATGATAAAGTGAACGTAACAAGATCGCAATTTATCCGCTGCCATAACCCACCTGCCTGATTGAATTTAATTGAAACGTCTTATAATCAGCGGGCATTCAGCATTAATATTTTAATAACAAACGCAATAACCTGGGCGGAATTATAAATGTTCATCGGCGAATGGTTCGGATACGTGGAAGACAGTTAGAAAGAAGCAAAGATAAACGTTTGATATTTGCACACATCGACAACAAAGATACGTGACTTAGATGTTTGCCAATCGAACGGGAGAATAAAAGAAAAAGAAGAGACGTAAAAAGCAAACAACAAGAACATGCAAACCCTTTTTGCAAACGGATTTACATAAACGGAAACGTTTGGAAAAGGAATGGAAAGGGATCGCGTAGATTTAAAGATGCCGCAACTTGACAAATATAAAATAACAAAGAAGAAGTCGGAATAATGTCTTGTAAACGGTCGATAAAAACTATGTAGTCCACCAACTTACTTTCTAGTGGTTCAACATTTTTATTCGTCGCAGAAAGAGATAATCTCCAAATCGAATGCGGTTTATTACAATTCCAAGTTTATCGCAATATAACAACCGATGCAAAACTCCGGTAAAGTTATCCGGTAAATTATACAGTCACTTAATTGGATACCTTTGCGAATCGCAATAGCAGCCCTAATATTAAATTTTTCTTTTTCAATTGCAAAGCCAGATTTGCCGTACTTCGCAATCTGCGTTTGCAAAAATAAAATATACACAACGAGATCCTTTACAGAAATTTGCATCCATTTGACGGCATTCGTATTTAAAAGGGAAGAAACGTTTCGTACGTCCCGGTTAATTATTTCGCAATTCTCTTTAATCATTCACAATCGTTCTTTAATTTAACGCGTCTGCGAAGAACAAAAACAAGTAACTAATCAACGCGAAACAGGCTCGCGAACAAATTGAAATTCCTCCACTTCAATTTGAATCCGCGTCCGTTTATTAATTTCGATTGAGCGAACGCCGTATAGAATTCGGCCCTTTTTGCAAATCGCACAACGAAACGTCTCGCGCTTCTTGCTCCGCTAGATTGACGCGTAAATTAGCAAACGTTTGCTCGAAATTAAACGAATCAAACGCTCATTATTCCTTAGCGCTGCGGATATCGTTGATTTATCTCCGAGGCACCCCTAATATAAATTGAATTCGTTCTTAATTAAACGTTATTAAACGAATGGAATCGATTTAGAATCGAACAATTGCGTCACTTCCGGCGAAATAAAACGCAGAAAAATAATAGCAAGAATCTAAGCGACGAGAATGGATAAAGCGTTGGGATAGACGATGATGGGCCAGTTGAGGTTCTAAGCGAGTGCAGCGTTTGTATTGTCGACTGAAGAACCATCGACGGTACGTCGACTGCCAGCGTCGAGCCGCTTGAAGGTCTTCTAAAGGAATCAATTCGCTCACCTGTAATGCCGTCGTCGTAGTCGATGTTATCCGGCCGCCACTTTCGCAACAACCGGTCGCCCGCGGCGGCGGCGTCGTCGTCATTGTCGTGGATCCGTTTCGGTATCTTGTTGAGATTTGTCGTCAGCCAGGGGTCCTCCATCGCGTCCAACGGCCGTCCGACGACCGTCGTTAAGGCCAAAGTGATCGTGACGATGATGAATCGCCACATCTAAACATTAGTGAAGAACGAGAGCAAGAACGATTAGCGAGGGACAGAAGAAAACGCGCGTATGACGACGACGATGATGGGACGCTATTATATTATTAAATGTGAGGAGGACGTCAAGTGTCTCGCATTATAAACTCTGATGCTTGATAAACGTGGACGCATTAGTTGGGATTTCTTATAGAAAGACCGGCGGCGAATGCAGTTTCGAAACACACGAGCGAATCTCCTTCATGCCTATTTTCCATTCTCCGTCTCTTTCCGTTTGTGCTACTTTTCGCTACAAAGTTTAATAATACCGGTTCGGTTTATTGTAAAGTGCTTTCATAATTGATTTTAATATTCTCCTTGCTCATCGTCATCGCCTTCTTTTTCGCCCTCCTTTCATCGCGCCGCCTTTCTATTCAATCTCTACGTGAATAAACTTATTATTATTGCCATTATCGTAAATTTCAATTGTAGCTATTTCGAATAATTTCTTTATTATCGTTCCATTCTCGCGTCGAATATACGATAATGGGATCGTGTGCAATTTCGAAATTAGGGTCGATCTTCGTGCGCCTCAAACCCTTTTAATTCGCACCGTTCCCTCTCGGTTTCTTTTTCGCTTTTTATCTTTGGGTGGCTCCCCCGAAAAGCGCCCCACGCATACCTGCCTTATAGCCGAAATCTTTAATCTACATTGAAAGTTATACGCCGCCACTGTACAGGCGTTCTCCTTAAGAATCTGAACAGATGAAGGGAAGAATAAAAGCTTTACGTCGACGTCTTTAACGCTCATCATCTTCACTCTTATTATTATTATTATTAACACAACCATTTTGGGATATTTACTAATTAGAACACGTAATACTATCACGTTGAACGATGTAGAATTATTTCTCGTTCCATTCTTTCCGTCGTCTTCAGGCTCGCTTCGAGCGGGATGAAAGGCAACGTTTTCTTGTCGATATGAAGCTCGCAGCCAAACTTCTCACTTTTTCGCCCTTAGAAATAACCGCTTGGCTGTGGAAGTTTACGATAAAGAATGCAAAAACGGAGCGAGGGAATTAACAGAGTTTTATAAAGCTATCAACAATTAAACGGATCTGAAAGAAAGGTCGACTTTTTGCAAAGGATTTTTCTCGCAAACGCCCAGGAATGAGCGCACGAATTTATAATCGTTTCAAAACAACGTCGACGGGGCGAAACATGAAAAATAATAGACCGGCGCAATGACGGACGTACTCTATTAAATCCGCTCAAAATTAAACTAGTTTAACATTGTTTCATATTAAAAACGTCCCCTTTGTGTACGAACGTACGCGTGTCGCAGGTATTTGATTTTTTTAATTAAATGTACTCTAAAAGCCGTTCCACGAGCTTTCGCATCAGAACACGTGCGTCATTTTTGGTGGATGCGCCGGGTGTATTTGATAACTTCTATGAAATTCCTCCAAGAGACCGGTCGGTTTCGACACGAAATTATACCAAACGTTATTTTATAAATCTCTGATTTGATCGATATTAATAATGATTTGAAGGTAGATTTTAATCGGACGCGCGTTGGTAACGATTTGCAAACAAACGTTGAACTTTACTTATTTGAGAAGAAGCGATTCTAAATAGGACAGTTTCATATGTTAGGGTGTTCCAAAAGTGTTTTCGAACTTTTTTTTATTTGTTTGATTAGATTATTTGGAGCCATTTATTCGCAGGTTATTAAAAGATTCTTCAACGAGTATTATTTCCGCGTTAGATTTGCGTTTTTGTCCCAATAAACTGTTTCACTGTTCTTAAGAAAAGTATCGCAAAAAGCGTTGTATTTTTTAAATATTATCCGAAAGTTAGCTTATAAATTTTTATGGAGAATTTATCGCTGTTGTCCACCGCCTCCTCCTCCTTTGCTACTCGTTTTCATTTTTCTTCATACATTTTGAAACTTCAAACATTTGCGAGACCTGATAAATAAATAATTTAGTTTAAAAATTGTTTTTGCCCGAAGACGAAAAAAAAAACGCCCCCACGGGGGACAATGAGAAGTTGGAAATTCTTTGATGATGATGATGAGTAATATTTAATCGATGTAATTGATTGGCCACACAAACGTCGGAGAACTTTTATATTCTGCATTTAACATTAATAAGTGCAGGGCTATTTAAAGAGCGGTTTGCCTTTTTGCCCTTTATTATTAATGGCAAAGGAATTTGAGAAAACGATAATTTATAAAATGGACCCGGTACGCAGAATGTTCTCATCGATAAATTGCAAAGTAGTTATGAGGAAGATGTTTTTTTTGCAATACGAACGAAAAGGAAAACTGTCTTGTTCAATAACAAATGCCATCCTTTAAAATTGATAACCAAATGCGTTATTCGGCGAAGAAAAACGGAGTGAAGCGTGGGCATTAATAATTGAAAGCTCCGAGACACTCGGGGAATTTCCCTTTTTCCTTGGTAAAAAGGAATCCAAAAGGAAACATCACAAGCAACAATCAGCGTTAATTATCACTTAACAATATAAAGAAGAAGAAAAAATAGTAAACCAACATTTATTATTGCTTGTTAGAGGTAAAGAATGGATTGACATTGTTTCCTGTCGCTTGAAGGGTATTAGCCTCTGGAGTTGTCATTCACCGACTCGACGGAGATTCGAAGCTATGAAAGGACTTTTTTCGGCTATTCATTTGTAGCAATTAATTTCGTTTAGAAGTCGTGTAAAACTGCAAAAATTTTAATAACCAAAACGCGGTCTTTTGTGAGCAAATTATTTATCAGTAAAAGGTTGGCTTTTGTTAAAAGAGAAATTGCAAATTCGGGATAAAAATTTACCGTGCATTTCGACGAATTGCAAATTGTTCTATTCGATGCGAACCCGAGAGGACTTTTGCCCATTTAGTATTTTAAATTGTAACAAAAGAGAATCAAAAGAGCGGATACGATAATTAACAGTTGAATATCAAGCTCACGTATCGCCTAATTCCCGGCGAAGCGCCTTCATTGAGTTTAGAAAAAAGTTTTGGCTGGTCGTTCGTTTAAAATTTAACCCCAGAGCAAAAAATAGTCTGTGCTCAAGACATATCGAAACAAAAAATTGACTCAAAGGTTCGACGCTGAAAAGCATCCAATTAATGCAATTAAGCGTAATTCGATGGATAATAAATTGGCGCCATCTGCGTTAATGCTAATGACAACATCGAGAGAATAAAATCGCAATGATTGCGAAACTAAATTAATTAATACGCGGTTTGGAATGCTCGCAATTTGCGCTGCCGTTGACATCTTTTCATTTCTTCGTCTTGCAATAACCGTAACATAAACTCGAACATAAAGAATCGTACGACGTGTCGGAGGGACGTTGCTCTAGTGGGCCATCAATGCAATATTTACGGTCGCCTTTCCTATTTACGTCCACTTGGATTTTAATCAAAACACGCGGAAAACTATTAAAAAGCCTTTGTCCATTTAATTATCGCGTGTCCCATATAAACACGAAAAGGTTAAAACGTCAATATTGAATCGCGAGATTAAGTTTAACAACGCCGGCTCCCGACATCTTAATCATAACAACAACAACAACGTTTGTTCAACACTCGCAATAAACCTTAAGACCCACGGTGAGAGACGACCATTATTAAACGCAATATTAATCTATTAAATTGGGCGGCCAAATTCGCTTTTAACCGATCGTTTGTTACAATTTTTCGACGACAAAATTAAATTCAACGGAAACTAATTAGTTTCTTTCGCATTCGTGCAAATAAATGTTCTTTTCGGCAGTTATTAGCACCGAAGAAAAAAACGTATTATTCTTCTCAGTACTAATTGGCCTCAACGCGACGAACCGTTTCCTCCTTCGCACTTTCATTTTGCATGGTCCGTTCTTTGCTTAACACTAATTATAGTTTAACGATAATAATATTGACGATGGCGAGTTTTCCAATTAGATAGCATCGATCAGAAGCAGCGGCGTGTGTCTAAGTGATATTTACGTGTCTTTCTCTCTCTCTATTAATGCCGTTAAAATCAGCTTCCCGATTAATCAAAGTAAACGTGATGGAATCGAGCGCGCCCTCGATGGAATCTGAAAACTGAAAACGCGCCCTCCTCCGCCCGATTAAGATCAAGAGAATTCTTCACAAGTTTCGTTGAAGAACCAAAAATAGAAAAAATGCAAACAGCGGTTCTTTAACGTTAAAGAGGGAATGTTAAGATGTTATTTATACATATTTCCCAAAAAAAAAATTTTTTTTTCTGCGTCCTCTTGCTTACCCTTCGCGTTGTTGTTGTTGCTTCTACAGAGTCATTGTCCTGGGACCCATTCCCGTAGCTTTCTTATTTACGATTCTTAAATATGAAATTTTTCTCCGAGGGGAACGACGATGAAAAAATTCCCGCGAATCGATATTTTTCATTAGAGATTAAATGACACCGCTATCAAAACAAAGCGTTCTCAACGCAAACATTCTCCACGATATACCGGACGATTTCGAATAGATGAAACGCACGAAATTTTATATCGAATTTGTCGAATTCTTTTCCCCGTTTGGCCCCGCAAGTTTTCACGCTCTTCGACACATCCCGTAACCGTTATTGAAACTTATCGTTCACATGACGCTAAGCCGATATTAGAAATTAAATTCGCATTAAATTGGATTCGCCGTCGCACGTTTTCTTTTTCTTCTTTCCGTTTACCGTTTAAATTATTAATTTACCTAAGGCGTGGGCCTTCTAGCGGGCGGCCGCGTTAAAGAAAAGGATTGTTGAAATAACGTGGAAGAGGGTGGAAAAAAATCGGATTCAATTTCGTACGTGATCCAGGCCGAAATTAAATTCGGATTAAAATTTGTAATGCGTACCTGTTAGACGAAGCACGAAAGGGCAGATGCGATGGGAGATTTTAATTTCTTTCACTAATAGGCTACATAAATCTTGTCCGAATTACGTACGACAGGCGGACGTCGAAAACTAATTGATCATTTTCGTTTATCAATTCGATATCCTGATTTGCTTCAACGTTGATGACGACGATTTTTAGCACGTCAATTTGCGACGAAGGAGTCGGCACGTGCGATGCCCTAGATCTTCCTGATTATAAACGTCAAAGGGAGTTTATTTGCGTAGCGTATGCAAAAAATGCTCGCAATAAAAATTCGAGAAGATTGATTTTGTCTTCATTAAACATCGCCTACGCTTTGATGCATCCGCTTTCTCTCTAATCGTTTGGCAAATTTTATTTGCTCTGCCCTCTGGACTTTTCAATTCGTTGCAATTTATTTCCGATCCCTTCCAGACGATTTGTTTGCCGAGGAGGGAAAGATACAGTTTCTGGTGGATGCGCCGGGTGCGAGGCGAATGTTTTAAACTTTAAATCAGCGACTTACCGTTGTTTCAGCGATAATAACAAGCACGTTGCCGATGATGATGACGATGACGATAACCAAATTCGCACGTGCAATTTGTCTATTTTAATTTTGTTGTAATGTTTCGAGCCGGAGAACGATTTTTCTCTTTTAAAGAACAAAGTTGCTGTCGTTTATTGCGAGTGCTTCGCTAATTTTCTCTTATTTTGCTTAATTGTTGCTTGACTGCCGATTGTTCTGTGGAGATGGTGATCCGTCAAGTTAAAGCACCTGAACGACACTACATGTTGTGTGCGTAGATCGCGGCACTTTTACAACTACGAACTACGGGGCCATGTGACGTAGTATCAAGTATCCTCCTCGTCCATTATCCCGGCATCATCAACGCGAAAATTTTGATATTCCCCATTAAACGTGTCCTACTTGTTGCGTTCGAGATCTAACCGACGTCCGAACGTTATCTAAACTAACTTTCGACACCTGTGGAATATTATCCTCTCGCTCTCGCTCTGTCCCTTCGCGTTCCCTTTTTTCTTTCCCGCCCTTTTCTACTAAATTCTGTAATTTTTTTCACGTCCTCCTCGTCGTCTTCCTCCTCCAAGCAACAAATCCGTTCCGAAGGATACAAGTTAATTACCGTATTTACTCGCACATAAGACGCCATTTTTCGCAGTTAGAAATGAGAAAAGGTCAGAAACTGAATAAGATTTCCTTCTTCTTTATAAGAGCATAGTTTTATTAAAAAGTCAACAGAACGTATAGTCAAACTATTTCTACCGCGTCATTTTTCTCAATTATTAATGCTAAACGAACGAATACTTATGCCAACTTATCACTCAGTATAAAGTGGATCCACGTCTACTGCACAGTACATGAAATAAGTAATAAAGAAAACAATTCTTTGGGCAACTCTTATTGTTATCGTACTTCTTTGTGATTCTTCTGTTCTCTGATTGTAGAGCTAGCCCTTTGCGCATTGGACCTCTTTCGGCTGGTCGACCATGGCTGCATCCAACTGCACGTCAGCAATTTGCCCCAAATGAGTGGCCATCGAATATAAGACGCGCCATGAATTGAGAGACACCAAGACGTGAACAAAAGCGCGTTTTCTACGCGAGCAAATGCGGTAATTACTTTAATTGAGTCATTATGCTGTTGTTGTTGTTGTTGTTATTCTTATAACGCTCAATACCATTAAGTAATTAATTCAGAATTAAGTGATAATCCAAACGTTGTTTTTTAGTAATGGCGAGAATGCCGTCGATGAGGAACGCGTTCGTTTCGTTGAGATCGTACTTCGGCGGTCCTTTCCTGCCGTACACGACGAACGGTCGAAGATGGGCGACGCGGGCGTCGTACGTCTTGCAAATTGTAATCGTCGCCTCGCTCGTACGGCTGCTGATCAATTATGCGCGCGTATTGGAAGCGATCCGTGCGGAAAAGGCCATAAACAAAGTGCTGATAATTTTCTACGTGGCCACGCTACTAACGAAGCCGTGCGTGGTGCTGTACACGATTGCTTACAAGAGAAACGATTGGTTTCGATTGTTGATCGAATCGAAGCGATACGAACGACGTCACGGTGGCGAATTGAACGCGACGTCGACATCGAAGACCGGCATCTTCTTCTGCCTAACGCTCATGCCGATCGTTTTACATTTGATCATGGGCCGCATACGCGACCACACACGCGTGTTCACGGGTTTAATGCACACCATCGTCGCCGTCGCACGTGTGCACGAATGTTTCATCAAGTTCCAATATTTCGAGGCGTCCTATCGCATCGCCGGCCATTATCGGCGATTGAACGCAATCCTATCGAGCGTCGCGGCCGATGGATTGTCGATCGCGCAACGAGCGGAACGCGTGAAATCGGTGTGCAGGAATCACGAGGAACTCGTCGATTTGGTTAAGCGTTTGCAAACGGTTTGCATGCCGACGCTTCTGGCGATATTCAACGAGAACACGATACGTTTGGTGGTCCATAGCTACGGTATAACGGTTCTACTTCTCTTCGACGAGGCACTCTTTCATTGGTCGGTGTCCACGTTCAATATTTGCAACGCCGTCATCGAGTTCTGTTTGATCATTTATCTAACGCAAAATTGCACGGAACAGGTAATAATAATCGGTTAATACTGTTAGGATTAGTTGCACTTCCTCGCTTAAAACTCGATTACATTCTGCTACTCGACGAGGAATGCCAGAGCGGGGAGGGCGGGAGTTTGGCACAAATTTCGCCAAGTTATAATTGCTTCACTTTGCTTCGTAGTCTAGTTTGGCGTGTTTGTGATGTTTGCGCTTGCCGAATGTTACTCTATCGTCCATTGAATACTTTGCGTTCTCTTTCTAGGCGAACGAAACCCAAAGCGTGTTGCAACGTATCGCTTATAACGAGGATGCGGCGTCCGTGCGTCGATGCGTACGTTTCAAATTTCGCTTAGAATCGATTCTGAATGTTTTTATATTGTTGAACACGTTTCAGTTACGCATATTCGCCCTTCAATTGCTACACGACGAAATGAGGCCGTCGGTTAATGGCTTCTTTGCGCTCGATTTTACCATCTTATATAACGTAATGTGATATTAATTGATGGTCAATGAACGATTGCGAATCACTTAAACTAATAGTAATCGATGTTGAGATATTGTGCGAATTCGTGATCGCTCATCGCTAATTCCAATTGCTCTTTTACGCTGTGCATTTTTCAAACCGATACAACTTCTTGCAGATTACAACAGCGTTCTTCTCCTACTTGATCATCCTGCTGCAGTTTAGACAGTTGTACTAAATGCGAGGCAATTATATTGCAATAATTACAAGTTGTAAATTGCGCACGATGTTATTTAACTGCCGGCAAATAAATGTTCGAAAATGTTCGTAAATTTGGGCAAAGAATCTTCGAACCTCTCTTCTTCGTCATACATAATCTAATTTTAACTCTTCTCCCCCCGTGCTATTATATTTAGTCATTGATTTGAACAGATGCTTTTGATCTGTTTAATAAAACTAAAAAATACGTGTAAGTAATCCATTGAGAAAGTTTTTTTGCCATTCAGATTTCTGTAATATTCAAATATATTTTATTTATCCATACATGCGAATATATATGAGGGAAAGAGACGTACCATTGGAAAATTTGCATGCATTCAAAGAGCGCACGGCGAAAGAACCCGCGAAACTCCTACAACAAAAAGCGAGAGACCTCAATGTACACAATGAATTCAATCAACTACCGCAGCACGACCACCAACGTCATCGTCGTCGTCACCAACAACAGAGACGATACGCAAAACTTTCCAGAAAAAAAACCGAAAGACATTCTCGTCGTTTTCCATTTCATCATCGAAATTCAATAACGGCAAATAATATTTCTGGATGCTGATCAATATGCGTGGTTTTCTTTTCAAAGTAGTGCGACAAAGAAAAAAGGAAATGAAGAGAAAAGAGAGCAATTTATCGATTTCTTCCGGTCGTTTGATACAATTAATTAAATAATTAACGAAATTTACCTTCTTTTGTCCAACAGCATAACAATTACATGAATCGATTCGCTTAGTGGGCAGAAAAGAAAGCAAACTGAATGTTTTACAACATCTTAATTAATTAACTTCTTACTTATTGTAACGCACATTATCTCTAATAAAACAATCGGCACGATAAGATAAAATATTAAGAACAAACGTTAGACCATAAGCAAATCCGATTTCAGGGTCCAGTCCAAGAACGCGAGTTTTAAACTCTAATTAATCGATCTTTAAAGTTTATTAAACTTATTTCATATAATCTAATTTAATTTAAAAAATAAGTATTTCGTCGTGGAAAAGCAAATATCGTCATTTGCTTGGAAGAAATTCTTTCCAATGTCAATCGGTTTTTGAGAAGAAATTCTTTCCAATGTCGATGCTAAAACTTTATCGCTTTCAAGGAATAAATTCTTTCATATATTCAAAGGTAAAATATTACCTGCTTCTTGGAATAAATTCATTCCTATTCTATTTTAACTATCGTTTACAGATAACGATTAATTGTTTAGGGGGCGCTATCAAGTTCTGAGAAAGGATTCTTTCGTATTCGAGGGTAAACCATTATCAGTTTCTAGGAAAAAAAATCTTTTCAATGTCAATCGGCTTTTGAGAAGAAATTCTTTTCAATGTCAGCTGATTTCTGGGAAGAAATTCTTTCCAATGTCAATCGGTTTCTGGGAAGAAATTCTTTCCAATGTCAATTGGTTTCTGGGAAGAAATTCTTTCCAATGTCAATTGGTTTCTGGGAAGAAATTCTTTCCAATGTCAATCGGTTTCTGGGAAGAAATTCTTTCCAATGTCAACTGATTTCTGGGAAGAAATTCACAAAACAAACATTCATCCAAAGAAACTAGTTAAGTCGTGCCCATCACACCAGAATTTTTCCGGCGTCTCTTCTGTTGTTTTAAATATTTCGTCTCCTCCCTAACATTTAATCTCTAATTAGTCGATCTCTAATGTTTATTTCCACAATTAATCACTTTAAGAGTTCCAAAATAGGTTTATTGCAATTTGTGCAAAAATGCAAAAGTAGATATGCAAAAATTTAAGAAAAATTGATTCGGCATTCATTCGAAATTAGTTCTCATCTATATTAATGCAATTCAAAGTCTATGATTCGAATGCAATGTGGCAATTGTTTGGATGATATCGTCACGAGCAAAGAACGAAAAGGCGACGTTCGATGCGAATAAATTGAATTTGTACACGTGCGATACGCTCTTAAAACATCGATAATGAAATAGTGCATCGTATCGAATGGATGGCATATAACAGACTTCGCTTGTTTGTTAAAATTAAATCGACAATTAGACGTGCGAGAAATCTTCGCTTCTTCACTGCAATGGAAACTGACAATAATGGTGATATCGGTAGTTGTTGCTAAAAATAATACATTATCACATTTACAGCAACAATTCCGCGAGTACATTTTCGGGTGATAATTCAATATCTACGTGCATGCAATTATGAAAATCTAATTTTTTAACACTTTACTCGCGTAATTTAATTTTGCCCGGATTGTGCGCGTTAAAAACGCGTTAATTATGCGGAGCGAGTGCAATTCTAGAAATGGGAGCACTTGTAAATCGTCGAGGAAACCACTCGAACAATTCGATAACGATCCTATTATTTGCTGATGACAATCAATCATAAAGTCGATTGGGTGCCAATTAATTACGCGATGACAAAGGGTTCGATAACAAGAAAACGGCAGAAAGCGTGTTCTTTGTAAATAGTTTATTGCAAAAAATTGATATCAATAACAATACAAACTAACTGCTAATTTTCGTATATATACATGTTAATTTCCCAAGCTAATATAGCTTAAGAGCCGTATTTTCTCGTCGTTCAAAAAGATATTACAAATAACGTCGAATACTGTAATTTGTACCAAATTTCACATCGCTGATTATTAACTCTTCAGAGCGTCGACATGTAAAGTTGCATTAAAAATTCTTATTTTAATTATGAATTTATAAATGTTTCACAACTATTGTGATAGAAGAATTCTTAAATTATTTACGATTAAGAGTAAAGATCGAACAGCCTTTTGGTTACTTGATAGTTCTCAACTACAATTTTTCTTGTGCGTTTCTTGTTAACATACTTTTCAGTCTTTATAACGTAACGCCTTTCCAAAGAGAAAAAGCGTCCGTCTCGTAAATTAACGATCACTCTTTTATAAAGCCCAACGTTTCAAGTTTGGCTTACCGATCGCCTTCACATCATCGCAATTCGCTAAGCGATTCTTCGTCGACGGCACCTCGAACACTCTCGGTTGCATCCTCTTGATCCCGTCGGCGTTATCGCAAAAGATCCGCGCCAACGTCACCTTACGGATTTCCATCAATTGCGATTGCGTGAACGGTGCCGGTTGACCGTCGTTATCGTAGAAATAACGGTCGCCGCCACGTGTCCTCAACAACTGATCGGCGATCAGGCAGGAGAACGTCGGCCCCAAGACGGACTCGCCGTCGCGCCGTTCGGCGATACCGCCGACGATCAGGTCGATGTCGTGCGGACTATCGTAGATCGCGCGTAACGAGGTCACCGTCTACGAGAGATAAACATAATGTGCGGCTTAGCCTCGATTTAAATGCTAATGATACGAAACACGTACGTCGACGGTCATCTCGCCCGATAAATCCTCGAACCGCTTCACGTCCGACAGACCGCACAATTTCCTATAGGCCGTGTAACCGGGCAGTCCGTGATCGCGGCCGCGCTGTATGTCCAAACTCAACACGTCCAAGCCGTAATCGGAGTTGCCGTACAAGTGCTGGACCATCTAAACGAAAAATGAATCGTTGATTCCATCGCTATTGTTTACCAAATGGACGTACATCCTTCACGAAACGTAAATCCAACGCTCTCGAACGTTGCGTGGCGAGGCCGCGAATCAACGCGTCCAACCGGTCGGCCTCCATTAACACGTCCGGATTGTTGAAATGGTTCCGCAACTGTAGCGTGCCGCTAACGGTACGATTCGCGTCGTACAACTCGAGCATCTCGTCCATCATCGACTTAATGAACCGTATCGCTGCCGTCGCGAACGCGTTCGACACGCCCGCGTCCACGTCCGCGTCGTACGTGCGATTGGCGAAGAGATTCGCGTAATTCGGTCCTGCAAGAAGATATTGCGCGGATAAGACGAAAGGGTCGCTTTCGCCTCTCTTTTGCGTTATACCTAAGAGCACCGGCAACCACTCGTCGTAGGTGATACGCTGCACCTCGGCGACGACGATCCGACGCGCCTCTTGGAACAGCTTCTCGTCGCCCCATTTGGGATTCAAACGGTTCAATTCGCGCGCCACCCGATTGTGCTCCCTGTGCCAGACGGTGACCATCGCCGTTAAATGCGGATGCGAGTTTGTTCTCGTGTCGCCTGAAATTAGGCGATTAATTACGTCGTTGCCTTTGAGCAATTTTTTTTTCGCGCGTCCGCACCGGAAACGAAACACCACGACGACGAGTGCTGGCAGGTTTCGGTGGGATCTTTCGCCAGCGGTAGATAATCGTTGCCGTTCTTCATCGTCGTCCTCAGCAAACCGCCGCGCATCGTTCGCAGCGACGACATGCGATCGCTGCTCGAGCCGTAGATTTGCGAGGCGTCCAGGAAATGCGTCGCCTGATTAATCTGCGAATTCCTCTGTTTTAGCATCAATTTCGACGACCCGCAAAGACGTTCTTTACCTGCTCGTACGGGCCGAAACTGCAATCGTGAGTGAACGACGGCAACGATCGCACGTAGTACATGCACTCGAGACCGTACTTGGCGTAGAAACGATCGTCGGTGGGGACGCGAATCGGTTCGCAAAACGGATGCACGTAGCGCGGCCTCAATTTGCTGCCGTCCTTAGCGCAGCACTCGATCGGCTTATCCAGATGGACTTACGATTCAACCCGGAAGGAACGGAAAGAAGAAAACGTTAAGAAGGAACGGAGCTCGTGTCGCATCGGTCACTCACTCATCTTGCTGGTTGCAGTATGCATTAAATCGTTGCCGACGAATTCCGTCCATTGCACCAAAGCCAACGTCGTCGTCTCGTTGTCGTCGTCGCGCGAATCGCTCTTGATCAGCCGGTTGCTAATCGATCGCGGCGACGGCAGCGTTTTCTTCGTGACCGACCGCCGAAACTCTTGTATCCCGTCCAAATAGGACGGAGGCAATAGTCGCGTGTAACGCGTGAACGAACGGCCGACGTTGCCGTCCGCGCGGCGATTGCAGCAACCGTCCGCGCTGCGATACGGCGACGCGGTCTCGCTGGCGTTGCACCTCTTCGCGATCAATTCGCACGTGCGACGTATCGGCGCGTCCGACACCTTCTGCGCCGCCAATTGTTTGGCGCAATCGTTCGCGTTCAATTTGTGACTGTAACAACGGAAACGCCCTTTCGTTATTGTAATTGTTCGCCGGCGAATTCGCCGCACGTGATTACGTTTTGCAATGCGAGTTGAGCAGGTACATCGAGGCTTTGGCGACGACCAGCGCGTCCTTGCCTTGGAGCAACGCTTCGCGTTCGGGTATCGAGTCCAGCAGTAAACCGTGCGACGGCGTGTCTTTCTTCATCGCGACGTCCGACCACGCCAAGTTCGTTTCCAGCCGTTGCAAATGATCGACGACCGAACGGCCGAAATTGATCGATCGATCCAAATCCGTAGCCGATATCGGTATGAAGGAATCATTCGTAGCGCTCAAATTGGCCGCAGCACGCGCCGGTACAACCGCGTGTCCTATGAATGCAAGAGAAACGTAACGAATTGGCAAATTGCAATTTGTTGCAGCAAAATGAATGCGTGAAAAGGGAAAATGAATAAAACGCGAGCAAAGTCGCAATTGCGAATTGTGAAAGTCGAATTCGTTTAGGAGCAACTAGCAGCGAAAATAGTGAAAGGGCCATTTCGTATACGTAACTTAAACAATCGGTAAAAGTTGTAATTTATTGTAAATTTAATAGAGATCGGGATAAACGGGATGGCTAAATGCGAGCGAATTTTAAGGCAAAGTCTAGGGTAAAGAATTGAAGTCGTATGGTTAAAATCAATTGAAAATCTTACCAATTTTTCTTTTTAAGGAAGCGATTTGCGATCTAACGATCCTTGTTAATAATCTAGCTTAATCTATTTTGCATATTTATAAAAGACACAGAGAAAGAAAGAATTGCGTTACTTTCTCTAAGCGGCATTTTAAATTTCTACTTTACAACACTGGAAGAAACTAAGAGAACGCTCGTGCAATTTAATAAACAGCGGCAAACGCTAATTAATTGAAACAATTTTACAATTTACCGTTTTTCTATGACGACTTTTGACGATAGTCTATTCGTTTCCGATTTGGGTAAATAACGAGCCAACAATTATGTTACTTTTATTGCGCTGGCCTCTATTCTGCATTTTCTCTGGTTGAATAACAAATGTATCGTTACGTTACTTGCTAATTATTTAATCCCAATCAAATATTTGCTCAATGAGAAAACACGTACGACACCAACGTAACGCAATAACATGAATTATGTAATAATAAAATCATTAATCGAGGCGAGAGACAGAAAAACAAATTAAAAAGCAGAGAAGCGATAAGCGAATAAATTAACGATATATTAATTTAAAAAAATGTGATGGTATAAGTGCGTCTTGTACCTGCATGTGAACGTGGTAGAAATGTCGCCTTGGCGCAGAAGAAGGTACCTGCGTTGATTGAAAATAGGAGTAATATTAATGATCTTACGCCATCCATTATTTTAAAAAGGCCGACGAAGTTTCGATCTCCACAATC
Organism: Hololepta plana; assembly: GCA_963695495.1. Taxonomy (NCBI): domain Eukaryota; kingdom Metazoa; phylum Arthropoda; class Insecta; order Coleoptera; family Histeridae; genus Hololepta; species Hololepta plana. Next base: position 2,266,551 of record OY968839.1, read on the forward strand.
GAGCCAATCCAAAGGAAAAGAATCTTCGAAAGTTTTCCAAACTCGCTCGCTATTGATGCGGTTCTTTTTCCCGATGGAGCAACCGATTAATCTGCAGATTTAATAGAAAACAACGTTACACACAAAATGCATTTTATTTTCTAGGCGAAAATTCCAAATGTTGCAATCTATTTTTAAACACGAATATGCACTAGATTCGCTAATCCTAGTGTCGCAAAATAATTCAAACGTTTACGCTTAACAATCGACTAATTACCAAAAAAATAATGCACTTTTACCTGCACGAGTGAAGCGATTTTAATTCATGTGATTAATTAGCACGTCGATTAAATTGCGGTCTAATTAAATTTCGAAAAGCCCACGCGACGACGGCCAACGAAATAACAATCTTTGCGTGCCCGATGGCATTTTCAATTTTTTATTTAATAGAAATTCGTCCACGCGGTCGTACCCAGGGATTTGTTTTCGCGTTCAAATCAAATGCATTTTACCGTATCACTTTACTTTTATCCGGTATCATTCACTCATCACGTGCAACGTTGTAATTTCATAATAGAAAAGTTGCCAAGAAGTAAATAACCTCCGCCAGAAATCGACAATTACCAAAGCAAGAGAGGGATAGAGAGAGAGAGAATTCGAAACAGACGGTTTTCCGTTTCAATGTTGAGGCGTCTTCGAATTAATTTCGACAAAAATGCGTTACCAAATGAGCAAAATCGATTGCGACATAATGTTGGGGAAATCTCGTGGAACGTTCAATATTAAATGTCCTACTTACATAGATATTGCGCTTTTCGAAACGGAACATAAACAAACCGTTTATTATTGAAAGTTTACGCGACGAACGCTCTTTCGAAACTGATAAAACTTCTTGTGAACTTGTGCTTTTTATAAACGCCTTTTGCCGATTAGTTTATCAACGCCGTCATCGTCATCCTTACAATTTCTGCATTAATCATCTGCATCGACAACGACGAGAAACAATTACAGAGATCCGTTGTCGGCCTTCGCGTACGATGATTTAATTACACGAATATTTGCGAATTAATCGGTGCGAAGCCTAGTAAAATGCATTCGTTCGTCGTTTCATCTAATTCGCGTCTCTCGGTCGCCCCCTTTCGAGGATGGCTTTCGTATTAACCTTCGGTTTCGGATTAGCATAAACAATTTATGAGTGCCTCTTTTGCCAAACGATTTCTTTATTTATAAACGACAATGAGATGCGCGTAGGCGAATCTAATAATTAAGCGAGAGCGTTCGAGAGACAAAAATGCGTGTTAATTATTTCGCAATCAAGTTCTTATCGATTGCTCATAAAAGCGTTGACCTACGGATAGGGAGATGTTAATACCAGTTCAAAGTCAAAACAAATACGAGTTTCGTTTGTACGGAACGAGCGCAATCTTTTGCCCCGTTACGTTATCACAATACCTTGGAGTAAACCCGATTAACTAATTAATGCGATATAAAAAGGGAACGTTTTGTGATAATACCGGATTTATAAACGATTATTATGAATCATGCCAGCGTTTAATGCGATTTATTCGTTCTTAAACCTTCTTTGTTGAGCCTCAAAATGATTAATGCAGATTTCCTTCGCGTGCTTTCCACCTAGCAATTAATTCTCGTTAAACGATTGCTTCGTATGTTACAATTAAATTAAATGTTTAGTGCGTACGTGCGTTTCCCGTTCTTATTCAATTGGTTCGAGCGAAATTATAGCGAAAATTGCACATTAATTGCAAAAAAATAATAGTCGCAAAAAATAGGAAATAATAATAACAACAACAACAACAGGTATCATTATTATTATTTACCGGTTGCGTATGTTCACGTGAAAATAACGTGGCCATCGGTATGCCGATTGGTTCTTTGATTCTGTGACGAAGGCATCTCTTTCTCCATCGTCGTCATCATCATCAACATCAGCAATAAGCTGGCCAATGGTCCTTGAATATTAAATTTTGTCGTTATGTTCCCTGTGCAAAACCATCTTTTTCTTAACATATAATCGGGAAGAAACGAACAACAAAAAAGGACCCTGAAATCGAATTTAAATGCACAAATGTACCTGCATGGATTTGCAAATTTTTTGCATCTAAAAATAGCTTCTATCCACGACATCCTTATGCAAAAAGGAGACTAATAATAAAGACGTGCTAAATTGAACGAGCCACACAAAGTTTTTTTTTGTTAATAAATTTTAAATTGGTCTCAGCACACAACGATTGCGACAACAGCTTCGTTGATAATTGTTTATCAATTTATTTTAATTTCGAATAGAATCATTTGAATTTTATTGCGTTTCAATTGTAGAATAAAACGAGATGGAAATGCAATGATAAATTATATCCGAGTTTTTCTTTTATCATTAGTCACGCAATAATTATTATGACAAAAATAAGTAAATGATGTTAAAGGCCATAAAAAAATTATCATAATTAACGTACACATTGTTAATACAAATAATTAATCGCAAAAACTGTTTATTGAATGATTTTTTGCGTAATAATCGGAATTTTTTTTTACGAAGGAGCGCATTTAATTTCTAAAATAATCGCACTTTGGCATTTAATTGGATCGATACGTTTAATTGTTATTTCCGAATGCATCGATGATTTTCGACCACTTTTTGAAATTATATATTTAGCGTTTCGTATAGGAATTCAAAATGATAATTCACAATTATATACGAACATGAAACTTGGGATATGCAGTGGAAATTTCCATTGCTGCTGCGTATATATTTTCGACATTTCGTTAGAAATATAAAATAAACTCGTAATAAAATTCATTCAAATTAATAGTAATCCATGCTTTAAACTTAAATTTAAATTGTTAATAATCGTTTTCATGATTACCTGTTTAATATTTGCGATAAAATTAAAATTTTCCCGCACACATCAATAGCTCACACAACAGATAGTTAACAACCTATATAAACAACATCTAGCGTTTAATCTTTACAACAGATGTCGGTACCTGTCAATTGATTTAATTTTCTGTAATTGCGAATTTTATGCTGAATTGTAATTATTTATATTTATTTGCACGTTTTAAACGTTAAATGAAACTAAAGAACAAGAAGTTTAAGATGATCTTTTTATCTTGTTAAATTCAATATAGGAAATTTTTAAATTCTGGGTTGGCATCACTGCGAAAACATGAACATTTCGTAAACGAGTCGTGGTCGCCATTTTCGCTACAAAACAACTGTAAGTTTGCACTTAAATTATAACTTAAAACTTAATTATATTCATTTATCGTATTTTGTGCCACAGATTTTAAAATGCCACCAGTCGAATTAACTATAAGTAACAATAACAATGCAGAGAAGCCCGAAGAATCGGCTCCTCCAATTAACCCTGTGGTGGGCATAATATATCCACCACCGGAGGTTAGAAGTATCCTTTTATTATTGTATGTAAACAAAATATTCACAGTGAAATAATAACACGTAAGTACTTTCATTAATTTGCATTACAGTACATTTTCCTGAAATAAGATTTAAGATATTGTTGATAAGACTGCAAGTTTCGTCGCTAGAAATGGGCCGGAATTTGAAGCGAGAATTCGACAGAACGAATTGGGAAATCCAAAGTTCAATTTCTTAAATACTGGTGATCCTTATCATGCCTATTATCAACACAAAGTCAACGAGTTCCGTGAAGGCAAAGGTGAGAGCAAGCGCAAAGAATATTAACAATAATTAAAGATGATGTAATTTAGCCATATTTGAATATTTGGCATGATTATGCTTTGAGTATCATGATAATATCTCCAGAGAGCGAATATTCTGATTTTGTGAAAGACATTACATTTTACCACAAGAGAGAAACAATAGTAATTATTATTATTATTTTAGCACAAGAGCCTGCAAATGCTCTTCCAGCTGGTATTCAAAAGTTAACAGTTACTGCAGCTGCACAGAAAACACAATTAGAGATTTTGAAAGCTGTTGAACAACCATTTGTTCCTAAAGATCCACCAGTTGATTTTGAATTCATAGCTGATCCTCCATCAATTTCAGCATTAGATTTGTGAGTCTATATAATCAACTGTGAAAAAACAGTACTAACATTTGGAACTTCTAGGGACATTGTGAAATTAACTGCTCAGTTTGTTGCAAGAAATGGTAGACAGTTCTTAACACAACTTATGAATCGTGAACAAAGAAATTTCCAATTCGATTTTTTAAGGCCTCAGCATTCACTGTTTCAATATTTCACAAAGCTGCTTGAACAATATACAAAAGTTCTTATACCGCCAAAGACTATGCAACAACGGTTGAGAGATGAAGCCAAGAGCATGAAAGCTGTATTGGAACAAGTAAAGTATCGAGCTGAATGGCAACGCTACCAAGAAGCACAAAAGGCCAGAGAGGAGGAAATTCTGGAAAGGGAAAGAGGTAGCCAAAAGATTAACCAGTTGTTATATTTAGCACTTAATCATACATTATTTCAGTTGCTTATGCTCAAATTGACTGGCACGATTTTGTCGTCGTCGAAACGGTCGATTATCAGCCGTTTGAAATGGGCAATTTTCCTCCTCCAACAACACCAGAAGAAGTTGGTGCCAGAATTCTGATTCAAGAGCGAATTGAAGAAGGAGAAGATATAGAGATGCAGCTGGAAAGCGATGAAGATGACGCACCGACACAAGTATGCAATAATTATATGTTTTTTCTAATTTGCATGACATCTTATCCTTTTACAGGATGAAGGATTGAGTGCAATGGAGGACAGAACTGGCCGCAAGGACGATAACAGGTTGCAAGATATGGACGAGGAAAGTTCCGGAGAGGAGGGAGAGGAATCCTCGGCTAATCATCAGCAATCACATCTTCAGCCTCCTCTACCACCTGTTCCCGATAAAGTTCTGGTCAAGAAATATGATCCTAAGCAAGGTATGCTCAACTGAATGATGTGCAAACAGCAACTAATGAATAATTGATAATTTTGCAGCTGTTAAAGTCACAAGACCAACAGTTGGTGATGACTATTTAATATCGCCAATCACCGGTGAAAAGATACCTGCCAGCAAGGTGCAAGAACACATGAGAATTGGTCTCCTAGATCCCAGATGGGTAGAACAAAGGGACAAACATGTTACAGATAAACTAAATCAAGATACAGTGTATGCAGCTGGATCAGCCATTGATGCCAGCTTGAAATTGTTGGCCGAACGTCGTACGGATATCTTCGGTGTCGGTGATGAGGAAACAGCAATTGGTAAGAAAATTGGGGAAGAAGACGTCCGTAAAGATGAAAAAGTTACTTGGGATGGTCACACATCGAGTGTCGAAGCGGCTACACGTGCCGCAAGAGCTAATATCACGCTTGAAGAACAAATTCATCAAATACATAAGGTACATATCATCGATTGAATCATGTATGGGATTATAATTGCCTGATATTTTCAGGTAAAAGGGTTGCTTCCGGACGAGGAAAAGGAGAAAATTGGGCCGAAGAATGTTTTATCTGGTGCAACGCGCGTAGGGTCTAAAATGACAAGTACATCTGCGGTTATATCTGCCAAACCGCAAGCAAATCCTAATCCAATGGTAAGCAGGAAACAAAACCCTATGACTTGTATTGATATCACAAATTTTGCAGCCTGTTAAACAAAATGTTGCTGCAGTGCCTACGCCGCAAACTATAGCTATGCAAGTACCGCCGCAGCCAACGATGTTAGCACCACAACCTCCGATAATGATGATGCCGGCGCCACCAATGCAGCCGATGAGACCACCGTTGATGAGTAACAAGCGATTGTAATAACATAATACATAGAATATATTGATTAAACGCCTCATTTACAGTGGCTGCTCCACCACCAATGGCTGGTTTTGTTACACCAATGCCACCTCAGATGGGTGCGCATATGGGAATGGGAGTTAAACATCCAAATGAAGGTCCTATGGAAGAAGAACCTGCGAATAAGAAACTAAGAAATGAAGATTCTCTTGTTCCTGAACCTGTCTTCTTAGCCAGGAACACTGTTAGTATACTTAATAGGATCATTAGAATATTTTTGTTACTAATGATTTTTAAACATTTTATTCTTTTTAGAATCCCGTTACGTTGAAGGTTAATATACCAGTTCAACCAGAAAAATCCGAATGGAAACTAAATGGACAAACTCTCACATACACTTTGCCGTTAACAGAGACCATATCGAATTTGAAAGCCAAAATTCAAGACGAAACAAATATGCCACCGGCCAAGCAGAAATTATTTTACGATGTAAGATTTTTTACATGTTATATTTTATGTAATGGATTTAATTTCTTTTGCATTTTAGGGTATGTTCTTTAAAGATTCAAACACTTTGGCGTACTACAATATAACGCCCGGTGCTGGCATACAATTACAAATTAAAGAACGTGGAGGTAGAAAGAAATAAAAATACGTTTATTATATTATTTTCTAGTGGCATAGTTAATATTTAATTAGTTTAAACTATAAAAGTAAAAAGAAGAGAGTATTGCAACGGAGTCTTTGGCCATTAATAAAATAAGAAAATAAATAAAGAAGAAATATGAAACAGCCTATAAAAAATATATTCACTGATCAGGAATTAAACTAGCAATTATACTACGATATCGATCTATCATCGGATTATAAACTTCAGCGGCATCAGCAAATGGTTGACAAATTAATTTCGGTGGTGATCTTTGCAATTGATTGCCAGAAACCGTTCGATGTGCTTGTATAGCTGCTCCTAAAACTGCCGAATCCTTTGTTTCCTGATTTTAAGAAGAGAGTTGCAGAAAATTATTAATCCTTCATCAAATGCAAATACGTACGTGAACGTAAACGGGAGCATTAAAAACGTCTGCCAATACTTGCAAAATTGACGTGTTTACGGAAGCGCCGCCGGTTGCCAGAATTTTGCTGTTTTGATTTATTTGCAATCCGAAGTCTTCTGCATGCGCTCGTTTGGCAATTAATTGTCCTTCGATTAAAGCGCGTACCTCCACTTCCAAACTAGCAAACTTTAAGATTTTCTCGCCAAGTTTGTTGTATCTATAATCCCCGCAAATGAAAGGTAAAATTTCTTGTTTGTCGTAATAAAGTGCTAAAACAAATTGCCATTAATATTCTAGCCGAAAGGGAAATTCTTAGAAGATGAAATTCATACCCATATTACCGAAGTTACCTCGCGGCGTGCTGTCAAGTAATTCCTTGAACAAATTCCAAGAACTTTCGGCACAACTATTGCGTACCCTTTCTCGAGTAAGGGAACCGTTCTTGAAGCTAATTGGGAAAACGTTTCGGTAAGATCGCTTTTATACGACGTGCTGTTCTTTACTTACCACAACAGTGCCATATAGTCATCCGGATTTACTGGATTGCAAAGGACGTGTCCATTTAAAACAACTTTCGGTTCTTTCAGCCACAAGAACAACGTGTCACTAGTACCCAAGCTGACGGCTATCCAGTTCTCGTCGAGGCACATTCCTGATAAACAACTGAATATTCCTTTATGGAAACGAAGAATGATTTGTATGTTACCTATAAGAGACGCGGGATTGTCGCCGGTGAATGCGACCACTTTGCAACACTTGTTAAAATCCCATCGTTCGACATAATAATTGGAAACGGTCCCTAAGATCGTGTTCGACGGCACCGGATCCCCTAATTTCACGGCTAAGTTCGGCGAACACGCATCTAAAAGCGTTCGATTCCATTTCTTAGTCTTTATGTCCATGAGATTCATGCCGGATCCGTCGGCGTAATCGATCGGAGCTATTCGACCTAGGAAGAGCGAGCAAAGAAAACTGCTTACGAGCGAAATTCGCTATGAACAAAAAAAAAACGCGGTATGAAGTGCTTTCAAACGAGAAATTGTCCTGATTATTTACCTCTGTATAATTGTAGGCATCCGGTTTCGTTTGATAAATTTTCGCAATTTGCGCACCGGTAAACCGTTCGTATGCTCGCGAACCGGTGATTTCAGCCAGTTTCTACAACAGAAGGTAAGACGCGAATTACTTTTCTTTTAGAATTTGATTTATAAAAAAATACCTCAGGTCCGCCGACGGCCTCCTCCAACTGCCTGCACTGAGCCGTCGTGCTCGAATCCATCCAAATCGGGCTATTTGTCACCGAGAAGCTTGTGCTAAGTTGTTGGTGCAGGAACTGCGTCGGGTCGAGGTTCTTGAGCGAAGCCTCGGCGCCGTTTTGCCAATACACCGAACCGTGTTGCTTAAGGATAACGAAGAAACTTAACCAGTCGTACAAGGAAATGGAAGGGCGATTATTACCTGTGCCGTACCAGAGATTGCGGCCACCTTGGAGAATTCCACTCCGCACACCGTCAGCTTGTCCATGAGCATGTCGAGCGCTTTAACCCACAACACCGTGGGCACGGTGACGACGTCGTGCTGCAGCTTATCGTGTACAACGCCGCCATGTGTCCTGAGAGATGCGAACGCGACAATCAACGTTAAATGGGTGAGTGCCTTGCAATTCTTACCTAAACTCCGGCAAATCGCTATCGAAGTGCACGGACGCCTCGTGTACGATCTTCAAGTTTGCGTCCACGACAACGGCTTTCAGCTGGATGCAATTGACAAGACGATTATTGGGAGTATTTCCTTTTTTTTTTCAAATATTCGCACAAATTAGTCAAACATAAACGCATGCGTTCGATCGCACCGTGTGAGTGTGTGTATTTTATTGTCGGTGAGGAAATCGTGTGTGTTGCCGCAAAAAAACGCTAAGGTAACAACCGAAAGGGGGAGAAGCACTACACAAAAAAAATCGAATACACACTTACCTGTTGTGTGCTTAAATCCAAGCCCATATAAGTGTGATCGGCCATTTGTCGGCAATTTATTGCTTATAGCAACTCTACCACTTTTATGTATGTTATTTCGATCGAATTGACAACAGCAACAACACGGGCGTTACAAAACGTTGTCGTGGCTCCGCTAGCACGAGGTCAAGGCTCTGAAACAATTTTTATTATTATTATGCTTGTATAGGTATATTACTGACTAACATAACGCTATTTCACTACTTGTTCTATCGAACATTTCGCATCGCTTCACGGAGGGAACGAGATGTTTCTCATTCGAATTAGAACTGTTTGGTTTGTTGGATGCGATTAGAATTTATTTCGCAATAGGGGACTTCCAAACGCACACTTCTTATCAACATTTAGAACTTTATTATGAAAGATTGGCACTCGAACGATTTCATAAACGAGTCTTCTACAGGAAACTAGTGGAAAACGTTATGCGCGAAAGGAAAATTACGAAAAAACCTAGGAATGAAATAATTGGAAAATTTTCAATTTATAACAAAAAAGACGAGAAATGTTTTGACATTTGGCGGAAGTCGCAGAGTGTTCTTCGTTGCTTCCGGTCGAAAATGCCGACGTTAGTAATAAGCCTTCTTGGACGCGCAATGTCGTCCTTCTTGGTTGGGAAATGCGGAGAGAGAAAATAACGGTTGGACGTAAAGAAACGTAAGAACAAACAAACAGACCGATATTTCAAAGTTCTCTTCCTACTTTTCCTTACTTCTTTAACAATCGTCTCCTTCCTCCCTGTGCGAATTTTTTATATCCCTGTTTTGGTTTAGAGGAATTTTTGGCATTCGGTCAGGCGAACAAATCATATCGGCTATATAAAAGAGAGAAACACAGAGAGAGAGAGAGAGATAAAAAGAGGATTATTATCATTATCATAAGATAGGGTGCAATAGCTTCTTTTCGGCCGTGTGTACCGGAAACGTTATGAATAGGGGAGATGCTTGTTTTTGGTCGCGGTGCACTTTTATTTAATTTTACAAACACACCGTAGAGTTGGATGTAAAAAGAAAGACCCGATGCAACTCTATCGCTCTCTCGCCATACATTTTCTTTATACCACATCTACGTGTATGTGTGTGTGTGTGTATTTTGGTAAGAGGGTAGCGGAGAAGAGAATTCGTAAGACGGCGCCTCGGGGGTTAGACGCCGGCCAGTCCCCGAGTCTGATATGAGAAGAAAAACGGCGTCATCTTTATTTCTCGTTCAATTTATAATGACGAGAAAAACAACAACAAGTAATAACTATCCGATTGCATGGGATTGGCATCATCGGGCCGGATTTTTTTCGTCTGGAAGAAGAATTTGTTTGATCTTTACCACGTTTTTATAAAAAGAAAAATGAAAGAAATCGCCTATTTCGGTCTGCTGTTGTTGCCTGTTAAAGAGAAAGTTTCAACAACGACTTCTTCGTCTCATTCGTCTTCTTATTTACATTCTTTGCCACTAAGAGAATCATTTGCCATTTTGGACACAACCTAATTCTACTTCTTTTCCTCTTTTATCCCTATTCTACTTTTTGAAATTGGTTCGCTCGTTATCATCACCATCCCTACTGTTCTTATTCGCCGTCTCTTTTCGAACACTACAAATTATAATTAACCCAGATTTATTTCGAACTTCTGCTCATCCTCTTTCTCCTCGGTCAGCTTTCCAATAACAACGTTTGTAAAATAGTCCAAGCGATTACGTAATAAGGACGGTTAAAACGAAAATTTATTTACCTTCTTTGGCTGCTGCTGCTACTGCTGGCGGGACGAAAACGGGGACAAGGAAAATGCTTAATGCGATTTGAACAACAACAAACGAAGACGACGAGGAAGTAAGGAAATGTTTTCCTATTTCTGTCTCACACGCTTATCATCTATTTCATTTAATAACTTATTCGAATGGAGGATACGACTAATACAACCACTTCTTCTTGTACAGAAGAAAAACCTCGACTAAACGAGAAAACGAATGCGGAAAAACGCACCCAGCAGGATGAACGGAGAGAGAAGAAAGAGATCCGCTTATTAACGAGAGAAAGATTCCTCGTCTAACGATGGATATTTGTTGAGGCGGATTGTTATTGCGTTTGGACGGTTGTAATTTTAGGGGGAGAAATCAAATTGATGCCACACGAGCAACGGGATCCGCATTTGGCGGACGTACACTGGAAATGGGATATTGCGATTTTATAAGACCGGGACGGCGGCACGACGTTCGTGTGTTTGTTCCAAACATTAATATTGACACAATAAACGGTCGTGTATGAATGCGGGAATGTGGGGCACAAACTCTGTTTGTATAGAATCGAATGGAGAAAGACAATCGTGGCGCCTCGTCCGCGACTAGACGCGCAGTGGACCAACAACAACAACAACAAACGGCAGCACGAGGAAGACGACGGTGACGAACGGGGAGGAGGCAGATGTGACGACGCCGACGATGACGGCGACGGAACGGGATCCGGAGCCAGGACTGCGGACTCCGGTCGTGTTTCGACATTCGCCGATGCGGGTGCGGTGCGGTCGGCAGCTTATAAATCGGTAACGATGATAATAATATCAACAACGACGAGAGGAGGCAGAAGGACGAGGGAGGAAGAATGACAAAGTTAAGGGACTGTTTCAGATGGGAGTATAAGAGGAAAGGAAGCAGCAGCGAGGGGGATGGGGGGTTAATTTGTTGGTTGGTTGTTCGGTTGGTCGGTCGATGGACGTATTTATATTTGTTTCCGGGCCCGCGGGACGCCATCCCCGGACGTAAATAATCAAATGTCTGTCTCCAGAGACGAAGAGGAAAACAGGGAGCGGGGTTGGAGGTAGGTAATTTCCTACCAATTTTTCCACCCCGATTCCGAACCGTTCGTGGCCCGAATAAATAATCTCTCTCGTCGCCAATCAATCGCACGTAGTTAACACAGGCGATTTAAAGGACAAAAGGACGGCGAAAAGTTCGGAAGGACGCCCAAATACCGCGAACCCCATCACCTATGCTCGCATTGAAATCGCCGCCAAACCACGTTCACGCGTCTTTTAATCGCTTCGTCTTCGTGCGACATCTTTCTTATTGCGTAGGATGATGATGAGTGGTACGATAACAATATAATGCGATGGTAGCGAAAACATCGTAAATCGCGCCGAGCGGAGCAATCTCTTTAATGGCAGATTAATAATTCGCCATATCGTTTTAGCGAGCGAGCGAGTGAGTTTAAAGACCCTCGAGTTTCTTGTTTACAAATAATCCCCATAATCCGTTTATTGTGCGTTTTTTTTTTTACATTTTACTCTTTGCAAAAATTTTGAATTTACATAAAGCGCACAATTTATTAACCGCGTTATTACTCTCTCCCGGCATTAACGGAATGTAAAAAGAACGACGAGAGAAGCGAAGTTATAATAGTAAGAAGTAGAGAATTAAACAATGGCGGACGGTAATGTGCATTTTTATCATCGACGCGTGAAGTGCATGTTAAAGAGCGCTTTACGTAAAGTTAACGCACTCGGATGTTACCGAATGAAGAAGAAGATAGAGACGGACGGCGGTTCTCCGAGTGAAGAATGTAAAGCCGCGGGACTAAATTTAAATACCCTCGTTCGGCGATGATTTACGAGTTCGTGGCCTCTTTGAAGCTCCTTCGCCTCAATGGATGGCGGACTGCAATCGTGATGGATTGCATTCTGATTCTACGCGAACATTTCATTTTACGACAATCGACGACGGACCGCTGCCGTTGTTGTTGTTGTTATTGTCGCCGATGTTGATGACGACGACGGTGACTTAAGAGCAGAAGAGGAAGAACGGCTCCGCCGCAGCCGCCACTTTCTTTAATGCGACGTTACGAGAAAATCGGCGGAGGATGGGCGAAAAATTAACAAGTCAACAAACAAAACTGCCAAACACAGAGACTCGCTCTCCCCACGATATATATATATATTCTTTTATTATCGTGTGCTCTCTTCGTTTGCGGGGGAGGAAGGAAGAGGAGATGAAAAGGGGGAGCGCAAAGGCGCCGTCTCACTCGGGCGCCGCGCCAGAGGACGACCACGACGACGACGTCGACGACGATGATGATGATGCCACCGTATAGGCGCCCCTCGACGTCGCGACGACAGCGCCGCCTGCCTGACGGACGACGCTCTCTCCCTCTTTCTACGTCCGTCGTTTCTCTTTCCATCTCCGGCACACGATTACCGAATACTTATACAATCGCATCGGATATGATTGTATCCATAACACCGCCATCTCTTCATATATACACACACACACATGTACGCGGATTTAGATATATTAAAACCATTTAGATTCAATTTATATCGCTCCGTGTGTGTTTGTGTCGGATGGGGAATGGTCGTCGATCAGGCGCCTCCGTGCATCGTTTCTTCTTCTTCTTTTTTTTTTTTTCGACGGCTAGGGTTTGGAAAATTGGCCGCATCTGCCACCTTCCGAAGCGGGCAAACGAACGGCCGAAGGCATCAAACTCGAGTCGAATGGCCATTGTCGAGGAGAAATAGCCGTTGAAATGTTATTCTAATTGTTGCGATCGCGCCCGCATTCGTACGGATCCCTCCGCCATCGGCGACGGCGACGATTTCCGTTTCCGCAATTAAAAGTCAACCGACCCTTAACAACGATTCCGTTCGCCCTTTTGTTATTGTGCGATTGTGCGGTAATAGCGTCGCTTGTAAAAGCGAGCCTCGATTAACGGCAATTGTAAAGCGATGAAGTGATAGGAAACGACGTTAGACCGGAAGCGCGGCTTTTTGTTTAAGTGGTTTTATGGTTGCAATTCCCTTTTTTATGCGACCCAACTGCCATGAAAAATGACCGGCCAAAAAAAGAAATTATTTATAAAATCGCAGTGGAGATCATCCACGTCCCTCTTTTTATCCCTCTCTCTCTCGCTCTCTTTCCTTTTGGTTTCCTTTTATTCCATTCGATTTGGCACAACATCAACGACATGTATCAACATCAATTACGACAAGAATGTAATTAGATTCGCGACACTCTTAACAAATTACCTTACATATAAATTAAGTTACTTTGTTGCCCTTTTCTCTTGCATCGTACCGGCGACCGAAACATTTTGTATTAATCCGACCGTTCGCAAAAGTAGGAACAAAAGTTTGGCACTTTTCTGCGAAAGACGTTCGTTCGAATTAACGCCAACGTTTTTGCAAGAGAATAATCCTGCGAAGAATCTAAACGACATTAAACGGTTAAACAAACCGCAGCCGACGAATTGATGATAATAATCTACCGAGCGATTTTCTCTTTTATCCTGTGAATAGACTTCTTTGGAACGTTTTTAAAACGCGCTATCGTCCGCTCTTCTTCATGTTAATCATTGTTAATTTTCGCTACATAATAGACAATTACGGCTGCTTCTTCGTGTTGCACTCGAGAAAAGTTTATTTAACGCGTTTATATTTTTTTTAACGAACGCATTGAATAATTTCCTCGTCTCGTTTAAGTCGCCTTCCATTTACGGGTAGCAAGTCTTATCAAATTCCCTTTAGGATCGGCATCAACCGCCAGCGGTAGCCGGGCAATCGAGCGGCTTCTTTTGCTTCCGAGTGAGATGATCTAAATTTCAGGTCTGAAACGAATTTCTCCGGTTTCTTCTTCGCTTTTTGTTTCAACTCTCTTATTTGTCGCTATTATTAACTATCAAACCCGAAGGTTATTCTAATGTTTCTTGTTTTCTCAAAAGAAGAAACGCACCGGCGGGGCACCATCAATTCTAAAATGTAATTTTAGAATTTTTGTCAAGCGCGTGCTCTTTTCTTTCTCTTCCTTCCAGTTTCACGTTTCGCGAAAAGACATTTGTCGCTGGGCCACTGGCATTTAACCGAAAAGAATTTCTAAGAAACAAAGTAAAGAGAACCACTTAAAACGTCTTAAACAATAAAATTAATTGTGGGCAGGCTAAAAATTCTTGTTAAATTGCGAAAAGCAAATGGCGAGAGAAAGAGAGGAAGAGAAACATTTAAGACATGACTTTTATTTTAAGAGCACTTCCACCCGAACGTGCTCAACGCCGTTCGGGCATGTTCAAGACTTTGTTCGGTCACCTTCATCGTCATCATCAGCGTAATTGGACGAAGCAAAAAGGAACGGACTAAATTAATTTATTTGCAAAATCTATTTCATCGCAATAAATCAGGTCTAAAATCCTTATTACATATTATGATCCGGTTAAGTCGTGTTGAAAGGGGAGGCTTGAAAGGGAAAATCAAACAAGGAAAACGAGCAAACAAAAAGGGCACATAAATTTATTATTATTCGAATACTGCCAATACACAATGCGGAGGACCATTATTTACCTACCTGGCTCGGTTGGGGTCCGACCACGCTGTTCCTTTATTATACTTATTTCCATCCTCGTTCTCCCTCATCATCATCTTTGTCTTACCACTCTTTATCTTTCAATTTTTTTCCCATAAATACCTATCATTCTTTTTTTGCTTTTCTTTGCCTCTTCATCCACGACGTTTAACTTGCTTAATCATTCCATCGAATCCTCGACCGAAACCAGACGAGAACGATGATTTTCGTTGCGGCAATTAGCCGATTAATTGTACCTGGAATTCAGTTCGCTGATAACAACAAAAAGAATCTTGTGGAATAAGGAAAGTTGCGCGGTTGGTTGTCTATAACATCGAATAATAAGTTAATTTTATTTGGAATCGAATACAAGAGGAAGACGGTAATTTATGCTTTTAATCGCTTTATAATGAGAACAATTTAAAGTGCGTCGCCCCCCCCGGGGACGAGAAAATCGTTGGAGACAATAATGCGGCCCTTTGTCGATCGAAAGAGACAATGACGGTAATTGATGGGGGAGCAAGAACACACGAGACAATTATACGTGTTCCCGTGACCGTCTTCGCCGCATCTTCTTGTTTGCTCGCTGCCTGGCGCCTGTCTTACACGGCTGCCAATATTACGGACTATTATTTGCTCGGCACTTTTTTGCGCGTCTCCCCATTGTTCGTCTGCTTTCTTTGTTTCGCGCAAAAACCAACAAAGCGGCGTCGAATCGAAATGATTTGCATACGTGATTATTATTGCCTGTTTCGCTTCCTGTTTGATCGCGAAGACGTATCGCGTTTTAAACGATTTTCGGCGTAGCCTCCGGTTGTTACGGTTCGGCGATAAAAAGAGATTGTTTCGAAGGCGGACGGACGGAACGGTCGAAAGAAAGATGATAATGTTAAAAAGAAAGGACTAGGAACGAGGAAGAAAGAGAAGAGGTGGTGATTATGTATCATTTTGTCTACGCGCTCCGGCGACCAACAACAGAGAAGCGAACAACATCCTCCAACAATGAAAGAGCAGCACCGCAACAACAACGACGACGACGGCACAAATGACAGGTTTCCGTGTAAAAAAGGCAACACAAAGAGAGACGAATCGTTCCGACTATGATGTTATTATGTACAGACGCACATACCAAAATAATACGGGATTATTGTGATTATATTTGGCCGTTGCTCGTCCGTAATAAACGTGGGGCACGACATTATTCTCGTGTAGAATTATTTGTGTCATTCTTATACGTTATTACTGTTATTACTACACGAACGCAATACAACAATGCCAAGGAAGAAGTCGAGGGATTAAATTGAAGAAAGAGGAAGAACAAGGAGATAATGATAATTTTTTTCGCGTTAAAGGAAAAAGAAATAATAACAAACATTTTCATGCTCATCTTGCTCCTCTTCTCGTTGCCGTTGTGGTTGTTGTTAATAGTTTCGTCAATTATACCTCTTCCCTTCGCGGCCGGCTGCCGGTCTGCTGCCGTTCCTCGACTTTATTCCTGTCATTTATATCTTTCACTTGACTTTACGTGTTATTATGTCAAGCAGACAGACAGACAGACAACGTCTCCATTTAATGACGGTATTAATAACGAAGTTTCGGAAGAGGCACGTTGTCCCCAAGAGGGTTCGGTTTCTTGTATAGCTTAAGATTACGTCGAAAAGTGAATTAATCATTTCGCAACAGGAGATTAATAGGCAAATTCGAAATAAAAATCGCGTCCGCGAAGCAAAAGAGCAATGTTTCCGCCCGGGATCGAACCGGGGACCTTCCGCGTGTTAGGCGGATGTGATAACCACTACACCACGGAAACTTATCCTTAAGGATAACGCTCGAGGATTTTCGTCCTGCTCTCGTCTGACGACGATTTACGCAATTTAAATGGATTTGTAAACGTAAAGGATTAATTTAAATCGATTCGTTCTTTGCAACAACTCCGCTATTTAACAAAATAATCTATAACAATTGTCGCTCCTCTTGTTTATGTTTAGCGAAGGGTATCGTTTGCTAATTATCTAAACGTAAACCGGTAAAACGGTCGCAACGAGATCGGTGACATTGTCTGGCCCCAGCGACGGCACACAAAGCGTAGATTAATTATTATCGGGCTCGTCCGCCGACGACGACGAGGACGACAAACCACGTCGCCTGTCTAGTAACAATCGTCGACTTTCTAACAACGATGATAATGGCAGAGAGCTTTAAATCGAGGTTGTAAACGTGCACGTTACCTATTATGGTCTTCGACCGTAACGAAAATGGGGATTCGAAACGTGCGGTCGCTCCTTTAACGCGTTATCTCGGCGAAGAGCAAGAGAAGACCGGACTCGCTATCTCTTTCGCGTCTATTTTGTTTTATTGCCGTTACCACCGTTCGCGAGAGCGCATTAAAAATGAAACGATACCAACTGGTGGCCGTAGAGAGGCCGATTTTCGTCTTCGCTTGCATTACACGTCCTTCTTCGCGAGAATCGCGATTCCAAGGGTCGCAGTGTACGGTCATAATCGTCATCGGGCGAGAAGGCAAAAGAAACGGAGGAGAAGAGAAAAAGAAGTAAATTGTACATGTAAAGAGAAAGAGAGAGAGAGAGAGTAATATGGCAGTAATAATAATCGGCCATACTGTTAGGGAACATAACGGGTACGAAGTCCGGGCCTGGCGCCTGGCCGGCGCCTCGTCTTCCCCACCAATCTTCTCCTATTCGTTTCGCGTTTCTGTCTCGTTCTTGTCGGTTTCCTTCTCTCTCTCTCTCTCTCTCTCGGTTTCCCTTAGCACTCCGTATACACCGAAGCAAGCGGAGGTCTAGACCGGACCCCGCTCTAGTGGCTGCCGTCGAAAACGTTTTACCTAACGTTCGCCGATGTGTTTTCAGTCGGTCAGAAACCACGTAGACTCGCAGAAGTGCGCCGATCGCGGTTTTGTAGCGGTAACGGTCGTTTTTTTTTATGACGAGGAGCAAAATAAATAAATAATCGGTCTTTTTCAAAGGTCCGTGCTACTATCGCGTACCGCGTTTGTGTGTACGATATCGTTTTAAACAAGTTTGATTATCGTTAATAGTAGTTGTGGATTTTCGATTTAGTTACTTGCGGGGAAAGATACAGAGAGAGAGAGAGAGAGTGGGAATAAAATTTGTCTGTTTTTTTTTTAATGCCATTATCCCTTTTCGTACGGTTTTAATGAAACGCCGTCGCGAGCGAAAAACGGGTTCGTGCGAAGAGAGAAAAGTTAATAATAAAAAGCGCATTAAACCGTTAATAGAGGTTAATTTTTCTGCGTACGAGAATGGGAATCGTGTTTTTCTTTTATCTCGCTATCGTGATTGTACAAACGTAAAAAGTTGCTATTGTTGCTAGTGCATTAAGTAAATATACACGTTATTTAAATGGAATATACGTACGTAATTATAAAATTGGACGTGCGGGTACCGCTTGTGCTAAAGTATACGTAAAAAGAGAGGAATCGGAAATTTATTTATAATCTCGGGTGTTTATAACAAGCAAGTGATGTGCTAACTAAAATAAATACATGCATACACATTATTTAGCCCCATCCATCGCGCACGACCAACTACCGACAACAACAACAACTACTGCCGCTGTTGAATAATCGAAGGCGGGCGTGTGTTTAATTAATTAATTAACGCGTTTCGCGACCATTCGTTTCCGCAGTTCGACGATTCGCGCGGTGGTGATAGTGCGAAAGCCGGAGGATCGAAGAGGATAATTGATAATTGACGAGAAGCGGCCGATTGGAAAGCGAGCGACGGCGTGGTCCCTGTTATCTTACTGTTTATTATTCGGTTCAGTAGTGGCCCCCAAATGCTGGTCCGGCGCCGAACTGCTAAAATCGTGTTTCATGTTCATGTTCCGGAACACGAGGCACAAGCTGACTAAACAGCTGACGAGGGCGCGCAGGACGCGAAGCGATGAAACGCGGCGTCCGGCTGAAGAGGAATTCTTGCTACAGACGTTGCTCAAGAGCCTGCAGGCGAACCAGCTGGAGATGCTCTACCGCGCCGTCCACAACGACGGCAAGGTGCGCACCGGCTGCGTGCTGCTGCCGCGCGAGTGTTGCGACCGCGAGCCGCACGTGCTCTGCTGCCGGACGTGGCGATGGCCGGACCTGCAGCACGGCGACGAGCTGAAGAGGATACCCTGCTGCGGCTCGGCCACCGATTCCATTTACATCTGCTGCAATCCGTACCATTGGAGCCGGTTGTGGCAGCCCGGTGAGTTGCTTCTTGGATTATTTATTTATATACTTTTTGCGTTCGACTCCTTCCCGCCGCAGGCGACCAAAAACCACGATTCCAATTCCAATTGGGATCGATCGATTCCCAATTGGATTATCGTTCGCGCGTTTCGCGAAAACGCGATAACTTGCGTTTTCAGTTGTCCGCGACGATATTCTTTTTTGGAAGCTCGCGCGTTTTTATCGGGCTCGCTATTTAACTTGCCAAAATCTTTTTTTTTCGCTGTAGAAACTAATGAATCACGTTTTTTTCCCCTATGTTGATTTTGAGTCGTCGCTCGTTGCAAATTTAGATTTATGAATTTGTTTTCTAATATCTCTTCGCCGCTCGCCATCGGCGAACGAACGCTTTTTATTTTATTCTCCCGTCGACGTCACTTTCCGCCGTGGGGCCGTATATAATTAGCCCCGGAAAAATAATAATAAAGCGAACGCGATGGAGAAGAACAATAATAACCGAAAAAGAAAAGCGAAACGTGAAGGCAGATGAACTAAAAATAATAATGGTTTGGGCGACTTCGTCTTCTTTTAAAATAGTTTCCAGTCCAGGTAGAATGAAATAATATCGATGGAATGTTGTGCCCCGCATTCTTTAAGGTCTCTCTCTCTCTCTCTCTCTTGCTTATCTCCGGCCCTAATCCGACGCAAAGTTTGATTGATCCGTTGGCGAATGGTGAATTACCATTCTGCGTTTGCGAAAACGCCGATTTAGTGCAAAACCAAACAATGGCTTCTGCGTTTAAATGATGTAATGCGCGATTGATTCCAATTAGAATTCGATTCGTTTAGCGGAATTCCAATTGTTTTCGAGTGTCAAGGTCGCGGAGGAATTGCACAAATGCTGCAACAAACGATTTCCGAGCGAAGACTAACAAAACTCCGCTCGCAGAACAAATATTCGAGCGAGTTCACTTCGGAAAGGGTTCTGCGTTTGTGTGCGAAGAAATCTGGCGATCTGTCGCAATTGGAATAATGAATTTTAATTAGATCCTCTCAAAAATCAATTAAAACCGTTCGCTATGACGACGACGTACTTCTATAGAATTGAAGTGTTTCGCTCGCTTATATCGATGGCCTTCCATTAAATTATTAAATCAACTGCAAGAGGCGAGAAACATACGATGAGTGGGCAACAAAACATAAAACATATTGTGCCTTCTTGAAGGACTGTTGAACGTCCAAACGGCGTTGCGAAGATTTGATGGAATCTGAGTAACGAAGCTGTTTCAATTTTACGATTCGTTCAACGAAATAATCAATCGAATGCAACAAATGGTGTGAGATTTTGATTAGAGACGACGAGGCACGAGGAACGAAAAAAGCGCGATTAGAATGCGTTAATGTTATTATTATTGCGCTACTATCATCGACGTCTTCTCTTTTTCTACCGTCGAACTATTTCTGGTGTCCTTCTTCAGCTCGCTACAACACTTTGCCGTTACGTATGACGAGTTTGACCTCTTCGCAGTCGTAACAACAACAAGAAAATATTGTACATCGAAGCGATAAACTTTCGTAAAGTGGAACGCATTTTGTCACGTTGCCGCTATTCATTTTTACGCTACTGCGGATTCGATTATTAACTTGACGCGAATTAATTAATTAGTTTGCAATTGGAATTGGCAACGCGCATCGTTCGGCCCGCGATCCATCTGCGACGCTTTGGCGAAAAAGAAAACTCAGTCGCAACACTCGATATGTTATTAATAATTAAATAAAATGAATCGCACAATCGGGCTCTGGTGTCGGCTTCTTATCGTCGTTAAAGTTCACATATTTCATAAAGTATTAGAGAGAAAGGACGAAATCGTCGATGAAGACGGAATAAAGGAGAGGGATAATCGTGTGATAACGATGCGCGATTATCAATCATCGTTTTTCTGTGACCATTATTAATAATGACGATTCTCTAGCGGAATATTAATTAATTATAATCATCGACGATTGGAATTTACACAGCAACGCGATTGGAATTCACCACGTCTTTGGGAAAAAAATTAATAATATCGTTTCCTTTCAATTAACTTCTTCATAATTCCCTTTCGGGCGGCCAGTCGCTGCTGCAGCGAAAACGCAAAGACGAACGGCGAAGAGAAGAAGCAGCATCAACGTCAGCAGCCTCGTGCGTTTTTTTTTCTTCTTCTTCATCTCTCTTTTATAAATCGTTTTTCTTCGGCCGCTTGGTTCGTCCCGTCCGTGTGTCCGACCCACTGAATTCCAACGCATTTCTCGGAACGCAGAACCCACGACGACGATCAAGACAACAACATCAACAAACTCCTCATCTCTCCGTCTACCTCCTTTTCGTTTTTCTTCATCGTCCACTCGTTTCTTTTTACTTTTTCCCCGACGTGCGGGCCACGTTTTCTATATTTTTAACCTCCGCGTTTATTCTCAAACGATATCCTCGTCATTATCTTTCGCCGGCGTCGTATCGCCCATCATCCAGCTCTTTGACGAATTAGGAATTATCGGTGAAGGACTCGGACGTTTTTTTTTTTGTCTCCGGAACGTGAAACGAACAAACGGCAAGGAAGCGAGACAGTCGATCGCTCGGTGCGCCGGTTTCTGTTGTTGTTATTGTGCTTTTTATAATAGGCGGTCGCTACGGTGGTAATGGAAGGAAGAAGACGATAAAAGAGTAATGGAAGATTAAAAGAAACGACCGAGACACGGAGAGCGAGAGAGAGAGAGTGAAGCGAATGGAGACTTGGCCAGAAGATAACCGAGGCGCCAGCCAGTTTCGTCTACTGGGTGGTAAGAGCGGCAGCCGGCGTCTTCGTACGATCTCTTTTTCTCGGTCCTTCTTGCTTCCACTTACCGTCGTTTCATACGTTGTTCTTGAAATCATCGTCTGCACCAATTTATAATAATACACTTATGCGTATATACCTGTCGCCATTCTTTTCCAAATAATCGTTTCCCATTTTTACCATTCTTGCCTTTCACTGTCATTGCTATTACCATCGCAGATTCTTTGTTCTGCCAATTTGCGAAAAAAGGAGACTTACACGAATGACGAACTTTTGTCGAGACTCGAAGTCAGTCATTCGGTCGGCAGACGTGGAAAACCGGCGACGGCGGTCTTCTTCCTCTCACTTTTTCTTCTTCCGATTCTCCTTCGTTCGATCCGTTCGTTATCGATAAATAATGGCCACCATAAATGGATTAATTGCTTCGTCTCGTTCGTTTAGTCGCTCGTTTTAATAACTTTCGGTTTACTGAAGACCGAAATCCTCTCGTCGAGCGTTGAATTGGGAAGAAAGACGCTCGTTTTGTTATGTAATTAAAATTAGCGATCGCGGTGGAAAAAGAAACAGGTTTTCATCATTGTTTCTCCATTATTCATCTTCTGCTTCATCTCGCGTTGGGAAATATTATTTAAAAATACGAAAACTTGAACGTTAATTTCTCTCTTTTTTTATGTTCTCCTCCGGTTGTTTTATTTGTGGTTGTTTCTTTTCTGGTTTTCCTCTTGAATTTGTATATTATGGGTTTGGCTTGTTTACATTCTTAAGTAACAATTTCATTCTCTCGACTTCTCTTCACCAGAGAAACCATTCGATTTAAAATATGAAAGAATCCTCGTTACTTTTTATTTCCTTCCCGTTTCGCCGTCTCTCGGACCTCCGAGGCTCGCATTTTCGTTCTAAATCCTCTTCTCCATTCAATTCGATCCAATAAGTATTGCGTTTACGCAAATTGCAGCAACTAATCCATTTGAGCCTCAAGAATAATGGTGGCCACCTACATCAAGTCAATCCCCTATCTTAAGGCTTCCTTCGGTAATTTATTCGAGACCGAGCGATTTATCGATTCGCGGCGAACGTTCGCTCGCTGAATTCCGTGCAATTTGTCCTTATTTTCCCGTCCATTTGACCGGATCGGCCGGCGGAAAACTCGCGACCAGTTAAATGGCAAGTGAACGATTGATGCGGCGCCACGATTTATCGTCAAGCCATTATTGTTGCGGTCGAAAATGAATCGAACCTTATCATTCGTAGGCGACGGAAATTCTTATCGATTCATTTATCCATAAAGAGGATCGAGGCTCGGTTTTCGGGTTTTTGTTTCTCGTTCGGCCTTTCCACGATTCGGCCGAAATCGAGCTGTGAACTTTCAAACGGTTTTCCCCGCAAATTTCCGACAAATTATCCGTCGATCCAACAATTTTTCTTTACGATATTAATTGCCGAAACACGACGCTCGTCGTTATCTCGACGATTTTTTGGATAAATAAAATGTTTGGTACAAGAGTTTCGCATTTACCCTCCCAAGGAAAAAGGGTTCGAATAGATAATTATTATTATTATGCAGCCGGGGAAAGAAGAGGATGAATGAATGAATGGAGCGGACGAACGAAAAGCAAAAAGGAAAACTCGCTCTCGTCGGTCGTCGCCGTCCTTATTCCAGTTTCGTGCTGCGTTGCTATCTTCTCTTCCTCATTATCTGTCTTACCACACACACCAAAAAAAAAAAAACGTTATTATAAGTGGCCGGCACAAGGAACAGGAAAAAGAAAATCAAAAAAGCGAGAGAGAGACTATTTTATTTTTTCGAGAATTAAACGTGGGACGATCATTTCGTGTGTGTGTGTGTGTGTGTGTCTGCGTGTGTAGGCCTTTCATCATTATCTTCAGCGGCGTTATTTTAAAACTTCTTTTACGTTCTTCTCTCCGCTTGCTTTGTGTGTTTATACCCTTTGATTATAGTAATTTGCCTTTTCCCTTGTTCTTTTTCTTCTAATCCGTCTCCCAAACGAAAATCGAATCTTTGCGGCGGTCTTCGAGACTTAAACTTAAATGCAATATGCATCGAACCGATAAGAGCGCAACGACGACGCGTTCGTTAACATCTCCAACTCCGAAGACCTCTTTCGATAGACGGATTGACGACATCGCCGCTATCGTTTAATGCCGTTTTCAATTCGATCCCGTTCGCTCGTTATTGTTTAGAAGCAAAAAAAAGCGGGTCGAAAAGGTCGATTCGCTTTGTCGTTAATTAATTCCATACGATTTATCTCTTAAACGGTCCGTCTAACACTTTCACTCGGACACAACAACGAACTAACGAGGTTTAAACCGTTGCAATCCTCCAGTTCTTTCGTCTGCGCTTTTTCGAGCGGAAACGTGGTCGTTTGCGGTTCGTTTCCGGTAGGATCGTCGCGAGTGCGCTACGATTGCAATCTTAAATCGCGATAACGCGAATTGCGGCGAAATTCCTGCGCGGAGGAGGAACAGTTTCTTCCGAAGATTGTTTTTCATTTCCCGTTTCGCACTTTCTGCGTTCAATCGAATAAGGCTACGAAAATAAACGCGATCTCGCTCGCTCGCTCGTTTCTCGTTTTCTTTTCGTCGCACGCTTACTTACGCACGTCGTTGGAACGGTTCGGTTGGCGCCTGAGGCCGTCGCTGTTTACTCGAACAGGCGCCACACGGTGCAACTTTTGCTCTGTTATTTATTATTACTACTATTGCCATTATTATTGTACACCCATACAATTACGAACGATGGCGAAGTACGTATAAGCCAACACGAAGAACCGGCGAGCGAGAGGAACGTACACGACGCGCTACTCTTATTAGTTAGTTATTAATATTTATAGATGTGTACGTTGTTCTTTTTAATTTTATTTATAGTACGGTCGAAGTGCGAAGGTGTGGTAGAGGAACGTGGCGAATTATCAAAGGCCGTGCGGATTGTTAGAAAAGAAAACGACGAGGAGCCAAAGAGAGAGAGAGAGAGAGAATGTGGGAAATGTTTAACAAACGATAAGGTTTTCGTGTTTGGTTTGGCCGTGGCGACCGAAAGCGACAGAAAGAGGAACGCAGCTTCGCGTTTCGTCTTCTTTCTCGGCGTGCGCGAAATTAATTGAGAACAATGCGAAACGGCGGCAGAGAGACGCTGAACGCGAATCGAACGGTTCGTTTTCGTGCGAAACAGAAAAATGTGCGAGATTATTATTCTAATTATAGAATTGCGAAAACGGCGGCGACAACAGCGACGACGACGACGACTGCCGCTCTCTCCGTCAGCTTTTATAACGTATTTATGCTGATTATTTTTATTAGCGTTTACCATTCGCAAATCTCATTATGCGAAATGCCAAAAAAGAGGTTCGCAATGATTTTCCTTAATCCGAATGCGATTTATTGCAATTTAATTGCACGGGGGGAGGCTATCGACCGCTTGCCAAATGAAACAAATGCGCGATCAGGTAAAAGGATACCGTTGCGGTTGTTTATTGATGGGACGGAAGGGAAATCGTTTGGTCCAGGTATAAAAGATTGAATTGTCAGATTGGAATTTGCCAGAATTATACTTCTAACCCATCAGCAGAATTAGTTGGTCACTTTAAGAGCTCAAAAATTGGTTTATTGCAAT
This sequence comes from Hololepta plana, assembly GCA_963695495.1. NCBI lineage: Eukaryota > Metazoa > Arthropoda > Insecta > Coleoptera > Histeridae > Hololepta > Hololepta plana. Next base: position 2,292,319 of record OY968839.1, read on the forward strand.
TTATGCAAAAGTAGAGAAATCAATCTAAAACTCACATTTAAACTCTAATTAATTGCTTTTTAAACTCAATTTCCATAATTAATCACGTTAAGAATTCCAAAATGCATTTATTGCAATCTTGCTGTATTAATTCGTCGCTTGTGATGTTTTCCAATTTAATCGTTCGCACCGATAACGCTCTCTCTTTCTCTGTCTCTCTCTTGCGACGAGCAAAAATAACGCGATTTTAAAATAAAATCAAACATAATAATTAGCGGAATTGATTGATCTCGAGCTCGCCGGTTTTTTATCTCTGTCTCGCAATTGCATCGATCAAAGACTATCGCCAATAAATTACCGCATCTCTGGATAACGTGCACATTTCCGCGAATTTTCGAATAATTCGAATTATAGGAATTTTTCAATCTAAAAATCATAGATCAGTCAGTTGCAAACGTTATTGACATGTCAAGGATTCGACTTAATAATCGTCGAGATTATGCTAATAGTAGCAAGACTAATATAATAATAAGGATGACGTGTCGCCGAAGAATTCGATACATATTAATTTCCATCACAACCATAGCGAATCAATAATAATAACCCCAATTGAAAAGTCCAAATTGCTTATAATCATCGACAATTGCTAACGCAAACGGTCCGCAGAAGATTGTTACGAGGAGGAAGTCGCTTCTTTCGCTGGCAATTAACGATCTCGCCGCGTTATCTTAACGTCTTTGCGATTCGATTACGAAACATTTGTTGTTTGTTATTGTTATTATTATGCACGTACAAATCGTTTAATTAATTAATTAATTACTGTTGTTATTGCAAATTATTAGCAAACGATTTGCCGCTGTATCACGTTCCTTCTTTCTTTTTGCACGCACTCTCTCTCTCTCTCACTCGCCATCGGAATGCGATAGATAAAGTTTGAACATTCTTTTAATGCGAGTTTTCCAGTTAACATTGGATTGTTTAACGACCGACAAAGTTGACCTAGAAACGATACTCGCTGAAATTGAGAGGGATCGGATTTATCCCGCGTTAGAGTTTCAGTGGAGACCAAAGCGAAAAAGGGAAAGAATTGGACCGAGCAACAAGTGGCCACAACAGCGATCTCTCGCCCTCGCATTTTGCCACTCGCCCCGACGCGGTCCCGTTTCATTTGCGGCAATTTGCATTTGCAATTCGCACAGATGTTTACGATGCTAATAAAGGAAGTCGATTAAACGCGCACGAAGCTTTTGACAATTACTATCTCGACGCGCACGTGAACTGGTCGAAGAAGAAGATGTTAAAACATGTTACGAGTCGTCTTATCTTCGAGCAAAGTTTGTTTTATTTGCGTTATTGCGTAAAGAAGCGCAAAGAACGCGCAAACGGGGAAAGCGGCGAAAGACCTTGATGATGCATCAATAACAGCCGAATTGTGAGCGTGACGTAATTCCCATTTATGGACCGCAACAATTTTCGCTGGTTGATCCAAAAGCGAAGGCAAATCGTTCGTTTTTGGGGGAGGAATTCGAATACTTGCGGCTTCGCGTCTCTCAAAGTACTCCGCACGCTATTATTTATTATTATCGTCCATTATTGAAAACAACTTTCTATAAATCACCGTCCTTCGATTCGCATTATTATTATTTCAACAACAATAAAGCACGTTTACCGTGCGGAATCGGTTTCTTTGCAAAACCGTTTTTGTTTTCTCGTCCGAAGATTTGTTTCGTTAATTGCCTCCCATTATATTGTCGTTTCGTTGCTCTCTCGGACAGAAGGAATTAAAACTAAACAACAAACACTTTTACCACTTTCCCGTTACACGTTCCTCTCCTACTTGAACCACGCAATTTCCTCTATTAATGTCGCACCTAGGTGCTAAAAAAGAAAGAGGCAATCAACTCTTTACCGTTTACATTATTTCTTTTCCAGAAAGGCGAGTGCGCGTTTGCGTGTGGTCTTTCGAAAACTCTTGCTTCATTTTAACGAAACGAAGAAAGCAGAAGACAATCCGAAGACCGACGCACGCATAATGCGGATCTTTAATTATAATAAACTCGCTTTAATTATTAATTTTAAAAAAATCGCGCTCCCCGTTCGCTTTCGCTGGCATTTTTCTCATTATTGTATTCGTTACAGAAACGCCTCCGCCTCCTTACTCCCGGTACGCCGTGAATACGTTATTGAGGCCCGAAGGTAAGTCCACGCGTTTTTCTTTTCTTTGCCACTTAAAATATTCACCGGCCGCTCTCCGAGAGGGTCACAACAACCGAAGAACAAGTGCACGATGAAGAGCGAAAGAGACGGAGAGATATCGTTCGCTGTTGGCGTTCCTTTTATTTTTAGCGATCGTGCAAAAATGTCGCATATTTCGTATTCCTTCAATTTCATCGTTACTATTGTCATCGTATCGCCATCATCACCGACATCGTCATCGTCGTCGTCGTTTTTATTATTGTTATGTTGTCGTCCAACTACTGCGTACGAATAATAACGATAAGTGTGTGCATGGAAGAAACAGGATCCTTCTGGAATGCGCCCGTCGTGTGCAATAATAAAACACGAGAGTCGTTCGACTTCTAAACGGCCTTGATGCCCATGAGTACGTGCCAACCTGGCCGTTGAGCTCTTTCTTCTGCAGCAGCAAGAATAGTAATAACAACGCAAGAAAATTTATTTTCCCTCTTCATCATCAACAACATTTTAATTCGCAATCGCCGCAAAAAACGTGCCGCAGTAACAGTAGCCGATTGATTGGGGAAATTGGCAAATTGAAATTTAGCAAAACGTTTTCTTCGCAATTCGATAGTACGCTATAAGTGAAAGTTTCTGCGCTATTATGCAGGCGCCAGGAAATAAAGAGCCCCATTTACATTGGCCGCGACCAGCCGGCACCTCTTCGGTCTACTATCAGCAGACGAGGAAGACCGATTAACGTGGAAATGCGCGGCGCAACGTGACGACGACAACGACGAAGGAAAGTTAAGAAGCTACGGCGACCTTGACGGCTAATTATCCGCAGCAGCTGACGACGATGATTTACGAGGATTCGATCCGCTAGAGAAATAAACGACGAAATTGGATTAAAGTCACGCTCTCCTAATGCATTTAATGTATTTCGCGAATTGAAAAAGTCCGAGAAATTCGCGAGCATCCGTCGAGAATTGTTCCCGCACTTTCATCCGGAAAAGTCTCGCGTTTGACAGGGGAAAACCTCGTCGGTTCGGCTCCAGCGACGTGAGTAATGGTTATTTTTTTTTCCCCTATTTTGGTTACTGTCGAAGGAGCGGAGGGTCCCTTTTCTTTTCAATGGGAAAGTTATTGGTTCGAGGGGACGCGTGGGCCCTATTCTCTCTCGTTGTTTTTTTTTCTCCTTTCTCTAAATAATAAGGCCTATTGGCGACAGGATGTTGGCGCCTCACGCATCCACGATATAATACGGGCGCTAGTAGGGGAGATTATTATTGTTATTCGCTGGCGTATGATAAAAAGGACACCACCTGATGTCTGGGCGAGGGTTTTTTTTTGTGTGCGTGCGTCTTTCGTTCCGTTCGAAATGGAAAAGGAGGATGACGACCCACGGTGACGTTTTATTTTTTATCGTTATAATTCATCGCTCGGACGAGATGGAAGAGAAGAGAGAACGGAGATAGAGCGATGAATCGGATTCATTCACTCGCTTTTTAGTCGTTTATCTCGCGAGGAAAATGCGCGAGGCGAAGTGAAGAACATCCATAAATTATCGAACTCTAATTATTATTTATCTCCGCGTCCGCAATAACGAGATTTGTTTATTGTTAAATAACTTAAGAGCTTAAGCGTTAAGAAACCGATTGAATTAGCATAAGAACACATCGATTGGGATTTATTTACGTTGATGCCGTGGAAATTCGTGACGGAGGCCGCGAAGAAGTTAACGCTAACGATAATTCCAATTGACACACAATGGGTCGAGTCTAATCGCTTTCGCACTTACGCAACTATCGATATAATTCGATTACCGCCGCTTACAAAATACATTTTTCTCGGATTCGTACGAAATCCGTCGAAGACAATGCGAAGATTCGCGATCTAATCGGCAGAACGATTAAATTCGCAATATGCAACGAGTGCTGCGAAGATTGATCGATGCCGTATGCGCGGTTACCAGTTTGGGAAACGGACGAAGATCGGTTGAAACGAGGCGAATAAGACGAAGAAAACGAAGCAGGTGGATGTAGGTCATCGAGAATCGGTTCTTTTCTTATGAAATAATACACATTCTTCTTCTTCCTCTCGGTTTCTCTTCTCTTCTGCTTCGTCTTGCCCTTACGTAATACCGATTTTCTTCGTCCTCCGCGTCTCCTTGCACCTGGCCAAACCGTCGGTTCGAGCGTTTAACAGGTTACGTATTACGTACCACGACGCGGCATAATAATAATAACAACTCGTGCGTTTAATAGCGACAGTGGACACTCCTCGAGGAGATAACAACAATAACATCCAGCACGAAGGCAAAGTCTCATTGTTCTTCGCTCCTTTTGCCGTCGTCGTTTCTTCGCTCCGTGCTTCGTAATCGTCGTGTAGGACGTTTGTTTATGGCCTTTAAGTGGCGTTCAACAATGACGCAGGGTCTCGAAAAGAGATGGAAGCGGAAGATGGCGACGAGGATGGCATAGGAAGAGTTGTCAGATCGTTGTAAAAGCTTTTCGAATTCAATCAAACTTTTGGCTTTTTGGCCCGCTGCAGAAGATGAAGTCTGCACGAGATGAAGCCATTGAACGGACGAAAGTTTTCTTTTTTCGTGTACACCCGAAGCTGGTGCGGCAGTGCACCAGTAAGTAGTAGGTACGGGTTTTATTTCACGGCAGGTGATTGCACTCTCTCTTCACGTTATTATTATTATTATTGCTACGGTCGGTTGTGTTACATGAGCGTCGTTATTGAATCGTTTCCCATAATGTTACGGTTGGGTTTGTTTTTTTAATTCAATTTTCGTAACTCTTTCAACCGGTCGGTCTTTAGATCGCCTCCATTTGATATTAGCCCATTTTTGCGAGCCGGTCGTCGGAAATCGAAATTCGCTTTGTTTATATCGTCGTCAACGTTGTTGTGTTCTGTGCATTTTATTTCGTTTCCTTTTCTGCAAATCGAATAAACAAATATCAATTGCGAGATTTAATAGCGTTTATTGCAATGTAACGCGATATTAATTGCAAATGGATACGAAACGAACATGTTGCTGTTGTTTATTATTATTAATATTGCTGGTTGTTTTTAAAGTTTCTTTTTCGAATTCGCTGATAGGATCGAATGTCTCTTTATAATGTTTGTTTTTCCGAACGAAATCGAGCAAATAAAGAGGACCGAACGGGACAAATTGTAAACGAGATCGATAAAACGTCCAATTAGAACGTGTTCGGTTCACTTCATTAGCGTCTTGCTTCGCAGTTTTTCTCGCCTTCCGATTGATTATCCTCCCATTTTCCCTTTTCGTTTTCTTTCTCGTCCGCTTCTCTCTCTCTCTCTCTCGCTCTCTCTCTGCAATTAGTCTCCTAATCGTTTCTTCTCTCTCTCTCTCTGTCTATCTACCTCTTTAACGAATGCATAATTAATTAGTGCAAATTCTTTGTGGGCACCGTTTAACGTATATGCAATTTTTTGTCCTATCTCGTGTTCATTTTTCCTCTCCTTTCCTCCAAGCTAATGGTGGTAATAACGAAACGCGCACAGCAAATAACGAAGTGCTTCGTTAATAGTCGCAAAAATATTTTATTAATATACAGGATGGTTTCATCGGCAAATAACTCATCCTCTCTCGCGTCATCTTCGATTTGCCATTCGTACGTCTCCCATAAATTCGCCAATCGCTACATGGCACACGTGCCATAAACAACGTCCGGAATTTTATTAACGCCTCGTCCAACTCGCAATTCTCTCTTTGCAACACCAACGACAGGCAGTATATTATTTAGAAGAAAAACAAAGAGACGTGCGTTCGTAAAAACGTGTGGAATTTTTGCAGTTGAATAAGCGCGCGATTACAACAGCGACGACAACAGCAACAAAACGGCAAGAACCGAGATGATTATTAGCCGGAGAGAGGACGGCTGATTATGAGGATGATGATGGGCGACGGAAAGAGGGAACGACGGAATTAATTTACAACACACACATGCATATTCATGCTTAGCTTTTTCCTCTTCTCGTCACTTTTGCGGTAGATGATCGTTAATTGAATAAACTACTCGGTTGCGACATAAATTCGCTATTAAAGACGCCACTATTTGCCTCTTTTTTTTTAATTTCGATCTCGTCTCTTCCCATTTGTCGCAATTTCCTTGCATTCTTCGCGCGACGACATTCCATTCTTTCTTACCTCGAACCACTCGGGGTTGACTTCGTAATTGCGCACAACAGGATCGTCGATCGATTGGGCTTTAACGCCTCTCAATCTCTGATTAGTCGCCTTTTCTTCATCAACCAATTTTGCAACACTCGATGACACTAGGTGAAAGCGATCGTTTGTGGCTTTTCTTATAGAACGAGGTGAGTCAAACGAGAATCAACGTCACAATTCAGACGAGACTGGAAGCTCTTTATTGCTTCCTGAATTTAATAACATTTTCTCTGCAGCGACTTTAATTGATCCATCCTTCTCTCTCGCTTGCTCTTCCGTCCCGCTTTAAAACTAGATTTGTCTTCGCTTTAACGCTAACAACGAACCACGCGATTTTCTCCTTTTAATCCCGATCCTCCGTGCGTTCGTCTTACCTTTTCAATGATTCCTGCTTTCGGCCGCAAAAGCTCTTCGTCGAACCTCGTTTATTTACCTAACGTTAATTGGTAACGACTCTCTGTGTATGCGTTTCTCTTGCGAGTTTCACTTTATGTTGCCCACATCGGAATCAATCGGTTGCGTTTGTCCAGCTGTATTTGACGGACCGTTGTTCTCTTACCATTAAAGAGGAGCGTTATTAAACAATTTGAAGAAGGCCGCCGAAATCCAATCGTTTGTAAAAGATCGAAAACGCAAACGACTCCGTAGAAAAGTAGAAACGTGACGATGATTAGCGTTGAAGCGATCTTCTCTCGCTCTTGCACGTTCCACTGCCGCTACTAAAATCTAAATTTATAACGACATTCGTTCGTGTGGAATGTGCAATAAAATCTGGTCGGGGCATTCGAACCGTTTCCGGCTGCTGAGGATGGCAAGAGGAACGTGGAGGCGAGATTTTGCTTCCCGTTTCCTCAACTTCTTTCTTAACGGCGACCTACTTCTTGGTTGGTCGGTCGATTGGAATCGAAATGAAACTCCACGATCTATTTTACACCCGTAACTTTGCGTATCTTCGCTGACGATCGTGACGATCCGAGAGAAAGTTTTCCGTTTCTTCGACTCCCTCGGTCGCTTTTTAATTGAAATTAATGAATTTGTTGAATAACGTCGATGGACCGCAATCTAAATCGCGTTCGCTTCAGTTTTCGATTTTAATTTCCAAACGAAAGCCATCGAAACGTCGTTACGTGAAGCGCGTGGACTCGCGGGATCCGATTCCAATAGTAATAACAATAATCTTTCCTAATGACGTACGGGTAATTGGAAACGGACCAATCGACGCATTTCATATCGAGATTTGTTTCTCTTTAGGCAATAATAATAAACTTTCGAAGTTTTTTTCATTTTATCTCTCTTTGTCTCACGCTTTGTATCTTGCAATAAATCGACTTATTTAACGCCTCGTTATCAACGTATTGACCATCTACGGACGCGAAGCATCCTAATTAAACGACGATTGGAAATGGAAGAAGATTATGACGAGATGGCCGGAATGGAATTTCGAAGAGAGGAAAATCGGTTTCGATAGAACGCAATAAGGCAAACGAAGGATATCTGCCGGGAGGACGATCGCTTTTTCGCTCGACATCTCGCGACGAGCGAATAATTAAAACGACGTCGTAATTATGTCAAAGAGTGGGCAATTGTTGTCGCTGTGACGATGAAGAGAGGTCCTCTCGGTCCCACGCCGATTTCTGTGTTTGGAGAGCCACTTATAGGTCGTCTCTTCTTCTTCTTGCACGTGTACATGCATATTACGTTCGACTTGGAGGAAAAGGAAAACGACGAAGAAGAAGACGAAATCTCCGTTTGGTGGATCCCATCATTATTGTTAGTCAATACTCGTACAAGGTTAACCTCTATCGGTTTCTCTTCACGCGACTCGCATTAATTACCCAACTTCTCTTATTCCTTCGACATCGAATTGGATTTTTGCTCCAGCCTCTTAATGACTGTCAATTTGTTTCGATTGCAGATCGAGCCCCGAGCGAGGCGCCGCTAGTGTTTAGGGACAGTTTCGTCGGATCGGTGACGACGAACGGCGAAGGTGAGTAATCTGCAACTCCAATTCCTCCTCAAAAAGCAATCCAACCGGGAAACGAGCGAGGAAACCCGATAGCCGCCACGCGTCAATTAAACGTTTCGGCTGCAATTAAAGAGCAAAGGAAAAATTCGATTGGGGTTGACTGTAATTCGCGCCGTCGCAGGGAAACTAATGAAAGGCAAACGTACGTCGTGTGTGTAGTGCACGTTTGGTAACTCTCTTTGGTCGGTCACCTTGAATGGGGCCCCCGTTTTAATGAAGCGAGAGAGCGCGAGCGATCGGACGGAGAGAGCGAGGAGCGAACGGGTTCTCGTGATGTCATACGCAATCGCCTCCCATATCATTAGTCCTACCTGCCGCTAATCGAAAGAATCGAGAGAAACTAGAAGGAAACCGCGTGGAAGAAGAGGTTTTCTTGCGCGAAGGCAAAACGACGCCGGAAAGTTTCGAGCAATTGCGATCCAAATGCTCCCGGGTCTTTGGTGGCGGTGGTCTTCGTGTTTTTGGGGTAAACTAATCACAGATTAGCCCTTTTAGAATTGTCGCCAATCACGCCCTCGTCCTTTGATTATTTTCTGTTCGTTTTTTTTTTTACGCCAACCGGCCACATATGCAAATCGATGTGACGAGACGACCAGAAAGGAAAATCGTTTTATTGCAAATTTATGCTCGCAGCGACGACAACAATAATAACAACAACAACAGTAGTAGTAGGAATTCTTCGCGTTTGGTATTTAACTCTTTTTTTTTTCAAATTTTAATAGTCGACTGATTATCATACAATTAAAGTTTTTTTCGCGCAAAGTAATGGCATTCCATCATTCGGACGACTCGCGGTTTTGGCAATACGAAGTGCTCCCCTCGCAATTATTCGCCGATCGCCCGCCCTAATAATAACGTTCTTCGACCATTTGAGACGCACGTGGCGCCTAATCGCTGCGAAATGCGAATTCGCACCTCGCCGATTGCAATCTATCGCACACAAAAAAAAGGAGACCGATGGCTCGACATCCATTCTGCTCGCGATCGATCCACTTCCGTTTTTTTCTAAATATTGGATCGGTGGATAATTATCCGCCGTTTTTGAAAGTCATTTTTGCAGTGGTTCGCAACAAAAAAAGTTATCGTCAACACAATCAACTTTTTAAGAAAGGTTCAAATTATCATCCATTCGAATTGCAGCCGCCTATTTGCTTGCTAAATGGCCAAATGCACGTGTGCAAAATAGCTAGAAATTTGCAGCTATGAATGCCCTCGCGTCGGTTACCAAGTAAATAAAATATTCGTACACTTTAGCAGCTTTTCAGCGAATGATTTATATGGTGATATGTGCGAATATTGTGTTTGTTTGGTGACCGACGTGAGGGCATGTAAAGCTGCAAAGTTTTAGCTCTTTTGCACACGTGGAATTGGCCATATAGCAAGCAAACAGGAGGATGATAATTTGAACCTTTCTTAAAAAGTTGATCTTTACGATGAATTTTTTTTGTTGCGAACTGCCTAAGAAATAGCTTTCATAAACGGCGAATAATCATGCACCGACCGAATAATTCGCATATTTTTTGCAATAATCAACGCGTCTCGCGCATCCTGCTCACTTACACGCGTGTGTGTGTGTGTGGTTTTTTCCAACTCAAGACATCCACGTTTCCGTATTTGCCAATGGCAGATTTACAACCGCGTAGAAAATGTGTGCACGTTTGTGTTGCGACGAGTACGTTTTCCGTCCATTGACCCATTCGATTCGTTCGCTTGGATTTCTCTCTTCGCGTACGCACGCACGTAACATCGCCCCGTTGTCGTCGTCCTTCTCGGCGTTTCGTAATTTTCCCTTCTTCGATGGCATCGTTCGACGATTCTCGTCCACTTCGATTCATTTTCGCAACGCACGTCCGCCCAGATTTTCGCCGGACGGACGTGGAAAACGCACTCGGTGCATTATTGTTCTTCTTGTCGTTTGGTATTTTGTAAAAATTCTGCGTGGCGCCAGGATGTTTGTTCGTTTTTTACACGTTTCCTCCACAATTTTTATCATCATTATCTACCTCGCTTTTGTGTTTTCGACGTAGTACGTGTGTGTGTGCAGGTGCCGGTCGGCGTTCGTGTCGACGATGGTAACGATCGCCGAGGACGAACGCGCATCTTCTGATTCCCCTTCAATTCGTCGCTCTTGCCCTCATTTTAATTAACGTTCGAATTCCCGATTGGAAAATCGCAAATTGCAATATAAAGGGAAAGGGGTTGGAATAAAAGAGGCTGTTCAAATATTCGCGATAGAACAATGAGGAGATAGTGCGACAGGAAAAGCAGAGAGCAGAGATTCGTAATCTGGGCACAATAGTCTATTATCACAATTTTTTCGCCGGTTATTATCCTTATCATACGCACACATTCGAATCGCAAAAAAAAAAACAACGCGCAAAGAGGCCTTCGCGAGGAACCGCCGATTCCCTTCCGAACGGGCGGACGATTAATCCGAAGGCGAGCGCTGACGATGATGTTGTCGGCGTGGCGCCGAAATAATAATAGTAACCGGACCGACCTTTGCTTGACTAGAATTTTTTACGGAGTGAAAGAGAGGCGACGAAAATCGAATTTCAATTAAAACGAAAAAGAAAAAAAAAAGGGAAATTATTCCAAGTACATCGACGTAGTGGCGTGTAAAGTAAACGAAACTGGCGAGTCTTCTCCGTCTCGCTCGCCGTTTGGGAAAAGGAAAAAAGGATTGCGTTGTCCTTATTAAACGAACGAAATAAAAGAAAAAAAAAACCAACTCGCGTACACTTAATAAATAAATACGTTTTTATTATTAGTGTGTCGGTATTATAACTGGCGCCGGCGTTTACAAAACGTTGACGCGCCATCGTCGCTCATTCCTTTACGTACACGCTCACACACACGTACTTACAAAAGGAAAATCGCATTTCGATATTTGTTAGAGGCACGTAACGTGCCGAACGTTTTATTCAATTCTCTCTTTGTTGCCCTCCTGATAAAAATCGAAATCTTCCGGTCTTTGGCCAGGCGCTTTCGCAATGTTCCCGCAGACAGATGAAACTTGTTAATCTCTCGCAATATCGCAACGACGAGCTTCAATCTCCGCCCAATTAAACATGCGTGCATCAATGAGATTCCCGTCAATTAGCGGCGTTTTTATTAATAATCGTTCGAACGAATTAAGAGCAAATCGAATGATCGAGGCGAAGAATTTAAATTGATTTGTTTATTCGATTTCTATTAATACGCGGCAAGCAAGCGGCGGCGAGAGAAATAACAACAACAATAACGTAAATATAGCGAAATGATTAAGTTATTGTTGCTTTTTTTTTCTTCGCAAAAAAAACCGTTCGCACGCTTTATATATCGAAATCGCAGACTCGCCGCTTCTTCGCCTCTTGCGATTGATTCGAGGGGCCTCCGCATCGTTATCGTCTATTTTTTTTTTCGAGCGAAAAAGAACGTAAAATAAAAAGCGAGAGAGAGAGAGAGAGCGAACGATAATCGTAAATCGTGGCGCCCGACGGTTTTAAGTGCTTCGTAATAGGACGACGCCGCGAACGGTTTCTGTTTACATTTGAACAATAGTTTCGTCGTACGAAATAATTTATTATTAAAAAACGTCGACAACAAAATAGGAAAAGGCGAAATGTAACCGCAACGACAACGACAGCGGTCTCGTAGCGGAAAAGCGAAAACGAGCGCCGAGAAGAAGATGGGAAAAGCATCAGCGGGAAGGACGGCGACGAAGGCCGCGAGAAGGACACGTGACGGACTCGCGGAGAACGTGGAGCAACAAGGAGGGAGAGAGAGAAGGCAAACAATCGCGACAACGGCAATATAATAAATGAATTATGCATCGTGAATACGGATTAGAAGAGAGCGGCGCGACTCATTCGACGGCGAATTGGTGGGAACGAGACGGGGACGACGGATTCTTCGCCGCGACCGGTTGCTTCGGTCACCGGCGAAGAGAAAACGAGCGGCGCACCGAAAACTGCCCACCTCATTGATTATTAATAGCAATAACGAATGCAGCAGCAACAACAACAACAACAACATCGAATGCGCGAACGAAAGAGAAAACGACAAAACGACACACCTACGGACGAACGCGTTTCCCGATACGTTTCGATGAAAAGTTCGACGAAAACGGGCAGAATTGTGGCGAAATCCGTTCGCGGATCGATGCGACCGTCCGTGTGGATCGCGGCAAAAGGGATCATCGTCGATCTCGTTCCAAATCGCCGACAATCAAGTTAACGGTCGAGAAACGCGACGCGTTATTAGTCGATCGTCGCGATTTCGGGCGAAACCGATTTCGCTCTCTCGCCGCGATTCCGATCGGACGCTGTTGTTTCGCTTCGATTTTTTTTTTGCACACGCATGAGAATTTCCGTTCGTTCCGTTCGGATTACCATCTCGCATAATTAGCGCTCGTTGTTGATTTTTTATTCCTTCGCTATTCGTACATCTCCCTGCTGGCGCCAGCTTGTTGCCCGCTTCAGTCGTTAACCATCGTTGCGGATCCGTCGTGCAATAAAAAAAAAAACAGATAAAAAAAAGTGACTTAACGTCTAATTTTAAAATCGTGCGGGTAATAACGCCGACGACGACGATGTTGTTGTTGTTGTTGAAAAGTACGCGGCAATCGCACAAGAACTTCCATCCTCGCGCTGTTATTATCGTTTCGTGAACGAAAACAACCAACCAACCTTCTGCCGCTCATCAAACCCACTCATCATCGACATCTGCACGATCTTCCGCCGAGTAACAATACGGAACGAGGAAATGCGGCGACAGCGAAGATCCTTTCGACTTGCAAATAGTCGACGGTTTGCCTTGTGGTCGGAGCTTGTGGTGCGGCTAAGAGGAAGCCACCTGTTGATGCGTAATAACGAAACGAAATCTGCGGGCGTCGAGATCGAGATTTCGTTATTGCGGTCCAATTTGACCGATAAACCGATGGGCGACCGATTAAGTTCGTCGATCGCAGGAATCTCCTCTTCCTCACGTGACCTTCGCGCACGACCTCGTCGTCGTCGTCGTCGTCGACGGCGCGCCCTCTTCTTAACCGCATAATCCACGGACGAGCGGTTGGAAAGAGCGTCAGAATTAGAAATGACACCGCATTAATAAATAATGATTCATTAATAACATCTCTTATTCTTGAGCAGTTTCGTTTTGCGCTCGTTTCTACGTCGCTTCTCGCTTCGATGAAGGAGAAGCGCCTTTCGTAAATTGCGAGCGAGCGAGAGGAAAGAGGAAAAATAACAACAACAACAACAAGTATAATAAGAGAGAGAGAGAGAGGCGGAGAGAAAAATGTATAAGAAAACATTTTGAATGTGTGACGTAATCGACACGATAGTCCGTAATCTTGGCGCCAGCACTAAACTTGTAATGTCTATTTTTAAATCGGGCGACTACAACAGCGAAAAAGAAATGAGTGAAAGAGATGTCGATTTGCTCTCCTTCGGCGTTGTAGTGCGGAGTAAATGGTGGTGGTGGACGCGTTAATAATGTACGACAACAAACGGCGACAAACAAGCGGCAGGAAGAAGAGCAAGAACAAACGCATGGATGTTCGAGCGATTTTTTTTTTCTGTAGTCTTCCTTTCGGCTCGACTTTTCGGCCAGAAATTCGCGTGCCGACTCCCAAAAAAAAAAAAAGCAAACTGGCGACGACCTCGATTCGACGAAAACGTCGATTAGAATTTCGCCAAAATCGCTCGTCACCAAACGTTCTTTGGTGGTCTTCTGTTGAGTTTCTGCGACTCGTCGTCAACTGTTGCGATCTACAAAGACTTTTTGGTTTTCGAATCGACGCAAAGTAACATTCCAAGGTAGTTCATCATAACTATCGTTTATTTGTCGACAAAAAAACGGCTATAAATAATTTTCGCAACGTCCATCATTTTTATTTCTGCTCAACGTAACCGCCGATGTCACCGTGCTATTGCTGTGAATCTGATCAGATTTCCTATTAACGAGCGAATGATAGAATGCAGTAATTATTTTTGCATGAGATCTCTTGCGGTTTGTCGACCAAATAATGGCAATCGGACTAGAAGGAATCCGACAGAAATCGGCGACAACAAAAGAGAGCGTGATTCACTTCGTTCTTGTTTATTAATAAGGATCATTTAGCGATTTTTTGCAAAAGAGACCGCGAAATGACGCGTTTAAAAATAGCCGCGATCGCTTGCTAGCTTGCTTTTAATTAATTATCGTCTGCAATTAAATAATAGCATTTTCGTAAACGAATAACAACCAGTTTGTTGTTCGTTTAGGACCGTTCGGCGGCGGCATGAACGAACCGGCGAAGAACTGCTTCGGTTTCTGGTACGCGACGTTTATTCCTCTTTTTTTTTGCGAGAAAATAGCGAAGAAAAGAGCTAATAAACGGAACGAGTAAAAGGAAAAACGCCAATTTATTATTACGAATGACCCACATTCGAAGCCGCGGACTTCCAATTTTCTACCATCGGTATTTATTATTATTATTAATTTTATATAATACCGTCTGTACGGCGCCAGCGACAGTTGCCCGGCCGTCACCTGCTGACTCTCCGGCTTTAATAAAATTATTTCAGAAAAAAAAGACAAGAAAAAATCGCATTAACGCACGGGCTGAGCGTGTGGCGAAAACGAAAAAAAAAAAGAGGAAAACGAGAGACGGTACGAATTTTCCGGCCGGTTCAACGGTTTTTCCTTCGGCGATGTCTTTATCTATCGTTCGTAAAACGCTCTTCGTCGTCGTGGTTGTCCGCCGACCTACACAATCGCGCCAATGTCAATCGAATTGCGAAAAATACGATTTTTTTTTTTTTCTTAGCCATTCGTTATTATTAATATGATTATTAATAATATATTTGAATTTTTAATGGCGAACACTTATTATGTAGATGTAAACGTTTTTAATGTTAATAATAATAATGATTCCGTCTAAATTTAGAACCTTTAAACAAATATCCATAAAAAACGGGCCGGCGACGACGACGAAGCCGATGATGATGATGAAGGAATAAAATATTTCTTTTTAAAGGTCATCGAAGAAGATGAAAAAAGAAGCGAGGAACAGGAGGAGCGATTGTTGAAGAAGCGCTACTTTGTTTTAAATTATCATTTCGCTAATTAGCACTGCAATTAAAAACAATTCGACAGGAAGATTGCGCGAAAATGAAACGGGGCGAACTCTCGATGACTCCTCGCTTTATCGTCTCTCTTTCGCGTCCTCTTTTCTATATGCGTGTGTGTGTGTGAGTGTTTATGAGTTTTCGGTCGGCATTTAAAATCGTGACTGGCGCCAGGCAGAGCGAATTGCTTAAATAATTCGGGCAAATATTTAACGATTTCAAATACGAACCCGTGCGGAATTCGTTTTCGACCGTTAGGAAACCGAAACGCGAAAATGATTCCGGTTAAAAGTGTCTCTCACTCGCCCGATTCTTTGTCCATTGTTAATCGATTAATCGAAACCCGTGCGAAACCCAAGATCGAACGATACGAGCGGTCGCATTGTTTTTATCGTCGAGGTATTTCCTGTCGACGAAAACTAATGCGAAATACCCGAAACGTGCGCGAATAAATTATTTAGCGCGTCGTTAAAGATTGACGTCGATGGAAGGATTCGGAAAATAAGTTTGCGGTTTGCGACGACCCATTAATTTGCGACCGTCTCTGCGAATGGATCGGGTGGCCTTTTGCAGAAAGAACGAAGCAACGTGCGAGATTTTATTGCGAATTTTCGCATTATGTGATGTGCAACACGTAACTAGTTTCGATAATTCTCGCCCTCTTTCTAAACGACAGCCATCGACCTTATCGTCGGAATCACGATTATCGTTAATAATTGCAATTGGTTCGAATCGATCGTTATCAGGCGAATCGGAATAAAAAGTGCGGCTTAGGAATGTCCAATTCGAGAGAGGAAATTCTGTAAACTCGTACGTTTCCCATACGAATTCCGCTCGATTAACATTTCTCGTTGCTCTCTCTCTCTCTCTCTCTCCTTCGTTCGACTCCGTTTATTAATTTTTCTTACGGTACGAAATTATCTAATAAATTAAGGCAACGGTTAACGACAAATTATTTTTACATAACTGTAACGACTTTCGTGTCTAATGTCGCATTCCGCAGCAGCATTCGCTGGTTGGCAGATGACGCAACCATCGAAGAAGCTTTAATTTGAATTGTTCGATTTCTGTCGCTTAATTTGCAAAATAGCCGAGTACGTTTCGTTTTCTCTCCAAATAAGTTGCAAATATTTCGCGCGGTATACAAATAATGAATTTGTATCGTACAAAGAACCACGGCGACGACGTCGACGTGGTGGCAGTGGAAATCGAGCGTTGTTAGAGAACATTATGTGGAGCATAACCGTAATAATAATAATAATAATGTCAGCCATCATCGATTCGACCTTGCTTGAACTTTTTCCCAATTAGTTAAACATTTATAATAAAGTAAATTATTACGGTTTACGAGAGAAATGGAGGAATTCAATCGAACGGACATTTTACGTTCTCGCTTTCGACTCAAAATTCCTTCCTCAAACAGCGTTCCCATTCGCTAGGATCTTCTGCCGTCAGGAATACACGCTTTTTCGCCGAAATAAATTCGAAATCCGCGTGGGAACGTGCGCGTCGAAAGTGGGAATTTCGGAACGCATTAACTCCAGTTGAATAATTCAGCGCGAAATTATAACCGTTGCGAAAACATCACCAGACATTTTTTTTTCCACGAAGAACAGTTTTCCTCGTCTTCGTTTATTTTTCCACTTCTTCTTCGCCGTATCAATCAAACCGCGACGTCTAAATTACAGGATATCCCTTCGGTGGTTGCGTATCAACTCGCTGTTTTCCCTCTTTTGCAACATATCATTATTACCGATTACTGCGAGTACGCACTCATTCGCTTAATCGCTAAATCGCTTATTCACACATCAAACGCCAAAGAAACTTTTCCCCAACTCGGAAAACCCCGAAATTGCGAAGAAATCAAACGGAGAAACTCGTTCGCCTTATTAGCGACAGTTATCGCAGGGACGCGGTTAACCCAATTCTCTTCTGTCCTCTTTCGCCTCCTTCGGCATCGCCCATCATCGTCAACTTTTTGTGTCGATTTTCGGTTCGTCGCTCTCTCTCTCTCTCTCCGCGTATTTCTCTCTCACTTTTGCACATCCTAACCTTCCATTTACCGTGCGGGGGACAGGTGTCTTTTGATCGATCAGCATGCACCGCACGGCGCCGACAGATGGACGCCTGGCGCCACACACACATATACACACACGTGTACTCACGTATAGACAGAAACCAACGGCGTGACGTCAGTCGGCGAATGAAGTAAAAATTTCGCAACACGACGTCGACGACGATGATTCCATTCGATGTTTGCCCAAATTTAATTAGCGATCCTTCTCCTTTCTGTCGCCGAAGCGGCGTTTTCCTGGCCGCGTCTTTGCGTCTTGCGTCCTAGAAAAGCGATCTCCGCACCGCGTTCAGCCGCATAAGACGCACGGGGTGAATCGTTTTCCTACGAGCGAAACGAACTGCGTCAAGCGCTCGCGTACTTAGAAAAAGTCGAAGAGTGCAGATATTTTTCATCTTCTGAATTTGAAAATTGAAGAGTGGTAGACGTATTTTGCAATGATTTTTAAATAATAAAAAGGTAAATACGAAAGAAAAGGTACGACTAACTATTGACTTTTTTTTTCAA
Organism: Hololepta plana; assembly: GCA_963695495.1. Lineage (NCBI taxonomy): Eukaryota > Metazoa > Arthropoda > Insecta > Coleoptera > Histeridae > Hololepta > Hololepta plana. The sequence goes on from OY968839.1 coordinate 2,310,378, forward strand.
ATCAAGTAAATTTAGGGATAAGAGTGATCGCAGTTTTTAATAATATAGCAATATTCAACAGAATATCATTTTCATCCGGGTTTCCTCGGTCTTTGAAATAGTATTTTCGAATGATTGGATTGATCCTTTTCAACGGAAACTGAAAGTTTTTAACGATAATCATAATGGATGACCCCGTAATAACAAATTCAGTATGGTAAAATAGTTTTAGTACAGCGATAATCAATAGAAAAAATAAAATAAAACCATTCTTGTATATTTTATTTCGGGTCGGACAAATAGGGTTTTTCCAAAAGTAGGATATAAATCAGATACAAATATAACAAGCGAATGGGATATTCACATTATATTCTGGCAAAAAAATCAAACGCGGCCGCAAAAGAGTAAAAAATGTATCAAGATGTTTCTGCTTTCTATGCATATACAATATCTATACATATTCTTAAGACGCAGCGTGCTTCGTTTTGACTTAAGACGCACGCGTCTCGCGCATGCCGCCTGCGCAAGACGCATCTTAGGAAGACGGTCCCGTTTATTTGCATTGGAACAAGTGCCGCACGTTGTAAGACGCAAGACGCGGCTAGGAAGACGCCGCTTAAATTAACGATCGACGCGCGACGTCCACTCTCGCTCCGTGCAACCGGTCTCCCTCGCGGAAATGATTAATGAATCCCTTGCGTTTCAGATGCGACGCGGAATCCGAACGTCTGGTGCAAGCTGGCCTACTGGGAGATGGCGCAACGCGTCGGGCCGCCGTTCCCCGTCGAGAAGCCGTTCGTCAACGTCTTCGGCGACACGCCGCACGACGACGGACTCTCGCTGCACGCCCTGGCCGGACGCGCGAACGCCAACGGTTTCGCCAACAACAACAACAACAACCATCATCAGCAGCAGAGCGCGTCCGACGCGTCGGTAGCGAAGACGAGGTGTAAAATAGGTTTAGGTAACATTTAGTCGGCACGAAACTCGCGATTCGTTAATTAATTCCTCGCTTCTTCTTTGCTTGTTGTAGGCGTAACACTGTCGCGCGAAGAGGACGGCATCTGGTTGTACAACCGTTCGGAGCATCCGATCTTCGTCGGTTCGACAACGCTCGAGAGTGCGGAATCGTCGACGTCGGCGTCGTCGCCTACCCGTGTACCTGCCGAACACTGCCTTTGCGTGTACGATCGGTCGAAGGCGGCGCGATCGAGCGGCAAGGGCTACGATTGCGAGCTCGCGAATCGTCATCCGTTCGGTCCGGTCGACCGGAACTCGGTGCGGATCAGTTTCGTGAAAGGTTGGGGACCCGGTTACTCGCGCTACGACATCATGTCGTGCCCGTGCTGGATCGAGATCCTGCTGGCGCCGTGCAGGTGATCGTCGACGACGACGGTCCGTCACGTGCACGGACGTATTCGCGCTGCCGACGACGATTACGTTGACGATGATGATGATACCTGTGCAAGAAACGACGACGATTCGTGCGAACGATTCGATTATTGCTATTATTATTGTTACGATGATGATTCTTATTGTGATCGACGAAACGTGGACTTTCTGTTGTTGTTATTATTATTTTTAATGGTAACGATGATGATTATTTAAACGGAGGAAATTGATTATGTTACAGAATTATAAAGAATATATATATATATATATAATGACGAGGAGATGCGAGAGAGAGAGAGAGAGAGAGAAAGCGAAAGAGAGAAAGAAAGGAAGGAGGAGATAATTTTTGTACCAAGAAGGCTGAACATATATTAAAAAGATTTATTATTACGTATAAATATATATACTGGTTATATGAATTAATTATTGTACGATGATGATCGATTTTTGAAACGAAGAAAACCACGGAGATTTATTCATTCACGAAGAAGATGATGAAAGAAGAAGAAGACGGTGTTTGTCTGAAATTTTAACTTGATTTTGTTCTTCATTTTCCGTTTCCGTCCGAATGTACTAACTACTATTATTATTATTCTTTTTATATCAATTTTTATTTGTTGTTGTTGTTGCTTATCGTTTTACGTTATTTTCACTTGAACTTAAATTATATTTTTTTGTACGAGCGCTTTAAATCCAATCGAGAAATGAGATCAATATTATTTAGAGTCATTTGCGTACAACAACAAGAAAGAGAAGCCAGTTTATTATGTTACTTTCTTCATATGCTTTTTCGTTAATTTTCAACGATCCTTAAGATTTCAAAGGATAAGTCTATAAAACGGAAACATGAGAAATGGTACTGATTAAGATTTGTAACTTTTATTTAGGACTTAAATGAAGAGCTTATTAATTATTTTACAGTAAAAGAGAAGCAATGAATAATTGAAAAGCAAACAAAAACGATTTGAAATTGTTGAACGAAATATTAACGATTACGTTTGTAGGAACTCATTAATTTAAAATTATATTTTCCACAATTGTAAATGTAGTGGAGAACAGAAGCAATTTGTCAAAGAACTATTAATTTTCATTTTCTGCAGACGACAATCGTTAAGATGTGTTTAATGCCTGTAATTTTTAATCGAATTTCAAAGAAACAAATTAAAAAGAAATCTGAGTTTAGGAAGAAAGGAGGATGATGGTAATTCCAAATGTACATCGATGTAAATATTGATGGTTTATTATTTTTTTAAATAAGGATCAATTAAAAAAAATCTTATATATAAAAGTTGTGAGAGATGTGAATTGTTGCAAGAAAATGGAAATGTTATAAAGTCGTAATCGCTCCTTTTTTCCTAACTCTCGGCATCTTTAATCAACCACACCAAAAAATCACTCGTTTGTAAAAGTGCGAGTATAATTCGATATTCGAAAGCGTTGTTCTTTGAATTATAGCTAAAATGAATGAGCAAGTAGAAGGGATTTATAATTTAATTACCTCAACGATTTAAATTTAATTTGTTTTCTACTTTTAGTTAATTTAGTAAAGAAAGAAGCAAATGGGGGAAGGTCTCCAAAATATTCTCCGGTACGAAGTATACGAGTTTTTCTCTTGAAATTGTCATTATATGATTTTCGAAATTTGTTTCGATAGTAAAGAAAAGTATATATAATATTGTTAAAGCTTTAAATTATTGTAATATTCATATATTATGTAGTAAATAACTCACGCTTCTTCTTTTTTGGTAAATCTTTGAAGATCGAACGAACAATTGAGTTGCTTAATTAGTTTTAGTTTGAGTGTTCAAAGTAAAGTTAATTAAGCAAGTTTCATCGTTTGAAATAATGAAAGAGTATACTTACTAGTCATTTTTTTTTCAGATGGAGTATATTTTGTTGAGAAACACAAACGAGATTAAGGAATAATTAATTTTATATAAAAAAATAAACGGAAATTACTTATATCAGTAATGAAAGCAGTGCCTTTTAAAATACATTTTAACAAAAAAGAAATCGAAATGAATAATGAACCGCAAAACATTTATTACATGTATTTACACAGGGGATTAGAATTTATTTATTTTTAATTTGTTAAATTGTATATTCGTAATTTTTATTCATTTTCCCCGTTGCGCACAACAATTTTTCGATTAATTTATTTACTATTTCTAATAATATACGTATATACATTTGTATCCGCATATTGTCCCGTCTGATAATTTCCATCTTCTCATTCTGTTATCTTCAATCGCGTACCTTCTTTCTGTTCTTCTTTGGATTCTATTAAGAAAAGCAAATATATGAAATTTTCTTTTTATCAAATTAATTAAGAAAAAGAGAAACGTAATCTTTAACCGACTTGTACCAATTATATGAGTCTCTTTATTTTTTTATATTACTTTAAGAATTGTAATAATTTGTAAATAATAAAAGAGAAAAAGAAAACAAGGAAAATACTCAATTATAGCTTCTCTCAGAAAAGGAAATTATATAAATGAATACAAAATTGAAAAAAAAATAGATAAAGAGGAATGAAAATTAATTTAGAAAACTGATGACAATCAAGTCAGACCAGCCCAAAATTGAAAATTTGTATATAATTGTAAATATTTTTAAATGTACCCACAGCACAAAAATAGGGGGTGCGTACCTCATAATTTATATTAAAGTAATGAAGAAGAAAAAAAAAAGATTATAAAACAGTATTAAAGCATAGCGTTTCATTGCACTTCCAATCAATCTCCTTTACTCGTTCATTTATTTTTATATAATATATAGCTTTATAAAACATATTCAAATATATAAAATTTACTACAAGAACAATTAAAATAATGTTGCGCTTAAAACAGACTCGATTTTAAAAGGAAACATTACAATTAAAAAAAAAACAGAAATAATGGTTAAGTACGTTAAAATAAGTATAATACGCAGGAAGCGATCACGGCTATTATTGGTCCAGCTGCACGTAATTCGCAGGGAACAATCCGTATTTGCCTTTGCACATGCCACGCCACCATCCTTCGTCGATCTACAAAATAATTATATTAATTTTTTGTTTCAGAAATAGCCGGTCGATCGCAAAGCAGTAAGATTCAATTTACCATTTCGATGTGAGTAATAAAATCGTCCGGATCAAACGAGATCTCATCGTCCGCCGCGGCTTGATAATCGTATAGTGCGACGGCAGTTAAACCCGTGTCGATGATCTCTTCGGCTTCGTCTTGAGATACGACAGTGCTTGTCGCCTCGATGTTTTGTTCTACGCGTGGCGTTAGATCAGTCTCCGTCGTTGACGCTTGAATTTCGTTGTAGTTACTATAAACCGGTTCTTCGGCTGCGGTAATGCTTTGCTCTGGTTCTTCCGTCTTCTCGGACTTTACTTGTTGCATTTGTTTCAGTTGTTCGAGCTCGGCTTGTATCTAAAACATCAGATAACGCGTAACGCGATGGAATTAAACCGTTTCAAACATACGTTCGACTTTTGATTGGAAACGGCCGCCGAATCGTTGCTAGAAAATTGCGTTATCTTCGACTTGTCCAGTTGACCGGGTAAAGTATCGGCTTGCGACTTGGCCTCCGTCGACTGTTGCGTCAAAAAGGCCGTTTTAGATGAATCCAATTGCTTGCAAACGCGTTCCGGCATAGATGATTGTTTATCATCGTTCTTGCTGTCGAACATTGCCGCTTTGCTATGCACACTCTTCTTTGGAGCTGGTGAAGATGCATTCGACGATTGAGTATCGTCATTGGAAGCCTACAATCATATCGTTATTAGAGACGACAATGTTTTTACAGGTATTTGTATTACCATTTTCTCGAATTTAGCCCGTAAGTCGGATGGTTTTGCTCCAGCAATGTCGGGTTTCACTTTTGTATATGTCGTACCAATTTTCTTATTAACTTCGTCGTCAAAAGCTACGGCCGACTTATCCATTCGATCGGTTTGTATGCCGAATTTACCACCGAAACCTTTCTTGTGATCCACTTGGCTCTCGTGAATCTGCGGCCTTTCATGATGGTCCCAGCCAACCGCAGATTTATCCTGTCTATCTTTCTGCACGCCAAACTTGCCGCCGAAACCAACCACGTAATCTAAAAGAATTGTGAAACATGCAATGACCCCATTCATGTAATTCTGGCACTACCTTTTTGTGACTCATGTTTCTCCACTTTTTCAACATGATCCCAACCAACTGCTGATTTGTCTTGCCTATCTTTTTGCACACCAAATTTACCACCAAATCCAGAACTATAATCCTTTTGTGAGGCATGTTTTTCTATTTTCTCTTTATAATCCCAACTTACTGCACTCTAAAATCAAATTGTATTGGATACATTTAATTTTGGAATAAATTTAACATATACTTTGTCTACTCTATCAGTTTGTACACCAAACTTGCCACCAAAGCCTGCATTATAATCTGTTTGTGATTCATGCTTTTCTACTTTAGCTACATAATCATGTCCTACTGCACTGCAGTCCATTCTATCCTTTTCTATACCAAATTTCCCACCATATCCATAATTAGCATTAGGACCTTCTTCAAGCAATTTTTGCTTCTTCAATTTATCTGCTTCTGCTGTCTCACGACGCAATTTGTCCATACTAAAAACAATTATTCACATTATGTTAGTCACTAGTGCAAACAATACACATTTATTTTACTCAATTGCTCCGGCAGTTCTTCCTGAACCTTCAATGGTTCTTGAACCCCAACGTTGCTCATGTTCAGTAACATCATTGATAAAATCCGGATCTGTTTCCCAGTCATCATCCTCATCCTGTTGATTGGTTATTGTAATATTAGAGCCAGCAGCAGCTTTCCACATTTTAGGTTAAATTCTTTACAATATTCCTGCAATAATAAAATGTAATAATTGGGTTTGATTATTCGGAAAAGAAGATACTATGAATTAATTTATTTATTATCTTATCTGAAGGCGACACCCATTTCGAAGCGATATATTTGTCAAATAAGTTATATGAGCAATAATAACAATAAACAAGCTCTTTTTAATATCATTAATTAAAAATGTGCATTTACCTGTAGCAACTAAATTACTAAAACCAATGGTAATATAATCTAGACTAAAATCTTACGAAAAAAATATAATCTTTATTACCACTTGCAACGTTCAAATTATGCTTTTACTGACTGTGTACATATAATAATGCAACGTATACTTGGTTGTCTATGAAATAAATGCTTTTTCTTCAGTTTATAAGAATTTGTTTCAATGTGACAAACAATTATACTTCTGCTATAGTAAATTAATATAAATTGCCATAAGAAATATGTTTTAGTAAAGTAATTGGCGGTATGTTGCAAATATTTAAATTTTGTTATTGAATGTTAATTATTTAAAATTTCGCTCCAAAATTAGCGCAGCAGCGCCTCTGCCTTTCAAGTTGCTGAACTTCAACAATTTCATAATTTTACTCCGAGATGGCGCAAATCGCAAAATTTCAGGTTCTTACTTGAATTGATTGCAACTTCATTACATAACTTCCACTATCTTTGAATGTCAATTTTACTATAAATTCATTTTGAAGAATCAACTTGCTTTTGGGTGTTATTATAAACGAGTAAGCAGTTTAGATGTATTTTAAAGTTGAGTAGAAATGTGGAAATTGTGCTATTAGTTTGTTACTAATTCTGTTAATCACTTTATTTTAGAAATTTGCTGCTGTTATGGATGCAAAATTTTGTCATGACATTAAAGGTTTGTGATGATGTTCTAGTGGATTTAGAGAGCCTCTATAGCAAAAGCAATGTTAAAGAAAGAATCATAGAAATGTGATGCATTTTCTGCCAACAGCAATATAATATTTCAGAAAATTGATTTGGTGAGTATAAATCTAAAACAAGTCAAACGCATATGTAAAAGCATAATAATATCAACCATCTGAGTCTCAACAAGCGCCATCATTTTGTGTCGCAAAATCCCAGTACATATGAATGCTAGTGAAAGCTGATTGACAGAATGGCATTTTTTTATGCAAAATATGTTTACTTTGCATTTGCTTAAAACTAGCGTTATCGCGCTGCTCGGCACTTTTCCACAGTGTATTTCAATGATCCCTCAGACTCAAACAGTTATGATATTGTCTTGTATAAATTAAATGTTTCTAGAAAGGTATATGAACCTTTTAGTTGTAGCTGTAGCTGCAAATCTACTGAATTTACAAATTACTAATATACTCTCCAATTACATCACTTTTTCAAATTTTAAAATTAATTCTTGATTCGCATGTGTGATATGTACATAAATTATTTGTTTTAGCTATTATTATGGTAAATCGTAACTTTTGGCTTATAACCTAATGCCAAATATTCAGGAGAAAAAGAGGATGCATCATCATATTTTAATTAATAACAGGCAATTAGTTAATTCAACATTGAAAGGAAAATATACATGTGAAATGGGATTGAGAGCTTAAAGTATTAAGAAAAAGGGAAGCCAAAGGCAATTTTAGGAGAGCAACATAATTAATTAACAGGTATGCACACTGTTGATGACAATAAAAAATATATTTAATATATATAATTTATTGAAAGGCCTTTAAAAAAAATATATTCACGTAAACTAAAAACATTTTATTGAAGATATTGAAATTTTGTTTGGAGCATATATTTTTGGTTCTCACATGTATATCAATTATTCATTTTTTAGCAATAATTATGGAGTAATGCTAGAACACAGAATATAATTCTACACCCTAGGTTGAGAAGCAGAAAATGGATGCTCTGTTACCAGTTTACTAATAAAGGCACTTACTGATTACCAAATTAAACATTGGAGCAGCACAAAACTAGATTTATGAAATTGCAAATTAGAATTACTTTGTTTTTATAAAAGTTAATAGATTTAACACTTCTTGTTAAATCCTTAACTATTTTTACGAAAGCAAGGTAAAATTCAGAATTGTATGTAGGAATATACTTTGTTTTCATAAAAATTAAAGAAGATTTAATGCTAGTTATTACATCTTCAAATATTTTTATGAAAACATAGCAAGAATAAGATTGTAATGTATTCTATACTATGTTTTTATAAAAATTAAAGAAGCTTTAACACTAATTGTTAAATCTTCAAGAATGTTTATGAAAACAAGGGAAGAATTAGATTGAAATGTATTATATACCTTGTTCTTATAAAACTTAAAGAAGATTTAACAGTAATTGTTAAATCTTCGAATATTTTTATGAAAACAAGGCAATTACTGTAATTATGTTTATTTTAATATTATTACAACATTAAAATATACTTAAATAAACAATTTTCAAATACAACCAAAATCTTTAATTTACAAATCCCCTTCAATTAAACATCTCCTCAGATTCGAATTCACCATGTAAAAAAAAGAGAGAAAGTAAGAAAATCGAGTTAGTTTCTTAAATTTCTCGACCTTTTAATTCGAGAATTATTAGGAGAACATGAGGACCGAAGAGGTCGTCGATCCTGATATTTTGGCGGGAAAAATTCTCGGCGAATGGTCGCGAATTTCTCGGACTTTTAATTCGAGAAATATTAGGAGAACATAAGGACCGAAGAGGTCGGCGATCCTGATATTTTGGCGGGAAAAAATATCGGCGAATGCTCACGAAATTCTCGGACTTTTAATTCGAGAAATATTAGGAGAACATGAGGACCGAAGAGGTCGTCGATCCTGATATTTTGGCGGGAAAAATTCTCGGCGGATGGTCCCGAATTTCTCGGACTTTTAATTCGAGAAATATTAGGAGAACATAAGGACTGAAGAGGTCGGCGATCCTGATATTTTGGCGGGAAAAATTCTCGGCGAATGCTCACGAAATTCTCGGACTTTTAATTCGAGAAATATTAGGAGAACATGAGGACCGAGGAGGTCGGCGATCCTAATATTTTGGCGGGAAAAATTCTCGGATCAGAATCAATTAGTGGAGGTCTGAACCCTGCATTCGCCGATAATTTTTCCCGCCAAAATATCAGGATCGCCGACCTCCTCGGTCCTCATGTTCTCCTAATATTTCTCGAATTAAAAGTCCGAGAAATTCGCGAGCATTCGCCGATAATTTTTCCCGCCAAAATATCAGGATCGACGACCTCCTCGGTCCTCATGTTCTCCTAATATTTCTCGAATTAAAAGTCCGAGAAATTTGAGAAACTAACTCGAATTTTTTTCTTTCTCTTTTTTTTTTCATGGTGAATTCGAATCTGAGGAGACGTTTAATTGAAGGAGATTTGTAAATTAAAGATTTTGGTTGTATTTTAAAATTGTTTATTTAGGTATATTTGAATGTTGTAATAATATTAAAATAAACACAATTACAGTAACTATTGCCTTGTTTTCATAAAAATATTCGAAGATTTAACAATTACTGTTAAATCTTCTTTAATTTTTATAAGAACAAGGTATACAATACCTTCCAATCTAATTCTTCCCTTGTTTCCATAAACATTCTTGAAGATTTAACAATTGGTGTTAAAGCTTCTTTAATTTTTATAAAAACAAAGTACAGAATACATTACAATCTTATTCTTGCCTTGTTTTCATAAAAATATTTGAAGATGTAATAATTAGCATTAAATCTTCTTTAATTTTTATGAAAACAAAGTATATTCTACATACAATTCTTAATTTTACCTTGCTTTCATAAAAATAGTTAAGGATTTAACAAGAAGTGTTAAATCTATTAACTTTTATAAAAACAAAGTAATTCTAATTTGCAATTTCATAAATCTAGTTTTGTGCTGCTCCAATGTTTAATTTGCTAATAAGTAAGTGCCTTTATTAGTAAACTGGTAACAGAGCATCCATTTTCTGCATCTCAACCTAGGGTGTTGAATTATATTCTGTGTTCTAGCATTACCCCATAATTATTGCTAAAAAATAAATAATTGAAATACATATATTAGTACATGTGAGAACCAAAAATATATGCACGAAACAAAATTCCAATATCTTCATTAAAATGTTTTTAGTTTATGTGAATATATTTGTTATTATCATAAATAGTGCACATACCTGTTAATTAATTATGTTGCTCTCCCAAAATTGCCTTTGGCTTCCTTTATTATCAATATCTTAATCTTTTCTGCAGTTCCTACGTTTATTCAGGAATATAATTCCAATTACTAAGGTCCATTTTATGTCACTAAATTCTAAACAAATATAAATCAAACAATTGAAATGTATGTACAAAAGCATTAAAAACACATACTTCTTGCAGTTGTTAAATGCACTTTGATAACACATTTTGCAGGAATGTAGATGATTGTTAATGTTAATTTATAAATAAATAGCAGGAAAGGAAGCAATTACACCAAAGATTCTAACCTAACACTAAATCCAAAGATAATATATCGAGCAAAGATAATATTCAAGGAAGATGTAGTTGAGCAACGTTTGCAGCTTGTGTCCTCTTTGAATAAGGGGTTGAACAGTTGCCACCTCTGAACAGAGGACTGAACATATGAGTCAACAATTTGAAAGATCTCTGCATACACCTGAGGTTTAGTTGAAGCTGAGGTTTCAATGTTTATGTTTTAGTGAACGTCAACGATAAAGTCAGGCTATGCCACTTCGGATAGGAAAGTGTCAGAATCACCGCCGCCGGGGGATAGTTGAACTAAACGTGGTTTCAGTTTAAGCTGTGGGTTCATGTATTAAATACTTATGTCTAACTTTGTTTTGAATACTTACATCTCTCTTCAAGAATTCTTGTCGCTTCTGTGACACCCACACGTATAGAAATATGTAGGCATGCTTTGCGCGCAATAATGCATTTTTGTTTAGCTATATACCGTACTATAATAAAACATTAAAATTACTATTAATAAAGACTTAAAATGTATTTTACTTCCATATTTTAATGCGTGAAAAAAAAATCCAAATCACCTTAGCTTTTTACAAATAATAAAGCCGTAGGTACTATTCTCGATTCGCTTTTTGTTAACGTGGATCGCCAATAGCCCTATACATGCATGCACTTAGTAATGAAAGCAAGTCAAAATAAAGCAAATTATAAATTATGATAATATGTCTCATTTCGAAAATTATAAGAAGTCCCTTTTCCTGAGATAAATAAAAGGTTTTGAAAGCTAAGGAAAATAAAGAATTGTGCAAAATTTCTCGTATTGTTTCCGAATGTTCGGTACACATCTACCAGTCAAAATTAGTACCGTGTATTACTCGAAATATTTTTTTATGCAATGCGATGCGATGACCATATGCCTTGAAAAAGTTTAAATAAAAAGTCACTGACTGATGCCCATTGCCCATCAGAAATTTTTGCCTGGTACATTGACATCAAATATAAAAGCTTCTCAGAGACAGCAAAATCGGAAAGTGCGACTTGTAATCGAAGAAAAACTACGTTGCAGGTATTTCCTGTAAATCAAATTTTGTTAATATGTAATTTAAATGGTAATAGGTAATTAAACTGTCGTATATAAAATGTAACTTTTTTAACAGTTTAATTTCTTTGTGCTTGCTTTTAATAATTTTTCAGGCTTTTTTGTGGAAAAAAACGCAACAATGCTTTTCACTATCTTTATTAATTTTTCGATATCAATTTATTTTACATAATTATATATTTACCTTGTACAAGTTTAAAATGTTTAAAGAACTACATTCAGTTCTATAACATGTGACAAAACCGCATTTTTGAAAATATTATTAATAAAGATGTGTATTTTGAAACTTATTGAGAATCGAACCCACAGCGTAATTTCTTCGTTAGAGTTAGCTACTTTATTGAAAAAGCGACGGTGGCGGTGCCGCTGGGGGATATATTAATTATTTTCATTTGTCCATGGCTTGTTTTATATAAATCGAAGGTTAACGCATTGAAAATTAAAGTTTCAATAGCTCTGTGGTTATGGACATAGGACTAGCATTCGGAGTTGTGGGTTCGAATCCCGCAAGGAGTGAAGTACGAGAAGTTTTGGTATTTTTTTTCCATTTTGCAAGATTTTGGTCATGCGCAGAATAGCTTTTGCTTTCGAGTGTTCAATCAGAGCTTGGAATATCCCCCAGCGGCACCGCCACCATCGCTTATTCTTTTAACTTTCCCGCCTTTAACTCTTCATTTGTAGTTTCACAATCCCGCAGCGAGGGCGTTTCGTCTGAATTTTTTAACATGGAATGTACACATCTTTTATATATTATCTTTGGATAAAGTTTTCTACACAGTTTTAAATTTCAGTAGACAAATATTTTAAATAGTTCCTAAAATTGTAAAAATTAAATAAACATGAAATTAGTGAATAGTTTGCATGCTTTCATGGATGTTCCAATAACAATGGACTCAAATGCAATCCAGTAATAATTATTTAATCATTGATTCAGAAGATTCTTTTCATTATCATGCTAGTAATTTAGCTGCTCGTCACATTGATCATCTGCAAATTGAGTGAGGATGAGCAAAAGAAAACCTAACTGGAATCATATTACGTAAGATTTAGTGCTTCTTTAATGCATAAATTAATACACGGACGAATTTTTATTGCGTTCAATTAAATGGTTTTAAAATTAACACTTGCAAATTACGAGTATAAATTAATGTGTATATAATCAACCGTACGTATTTTAAATAAACAGGTGTTAGTTAATTTTAAAATTTAGCCGATTTTCAAGATAAGAGCTTATCCGTAATTGTCTTATCAGTGGGTCGTGATTATTTAAGAGCAGGACAAACGTAAATTTTGATCAAGTGTTTAAAATACAAGCAAGTAAGTTTGTACTGTGCCAAACATGAAGGAGAAAAATGTAATTTATGGTGAACCACTTGAAAGGACAATATTTCAGTCTGTTGGTCAAATTATCTTTATGACATTAAGGGCACATGAAGATAAAATTCTTCAGGTATAATCATACATAATTAATCCCAATATATATTTCACTAGGATGTATATTTGTAGGTGGATGCTGAAACTGGCAAGGAAATGGCAGCTACTGAATTTTTTAGTAAAGCAATTGAATTAGCAAAATGGTTTAGAAGAAATAAAATCAAACCAAATGATATAATATCTATAAATAGTGAAAACTGCTTGAATTATGGCATTATATGTTGTGCAGCATTATTTGAAGGTGTAGCATGTGCCCCATTAAACCCAGAGTACACAAAAGGTAATTTGCCAACAATAAGCAATTTAAATGAAAGTAATGTTTGAATTTTCAGGAGAACTGTTGCATGTTATAAATTTATCAAAACCAGGCATTGTATTCTGCTCGTCTTATGTATTGCAAAAAGTTTTGGATTTACTTCCTACACATTCATTCATCAAGCAAATAATTGTGATTGATGATGTTAACATTAAACATCCTCTTGTCATCAAATTTGCAGATGTAGTTTTAAAGGAACCTGTGGATCATAATTATATTCCTGCAGAATTTAATGTGGATGAAACTGTAGCTACAATATTATGCTCTTCTGGCACCACAGGCTTACCAAAAGGTGTAATGACAACACATTCCAATATAACATGCTTCTTTGATATTGCTAAGTAAAAATGCTACAGTAAAATAATTGTAATTAATTTCATGTGACCAATCTTTTTAGGCAAACTCTAGTCTCTAAAACAAACACTTTGTTGGATGGCACAACTGTTGCTCTAATACCATTTTTCCATTCATTTGGTTACATGCAACTAATATCGAATATAATATTTGGCAGAACAGCTATTGTATTTAAAAAATTTGTACCAAAGCATTTCTTAGATTCAGTGGTAAAATATCAAGTAGAAGTGTTACTTGTGCCGTCGCCGATTGCCATTTTCTTAACTAAACATCCGTTAGTCAAGAATTACGATTTGTCATGTATAAAAATGATGAAATGCGGTGCAGCCCCTTTAGGAGCAGACCAAGAGATTGAAATATCTAAAAAGTTAGTAGATAAGAAACTCGTATAAGGAAGCAACGAATTTATATAACTAAAATTTCAGATTCAATATAAATATTACACAAGGGTACGGTATGACCGAAACTACATTGGCCGTGACTACTGTAAGGCCAGATAGCAAGAGGCCTGGCAGTGTTGGACAAGTGTTACCTGGTATGATGGTTAAAGTGAGTTTTTGTTTGTTTGCGCGGCTTTTGCAAGTCTGTTGAAATTTTGAATTAAACTTGTAGGTAATAGACGAAGAGGGCAACGCATTGGGACCAAGACAAAGTGGCGAGGTGTGTATAAAGGGTCCTCTAATAATGAAAGGATACGTCGGCGACGACAAAGCTACGAAACAAGTAATCGACAAGGATAAATGGCTACATTCCGGTGACGTAGCTTATTACGACGAAGACGGTTATTTCTATATCGTAGATAGAATAAAAGAGCTCATCAAATACAAAGCGTTTCAGGTACTTACGTTTAAAAAGTGCGAATTAAATCTATCTGCAACAAAATCTGCGAATACAGGTTGCACCGGCTGAATTAGAAGCGCTGCTGTTAACGCATCCGGCTGTTGCCGACGCCGCGGTCATTGGTCTGCCCGACGAGAGGGCCGGCGAGTTACCGTTGGCGTACGTCGTGCGTAAGGCCGATGCGAACGTGACGGAGCAGGAGATTCAGGAATTTGTCGCGAACAACGTGTCGTCGCCGAAGCAATTACGCGGCGGCGTCCAATTCGTTAACGAGATACCAAAGAATCCTTCTGGCAAGATATTGCGACGGGTCTTGAGAGAACGGGTTAGATTATTAAAATCTAAACTGTAAACAAATGGGAAAAACAAGATTGTCGGCGATTATTTACATAATTTGTCAGTAATAGGTGTTTGTGAGATTTATGTGGCATTATTAAAGATGTAAACAAATTTCGAATTGAAATTTATTTAGTATTTAAGGGAAAAACGATTTGGCTTGTCTGCCGTGACTTTTCTTCAAGTGCGGCCTCATAGCTTTTGGTACGTAAGGTTCTTGTCTATCGTTCAATTTCCTCATGTACGGATTTACGAATAGCTCGAACGGCCTCGTACGCTTCTCCATTACTCGCGTTTTATGATCGATCTTGTAGATCTTTTCCCAACTGTATACTTCGTACCCCAGTTTATGATTTGGTCTATTCGACGTGAGCGACTTGTACTCTTTTTCCAGCCAAATGCGTTTCTCTTCGTCTTCGTAGTCTGCTACACGTTTTTCATTCTTCGTTAAGTACGGCCTGAGCGAAACGCCCAAACGATCTTCCGGTTTGTTCAAATAGAATTTCAATAGTATCTTTAACACGTCCAAATTTAGCCCGTGAACCTGGTTGTCCTTTATGTCGTCGAACAATTTCATTTCCTTCGTGGCCCAACAAACGTTCTTCTTGGGATTCGCGTTGAAGTATTTCGAATGCAATACCATTGTGTTCAATTGATAAACGTAAAAGGACCACAACTGACCGTTCGTGATACAAGTTTGCGTTACAAGTGGATAAGTTATATCATTATACGAGTTGAAACCCAAAAAGTTTGCTTGGGCATTCAACCAATTGAAAGAAGCCAAGATAGCCTGTCTTTGCAAGGTGTCCTTACTTTCCTGTTCATCGCCATAAGTTCGATTTAACAGATAACCCCGTTGATGAAAAGATAAAACGCCGAATTCGTTCTTCTCGCCCGGCCAAAATCCTATAAAATGGAATATTAGCAATTTGCCAATGGAAATATTTGTTACTACTGACCAGGCACATTTACAATTCGTCTATGCTCAGTAGTTACTCCAAGTGTCTTTGGATCATACTCATAGACAGGCACATTGAAGTCAGGATTTTCTGCTTCTTTGTAAGATATTATCGGATTTAAAGGGACTTCAGAGCGTAGAGTCAGACTAGGGTATGAAAAACCATGTATTCCTCTATTAAAAGGATCATTTTCCAAATGCTTCAACCACTCTCGGTTTTTACGATACTTTTTTACATAGTCCGGCGGAATTATTCCACCAGCATACCAAAAGGATTCTATTCTTGGAGAATAGTCCACCTACAAATATAGAACCATAATTCTTTGTGATAGCAAAATATGATTAGTTATTCACCTTTAAGTTTTCTATATATGACTCACTTTCATGTATCATATTCATGATAAATCTATTTAATTGGTAGATCAGTGATTTACTAAATGTATCTTCCAATTCCTTTTCTGTCAACTTAGTTTCCTTCTCCACATAGTCACGTCTTCTGTAAAGTAAATTACTACTATATTTTTTAACAAAATACTTTCATTCCTACATACATATAACCATCATATTCCAGCAAGATGATTTCTTCAATTTCTGACTTCATACTGTCTAGCAGATTATCTACGTCGATATTATCATAATATGTAGGTAAAGTATTATTCTCAATCACATGGGTTCTTGTAATATGTTGCATCATTGGTAATGTATTGTATCCAGCACTATTTTCGTACATCATATAACATTTAAATCCGTAATATCTAGGCATGTTTAGTTTTATTTGTTTCTCTTCAACGGTAGCAACGTTCTTAATCTCTTCATAACACGATTCATTCTTACGTTCTTGTTTGGCATCAAAAGATAAATCCAAAATCGGCGGATATTGAGGAGTCGTTGTATATTCCTCGTCGACTTTAAAACTTGAAGAACGACATACCTGAATGTGTCTTGGTCTTATACTTAAACTACGTCGTAAAACTGTAAGTAACATATTTCAAATACGTTCTAGTAATACAATTTAAGTTGCTTTGTATTAATTTTTCATTTTATAATTGTAGGTTAATATTTTAAGATAAAAGGAATGAAATTAGCTTCAAATCCCGGTGAAGATTTAGTGTAGCTATTCAATCAGAGAGGGAGCGTTGCTGACTTTTCGTGCCAAAATTTGAAATGTTCAAAATTTTCATGGGGAAGTAATCAATCAAATACGTGACACCAAAGATCCAGCGAAGTAGAAATGATTAATTACATCTGACGTTTCTTGTTTCTTCAACTTCAGAAGTTATTCGGTAATGAGCGTTATGGAACTAAATCATACAAATATTGATCACATAAATTTTGTTTTTAGCAAGCTTTGAAGTAGAAAGTTTATGCTACACCTAATTCACACTTTATTCTCGGTTGCAAACCCTTTGAATACGATTTTTTTTTACTTTGAACGTACTGCATACGAAGTTGTCCGAATTGAGTATTTTTTCTTATATCGTAATTGACGATACGGTATATACGTTTTTGTAGTAGTTGGAAATCTATTTTCGTTTACCAAGTCGCAGAAGATGTTGCGTGCATTGAGATCAATCGTTAAATATCAGAAACGTTTGTATTCGGCACAGCCATTACCGGCTCCGGATACTAATCCACAAGTTCTTTATTCGGGGGTAAGTGTGAATGCAAATTTCTCGTTTTAGATTAAATTATAACTGGTACACTACCGAAGCAACAGATGTGACATTTCAAGAAGATCAATTAATATCGTGCCCTGTATCCTTTCATTTTTAAATAATCCACGTCCTTGTTCCACTCTATTAATTATTTTCCATAATTACACAATAATATGAAGACTAAAATTGCAAAATATCGATTATGTTTCGTTTTCATATACTTTCGCCGAAACACGAAATCTTCGTTTCTGCTCTAGATCAATTCAATTCGGGCATACTCTCGCGTAATTTATAATTTCATGTCTTTCGTTGGGCCTCGATTAAGAAATGCATTTAAATAATATGATATTTCATCTTGCTTTATCAATCACTGCTACTCTATTTAAATATTTGAAATGATAACAAACTGATAAATAATCTCGACTATTAAGCATACCGATCGCGTCAAATCGTACTATTCTAAGGCGAAGGCAGTGTTACGGAAGGATCTGATAATTAATTCTCTTTTTAATCTAATTTGCAATTAATTGACACGCAAAAAATTAGTTCACGTTGTTTGTAATGACCTTAACAATCTTCTCTAATCACGTGATAATACTAATTAAATACGATAATGTGACACGATATCGTGCTATCGCTCCGTGAAGTATACGAACGCAATCGTTTACTGGAAATAAATCTCTCCCATTTACAATCTTTATCGCTCTTTAAACAAGGATTTAGCAAATAAGCCACTGCCGTATTGTATCTAATCACCGTCGTTATTTATCCAAGCCATACTTAAACCGCTTATTTACTTTGTAGTTATTCATAAACAATGAATGGCACAAATCACGAAGCGGCAAAACGTTCAAAACGATCAATCCGTCGACCGGCGAGGTGATCACCGAAGTGCAAGAGGCAGGAAAGGAGGACATCGATGCGGCCGTGAAGGCGGCCCACGACGCCTTCAAATTGGGCTCGCCGTGGCGCAGGATGGACGCGTACGATCGCGGCCAATTGCTATTCAAACTGGCCGATCTGATAGAACGCGATGCCGCTTATCTAGCCGTAAGACATTTTTCGATATCGTCGACATACAATCCCAATAATCGATCGCTTCTCTCTCTCTCCCCTCGCATGCAGAGCTTGGAAACGCTGGACAACGGTAAACCGTACAAGGATTCCTACAACGTGGACGTGAAGAGCGCGATCAGAGACATCCGCTATATGGCGGGTTACGCGGACAAGAATCACGGCAAAGTGATCCCGATGGACGGCGAATATTTCTGTTACACGCGTCACGAGCCGGTCGGCGTGTGCGGTCAAATCATACCGTGGAACTTCCCGTTGCTGATGCTCGCGTGGAAGATCGCGCCCGCGCTCAGTATGGGCAACACGGTCGTTCTGAAGCCGGCCGAACAGACGCCGCTCACCGCTCTCTACGTGGCCGAACTGATAAAGGAGGCCGGTTTCCCCGAGGGCGTCGTGAACGTGGTGCCCGGTTTCGGCGAGGCGGGTGCCGCCGTCGTCGCGCATCCGCTCGTCGACAAGGTCGCGTTCACCGGCTCGACGGAGGTGGGACTGAAGATACAGCAAGGCGCCGGTACCGGTAAACTGAAGCGAACCACGTTGGAATTGGGCGGAAAGAGTCCGAACATAATATTGGCCGACGTGGACGTCGCCCATGCCGTCGAACACGCACACAACGCGTTGTTCTTTAACCAAGGCCAGGTGTGTTGCGCCGGTTCGCGAACTTACGTGCAGGACAGCATCTACGACGAATTCGTCGAAAGGTGGATGAGACAAAAATCGCTGCGCGGACGTTGAAGTTACTTATTTCTAATTTCGTTGTTCGTAGATCCGTCGAGAGGGCGAAAGGCAAAAAAGTCGGCAATCCGTTCGATAACGAAGTCGAGCAAGGGCCGCAAATCGACGAGGAGCAAATGAATAAGATATTGGGACTCGTTAAAGCGGGTGTGAACGACGGCGCCAAGCTGTTGATCGGCGGCGAACGCGTGGGCGATCGCGGCTATTTCGTCGAACCGACCGTTTTCTGCGACGTGCAGGACAAGCATACGATCGCGAGGGAAGAGGTAAACGAGGAGATTGTTCGATGTACCTAGCGAAAAAAACAACTATTTGTTTTGCGCAGATCTTCGGGCCGGTGCAGCAGATAATGAAGTTTAAATCGTTGGACGAGATCATCGACAGGGCGAACGACACGAATTACGGTCTCGCCGCGGCGGTTTTCTCGCGCGACATCGACAAAGTGAATTACATCGTGCAAGGTTTGAGAGCGGGCACCGTTTGGGTGAATTGCTACAATATCTTTGCGCCGCAAGCACCGTTCGGCGGCTACAAGGATTCCGGTCACGGTCGCGAAATGGGCGAATATGGTATTCAACAGTACACGGAAGTGAAGAGCGTCATTACACGGGTGCCACGAAAAACGTCCTAAACGATTCTTCGTTACTTTCACCTTATGTATATATATATATATATACATATATATATATATATATATATATATATACACACGCGAGAGATTGAAGCTTATTTTTATATAATATGTAACATTTGGATTCCTGAACATGTATACGGTCACGGAATTTAAAATATCTGCGATAATGTATTATTACCAGTGATTTTTCAATAAACTTATGCGTATTTCTAATTGCGGTTTTTCCATTCGCGAACCTCAAGGCTATCGCAAAATAACAAACGTCTTTGTAATTCGTCGTGTTGAATATAAATACCTGTTAAATTTCTCTAAAAAATTGCGCGACTCGATGCAGTTGCTCGTAAACGTTTGGCAGTACGGCGTCCACCGATTTATTTACGACGGAATCGATGTGTACGGATGCTTCGTCGTCGTCCAAATCCAAACGCATGTAATCGTTAACGACCCGTATCGCGTCTCTCTCATAAACCGCAACGTCCTTTATGCCGGAATCGGGCATTAGTGATAAAACGTTCGAGAATGCCCCGGCGTTTCTGAAATAAACGTTTTCCCGTTTATTAACCAAATCGATTCAGCTCAAAACCAAACCAATTACATGCGTTTGCATTAATGAGCTTTCAGTCATAGCTAATAGATAAAACGCCGACCTTCTTAAAACGAGATACGCTTCGCGGCAAAACATCCGGAACTGGTTGAAATGCTGCGATTCGATGCCGCCCATTGCCTCGATCATTTCCTCGCTCAGCTTCATCGGATATTGAATGACGGTCGGGCTGCTGCCCAAGAAGTAACCGAAATCGACGTGAAACAATCGGCCGCTCGTCGTTAGTAGTAAATTGTCGAAATGTCGATCGCCGATTCCCAAAACGTAGGTGATAACGCTGTAACCGGCACAAGATCTGATGAAATTGTCCAATATCGCAACATCCAGACCGTACGGACCCGTTTCCGACGAGCAGTTTCTTAAGAAATTCAGTATGCTACCTAAAAAAAATACGAACATTCGCATTTTACGTGTTAAACGGCCGCAAAACTTACCGTGAACTTGCAGGATTCTCGTAATCGTCAGCGATTCGATAAACTCGACAAGTCCATGTTCGGTACTTAAAGCGATCACCTTGTACGGCGTCAGCTTCAAATCCAAATCGTTCGCTTTGAACGTCTTATCGATTAGCGAGATCATTTGCAAAATCAATTGGTCCTGTCTTAGATCGGTGCCGTGTTTGAAGACGGCCGCATATTCCGCGCCGTCGTGGGTTACGAAGTGCAATTTACAAGGCATCAGGGCGGACGTGAAGAACGTCGCTTTCTCGGCGGTCATTCCTTTAATGCGAATGTGCGGTTCCAACGGGAACGGCATCGGCTCGAAATCGGTGAAATTCGCGTCGAAAATCATCGGTTTCGACAGTAGGTAGCGCAAATACCGAACGTTAACCGTCTTGCTCTCGTCGTTCGCCAATACGATGCTCATCAATTCACGCAATGCGGTAAAGTAATTCCGTTGCTGCGACAGTATGTTTAACGTTTGTAAATTGTCGGATCGTAGCGCGGCGACGTACGTTTGTAACGCAATTCGATAGAGATTCTCGTAATATCCGCCGTTGTAAGCTGGATTTTCGCATTCGATCGACAGGTACCAGTAAAGGTACGTGGCCAGAACGCGATTCGTAGACGCTCTTCTTATTAGAAACGACGTTAGAGTTTTCGCTTGAAACAATTTATGGACAGTTCCCGTTCGATACGTTGGAACTTCGTGCATATAACTGTGTATGACATTCATGTCATCGACAGCGTCCATCTCACATGTACTCGGATCGTTGACGCTCATCTTGCAGGCTACAAGAAATAAGAACGCTTTCATCTTTTGCTATTCAACCGCTTAATTACTACCTGTTATTATTTGCTCGACGTTTTCGTATTTCAAGGCTTGCACCAACTGCAACATGTACGAGGACAAATCGTCGTCCGCAGCGTATTCCAAATTTGATACGGCGTACTCTCTCACGTTCCATTCGTCCACGTCCGGTCTTAACAATTCCAATGCATCCAATACTTTTAACGGGGCATTCTTCTCTTCCGCATCCACGAACGAGGTCTCCTGCAAGACACAACTTAAATATTACTGCATTACAATCCGACGGTAACATACCTTAACGAACGAAGAATCTGATTCGATAAACAACTTGCTTCTGTTAAGTAAATCGTATGCGACAACTATCTGATTAGATTGATCGTAATAATGCGGATCCGGTTGTTGCTTGTTCCACCAAATGTTCTGTAACAAATAGTTAACATAAAAAATGATGAGTTAATGTATTCGATCAAGTAATACCTTTTTCAATGAGATACGATGATTGTATAACGTATCGATTCCTACGCAATTGCAATGTTCGCATTTTCGTAGCATTGGCAAAGGAACAATTTGATTGTGGTTACAACATAACGAACTCGAGTTTATGCAATCTTGCTGTAGTACCATGACGATGTAAGCGTACGTGTGCCGCGAATCGTTAAGAATTAAGGAAATTAACGAATAACATAAGATTAATAACATTTCGCAATAATAATCACGCACAAATGCCATTGTAGGAAGAACAATGCTGTGCGATCGGTGCAAGGACACGTTTGTTCGCTTTTTTGATCGATCAAAAAACAAATTGTTCGCCTTATAATACAAAATATTCTTAACATAAAAGTTCGTTTATAAAAAAAATCACAATACATTTTCCTCTTGTTATTTTCATAATAAATCTAATAATTACGACTACCTTTCATTCATAACAACAGTTAATTTAAACATATTACACTTTATACTTGCTTGCTTTATGTTTCTTATATGAAATATTAAGAAGTTGAAAAGGAAAACGCAAATACTTTACTTCCGCCAATATTGGGCGAATTTGTGCAGTTGTTCAACTAAAGCTGCCATTACGGCCGTCACGGATAGATCGATTAGATTCTGCATGTAATGTACGGCTTCCTCGTCGCCCAAGTCCAATCGCAGTTTATCTTGTACCTTACGCACGGCCTTGTCGGGTTCTAAGGCAATGTCCGGCACACTCGCGTCGACCATTAACGAGAATAAGTTTAACATTAAATTGGCATGCCTGTAATTGAAATCGATATGAAAATTTGGCAATTGAATCTCGACGAAAGTGACCTTCTCAAGTGTAAGAATGCCGTATAACACTGTTTGCGAAATTCTTGATAATGCTCCGAATTAACGCCACCCATTCCTTCTACCATTTCCTTGCTGAGTTTCATGGGAGGCGGCAAAGGTTTCGGATCTCTGCCGAGGATGTATCCGAAATCGATGTGGAACAATTTACCGTTGGTCGTTAAAAGAAGATTGTCCAGATGTCTGTCACCTACTCCTAGCAAATAAGTGATCACGCAATAACCGGCGCAAGAACGTACGTAAGTGTCCATTATTTCCGGTGCTATACCGTACGGACCGTTCTCTTGGGGATGATGCTTCCTAAAGAAGTTGTGTATACTACCTAAAATTGCGAAAGAATAATTAACAATGTTTGTAAGTAGGAAAATTATGCGACATTCTACCTTCTGCAGCTAGAGCTTCGGCGACGGTGACAGAATCAATAAATTGCACGAAACCGTGTTTCGTACTGGAAGCCAATACGCGATACGGAGTCAATTTCAAATCCAAGTTCTCCCTTCTCAGCAACTTATCCATTAACGTGATCATCTGCAGAATCAATTGGTCTTGTCGCAAGTCGTCGCCGTGTTTGAAAATTGCAACGTATTCAGTGTCGTCCGTCGTAATGAAATGTAACTTTGAAGGCATCAAAGCGGATTTGAATAAACTGGCTTTATCCGGTACAATACCTTTAATGTGAACGTCGGGATCCAGCGGGAACGGTAGTGGATCGAAATTGGCGAAATTAATTTTAAAAATGTCCGGATCAAAGAGCAACTGTTGCAGTTTTTCAGTCTTCTTTTTTCTATTGCCGCTTTCCCGCGACACAGTTTTCACCAATTTCACTAATTTATCGATGAATTTCTGTTGTCGCGCCAAGAAATCGCGACGTTTCTGCATTTCGATACCCCCACGTGCTAACGTTTGCGAAAACGTTTTCATCACCGTCAAATACATGTCTCTAACAACGCTGTCTTGCTTAATCGTATGCTCTTGATCTTCGCATTCAATTAAGAGATACCAATAGAAATAATTCGCTAAAGCCGAATTCTTACACGCCCTCTTAATTAAGAACGATGCCAAATCTTGCACATCCTCTTCATCTTTCAGCTCGCTTTTTAGCGTGTCTGTATTCGCAGAGTCCGTGTTTATGTTTAAGTTTTGTAAGACGTTCTCGGGCAAAGCGGACACCCTTTGAACGGGATCAACTTCGATCACGCTGTTCACGTTCGAAGCGGCTATTTGATCAGCCTGATTATAACTACCAGATCGATTAATCGATTCGCTGTTACTCTCACGACTGTCCTTCTTCTCTAGCTGCGTCTCGCGTTCCTCCGTAGTTATCATCGCCTCGCGACACGGTGAGACTCTTTTATAAGCTAAAAGTTTTATAATTCGTTTATTACAACGTTTAAAAACAATTAAAAATAAAAATACCTTCTTTGATATCATCGAAATTTTCATATTTCAGTGCTTGCACCAACTGCAACAAATATAGCATCAAATCTTCGTCCGGCGCTTGGTGTAGCCTCGATATCGCGTATCGTCTAACGGACGGATGCGTAAAGTTCGGACTTAGCAATTCCAATGCGTCCTCTACATCCATCGGCGACCATATTTCTAACATGGACAACGCTTGTCGCACTTCGCCGGTTTGCGTCCAATTCACGCATTTTAGGAATTTCGTCAGTGCTTTCTTCTGATTGCTCAAATAGAAACGAAACTTCCAGACGTGATCCTGTTCTTCGTTCGATAGCGGTTTCGTAGGCGGATACGACACGATCGTGTTCAATAAATCTCTAACGGTCGCATTCGGTTTCGCATCTTTGTCCGAATGGCCGCTTCTCAAAGATCTCGCCAATTTATGATGTTTGCTCTCCACTAAATTCTCCTGTAAAAAAAAATAATATCAAAACCGTTTTCAGGCACATGTTGATTAAATGAACGTCTCATGATACTTAATTAAATTGTGTTAATGTTCAAGTCGATAAATATTTTAAATGGGCAACCCCTAACAATGCAATGATAATTAATAGAGTATTGCTTTTTGAATTAATTAATGGAAGGTGTAAGTTTTACCTTTAATATTTCTTGGTCGGGCACAGTGACTATATCGGCTTGTACTCTAAATTGATAAACATCATCTCCATCTGGTTCAAAATAAACAATATAATGTGGTATATTATCAACAGTTATTGATGGAAATTCAACCATTAAATATAAATAATTTGAGGAACGCTTTTCTTTTTCATTAATTAATTCTAATTCTCTGAATGTTACCCTATCTAACCAGTCAACCTTTGATATATGACCATTTCTATGTTTTTTCGTTAATTTAGCAAGCCTTTGCATTTGTTCTTTGCCATTATCACGAACTTTGCCTGGTGTTGTTGTTGGATAGTTTCCATCTGCCTCAACACTAGGCCACACTCGTAAATCCACAATACCCTATAAAGAAATAATTTAATCTTGCCATTTTAGTGAGTTTGCAGTACACATACCTGTCTAAATACACCATATTTACTAAACAGTGATATTGTAGTGCCTCCAACAGCTAATAATCTATTTGGTCCAGAACAATCATATATTGTTAAAGCTAATTGAGCTGTTCTTGGTAAATCATTAAACTGAACTGGCAATGTAACCCATTCATTCCAACTGTAAAAGAAACATTATATACAATGAATAAGCTAACAGAACCACATGCAATTGCTTACTTCCAACGTGACGTGAATGGCTTATATGATGTGGAAATTGGCAAAGCTAATGGTTGATTTTGATCAAACACTTGACAAACAACCATCAAATCTGCACATTCCTCTTGATATAAACCCGAATATTTCATCATAGGATCCTCTATTAATTTATCATATTCAGGCTTCTCTCGTTTACCTTCTAATGTTCCTCTGCAACAAACATGTTTCATATTATATTTATTTAAGGTGATAAATAATTAGTTGAATCATGTTATACGTACATTTTAATTTGTACACGATTCGATAACGACGAACTATATACACAATAAAATTTGTCACTCAGCTTATCCATTATAATTTTAACGTAAAAATCTATTAGTGCAATTTGACGTTGTCCATTAAATAAATAGAAATCAGCTGTAAGACGCGACTTGCAGGCATCATGTCACAAATAATTTTCTACGCGCCACTTTTGATATGAAGGTATCAAAAAATTAACTGGAAAGAATTTATGGGAAATTATCAAATTAATTGGCTTCAACTCACTAAAAATATGCAGACTAATAATAATTAGTTGTAATCAAACGTAATAAAATAGTTATATCTAAATTTCAATACTAGATCCATCTATGGTGAATTCGTCGAGTTCTGAAATTCAGCACCTTTCAACTGGATGGCTGTCAAAATATATAAACCGCCAACTATTCAAATTATGAATACTTAAATAACGCTGGAAATAATTTCGAAAAAATAACGCTTAAATAGATATGATTACACTTTATTGTGAAAAAGCTTAAACAAGTTCACATTTCGCACTTGATAATTACAAAAATGATTTCATTTCTGGATGCTTTTCCAATCAATCATATTTCTCTGATGCCATAGTGCGCCCTATAATATAATATATATTGAATATGATAATCATCTAGCTGATAAAATTTACATACCACTTTTGCTTAGACCACAACTTAGATAATCGCTTCCTCCAGCACGTAGGAAATCAATACCAATTCAGTGTCATGAAATTATACAGCAAAAGATTATCCTGGTATCTCTAAATAGAACTGCTAAAACAAACAGAATAAAATAAATATTTGCTATTACAATAACTTAGCCAGTTTTATTTAGGTGTTAACGAAGTGGTCGATTCTTGTAGTTATTTAAAGGGTAACCGTGTGCGTCGACCAGAGAAAATAAAACTAGGGGAAACGATATGTTTTCAAAAAATCATGGTTTATTTCTACAAACATGCACAAACATATGTGGATGGATGAGAATCGAAATGTTCCACCGAAACAGAAGAAAATTTTGCAATTTCTTTCTTAAATAGACCACCCCATAAACCCGTTCAAGATGTCATCGAAAAAACTTACAAGAGCCGAATCAACTAAAAAATCCTCTATCGACGGACGTTATTGACTTAAAACTTCGATCCAATATTTAGAACAAAAATAAACTTACCCTATTCATCGAATTGATGTTTTTAACAAAAAGAAAGAAACCCAGTGAATGAGAAAATTAAACAGCAAGAGAAAAGGAAAGTTCTCCCCTCAACTTAATTGTCCAAGCAAATTAAAGCTAATGTTTTTACAGCCTAATTTGTAAAAAATGTACACAAACAACTATTTATTTCCTTGAGCTAATGATATTCTTCTCGTGTGTATAAATGTCGATTTAAATTAAAGAAACAAAAATTATTATTGAGGAACATGTCATTAATAAAAATACATGAATAATTACAGCGGAAAGTGAAAGAATCAAGAGATTATTATTTCATTAACCCTAATATTTGTATGATTATCCTTTGAGACAATCGAATTTTATTCAGGAATACTCTTCTCTAATAATAAAAGCGAACATCTAATGTGCGACCATCGATACGAGCACGATCCATATTTTCTAAAAAAAATTATTAAGGAAATTATAGAAATTGAGATTATTCAGTTTCAACGGCAAATTGCAACAAAAAGGGACCTGGAACTGAAATAAAAGACGCCATAAAGTGATGAACTATTTCTACAAGCTTTTAAAGAACACAAGCCGAATCCATCACTGATAAGTCATTGCTTGAAATACAAGAAACGTACTTCATTAAAGTATTTCAATTTGCGACTCAAAAACTCTTGCATAAAGTTCCAATTTCTCTTCGCTCTCAAGATAAAATGGGAAATGCTTCTTTAGAATAAAAGATTCAAGAAACAAACAAACAAAATTCAAGTTCCATTTAGTAATCAATTATGAACCAGAAATCGATGCAATATTGATCTGATTGATTAACGAACGTTTCTATAGTTAGAAACAATGATGACGGCGTCTGAAGCTACCACCAACGAGAAATATGAAGCGATTTGGCCCCAGGTCCCTTAAAATCGAAACAAATAATATCCATTGAAAACTGTAAACAAAAAAAGAGTGAAAAACGATAAACAATTCTCTTAAAAATTGAACGTTAACGCAAGATGAAAGGATACTTATGGCACGTTCCGCGTCCCATTCACTCGCAAAAGTAACGACAACGCTGCCATTCCCTTTATCTTCGACCCTTTGCACGTCTCCAAAATCGTGACATTTATCGGTGATGATTTTGTAATTTGCTGTGGGGGGTAACTGTAACGCAAATTAAGAAACGAAACAGAACAAAAAAAATAAGTATATATAAATGTTAACAAAACAAAGTGAAAGAAACGGAATCTTAATGTGAAAAAAACTTACGTTGGAAATAATGATTTTGGGCGAACACTTGCGCTCCATATTCACTGACGGCGTTCTAATAATCGGATCCGTATTTGGATACGTCGTCGGTCGGTTCTCGCGACCGTTATTTCCACCGCCGAAATTAAATGCACCTTTGTTACTGTCGTAACGATTCTCATAATTGCCCCTATTCGTGCTACCATAATTGTTTTGTGGCGGCATAGCAGAACTTTGGAAATTACTGCTCTGAGTGTTGTAACTGTTATTCAAATTGGGAGGATTTGGCATTGTGTTCTGCGTATTGGCAGCGAGCGCGGCCAAGGACTGATTTTGCACAAGCGGATTCGATACAAGATTTGCGGCAGCGAGATTCAAGTCACCGCCGCCAAGAGTGTTGGACAGAAGATTATTCGACAGACCACCTGTTACACCCGCCAAGTTAGCTGCTTGAAGCACAGCGGACGTATTCAAGTTTCCAAGAGCCGAGCCGACATTGTTCAAATTGCCCAACGCATTGTTCATTATGTTACTTTGTAGAGCTGGAACGGCCCCCAAGATACCTGGACCACTGTTAGACGACGATTGACTTCCTTGATTGTTGTTATTATTATTCATGCTGGGCACAGTTCTAGCAACGTCTCTCATAGGTTCGCCGTTAGGACCGAGACCCATTCCCAATGATTTCAATCCTTCCGGCAACTTTGGCATAGCATCGGCGGCACGATCCATGCGGACGGTCATTACGCGGTCATACAATTCTTGATTGTGAAACATCGAAATAGCTTGTACAGACTCCACGGGATGGTCATATTCGACTACAGCGAAACCTCGACTTTTGCCATCTTTGTCAACAGATAAATCAACCCTTTGCACTTTTCCTGCTAACCTAAAGACCTCCTTCAACTTCTTCTTTGTGACCTTATAATCCAACTGTAAGACAAATCTCATGATATACAAATTCTGATTACATGACCTTACATATCAACATTAGGTGACAATTACAAAATTAAAACTAAAAACGTATACTACATTGTGAGCCCAATCCAAATGTTATGTCCATAGTCAAAATTCCAAACCATTTTGGCAATCAAATGAAACTCAAGAAATAACTACGAAAATTGTTCTATCAACAAGGAATTCCAATCAAAATTTTTGCCATAAATTTCCTGACAACTTTACATGGGAACTTATGAAAGTACTTTATGAGTTTCCAAACATCTTTCAAATATATAGAGCAGAAACAAAATAAAACAGATTACTTACATTTGCTACAAACACCCTGTTTGTCAGTGGTTGATAAATATTGAGGGACTCCAAGAACTGTGGACTCAGGCCATAAGTGTAGCCCCATTTGCTCTCTGCATTATTGCTGCGACTTGTGGGGTTCATGTCAAAACTACGGCGATCCTCCCTCCTTTCTCTGTCGTCACGTTCCCTCATGCGTTTGGATCCTGGTCCAATCAAGTTTCCATATTTATCACGTAGATTACCAAAATCCTCCTTGATGACGATTTTACGTCCTTTCAATTCAAATCTGTGCATAAACTCCAAGCACTTCTTTACTGAATCGGCCTCTGAAAACTCCACAATTCCACATCCCCTTGGCTTGTCATTCTCATCAACAAACAATTCCACAAAGGCAACATCTCCAACATGACTTCTAAACAAATCCTTTAAATCTTGCCAACGATATTCGTACGGAATATTGGAGACGTACACCCGACAATTGGACGATTTCATACCACCGCGTTCTTTACCACGGTCAGGGCTACGATCACGTTTACCTTCAGAAAACCTCGACGGTCTTTCCCTTCTTCGTTCACGGTCTCGCGAATGATCTCTGTCACCCATATCACTCATATCTAATAGAAGAAAAATTAAGAAAATTAATACAATGAAAATCTTAAAAGCAAACACAAATGACATTCAGTTACATTCACTTACCGTTCGACATTGGAAATTTTATGCTTTGTTAACTTTTCACAATCACAGCAACTTTCTTAAGGAATCCTACTTGATAGTTCTATTGCAAATGTCTTGGTCGTAATTTTTTTAAATTACTTAATTGCAAATGGCGAAGAACGCACTTTAGAGACGCTAACTATCTGTGAAAGGGCACGCTTCGTTATGTTCCGGCTGATTCGGAAAAAGTCGTTTACACTGTAACCAACATTATCATTTCTCAATAAGATATATCACTGTGTAGAGGGAAACTTGAATAAGTCCAAAAAATCTTATTGTAGAATATTTTGTTTGAATTCGGATAATGATGAAGAGCCTAAGGAAGATTTAACGAACATATTTCAATAATAGAGTGTTTTATTTAATACATAACAAAATTAAAATACTCATTATAGAATTATGTTTACCACTCTAAATCACACTTTGTATATTTTTAATTTGAATTTCTTTAATATTTAATAATAATTATAATAATCTTGAATAAGATGCTAGAAACGGATTGTTCTCTGAAAATCCCAGATATATTTGTATACGATGGTTGAAATACATAGATATATCAATCTGTAAGCGTTTAACGTTCGTTTAGGGCAAAATCATAAAGTTTAAAAACGGAAATGCTCCCGTAAAGCACCAAACATGTACAATTCAGCTAAACAATTCAATTTTGTCTCATTATTTCTTCAACTAATTCACGTACGAAATATGCAATCGATATTTATTTCTTTTACAAAAAAGAGACCAATTTTCGCAACAAATACGAATATATATGCTAAAAATTTGTCTAAATATTAAATTTTCCTATATGTCAACTAATTAATTTACTATTCAATTAGGTACATTTACTTCGAATCCAATTTCTCTTCATAATCTCCATGAGTTCCAATTGAGATATGAAAACAACTGTAGATAAAAATCGAAATCTCAATTTTAATTTTCGTTTAACATTCTTCACTCTTACTTTTTAGTCTTCTTATCGTCTATCACAAGTTTCGATTAACACATTTATAATCTCTTCATTTTTTTTGTAAAAAACATAATCTTAAAACAAAGCCTTTCAGTTACAAATTCGGTGGTAAATAATTATTATCATTAAACTATGTTTTGCAAAATTCAAACCGAAACGAAAAAATAATAAAAAGAAACATATTTAAATCCTATGATAATTATAATAATACATAATGATAGTAATACACAGTATCAGTCATCTTTAAAGGATTAAATCATAACTGCAAATAAAGCTTCAAAAATAAAAGCAAACGAATCATATTCCTCATAGGCATCAAATTACTATATATTCTGTCGCTCAAATCTAACTTCAATCAACGAAGAAAGAAATAATTAATCAATAGTGTAATATGGTCGATGGTACTAGTACTAAAAAAAAACAACAAGAACAGAAAATGCAAATACCGACTAAAATAGAACGAGAATCATCATAATTTTCTTTTATCTATGTCTCCGCTTTCGACTTTATTTCGTCGCTTAATCTTTTCCGGTTTCAAATTAATGATTGGCAATGAACTTTTCCAACGACGGCGTAACGACACCCTTGTACGGTATCTTAAACTGTTTAATGATCCTCGCGGCCGCACAGCTCAGTCTCGTGTATTTGGCCGTATTCACTAACTCGGACACTTGGTCTTTAAGCAACGACGCAAACGTTTCACTGCTATTATTCACTAAGTCAATGTGAGCCCCGTAATCGAGTAACGTTTGTGCCAAACTGGCCGGACACGATCGTGCGATCGCGGCCAAATGTAACGGCGTGTTACCGTCTTCGTCGCGTGCATTCGGATCCGCGCCGACCTTCAGCAGGACCTGAACGAGATGCGGCGACGGGAATATGCAGGCCGGATAACGGCCGATCAGTGCCGCGTCCTTGCAACACGCCAAATGTAAGGCCGTTCGACCTAGACGACTGCGTATCTTCAGCTTGACCAAATTGTAAATGGCCTGATGGATTTGTTGCGAAATTTCCGGCGTCGTCGTCGCGCTGTCCAACAATCTCGTCAGCAGGCAGGCGAGATGGAGCGTGATCACTAGGACGCGCGTCAAATAGGTCATGTCGCGCTCGATGTTCGGCATCTTGTTCAGCATCTGGTTGCCGAGATCGACCTCTTTCACCGCCTTATTGAACACGCGCAGCAACTCGATGAATTCGACGGGCGGCACGACGCGGCCGCGCGTCGTCGGCCTACCTTCCTCGCCCATCATGAACGAGAACAGTTCGGTGAACGAGAACAGGCTGCTCTGCGTCATCGGATTCAATCGTTCCACCATCGACTGTTGCATGTCGAGCGCGTAGTTCCACAGTTCGATGCAACGATTGAATTTGCCGGCATCGGCGTACACGGCGCCCCTGTAACGTATGTAATAGCTGGTGTCCGGATGCGCCGGCCCCAATATCCGCTCTCTCATCACCAACGCCTGCATTCGCATCTCGTCCGGATCCGCGCGTAGATCGTCCAAATCGTTCGGGTCCGTTATCTCGTCCGCATAATCGTACGCGGCCACCTTTTGAATCTTTTGCTTCAGTAACGGCGGCCCGTCGCCGTTATACCTAAAACAAGCGATGGAAAAGAGCGTGAGAATCGATAGAAACGAGTTTAACAACTGGCATATGAACAATAATTCGATTGATCTAATTATAACGTGCTATACATATATGTAAGCGCGTTAACGTATTTATTGTCACATGAGGAAGCAAATTATTGGGGCACGTCGCCGTGCCAAATTGTACCTCTCGTGCATGGCTCTCTTCCAGTACTCCAACGCTCCGATCATGTCGCGTTTCTTGTCGATATAAGTGGCACCAAGCAATTCCAAAGCGTCGATCCGTTCCTTCCTGGAGACCAATTGCGGCAATTTGATTAGATACTCGACAATCTGACTGTGGCCCGTTACGGCAGCCGCCAATAACGGCGTCATACCTACAAGAAGACACGAGAATGAATTGAAAAGTTCCTAATTAAAATCAATCCCTCATTACCGTACGAGTCGACGTCCATCGTGGCCCCGTGCTCGATCAGCAATTTGAGGATCTCCAAGCTGCCGGACTCGGCACAATCGTGCAACGCCGTGTTACCTTTGACGCTCTTGCGGTTCACGCTCGCCTTCAAGCTCAACAGATACTTGGCGATGCGAATGTGCCGCTTGTAACAGGCGATCATCAGGCACGTGTGGCCGTGACGGTTCGCCACTTCGATGTCTACAAACGATTTACTCTTGTTAATACGCGTGGAATCTCCAATAGATTGCGGAGAGCAAGGGAGAAAGGCACAAACTGAAATTACCAGCTTTGTGTGCGACGAGATACTTGACAATCTCCAAGTGCCCATCGAAACAGGCGGCACGCAACGGCGTCGAGTTCGTGCGCGTCGTGCTGTTCACCTTGGCGCCGTGCGCTATCAGCAATTTGACGATGTTCAAATGACCGGCGGCGGCGGCACACCACAACGGCGGCGCGCCCTCGATCGTCTCCCCGTCGAAGATGACTGAAAGAACGGAAGCGGAGCGATTTAATAAGGAAATAATCGAAATCGTCTCGAAACCGACCTGATCCGGGCTGTTCGATGTCCGCGTTACATTTCTCTATCAGGTATTCGGCGACGTCGTAATGTCCGTTACGGCACGCGATCACCAACGGCGTGGCGCCGGACGTTTTCGCCGCCACCAACATCGACACTTCATCCTTGCCTTTGTTACATTGGAGGATGATCTGAAACGAAGCAAAACAAAATAAAATGCTGCTTATTGTAGAACAATCGGGGTGGGAAGGTTCGGTATTCGATAATAAATAAATAAAATCCGACCCTGGCACCTATTTTCAAAGCCAAGGAATCTATTTAAAAAACGAAGGCATTCTTTTCGAACGCAATCACCTCACTGGTCTGCGTTTTCCGCTTTCACGGAGGAGCGAGTTTTCGTGGAGGTTTCGTGATTTCGCTATCGATCTCGGAGCGAATAATTCGCTCGAATCGATCGCAATGCGAAAGCGGCACGTGCTGCCGTGCAATATTATCGATTGTATTTAAATCGTACGCGACCTAGCCCAATTCAACACGTTCGATTCGTATTCGTTTCTGAAATAATGTAGAGGAATCTTCTATCGACTAAATCGTAAGCTTTTCTTTGGTGCATTACTTAAATTTTTTTTAATTTAACGAAACGGCTGGAAATTATGCACCAACCTGTTACTTGTAAACGTACGAATTACAAATTAACGAAAATGATTGGATGTTAATTAATTGCTTCGTAAAAACGAAAATGGTGTGACAAGGAAAGAATTTAACAATAGAACTAATATTAATCGTGCGTTTGTATGCAAATCGACATGGAATTGAGACTGTTCCTTTAACTCTTATTTCTTAAGTTCATAAAGAAAGCGTTCGAATAGTGTTATTGTTACTTTTGTACGTTTATTGAGTTATTGTTAATTGTGACCACTTACACAATTCGTAAATGAATAATGCAGGAAAAAATGGAAAAGAAAAGAAAAGGCGTCGAAGTGAAAGTGAATTTCGTTTGGACTTTTTCCCTCTGTGTGCTGTTTGTATATTAAAGTGGAACAAGTAAGAAAGGTTTAATTGCTTAATAAAAGCGAGACTCTTGCGCCAGCGTTATCGCTTTTATATTGTTAACGTTACGAAGTGAGACGTTTTAATGATTTCAGTGCAATTTGCAATTTTTCTTTAATTTCAGAAATACGTATTGAGCAATCCGCGAGGTTAACGAATTTGCTTTGTTTGTGGTAAAATATTCCAAAAGGTTTTTCGGGGAAATAGCCTTCGCAATATCTCAAAACAACAACAACAAACAGCAGGAATTAAAAGTCGATTAATCTTGTTTGTCTTGTATTAGTGGCTTAATTCCTATTTTGGACGAACGCAGCTTTTAGCAAGCCACCGACGGTCTTGCATCAGATTTGGACGAAAGCGAGGCTCTTTTCACGTTAACATTTTGTTGCCAATTTAATTCTTGACATTTTGTTATTATGCAAATAATAATTAAATGGTAATGTTTCGTCTCTTTTTATTTCTCAATAAATTATAAGTATTGTAAAAAATTGCAGATAATAGCTGCAAATCGCCTTGGCCTAAAACGCTCTTTTCACACGATTATTGCTATTATTTTATTTATAAGTTTAGAATGGAATAATTTTACTTAAAGTTCTTTCTCTGGTTTCATTTCTCGCCTCTAGAATTGGCTTTAATTAGTTAATTCTAGAAAATTGCCCGACTGATTCCACTCTCGTAATGAATTTCCATTGAACAATGAGCGGCATCGATGGAATCATGCCGAATTACACGTACACGAATAACGAATGTCGTGATTTATCGGTTTGGTATCTCTCGCGTTTTCCAAATCAACGACACCGATCCAATCGATTGCCGCTAATTAAATTCCCAGCCGGTGCTAACGATGATAATGTCGAATGATAATAAAGTAAGAAATGTGGCGAACCTTTTTAATTTTCCTGGATATCCATCGTTTGTTCCGGCGCAGCGATTTCGAGCACAATTTGTAAACGAAGTAGAACATGTTTGCTTCGCAAAGCAATCGCAACAATACAATTTAATCGAGCGACGTTCGTGCAGAAATTCGCATATTTTAATTAATAAACAATCGAAATTTCGGCAAATCAAACCGCTTTTTGCACGTTCAATTCTCGCGACCGCTTACGTCCGACTGACCACGTTGATTATTACTGTTTTCGTTTTTAATTTTCTCCCAGCTTAATAAAATATTACCTTCAAGGACATCCCCAAACTGAACAGATTCAACCGAAGTAAAAGCAACAACAATCAACAAACAAACTTCCTTCGCCACTTGGAAATGGAAAAACAGAAGATGACGAGCGTGCATGCGGCTTTAATTGCCGTTAATTAATCGGCAATGAGCAAACTGGTTTCGCGATTGATAAGACGCAATCGGGATCGCTTTTTTTTTTCGTTCTTGCTTTCGTGAAGTTTCCTTCGTGCGTATTTGGGAAAACATTTCGAAAGTGAACGAAGAAGGTGAAAATTTCGGTTGCACTTTCAAGGTTCCAAAGCTTTAAAGTTTTTGCAAACAATAAATAGCAAGGCACCGTTTGTGCAGTTCGCATAGCAACGTATGCAAATCCACCCACAATTATGTACAATGTATTATTGCGAAAGTTTGAGCGGAAATAAAAATAGAATTTAATCGTCGGTTTTCTTTGGTACGTATAAATAATAATCGCTTTCAATATCGATCGCGAGTTATTGCGCCACGGGCCATTTTCTATTATAACGTTTTGCCGAAATGGCAACAAATTTGCGAACAACGTTTAACAATGTAAGAGATTTCCCGCGAGTCCAATTGTTTCTCGCGACGGTCGTGTCGTATTAATCTTCAAATTGCGATTTCGGCGAAAATCTCCTGGGCCAAGGACGAGCCGTTCGCGAATATGGATTAATTTAATTCGCCAAAAAAATGTATACACGCGCGCGAAAAAGAAACGAATCCTGGACACTCTATCGACTTATAATTGATGTTAATCCATCATTCTTTTTTATTGCCCACTCCGCCAATCCTTGTACACGTGTAATTAGCGTCTTGCGGTTAATTTGAATGATTACGAAGAAGAAGGATGAGAAGAAAACCGCAAACGATAATGAGACGAGCAATTTAATTGAAAACCGCTTCGAATTATGCAAGAGCAGAACGCCGTGTGTTGCCAATATCGTAAAGAAAAACATTCGTGCGGCATCCAACGAGGGATCATCTCGAAGCGATCGTTTCGTGCCGTTAAGCCTTTAATTCGCATCGATTCAATAATGCGAATGGGGCAAAGTAAAATCTGAAGCGGTACCGCCAAAACAAATAAAACTTTTTTCTGGCATACGTTTCGGTTCTAATATTAAACTGAAACAGCGATAAAACGGAAAAATAAAACCCGTGCCCCATCGGCGTCGCTTCATTACGTGCGTTTCTTCGCTTCGAATTCTTCCACGAGTCGATCGAACCGTTTTTTTTCCCGAAGAATTACTCGCAGTTCGTTTTTTTTTGCAGATTGATTATTATTAGCGTTGATTAATTTGGTGGAATTCAAGGACGAACGAAGCAGTTTTTTGCCACCGCGAGGATTCGGCAAATCGGTTATTGCCAAAATAACTCCTTCCACTTTTAAGCCAAAGGTTAATCATTTAATTGTCGTACGTGTGAAAGGATTTATTGCAGGGCAATTTTACTTTATAGCGAATGTCGTCGGTGCTGATGACGGGACGTTACGACTTGCATTCGAGACAATTCGCTTAATCATAATTTCTAGCAAAATGATGCAGCAAATGCTTCTGCAACGTTTATAAATACGCGTGGTATAATAATAAACGGTGGAAAACGCGATGCGAATTTGCGAAAATGCGTTTCGCACACATTATTATTATTAAACCAATTGCCCAGTTTCGTGTAACGTACCAGCTCGCAATTTTCGTTATTCGTTTATTTCGTTGTTGTTTTGGGTTCGACGTTTAAATTGTTGCAAAATTATGTAACGCAAAATAGAGACGGTCGGTCGTTTGTTGTCGTCCAATTTCTATTCGATTAGACCGAATGGCAAACCGGTGAGTAAGTGAACGTTCGTGCCAGAAAATGTGTTTCGAATGCGATAAGGTGAGAGAAAAAGAGCGCGAGAAAGAGAGAGTCGCGTCTAAATTTAAATCGAGTAAATGCGAAATATTATTAAGGCGGATAATAATAAGTGGCATGCGAAAAAGGCGGAGATTTTTGGCAGTGCGTGCGAAAAACAAAAAATTAAACAACCATTAAGAGATGACGTGCGGAATACGCGGTTTTGTTGTAACCATATTTTGCCGTTTTGCGAACGATCCAAACTTTTCGCATTTTCGCACAATTCCTCCCTTTGCATCAGACGAATTTCCCATTTCCTTTTCGCCATTTATCGAAACGTGCGCAAATAAACAGTTTTATCAGTCGAGCGGTTGCGTGCCAATTAAATAACGCGAAACAATTAACCGGTGATCGATCATTAGAAGACAAAAAAAATTAGCAAAACAGACAAAAGTGAACGTGAATACAATCACGGACCGGGACACGTTATTATCGCCAATTAAACTAAATACCAACGATAATTATCGGGGAATTGTTGTTATTGAAGTTGCGACGAATCGACGCTCGTGCGGTTTCCGTGCGAACGTTTTGGCAAAGTAGAACCTCGTCTTTTCAGACGAATAAAGCGCAACAGTAATTGCGAATAATAAATCTGCTTCTTTCTTTTTTGTCGAAACGGATTAAGTTCCGTTCACTATTTTCTCGTCGAAAAAAAAACGATTTTACCTCAAGATTAAGAGAGAGAGATCGCTCGGCGATTTCGCTCGAAAGGTCGTCCGGATGATTAATTACAGGTAACGTCATCGGTAGATTTCCGTTTGGTTCCGACTTACATGGAGATTAAATAAATTAAAAATTCACGCGGCGAGGAAGTTCTCCTTCAAGTACGTGCCCTCGACGACAATTTATTTCGGTCGTCGTCGAACGTTTCGTAACGTCGATTTCGTCGTTGTTTGTCATCTCTTGGTGCGAGGTGATTT
Source organism: Hololepta plana (assembly GCA_963695495.1). Taxonomy (NCBI): domain Eukaryota; kingdom Metazoa; phylum Arthropoda; class Insecta; order Coleoptera; family Histeridae; genus Hololepta; species Hololepta plana. Next base: position 2,349,568 of record OY968839.1, read on the forward strand.
CTCGAGAGGCAGGTAACAATAACGAAAATTTAAATACGTACGATAATTGTTTAGCGAAAAGTGGCGGAGGCCGTTTTGGAATTTTATCGTTGCGAATAATAAAAGTCTGCAATGTCAGGCGATGACCTTTCGCAAAAATATCACCGCCGTTCGCCTTGTTTGCTTTTCGCTCTCGCAGTGAGATCAATAATTAGAACATTATTCGTTTTTTTTGCGAATATTTGGCAATTCGGTTATAACCCATCCGAATTGATTGACCGGCTTTAATCGTACAATTTCACCAAAAAAAATCCGTGCTTAGAGCCGCGTTAATTAAAACCTCTTTGCGACTTAATTGCAAGTCCGTTTGAATAATTATGACATAAAAATCCGTCTTCTAACGGTTACGAAAGAGGTTTAATCGAGTAATTAACGAATGGTTACACAACACGCCGATTCGCTGCTATTCGCAGATTCCGTCGACGTTTTAACGAGCCATCATCGTCGGCAAAACCGGACGCCCAGATTTGCAATTGCCCATTGTATGTTAATACGTGCATCGTCCGTGCGAAAAATAAACTTTTTAATCGCTCTTTCGCGCAATTTTAACTGGAATCGTTTCCGATTTTGGACTACCAATCATAATAAGACAGATGAAGGAATATTCTTCTTATTACTTTTTTTTGGCACACGTTCATCGACGATTGTTTCCGGATTAATTACCAACGTTAATCTTGACTTTCTTTTGACGACTTTGATTTTGCGTCAGTGAAATTTGCAAAGCTCTTTGAAATAATTGGTAAAAAAATCGTTGAAAATCGCTTTAATTCGATGTAATTTGTCATTCTGAATCCAATAAATTCGGTTTTGCTAGGATTGAGCCGCGGAAAAACAAATTATGCGCAAAAATGTAGTAGTCTCATGTTTATGTGTCGCACCATATAAGGTCAAGAAAGATTGGGAAAACTCAATGCCAAAGTGGAAAATTCCAAATCCAAAGAATGGCCGAAACGTACTTTCCTTGTTTGTTGAAGCTTCAATGAATTCGCAATTAAAATCATTTAGGTTTTAACCAACTACATTACGAATTGTTGCCATTTTCTTGAGAGCCAACAACTTTCTAGAGTCGTTTCAATCGTGAATGTCGATCAATTGCTCTAATAAGTAAAACACAGAGAGAGAGAATGAGAGAGACGAAGATTTAGTTGCGGTGAAATCGATAAACAAAAATTGCGACCCGTCCTCGAAGTCGATGGGGTCTTTCGATTGAATGGCTTCAAGATGCAAGTTAAACTATGAACGTAGCCCAATAATTATAATTGTTATTGATTCAAGTGAATTACGCGAAAGAATCAATCATTAACTCACCGACTTGAGTAGGTTTTCGATTAGATTCGTTTGCTGGTAGACTTTATAGTGAAAGTGAACGTGAAAATCTGTTTAAACTATCATTTTAGGTTACGTTATGTAATAGATACGATCGAGTTAAAAGAGAAACGTGAAAGGTTTCTAAAAAGCGTCAGCTAAACCTCCTGCGAATTTTAACACAGTTACTACCGAACGATGGAATCCGCAACTCGTCTTGTTGGCTAGCTTAATAGAACCATCGCATTCGAATGATTTGATTCGATCGCACTTTTCCTTTGTGATGTTAAACAGACAATGACGCCCAAACGAGAACGCTTAAAAAAAATTATTATCCCATTGTCTCCATTAACCCGTACGACGCATTTATAAATGTGATGTCGATCGGAAATGTCAATATTTTCTTTTAAATCGGGGTCTCGATTATTTATTGCTAAATTGCGAGCCTAAAGAGCGAAAAGATGAAGAAGTACGTATGCGGAAAGGGAAACATTGCGCGCCGATCGAATCGAGTTTCGATTTCGATCCATATTAAGCCGCAAGAAGGTCGTTGATTGTTCGCTCTTGTGCAAAAGCTGTGTGGCTTACCATAAACATAAATAATGCAAACAACAACAATAACAAGCGATTGCTGCAAATAAGTGACAGTAATAAAATTAAACTCTTCTCGTCGCGATTGCGAAAAACGTCTTTCGGTTGACTTTTGTACCTACGAATGATTTTAATTGACTCTAATGCGACAAAAACACGATGCAGATCAAACAGACAAGAGATGCAAATGCGATTTCGATTGGAACAATAATAGCTGCTGCTTGGAATTAACGCTTGTAAATAATAATCGATAATGACTAATTGGCGCAGTTATTTGTTTGTACCTAATTTACGTTCTAGAAAAACATATTTTTCAAAACGAAAATAATAAATTAATAAAATAGCACAGCCAGTAATAGTGCATAATTTTCATGTAAATTAATCAATAAGCACGTTGAGAATTCGTACGAGGAAAGTGTAAGGACTTTTATCCTTAACAAGTGATCGCATTCAACTTTGATTATTCCACTTAGCTCTTAGCCTTAATTGCGATCGAATCGCGTGGCATTGGTGATGATCGATGGCAATAACAATAATCGTGCAATATTAATAACTAATTGCAACAGAATGAAATAATGAAAATAAGGAGCGTTTGTTTACTACGATTCCTTCGCTAATACGAATACACGTGGAATTACGTAACGCGATTTCCGAGTGCACGTTGCGAACGTTCGCAAGAGCTTCCCATCTTCAGTTACGTGCATCTTTGCCTATGTAATTATCGACGATTCATCGAATTTAACGAAAATACGTAAATGCAAGCGTTCGAATTTAAAAATTGTAATTGCTCCACTCAATTTACCGGTTATTCCTTTAATTGATTCCAGTTAATTAATTATCTCGTAACCTTTGTCGTCCGGTTTTGTGTTGTTGTTGTTATTTTACTTATTTTCACTCGCCTCAATAACAAGTAAATGTTGCATAAGAACGGTCTTCCGAAAACCTCAATTGCCAAAGGTCAATAATACGTTTGTTTACCTTCGTTCTTTTTACCATCAATCCGAATTATTCTCTACTAGTTCATAGGCCAAAAAAAACATCGCATTTTTTGATGAATCTTTGCTTTGTGTTAGAGAAGGGGGGGGACCCTTCCCTCTGTTCGCATTTTTGCACAAATTGCAATAAACCTATTTGAGCTCTTAAAGCGATTAACTGTGGAACAAATCATTCGATTGATTACAGTTCAAATTGTTCGATTTTGCATTAGTAAATTGCCAACTTAAAAGTATCGCGCGTTAAACGAGTTCGACTCGGTAGACGTTAAACACGATATCGAATTGATAAAAATGGAATAAATTAATCGGCGTTTCTTGGATAAACAAGAAGTTGCAATAACTCGCCAATATTACGTGTGTGCGAATAATAGCAACGTGTGTGCGGTTGTCGGAACGCGATATAATACTCGCTCGCCGTAATTAATTCGTAATGACTTTGCAAATTCGCTCGTGTACGTGTTCCAACGTTGGAAGGCATTTTCATTGCAAGAAGTGATTCCGCAACGAACGCTTTGCAAAAGTGCTTCGTAATTATTATTATAATGCGATCGTTAAGAAAAATCGAATCGATTTGTTAATAGATAATACTTTCGTGTTAATAATTATCATTCTCGAACGCGGTATTTGTTTACATATTCATTAGCAATTAAAGAGGCAGAGAGAAAAAAAGGTCAAAGCACTACGATTACTCCAGCTATTTGCCATTAATGCTAATACCATTTTGCCGTTTATAAATAGACATCGATTGATTACAATTCGAATAGATAATAATTGCAACAAATCGATGCGGAACGTTTATGTTTTCCACTGCGGCGCGTTTCGCAGCGGAGACGAAGACCTTGGGATTCGGTGCGGAGACGAATCCGCGATGATTAATTCATTTTTCCTCGGCTTTGTCTCGCTGCGAATCGTTGCCTCTCTTTGTGCGATCGCTTCGAATCATCCAACGTCGTCGACGGAAATAATTTCAGTCAACGACTTCCACCTTTTTAACAATCTGCCGCTGTTCTCATGCATCACACGGAGTTTAACGTTCTCGTCGACAACGTTTCGCAGTGGCCAGCTGTGAATTTTATTAATCAAACGAATTTTTAGGCGAAATGCGAAAAATTCTTTTGCGATTCCTTCGAAACTCTGTGGCCTCGTTCGCGTAAACAAAATGCAAATGACTATGCGTAGAACATAATCATCCAATGACTCATCGCCATTAAATGCATAAACAATAGCGTTTTATTGTTATTTACCGTTGAATTTTAAGCAAAAGTATCCGTTTTCCTCGTTCTATTGTTACTAATCAACAACAATACGCGCTCGCTAATAAACATCGATGACTATTTCTCGTTTTATATTAACAAAAAATCAAACATTTACATAAACTTAATTTTCTTTTTAGTCCATCGCGAACGAGAACCGAAACATTTCAAAGGACCTTTAAACGCCGAGCGGAAAAAACGAGGGCGATAAGGAAATGGAAATGCAAAGTTTGTTTGTGTGGATAAATTAAAATCGCGAATTGAAGGTCCCCGGAAAAGAAAAGCGTCGAAACGAAATCAGGTCAAGTCGCACAGGTGTAAGAACCCGATGGAAATATGTAAACAATAGCAATTGCCCAATGCGTTTTGTTAAAAATCGATAAACAAGCGTTAATAAGGACAATGGAAGTAGGAACAATAGCGTTTTTACCCGTTAATTAACTAATTAATTAATGCACAAGCAAAGACACACTAACGCGTTTTAAACGTATGCGTTCATTATGATAATCGATTCATCGCTGTTCATTGAAATTAATTAACTCGTTTATTATTCGACGAGGACGATTTTTCGCATTTAACGAACAACCTCATCGACGTGCTCGACACGGAAGCCAAGAACGAAGTGGCCCGTTTCGGGCGACTTCTTGCCACACGCGTTTCTGGTGGATGCGCCGGGATGACGTTCTCTCGATTAACGACGTCCCAATGAATCGATCGGAACAAATTTGAAATCTCTTGCCGACGGGCAAAAAAAAAGCTGACGATGAGTTTTAATTGGCGTAGTTGCGCAATTTCTTGTGTCTGAACAATCGATAAATCATCGTCCTTTACGACGTTCTGACGCCAACAACAACAATCGAATCGATAACAATGAGGGATCATAAAAATATCAATTGCCGCGATTGGATTTTATTTTTATGTGCGAACGATTCGAATTAATCGATAAACGATCGATTCTTTTTTTAATAAACAATAGGCAAATTTTAGAATTTGCATCTTTTCCGGCGAGGAATTGTTTCGAGTTAAATTTGCCCCGCAGGAATTTGTTGTAGAGGAGGAAAGTCCAGCGTTGAATACGCTATGATGCAAATGAAACGAGATGAAAATGATCGGCCGCTTTCGCACGAACATAATCAACTTTTTATTTCATAAAATGCACTTTGGACTCGTGGTACGATCGCACCGCCGTTAGTAGTCTCGCATTAATTAACGAACGCGATTCTTCCCAATTAAATCGCCTTTCAAGCAAACTACGAAATGGAAAAAAAAATGCGGACGATAAGCGCGAGTATCAATTGGATTGATTTATCGATAGATCGACCTTACATTGATTGTTTGCTTTCGAATAACGAAAACGATAAGATTCCTCGCAGATCGTCGTTCGATTTGCAACGAAGCGAAGCAACAAAAGCGTATGGGAACAAACAGGAAAAGGAAGCGGAGTCGTTTTGCTGTAAAAAGTAATGTGTAAATAAACTCGTTAAAATTTTCTCGGTACGAGAAGCGCGCAGCAAATTGTCGTAAAGAAGATCAGCGAGAAACAATTTACGACTTCTGTTCGGAATTAAGATGTTGCCAAAAGAATAAATAAACGCGGATTATTTGCGAAACGCCGACAATAGAAACTGCAAGTGATCCGATCGACGCAAGGAAACGAAAGATTTAAAAGAAAGATTTAAATAAAAGGAGCGGCTCTTTGTAGTGCGTAGAAGAGCTCAAAGACCGGAGAAATGAAATTCGACGAAATGTCAAGCGAAGAAGCGATTCTCTCGGCGTCCACTTGTAACGTCGATAAATTGTGGGCTTTTGAAAACATCGTAATAACAACGAAAGGAGAATAAAAAGCGGAGGTTCGTAACGCATTCCGGGAGCTATTTTCGAAAATAAAACGCTAACAAGCGGCCGGAGAGAGGAGCGAGTGCGAGCGTTTTTAATAATGAGAATGCACTCATCATCGCGATTGAAATAAATAACAAACTTTCCTTCCTATTTCTCCGCGAGCGGGAGCATCTTGTTCCACTCCGAACAACGAAAAAGGCGAGACCAGCTGGCGATTATTTATAAATGCAACGCTCCTGAAATTAAAACTGAATTTGTGTAACAGCAATCATCCACAACGAGCGACTTTTAGCTTTTCCTCGGAGGGTGACTAAAATCGTTTCTTATTTATAACCGAACCGCCGGAGGAGGGAATCGCTTTTTGTTTCGAAAACAAGATTTTTTGCAATTTTCCACACTTCGAACGCAAAATGGATTCGAACGTTTCTTGCTAAATTAATTCAACAAAAATCGGCTAAATTTAGACGATGAGTAGTCGAGTTTGTTTGATAATTTCGCACGGATGCATCGTCCGCGGGGAGGATTTTATTTTTAAAATCGCCATCAACGGTAGCCATTTATTCGCAATTATTTCGTCAGTAATTGAGAACTTCTTCGGTAGTTATCGATTCAACAAATTCTCTTTGTCCGTGTGTAAAAGAGATTTTTTGGGATGTTAGGATGAAAAGTATGTATAAATGAAGACGGAATGAGGCGAGGAAGCCTCGAAAATAGTAAACGGAGAGTTCGGTTGTTTGTGACGGTTCGTACCGAAATAGAAACTGGTCTTTGTGTATTTTATACCCGGCAAGGTCTTTTGCTTTGTTTTGATACACTAATATTATATTATTCCAGTCTCTTTTTTCATTTCTTCTTTCATCGTCCGCGTGTAAATCCGGCGAAGAAGAGAGACGTTAAAGCGCCATTGCTACTGTCAACTTCGAGATTTCTGTTGACTTTTGGACGGTTTATTTGTACGATTTGTTTGATTTCGTAAAATGTTTGGTTTATTACTGATGTCGATGGTATTCCCATTGCGCTTAATTCTTATCAAACACGACGAAACGAAATTATTGTTATTCAGATGCCATAACGTTGACGTATCCACTGATAAGATTGGATTGGGTAAATATGTCTAAGCACGTTTGCAATCACGGCAAAAATTGCTTCGAAATTCATTAATCCCAGCGACTAATTGACAAGAATCCTCAATTAATTACGATGCCTCTTTCCCCCCCAGAAAAAGAAAATCGTGGCATTGAACTGACGCAATCTAATTTATATGCTTCAAATTTTAGCATGTTTAAGTTGCAAAATCGATTTAAAAAACGAAGATGATTTACGGAGATAATTATCAAACCGAAATTTAAATTAAATGAATGATCGATATGTTAATTAGATAATTAAATCAAGGGCAAACTTTTTTTTCCTTACGGTTATTTTTGTCAATGATTCAAAACATAAGCAAGAAACAGAGAAAGGCAGTTAATAAAGATGTTGAGGATTTAATTAAGAATGAATATAACGTTTTATTCCGCAATTTACTTTTTTCCGCTGCTAAAAATATACTTTGCAACGCCGGCCTTGAACTTTCTTCTTAACACTCATTTCCACCTCGTTCCTCCTCTGAGGTTTTTGTTTGCCTTTTCAAAGAAGTACTTTTTGTCATCGTGCGTCTTTTGCCATTGACGCAAACAAACATCGACCGGTGACAAAATAAATTTCGCGCAGATTTCGCCGAAATGGGGAACGAGGAGCGTCATCTCGGATCATTCATTAAATACCTTTTCGCCATTTCGGCTTATGAAGAGAGAAACTTTTATCCTTTTGAGCGCAGAAAGTGAAGTTTTTGCGAAGGATAATAATAAACGCCACTTTTGCGCGACAACCAAATAATGAAGCTTAATTTTGCAAGAGTTGTTGATGAGTTGCGAATACTGCGATATTAATCAAGAGGAATGCTAATAGTTTTGCAAATGGATAATCCCTTATTGTTGATTTGCAACTCTTTGTTCGTGCGGATGATTCAGCAAACCGTCGTCTTAATCATTGTTTACGATTCAAATAAAGCTTATTTTAGAAAGGAATCCCTTTCGCAAGCGCCCGCATAAATCTGCAAGTTTTTAAATTAAATCTCATCAACTTTTCGACGACAACTAACCGACACTGCGCTATAACATATTATTACGTAAGGTCAGTCAGGCTTTTTTCTGCTGATTTAGCAATATCTGAGAATGAAAAGTGTGCAAAGATCCAAAAGCGATCCGTTCGCGAGAGTCTTAATTTCTCTCCTTCCTTCTCCGGCCATTAATTTCGCATTTAGTGAAAGTACCGTTCGTTTTATTTCTTTCTTTCTTGTTATTTTTTGGTGGGCAACTTCATTGAACGGCATTAATTCGTTTCATTTTCCGCCTCCGTCTCTTTCGCTCGCTCGGCACGGTTTAGAAACGATACGGGGCACATTCATTAGTAGGTCGCTGGTGAAGTAATCGAGAGAAAGAGATTCGAATTTGGACGTGATCAACGAACGCTAGCGACTGGTTTTATCATTTCTATAAGAAGACAAAAATGATGATGAGGAAAGTTGTTTCTTTTTTTTGGGTGTGTATGCAAAACTAACGAAATCGAGAGGTTTTTGCAATTCTCGGTTAAACAACAACAATCTAGTTCGTAGTTGTGTCAAAGTGCGAAATAGATACTTGGTATGATGTATCTTGAACGATCGTTGTCCTATTGGGCCAGTTTATAAAATAAGCCGTGTATATATGTAGAAAAGGTCTCTTACCTTTAGCCTAGAGAGATTCCCATCGCGGGCCGCATTATATATAACGCTCTTGTAATCCATATTTTCCTTTTGCCACGGCACTTGGCTCCGCACTCGATCCACCGAAATTAAATCCAACCGAACACGAACCGTTCTCTTTGCAAACGTTTCTATTATGCACTTGGTACACTGTTAGTCGATCAAACAAAAAAAAGAGAGGACACTTTAGGTTATGATGGTCTGCCAAAAAAAAATTAATTGCGAAAAGAAATCATTAACAAACTGGCGAACCGATTCGATTCTCGTCTATTTCGATTCCTTTCAGGCCACTCGTCACTTTATTGCGTGCATATACGCCGTGCCCCGCACGAAACTCGCCGTTTCTTTCACTCGTCTCCGTTTTATTCGTTTCCTCTCTCGCCGTCGTTCACATACACACACACACTCCTTTTGCTCCTTTTTCACGCTCCACACTGCCTCTTCTCCTTCGTTATTATTATCGCTCACACGCTTCTTGTATTGGCGAAAAATTAAAAATAGTCCATCGCTAACAGCTCTGAGCTGCAGCTTGTGGACGACTGCAAACTGTCCCGTCGAAAAAATAACGAACGGGTTTTATATTATTTTGTCGGCGGTGGTAGAGAAACACTATCCACGTATCGAAGGACAGCTGTTTTATTATTGCCCCGATGATAATAATAATAACGATGAATGATATTAATAGGCCTGGCAGCGAGCGTGAAGAGAGAGCGAGCGAGTTTCGTGCGTTCGCACACCGGCCGGTGGCGGTACCTTGCGACGGACGCGCGGACGGACCGCGAAACTCCGGTCGCCGATCCGGTGATCGGTCCGGCGAATACTCCGGGCGCTCTTCCAACTCAAAGATGGCGCCAACGGACACGTTTTCCGCGACGCACGGGGAAACTCCTCGTCCACGTGGAGTTGACGGGCGAGCGTCAACGGCGTACGGACGTTACTAGACCGAAGGAAGGCGGAGTCGAACGCAGAAGCGTCCTCCAATCGGTCGGGTACCGCGTCGATGACGTCGCGTACGGTTCCTACCACGTGGGTGCCGGTCTCCCGCCGCCGAAGTAGAGGAGGACGACGGTAGTTTCAGACGAGCGTGGCGACCGATCGACGCAGTACGTTGTGATTGTCACGAATTCTTAACGTAAACGAAAAGTGTTGTTGTCGCCGCATACGCGAGGAATCGCGACGCGTAATTATTATCCGCCGCACGTTGCACAATGGGCCGCGCGATGATGCGGTAACGTTCGTCCTGGTGGCGGCATCGGAACGTTGTTTCCAATCGAATCGAACGGCGGCATGCACGGCAAATATCGGCGACGCTGAAAACGAAATTTCGTTAAGAAAGTGAAGACGTCAATTGCGGCGTTATCGTTGTTGTTTTCTTACCGCGAGAGTGTAACGAGCGATCGACGACGGTGGCGGTTGTAAGTTTGCGTTTTTACAAGAGCGCCACGCTCTAATCGTCCGGCAAAAGTAGGAGAATAATAATCGTCGAAGGAAGTGGGTAGAGACGATTCATCGCTGTGAGATCCGTATCGCGTTCTTCCACCATCGCGCGCTTTCTCAAATTAAAGCGACCGAATCGTCGTCGGGCAGCAGCGGTTTAGGACCAAACAACACCAGTGGCGTTGGTTTTGGATCGATCTAAAAAAGAAAAAGGAGAACGAAGAATTAGAAAAAGTTGTTTTAAAGATAACGTTTCGTATGGAAGTAACGTTCGGTACGCCACTTGATCCGTCGAATACGATCGAATCGTACGGCGTTCGTATTGCTAAGCCCATAGCAGAAGGATTAATAATAATATAGCAAATAATAATAATAGTTTGTTGGTGATTGATCGCGTTATTTTGCTTCGAAACAAGTTTCTCGAGTGAGTGATGTTCGTAGTACGGTGATCCTTTCGGGTGGTGTTGTTTGTGCGATAGAGGTAGATATTATAGAAGAGGATCCCGAAGAGAGAGATAGAGCGAGCGAACGGTGGTTTACGTTTTAACAACGTTCACAATGTACCCCACACCAGCTAGACACCCATCTGCCGCGGTAAGTGGTTGTTTAACGTTTGTGTCGTGTACTTCTTCTTCTTCTTCATCATCGTGATCATCGTCTCCTTTTACCATTCTTCTTCGTCGATCGGTCGCACTTCTTCTCTACACCGAGAAACGATTCGTCTCTCTTCTTCGTCATCATCATCTTGTCTCTCGTACTATTTACTAGCTACTTTTTGCTTCGTCTTCTTCTCGCTTCCAATCTCCTTCGGTTCTTCTCTGCGTTCGCTCCGTCCAATTTATACACGAGCAACAACCCTGGAAAGTTTCGTTTTGTATTAAGTCGCAACCCGAATAACATTCTTCCCTCTTCTTCATCATCTACCTTCTTTTTGCTCCTCTTCTTTCACGGTAATATTATCATTATTAGTAAATTCCCTGTGTTTAATCGATTTCTCAATTCTCTGATTAATTTATATTATGCCGTTATATACCATTTATTCTTCCTTCTTCTTTCACTCCGTTTATATATATATATATATAGATTTTTTTTGCGTCCGTTGTTTAATGATTAATGAAGAGACGGTGGTTAATGATGGGCGGTTGGGAAAGAGTGGAAATACGTTATTATTAAGTTCAGTGGTATTGTTAATTCCTGTCGTGCACGTGGTATTTATATTAGGTGTTTTATATAGTAACGGGGCCGAGCATAAATATACGTGCAAGTAGGGGAAAATTCTATACGATTATATCGACTATTTTCCTTCTTCAATTTTGTGGTTTCTGGTCGTATGGCGTTCAAACGGAAAACGTTCGCGATCCTCGCCGGAATATTTGCCAATTTATCATTATCCTAGCAAATATTATTACTGCTATCTGTAACAATATTATGCAGATAATAATTGTTCGAAAAAAGTTACTAATTAACATGTGTGTTTTTTTGTTGTTGTTGTTGTTATTTCCACGAACAATAAGAATAATCTAAATTATCCGTTTGGCTTAGATATTCGCAATTATGCCATAACGATTTTACATATTAATTAATCATAATGTGCGCCTTGGCAGAAAAGAAAAGGATTAAACAATATCGCACGAAATGAAATGGCGAATGCTAAATAATAAAATAATATAAATTAAAAACGAAATATAAATGAAAAAAGAACATTTAACATTCGGCATTGTAATAATAAATTACCCACTGTTTCTAATCAAATTAGCAAACAACAACAACGTAACACACATACACATGTTCATCGTCAATTATTTGTTGTTATTACTATTACAATTGTTATTAATAATTGTAATCGTCAATAAGTTTTTTTTTGTGTGTGCAATTTTTATTATTCGCTATCTAACGTATACGTCTATTAGTTATTTTCATTAAACAAAACAAAAAATGATACTATTCGCTTTTAATTTTTATTACACCTTTAATTACCTTCGCGAAACGACAACAAGCAACAACGACACAAGGGCATTAATAAATATTGGCAATCATTAAATTCTATCTGTCTCTCTCGTCGATACACAACGTTTTTCATTTTCGTTCGTTTCAATCATCGGACTCTCATTAATATAATTTCGCTATTATCAATTGCGAATGTAACGTTAATTTCATAATTAATCGATTAGAAAATTGTATCGCGCTCGATATGAAATTGCGATTGTACGAAATTCGCAAAAAATAAGTAATAAATAACTTTCATTGAAATATAAAAATTGAATAGGAGCCTTAATTAATCAAACTCGCCTTCACAATGTTTCCGTTTTGTTTATACCGTCGCCAATATTCTTCAATATTGCGTAGCCACCAAAAAGTCTACCTCCAGAAGCGCCTTTTGCTCGCTCTACCTGAAGCTACAACATTTCTTTGCACTAGATGAATGCGAACGGTTTGAAAGAGGTTTTCGCACGCGATCAAGTGCTTTCTCTTAAAAAGGTTTAATAAAAATTAATAATTTTACGATAATAAATTAAGATTATTGCCAACAGTTTGAATCGATTTAACAATCGTATATTTAGAACGGGTTTCTCGTCTATCTCTCTATCCATCTTTCTTCCTCGCATTTATTTGTGATATCCGAATTGCGGAAACGTGAACGGTTTTTGTTTAATTGAAATAACCATTTTGACATCCTTGACCTCGTCATAATTACAATAGAAAAGAATAATAATGATGATGGCAATAATAATAATAGAAATAAATTAAGCCGCTAACAATTACGTTCAATTTTTTTTTGCCTTTTGTATATTCGTCGTGGAACAATAGTAACGAGGTAAATATACGGTATATGTTTATATTGTCAGGTGACAATAATGGCTTTTTTTCTCACTCTTTCTTCTTCGTCGTAGTTTAGAAAAAAGTTCATTAAAGGAATTGTTGAATTAGCGTTTGGTTGAACAAGAAGGAGGATGGAGATAATTGATGGCATGGGACGGCAAGAGACGGACAGTAATGTGAATTGGAACTAAAGGAAGGAATACGTTGTTTGTTGCTGTTGTCATTATTATCGTTATTACTACCATTGTTTTGTACACGAACGCATTCCTTCTGCAACAAACAATTGTTAAATGACGAGTTAATTGTAAATTGGTTTTATGTTAAACCGGCCGGAGAAGAACAAGAAGAAGAAGAGGTAGAAAATAAAAGAGACACGACGGGGAAAGGAATGGTCGCGGTTCCGCGAGTTTCTGTCCACGAAACGAAATGTACGACGACCAATTATTACTAACAATTCTCTATCGTGTCACGCAGCGCAGAAGAGAATTCCTCGAGAATGAATTTCGGTTATTACCAATTAGCCCTGGCGTGGTAATTTCGAATGTTTACTTTTCAGAGTTTTTCTTTTTATTACGCTTCTTTCGCTCGGTGTTCTATCATTATTCCGGCGTAACGTATAATTGAGCGTTTGCGTCGATAAAAGAGGTGGATCCCATAAACTCATCATAAGCGGCATTCGGCGGCGTCCGTTTTCTTTTCAAAACTCTCGGTGGTATCTAATTAATTGTTATGGCTCATGAACACGCAACGGATTTTAGTCTAACAAAAATTTTAATCTTAATCAACAGGAATGTTCAGTTTTAGAGACAAAAAACGCAGACAATTTGTAGCGTTTCGAATCATTTAAAAATAAAGTGCAACTAATAAACGAGTTCGTAAAAGTTTGCAATTAATTTCAAGGTGGTTATAAGCGAGTTGCGGTGGTGCAACTATTAGCGAATTAGCGCGAGAGAGAGACGGACGGATGACAACCGGACGAAACTAGGTCTGGAAATTCCCTCGGAAACCTCAGACGACCGCCGGTCGCTCTCCGAGTTCTTTCTCGTCGACGACGTTCTTCCATAATTACCAACGATAATAGCGTTAATAAAACGAGTAGAATTAACGCCCCGCGCGACGTTAATTGCTATTTAGATGAATTAGTTAAATTTTCAATTTAAATAAGCAGACGAGGGAACAATTCAAGAATTCACTATCGTCCGCGTAACAGACGAAAATCGAGACAATTCGAAGAAGAAGAAGAAGACAGTGTACAATTAAATGCAATGCAGCAAGTTTCGGTAAAACGACGATGGAATTGGATACGAGCGCGTCCGTCGTCGCACATCCGGCCGTCGCGTATCGCTAATTACGTTAATACTCGAACGGCATGAGGATGCTTGCGTTTACGAATGGACTAACCAGACAACAGAAAAAGAGGGGATTAGCAGTACGAAGAAGATGATGATGATGGAAGAACGTTGCAGTGGGAGAAAGTGTGCGTGTGAAGTGAAGAAAGATCGCGAGAGCGTTACGTTACCGCAAAATCGAGTGTCGTAATACTTGTAATTCCGTCGACGTTAGAAGAGGCAATTACACGTTGCCACTTTTTTACGTTTCCCTCTCGCATCAATTCGCCTCCGTCATTCCGCGAGCGACTATTTCTCGCTCGATTCCGTCTTCGTGTCGTTGCTCGTTTCTATTTTGCGTTCACAATTCGCCGATTCAATTCACCAGCTGCAAAGGAAATAGTTGCGTTAGTTATTATAATTGATTTTCACTGAGAAAATCGCCCGATGGATCGGTCGCATCCTCGCGGCGGGTTATTATTAGATGAGTTTATATTCTGGGAGACGGACGCTGAGTTAAAGAGAGAATGATTTATTTGAGGCAATAATAGGAAATCTAAGAGAAAGACGAGCGAAAGAAGAAATAAATAATCGTGATCATTGTGTAAACTTTAATCAGACTCGGCGCGCGGAGGGACGCGGAGGAAATGAAATATGAACCGATGAAGAACGGCAAGAATAACAACAACTGGAGGAAGAGCGGCAATAAGATGGAATAAGCGGCGGATGATACTTATTCCTCTTTATTTACCGCTCGAAGTTTAATATTTATTTCGGTCGTTCGTGATTTATCGATTCCTCGCTGCACCAAATTAGGTCCGTTTCTTTCCGCGTGCCTCTTGTTTCTCTCCCGTTCGAATCGATCGTTTCGTTATGATTTGCAAAAAGGCGCAACGTTCATCCGATAAATAGATTTGGGAAAGTCGTTTCCGTGTGCGAAAACTAAAAAAAAAAAAACAGAACGGATTCGATTAGATTGGAGGATTTTCAATCATAACGACGGCGATAGCATTAAAGTTAATGACGCAGAATCGATAGTTGGAGATTTGTTAATGCGAAAGAGATAGCGAATATATAGGCTAATAATCATAAATAGTAATCAACCGATGAATTTTCATTTAAATAGCCTACGGTTTCTGGTTTCGGTCTTTCGTTAATGCGCTATTAGAGTGAAACGATAAGTGCCGCTGGAAATGAACGACGGATATTAATCGGGTCGGGGAAAATCGTACTGTCCGCTATTATTATCGAATAGATTAATTAATCGCACATCAAAAAGGCCTCATCTAATCGCAAATATGCAATATCCCCTTTTTCGATCGCAACAATACGTATTGCAAAATCCTACGAAATCCGAATCGATTATCGGGTCTCTATTAGCGAGAAATGGCACTCGATCCGTTCGCATCGTTGGCACCGCGTTGGTTCGATTTAATTTTTTGAATTTATTACCATTTATACTGGTCGTTCGTATCAACTAAATAATTGCCTGCTCGCTTCTTAAAAACCAATAAATCACGTAATGTTCGATGGTAATAATATTCTTGAAAGAGAAAATAAAAAGCGGCAAAGAAAGCGTAGGAAATGTCATAAAAAACCGCGATTTTTTGGCAAAACTATTCGCCAGAGACCGATTTTACGGATAATAACAATCGTGCTTAACGTAATTTAAGCAATTTCGTCGGCGATTTATTGCAGTGGAAAAAGTTTTACAATAGCAGCAGCAAAAAAGAATCGAAGCGTCCGCTTTCGTATTACGAAGAAATCGAGTAATAATAATAGCAAAAAAAGGACTCAAGTCGAGTCCAGCTCAGTTGGCAAAACATCAAATGTCGCGTTATTAAAGTTATTAGGTTAAATTCGTATTTTTGGCGAAGCGGCGAGCGCGGCATTATTATTATTATTATTATGTTTTTTATTTATTTTGCGCGTTCGTTAATCCTTTGATCGTTCGTTTCGGAAATTAATCAATCGTCTTTATGTGAGCGAGCGTCGTTAATTGGACGGAGACGTTAAAAGCAAACTAAGATGCCGTGAAAGAGAGGTCAAAACTTTTTAAAATACTTGCAAACAAGTCGCGAAATTTCCTTTCTTTGTCGTCGCTCACAAAGGGCACTCCTTGGGCCTTCTCGTACTGGAGAACCTCCAAACTCTTAAAAATCACTGCAGCAGATTCCAGCGAAGAAACGGTGAATCCTTGGTAGCTGCAACAATGATAAAAAGTTAATATTTAGTTCAAACGATAACTATTCGAAATGGGCTTCTTATTAGTAAAGCCTTTATTAAATTCGCCTTGAATTGATGCGTTATAATTATTTGCTATTATAAATTAATTTGCCTACGTACGATTATTATTATTTCAGTTGGAAAGGTTTCATAACGTTAATCCTATTATTGTTATTAGTAATAATTTGTTGTTTAATCATTATCGAGATTAATTGTTTGGAAATTAATTATAATTATATTACAAAACAGAAATTCACGTATTTATAATACACGTTTGGAAAAAAAGGAGAGAAGAAGAATGAAAAATAAATAATACGTTTGAAATTTTCACCATCCGGCTCCTGGTTATAACGCCCGGTGGTGAATTGCCACCGAACGATTTTAATATGCGCGCATCATCTGTGCGAATTGATTAAATATACATTTTGGCCCTTTTCGCGTTGATGCATTCATAATAAATGTTAATTATTGTTGTTTATATTGTTATATTAATATTATTATTTAATAAAATGACAATGAGTTTGCCAAAGCGATAATGTTACACGTACAAAGCGTTTATTGTTTGTATGCGAAATGTTCTGTTTAATTAAAACGTAACGGGATCATTGTTATTATTTTTTTTGCGCGTTCATCGTCTTCATACCGCCTCATTCTTTTTCGCTTGAATTCGAATTAAAACAATCAATCCCTAATTAAATTCAATCCTCTTTTTCTCTCCTTCAACTGCTATCGTTATAAGATTCTGCTTTGTTCGTGTCAGTTGCCTTGTTAATTCACCAATTATCTAAGCATTAATATCGATTTGTTTAATTACTTTTTAATTCGATTGGAAACGTATTTGTCGTCCTTTCTTTTTCATACCCATCACAAACACGATTATTATTCCTCGCGTACAGATTTTATTTGTCCCTCAACGGCTTCGTGGTCGTTCGATGCCATATCATTTGTGTAGTTGTTAAAACGTTGTTGCTTAATAACAAATAAATTACAAATTCTATGTGCAATCGTGAACAAATAAAATTTCAATTATCTTTACTAAATAATACAATAACAACAACAGCAACAGCAGCAACAACAGCAGCAGTAACAATAATAATATTAAACAGAGAAACAGCAACAACAGCGAAAACGATTATTGAAATTTATCGATTCGAATTATTTTTTTGTCGCTCTCGCGTTTCGGATTGCTTTTGCGAAATTGGAATTTTTAATCGCTCGTGAAAAGAGGAAAGGATTTTTATAAACGACGCGGGGATACGAACAGCGAGAAAGAGAGAATTATGGATTGCACGGAGAGAGAGAGAAAAGGAGAAGGAGAGCCGAATGTAAATACACGGTGGATATTGCAAATCACGAATTCTCGCATTAAATTCGGCAGACAATAATGTTTCCGGTCCGCAAAGAATCGGAGAAGGTTCTTACCAGAATGTTACCCAATCTCGTGATCAAGTCTTCCATCGGATGCGTCCATTACATTTTTGATCTAATAGATTCCTCATCCAGAAAATTGAATAAATTCAACTGTTGTTAACGGCCAAAGTGATCGGCCATTCGTTTCCGATGCAATTCGAAAGGAATTGCACCGTCCATTCCACGAAATTCTTTCTCCTTTTAATCGATGCCTGCGAGGAACAAAAATAACAATATAATAACTTGCAAATACTATTAAGGTGCTTCATAAGCGATTAGAGAGAGAAAAGGAAATGTAGAATTTGCAAGAGCGTCGTGTCTTTTCCACACCCACACACCGCCACCATCCACCACCTTCACCGGGGCGGAACTAATCGCCGTAAAGAGATACCGATGTTTTAAAATGTAAGGTTGCCATTATTATTTGCAATTCGCTAACACAATCGATTCGTTACGTGGCTCTTGTATATTCCTTCTTCGCGTGCAGTGCGCTCTCGAACACGGTTTCTTTACCAACAACAATAATAATAACGAACGGTAAAAGGAACAAGAAGAAGAAGAAGGCGATGGAATCTTGCTGATTCTGCATCTCGATTTATCTTAACGGACGGATTTCATACTTCTTCGTCGTTCCATTATTGTTGCTGTTAAATTAAACAGGTATTAAATGCAATTTTGTTCCACTTTAATTAGAGAGAATAAGAAAAAAGAACGTGGATTTTCAGCGATTCGGACGTTAATGTAATGAGTAATTTGAAGAATTAAATGGCAGTTTGCTGAAACCCGAGACGATTGAGCGGGAGAAAGAGGCGAGAAATGTAAACGAAACTTTTAAAAAAGTAATTAATTAAAATGATTCCTCGTTTTATAAACGTCTCCTCCTCGTTCTCTTTCATTTCGGTTTAAAAACTTCCTTCTTTTCTGGCCTTAATTATTATCGAACACTTGTTGCACCGTTTTGACCATCGAGCAAACTTTTAAGGTTCTCGAAAGAAAGGAAAAAAAAACGTTACCTGCTTGTGATACAACAACGATGCCGGTTCTTCTCGGTAACCTCAATCAAAAGGAATCGGACCATCATCATCATCCCTTGATGACACACATATATTACAAAACCTTAATGGAGGAATTCCTACAACAACAAGAAAAAATACAAGAACTATTATTATGTTAATGCGTTTAAAAGAGATAGAGTGGACAAGACTTACTCTTAAGATCTTAGAACAAACGGCCCTCTTTCTTTTTTTTGGTCGTGTGACGTTTAATGGGCACCTCATCTGGTTGTCGATTGTTGAGGTTGCTAAAAGAGAAAACAAACGAAAGTTAATTATTAGCGCACTCTCGCCAACAATATTAAAAATTTCCGTTTTTCTGCACTAATAATGATTAAGCGATATCAACGTGAATATAACAATAATAATGGGAGAGATGAATAAATAACGATAAACTGGCGTTAAGTAAATTGGATGAGCGTAGCAACGGAACGGCGAGCGAGAGGAAACGAGGAGGAAGAAACGTTAAAGACGGAGATAGATGGATGTGGAGCGTGTGTTCGAAATCCGAAAGATTATAATAGTTCGAGTTACGGTTTTCGAGATTTTCCATAGACACACGCAAATTTATGCACGCCAGAAAGTTGCGCCCTCTCCTTTGTTCGCTCGCTCTCTCATCTTCTCCGTCATCATTATCTATGGATACAGCTAGTGCTGCGGTTTCTCCACTCTCTCTCTTTCTGTCTATCCATCTCCTCTTCCTCGTCCACCCTTATTCTGCCCTTTTTCCGTACGTTCGTATAAATAGTCAACAGAAAACGTTCCAGTTTGTAACAGCTGTCTTCGTCGAGCTCTCCCTTACTGTTTGGGGCGATGCGAGCCCTGCCATTTCATTATTGCACCGACTTCGTCCTCGTCTCCATCGCATATTGGTGTGTACAAACACACACGACGACAATCCCTTTCGTTCTCTCTCTCTCTCTCTCTCTCTCTCTCGCCCTCTTTCGCATATAAGTTACGCCAATTTATACCGCACAGTGTAATAGTACACATTTGACGGAATTGAAAGCGACTGAGCGAGTGTGAGCGGGAAAGAGACCACCGAACTCGAGGTTTTGAAGGGTTGTTATTTCCACTGGACTACCCTTATCCAAACGCAAAATTACAATTTAAACTGCACTCACCCTTATGCGTCCTGTAATATCATCGTCATCATTATTATTATTATAACCGAAATATATATAGGTTTACCCTTATTGACGACCCTTCTTTCCTTCTCGAACGGTTGCTGGTTATTGTTATTATTGTTGTCTCCTCTTCTCCTTCGTTCGGTTCCGTTTCTTCCTTGCGTTCCCTCGTTAATGTGTCGATTCGAAATACCAAAAGTGCGATTATAAGGACAGATTTATAAAATCGCTCCTCTAATTTCGTGTACGCTAATAAACAGCTGTTGGACCGTTGCCAATCGTCGATCTACATTCTGTGCAGGAAACCTGAAATCAATAGCGTTCCGTAAATTGTTATTATGATTCGTTTCTTGCAAAAGTAACCGACTTTAAAAGCGTCGGAGCAGGAACATCTTCGGATGTGTAATTGTGTTTAGAGGGAGAAACGAAACGAGGGCGAGAAAGACGAGGCTAATAATAATTAATGGTTATTTGACTTGCCACGTTGTAATTATTTGTTAAAGATAAATTGATTTACACGTTTGGTTTAAAACGCTTTAATAATATTACACCCATCATATCGTTATTATTATGCTTTGGAGAGCGGACATAATAACTTGTTGTACTCTCCGTTGTTGTTCGTGTTGTTGTATTCTTCCATTATTATTTATAATCGTTATGTTTTTTAAACACCCACCCACCTTATTCTCTCTTTCTTTATCTCTTTTCCCCTAAACTATTTAGCCGCAAACAACACACGAACACGAACAAACATTATCATCTCCGTCACGGTCCTCTGATCTCGTTTCTTTCGTCTCCCTCTCACCAAGATATCCTCCTTCAATCCATTGACCGTTTAAAAAAAAAGTGATGAAATATGAAATAATTTTCTGTGGTAATTAATTAAAAAGCAAATAAGCGAGAGACGTTACGCAACGAACCGGTTAGAGAGAGAGAGAGAGAGCAAACATCTAAGAAATTCACGCATTTGCATTTAATTAGTCATCGATTTGCTAAATTATGTTTCTCAAAAAGAGATCCGGTTGAAAATGCGAACGACCTCCGCGTGTCTCGAGCATCGCGTCTATAAGTCGTCGTCGTCGTTCTGCTTAATTGTTGGCACGCATATTTAGGGATTATAGGACGCGTTCGCATTTGATTAAAATCGATTGCGGTATCGATAATTATTCGGAAAACTGTAACGAAAACGGACGGACGAGTTCGGTCGGTTTAATCGGTTAACCGGGTGGGCCTAGATAACAAACTGTTCGGTATGCGAAAACCGCGCGTTATTGCCATTATTTTAAATTAAACGAATTTTACCCGCACACACACAGACGCACAAAATGTCGGATAGATTAACCGTCGGTATTTTATAATGCTGGAAACTATTTCATAAAATTGACTATTAACTAAGGAAAAGTCTCCGCAACCATTCAACGAACGAGATAGTTGCCACTTTTCCGCGGCATCTTTTATGGTCTCTTTCTTCCAGAGCGAGTCCTTGTAATTGGGTTTCTTAAGGTCGCACCGATTCTTCCACGTTTTCCCATCAACCTGCCCTTGTCTGGTTGAAATTGGCCTTTTCATCAGCTGGAAACGTTTAAATATTTTTATTTAGCTTTTTATGTGAAATCCTTTATTAGAAGATGTATTTGTTGCCATAACTAAGGCTTGGAGTTGAAGATAAATTAAATCCGATTCTGATCCCGTTTATAATAAAAGCCAAATGTTTGCGTAACGAAATGATAAATAATAATATGCTGGTATTATTTGTTATTAGTATTTGCACAGATTTAACAAACGTTAGACAACGCCGTGTAAAATATTTGCGTAACAAGGAGAAAAAAGGTAGAAGGAAAACGAAGCGCGATTAATTAACGTTAAATATTGATGATTGTTCGATCGGGCCTTTTTTGTTGATGAGAAGCAACGTCAGGTTTTTTCCTTGTGCATTAACGGTAGTAAAATTAAAATCGTTTACTGAATGCGTTTGAAGCGAGAATGTGGAATAGAAAACGTTTCTCTTCGGGCTTTTTAATTTCCCTTGGCAAACGTTCAAAATAATAAACTTAATCGTCTCGCGCTAACGTCGTCGTCGTCGATGTTGTTCGTAATAATGATGTTATATGTATGCCAAAAAATTTGCCTAATTTACGATATGTACGGTTAACGTTTTTATTACATTGTTGTTTCGCATCTTTTTTTGTGTGCTTCTCTATTAGTTTTATTTTAAATTAATTGCACGAGAGTTATTCTCATCGCCTCTCTCAACAGCAACAAGCAAAACGGTATCATTCAACTGAGCGTGTCTTCTCGCTCTCGTCTTCAGGTTCGCGTGGAGGACGAGCCGTACGATGATGTAAAACATTTTGTTAACGATTAGAAATTCCGCGTTCCGTTTCAAACGAGAACAAGCTATAATTTATGAGACGCTATTTGTGAGAAATTTAGAAGGAAAAGTGGTTTCGAGAAGTGGTGCTGGCGATTATGATTAATCTGATTTTGTAATAAAAATTCGCCTAGGAATCCTAGACAAATTTTGCTTGCTTTCGTTCATGCCAAAAGCGTTTTAAAAATATGAACGAACCGCTTGTGCAAAGTGTAGTAACACACTTAAATGGCAATTATTATCGTACGATTTACACAATAACGATAATAAGTAATTTTCACTTTGGTTAAAACGATTTGGTTTACGAATTAACTGCAGTATCATAATAAATTAATGGAATACAGGTTTTTTCTCCTGTTTAAACGCGAAAGAGGCTAACGAAATCATTTAATTGGTTAGCACAGGTTTGCCAACAATAATAATCGTAGTGTGGAATTTTTCGGTTCGCAATTACGTATGATTAATTAGCTAATTAGCCGATTGAAAATAGTACGCGCAAAATGTGCCAGTTTTTTTTTAAATACAAATTACTTGAACCACTTCTTACCTAATTACCAGCAGATTGTGTAGCGACCTTGATATATTCGTTACAGAAACGAAGTACTGCATTTAGATGGACATTTTCCTTTTAAATCCTGTGTAGTGGAAAATTCTTCTAGTAGAAATTCGAATTTAACGGAGATGAAATGCCTAAAAAAGAGGAAACAAAGAGCTACAATGGGGATTGATCAGTTCACAGTCTCTCTTCCATTTCCCCGTTTTGAATCCCTCTTTTTTTTGTTATTGCATTCGTTCTCGTAGCACGAAATTGTTGTTAATGCTTGTGACGTACACCCAATTAAAAAAAAAAGAAGAAATGAAAGAGAGGAGGAATATGAAACGAAATTAAATTAAAATGTACGTATGAAAATGGAGGTTGGATGGATATTATTATTAATTCCACCCAATCCTTTTCAACTCATTTTTCACGTACGCTACACGTTTCGTTCCATCATCATCATCACCATCATCCATATCTGCATCGCACTGTCTCTTCTGCGTGCCTTTTTTTTCGTTATTGGGATACCTACTACCACTTACGCCACCCGTCATCAGGCTTTATATGTACAAACGTGGTACGCGTACGTGAATGATGGATATGTGCAAAGTTAAAAAAAAGGAACGCGTACAAACCTACAAATAAAGAAGAAATCACAAAAAGAATGACATGTAATACCGTACAGCCGAAGGCTCGCAAAATGGTAGAGCTCTCTTTTGTATTAAAACCAGCTCTCTTTCGTGTCTGTCTGTTCGGTTGAATATGAATGCGTTTAAAATTCAAACCTTTTTTCTTGTTAAAAGCGAAATGGATGGATGGTGTTGCTTTTAACGATGATTCTTTCGATTTCTTCTGGATGGAGCCATATTCGAGAAACTGAAAATAATTCCTATGTTTTGTGTTAAACAGCTAAAAAATAAATTGGAATTAGGGTTAATAAGGAATCTGCCGTACCGACAAAACCTTGTTGGACGATTTCACAAATAAATTTCGTAAAATGATTCTTCGTACGCGTATTAAACGATAATTGTTTATAATTAATACCGAATGTCGGTTAACGATCGTTTTTATTAATACAATTCGCACCCACGCACAATAATATTTAATAAATTTGCTCCAAGAAAAAATATAATGGCCTTTGCCACACTTAACGCACAATTAAACAATTGCAGTTTTATACGTGAAGTTATTTACGGACGGTCTCTATTAACGTGAAATCAGATGAACAATCACGGCGGGTGCGAAAATTCAAAAATTGAAAATATTTCGTTCACAACAACGAGCAGCTCTTTTCGTCGAGAATGCGATAATTTCGCCTTTGTTATCACAAGCGCATGTTGGTACGTTATGTACGTGTAAACGGTGTAACGTCCGGTAATGGTCAAACTTCCCTTAATGTTACACAGATGACTAATTATGGGGTTAACCCCTAATAATAATAAACGGTGTTACTGTATCGGAAGGGTGGAATCCAAGTGGTGTGTATTTATATAAAATAGTGGCGAGAGAGAGAGAGAGAGATCGTTGCAAAGTAGGTGCTGCAATCTCTGGATAATTTACAACCAATTACTGGCACGTTAACAAAACGAATTCCCTTTAAATTTTAGGCGGCAACTTAATTTCAACATCGTTTTACTTAATTAAACCAATATCGCTAAATTGGCATATACATCTCCACGCTGCGACGTTAGAGCCGCGACGAAATGATAATGTGGTTCGTTTGTCAGTCGAGTTAAAGAGACGAGATCGAGGGACCGAAGAAAAAGAAGGTGGTGGCGCAACAAACAACGAAGATAATCTATAATTAGCGTTGAAATTGCACGTCGTTTTTAAGCGTGCAAAGAAAGCTTTATAAGCTATTATCATACCTACATAAATATACGAATAATAATCCATCAAGCATCCACGTCTCGTATGGTATTGAGCCGGCGAGCGAGATGGATGGCAACGGACTAATTAAATGGAAAAATGGTTAATTATAAAATACATATCGGTTGTTGGCGTGTTTCTTTCTCGACTTTACTCGTCACTTTCGTTTAATCGTCTCCTTGTGCGTGTACCAGTGGTTCGTCTTTTTGTTTCCTCATCACCAGCATCATCATCATCATCATCAATGGTAATCATAATCCAAATCGTTTTGTTAAAATAAAGACACAAAGACGTGCATATAATAATAATAATGTAACGATGAGGTACGAGACGGAGAAAAACGTTGTTTTTAACTTGTCGTTTTTTTTTCTGTTATTTTTTAGGAGTGTAATCATGTAATATGAAGCATCACGGCATTATTATTACCGTCATCTTTATTCTTGTAGCAGGATGGTAATAAATATGGCAAAAAAGACGAGGAAGGATGAGGTTGAAATACAAGAAGATGATGATGAGGCTCGTCCATACGGAGAGGGAGAGAGACAGCTGGAGTTGCTCGTCATGCAATTAAATCGTTTTAAAAGTGTTGCTTTTACCATATAAAAAGTATTATTAAATATTTAACGGCCGGCCGTGAATGAAGGGCCCAACGATAATAATGGCAGCGACCGTGAAGAACGGCGTTAGAGGCAGAATGGTGGCCGCTCCTTAACATTATACAGAAGATGATGGCCATCGATGACGACGAGACGCGTCAAAAAAAAGTCCACTTAATTAATTTGCAAAAAACTTATAATCGCCAACAAACGAGCGTTTAATTAGATAAAGCGTTAACCGCAACGATGCGAATGAATCATCTTGTGGTGTGCACAAAATGATGTAAGATTCGTAATCGGTTATTGGGAGTAAACAAGAGGGGAAAAAAGGCGATTCGAGAATGAGTAACTTTTTGCAATTAACGAGCACAAAAATTGCTTTTGAAATCTTGATGGAATCGCTGAAATTACCGATATAGCCGATAGGATCCCCAGAGATGATTGCTATCAATTCAATGCGAGATTGCTTAGTGATTAGCACGAAAAATTATACTTTCAAAATTGTAGTTTCTTAAAATATAACGCAGCGATACTTGAGTACGAGGATTTTTATTTTAGAAATTAAATCGCACTCAATTCGATATCGAACTTATTGCTAAATTAGGGATTAGCGGTTAAGGCCAAGCGTGAGAAATTTATGCCGACAATACGAATTTAGACTTTTGAAAACAAACAGCTTGCAAAATAATTAGTAGTAACACCAACAGCAAAAGAAGATTGATCAGCAACAATTTCTTGTTCCGTTCTGATTCGGCAAAGAGTCCCAGCGCGCGGTTCTTCATTGTTGTTGGCGAAATTAGCGACCGGAATGGAGAACACTGCAAACAAACGCAGAACAATCCTATAATTACCCTAATTAATTTGTACCCACTTATAATCCACGGCGCGCTAATAAAACGAATCGTACGGAATCGATTCTTTCAGCTCTAAATACGTCAATTCGCAATTTGCAAGGAAACGCGCAATTTCTTTTATGCCGTCGTTTTATTAAATTGCAAACGGGCATACGTAACGCCAATTAATTCGCTAATAATAAACCTTCGACGTCTCCGTCTCATCCTAGTCGTCCCAATTCGCAATACTTTATGGAATCGAATAATTCACTCTCTCGCAGACCCGTGTTTTTGCAATAAGAGAACGAGAGCAAAACTTCATTTCTGCAAGTATGTAGATCACGAACGAGCTCTAGATTATTCCGCACGCCACCTTCGTTCCCCTTCAACTTCTTCTTCGGCCGCATTCCCGTTCTTCTTCTTCTTGTTTGCTGTTGTTGTTCTTGTTCGCTAACAAAAAGGTACCGCCTGCACGCCGATGATGATGATGATGGTAACAGCAATAATAATAATAATTCGCATAAACGTCCGCTTGTAAGCGTGTTATTGCGCTTTTGGAAAAAAAAACAATCTTGTCGTTCTTCGTTGCTTCTCTTCAAAGGCATAGTCACTCGCAGCATCAACCTACGCCACCGGCTTTTATTCAACATTAGTCTTCATTCTTTTCTCCTCGCGCTAATGGTCGTTTGAATCGTGGAGCGAAGCTTGAATTTGCACGCACTTTTTTTTTGAAATTATTCAAAAGGCAATAGTTTATCCAATGCGTGGGCCGATCGAGGAGTTTAAAAGTGAATTCTTCGCCTCGCTTTGCAGAAGGCGACCGGAAACCGGCAGTATAAACATCCGTTTTATAATAAAAATAAATTCGCAATTAAACAACGTCAATCAAATTCATACGAATATTTCGCATAAATTGATTGGTTTTATTGCTCGTATTACTTAAAGCGAAACTTGATTTGTAAGAAAATCTTCGGGAAGCATTAAAATACAAGAAACGTTCGGCTACGTACGAATCCAATTCGATTTTTTTATTCTCAGCAAATTTGGTTGCCTAACAATCATCCGATCGTTCTAATCGGCTCTATTTTAATTACCCAATTTAAATCGGCATTTGCGCTAAAAAGAATAATTAGCACCCTTCACTCGGGTCCTCGATATTTTGCATTCAATCGCACGCGAATTAATTATGAATCACGTGACGAATTTAATTGAATTTCCTGCCCGCTTTTTGCTTACGAACGTGGCACTCGAAAACGATTATTGCAAAATTATTAGCCGAATCTTCAGCATCTGATTCGCAAAAAAAAAGGAAAACTAGTGAATAAGCGTAATTTCCTTTTTGCGAATCCAAAGAAGTGGGTTGTTTTTGCGTTTTAACATTCTTGTCGGTCGTAGGAAAACCGATTTCTTTAACTAATTAATGGCTGAAGAGGCGGGAGGATCTTTGGATTTCGAACGTTTGTATTTTTCAGTTCGGTCGATCCACTGCGCCAGAAAACAATTTTCTAAATTACTTTCAAAAAGAAAAGGTCAATTAATTTTATGACCGTACGTTATTATTAGTATTATTTACGCAGAGGCCGGCATCGATTGATTGTAGCGAGAGAATCGAATTGACCGACATTTGTTTATCGATTTTAAATGGGTTTTGGAGTAGTGCCATTATTGCTATTATTGCTATTCGATAATCGAATGCGTTGGAATTAATTACATAAATAATTAATTAATCGGTCCGTGCTAAAGCCGAAGATTGTTGTTATTGAGACTTCTTTCGATCGTTCGATTCCCATTAAATTCATCGCGCCGTTTTCGCTCGTTCTTTGTGACGATCGAGTGCCGCCCGCAGAAAAATGTTCGGTCGTTGTAAATGAGAAATTAATTTAATGTTAAAAGAATAAAGTAAAAACGCGCGGTGCGAGCGGAAAACGAAGTCGCGCGGAATTGGAAATAAATGCGGATCGCCGCGTTTTCGATTAATATTTTCAATAATAATAAATCTAATGTGAAACGTGATATTCAATTAAATCGAAACGCCTCCGCCCCCGCGCGAAATTAAAGAAAACGCTGCCTCTCTTTCGCTTGTCCGTTCGCATTAATTGTAATTATTTTCGCAATTCCACGTGTAACGACAACGCATATTGGTCGACAACATTAAAATTGATTAATAAATAATACCAATTTCAAGCGATATTAAAAATTTCCAACGACGCCAACAAGAACAAGCAACCCAAAAGGTCTTCGTCTCCTTTTTCGTCGTTTCGCGATTCGGTTTGCAATTTAACGTAGGAACGAGTTTATTCTTATGAACATCGCGACTTTTTACGATGATGGCGACTGGTTACCTACCAATTAACGTTTGCGACAACAATTAATCGCGGGATTCGAAAAGAGGCGAAACGCTTTTTGGCGAGGGAGTCGAAAAATTGCGACAGCTGCGGTCAAACGTTTACATTCGCTAACATTGACCCATTACTACGATTATTAGGGGGCCCTAGAAAAATTGTTTGCCAACAGATGCGATTTTTATTATCGTTTGTTCCTCTCACCCTCTTTAACTTAATTTTTTTTGCCGCTCTCGCGTGTTTAACGTCAATAGCAATCGGTGTGAGTTTTGCCATGTCGTTCTTCCTCCTCAAGGGGAGCCCACATTTATATAGAGGAGCCCCCCTTCAACGGCATCCCCTTTCGGTGTATTATTTTCTCGGCGGGGCCGTTCGAGTAATAATGTCGTTGTCGATTTGCGTCTATTAGACGATCCCAACGAAAGAGGGAAACGAAACCAATTTTGCAAACAAGAAAAACGCGATTGACGTCACGAATTGTTGTTTTTACTCTTGTTGCTGCCGTTTTTTTTTTGCATTAGTTGTTGTTGCTCTTGTTGTTGTTGCAGTTGCAGATTGAATTGAAATAAATAAAACACGACCGGCGAGCAAAAAAAAACCCGGTTGATTTGCATCTCTTTGCTTCGATGTAGCGTTATATATATTTTTTTGTTTCGCTTACATAAAAATCTGGCGCATTGAGATTTATATCCAATTCGGTCCGCATATGCAGATATATGTTGTTGTTGTGTGTGGTGGTAGTAATAGAACCGGAGGCGGCAATGGTAATAGTTGAGACTGGATGGATAGATGGATGGATAAATAAAGAGGGGTGGGCGTTCGTGTGGGGTTGCATCGGATAAATAATAATAAATGGGATGGCGGTGAAGAACCGGGGGACGATGATGGCGATGATGAGGATGGGGGGAACACGATGTAACCGTGCCACCGGGCGGTAAAGGATGGAGATGCGTGCGTTATTGGAAAATCGAATCTGCATATTTATTTGCAAAGAGAGGATTTTGATTTACGTTTTGGTCTTTATGGGGACGAAAATAACAAAAAAAAAAGCGGGAACGTTCTCGCCTCTCGCCATCACTATCTTCGGTTCTTTCATTACACCGAGTTTCGCAATTTTTGCAATCTTTTTTTTTTTTCCGTTCACTAGCAACTCTTCGCAAGAGCGGCTTTGATCCGTCCGTCATCGAGAGGATATTCTCGTCGTTGCAGTTTGAGCCATTTTAAGTCGCTCGACAATTTCGATACAAATTTGGTTCGACGGCAAAATTTGCTTAACGGCAGCAATTGCGAAATTTTAATCGTCGCCACTCGCAAAATACACGTCATCATTAGCCAATCTTGTTCAGTAATAAGTAGACGGTTTAATTAAACTCCATTAGAGAGAGCGGAGCGCTGGAGTCGACTCGATAGCGATATTATCAGCGTTACCCCAACGTTCGCTCGTTTCCCTTCTTCCTCTAGCATATTATTCGCCATATTCTACACCTTAACCTCACACACCTACAACAACAACCCCTAATTTTGCGAAACATATTAAACAAGCGCCCCCGCCTCCATCCCCTTGAACACGGTGCAAAGTCGACGTCGTCGCGGTCTCACTCGCCAACGCCACTCCCGCCCTTTTGTAACGTGCACGTTACGTATCGGCAACTCGAGTCGCAATGGGGGGATGAAAATTGCCGAGGGTCGGGAGCAGTTTCCTTTTCGGTCGCGTTATCGCTTTTCTTTTCTTTTCTTTTCCATTTAATTGTTTATTTATCACACCCACACCCATTTATGCCTTTTGCCCTTGTCCCTTTTTCTTCACCCACCCGTGTTCCTCGAACACGTTAACCGGCCAACCGGGGGCTGTAAAACAGTGGCACTTAGCGAATAATCTCATTAATTCCCTTCCGCCTCTATTTTTTCTGACGCTCGTGCCATCAACTTAATTTGCTCATGTTAATTGACTTTCTTCGTTTTCGACGCGCACGATCGATCGAGAGTTTGATTAAGTTTGACGATGAAATTCGCGAGAACGAACGCGCGTGCGATCGTGTCGCGAGCGCGGGGAGCCGTGATTTGTTGCGAATTAATTGTTGCGACGTGCGATTTAAATTTCCCCCGCTCGCCTCGCCTTAATGAAGAGGGTAGAATTTTTATCGCACGTCGCTGCTGCGGTCGCATAAAGAACCATCCCCCGGATGCCGAGGGGAAGCCGTTTGGGGCGAAGATGGATGAAAGAATGTGACGTCAAAAAGGGGTGAGACGGCCCTCCATTAGATTCGATATGGTTGCCGGTTTGTTTTCGTTAATTTTTTCGGGCGAAGGTAGATCCAAAGAACTTAAAAAAAAAGTGGAATAGAAAAAAAAAACCGGAAAATCGACCGTTGTTTTTGGCGCGTAACAAATTAATTAATAATTTTCGTTCTCTCTTTGAATCGAGAAAGTTATTTCAAATAAAGGAAGAATCATCGGACGGACGAACGAACGGATGCAGTTTAATGGAAACCCATTGAACCGGAAGACCGAACCCGTTCCATCACGGACCTCCGCTTTGCTGCCCCTCGTCGCTGCTGCGATACCGAATATTAAATTATATTATAAAACAGTTTGATTGCGTTTTAGTTGCGTTTTTTTGGAAGTTGCGCCCGCCAAAAATGATAGAACTCGACGACCAGTTCCATTTCGAACGCAACAAGAGCGTCATCATCGACATCATCGACAACAACAACAACAACGGGGAAGTAGAGGAAACAAAAGCCGGGGGAGGAGTATGAAAGCGGCATTAACAACACTTGAAAACGGAATAATGATAAAAAGATTGCGGGGGGACGAGAGAAGTAGGCAAAGTGAAAGAGCGACGCTGCTCCTCTTTGTCATCACCTGTCCTCTTCAGACTGTTGAAAATGTATATAAATATTGCCGAATACGTTTCGCATACGGTAACGACAAATAAAATTGCAACCGAACGCGAGAGAAGCGACAGAGAGAGAGAGAGGGGGAGAGAGGGAATTGGCGGAATTGTTGGATGTGCAAAAAAGCGCTCGCAGAGGGGTTGGAATAACCGTACACGTGTGTGTGTGTGTGTGTGTGTGGGCACGTATAAAAAAGTGTCAGTTTTTATTGATTCGCATGTCGTGTGCTGCTGCTCCTGTTATTATTCCCGGTTTTTTCCCTCGCTCCTCCCCCGTCCCACAATCACCCGGCGTTCATTTTTTTTCCATCCCTCTCCGCGTCCCCAACCCTCGAACGTAATATAATAGTCGCCGCTTCCATCCCGTCCCATCCCGCGAAACGGTAATTGGGTTGCGCAACGTTCTTTCGCAAAGCGTTCCCCGTTTAAATGCTCGATCCTTTTGTTTCGATGCACTCGCAAAGTTGCAAATTATTATTTTAATTGACGTGCGAAAAATTCGATCGACCATCGACTTAAGCGGCGACATCGATGGATTGTTACGACATCGAAATCGATTTATGTAGACGTATAAAGTGGCAACGATCAAATTGCCATCTATTCGTCTTAGGGGTTGTTACTTTTCGCGCCCACCCCCGCGATCGCTCCAAGGAACTGGTTAAGGATCACAGATGGCGACATACGATCGAAGGATAACGTTATCCTTTTTTTCCCGCTTCGTCGACTTTATGTTATCCTCCGAAAAAAACGCGGCAAGGATTTAAATTGTTCAGTTATTGCAAAATCTAAGGCTTCCCATTGCGCCGATTCGTGCGAATCCGAGTTCTTGTTAGTCCACGAATTAAAATTCGAAGAGCGCCAAATTGATAATCCGCGTATGCGATATGAACGAACGCAATTTTTTCCTTGTTCCGGGAATTCTGGTTAACCGTCGACGGAAATATCGTATTAAAAGGGAACGAAGCAGGTTGCAAAAAGAGGATATTACAAAAAGACCACGCCGTATATGGATACGAAGGAGAGGAAGATGGATAAAAGAGGGATAAACTCGTGGAACGTAGGATAATCAATTTTAATATTTGCGGCGCGACGTACGGTGCAAAAAAAGAAACGGAATGGAAGAGAGAACAAAGAGCAGACCGAGAAGGGATTTTTTTTGCAGCACGGCGAAAGCGAGTAAAAAACGGGATCAAATCAAAAGGACATACATTCCTTCTATTAAATATTCAAATGAATTTTTATGCGACCGGCACAAAAAGAAATTGAAGATGAAAATAGGGACGTTTTTTTTTTCACGTCGCCATCTCGCTTCACCTGCGACATGTAATTCCTTTCGCGTCAAATACCTGCGCATTTTTTTTTTGCAATTTCGCCTCGACGCTAATTCATTTAAATTATACCCGGCGCATCCGCCGTAATCAGACGAGGCGCGCGACAACGATCGAATTAATTTATTTTTGCGCGCGAGCGAGAGGAAAATATCGAATAAACGTGGCGAGAAATTGTTGTTGTGTCGGATTGTTGCGGTCGACTTTGCAGAAGTTTATTTCGCTTAATTGCAATCGGGTCGGTAAAAATAGTTAAACGCCGTTTGCTATAAGGAAAGTTGGGTAATTGCGGAGATATCGTCTTCGGATCGGGGCGAATCCCCACGAATTATAATTGCTTTATTATCCGACGAGACTAAAACGCAATTTATCTTTATCCACTTTAATAACATTATTATTCTTCTCGTGAAGACGCAGAAGAAGATTATTATTATTGTTGAGAGACGAAGCGGGAGAGAGGGGACAAGAAGTGTAATCGGTTTAAATGGGAGGAGGAAGAGGCCAAACGAATCCGCTCGTCTGATTAGACGAATCGTACTTCTTTTTGCCTCCGGAGGATCCAAATTGATGTGTAAGTTTCGTGTCGTTTAACAATTTCTTTAGCGGCCCTCAAGCTCGTCCCCCCTTTTTTTATGCGACCCACTTCTTATTAATTGATTGGAGACTTCAGCTACGTTTATTTTTGTCGAGGCGCAATCGAATGGAGACGATTTAAAAAAGTTGCCTTCTTTTAACGATAATAAGAGCAATAAGTTCGATGGGAGCGGTGGATGTAATAATAACGCTCCTCCTGGTGGCGGTGGTTGTCGTAATAGCGGAGACAATTCAGACGATTTAATTAAATTCGCGACAAAATTTGCTAGTTGTCTCTCTTCTCTCCTTTTTCCCCGACCCAGCTCGCTTTCTTACCCGCCCGCCCCCCGTTTCCCTGGTATAATGGCAACTTTGGAAAAACTTGTACCCAAGTTAAGCTGTTATATGGGATTGTAGTAATAAGAGAAAGAGGGAATTTACATAAAATTTGAATTAATTTAAAAATGTTCCCCGCCATACACTCTGACCTACTGGAGAAGAGAATCAAATAAAATTGTAACCGTAGGACAAACGCAAGAAGAACGAGGGCCGAAGGAGGCGGATAGAGGAGGACGGAGAGAAGAAGCGAATTTAAATGTGAGGGTCGGTTCTTCTGTTTTTTTTTCCTCTGCTGAAATTAACGAATTTCTTTTCTCGTTTTGTGTGTCTCGTTATTTCAGCGTTTAGCTCTATTTAGCTGCAGAGCAGACGAGAAACAAGCGACAATGAAGGATTTCTCTCTTTCTTTAACGTTCTTCTTGTTGCTCCTGCTGCTTGCTGTTACACTCTAATTTTCTTCAACAGGAACAAAAAAGGCGAAATTGCTTTTGTGTAAAAGGAAAATGTATTTGATTGAATAACAAACTTTCGTTCTTTTAAAAAAGTGTATCATTATTGTCTTTATCGTCGCGTCTTTCGGATCGATCCTCTTTCATTGTCTTTTTTATTTCGTCTCGTTTCAATTTAACACGGGGGCCCCCTTCTAATAACACGAAATTTTTCTCTCCTCGCTGCCGCTTCTTTTCTTTTCAAACCGTGCCGCTATTGTTCTCGTCGTCGTCGTCTTCTACCATCTTCATCTCTCGTGTATTTTGCTACTCCGCTCTTTTTCCCTCTTTAATATAAATTTTCGTCCACGTTTGGTCTGCTGTCGGTGCTCTCTTGCGCTCGCCCGCTTTCCTCTTGTTGTTGTTCTTGTATTTCGTTCGTATATTTCCCCAGTGTCTGACTACTGGAGCTATTGATTTACCTTATCCGAGAGCGAGTCCCTAAAGAAGTTCTTCGCCTTATTCTTTCGCCCTCTTCCCACCCAACCTTTCCCGTTTTTTTTTTCTCTCGACGGGATGGGTTTATCGTACACGTTCTACCAACTTAAACGAGAGAATCCCTCTCTTTCCCAATATCTGTTTTGCGCTCGAAAATTGTCGCAAAACTCGAAACTAGTTTATTCCTTCGGCGATCCACCTTGTCTTTATTTTTCGCAATAACATTCGGTCTCCCTTTCGCCGTCTTCTCGTGTTGCGTTCGCATCCATTTAACTTATAGATTTCCAATGAGACGTCTGTTTGATTTGTTTTCGCATTCGCATTCGTTTCGCGAACTTTTCGTCAAATTTAATTAGAGAATTATTTTCAACGTGCCAAATTGTATCGATTCGACGATTGTCGCTTTTGGTTGTGCTCACTTCATCTTGGTCCATCGTTTTTCGCGATGTTAATTAATATAAATTAAACTCTTTTTTTTCGCAACGGACCGCAATCTTGAAAACGGTCGGCGGTAGTTGTGATAATAATAATGTCAAAAGGCTCGTTCTGCCGCCGCCGCCGCCCCTCGCCGCCGTTTGTTGTTGTTGTTTAGTAGCTCTTAAAACCGCATCCTTAAGGCCAACCCCTTTTTGCAATTAATTTAATGCTAAAACCCCGTCTCTCGCTCTTTCTCTTCGCGATCTCTCCATCGGCGGCCGTTCGGCAAAAACGTCGGCTGTTTGCTTGCAAATTTTATTAAGCCCCGACCGTTTATTTGCCCGCCCGTGTGCGTGCGTGTGTGCGAACCAAAATTGACCCCCACGGAATCATTTTGTTTATATTTCTGCGGGGGCGGCAAGAGGGCGAGAGAAAATAAAACGCTTCGACCCTCTTCAACGTTTTTTCCTCCCCCGCAAATCGTGGAGAGCGAGTAACTTGCAAAAAAAAAACGAGATTTTCTTCGTATCGCTTCCTCAAAGCGATCAATTAGTTCTTGAGCTAAATAACAAAGTCATTATTTCTGCGGAGCATCTCGCAATTCGTATGCGAGGAGTAAAATAATCGGCCCCAAACTTATCGAGGTAAACATTTAGTCGATGGCAAACTGTGTTAATTAAATCTTAAACAAAGTCCGGTTAAGTTTGCAAAATGTAAAGAGAGACCGAAAGAAAACGCAAAAAGAAATCGTCCGGCTAATTTGCTTTAATTACAACTTTATTCAAATACGTCCCGATAGTTCTTTCCTCCAGAGAATGTTAATTACCGTCGAGCGTCGACGGTATTTGCGTGAGAGAAGGGTCGCCAGAAACATTCTTCTTCGCCGTTTCGTGCTCCGGCTTTAAACGTGATTTCTTCTCTCTTCCCTATCGATTCGTCGCCTCCTTCCATCTCTCGCCGTCATACACTTTCGCCTTCGATAATTTCCCACCGACCCCCCGATGCTCGTCATCGTCGTCGTCACCCAGAAACCGAATAATATCGATCCCCGGAATCTTCTTCATTATCGTCATCGTTTCCTACTATCATCATTATTATTATTGGCTTAGTTTCCCTCTTCCTGTGTCCTCGCCGTTCTAATCGTGATAAAATCAATTTGACGACCCTTCGAAATCATAGCCGCTTTAAGGGTGGAAACGAATAACGATAATAATCAGAATAAACCTATAATTAAATAAAGGAGAAGCGAAAGAAGAGGAGAGAAAAAAGCGAAAAGGGGGCTGATTTTTTCTTCTGCAATCCCACCCTTAATTCGTTGCCGTCCCCACGTTCTTCCTCTGCTCGTTTGTTCGCTCGTTGGGTTTTGCCGCTATTGTTGTTGTTGTTCTATTCCCCGAGGGCCGAGGAGAAAAGAAAAATGGAAAGAGATGGAGCGACCTATCTCTGGCATATCGTGAATAAGAGCGAATAAAAGGAAACTCTTATGTTGCTGTTTTTCGCAAAAGGAGAAAGGAAAAAAGGACCAACGAAGAAGGTAAATTAGAGGGTAAAAGTGGGGAAGAGAGAGGGCGAAGCGGGGATCGTGCGGTCTTCTCGCTAGGTGACAAAAATTCAATTTGGTTAATACAACTGTAAAAGTAAATGAAAAGACCGGGGGAGACGAAAAAAGGAAGCGGCCTCGAGGGCGTTCATTAGAAAAAGACGGACGAAGATTGGGGATGAAAGAGAAAGGCGAACAATAAGGGTGAAACCGAGTGGGAGAGAGAGGGGGGGATCTTTAAAGAAGTATTATAGTTAGTTGGGGACTTTTCTCTCTCTTTTTATATTAAGTAGAGTCTTTATTATTATTTTATCTCTCTCTCTCTCTCTCTTCCTCCTTCCCTCTTGCGCCCTTTCATTTGAAAGCGAAATTATATGAATAACATTACAAATTATTATTATTATTTATAAGGACCGGGGTGCTTTTTCTGCATAAACAATCATCTACTTTTCCTTTTTTTAATGATGGTGGCATTAATCCGACCGAATCGACAAAACCTACCCCATGAAACGGGGGAACTCCAGGTTGTTATTATTATCATTATAATTTTTGCTAAATGTATTAAACGTACGATTTATAAATGTGGGGTGCGAAAGAATGGCCGGAGATTATTGGCAATCGAAGGGTGGAAAGAAAGTTTATCCTCATTATTCGCAAACCGGTCCGAACATACTAGCAAATTGCGCACGGTACGAACTGAACGACGAGGGTCGATTTATATGTCAAAAAAGCGAAGAAGGGTAGTTAGGTGATGGTAGATTGTTTCCTGCGACCCTTCGTCGAAATAACACCAATTATATTCTCGCTCTTTTTTCTCTCTCTCTCTCTCTCTCTCGCAAATTCCATTTTTTCGAGTGGAGTGCCGGAAAACTAGTCGAATGGAAATTGATGATTTTCCATTTCGCACCACGATTCACCCCCGCTTTACTTTCGTGCAGAAAATTAATGATCGACAGGAATTTGTCAATGAAGCCCTTTTGCGTCGTCGGCGATCAACTAATTGCTATCCAATGCGATGGGACTTTGGGCATTTGACAAGGGTCAAGTTATCGACTTCTTAAAAATTGGTGGTAGTGAGACGACAGCGAGGGAAACAATGCAGGGATGAAGACACAAAATGTAGCGCTGTTGGATGACAAACAAAGTGAAATAGAAAAAATCCAAAACAAACGGATTTATTGCTTCTTTCGCCGGTCAGAGAGGCGAACACCACTAGGTAACATGAAAATATTGATTTCCGCTTAACAACATCAAGAGCCACCGCTATAAAAATCCTTTAAATATTTACGGTGGGTACGGGGAAAATACAATCCCATTAAGATCGATCCCTTTCCCGCTCCTTCTTCGCCTTCGTTCGATCGCTCCGCTTTTCCAATCCGTCCCCGTGTTCCGTTGTTTACACAAGGGGAAAAAAATGTACCGCCTCACCCTTTTCAGAAAAAAAAAAAGGAGAACGAGAGAAAAAGATAGGGGAACCCCCCTAACAGATCGACCTACATAGAGAAAGAAAAGCGGGGTTCGTCGAGTAGTGCGAGAGAGAAAAGGGCGGCCGAGGCAACCCTTATAAATTAACACTTTAATTTTAACTCCTTTTAATTTACCCTCCTTCTCTCCTCTTCATTTGATCTTCTTTTTTACCTTCATTCCCAGCAACGACAACAACCACGAGAATTACAAAGAGGAAGATGGTAAATTGGTAGGAAGGGGGCGATTAATCGCCGCCGATAAATCATATCTGCCCCTAGAAGGAAGAAGAGTAACAACAGCGAAAAAGGAAAGAACAGGGTTAAGAGTTTAATAACAGTAATAAAACTATAAAACTTGTTAAGTGTATTAGGGAAATCGTTTTAAAGGGCAGACAAAAAACGAACCGCTCCCCCTCGGCCCTAGACCTTCTTCGCGTGTATCTTCGACTTTTTTTATGACGTCTTTCTCCATCAAGGCCTTCCTCAAGACCCCATTCTTCTTTGCCCAATAAAATAAAATAAATTCTCTTTCTTTCTCGGTTTCTAGAACTTATTATTTAGTTGCCCATTGTTGTCGTTAACATTGTTGGATCGTTTTCGTGTCCAGGTAGCGGCCGTTGGTAAATAACACGCGAAAGAGATGGAAAGGTTTTGGAAAGAGAAACCCAAAAGGACGCTGTTTGTACGTTGTTTTTTAATGGCACATACGTATACGCGTACCCAACAGGTGAAAATGCAGAGAGGATAAGGGTGCAAACGAAAAAAAAAAAAAGGCGAGAGAATAGCTGGAGAGTGAGATGTGCGTGTGTGTGTGTGTTTTGTGGAACGGGGTTGGAAAAGAATACGATTCCGGGGGACGTAAAAGAATAAAAGGTTGCGTTAGGGCGAGCGAAAGCGAGCGAGATAGATAGAGAGCGCGAGGGATCGATGTGGGAATGAGGGGTTGTTGTTGCGAGAAGAGGGTCGGTTTCTGCGTAGGCTCCGCGGCATCACGAGGATCAGTTGGAAGCCGTGCGTCGTGCCGCGAGGAACGAACGTCCGTGCACTTTACGACCGTACGAAACGCGTTATTGTTGTTGTTGTTCTTCGATTCGTTGCTGGCCAACTTCCAAGAAGTGCTCGTTTGTTGTGCTTGCGTTCGCAGGAAAGTTCGGTGAAATGTGCGACTTAACGAATTCTTAATCCTTTATAATCATTCTTGGATCGGTTTGTTTGTGCTACGTTTGCGATTCTCGTGTCGTTCCAGTGCGAACAGTGTCAGTGGATCAAATGTTATCGACGCATAAACGGATTTAGTGCTCTCGGAATTCTTTTAAGGGCGTATAATGAGGAACATGAAGCCCGATTGGGCTCAGGTACGGACGACTCTTATTCATTTCGCAATCGAAGCACGCGAAACGGCCGATCTTTTTCGCACAGAATGCAACAACAAACGAACTGGCTGGCTAAACATTAAAAAGGATTATTATACCTGGAGGATATCCGTGAAAGAAGAACGGCGAGCGGAGACGTTTGTAATGATGATAATAATAAGCGAGCACGTTGCCTTTTAATTCCTTTGCCTCTTCTTCGACGTGCCATAATGTAATCTAATGGATTTATAAGATGCTTCCATCTCTTTTAGCAATCGATCGCTATCTCTGTCGTGTTCTTCGGACGATGCTCGCTCCTCTTTCCTTTTCCATCGCAAGCGGAAAAATATGATTTACAAACGAACGTTTCTCCTTCGTTTATTTCATTCCACGTGCTCTTAAAAGGCGACGCCTTAACCGAAACTTGCCAACCGCATGTTTGTTCTTTGCGAGCGAAAACGTAATTTTTGCCTGGAAATTCTTGTGAAATTGAGGGAAAGGTCTTCGCTCTAACGATCCGTTTTTATTTGCTTCTCTCTTCTTCCATTCTTTGCTTAATTCATAACGGATTTCGTTGTTATTGTTGTGAATTAAGGGGAGAGGAAATCTGGAAACGGCGGGGTCGTTTAGGGACGGAAAATTTGACACCCCGTCGTGAACATGTGCTGCTGCTGTTATTATTATCATTACACGTTCTACCCTTAAAGAAATTGACGTCTCGATACTACCGCTAAATTCCCTCCTTTTTCATCGGATTAATTAGCTCGTATTGCAAAGAATTGCAACAAAAAGGCGAATATAAGATTCGCAATTAAGAAATGCAAAGATACGTAAATTTGTTTTACAGATTTACAAAATGGAATGTGAAAGGAAGGAATCGATACAAAGTGACAGCTGGCTGTTGTTGTTGTTGTTGGTCTTTTACGTTTTTTACATTCGGTTTCTTTTTACAACGACACCGTGGCACGAATTAGTTTCACGTGGATCTTTTTCGCCCCTACGGCAAAAGGGAAGCACCGCAGGATAGAAAGAAAACAGAAAGAGAGAAATGGGAATCACTGCTGTTACCGTAATAATGGTAAATAAGTAGGGAGTCGATTTTAATCTATTCGGGAAAGAAATCCCCCTTTTAGAAAAAAGAGGGTTTCGTTAATAAACCCCTCTAGGACAAAATAAGATTTTTATCTTTTTTTTTTCGGCAAAAACTAGGGTAAAGCCAACAAGAAGAAATTAAAATAAACAGCAAGAGATTCTTCAAACAGAAGAAAGTGTTATGTTTAAATTGAACAATTTGCAAAAAGCTCCCTGCGTGTAATGCTTGGGACAAACAGAAAGACTAGTTTACCGAATGGGGAGGTTATTATTATTAAGGGCGAATAAACAACCCTTTGAAGAACAATAAAAAACAAAAAGCTTAATAGGAAATCATTATCTCTTCGTCTTGTACCCCCCCATCTCTTTCCATTAAACCTCATTTTGTGTGGATTAAACCTTTCAAGTTCCCCGCTCCCCATTTTCCAACCCCTAGTTGTTTTATTTTCGCTCAACCCTCGCTTATTTCTACAAGAACGAAAAAAGCACTGAACCACCACCGCATAATCATTTACATTTACAAGAACAACAATCATCGGGAGTGGAGGAATCGAAGGAATAAATTCGCGGGGTCGAAAGATTCATGCAGAAGTTCTGCGACACGCGGAACAATGCGATTCTCTTATATTCGATTGAGCAAAGAATGAAAAAAAAAACGAAGAGAGAATTTTTGCATTAACCGTTGGCAAAACTACAGGAATTGTCTGTTGTAGCGAATCGGTTCCGTGCGTGGCGCCATTAACTACTTTCGCAAATGTAAACGGTTCGGCCGCTCCCAAACAATACCGAAAATTGTCGCGTTTAAACTCGATACTTTACTAATTAACAATAATCGCGTGTAACAACAGCAATAACGAACAATGAAAGAATTAAACGAACAACGACAGAACAAAAAAAGAGAATTTTAAATAATAAATACTAAGAGATGTTAATTGCTGAACCATGCACATACCGCAAAAAAGGAGATCTTTGCCTCCGCCTCTCCTTCCACCTTCTTCAGCGGTTAATCCTCTCTCAACAAAAGAAAAGATGTACGTACACAAGAGAAAAAGGTGTCGCTGCGGCGGAGGAGGAATAAGAAGAAGAATAAGGAAGTCAACGACCTTACATAATTTCACCTCGTTTCGTTTGCTCATCATCATCATTACTTTTCATTCTCCTTTATTCCTCGTTTTTTATTATAATAATAAGAATCCATCGTTTATTATTACTGTACGTATCCATCCAATTAAAATACGATGATGGATGCGGAGATTTGTGCACGTTTCGAATTGAAACGAGCGCAAAGGAGCACGGGAAATGGAATATTATAATCGTCGTGTTGTTGGATAGAGCGAGAGTGAGAGAGAGTTGGTTCTTCCACGTAAAAGAGAAATATGAGAAAGAGA
Organism: Hololepta plana; assembly: GCA_963695495.1. Taxonomy (NCBI): domain Eukaryota; kingdom Metazoa; phylum Arthropoda; class Insecta; order Coleoptera; family Histeridae; genus Hololepta; species Hololepta plana. The sequence goes on from OY968839.1 coordinate 2,391,638, forward strand.
AAATAATAATGCGGGCGTCCGGTACAACACTTTAAATGCGGTTTAGTTGAAAGTTGAAGAAGTCGAGGGACGCGGCTAAAGAAGAAAAGATAATGATGCGAACGCGTTTCATGCCATTATCGTCGACGAGAGGGGAAATGAAATGAAAGGAACTACGCGAAGAAAAGGAAAGGCTTTGAAGAAAGAGGAAAATCTTTACAGAAAAGGAAAAAAGAACAGAGGTCTTTAGAAACAAAGAATTGAATTTTCTTTCGTCTTGAAATTAGCCAGTTAGAATTTCCTAACCGTCATTCTTCCGATTGGACCGCGTTTTAAATTTTAAAAGATTGGGTAAAATTCGCGCGTTCTCTTGGAGATCGATGAAATACCAAAAGAATCGATTCGCAAAATCGGGGAAATGCTGAATTTTAGATTCTCTTCCCAAACCTGAAAAAAAGAAACTGAATTTGTCTTGTTTCTAACTTGAAATCGTTTTTATTCTTGTTTCAGGGTCCTCCACCGCAAGGTGGCCAAATCAAGTTCACGATAGCGGACACGTTGGAGAGGATCAAGGAGGAATTCAATTTTCTGCAAGCTCAATATCACACGTAAGTTCATATTGCCTCATTTCGTAGTTATTAATTAAGTAATCGATAGTTGAAACGGTACCGAAGACGATTAATAAAACAAAAGAATTGGCAAAGAGGAAGACGGCGCGGGGCGGAGATGCAAAATTGCGAATGATTAATGGCTTTTCCACTCGCGTCTTTTAGCGAGCGCTTTAATGGCAGAAATCCTCGCCAACGATAGTGATAGCGATCGTCCGTTATTCGTTTGTAACAAACCGCGCTCGTATCCTTCGGATGGTGACTAATGGATTTACCATTCGACTTTGCGAATCGTTTACTGCTTTTGTTTCCTTCCTTTTAATAATAGACCGCGAATCGGATCGATTAATTGCAACTTCTCTTCTTTTTACAGGCTAAAATTGGAATGCGAGAAATTAGCGAGCGAAAAGACTGAAATGCAACGGCATTACGTCATGGTAAGCGAATATTTTAACTTTAACCACCCGAACGACTTTCTGTCGTTGTTGACCGCACTTTAATCGTCCCGATTCTTTGCGGAAACTGAAAAAACAAGAATCTCCTTCCGTCGAGCGCTTCCCCTCTCTCTCTCTCTCTCTTCCATTCAACTCTCGCGTCCGCAATTGCAATTTCATTCGTGGCAACCGTTCGCAAAAAAGCGACTCGCGGGGCAAAGGAGTGTGCGAGAGTGGATAATCGTCGACGACAATCGAGCGAATAATATAAAATCTGCACAACCGACGGACCGGCTAATAATAGTTGGAGCAATAACATTGCAGGCGCAAAGAGCATCTGGACGATAAACGAAAAAAAAAAACGGCAAAACGACAACAACAACAACAACAACGAAGCTCGAATTTATTTTCGCCCGAACTCCCCGTCCCGTTTTGCGCGTATTCGAATTCGGATTGGCGCGTTTGTTATTATCGTGCGACAACGCGCGCGGGCGAGAGAGAAACAGGAATCAGAAGAGCGAGTGTTACAGTCGCAAACAAAAAAAAAACGAAATAAAACCGACGGGGAAGCGTTCCGGGGGATGATGGGTGGTCGATGGGCAAAAAGAGAGCGACGGCAGGGCACGTTGGCGAGAAAAGGAGGATCGACCGTATCGATTACCGCCACCGGGGACCTCGACAAGGTACTTGTCACGTCTGATACAAGCGAAATGGCTCTGTTTATATATATACGCGTGTGTCGGTGACGGTGGTGGTGGCGGCGGCAGCAGCAGCAGCAGCCGCCACGGCTTCTATTATTATTGTCATTGCCCTGACGGGTGCGGCCCGGATGTCAACCGTACACCCCCGTCGCCACGTGTACCGAAAGCTGATGATCGACAACCGCCTCAATCTTCGATTCCGTTCGCTCCAATGCGGCGAAGTTCCATTAATCCGGACTCAAACTGGTCGAGATCCGGATTTTATAATCATGCGGACTGCAATTTTAAACCTATCTCATCTGAAGATTCGGCGAGTCAAATGGCAACAACATGAAGAAGAAAAAAGCGCGCACAAAGTTGTTTAACGCCGAAGATCGATGGCGGACGAAAGAGCGTTTAACACTTGCACATGATTCGCCCGCGTTTGCGAATTCTATGCATCGATCACAATTAAAAGCGATCCGCCGACCGGAATTATATTATCGGTTGTTGCCTATCGTTGGTTAGTGTCGACGATACGATTACTTACGGGGGCGACGCTTTTGCCGACGCCCGTCCATCCCCCAATTTCGGCGAAACCGCATCTGATCGATTGGCCGTGAACGATAGCGAAATGCCAAATATTCCGTGTGCCACAGCCGAACAGCGGGAATGAATACATAACATTAACGCAAATCAGAGGTCGGTTAATAATAATGATAATAATAATACACCGTCGGTTCTCGTTTTGTCGTGCTGCTCATTTGAAATGCGAAAATTAGTAGTTGGTGCGAAATGATTTAGTAGTAACCGTTTATATTTTTTGCGATTTTCTCTCGCAAAAAAGTCCCCTTCGCCGAATCAATTTTATCAAGATGTGTAATTGGCGAATAGTGTTTTTAAGTTGTACTTTTTAGTTCGTCTTTTATTGTAAAACGAATTCGCCGATTCGGATAACTTTTTATTTGACGGCTGCTGCAAATTGAAGAAAAAGTCTCCATTATTAAATCGTCTTCGAGAATATCGAGCATTTTCTTCTGCCGCGGCAACTAATGCAGTTTTCTCATTCGTTATCCAGATATTTCTACGTCTTTTCCTCAATTATCTCTCCCCTCTCGTTTCGCGAATGGCTCCGCGGATAATAATAACGATTCGCATTGTATCAGCAGCGGCACTCTTTACGACTTTAAATTGATTTCCCTCTTCGTCCCACTCTTCTGTATCTCCTCTCTCACCCTCTCTCGACGGGATCCAATTTCTTTTGATTAGTATTTAAATCGAAAGCCCTCCTCGTTACTATCGTCGGCTAAGGAAAAAAATTGCGTAAAAGGACAAACTTCAATCTCGTTTCGATGAAGAAAAAAAAAAGGAGATTTCCCCCTCATTATCTAGAGAATGTTCCATAAAATCGTGCATGATTTCCCAATTAGCGACTGGTTAAACGGATAAAATCCAGAAAACACGTTTGAACAAAGAGGGAGCAGCAAACGCGAATATGGTGGATGCGCCGGGCCGAACGTTCGTTTTCGCTGCGTTTGTTTCTTTTGCGGCCACGATTGCGGAAAGCACGGTTACAACAACAATTAGCTGGGGCCGTCAATCAATCAAACGTTTCCAACGCTGATGGAAATGCCAAAGAAGAAGAGAGCGAGAGAAAATTCAACGACTCGGCATTTTCTACAACTTTCCTCTGTTTCTTTCGGTTATTACCAATTGCAATTCACTTATCATCTCTTCATTTCCGGCTCATCTTTTACCAGTCGGACCGAAAGCGACTTTTTAAGAGGGGTTCAAATCGCTTCTTTATTCGCCGGTCGTCGACTTTGATTGATCGCCCGGTTACTTTTTGAATGGATCTTTTGTTGTTGTCGGGCTGGGAGAAAAAAGAGGAAAAGTTCGGTTGACGCGGTGTCCAATCGAATTATTGATCGATTAATTAAAAACGAAATAGGGAATCGATTATTTTTTTTGTTATTCAATTTTCGATTAATTATTTTTCGAAATAGTTTTTTTTGCAAACGACAGACAATATTATAAAATAAAAAGGAACGTTTTTTTCCGCAATTATTCCAATTCGATTCTATTCAACTTTTTTGCGCAGCAACCCCCTCGAAAAAAGAAATTTCGCTCGATGTTATTATCATCGTCGTCGTCGTCCGACGGTCTTTTAATTAAAATCCATAAAATCGGTGTCACCCGTTTATTATTTTTATTATTAAGCTCGCGCAAAACGAAAACTTGATAACGGATTTTACTTTCTTCCCCCCTTCTTCGCCGGCTGATTTTGTTTTTCTTACAATGGAAATTTTCCTTATTTGTATTCTAATTTTCCCTTTTTTTCTTCCCTTTATTCGACCCACAACAGAAAGAAACTTCCTCGATGCGAACGTGCAAAAAGTTGGTCCAACTTTCCTTTAAAGATTCGATTCTTCCGCGTGTTCTTTTCTTCCGATTCCTCATTAACTTCTCGTAATTGTTATTCTTGTTGTTTTAGTACTACGAAATGTCGTACGGCCTTAACGTGGAGATGCACAAACAGACTGAGATTGCGAAGCGTTTGAACGCGATCATAGTACAAGTGTTACCGTTTCTGGCGCAAGAACACCAACAGCAGGTGGCGAGCGCCATCGAGAGAGCGAAACAGGTGACCATGACCGAATTGAACGCTATCATCGGGGTAAGTTAATCAGTTGATCGTGCGTTTTCAAACTGTCTTTCTCTTCTCTCTTCCTATATTTTGTGAAAACGATTTATTATTGTTATTTATTTTTTGGTTTATTTTGTGTAGAAATTTAATTATTTTTGTTTTGGAATTAAAGTTCTTTTATTATTATTATTATTATATGATTTGGATGGTGGTAAAAGTGATTGAGAAGTCGAAATCGATTTGTGTTTTGTTTAAGCGATAGAGATTTCGATAGAGGATTCCTTTTTCGATAATAATATTATGATAATTAATCAATGAGATGTAGATTGAATTTTGTCTATTCATTTGAAACCTTGACGCATCTCTCGATGCCGATTAAGACGATATAAATAATGAGAACGGTGACGGATATAAAGTTTAATGTCTTTGTTGTTGTTTTTCCAGCAACAACAACAACAAGGTCTACAACAGTTGCTTGTAAGTAGTCCGTGAAATTAGTACTTATTAATACGATGATTGGGTAGATTAGATTAGTTTGCGTTAACTCTTGGCTTTTCTTCTGTTCTCTCGGTGTCAAATCCCCCAATCAGCTTCTTTGCCCGTCCGATTAAATCCCTTTCGATCCTCCGCACGATGCATTAAAAACAAAAAAACCGGCTAAACTAACAACTTGCACGTTCGCCTAACACACGAAGCACCTTTCGACTTTTGCCGCTAGTAACGAATTATTGTTTGTTTTCGATGTGTATCTCTCTTTCGCAATCCTTCGCACAAATTGCGCGTCGCATCCTCAAAAAATCGCCTCTTCTTCCAGCAACAGATCCACGCGCAACAGTTACCGCACGGCACGCACGGCCCCGGTCTGCCGATGGGCCCGCACCCCGGACTACCCGGCATGGGACCGGCCGCCGCCGGCCTCCTCGGCTTCGGTGCCGGTCTACCCGGTGCACCGTCCGCCCACGGCGGCGTACCCGGCGCCGCTCATCCGCTACTCAAACCGGCCGACTTGCACGCGCGCGAACCCGCCGAACTGAAAGGCGGTCCGGGTTCCGCGAACACCGAAGAAAGACTGGTGAGTGACTTTTTGCACAAAAACAAAATAAATAAATATCCATTTATCCCGATCGACGATTTTGTAGTTGGAAACGGGGATCAATTGTTGGAGGCGGCTGTTTTTGAGCGCGTATTGCCGCTTGTCTTAAGACGAAATTTATCGTTTTCAGAATTCCGTGTCGCCGGGCGAACGGGACAAATACAGGACGCGATCGCCCGCGGACGTCGAGCAGGACGTGAAGCGGCGGAAAGAGGACAAACTGGGACACGTGAGTGCTAATTGAACGCGAACGCGTTCCGTTCTTCCGTCTGTGCTTTTTCCTTTGCGGCGATTTAAATAAGAACGAATCGAATCACTATCGACTTTTTCAAAACTCGCCAAATAGTTCGCAAACCGTCTCGATGACTCGTAAACTAGCCCTTTAAGTTGACGCAACTTGTTGACGAAATTTCGATTGCCGCAAAAGACTGCGGCGCGCCTCGCGCTTCATTCGCTCGATTTCAGGTCGATCCAGTTTTTCGTACCCTTTTCGCCCTTCCGCTCGCAAGGCGCAATTTCGCAAAGTGTAATGTCGCTCTTTTCACCGCCACTATTCCGTCCCCCGCAATCCACCTCCCCGTAATCCGTCCGCCGAGTTGTCGAAGAATAAAAGAGAAACGGGAGGGGGGGGGCAACCTTCACGGAGTCGAGCGAAGGGCGGCGAAAAGAGTAACACCGAAAGGCAGCACATAATATTATATACGGGGGCAGCGAAGGCGACGGCGGGGGTCGGCGACGGATCGAACGAGATAACGAGCGCGATGTTGAACGTGGTGGAGAAAGATCGGGAAGACGGAGCGAGAGATCGGGATAAGCTGGCGAGGGACGGGCGAGGAGCCGGGCCGAGATATAGAGATGATTGAGACAAATACGTATGTGTGTGTGCGGGGAGAGAAGGATGAAGGCTGAGCGAGGGGTGGAAAATGAATTGGAAGCTGCGACTACGGCGACGGCGGCGGCGATAGTTGGGGAACCTCGAGGGCGCGAATCGTCATTTATTTACACCAACCACCACCACCACCGCCGACACCGACGTCGCTGCCACCTCCTCCGGTGGCGCTCGCCTCTCCCGCCCTTGCAACGCCGGTAGCTCTTTAGCTTCATCCGTATCGCTCCGTTTCGCCTTGTTACAACAAAACATGGCCGCCACTTTGTCAACGGAGCGGCGCAACGACGAGAACAACAACAACGACGACGATATCGGCGTCGTCCTCTTTTTTTCGCTCTTTTCGCTCTGCTCCCGCCCCCTCGCCCCCGCCGCATCATCCGCTCTTGGGATCTTGCCCTTTCTCCCGTCCGTGCTAATCAAATAAATTGGCGGTAGGCGAATTAATATTATTCGCATCGCGTGTCGTCGTCATAATTTCTCTTCGCCCATCCGTCCATCCGAGAGGGAAAGAAAGGAAAAACAATCGACCGATAGCAATTAACGATAATTAACGACCCTCCTGTTCGTCTTCATCGTAAGACAATAACGAACCAATTTTTAAGTCTTGCGAAGAAATTGGAAAGAAACGTGTCGACCAAACGAAGTAGCGACGAGGGTGGATTTTTATGCAAGAGCGGCGACAACAAGCAAACACGTTTCGAAGTACCGACCGAAATAATAATAATAACGAAATAGAAGAAGGAATGTCGAGGAGAGAAGAGATGGATGGATGGTTGGATGGATGAATGATTAGATCGGCGATGGGAGAGGGTTGGCTGAATTTTTTCCCTTCTTCCTCGACTCGGATTGATGAGCGGGGACGGGGGTTGGTTCGCCCGTTAACGAAAAGGACGAGGAGGAGAGCGCACCGGAAATAGGGTTAGGAATGTGGCAACGAAAGGCAGAGAGAGAGAGAGAGAGAGAAAGAGTGCGAGAGACGAATTAGAGGGCGAACGGGGGGAATCGAACAGGGTAAAAGAGTGATTACCGACGGGGTAACGGAGAGAGTCGCTACAGGATAAAAGAGAGAGTTGAATGGAGTTGAAGAGAGATTTCAACAGGGCGAAAGTGTGAGCTGAACAGGATAAAAGAGAGAGTGAAATGGGGGTGAAATAGAGACTGGAATAGGGCGAAAGAGAGAGAGAGAGAGAGAGTTGTATGGCGAAAAAGAGTGTAAGAGGGCGGAGGAGATGGGAATAGGGGTTAAAGAGCGGAGAAAAGAGATGGATGTGTGTGTGTGTGTACGGGGGAGGGTTGGTTCTGCAAAACGGCAGACGTACGGTTACGTATATGCAATAATAATAATAATACGTGCCATCGTGTAAAGAGATGACGCGATGAGGGGTTGATTGGTGTGTATGTGTGCGATGGCGATGCTGCTGCTGGTGGTGGTGGTAAATATATAGGAGACACGGATGTTTGAGTTTTCGGGGCAGAATCGCGCTTTCGTTGTAATTGAACGATGGAAAAAGGGGGATGATGATGGTGGTGGCGGTGGCGCGGAAACTGGGGAGGAGAGAAGGAAGATGGCGTGGAAGAGCGAGAGACGATGATAGCGTTATTGATGATGATACCAACTTATAATAATACAATTGTATTGCCGTGTATTTGTGCACGGAGATTGATGGGAATATTTTCCGAGGGGGATTGGGGACGTGGACGTGTTGGAGTTGGGAATCGGATGGCGTCGTAACAGTTGTTCGCGCGCTCTACAAGAGTCATCGCTCAATTTGCAGCGATAATTAAAATACATAATGCACGTTTTTCGCGCGAGTCTTGTCGCAACATCAAAAAAAAAAAATGGGCCGCCAAACTACTGTCAAAACAACGATAAATTTCGCGTATAAATCATGCGAGAAATATAAATTGCCCGCGCAAAAAAAAAATGATAATCAAACTATGCTCCAATGAAAAAAGTCGACAGGGAAAGCTTCGGAGGGCATTCGTCGAGCCAAAGACTCGCCTCAAAAATGATTTTTTATCGTTGTATTATAGATTAGCAATCAGAATTTTGTTGAGTTAGAGCTTGGTGTTCTATATTGGCATGATTTACTCTCTTTGAGATCAGCTGGCCAGTGGTCTTCGCGGAGTGTTGAATTTGCAACGTACAACATACGCATTCCAATTCCATAGGTCCAGATTGGTTTTAGGATAGTTTTATAAATCAAAATTTGGTTTTCAAGTGGTGATTTTGAGTTTTTCCCCAATAACCGATAAAGTTCTTTCATTGTTAGATGCTTTCTGACTTTGATTACGTACTCTTTCCACGTCAGGCTGGAATCTAAATGAAAGCGCAGGTGTAAAATTGTTTGCTCTTGTTTAGATTCATGAAAGAAAAAGAAAAATCAAATGCAATTTTTATTGCAATATATCGCACAAAGAATCGTAGAAACCAAAAAGTATGATGGTTAATTAATTCGCAATCAATTGCTCGAAGAAAACTTTATGCATAAACTTTATAAAATGGGCCATAATTCGAAAACTTCTTGTTGTTACGTTGAAAGTTACGCGTTTCTTTCCATCATCATCATCATCGATTTCTAATTCATAACGTTTATCCGGCCTAATTAACGTACATAACACGTATTGTACGGGGGTCAAATAATTAATGAAATTATCCAAATAACAACGGTAACACCAACTAACAACAACGACATCGACCGACACCGACTAACAGCGGAAAGATGATTGAATAATGGCATTAGAAAATTGACACGTTATCGATCGATTCGCGAAACAAACAACTCGCACGTCATATTAACTCGATAACAATCGTTATCGGTTATTAAATATTCAAGAACCAACGGAGGCAATCGGTTAAACAGAGACAAACCCGTTGTTTTCGCATTTAAAAATTGTGAATGAATGAAGAGATGATTTTCCTCTGGACCCTTATTGATTCCCCTTAATCTGCCTCCGTAGACGAGGCAAACGAGCGACGACGACGACGATGGTAGCGATAATTTAGTTAGATTGATAACGGCAAAGTTCCAACTAGTTCTAGTGCACGCGCGGGACGACGAGACCGTTTAATAAAACGGTTTTAATAAGGTTCCACGTCGGAAATAAACCCGAAAACAAGACGAGGAGAGTAAAGAATAAAAATGAACGAGGCAAAAGGCGAATGGATAATAAAGAGGGTGTAAATATAATAATTGTAATGGCTTAAAAATTAAGCGTCTGGTTACGCTCTCTTGTCGCTCGCAACAATAACGGCCGAGAGTGCAATGAAGAAATCGCAACCGGGCAAATTTAATGGTAATAATATTTAATACGAGAGCTGAGGTTACGGTCACTTAACGAACACCGTCGACTAAACAAAACGAACGACTTCCTTTTCGCATAAAACCGTAGAAGGAGCAAAACGAGCGACTAATAATAATGGAAGAAGAGGAGCAAATAATTTCGAGCGCGAAATTAGTGCGCTGCCAGAACTAATTTCCAAATTAATTTCCATTGTTAACAACAAGCGCACTAACAAGAAACGTGCACCTAATAGGAAAACTAGATAATTTTTTTTCGCTTAATCCGATCGAAATTAAGATTTCTACTGGTAAACCGTCGACGCACCGGAAAGAGAACGTTAATGATGGACCGTTTTCCTCGTTTATTGCTCCGTCGCTTTTTTCTTATGGGTGGTAAAGATAGATCATTTCCATTAGTCCCGTCCCCAGGATTATTTATACGATTTTAAATGTTAATAATGTGGAAGACGAGGAACGGGGAAGAGGAAGGGCGCGCATCCGGTTTAATAAAGTCTATACGCACAAAATTGAACACGTGTAACAGATGAAGGAAGATGAAGTTCCTTCTTTCGCTCTTGCTGTTACCCTTCCAATAAAAACTAAGAATGACACAGGAGAAAATCAACCAGAAAAGGAGGGAAATAAGTTGGTGACTTTTCATTTGTCGATTATTAAAAGGGTCGAATCGTTTCCACGTGTTTTATAGGGTTGAATCGCACATGTCCGGCACGTGTTTGAGAGTAGTTTCCCCATTTAATAAAATTCACCTCTTAATAACAACAACAACGGCAACGATCCTATCAGCAGCATCAACGAGCACTGAACTGAAGAATTAAAAAAACATCTTGCAATTGAAACATTGCCAAAGAAAACGATTCCGAATTGAACTTCGAATCGGATTTTGAATCGTATTCGGAGATTTGTTTGTTGAACAAATTCCTATCGAGAGAGAAAAATCGATTGGACTTTTCGAATCCGATGCTTACAAAAAGGAAGCGAAGAAGTGAGTGAGCGAGGGCCAAATTTTAATTTCAAATTCGTCGCCTTTACATGTATTATTCGTATACATATACATATATTGGTTTTATGGCCTTTAAAGTCCGTGACCTTTTTTTCGTTTTTATTTTTTCTTGTTGTTAATTTGTCGTTGTTCTGGAATCAAAATTCAATCAACGAACCTCTTTCTTCTAAATCATATTGTTGACCATTCAAAACTCCATCTGTATTGTCACCAGACGAACGAAGAAACGATGATGATGACGACGTGCGATTAGATAACGTTATATAATATTCAAATTAAATTTACTTTCTAATCGCGTTAAATCTTTATGGTTATGACTAACGACCAAATAAATTTAATTGAACGGCATCGTCTAGGCCAAACATTCGAGATTTCTTTTACGAGAAGTCGAAGATGAATCCTTGTTTTGGGTTCGACTTTCCTTTACAATTCGTTTGGCAATTTGTAAGTGCGGCATAATTCCATCCACTTGATTAATTGTGGAAGTAAACATTAGAGATCGATTAATTAGAGTTCAAATATGAGTTTTACATTGCGATTCATTCATTTTTGGAGATTTTTTTTCCTTAAAATTTTGCACTTTTATAGAAGGGGGGACCCTTCTCTCTTTTTACATTTTGCACAAAATGCAATAAACGTATTTTGGAAGCCAGATACCTTCTTCGTGAACGCGAGAAGACGAAAACTTTGAAAAAGCAAAGGGACGCCGGAAAAATTCTCGTGTGCCTAACACGAAGTGTCTTTTATTGGAATTAATGTTTTGTTTGTTCTTATTAAAAATGTAGCGATTGTTAAATGATAAAAACGTATCATTTACGTGGAAATTAATTTGTTTAAACGAAGGACAAACTTGAATATCGTAATGATGATGATGCCTTAGCGCGCGCTGGTGGATAATGTAATATTTTATTGATGAAGGCGTCATACGCTCATTATTTCTTCGTGTATATAAAACGAAGGGCGACAGTAACGGCGGCAATCGTATGGAAAGAGGAGAGAGAAACACGAGCAGTTTTTATTATGGCACATAAAAGTCACAATCGATTTTTAATACGTTTAATGGAACAATTTCATTTTCTGTTAGTATTATCAGTAATAATGATAATAATGACGATGATGGTTATGATAATAATATTACAATAATAACAACAGCGAGGAACGACGATAGGCAACGACAAAATTAAATAAAAAGCAATGCGACGGTTCAAACTTCTATTGCCATTTATTGCGATTTATATTTTGCATTTATCGGAGGAATTTTATTGATAACAAATCCGTCCAAGAACTGGATGGTCAAGCAACGTCGCTTTGAAAAAGTTGGCAGAAATCGATGGCGATGACACGATTATTATTTTACCTGGCGTCAAATTAATTATTTAGAGCGACGATTACAAAGCGATTATTCCGATGGCAAAGTAATAACGGCAGACATTCGACGGACGGTATTTGATTAATTTGAATAATTGATCAGTTCCAACGGTTTCTTGCACTAATAACGCACGTTACGCCCGTTAGAATGGAAAACGTAAACCACAGAGCAGAAGAAAGGAACGACAATAAACGAGGGCGTCGCGGAGGCAACTTGGAGGAAGAGGCGAGTCGAGATGCTAAAAATAAAAGCGGTTTCCTTCGCGCTTTTTCTCCCACGATTTCGTTCGTTTTCATTAGCCGAACCACGTCGACCGAAACTGCTGCCGTTGCCGACTTGCCGACTCGGGGGCTCACTTTATTATGCACCCGCAGAAGAAATATCGCTAACAGTTACCGTTCCATCTTCTCGGATTAAAATGGCAAAATTGCAGATCGTTTTCTTGAACAAATTACTCGTCAGCAATTCGCAATTTCGTCTAATAGAGATGATTTTAATTTGAAAGTGACCAATTTGTTTTGGCGCAAATGAAGTCCGTCCACTTCTTATTTTAGGATGGAGCAATAAGTTCATAATAACAAAGGCCTCGCGCGTCCAGGTGGAGGCCGCGTAGCGATCATTCTTCTTCGGCATCGTCCGTTAAGTGTATTCTCATTACGAATACCTAAAATATCGCTTCGATCATCATCATCGTAATAATAAACACGATCTTATTGCACGTATAGATCAAGTGTTAAGAATCCGCTTTGATGTTGCCGCTTATAAATTACAGAAATTATTCGCTAATTGCCAAACGCAGCAATTCGAATCGCGAAGACATGAACACAAGTTCCTTTTGCTTGCAGGAAAGCGACGGCGAGAAGAGCGATCAGGATTTGGTGGTCGACGTCGCGAACGAGGTACGTGAAACACAAAATTGCACTTTTCGTTTATTCAATTTGCGTTTATTCTTTGTTCAATTAGGAGGCGGCATCGCCGCACACGAACGGCGAACACCCGTCGCTCTCCGGCGCCGGCGAGATCCGGGAGAACGGCAGCACGAACGGCGACAAGATCAAGATCGAACGGCCGCCGAGCAGAAGCGGCTCGTCGTCGTCGCGGAGCACGCCCTCGTTGAAAAGCAAAGACGTGAGTGTGCAATTTGCCTCGTTAACATTTCATCGTACCGATTCGTCTCCCACTCTCTCGTTCCAGGAGAAACCGTTGACGCCCGGCTCGAAACCGCGATCGACGACACCGAACTTGGGCGCCGGCCCGGCGGGCGGCGGCGGCGGCCCGAAGGTCGGCGCATTGGGCCAGTACCCGCCGTACGCGGCGTTGGCTGGTGCACGCGGGCCCGACCACTTGAGCCCGTACAATAACGTGCCGCAATCGCCTTACGGACGACCGCCGCTGCTCGGCTACGACGGCCATCCGCACAGTCGGACGCCCGGCATGGCGGCGAACGGCATCGGCAGCATACCCGGCGGCAAACCGTAAGTAATTTAATCGACGAACGACGTGGAGACGGGAAAGTTATCGTTCCTCGTTTCGTTTCAGTGCCTATTCGTTTCACATGAACGGCGAGGGTCAATTGCAACCGGTGCCGTTTCCGACGGACGCGCTGCTCGGCTCCGGGATACCGAGACACGCGCGGCAAATCAACACGTTGAGCCACGGCGAGGTCGTTTGCGCCGTGACCATCTCGAACCCGACGAAGTACGTCTACACGGGCGGCAAGGGTTGCGTGAAGGTGTGGGACATCAGTCAGCCGGGCTCGAAGTCGCCCGTCTCGCAATTGGACTGTCTGCAACGGGATAATTACATAAGATCGGTGAAGCTGTTGCCCGACGGTCGGACGCTGATCGTCGGCGGCGAGGCGAGCAACTTGTCGATATGGGACTTGGCCAGTCCGACGCCGCGCATCAAAGCCGAACTGACGTCGAGCGCGCCGGCCTGTTACGCGCTCGCGATCAGTCCCGACTCGAAGGTGTGCTTCAGCTGCTGCTCCGACGGCAACATCGCCGTGTGGGACCTGCAGAATCAGACGCTCGTGCGCCAGTTCCAGGGGCACACGGACGGCGCGTCGTGCATCGACATCTCGTCGGACGGCACGAAATTGTGGACGGGCGGTCTCGATAACACGGTGCGCAGTTGGGATCTGCGGGAGGGCAAGCAATTGCAGCAGCACGACTTCAGTTCGCAAATCTTCTCGCTCGGCTACTGTCCGACCGGCGAGTGGCTGGCGGTCGGCATGGAGAATTCGCACGTCGAGGTGCTGCACGCGTCGAAACCGGACAAGTATCAGTTGCACTTGCACGAGAGCTGCGTGTTGAGTCTGCGGTTCGCCACTTGCGGCAAATGGTTCGTCTCGACCGGCAAGGACAATCTGCTGAACGCGTGGCGGACGCCGTACGGTGCCAGCATTTTCCAGGTGGGTTTCACGAATTCGAATTAGTTGTTAACGCTCTCATTTGTTAATGCTATTTCCTGATACCGTTTATTTTGCGTTTTAGAGCAAAGAATCCTCGAGCGTGCTGAGCTGTGACATCTCGACGGACGACAAGTACATTGTGACGGGCTCCGGTGATAAGAAGGCGAGCGTTTACGAAGTGATATATTAAATAAAACTGAGAGTAACGATTACGTGCAGTTCGGTTTCTGTTAAATGTTTCAATGATCGACGACGAAACGTCATCCGTCGTAGGATGAACTCGAGCAGTGATTCATTTCCTTTAATTTGATTTTAAAGGGGCCAGCAGATTTCAATGATCAAAAACTGTTAGTGGGACAATTTGTATAGTGTACAAACTACAAAGTGACTCTTGAGCTTAAGACGCACATTTTATAATAATAAAAAGAAACAGAGAAAACTAAAGTAATCTAAGGGAAAATCTTGACAAAAGAATAATAATAAAGAAATGCACCATCAAATTAAATAATTATTTCTTAACGAAAGGCATAAATGGATTAACATCAGGATCGGTAAATGCGAACGAGATTTCGATGCGAGACTTGTGTTTTCGTTTTAAATTGATACGAAAAGGAGGAAAGAAACAAAAATAATAAAAAAACTAATGCAAATAACTATGTAAATGTTTCTCATTTAATTTCATTTTCTTTCGTTATAAATATGTTACTTAAAAGAAAAATTTATATATATATAAATAAAAAAATATTAAAAGAGAATATTGATATAAATTAATTAATTATCGATTGGTAATAGGTAGGAGATGGAGTAAGTGCGAGCAAGAGCATGATAGAACTGTTGATGGACGACGATGATATTGGCGAGACTGATTTTAATTTTTCTTTTTCTTTAATTACATTTTTATAATACGGTTCGCGTTATTTTTCTGCACTCTCAAATGTACATTTTCTGTCGCTCGTTTCCATTTCTGATTAAGAGCAAAGATATGGCGATAATTACATTTTACTTTAACGATCCTTTTAACAACGTTCTTCTTCGCTATACAAATAAATTAAAACAATAACGAATTATTATTATTAATTTAAAGAAAAAGGAAACTTTTAAATGACGTTTACGTGCAATAAAGTATAAACGAAGATGAAATAATAACGAGCACAAGTGATTATGATTATTATTACTATTATTATTGACTGTTTCGATTTTTGGCTTTTCTTTTTAACTTCTTCTTTTTCTAAATGTTAACAGTGATTATTCCACAAGAGAAATAATTAAGGGAAAAATAAAAGAGAAATACAATAAAAATGAAATGAAACGAGAAGATTAAGTAGCATATTTTTCGTAAAATAAATAAAGAATATATTATAAAAAAAATTATTTATTGCTTTTATTTATCGTTATTTCAAAAATCCCTTTTATTACGCCAATTCACCTATTTTGCCACATCTGAAACGGCGATCGTTTAGAAATTACGTAAATCGGTTGCACAAGTTCCAATTGTTATGCAAAACGGCTAACTATTACGGGACTGTTGGTTATCAGTTAATTTAGTTAACGATGTATTACAACAACAATCGTGATTATTATTAGCAATAACCGCAATTATTATCGTTCACGATTAATAACAACCTATGCTTCATTTTCTAAACGTAAGATCTAGCATTTCATTATAAATGTTCTTTGTTTGCGGTAAAGAGACGCTTAACATCAATTTTTATTTAATTAAATTAATACATTCCATTTAGGAAAAGAACCAAATGTTTTTAAAACTGACGCGTTCCAATAGATAGCGCTGCATGTCTCTTTCCTAATGTATTTACAATATTAAACTTTAGCACAAATTGCTGGTGTATTCCAAAACGATAACAATCAATAATCGTTCAATTAAATTGTTTAAATTATTACAGCAATAATTAACAAATAGTTGGACATTTTCGTGAAATAAATATTACTTCCCATTTTGATTTTATTCGTGCGCCAAATTATCATGCGTTTGCAAGCAAAACGTTCATAGTTGTCGTCATTAATTTATCTAATTAACGGCATTAAGAATTGATCTTCAAATTTGAATAATTAATTTTATAATTGGCGCTCGGTGCCTAGCCCACATAAAGTCCCTCAAGCGGCACAATCGCAAACTAGATTGACAAGGCAAAGGAGAGGAGATTTCCATTGGTCGAATGTGGAAGATAGCAGAAGATAGGGAAATAATTATAAAAATGGTGGTGGTTTGTCGTTTTCCACTTAACATACAACAAATATTATTTTGCGTTTAACATTTAATTAACCAAAACCGCGACGAAAAGGAATCAACAATGGTTCGAATAGATTTACATTTGATACGATAACGTTTAAGGTACGTGATTGATTAAACGGATTGTATCGTTTGAATCGTCATCATATGGGTGTTAAATACAGGTGCCATAGTTGTGTTGTCGAATGTGTATTTGGGTGTTGCATATATACGTACACAGAAAACGTTCAGTTTACAATTTCTTTCGTTGAGTCCGGGTAATTGCGGAAAATGAGAAATTTCCACGTTTCGCGAGAGAGATTCAATACGACGATGGTACGTTATAAATTTCATGTTCAATGTTTCACGTACGTTCAGTTTAATTGGATTAATTGACCATCTGTCAGTGTATTTATTGTACGTTGATTGTCTTGTTTAAAGCACAAATTAATGAAAAGAAGGCGAAATGAAAAGGAATTAAGTACGATCCTTTAAACAATAACTTAATGAATATGTTTGACATCAAGCAGCAACAACATGTGACCTGTTTTGTATTTATTTCGAAATAATTACCAATCGCTTCTTTTCTTCGGGAATTTTCATTGTGAATAAGCTTATCTGCTTTGTTATTTATTTGAAAATATATTTGTATTTTTTTTTTCGTTTTCAGGAATGTACTCCAAGGCGGACATATGATGACTAATACAATTGACCAAGATGAGGAAGCTTAAATTAAACATGTGCATCATAGTGAAGAGTAAATTAAGAACTGAGCATATTTATGTATAAATGGAATATATGAATTCATAAGAAATGTCTGTAATGGAGAATAACAGATATATAGTGCAGGTATATGTTGGAGCACTATCTGCTCTATATGAGGCATTGTCTGTTGAGGCAAGCAAACAGACCACAGCAGAGGAGATTGTTTCATGCATTGTGGAGAAGTTGTCACTGAATGAAAATGCTGGTGGCAGTTATGAATTGGCAGAGGTTATTGGTAATGCATTAGGACAAGAATGCAAGGAAAGAAGTTTGGGACCAAATGAGAGTCCTGTGCAACTAATGATGTTATGGCCAAAATATAGATTAGATGAGTCCAGTTATAGATTCTGTTTGAGAGAGAAAGCAAATGATTATGCATGGAAGGATAGCTTTGTGATGGATCCACAACTGATCAAGGATTACTTCCATCGTTTTTTATATCAACCAAAGGATAGGGAATATCCTGATTTGTGTCAGTTACCAGACTTGAACGAGAAGACTTTGTTAGATAATCTACGTGCGAGATTTGTAGCTGGACATATTTATACCTATGTGGGGTCAATACTGATTGCAGTTAATCCATTTAAGTTTTATCCACTTTACAATCCAAAATATGTGAAACTGTATCAGAACAGAAGACTAGGACCGAACTTACCGCCGCACATTTTCGCCATTGCCGATACCGCTTATCATTGTATGTTGAAGGACCGCAAGAATCAGTGCATAGTGATCAGTGGCGAAAGTGGCTCGGGGAAAACCGAGAGCACCAACTTTTTATTACATCACCTAACTGCGTTAAGTCAAAAAGGTGCTCACGGTAGTGGCGTCGAGCAGACAATTCTAAGTGCCGGGCCGGTATTGGAAGCTTTCGGCAACGCGAAGACCGCGCATAATAATAATTCGAGTAGATTCGGTAAATTCATACAAGTGAACTATAAAGAGAACGGCATGGTACACGGTGCGGTCGTCCAAAAGTATTTATTGGAAAAATCGCGAATATGCACGCAGGGACGATTCGAAAGGAACTATCACGTGTTTTACTATCTACTTAACGGAGCCAATTCGCAGGAGCGCGAAGCCCTGCATCTGAAATCGCCCGAACACTATAATTATCTCAACCGTAGCGGTTGCACGATGCAAGATCCCACCGACGAGAGCTACGAGTTCTCGCGATTGAAGCAATCGATGGAAATGGTCGGTTTCACCGCCGAGAAACAGCGACGATTGTTCTCGGTGCTGTCGGCCGTTTTGCTTTTAGGTAACGTCGAATTTCAACCGCGAAAGTCCGCCTACCATCACGACGAGGCGGTCGCCGTTAAGAATCCCGACGTCGTCTCCATCATATCCGGCTTGTTGCGCGTCAAACAGGAGACGCTGTTGCAAGCGCTAACGACGAAACGGCCGAGAGCTTCCGGCGAAACGCTGGTCATCAACTATCGATTACCGGAAGCGATCGCCAGTCGAGACGCTCTAGCGAAGTGCCTCTATGGCGCATTGTTCGATTGGATCGTTTTGCAAGTGAATCACGCGCTATTGGCGAAAAAGGACACGCTACGGGAACATCAGGGCAATTCGATCGGCGTACTGGACATATTCGGCTTCGAGGATTTCGGCTTGTGCAATAGCTTCGAGCAGTTGTGCATCAATTATGCGAACGAACATTTACAGCATTATTTCAATCAGCATGTGTTCAAGTACGAGCAGGAGGAGTATAGGAAAGAAGGAATCCGATGGACGAACATCGATTTCATGGACAACACCGGCTGCCTGCAATTCATCGAAGGGAAACCGAACGGATTGTTATGCCTGCTCGACGATCAGTGCAAGTAAGTTTGTTTTTTTTTTGCAAAAAAGCGCAGATATTACGACATGAATCACTTAATTGATGAGTTACTACTATAATTAGATCGAAGTAAATGATAGTTATATTATTACCAGGAATGTTTGCAAACATTTTCATCAGTGGCGCCAATGTACGTAATAAATTTCCAAAATATAGTATGGATCAATTGATAGGATAGGCATTATCGAAATCAATCTTCGCTCTTTCTCGCACCTTTTTAAGGTTTTTCATTCTCGCCGAACTTTTTATAAGTTATTTACTATCCAAACGTTACGATTCCATTAATAATAACAGCTCATAAAGCGGGGATTAGTCATTATACGACGCCGCGATAATTATATCAACGGTTTAATATAACAATCGTAATAATAAACAACGCATAGGAATAAACGACGGGATGAATCATTTATTACTGATGGAATGGTCCTCATGTTTTTATTCGCTTCAAGTTTCTCGTTCGTTTGCATTACGCCTTATAAACGAAGACTTTTTGATATTAATTGAAATGAAAAGGAAAAATAAAGGATTTTTTTATAAAGTTGACCGTATTTGGTATGGCAGTAGTCGTTTCGTAAACGCGACTGGTTGCTTTGGCCTTGTTAAGGCCGGGACTTTTTTTTTCGCACACACTACTCTACTACTACAAACTTCTCTAATTGCGAATCTCCCAAGCAAAGAAGAGAAGTAATCGTGCGTTGCGAGAAACCTTCGCACCTTTCCATGGACTGGTGTCGATTATACGTGTTATAATCGAGTTCAAAGGATCATTTTTCGAATGATTCGTTTCCCTGTTTTTATAAAGATTTTCTCTTTCTTCGAGCCAGATAGTAAATAATTACGTTTTGCGAATGAGCGCTCCGTAATTTAATTAGAATCGCAAAAAGAATGAAACATTTACGCGCTAAACATTCTTTAGCGGTGATCTGTTTCTTACGCTTAAAAAAGAAACGATTAATTAATTGCATCGAATGGTGCATAAACAATTAGGTGTTGCCTTTTATTTTCCTCGCTTTATTATTAGATTCAATTCCTTATTATTATACAACGGATCAGAAACGAATGCTTTTTTATTTAAATTTAAGACGCAAAAATCGCAATTTGTTTTTATTAAATCTCTCCTTTGCAATAAATAATTATGCGAATTTTTAATCGGAAAAAATAATCTAATACCAATAAATTCCCTCGCAGTACATATAAACTTCTTTAATGGAAAACAACTTTGTTCCTTTCAACTTAACATTTGAAAGACTATTTGCAATTCGACGTACAAACATTTGTTTTTATATTTCAGCTTTCCAGGAGCGACGTGCGAAACGCTATTGCAAAAGTTCAATTCCGTTCATAAGGACAGCAAGTTCTATCAGAAGCCGCAGAAGAAAGAAGGTGCGTTCATCGTCGTCCATTATGCCGGCAAGGTGAAGTACCAGGTGTCGGAGATGCGCGAGAAGAATTTGGATCTAATGCGACAGGATATTGTCGGCGTGCTGAAGAACAGCTCGTTGGCGTTCGTCCGTGAACTCGTCGGCGCCGATCCGGTGGCCGTCTTTCGATGGGCGATCGTGCGCGCCTTCTTTCGCGCCTATTTCGCCTTCCACGAAGCCGGACGCAAACATCGGCAAGATCGCGTCGACGGCAACAAGAACAACGTGCAGCAACGGTATCACAGGAACCACGTGCCGAACGATAACATTATTAGGTAGGTAGTTTGGTTGTCTGATGACGATAATGCGAAGAAGAATCGCGGGATTTTGATCCGTATGTCGAGTAATCGATTTTTCTGGCAGCGTTAAAGGAAATGAGATATTTGTTTTGGCTGCGGTCGCTCAAAATTATTTGCTCGATTCCAATGAAACGGACGTATAGAAAAGATTTCAAAATCAAAAGTTTTTTTGGTTTTCTCTTGTGGGTAATTTGGTATCTCTTTAATTCCTATAGCCATCTAGTAACAGTTTCTGCGGTGAACCTCGCAGTTAACAGAATCGCGTAAGTTTTTGCAAAGAGGTTGCAGTTCCTCCTTTAAAAAGTTTTGTTTTGTTCTTGAGAAACGAATCGTTTTTCTTTTTGTTTTGAGTTATGATTTGTACTCCTTTCGTCATTCTTTAATCATTATTTAAGTTTGATCTTGGATGGACTACTCTTAAATACCAGAAACATGTTGAACTCTCATTAGCGAATTAGTTTATTTCATGGAAGATGATGACGATGTTGCGAGTCAGTTGAAAATGTTCATAGAGGGAAAGCGGAATCAATTTTGCCCTTTCTTGCCTTTCTCAGTTTATGTTCTTTTCTTCATTCAACCATCGTTCCTCATTAGATTCATATAGAACGTGCATGTCAATCGAAATGAAGATGTTGTTGCTCTTTCTTGGTCTGTGTTGCATGCGAAAAATTGATGGTGATCATTATACCAATTTAGCCGTTTATTTGAATTTTTCTATGTGCGAATCCTTAATTTCAACTTTATTTATTTTTTTGTTACCGTACCTTTTTCCTCCATCGGATAAATTTTAGCAAGCAACGGCACACGATCAATTTGCCGCGACGCGTTGACAACGAGTACACGCAGAACCGGCAGAATGTCTTGCAGCAGCAGCAACAGCGTTCTCGAAGCGTAATCGGGTACGCTTTCGGTAGGAGCAGCAGCGACGACGACAGGCGACGAAAGGATTCGATCGGTGGCGGTCATCCGACGGCGAATACCGCCGCGTTACAGCGCGTCTTGTGTCCGGACGAGGCGCGCGTCATGCAAAGAGCGAATCAAATTGTTCAGTATGTAACCGTCGGAGATGGTATTTTATTTTAGGGTAGCCTGGTGGTGGTTGTGGTGGTGATGGTCGATAATGTTATTTATTATAGGCGGGTGGCGGTTCGTCGAATTTTCCGCTTCTTTTATTAGATGTTGCCAATAATTACCGTTTATTATTGTGAAATTATTATATGAAAGAATTGCAATCGCTTGCGACCCATCGCGTTGATAATGCATGGATGCGGTGCATGTGAAATGCCGAGAATTGTAAGTGTAACGTGCGAGCGAGAGAGTGAGTTAAACCGACTGTTAATTAATTTGCTTGCTTTTTTGCTGTAAATAAATCAATGTCCAATATCTATATATAATCAGGTTTAAAAAAGAACTATTTAACCACATACATTGTAATTTTACCTTCTTATAATGCTCTCTTGTTATCGTGCAGGAAGAACAAATCGTTTCGGCCGAGGGAACGCGGCAAGAAAGGGCTGAAGAACTTGCAATCGGTGAAAACGTTGGCCGGTCGTACGGGTATCACGTCGACGAATCAGCAATTGGGCAAGGCGCGTAAGCAACCGCTAACGGTGACGGCTCAATTCCAACAGTCGCTGCATTCGCTGATGGACACGCTGAACCAAGCGAATCCGTTCTTCATCAGATGCATCAAATCGAACGGTAACAAGATACCGAACAAGTTCGACGACGAGACGGTACAGCGACAATTACGGTACACCGGTATGTTGGAAACGGTGCGGATACGACAGGCCGGTTTCAATGTGCGTCTGACGTACGACGAATTCATACAATTGTACCGGATACTGTTACCGAAAGGATTGTTGAGCTCGCAAACGGACGTGCGACACTTCTTGGCCACGCTCAATTTAGACCGCGACAATTACCAACTGGGCAGCAGCAAGATATTTCTGCGCGAGTCCGAAAAGGAAAAATTGGATTGTAAATTACATCAGCAAATTATGGCGAGCATCGTCACGTTGCAGCGCTGGTTTCGAGCGTGTCTCGAGAGGCGACGATTCATGCGGATTCGGAACTCCGTCGTCTTGCTACAGAGTTATTGGCGAATGTATTTGGTACAAAAGAACGTACGTTACTACGCGGCCGCCATCAAGATACAGAAAACGTGGCGTGGATACGTCGTGAAGAAGTGGTTTCGAAAGTTCCGCTCGGCTCTCGTACATTTTCAAGCACATTGCAGGGGTTTCAAGCAACGGCAAATTTTGCTGGAGTGTAGGCATAAAGTGCAAGTAAGTATTGTTAACACTTCGACGTGGCATCTCTTAATGAAATCCCCATATCTTTCTGTAGGCTATCAATACGTATGTTACCAATAGTATGGACGAAGGATTCAAGAGCGATTATTTCTCCGACGATCTTATCGAATTACGAAAGCAGAGGATCACCGGATCGGACGAGTACGTGCTGCATTATTCTCTCCATAAGTATCTATTCGATTGCTGACTTCTTGGTTATTGTTTTAGGAGCAGCGGTTTCGACGAAATGGAGACGTGGAAGAACAAGCAGCTACTGAGATACACGCAATCGTTGCCAACGGTCACTTCTTCCGGCGACTCGCCGACAATCGCAAAGAGCAACATGAGGTATGATTTTGAAAGTTCTTATGATATTAAGTTTGGTGTGTTGCCTAGAGGATTGACCTGCAGCAATAATTTTAATTTTTTCTAAAGAATCGTGCAATTTGAGGGGATTTTGATACGATTTTTCAATCGGACTAATTATTTGTCGCTAATCTGTAGAATCGAAATTTTAATTATCAATTAGTCTTCTGCAAAATTAACTAAAACTTAACGGATCTACTCCATTGTTCGGCGTTCAATTAACTCAGTATATATACGGCTCGCCTGAGTAGTAACTGTTGGAGGTGTGTGTCTGTGATGGCACAACTGAACATTGATCGCTCTAGTCTGTATCTTAGGCAGATCTGCTCAGTAGGTGGCGTCACGTGGTCGATCCAGTAGCCATGGACATCTGGCGTTGCCGCAGTCGGCTGCGTCGCACGGCAGTGATCCTGGTTCCTTGAACGTCCGCCATTTCCAAATTTGGGGGGTTACGGATAAGGTTATTTACGACACCTCCAGATAAAGGCACTACGGAACGTAGTACGCCATTCTTTTAACACTTTCCTACTTTATTTTAAACAGCAGAAACTATTTCTTACTGCGGTCTCTCTCTAAGCAAATTTGTGATGACGGTCTTTAATAATTCGTTTTGCCTTATTTCTTTTGTAGGACCGAAAACGTTAAACGCGAGGGCATATTATTAGATTCGACGTTAAAGAAGAAGATCACCAAAGTCCATAAGACGATCGATCTCTCGGATATCGATTACACGCCGCACCGGAAGGGCAGCAACGATTCGATCGTCTCGCAGCGCAGTTTCGATTCGCAGCACAGTTCCGATTCGCATTCAAGTCCGACGGTGCGAGAACTCGACAAAGAGTCGGCGTCCACGACTGTCGCCTCCGCTACAGCTGCTTTATTACGCAAACAAGACTGGTCGTCGACGAGCACGAAAAGCGAAACGGATTCGGAGTGCGGCATAACGTTGTCCGCACCGCCGATCGTTGGCGAGAAATATTCGTCGTACGACGATTTTGCCGTCGTCGACGATCACGGCAATAATAACAACAAACGTAACAACAACAACGACCAGAACCTCGTCAAGTATCATCATCGTATCCCGTTTAAACCTCATCCGAGGTACTTGGAGAACGTGCGAACGATTAACGATGGTCTACTCAGTCTGGCACCGATACGTAGAGGGGCGAAGGACAATAAGGATTGGCGTTACGACATCACGAACAAAGACAACGAGTACAATTATCTCGGTTACGATAAGACGCCGAACAAGGCGGAAGAGATATTGGGGAAACCGAAAGTGCCGATACGGAATGCACGAAAGCCGAAACAGAAACGGAATTACGTGAGAAGTTTGGGCGAGGAGGTGACCGACAGCGTGTTAGACAAGACGTTATTGGGCACGATCGACGAATCGCATTCAGATCCGAAACAGACGGCTGCAAAGATCGACGAAATAATCAACGATCACCTGCAACTACCCAACGACACCGAATGGAACAAGAAAACGTTGACGCCGAAACGGCAACGTTCCGGCGTTGCGCCGTTAGATTTAAAGAGACGCAACAGCGATCCGGCGACGACGGTGCCGAAAGTTGGCGAGCACACGCTCGAACGTAACTTTGATCAGTTCCAAAAGTACGGCATGTTCTCGTTTGCCGGCCATCGTTTCCGTAAAATCGGTAACGTCAGCAAGGGCATCTTGTGCAACGTATGCAAGAACGATGTCGACGAATTCAAAATGCCCGGTTTCAAATGCATCGATTGTAAGGCAACGTTCCACACCAAATGCATACAGAACAAGAGCGTGATGTCGATGCCGTGCGATTTCCGACAGCAGAATGCCAATAGCGAACAAAAGTCGGGCAGAAGGAAACACAGAAAGCACTCGAGAGCGCCGTACGATATCAAGAAACCAGAGGTCCAAAGCAAGTTCAGTTTAACGGGGACGTCCGAGTTCACCGATCGCGCCGATCAAATAATTTCGAGTACGACCGAATTGATCTCGATGCAGGATTTCATCACCGACAAGATACTGAAAATCGAGAGCGAGGCCGGCGAGAAACCGAGCGACGTCGATAGCGTGTTCAAGCAAGCGTTACGCGAATTCAAAGATAATCTAATTCAATTCGCGGCGAACAAGAACGGCATCGAAGTGTACAGCATCAAGTACAAGGATCTCATAACGAACTTTATGCAAGCGATGGAGACCGTATGTCAACGCCAGCAAAAAGATAAAGATTTCCCGGTGACGATGGGCGTGAACGCTTTCCGCGGTTTCATGGACGAGTTCATGACTTCGCGTATGGAAGCGGAGAAACCGAACAAGACGAAACGGAAGAAGGAGAAGAAACGGAAGAGCGAGGATACAATCAAATATTTAGGTCACACGTTCCTTTTAACGATCATAAACATTCCTACCGCGTGCGAGATATGTTCGTCGTTTTTCATGTGGCCAATCGAACGCGGACTGGTTTGCCAATCGTGCAAGTTGACGTGTCATAAAAAGTGTTACACCAAAGTGGCCACGTGCCTTAAAGACGGCAATTTGACCGGCGACCGCGGCGACACCCACAAACTGTTCGGCGTCCCGTTGACCGCATTAATCGAAGACTGCAACATACCGTACATCATCGAGCGTCTATTGGCGACGATCGAGATGAACGGCCTCTACACGGAGGGCATTTACAGGAAGTCGGGCGTCAGTTCGAAGGTGAAGGAGTTGAAAGTGCGAATGGAAGAAAGTCCGGACGACGTGAAGTTCGAAGAGTATCAAGTGCACGTGCTCGCATCGGTGCTGAAAGGTTTCTTGCGAGAGATGCCCGAGCCGTTGCTGACGTTCGAATGCTACGAGAACTTCATCACCGCCGCCAATATGCTCGACACGCAGGATCGCGTCTCCACGTTATACGACATACTCAGAAAGTTGCCGAAACCGAATTACGATCTAATCGAACGTTTAATCTTCCATCTCGCCCGCGTCGCCCTACACGAAGAGATGAACCGCATGAGCGCCGCATCGTTGGCGATCGTGTTCGCGCCGTGCATATTGCGTACGAACAAAATGTTACCGGCACAAGACAGTTTGCACGATATCGCCAATCAGACGCAATGCATCGAGACGATAATCAACGAGCAGATGCGCAAGATGCGAGCGACGTTGGACGACATCGACACGTTGGACACGGCGTGTCAAGCGGCGGCGAAACGATTGTCGTCGTTGCGCAGTTCGAAGATCTTCACGCCGGACGACTTCCTGCCGCCGGCGAATCAATCGTCGCAGCAGAACGTCGAGGACGAGGAAACGATACTCGTCGATCATATCCAGGAGATCCAAAAGGAGAAGGAACTGTTAACGTCCACGTTGCCGACGTTGACGCACGCAACGTCCGACGACGACATGCTGTCGACCGATGGCGACGGCAGTTTGGACGATATCTCGTACGTTGGCGAGCAGAGGAAGCCGAAAGGACCGATCGTGCGATCGGTGTCCGGTGGCGATACGCGACACACGACGATATCGACGAAACTCAAGCGACAATCATCGTCGGACGTTAGTTCCGTTAAAGGCGTCGACGAATGCGAGGATGCACCAATTATGGTATAATGTTAATTGAATTGGATAACGATTAGTGTATATAAATCACAATATTATGATGCATATTTATATAAATATATATACATACACTTGCATATGTAAAGTTTCTGTGAAGAAAACGATAACGAGGATAATGTTAACTATTACTGTTTTATTGGTACATTAATGAGAGGGAAATTATAAATATTATATATATATAAAATACATATTGTTCTATTTTTATGTATAAAATTAAGTGTGATACTCTATATACATATATCTCTCTGTTTCTCTCGAACGTTTATATGAAAGCAAAAAGCAACTGAAAAGAAACTGTTTCTATAATTGATTAGTTAATCGAATTTAACTTTTCTCTCTCTTCATCTCTCTAACTTTTTCCTCTTACATTATTATTACAAAACGTTGTTATATGCAGAAGAAAAAACATGTTAAAGCCAAATGTATGAAAACACGTGTTTTTCCCTCTTCTCTTGCCAGAAAAGCGATCCTCTTTTCCATTGAAGCAAAAGTGACCCGCGGAGGAGAGAAAACGTGTACGAATTTAGTTCTTGAACGATTATAAAATTTATTTACAACTGTTACAGCAAATTGTTCTCGTTTTTTGTTTCTTCAAATTTGTATCCTGTATTTACGTTAAGGATTTTTATTATTGAATATCTATGGCCTTATTAATCTGTTGAAATCTGTTCTACGCAATCACAAGACAAATTAGCAGTTTTAACAAAGATGGTAATTAAGCCATAACGATTTGCTATTTTGTTTAATACTCGTTATTATCGATCGATTTCTAGCAAGTAATTTTGTTAATGCTTCGAATATCGAAACAATTCACAAGTTTATTTCTTTTCACGATTTCTTATCAATGATCTACCGTTATTTAATTGATAATATAGACTATTTTCTTGTTGAATAGGTCGTGCAATAATTAATTGAAAGAACGCGAAGCTTTAAAATACTTTTAAATTGTATTTGAATAAAGTTGAATTACCTGTAACGTGTCGAAAGTGGAATTTAAGTTTTGATTATTGTTAAGAAAAAGCGTCGGGAAAGAAACGCCAAGTTAAGAAGAATCATTGCTATTGAATTTGTTAATGAGTAACTATTTATTTATGTATCAAATCAAGATAAACGTTATCGCGTTTTTTATTATTAAGGATTAAGAAAATCAAAAATGAAATTTATTTAATGGCAAGAAACAGTTTACGTTCACTTCAGAAAATGTCTATTTTATAATAATCTTTAATTATAAATCGTATTCTCTAATTTTCCGTTTTCATTAAATGGAATATATATTTAATGTACGAACGAATGTGAAAGAGATGCGCGTTTTCGTTTTTAGAATGTAAGTTATTTATTCGATGTGATAAAGATTAAGGAAACGAGAAAATAACAATTATGTGAGTGGAAAAGCTCATTAATTTCTTTCCATTTACTTCTAACAAAAGCATTGTGTCAGCATTTAACAGTTTTCTTATTATATAAGAAAGCGATTTATTTCTCTCTTCCACATTTTCTCTATCATTTTATACTTAGTTTAATCACTTTTTTTCTATTCGTATAGCTTGTAATTTCTATTAGTTAAAAGAGTCACTTTTTATGATTTATATAAACGAATGATAGGAGTAAGAGAAGATTGAAATGCGATTAAATTAATTGAATAACCAACCAGAAAACGATCGGGTTGATGACGATGAACGATGATGATGAAGCGACAAAAAGTAGAAATCAATCCGATCGCGATATTTTTTAATTATTGTAACTATTAATTATTGTAACGTAATACAATAAAAAAAGTATTCCTCCAGATTGTATAGGTTTCTTAAATAATCGTGCTGTTATTCATATTGTTGTGTGATGAAAGGATAATCTCTTTGATGATGATGATGGCATTCCTATTTTGATATAACAATTAAACTAAACGAAATATAAAGAGAAAACTAACTTTTTTCATCGTCGATTCGCACTGACCGTTTAATTTATTTATTATAATCATTTGTGTACGTTTTTCCTTTTTCAAATGGATTCCAATCTTATTTGCAATTGTGCGTTTTGTTGCGGGCATTTCTTTTGTATTATTCTTGTTCTTCTTGAAACGTGACTGAAAAAGACAAAACTATATAAATTTAAAGAACCAGAAATGTAGACGAAAAACTTGAAATTATAATTGTAGTTTATTTCATTTAATTGTAATCATTTTTTTATAAATTAATTAATAATTGATTATTATAAATAAAACTATGTACGATAATTATTATTATTATTATGAATGTTGATTAGCTAACTGTTTAAATTAAAAGATGAAAAAAAATAAGAATATCTATACCAAATGTTAACAATAATTACTAAATTGTTTATATAATTATACAAATATAAAATAATTCTTTGTAAAAAAAAAACAACGTCTTTATCGCATTTTACCGAAGATGGTCCCTTTCACGATGAATTCCCTCATTAACGCTAATGGCAAATTACTTATTTTTACCGGGAATCGTGTGTCCTTTTACCGACACGAAGAGCAAAAGGTGGACATTCAACTGAAGACGTCGCGCCAAATCGATAAGCTTCAGATAGTTTGACGTACGATTACGACGAGCGTGGCCGGAATTAATGCGTGTGCGGCAAAATAATGATATTAACCGGCAGGAAATTGTCTATAAATTATGATAAAATTCATTAGACGCAAGAAGAAAAAAAAAATGATCGAAAACCGAGGCGGTGAAGAATGTTAGCAAGTCATCATGCAATTTCATAATAATCCTAATGGCTTCATAACAAAACCTTAACCACCATCGAACAAGAACCTCGATCGCCCTCATTCGAAGACCGCCGCCTTTCCGACGATGACCCGTCGCACGTCGCGCTATCGGGACCTGCACACGATCAAACCGTTGATCTACATCGGGAACGCGACCGGTTTGATGCCGCCGTACGACTTCCGCAACGAGAAACGCATTCAATCGCGTCTCTACCTAGTCTACGTCGTCTTCGTGATCGTCGTGCACGCCGCCTTCGGCACGATGGCGAGCTACTATCGGATCCGCGACGTCTACGCCGCCTTGAAACCGACCATCGTCGTCGTCGATCTGATCGCGAACGTGCTGGTCACCGTCAGTTTCGTCGTCGTCATCGCCAAACTCGTCCTGTTCAAATCGCGCGATTCCGACGAACTCTTGCGATCGATCGTCGTCTACAACAGGAAAATTAACGTCGCCGCGTGCAAAGCGTCCGGACGCAATCATTTTCGCGCGGAAATGTGCGCGTACCATTTGCTCTACGTCGCGTACGTGATCGCGGACGCTTACGTCTGGGTCGGCACGCTCGGTTTCGCCACGTTTCGCCACTATCTGTTCCGCGATGTTCAATATTACTACACGCTCACGCTTTGCTTCCTGATGCACAACGTCGCGTTGATTATTCGCGATCGTTTCGAGCAGCTGAACGTGAAACTCGAGTGCGACGTGACGCTGGCGACGAGGATCGCGGCGATCGCGGAGGTCGGCGCCGCGCGACGTGCTGCCGGCGGCGTGCGTCCATGGAAGCAATGGCAGGGCGTGAAGGAGGCGATGGGATTGTACTTGGCCCTGTGCGAGATCGTCGTCGGCTTCAACCGAGTCTACGGATCCGTGATCGTCCTCATGTCGATGAACTTTATCGTCGGCCTCTTGCAACCGATCAACATCGGTCTGGTTTATGCGACGTCCAAGGAGGATTTGGACGGTAACACCTACGGCAGCGAGCTCGCCGTTTTGTGCTTTCTATGGGCCAGCATTTATGTCGTACGTAATTTCTAGCAGTATTATTTCGTGCGTTTTTTTTTTAGTTTCAAAATTGCGCTAAATGAATTTGTCGTACGCTATTCGATGGAGGATTCTTGGCTCTAGAAGACAGTGAACATTTCCGACAACCTTAATCGGGGTTCTAAAGCCGCAAAATCGACGTTCGTGCCGTAGATGGCGACGATGCCATAGCGGAAAGCGCCAAAAAGGGTTTTCGTGGTTTAAAGAGGGCGATTTTGACGTCCCGGACCATCTGAGTTTGGTGAAGAGCGATTGAACCACGTTAACCACGAAAATGCGCGAAAAACTACAAGAGAGTTGCTTGAGCAAATGGATTGTGATGAATCAACGGCGGTTGATGAACCAAAGGAACAAAAATCTTCACCGGATAGTCACAGACGATGCAAAATGGCATCCTCTGGACCTGGCGCCTTCAGGTTTTCACCTTTTTCCATCTGGTTCGAACGCTTTGCGCGATGTTTCATTGAATAATGACGTGAATTGGGCGCTTCGTTGAAGGATTTTCTCGAGTCGAAGCCGGTAGATTCTTGTCGCCGAGGCATCGAGAAAGTTATCGCACGTTGAGAGAAATATATCATTGAGTAATTCTTCTTATTTTTTGTTTAAAATTTTATAAAAAATTAACCTAATAATTTATTATTAATTTTCTTCGTTCGATTTGTCCGATAGATATGCGGATGGTCGATAGCATCGTCGTGCGACGACGTGACGGACCGCGGCAAAGAAACGTCCTTTTTATGCTACAAACTAATCAACGATCTGAACAATTGCAGCGATCATCGGCACATCAAAGAGGATCTCGTCCTGTTGGCGAACCTGATCGACAGCCATCCGCCGACGTTCGAGGCGGCCGGCTTCTTTACCGTCAATTTCAAGACGCTGGTCAGCATTTTGGGCTCCGTGACCGCCTACATCGTCGTACTCATACAATTCAAGAATTAAATTAACAATTAAATCGATCTTGGTTCTTGGAATTTGAATTAATTGTCCCTTCGAGTAATTACAATTCCATCGGCATATCCATCTATTAATATTGGATTAACGGTCTTTAAGCAACAAAGGTAATTCCATTTAATAACATCATTTTATCGAACATCGCCAATCGATTCGTCGGCTCTCTCTCTCTCTCTCTTTCCTCGCCTCTCCTCGTTTATTTAATTTTAAACAGAGACAACAGTTAATTGCTTTAAATTAGTCGCTCCCTCGCACGCCATAATTCGTTCAGTCTCTTAATCGCACGAGCAGCAAAACGACTTCCGCGTCGAGAAGCGAAAGGCGTCGCGCGAAGATGACCAAGTACAAGAGCGTGCAATCGATCAGACCGATTTTCTACGTAACCAACCTCATCGCCACGGCACCGTACTACCATTTGTCCTCGGAGAATTGCCGCATCCAGCGATGGCACGCGATTTATTCCGCGACCGTGCTCGCGATTTTACTCGTAACCTGCGCCTGGTCGATCCAAGGCCGCGTCCGGTTCACGTACACGGTGATGACGGTCTCGTCGATCATCGTCGACTTCCTATCCTTGATCGCGATTCACTTACTGAACAGTTTGACCATCGTGAAGTTGGTCCTCTGTCCGAACAACGCGTTCCGCCGCTTCCTGCGCGCTTTGAAAACGTTCGACGCGGACTGCCGCATCCCCGTCGTCGACGGCGTGTCGAAACGGTTCGTCTGGGAGTTCGCCGCGTACCAATTGTATTTCGCCGCGTTCTGCCTCGTCGACGCGACCTTCTGGCTGACCAGCTACGAGGTGCGCTTCTGGCGCTATTACGCGTTGCGATACCTGCACTACTATCAGTTCGTCACGTCGGCGTTCCTCATAATGCAATTCGCCAAGTTGCTCGCCGACCGGTTTCGCTACGTCAACGATCTGCTGGCGGCGAGCGGACGCTCGCCGAACGATGGCAATAGCACGATTCTCGTCGCTTGTAACGACGGCAAGAAAGCGAAACCCTTCGTCGATCACGACGTCGTCAAGCGCGTTCATCGCTTCTGCACGCAACTGACGGACATCGTGGACGCGTTCAACGCGGTCTTCGGCGTGATTTTCCTGTCGTTCGCGCTCGTCTGCGTCGTCGGCTTGTTGGAGCCGTTGAACTTGATGATGTCGTTCGCCATTTCGACCGGTTCGATCGTCAACTTGCCCGGCGGGCCGCAATTGTTCGCGACGATGGCTCTATGGGCGAGCGTGTTTCTGGTGCGTTCGCCGCAAGAAACGGGAAGAAAGTCACATTTTTGCACCGTTCTTCTTCTTCTTCTTCTTCTTTTAGGTGACCACTGTCATGCTGGCCGCCTCGTGTCAATCGTTAAAGGACGAGGCGCGACGCACCGTCGTCGTCTGTCACACGCTGATCGAACGATTGAACCAAGACGATCGACAGGAGCGCGTGCAAAGTAGTTTGACGCTGCTGGCGCAACAAGTCGCCCAGAATCCGCCGGAGGTGAGTGCCGCCGGTTTCTTCGCCGTCAACTACACGTTGCTGTTGAACGTCTTCGGCTCGGTCGCCACGCAGTTGATCGTACTCTTGCAGCTCAATTTAAACGAGTAAGGTTTGCCGCAATTTGCAAAGTCCTTCGACCGAAATCGACGATCGTTAATTAAAAAAAGTAATTGTAAACAAATTGTTACTCGAAAACGGCAACTCATTAGTATTAAATAAAAAGTGATTGCTCAATTTGATCGGTTTTCGTACCGTCTCGTTTTATTGGAATATCAAATTGCGGAAAATTCTGGAGAAATCGTTAGGTTGGCAACATGCACAATTTTCAAACTGTTCTAAAACGAATTGATTATAAATTAATGTACTTGTGGATTGCTTTATGACGCAAGGAAACAAATCAACCGCACAGAAACGCAAAGAGAATTCGCAAGTCGGTTTCGGTTGGGTCAAATGTGAAAACTCAACCGTCATTGATCGCACTGTAGTTAGTTATTCGATGGAAAAGGAAATTAAACTAATTAAATGTCGCCAATTACTTTCGAAAATAATGGGAATGAATTTTACATGAAGCCATTAATAATTACTATTAAAGTTGAAATTAAATTGTACATCGTCATCATCATTAACGACATGCTGATGATGAACGATTCGTGGTTAATTATCGCTTTCGTACGTTCTGACACGGAAGGTATATATCTTCGCCATCAATCTATGTCCGACGAAGAATTGGAACGGGGACGGAGAAAGCCGATGGAATGGAAGACAAAGAAAACTCCATTGGAATCGTAACGATTTGAATAATTAATCTCACGACATAACAATAAATCGATTAGGAATGATAAGCGAAAAGACGATTTTTAGTGCTTTTAAGTTAACGGCGTACTTTAGCAATATTAACGATTGGACCGACAATTCGCTTCTGGTTCGACGAACCGTTAATTAAAAGCGTTAATAATTAAGTAGGGGCGCACAATTCGTGATCAAATTGAATTGGAGCTCGCAATTAATATCAGGCGCGTGCATCTACCCCGGCGAGGGTTAAATAAAATAAACAATAAACGCAACGTCCGAATGTTGCGATGATGAAAAGGGCGAAGGACAAAAAGAAACCCATTTAATTAATAAACGTTACGATAATAAATTACGTTCCGTCCTCCGTCCGTTCGCTTTACACGTCTCTCCGCCGATAAATATCATTCCGTTTTAACTGTTGCTCCGTGTAGCACACGGTTTTTTCGCGTTCACGTGCGATCGAGTGCCGGGGACGAAAGCATGAGCGAATCGCATCGTTGCCAATCGATCTGCTCGATCAGGCGTTTGTGCCAGTTCGCCAGCGTCTTCGGCATCACGCCGCTGATGGACCACGAGAAGCCGGAGTGTCGCCGCGCGCTGATAAGCGTCGCGTACGGTTCGTTGTGGTGCTGCATCGAAATCGCTCTGACCGCGTGCGACTTGTGCGGCCGCATCGGCAATTCCTACAAGGAAATGAACGTGCCGACGATCGCGATGGACGTCCTATCGCTGATCGTGCAAACGGTCACGATCGTTTGTCTGACGATCAAATTGACCGCGTGCAAACGCGCCACGTACGAACGGTTCGTCGTCGAATTGCACCGTTTCGACGAGGGATGCGACGCGGCGAAGCGGCCGCGTCGCTCGTTCTACGCGCAACTGACGCTCTACCACGTCGCGTTCGCGCTCTTCTGCGCGAGCGACGCGTACATGTGGAACAGGCGGTTGGGCTTCCGCGTGTTGCGCGCGTACCTCTCGCGATACTTGCAATATTACAAGATCGTGACGTTCGCGTTCTTGTTCTACAATTACGTGCGCATCGTCGGCGATCGGTTCGCGTACTTGAACGCGACGCTGATCGAATCGGTGACGCTCGCCAATCGTTTGTACTTGATGCACGATTGCGCGGCGCAAGAGGAGATCGCGCGTTGCGGCCAGGAGTACGGCGTGCGGAAGTTGAACGGTCTCTTCACGGCGACGTATTGCGTCGTGAACGCGTTCAACGACATCTTCGGCACCGTCGTCCTGTTGATGTGCGTCACGATCGTCACGGGCCTGTTGCAGCCGATCAACATTGCGTTCAGCTACGCGAAGACCGATCTGTCGTCGCCGCGGCAGACGATGGATCCCGACCTGATCGTCGTCTGCGTCCTCTGGGCGATACTGTTCCTGGTGAATTAATCGACGATTGACGCTCGACTGGTGACTAATCGATTGCTAATTTTCAGATGTGCGCCGTTATGATCGTGGCGCCGTGCGACGCGGCGACGAAGGAATCGCAGAAGACGTCGTACATCGCGCACAAGCTGATCAACGAGTTGCCCGTCTGCAACAAACAGATCAACATGCGCGAAGATCTCGCGTTATTGGCGCAACACGCCTATCAGCATTCGGCCAAGTTCAGCGCCGACGGCTTCTTCAACATCGATCACTCGCTGTTGTCGAGCATCTTGGCCTCCGTCACCTCGTACCTCATCGTCTTAATACAATTGAATTGAATTACGAATAAACTTTCGCTTGCGAAGTATTCGATGTTAAAGTTTGATTTAAAACCGCGAGGATCGTGCAAACGCGTGCTCAAAGAACCCGTAAAGGCCGTCGATAGGCTTTTGGTTCGATTGCGGAACGCTAACGCGCGGCAATTTGCGTGGGAAGCGTGTGCGGCAATTTTGGTGGATGCGCCGGGCGTATTTCTCGCAATCGCGACGAAAACGTTTCGCTTCTTGGTGCAAGTTATTTTTTGCTCTAAGACGAAGCCAAACGGCCTCATTAGACCTTTTAACGCCCAGATATCTCAATTGTTCCCAATTAAAACCGCAATTTGCTTAGTAATTAATCGGAAGCCAATTGCAGTCGATGTTAGCGACAATTATCTTGCACAATTCGATTAATCGTTGGAAGTCTTAGCAAAGCAAGAGGACAAACAGTCGTTAATAAACTGCGGAAAGGAGGAATCGTTCCTTTCGCGTCTCATTCCTGCCAGTACGTGTCGAACGAAGCGCACAAAACAACGAAGAATTCTCTAGTTTCTCGACTTTGCTCTTTCTCCAAGGAGTGCACTAGGTCCGGACTCAATGGCGAATGAAACGGAATCTCCCCATCAAATTCCTTTTCGCAGAGTTCGATCGGATTCCGTCACGCACGAACGTCAAAAATTACGAACAGACAGCGACGTTTCCTTTTGGGACGACCCAATTAAATTTCCTTGAGGTTATTGTTGGGCCGCCGGGGGAATTGATAGCGTGCGAATCGAACTATCCGTTCGTTTATTACCATTTCCTTAATTGCGCTTAGCCGTGATAAACTCTCGGCGGGTTTTACGAGCTTTGGCGTTTGCTTTTCGAAATTAATCGAATTCCTTCTCGCAACGCAATCCTCTTTATTAACATGCAATTGACCTTATTGAAAACGTTCCATCAGCTGTCGGTCGTGCTGAACGGCGACTTCTACTACGACTTCGCCAATTCGCAAATCCCGAGCCACGCGCTGAACAATCATTGCGGCGCGATCCACGCGACGTTCGTCCTGATCCTGTTCGCTTACGGTTTGTACGGCCGCGTGACCGTAACGTACGCGGCGATGACGCCGCCACTGTTAACCTTCGACTTCGTCACCTTCTGCCTGCTCACGTCGCTCAATCTCACGATAATCCTCTCGTCGCGCCGTTTCTTCGCCAAACGAACGCACGCCGTCGTGCATTCGCTGTCGCGCGTCGACAAGAACTTGCGCGACTTCGCCGATCGCACCGGCAAAACGTCGTACCCGTACGTCGTGTTCTTCGTGATCGTCGTCTCGCTGTTGACAATGTGTTTCGATTGTGTCGCCTGGATTTGCATCTTCCGCGGCGACTTCCACTATCACGCCTCCCGCAATCTCCAATACCTGATGGTCTTCGTTAAGTTGCTCTTCTCGCATCAGTTCATGCAAGAGGTGTCGCGCAAGTTGTCGCACTTGAAAGAGTACGTCGTGTGCGTCGTGATCGACGGATACCCGCCGCAGCCGGTGGAGACTGAACGGGAGGAAGATGGCGAGGCGGAGACGACGACCGGTTTGGCGAAATCCGTGCTCGACAAGTGGCAGAGGGAGGAGAACTCGCGGATGAAATCGGCGACGCGGAATTTCAACGAGACGGCGGCCGCGTGGCGCGATCTGTTGGCGACGTGTCGCGCGACGACGATCGCCTTCCACGCGCTCTTCGTCGCGGAATTTTTGCACATGACGTGCCACGCGATCGCCTACAGTTTCGGCAACTTGAGCGGCAGCGTGATGGGGAATTCGCTGTTGCTCGGTCTCCGAGCGCTTTGGAGCTTTTGCTTGCTGGTGAGCACGATTCTGACGTCAATCGAACTGCAAATTGCTCGTTGTTGTTGCAGATTTGGCTCTTGACGTTCGCGTGCACCTGCTCGGAAACGTGCGACGCCCTTGCGCAATTGCTCAAGCACTGCTACCAGTTCTTGCTGAACGTGAACGTTAACGGCATCTACGCCATCGAGCACAATCTGTTTCAGGAGTTCTTCGTCCTCTTCGATTTGATCGACCGGCAGATCGACGGCGCCGACAGTTTCGGCGCGTTTCGATTGAATCGCGCCCATTTCTTCGGGCTCGCAATCGGCCTCACCTCGTTCACCGCTGTTTTAGTGCAATTCAACAGTCTGTAAGGTTATCCAAGAATAAATAGTTGAAAACCAGTTTTTTCGGAGTTTTCGATCGCATGAGTGAATGCAACGACGGGGATTAGAGAGGCGTTATCTAAATCGGGAGAAAGTTGATAACAATAAACGACGATCGCTTGCAGGTACGATGGGAAAAAATGAATCCTCCTAATAGAGAAATGGGACCCTTATCGATTCGAGCGGCTCCTCGTGAATAACATTAAAATGGAATTCCTTCGACGATGCGGGAAGGAGGCGACCAATTTACACGTAATCCATTTAATTCCGCCGGCTCGCTAATTGCCCCGTTGAATTATTAATCGCTGGCAATTTGTCAAATGGATCCGTGCATGCGAAACTGATAGCGATCGCGCCATCAATGTATTATCAATCATCGATCTTTCCCTCGTCGACAACAAAAAGAAACCGTCCGTTTCCTTGAAGCCGCCGCCCGACAATGAAGCTTTCCACGCGGAAACTGCGCCCGTTAACGCTCATAAGCGAATTAATCGGCTTATCGGTACCCAACGTGTTAAACTACACCGGTCTACCGGTACTCTACCTGATCTACGTCCTCCTGCTACTCGCCGGTTTGCTCTTCGTCTCGGTGCAAACGCTAATCTACAAAATACGCGACGAGTACGAACGCTACCTGTCGACGGTCGTCGTCCTAGACTTCGCCTACAACCTCCTGCTGTTGACCTGCAACGCGACGTCTTTGTTGCAAGCGACGTTCTTTCGGCGCCGGCGAATCGTCGGCTTCTTCAGGCGTTTGCACGACTTCGATCGGAGCTTCGACAAGGATTTCGGCGCGATCGAGTGCCGCGCGCGATTCTTCCACGTCGAACTCGTCGCCGTCCACGCGGTCACGCTCTCCTACCTGGCGTACGTCAATTACTACATAACGCGAAAGACCGCGACGTTCGCTTGCTATTACGCGATACACGCGACGGTCAACGCGTACCTGTTGACCGTCGGCGTCTTGCAGATCTACTATTACGTCGCGTCGGTGAACGAGCGGTTGTATAACGTCAACCAAAAATCGCGACGCTACGTCGAACAGTACAAGCTGATGAAGCGGTTCGCGCGGAACTTGCACGAGAGCAAGCTCGCCGCGAGCGCGGACTTTTCGCCGCACCTGAAGAGCCACGAGCAACTGTGCGATCTGTTCGACGCGTTGAGCGCGACGTTCGGTTGGCAGATTCTCTTCCTGCGGCTAATCGCCGCGGTGGCGCTCTTGCGGTCCGCCAACGTCGCCCTCAAACTCCTCTTCGACACGTTCCGCATCGACGACGACGGCGGCCTGACGCTCGCTTATTATCTGAGCACGAGCGTTTTGCTCGCGGTGAGTGCGAACCGTTCGCGATTCGGTTCACGATGAAGGCAAACATTTGTTGCAGACGTTTCTGGTACTCATCGGATTGAGTTGCGGCCAGACGAGCGGCGAATTGCGTAAGATCGCCGCGATCGGTTACGATTTCTACGTGGACTTCGGCGTGCATCCGAAGACGACGCAGGAGGAGGTCATCAGCAGGCAGCTGCGCCTGATGTTCGCGTATTCGCGATCGCGAAGCGACAAGATCTCCGCCGCCGGCTTCTTCGACGTCGATTGCGACTTGCTCTACGCGACCGTCGGCGCCGCTGCCGGCTACGTCGTCGTCTGCTTGCAGTTTCCGTGACGCGTCTTTTTCGAACGGACCACGTAGAGCGCAAACGGTTGGAAGCATGACCCAAATCCGTTTCGCGAAACGATCTTTTCGACTTTTCGTTCTCGCTTATTATTATTGCTGTTGTTGTTGTTGTTGTTGCACAAAATACATTGTTTTAAATTCGCTTTAAAACCGTGTTCTTTTTTTGCTGCGCTTCGTTTATTGCTTTAGCGGCAATAACATAAAGGAGAACCTTGTTTATGGGCGAAATGAGCGAATATATCGTTCCACATATTATTCCATTTTATTTATTTATTTTAATTACCTGCTCATCTTGCCTCCTGCTCGTTCCATTTTTTTCGCCTTTTTAACTCTCATTTTTATCTTTGTTGTTTCGCGATACGTTTCCATCGGTGTGTGGCAA
Source organism: Hololepta plana (assembly GCA_963695495.1). Taxonomy (NCBI): domain Eukaryota; kingdom Metazoa; phylum Arthropoda; class Insecta; order Coleoptera; family Histeridae; genus Hololepta; species Hololepta plana. The sequence continues at coordinate 2,431,828 of OY968839.1, forward strand.
GGTTGAAGTTTGTATGCGTGTTACGAACCTATAAACTTTTCAAAACGAAAATAAAACGAGGAACAAGGAGCACGAAAGCCGTCGATGTCGAAGCTTTAACCGAAAGAGCAGTAAAAATGGGAACAAAGAGCCTCGTAAACGAACGATAGATAACAGAATTGTTTGCGGTTCGTCGTTTGTGCCACCGAATAATGATCGTTGATAATTCTCCCATTATCGCCGACGAAAGTTATTGTTCCGATTAGAACAATTGCGCGACAACCATCTATTTAAGACCGATCCTCCGACGGCCATCACAACACATCCATCGATTTCCTCGCATAGATTTACACAATTCTCTGCGAACCAACTTCTTCGCGATGATCTTCGTCACACTGCTGGTGGTCCTCGTGGCGATGTCGCCGTCGGTTTGCGACGCCACGAAAACCGATTCGGACGAGGTTCGTTCAAATTTCACCCCTTTCACTCTCATTAACAACCAACACCATCGGCATTTTCACGTCTATTAATCGACATTATTTAGAGCGATTGCGGTTCCATCCTTTTGAACTGGTTATGCGACTTGTTCGACTATTCGGAGGAGTGCGACGACGAGACGACGACGGAAGCGACGTCGACGACGCCGAGCGGCGATGGGGCGACGACGGGCGGCGGCGACGCGACGACGGCGGCCGGCGGCGAAGAAACCACAGCGGCGGAGAGATAAACGAAAACGAAACGCAACCTGCTTTTGTAGATTAGTTAATAAAGTTTCGAAATAGTTTCTGTCTTTCTTATTCCGCCGACCGAGCGCGGGGGAGATTTAGTTTCGGTGGTAGTTTCGCCCCTTGATCGTCGTCGACGAAAGAAGAGTTATTCGTCGCCGGCAGTGGTACAGATCGGGTGCGAGCGATCTGGAGAGACATGAGTCAGTTTATTATTATTACCACCATTATATAAAGTTTGTGTTTGCGTGTGTGTGTTTTTATAAGGTGTATGCAGTATATATTAGTCCGTGGCGAGCGACGGAGCCGAAGAATGAAGAACAAGAGAAGGAGGAACGATACGACGACGAACGTGCGTCTGTTGCCGGCGATGATAACGACGACTAGCAGTGATCGTTCGTCGGCGGCGTTCGCGGTGACGCTCGCGGTCGCGCTGATGCTGATCCTGCATCCGGAGCACGCTCACGTTTCCGGGCACCGGCACAACAAACTCCGGTACGGGCAACACGATCCGTTGATCGTCACGCGGTGCGAGGCCGAGTGCTGGATTCGCAACAATAGGAGTCCGGTAAATATTTAGCAATTTGTTCTTTTATGTTAATCGCATTATTCGATTATTTGTTTAATCGAAGTTTGTTGTTATCGATCTCTGGCGGCACAATTAAAAACGAGAATCGAGCGGTGGTTTTCGATTTCGATTTATGTAAATTTCATGCAAATTATGTTTACGACCGCAAGATCCGACCGAATTGATGCGGTGGTTTGTTCTTTCCTCTACCGAAACGCGATCGATCTAACGTTTCTCGAAACCGATCGCTCCGGCAACTTCATCGCGTTATAATAAATATACCTGGAACCGCTTTTTTATTGTTTGGCTTCTCTCGCTGTTATTTGTATTTATTGTTCCCCGACCGCAACAATATCCTATTATCTAATTAAATTATTAAGTATGCGAAATTCGTTTCTCTTCTATACGTCCTCCACGGTTCCGTATATTATTATGCTATTGTTTTAAACATTTAGCAAACGTAAATTGGCGAAAATTGTACTTGGTGTTGAAAGAGTAGTAGTTTAAAGATTAATTGCAGTACGCATTTAGATGGGTTAACGAGAGATTTACTTAATCTAAATGAATCATAATTGATTACTCGGTGGTGATAATTGCTATTTTACACGTTGCGTGTGCCTTATCAGTAATTGCAAATTACGAAGGTGGAATGAATAATAAGTAACAATAATACCCGAGTGAAAGAAAGATTGAGTGCAAGCGAGGAGAGAGAATATGATATGAAGGGAAATAAATTCAATAAGATTTATTGTTGACCGTTGCGAAGATGAAGGCAAAGAGAAAAAAAAGTAAAATAAATAAAAGCAAAGAAAATGAGGAAAAGAAACAAAGACGAAGAATCGGACATTTTTGCTGCTTTCTCAAAGTCGTCTTGCCATTTTAAGATCAATCACAAGAGATAGTTTACCGAGAGGATTTCTGTTTTTGTTGTTTTTTGTTGCTTAATTCCTACGAACTTATCTGCAGCTCTTTGGTGTTATAATCTAATCTTCGTCTCTTTTGCGATATCTTAAAATTTACACACGTCTTCTGTGTGGATTTCAGCGATGAAAAAGAACGTTATGTTATGCAATATAAAAAACAATATTGAGGAGGAGTTTGTTGTCGTTAACATTTGATATTCAAATTCGTCGCTTATATTAATTCATTTCGCATTCTAATTTCAATGTAGGTATTGCTATTATCGAACGAAACAATTTGCTAACAATGAAATTATATAAATTCTCTTCGATACTTCCTCGACTATTATTATAAAACAATCGTTGCAATTAGAGGTAAGAGAAACATTAACAAATGTTAACGCTAAAATAACTTAAAAAAAAGGCGACGGAAGAACACAAAATCGATTGTTGCTATTGCAAAATTTATTAATAGATTGTTATTAATGTATTATTATAAACAATACGATTGCACACTATAAAGTCACTAGTCGTTAAAAATATTTGCAAATTCTAAATTCGATTTGAATAAACAAGTTTTTTTGCATACAACTGTAAAACAATTCTATTTTAATCAATTTCGCTATTTCCAAAAGAAATTAGGATATTTGTGCTTAATGCTCTGCGTCATTAACATCCACTGGCAATGCAATTTTACGACTTTTCGAAACTCCTTAAACATCCAATCTATATTGACTGCATGATGATGATGGTAATCATCCGAAGAACAGTTACGATTTGTACAGAACTTATTGGAGATTTTATAGCTTTTATAGCGTCCGTAAGTGGATCCTTTCCCTTGCAGAAACCCTGCAAAGAAACACTAAAAGTTGTTATTCTGTTGGATAATTAGCGTGTAAATGGTGACTTTTGTTCCGTGTATTCTTCATCCGGATTATTGGCCATAATTACATAATATTTCCATATCCAATATAACATTAAATCAAGGGCAAACGTTATAAATAACAACAATACATTGCCTATTTTCCTCGCCTTTCTTACGATCAGCCCCTCGAGTTATTTCGTGAAATAATAGACAATAATCTATCCAGTTGGACGGAAATAGGTGTGCAATGATCGCTATTGGAATTTAAGGGTTTTCAGCGGGGCTTCAATTAGAAAACCGCTTGGGAGGTTGTCACAATATAATAATGATCCATCCTTATAAATAGTGTAACATCCAAGCGGTTATACGATTTAGTGAAGAGACCCCCGAGAGAAAAGGATATGTACGATGAAGAAAATGCCGCATTAAAAATGCCATATATTCCAACGGCCACCGTTAACCATTTTGCAAGTATAAACAATTTTATGACTTTAAGCAGAAGTATGTGGCAATTTGTCACGTTCAACTTATATTATACCAGGAGCTAAAAAAGAGAATATACACGTGTGGTGTATATGTACGTAGTGATTGCAGTTGAATATCCCATAACCATTTAGTATTGAGGAGGACTTCTTTCTTAATACTACACACACACACACGTAGATAGAAAGACTTCTTTACCCATCGACTCTCTTCGTCGTCCTCAACATCATCTTCTTTGGAGGTAGTTTGCAACATTTTACGAGAAATAAATACGATTATACGTTTTTTACTTCTCCTTCTTCTTCATATCTCTTCTTTTTTCCTACTCTTGTCCTGTTATAAAATTTATATATTAGTCATAATTTCGTATATTAATTGTTTGTTAATAAAAATATATTCCTCATTATCTTGTTTTTATCATCGTCCTCATCATCATGGTTATTAGTTTTTCTTGCACCCATTGTGTATGTGCAAATACTTTATTCGTTCCCGTCATAAGAAGAAATTCTCGACAGCTTTTATTAGGCTGATGGCCTTCATTTATAACAACAACCACCACCAAAGAGGAGGCACTTTTATTTTCTCCCTCGTATCAAAATAATAACGATAATAAGATAAATCACCATTAGTCAATACATTAATTCCATTCGGTAATGTAAATGCAATAAATCCTATCTCCTTAAGGATATTTATAACGATCTCCTTTCCATTATTTAAGCGCGCCACAATCTCATCTACAAGAAGTTCTTGTAGCAAGAAACCGTCGTCGTCGCATCTTCAAAGAAGAAGAGCAGAACGACAATGTTGATGATGCTGCTGATGGTGATGATGATACTTTACGGTACTTGTTCGTACTTAAATAGCAACTAATCGTATATTATAAAAAGAAAACTAATAATACTGCAAAATTGCAAGAAAAAAACTTCTGTTAATGGACACGAGCAATAGTAATTTATTCTTCTTTATGCAATCTCTTTAACCGTACTTACTGCGTTAATTTACTGTAAAGTGTGTTAAGAACCTCCGTGGATGCTCACGAGAACGACACATAACAATAATGCTGCACCTTTTATTGCCATTAATTTCAATTCAAACATGACGGACACGATCATTTGACGTTTGTAATTTTGATTTGATGGTTCATCAACAAACCGTCACGCATTTGGTTTGAAATTATCGATAAAGATGTCACCCATTTATGCGAATAACTTCAGATCGAATGATTTGCATATAATGTAACGGTTATTAAGCAACACAAATTTGATTTTCAATTACAAATGGGTTAAAATTAAAGTTGATTAGCTTCTTACACGCGAAGAAAGAATTACATTTGACTTTGGAAATTAATTCGAATCGTTTAATTGCAGTGCGTGAGATCGTGCTTGCAAAGGGGTAACACCAAACCAGGAGATTGTCCCGGTTCGGAAACCGCTCTGCAGGCGTTCGCTGCCGTTTGCTTGGATGGATGTAAGGAAGATTGGCAATGTCCCGAATTGGAGAAATGCTGTAGGCATCATTGCGGCGTTACCTGTCAGGAGCCGAGCAATTTGAATTCCACGCCCGGTGAGATTGTTGAACTAGATTCCAAGTTTTAGATTCGATTGCTAGTTAAAAGCACGACGAACATCGATCTCGAATTTAACGACGTGAAAGTTGCAAATGTATAAAAAGGATTTAAACGTGTAGGAATCGTAATAATCGAATTTATGGCTTAGCAATAACAGGATAGCTATTCAAGTGAATCTCTGTTAGTGGATCTTTTGATCTCTCTGCACTGTCATCAATTGTTATTGTTAATTTACCAATTATAACGGTCGTCGAGAGGTGAGACATGCTCGTGAAGCATTCTATGCTAATACCGATTAGCAAGTAGATAGATTATTATTATTTTACCGACTTCATCGTTTATTACTAACATTCAGTTTATGAAGCGATTGCAAGCACTTAATTAGCGCAACATTAATTAGAACATTTTACTTATTTTTAGAGAAAGCAAGGGTAAGAAATAATGGAAGAGAAAAGGTAAAATTCACTTAATTTTCCTTTTTCTTTTTTAAGTGATGTACAATTACAATAACAAACTGTATACAAGACGCTTATTACACGTAATTATCGCAAATGATACCGAAACCAACCAGAAGGGAAAAAAGTTGAAGAAGAAGAAGAAAAGGCAAACGAAAGCTTCCTCTCAACTGGTTCTGCGGAATAAAAACATTAAGCGAGAACCAAAAAGAAAAGGAAGATGAGAGAAATAAAGAGCCAGAATTAAATGACCGAAAAAAGAAACACGAAAAAGGAACGGTTGGAAAAAAAGAGCCACACACGTATTTTAACTCGAACGAGAGACACTTCTTCTTCCGTTATTATTACGTTTATCAAAGGCAAGAAGAAAAGAAGAAGGCAGCATAACAAGAAGAAATGATAAACATTTTAATAAGTACCTGTTAAATGGATGATGATATTCCTTTCAATGTGGCAATTAACAAGGACAACAGTAAAAAGGAGAAAAGAAAAATGGAAATGAGTTGGGGACGACGTCCAATCGGGTGGACGGTAATCGATATAAAGGAGAAGTTAAATATCCAAGATGCGGTCGAAAGAAAAAGAAATTTAATCAATACCAACTATTACAACAGAAGTGGAAGGAACATGAAGCAGATGAAAAAGGGAGTAATTAAATTAATAACATTATTACGTAAGAAGAAGAATGCTCCAACTGGGTTCATCAATTTTTCTTCTTTCTTTTTGCCATTCTTTCTTCTTGCTGTTCCATTCCATTTCGCCATTGTCTTATATTTCTCTTTTTCCCATTCTGTTTATGGGTAAACGTGGAATTAATAATGGACTACTAGCTAGGTGGTCTGTCATACTTTTAGCGCATTCGTAATTTGATATTGGCGAAATCCGTTTGGGTATGAGAAATGTATATACGTCGCAAAAACGAACAGAATTGGCATGAAAATCGATGCCGAAGAAGTGAAGGAGAAGGAAGAATAAGCCAGTTTTGCGATTGATTTTACCATATACAGTGGCGTTTGGAGATAACTTAATTACCAAAGTCAATTAATCAATAAGGTTTGTCCATAAAAAAAAAGAAGGGACCACAGGCATAAGAGATGAAGACGACCAAGAACATCGACCGCGTCCATATATAATTATGTACACGTTTAATTGATTTACGGCCATAAAAAAAATCAGGTACCGGTCCTCGTTATCATCGTTCTTTTACGGCTCAATAATCAGTCTTTACCTAATTAATCGAATACTTATTCTTCTCTTGTAGATTTCGGGGGGAGAAGAGACGAAAAAAAGGAAGTACCTTTTTGGTTCGATTCGTATTACACCTTTTTCCTTTTTCTTCGCCGGGTGAAAATAATTCTTACCGGATGGGTTAAAGTACGATATTTATTTCCTCTTCGATAACTGTTCTCTCTCTATACCGGCGGAGGATTATGTTAATAATTTAAACCAACTTTCACCTTTCGGACCGTACCCTTTTTATTATTATTGTTCTCCGTTTATTTTTCTTTTTTTTTTGCTCCTCTCATCCATACGGAAATTTATTTGACGGAGGTGAACAAACCTTGCGAAAGGAAACCTTTTTGTATATCATTTCTTTTTTTTGTGCATTTGAAAAGCCACAAGGATTTGGTTACGAGTAAAGGGGAAGAAAAAGTGGCCCTCGTGTACTCTCCTTTTTTCGTTCGGCAACCTAATGAAACTGGTTTAGAAGCGGAAAAATAATGGCCTAGTTTTTATACGTGAACATACGGAGAAGAGTTATAAATTGGAACTCCAGAGTCGAACGCGAGCGGTATTTGGGGGTCGTCGGTGGAATAGGACCACCGGACAACAACAAGTTATGGTGCAGTAGCGGCAGCAAGAAAGAGAACCAAAAGAAATAATGGTAAACTATCAAGACCATTTCGATAACTCTCTTAACGAACGAACGCACGAAAAGAAGTTGAATCCGTTTCCAATCAGAATCTTTCGCCCGATGATGATGATGATGTGTATAAAGAAGACTTTTGTAGAGAGGTAAAGATGCAAGAGGGTCAAACAAAATAATTTGGTCGGCTATAATTAACATTCTTACGGAATGCCTCCCCTCTATTTGTATGTAAATTTTTATATCATTATTTCCGCAATAACCATCAAAATAAATGGCTGGATCTTTCGAAACGAAGAGATGTTATTGTTCTTAGTAACAAGATCATCGATCGGACTAAACAGCAGGAGAAGAACGAGAAAAAAATATTATTAAAGCTCAATTTAAATTTAATGAATTAATCTAAACCAACGGCGTACAAAAAGTAAAACGAGAAAAATTAATCGTTAATGGAAGAGCCGTCCGTGCATTCGACCAAGAAGAATCGAATTAATAAAATGAAACCAGCGAAATTAACCAGAAATTATGTTATAAGAGAGCGTTTTTTTTTTCTTTCGCTTCTCTCGACATTAATACGAGAGAAAGAAAACGTTTTATCGGCGTTTGATTAATTGATTCATTATAACAAGTTTAATGAATATTTATGATTCCACGTGAAAGAGGAACAAAGAGAGCGAACGACGCATAATTATTACTTGAATAAATACCGAGCGCAGAGAAGGACTTAATGAATTAATTTAAACATATAAAACAGTTTGCTTTCATGTTGTTCTTTGCATCGGAGATCCGCCCCATCGAAATCGGGAAATCTCAAACGAATTAGCGACCCGTCGTCGATCGATCGATTATTATTATTATAATGCGCACATGAATATCGTAATTAAGATCAAGATCATCGGCCGTTTCATTTTTCACCGTCTATCGGGCAAAAGGTGGAGTCGACATTAAAAAAAAAATTAATTCAATTTGACCGATCGAAAAACCGAAAGGAATCGCAATCGGTTAACGATTTTTAATCGTCATTATTGCAAGGAAACAAAAGCGATAATTGACCGTCGACGAGGTGAACAAACTATCGTTATTAGAGCGATTAAATTCAACATTTCCTTCGCACGTCGATGACAATCTCTTAAATTGCTTTTCTGCGATATAATTTCGTTATAATTGTTCCAGGTTTACCGGAGGTGCCCGCCGACGTGACCGTTAGAGAAGGCCAAAAACGGCGAACGGTGATCGTCGAATGGAGACCGTCGTCACTCCGCGGCGACGACGTCGTCCTGTACTTGATCGAGGAACGCCATCACGCCGGCCGCCATCTGATCGAATCGCGGATGACCGAATGGACGCCGTCCGCTCGTACCTCCAAACCGTACGCGCGACAACTGATCAAACCGGGCCGTTGGTATCAGTACCGCGTGGCCGCCGTTAACGCGAACGGCACCAGAGGATTCTCGCGGCACTCGTTCGGTTTCATCGCGTCCACGGGTATATTAGACCGTTACGATTTGACTAGCGTTCGGTTGACGGATCGAATTCCCGCAGGTCCCCGGCCGCCGAAGATACCGGAAAACGTTACGATCGGTCCGTTGTGGGTCATCAATAGTTCGCTAAACGCCGAATTGAAATGGACGCCGCCAACGTCCGATCTGCCCGTGCAACGGTACAAAGTGTTTTGGAGTAGGCGACTGCACGGCGTCACCGCGTTGGATTCCGTCTTGGTGCATCAGCAGACGGTTTCGAAGGTACGAGCGATCGAGAAATGAAGCGACTGCCGCTAGAGAGCGATTAGAATGTATTTATTTTTTTGTTTAAGCGAGCATTTTATTACATCATTCGTTTAATTCAATTGATCGTTGCACGCGAATGCGTTCACGAGTAAGCGCAATGGCAGGCGACGTTCACTTTGACGGTCTCGACGGTCCAAGCGTTCTTCAGACCGTCCGGTAACAGCGAGAGATAAGAGCCGCCGCGCGTTTGTTCCGTTTGCGCCTCGTCCGATTCCCTGCGTTTCAGCACGTGCACTTTGTATGTACGCGGCGAACATTTCGAGTACTTGCTACGGCAACCGTCCTTCTTGCACACGCCGGTCGGTACGTACCTGGGGAAGTAGTTATAACCCAAATCGGCCAGACGGTAATCCATGCCGCACGAACACGAATTCTTGTCGGTTTCTTGTGCCTGATCGACGAAGTGAACAATGTGAGAAACAGTCGGCAATGCGAAATCCAGTACTTACGCCGTTCATTAGGAATTTCAACGGCAAGTTGCTCGCCTCGATCAATTTCCGTTTTATCGAGTAATCTTTAATATTCTCCGACATCAAGTATTGACATTCCTTGGTCGTATCGTCGACGTTGCTGTTGCAAATCTTCTGTTGTTCGTCCATCAACGTAACAAAATCAGGTACTAACTCGACGTTATTATTATTGGCCGTCTCTTCCTTCCAACATGTTGTTGACTTTGTTAAGATGATTAACGTAATCATCGCTACTAATCGCAACTTCTAAAAAGAAGTGAACAAGAATGACGGAACATCGAACAGATTTTAAATTATTAACGACTATAATTAAGATAGATGATCATAATTAAATAGATAGACACCGATCTCGCAGAGACTTACAGCTTTCGTTTGCTCCATTACGCGATCAACGTATTTTCTTCTACGTATCAATCGTTAACTGGTCTAATCTCCGGATAGAAAGATGATTTACAATACCTAATAAAACCACGATCTTTACGTATTTATACCTTAGTTAATGCGATAAGTGTAGGCAGTGCTGAAGGTGACGAAGGTAATTTAATCCCGCGATCCATTAGTAAGTAACAATGCCAGAAGATTCTTTTTCAGCAAGGAATTGTTCAATTGATACTTAATACTTCTAACTGACGATTTATTTTTAGGCCTTTTGTCTCTCGCCCATCCAATTTCTTCAAGGTTGTTACTGTACGTAAGAAGTTTGCCTGAAGGAAATCGGTTCCGGAGGCAAAATTTTCCTACTTTGATAGCCCCGAGGAGGGAATAAATTTGATTTTAAAGGAATTAAGGTGTAAAAAAGAGTGCATCGGCCGGGAATCGAACCCGGGCCGCCCGCGTGGCAGGCGAGCATTCTACCACTGAACCACCGATGCTTGTTAACCAGTCTTCTCCACTTCACAAATATAGACAACAATGAACTACTTAATTACTCTTATTATTATTTTAATGTTAAATTTTTATTGTTTCAGGATCAAACGACGTTCTTATTGCAAAACCTGAAACCGAACGCTTTGTACTTCATTCAAATCCAAGCTCTTTCGCAGTTCGGCAAAGAGCGATTGAAAGGGAAGAAAGCGGAACTGTTTTTGAACACGACCAATTTCGTTAATAGTAAGCGAGACTTAATTGATTACATGATGAAAACATTAAGGTCGACACTTTGTAGACACGGACAATAATATACAATCGGATGGCGGCATAACGAGACGAATTGAAAGTGTGCACATGCAGAAATTGTTTTGGTCTCGTGGCAGTTTGAGGGCTCGCATCGTTTGGAAGCATAAAAGCGAGAACAGTCGATATACAGTCAGTTGGTGGAGCCGTCCATTTAGGAATAACGATCAGAATTATGCCAATTTGAAATTGGTCGCAACCACGATGGTATTGATTATTAAGTTGTACGGTTTCGATTGAATCTCAAGTTAAAGATCGCTTATCTTTTAGGGCTCGCACTTCGACTTGTACGATTTACAATTCAACAGTAAATATCGGGTGAGCGTGAAGGAGATTGCTCTGAATGGAAGCGATAATATGAAGTCAATCCAAGATACATCCATCACGTTCATAACGCCGTCCTGTGAGAATTTCAAATTGAAAAATTCCAAAACACAATGCCTGTAATTTTTTTCAATATTTTAATTTTTTTTTGTATTAAGAAATTATATTTTTTCATGTTGTCCTATTGAAAATAAAAGATTTTATTCGTTTTATTAAAAGTGCGCTCTTTTAAATTTACCGCTTAATTGCTTGATTGAAGGACGAACAGAAACAGGAAGTCGGAAATGGGAAAGGAGGAGTAAATGAACATGTAGAAAATGGCTACTATAATATTTTGCTTCAAAACTAAGTTTAATTGATGTAGTTAATTACGTTTTGTTGCTGTTAATTAATTAAAAACAGTGTTCTATGTGCTCATTAACCCATACTTTAATTAATGAATTAATTGATTATTAAGCGGTTGTGTTTGTATTAACAATAGACGGTGTAAGTATAAACATTAATATCCTTTTGTTATTCTAATAAGATTTCTAGCATCCTTTGGCTTTCCCCAAAGGACTTTCTTAAATAATATGGACATTCATTCATCAAATCCTTTAATAAATCCGATTAAAATAGATATTGAATAATAATTCCTTATAACCTCCAATCTATAAAATTGTTTTAGATCGTGAATTAAATGGATTGAGAGCGATTTCTAGCTAAACGAAAGATGAGGCATCGAAGCAATTTAAGCCTATCGAACGATAGTTCGAATAGCTCAGAAGCAGATATAAAATTGGACATAAATGATATAAAAGTCGAAATGCCATATCTAACATTACTCTCTGACTGTGAAACATTGATAAAGGACGAGTTTAATAGCGAGAACGAATTGGATTTTGAATTTGCCACAGAATGTGAATCATTTGATGGAAGCAAGAAGAATGTTGAAGCTCGCAAGAACAAGAGGAAAACTATGGTTCCACAGAGGACCATTCAGAATGAATTGAATCTAAAGAGTACTGATAACAGTTTAACTGAATTGACAGATGTTGTAGCAAACACGGACTCTGCAGATGATAACTTATTCTCACAGATTTATTTGGAAGATAATCTAATACTATCTGATTCTGAGTTGCCAGAAAATGAAGATTTACTTAGAGATATTGATGAGGAAAACATATTTAAAGGGATTCAACAGGAAGCTGGTATGCATTTTCATTTCTACATTTCAATTGATTAATCAATTTTTTTTTCTTGCTGTAGATGGTGAGAAATTGGATGATGAGATAATAGATAATGTTAAAGAAGAATGGAGGGCACATTGGGGCATCAAGTGTAATATGTGCGAGAAAGTATTTCCTTATAGAGCTGACTTTGATGTTCATTATAAGATGTCTTATAATATGGTTCCAGTGTATACGTGTTCGTTCTGCAATAAGACTGCTGAAAAGTATTCCACGTTTCGTTCCCATTGCTATAGGCATATCACGGAAGGACGTTATAAGTAAATGAAATCAATTACTTCTCTGTGTTTAGAGAAGAGAGAGGAACAATTGTAGAACAATCCATCATTTCTTTCTTTTTTTTTTAGGTGTAACGAATGTTCAAAAGGATTTAGTTTGCAGAGCATGCTTCAGGTGCACATGATAGCAAAGCACAGTAAAGCGAAACCGTACAATTGCAATGAATGCAATAAATGTTTTGTTACTAAATCGGGTTTGAAGATACACGTGAAAAAACACAAGAGTAATGTTAAAGAGGATTTTCCGTGTGTCGTTTGTGGAAAGATGTAACTTGAAAATTAATTTAGTTAAACAATTGCTGTAAATTAATTTGCTTTTTGGTATTTTAGATTACACACGCGAGGCGGTCTCACCTCGCACATGAACGTTCATAGATTGGGTAGACGTTTCATGTGCGACGTTTGCGGTAAAACGTTCACGCAAAAGGTTAATATGCAGCAGCACGCTAGACAGCATACGGGCGATAAACCGTATTCCTGTGATAAATGCGGCAAGCAGTATAAACGAGTAAATTTACGTTCGAATAAATTTAATTGATTTGCGAAAATTCTAGCTTTGCCGAGAAGTCACATTTGGCCAGGCATTATAGTTTTCATAGCGAGCAACGACCGTTTAAATGCGACGTGTGCCAAAAGATGTATAAGACTGAACGGTGCTTGAAAGTGCACAGTATGGTGCACGCTGCCGAAAGACCGTTCGTTTGCAAATATTGCAATAAAGGCTTCTTGAGCAGCACAAAGTTGAAAGTAACATTAACGTCGTCGTCTTATATATTACTATTCTAGTGTTAATTGTGATTTTAGCAACACTATAACGTTCATACAGGTGAAAGACCGTATGCGTGTAAATATTGCGAGCGTCGTTTTACGAATTATCCGAATTGGTTGAAACACACAAGACGACGACACAAAGTCGATCATAAGACCGGCGAGGAGTTGGTGCCAAAAGAATCTTCAAAGAAAAAGGGGGAAAACGAGACACCATCATCAACAATCGCACCGCTTCCCTCTGAGCTTCAATCTTCTTTTAGCAATTCGGAACAATCGTTATCGAGTGAGATTATTCTAAATAAAAGTGATGATATTATTTTGGATGATGGCCTATTGAATTTTGCTATCGGCGATGAAAAATTTCTATTGCAACAAGATCTTTTTAATTCAACGAGTAAGCGTTCTTTTCAGTTCATTTAGTTCGCACATTAGTCCTGCTGTTTTTATTTTTAGATGTAATTGGTGGCTCAGGGACTCTTTTGATTCCATATGTTCAGCATCAACAGTCCGATCAAATCCCTAATTTGTTGCTTCCGAACACTCATCAATCGGTACATTTTAATGATTTCAACGTATCAACGCAACTTATACAACAAATCCTGCCATGTGATTGATGTGATGTACAAACTAAGTGAAACGTGTATTAATTGAAGAGCCTACAATTAATTTTCCACTAGAAGAAAGAAAAACAAAGTATTTTTACATGCTATTTTTGCTAATATACGTAACATAACTAATTTTATAGAAGATAATTATGGCTTTATGTTACAAAGTGCAATCGTTTCATGTTCTTTTTCACTTAAAATTAGAAACTAATTATAATTTATAATCATTGTATTTGATATCTTGCTCATTTAGAAAATATGTATTTATATTCCTTTTAAATTAAGTGATTTCATAACGAAAGGCTGATATTTATATTGTATTCGATAGGAAGAACGTTTGTTATGGAAAGTACCATTTTGCATTAAGCATTTCTTATACTATTTTACATTTTCAATAAGTGGTAGTTTCCATTAATTCGACTGATTTCTGTATAATTTTTGTACCCATTTATCGTCATGTGTGTGATGCGTATTGTTTCCATTGTCAATTCGCGAAGAACGTCTAAGGACATTCCAATTATACACGAAGGACTCGTTACCATCAAACGAATTTAGAATTTGTAATATCGTAACTATTGAATTTGGGTCCAACGATTACATAATGCGATTTGTTAGTTTTGAGTACTTCGTGCATTTTATTATGATAGCTGGTGATTTATATTTTCTGTGAGTCTTAGGTATAAGGTAAACATTTTATTTAACTCCAGAATGCGGTCCAAGTAGTTATAAACCAACGTTTTATCTCTAAACGACTATAAATTTGCATTAGCATTCTGGAACTAACAGCGTTTTATGCCAAAATTCTTTTGTAATTATATTTTTTGAGTATTTTATAATAAAATTGCAACATATTGATTCGCTGATTTTTATTAATCGACCTTCCCGAAAAAAGATCCTTTCTATTGAAATAGGGTCAATTGAAATAAGTCAAATCGCACTTTCATAACAATAGTTTTATTCTCTTTAAACTAATAAATAGAAATCTAAAGAATATATGCATGATGATAATTTATAAATAATTACAGATTAAGATATTTATTAGAAGTGGATAAAAAATATCTTCCTTTTTTAGTAAAAAAATATTTATGTTACACATCTAATTATGTATGTTTCGTGAAATATACATCCATTATTCGTTTCCACTTACTATCAGTTGCTTTTTACAAATAATAGAAATTAAATCCAACAGTTTTAATCCAGACAAACATATTTAATTAGATGCAATTGCTAAAACTAAATGTCTCGAGTTCGAAACTAATTCTAATAAAGATATGATTGTATAATCTATAGACTATGCTTAGCTTTTCCAAAGTATACTTAAAATTTGAAAAATTACTAAAACTGTTCATGAGCAATAACAACATTTTAAGGGAACATACTAAGAAAAAAACATACAGATTATTATCTAAGATATGCAAATCAACTTCAAAAACACATCACTTAATCAAATTCGCTAACTGATGATGGATAAGCTGTACATAGAGTATTAATGTTTAAATATTAAAATATATAATATTTAGTTTTCTTTTGCGAATATGTATGCCCTAACTTTAAAAAATAATTCGCTTGCCTAAATTACATATACATATTTTTATATAGATATATAAATATACTTATTTGATAGATCCCGCGTAATATTGCTTTTTATATTAATATATATATATATATATATATATATATATATATATATATATATATATTAATTATTATAGCCTTAATTTAACTTTGTTCGTTATTTATAATACAAAGATTAAAGCTATCTCCTTTCTTTTCGGTTTCCTAAAGTAATTCCTTTTCATTTTAACAGGAGTAATCCATCGTTTTTGTGTATTCTACAGCTGCACAAAATTGCGTCCACCAATATTCTTCTTCTCCTGTTAATTTAGGTGCATAGAAACTGTTTATATATTGTATTGTTGAGAGCAAGTTCTTGGGATTCGTCTGAAAGAGAGATTGTTGTTATTAGATACCGCATTCGAATGTTACAGACAGTCGTACCTTAATAATTACATAGACTAGTACCGGCGTGAAATCGTCTGCCGTTATCGAACCCCTATCTTGAGCCAGCGATAACAAATCCATTATGGACGTGGTGCAGCTTATCACGCAATTGAGTTTGTCACGAGCCGAATGATACGCTGCCATCGATTCTAATGCTTCTTGCGCCGGTGGCCAAGGGCTCTCGTTCAGGTACACCTTGTTTATTAATAGATATTTGTTGTTCGGTGTTACAATGCTGGACAGTCTTTGTAGGTGATCGTATAGAACCCTCGAAAAGAAAAATAAATTGCAAACAATCATGGACTTGCACATTCTCATTACAAATCCACATACTTATCACGATCCCTGTCGCCGTCTCCATTCGGAAAGAGGGCTGGAATGTATACGGCCATCATTACGGATTGCTCGATGGCCATCTGTACCATATCCAATTGTTTATCGTTGAAGTCTTGTAATATGTTCTGATTGTTTATGCTTCTACACAATTGCGTTAAAAAGTTATTTAGGCAATCGTTCTTTTCGTCCGATAACGTTATCCTCAAAAACTCTTTGCGGAATTCGTGTAGAAACATCTCGTGTTTGTCCAGAATCATTTTCACGCAGGCCCTAATGAAATACATTTGGCATATGTGTCGTTCGCAATTAATCTGTTCTCGCAAACTGAAATTTTAAGATTGAAGTTTAACTGAACAATCGCTTAGAAATCATTTACCCTTGCAAATAGGACTTTGACGCTAAGAGTATCTGCTTCGATTCGCGTAAATACATGGTGTATACTAAACGTTGATTGCAGTCTTCACGTAAAACGTTCAACATCTTGTGACAGTCTTCCGTACTGAGCAAACGAAGGCATCGCAAAACGTCCGATATTCTAGCTATTTCAGATCCTTGCCTTAAGGTTTTCGCTTTAGCTAGTTCCATTTGCAAAAACGCTTCCAAATCGTTTTTAGCATTTTTCTTTGGATCCTGAAAAAGTATCGTTTTAACTTTTTCAATACCTCTACGCAGTAATTTCACTCACCTTTCTGAAGACCATATGAAAATTGTTAGTGTTGCTTAATACTAAACGTAATTTCCTTTTGGTATCCGAAAAGAAAACGCTCGCATCGATATTATTGGAATGATGATCGTTCTGATCGTCGAGTGTCAGCGGTTTAGGCACAACGTGCAAATTCAATTGTTGATCGGTAACCGATTGCGCTTTCGTTCGGTATTTGGCTAAAATTTCATCGGACGTCTCTTGCGGCGAACCTCGCGAACACTCACCGTTGCCGTTCATCTTCTTAAACCGATCATCTTCACCGTCTAAACGTAAAGCGAATTCATCTTGTCCCCGATAGGTTTTCACACGTCTGTTCTTGAAACTCATCCCCATTTTTAGCTTGCCAAGAAAACCGGTCGTCATTCGCTTCGATTTCGGATCGTCGTCGAAGTTCCGGTCGCCCTTATCCGCGCTCATGTCGAAACTGATACTTTTCGGTATGGCACCGGTCGTTGCGTTCGGTTTGTTGAATTTATGATTCATCACGGAAGATTTCTTGTTTAAAAACGTCAAATTGGTCATCGGCGAAACCAACGAGTTCACCGATAAGACCGATAATTCGCTAGTGCTCTCCGATGGCGTCGACGTCATATTCAAGCTGCTCTCCGAACTGTTCATCCATTGACGATTCGCGTTCCATTTGGTTGTCGTACCATTCACTTGGCCGTTTAGCTGTTTATGATTCTCCGAACTGTTACTGCTGCTGCTGTAACTCGAATTCAGACTAGAATTACTTAATAGAATGTCGTTCGAATTCTCCTCGAACTTGTTACTGTCCATTTTTCCATCTAAAGCTTCCAAATTTTGTTTAAACATGTTCTCCTGTTGCATGGTGGTCACTCTTTGTTCGTACGTGTGATTCGTAACTTCCAACATTTCGTTGATCGTCGACACGTTGTTGTTGTTTTGCGTGTCGTTCTTCGTTATTTTATTTGGATTCGCGCTCATCTCGACACGTCTAAATTCCTGTTGGTGTACGTTCACGTTGGAGAACGAATACGACGTCGAGTGTTCGTTACTGTTCAACGGAATCGATTTCGGTAACGCGGGAAGGGATTGTGGCTGATAATTATTCGACGACGGCGAAGGCGACGACATACGTCTACCCGCGGATGTAACATCGAGAATACAATTCTCCTCGACCGTCTCCGATCGCGTTACGCTTGCCGAATCGTCGGAAGGGGCCACGCTAATGGCATCGTCGTTATCCGAGGCCAGGACGTCCGTCGACCAAGCGCTCTCGCTTTGCGTCTCCGACAAATCTAACAGTTGATTGGACGTCATCGGCTGTTCGATCGATTGCTCTAAAATCGGCGCAAAAACTGGTTGATCGTTACGATCGTTCGCATCGATGGTTTCGCTATCAGATGCCAGAACGTCCGTACTCCACGTGTCGGATATAATCGATATAGTTTCGTCACCCTCCAACAATTTCTTGATCTCGAATTTGCAAAACTTATCGTCGATCTCCGACCTGATTTGTTTATCATTTCGCATGTCGTTCCGTTGATTTTGCGCTTGCGACGTACGATTTTCTTGCGGTCTTTGATCGTCGTTCTCGATTACCTACAAGGAAAAGAGATATTAATTTTATGTCAGAGAATGCAACGCATTTTCACCTGTGAACTAGGCGTATCTCGACCGGATATATTTGGCGAACCTCTACCGGATACGTTTGCCGAAATCATGTCCGACAAATTGTCGTTCTGATCTTCGTTCTCCATCTCGATACTGCTATCGACCGAATGATTACTCGCCGCTTCGGAAATCACTTCCAAATTATCGGAAGTGTTCCCTATAGATCCTTCGTCGTTCGATTGAGAGAATTTGATACGTTTCTCTTGGGTGGTCGTTATACCGTTTACCACTTGAATTGGTTCAATGCTATTTCTCGCTTCCTTTTGTATATTCATCTTTAAGACTTTGTATTCGGGCAATATGCCTATAATTTCACATCGTTCCTGCTTTAAAGGTACGATTACTACGATATTAGCGTCCGTTTCGTCAAGAGAATAGGGAAGATTATTCGTGTTCTTAGTTACTAAAATGATTTTGAAAATTACAACAATGAAAACCCAAAAGCAATCACTTAGGTTTACCTTTGTCTATCAGACTTTTCTTAGGCGTGTTCAGTCTAGATATTTTTGTTCGGGTCGATTTTGAATTGTATCTATCACAAAAACCATTAAGTTTGTTTAAAGATGAAACTAAGTCCGTTGTGAACGATGAGTTGCCGTTAATATTAAATGAACTTACGCTAATATCATTGCTAGCTATTTCGTTCGTCGAACTATTATATAATCTTTGCAAGAAACCGACAATGTTGTACAATTCTTCTTCTGTGAACAGTACGTGCGACTTATAGATACCGTTCACCTTCTCCGTCGGCGGTTCAAAACCGTCGAATTTCATTATTAGATTATCGATAATATTTGATAGAATCGTGCTATCGAATTTATCGTATAAATCCAACAACTTCCTATCGGGCGATTCGAATTTCGACATCGCCAAAATTTGTAAGATTTGAGCAATTTGCATCAGATTGTGCCGCGTTATTTCGGATATGGGAGCGTCGTAAATACCATACGGTTCCGGGTGAATGATTGCGGGGCATATGTAAAGTGTAAATATTAGATCCGCACACACAGCGTACACCTAGAAAATTATAAATTGATTAATATGTCGTGGTCGCTTTAATGAAGGCTTTACCTCAGACATTGGTTTCCTGTAGGTTTTCGACATGATATTTGCTATCTGATTAATAAGCCACTTTAAGTGTTCCGGGAAACATATTAGGTGCTCTTGCAGGGAACTAATGAAGGCATTCGTTATTTCCACAAGTTTCTTCACTGTTTTCTTACGATAATCAGTCACTAAGCATTCGTATTCGGGTGTTCCCTCCAAGCCGAACTTCTTTAATCTCTCTGGTTGAGAAAATCTGAAATTATATTCTATATTATTTACTTTGTAAATGCCGTGAAAAGATAATCATTTACCTGATTAACGTCTTATTGAAATCTACATCTAGGTATTCATCAATTGTTGCAATGAGATTCACTATGGGATTCCTAAGGCATGCAACAAGAAATAATCTAGCTGATGGCAGACCATCATGGAAAATCCTATATAATGTTGTGAATGTACAACTGCCCTGCTGTAATAATCTGCACAAAACGAGATGTTTAAAATGTATAGCATGTCTTTGAATTGATTGCTTACTTTCTTGGATTTTCATTATTAACAAGTTGCAATTTAGCAACATCTTTCAATAGGCTTAAAACAAAATTCTTATCTTCCGGTAAAATAAAGCAACTACTTAATCCAAACACTAAGCTATATAATAATTCTAAATATTCCCTATTGTCTTCAATAATACGTTCACCATTTACTAAAAACACAGCCAATTGCTCATGATTATCATAAAGTATTCTCATTAAATCACTTATAGCCAGCATTACCTGGAAAATAATTCATGCTATTATTCAGGATAATAAGAGAGTATGGATTTACCTACTTGGTAATCAAATACTTCTTTAGCTTTCTTAAAGAGTGTGTTGTCTAAATTTTGTGTATGTTTACAACAATGTGTAGCTGAGCAATCTATTCTACCAACAATCAAGGAATGCAAGTTTATTCGTTGTTGAGAATTGATCCAAGCCGCTTGTAACAAATCTGTTATCTCTGAAGCAATCTGTAAAGAAGTTACAATTTTATAAATGGCAGTATTAAAAACATTTAACCAATATTACTTCTGTATTCAGTTGTTCAATGAACTTCTTTTCACTTGACACCACTAATTCTTCTTGTTGCAATAATGCAACCACTTCCATTGCATCCATATTTTTATACTCTAATTTATTGTTACAGTGATTCATTTTAAATGACCTAAAAATTAAGAATTATGTACACAACAAAGATACCATACATATCGCTTCTCAATGGATAGTTTATGTAACAACAAGGCGTTGAGTATATAATGGGGCGTTTAGTTTGATAACACGGATCGTAAATATTGCATAGTGTACATAAATTGCAAAGTTTTTGTTCTTCCTTTTCTAGGACCAATTTTAACCTTGATCATTTAAACTTAATAAACTGGGCTAACTGTAATAATTACCTTGATTAATTTAAATTATTTGTTATGCATAATTTCTTCTAAATAATATATATTTCCGCTTTTCTTCTTTATAAACACCACAATCACTGGCAAATCAAACAGATTAATTAGTACATGATGTTTGACACATGACAATGATAAGTTTCACGTGAAATTATCCATGAATCGCCCGCAATGCTGGCTGCATTCGAGGCTTTTATGAAGAATATATAAGATCTTCGGAGGAGTGTTTGACCACTCTGTGGAAATTTTCAAAATTTTTGTAGAAAAAGGCACCTCATTTTGATTGAATCTTACAACAAGAGCCAATAAATGCTGAAATACATAGTGACTTTTTTATTGAGGCAGCTGTTTCTGTTGACACTTATCAGCTGTTTGATGTTGTTAATAAACCCGAGTTTTAAGAATGTCACATCTTAAGAAACCTGCCCTCACATTAAAACAGGTATTATGAATTAAATTGCAACAACTTCATCAATTTATTATTAAAAAATAAATTACAGTTCATGTTAAGGCAGCAAGTGCTCAACTTATACAGACGCATATTTAGAACAATCAAACAAGTACCTGGTGAACAACATCAAATTGAATTAAGGCAATGGGCCCAAAACGATTTTAAACTTAACAAGAATCATACTGACGAATTGACAATAAAAACATTAGTAAATTATGGTGAGAGATGCCTAAAGGAACTACAAACTAGTATCAATCTTGCTAGATAAAGTCCAAACTGTTATTTAGTATTTGATTTAGAAAACTAATTTAAGTATTAATACATATATACAATGGCATATTAATAATGTCATGCCTAATAAAGAAGCTATTAAAGATATTGTTTGTGTGTTGTCTAATTTGTCTTTTAATAGTAGATATATGACAGTATTCATAATGTATTGTCCATCCATAAATATACAAGGTAAAACATTTACAAGTGCTAAACCAATATTAAAAATACATAGGTAAGATGTTAACTTAACTAAAAAGTCAGGAAACGTGGGCGAATTGAAGAAGAATTTCGGAATAAACGGAGATACTTGTACACTATACAACAAGTCATTGGGGTGACCTATATAAACCACTTTATCTTTGGAAGATTTAGAGATCACAAAGAGTAAAGTGGTATTATCCATAAATGGTCTAATGCAATGATATGCTGCTGGACAGCGTTTCGCCAAAGTACAATATTGTGGTGATTTGTCAATTATGATGCGTGCAGGCAGACAGGCATGCTGTGGAATTTCTAATACACCATTTCCAACGTCTAAATATTCAAAACACAAGTATTCTGGTTTGTCAGATGAACAGCAATCATATAAACCATTGGGTAGATGCTTCAGGAAATCACTTTCATCTAATTCATGTACAGTCTCTGTAGTTGTACAATAACCAGGTTTATAAGACTTCATCTTGTTTATGCAGAGGTACCAATCATTTTCACTTCTCACAGTACAATCATTTATGGATTCTATAATATCACCAGCAAATAAACCCTTTTGACCTATCAATGGCGAATTTCTACTTAAATCCTTAATGTAAATGCCAGCATTCTGTTCAAAAAAGACTGAAAACATATTTGGTAATGATAGGTAAAGTAAATAAACCATTAAGGCTGTCACAAGGTTGTGCCAAATTCCTGCACATAAAATCTTCAATTGCCTCCATGGATTTAAGCTTAACAGTTTCTCTGAAGATAAGTTTACATAAGCCACTGGTAAGATGAAGAACAAATTGAAACCTACATTAACTATATGCACATCCTCTTTAATAGCTGCTACAGCATGACCTAATTCATGAATGAAACTAGATATAATTAAACTTAAACTGTAATAACCAATTTCAGATGCTGGTAAATTTATTCCAGGTATAACTGGTTCTAATATTGATGATTTACCTGATGATTTATTTGGTATGAAGTCTTGTATTATGGCCACTAACAGCAATAATACAGACAGTGGTAATAATATTAATGTAACATACATTCCTGTTGTGTACCAGAAATTGATTAATTTTGAACAACCATTGCCCCACCTAATTAATATCCTATTGAAGGCAACCGTTGTCCACTTCAGCTGAAAGAATTTCACCTCCAATCCAGTTCCTTTTGTGAACTGATAATATGGATAATGAGCACATGACTGGAATTAAGAGATGATATGATAAAATAAGGGGACATAACAATTAATTATATTATACCTTGAATATTACTGTTATAAAGTAAATCATACAATGCAAAATGCATATTAGCAAAAAGCCCTCCCAAATATCCATTATCATAAACGTAGATCACATTTTATTAATTAATTTACCAATAAAAAGAGGAATGTTTTAATATTCACATTTCAATTGCTTATTCTTGTTATATTTCTTACTATATATATTATCTTTGTTTCTTATTAAGGTTAACTTAATTTGAATAAATTCTTATGCAATGAAGTTGTTTGCCCATATGTATCGCTATATTTTGCTAACTTCGGTTGCTCTACTGTCAATTCGAAAGCTCGAAAGAACTGTGCATAAAATTTTAACATTATCATTGATTATTAGTAATTTTATTGTTAATTTCCGACGAATGACGAATATATTCTTACGGCACGCTGACAGAAATATGTGATTAAATAGCATATTTATATAATTCGATTTAAAACAGCTATAGATATTTTACATAATGGGTATACATAAATATTTTGTTCTTTATTACAAAGGCACTACTAAACTGGTTATCTATATACATTCCTATCATTTGCAGATAATAAGCAGACGCCGGAATCGAAAAAGAAAAATAAAGCAAAGAAAATTAAAAAAGATTCAACAGATGAGGACAGTGCATCAGATTTAATCATTGCAGAAGATAGTCCTACTTCAAAGAATAAACTCAGTCAAATAACAAAGCAACAATTATTAAATAACTCTAATAATAATAAGAAAAGAAGGAAACGTGATAGTGCATCAAGTGATGAAGAAAGGTGGTTGACTGCTATAGAATCTGGTAAATTAGAAGATGTCGATGATGAATTGAAGAAAATTAAACCAAAAGATCCAGCTTTGATGACTGCTAGACAAAGAGCCATGTATGACAGAAGTTCTGATGGTAGTCCATCAGCTGCAC
Organism: Hololepta plana; assembly: GCA_963695495.1. Taxonomy (NCBI): domain Eukaryota; kingdom Metazoa; phylum Arthropoda; class Insecta; order Coleoptera; family Histeridae; genus Hololepta; species Hololepta plana. The sequence goes on from OY968839.1 coordinate 2,456,139, forward strand.
CAGCACTAATGTCTTTACCAACAGGTTACAAGGTTATTAATGGTTTTATGAATTAAAACATGAACATGTTACATTTGCAATACTTGCAGGAAAAGGTAATGACAGCTGAGGCAATTCAAAAGGCTGCAATCAAATCACAAAAAAGGAAACAATTAGCTGATGAAAAGAGGGAAAAGGATAAGAAGAAAACAATGGAAAGGTTGCTAAAGAAACAAGAATCAAAAGCACTAAAGACAACAAAGGCTAAATATTCAAAGACCACAGAACCTGTGATTCTTTATACACAGAACATTGACATAACAACTCTACAATATCCACCTGATATTGAATTTCCGTTGAAGGCTGCGAAAATTCCGGAACCTCCCAAACCTGTATTTTGCGCACTGAAATGCGGAAATGTAAAAAAATATTCTTGTTCTAGAACAGGAACACCATTATGTAGCATTGAGTGTTATAAGAAAAATATTTCTAGGACAATTTTATAAATTTCTTTTTGTTATAATAAAGAGTAAACCATTAATAATTCTTTATTATTTAAAATTTAAATTGGATATTATAATTTAAAAAGTGCGGCCAAACTGGTGACTTTTGCAGTTCTTTTGATGGTAGCATTTAACTCACCATCTAATTAATCGAAGGACAATTGGGGACGCCACAATACGCCACCTACAAATATAAAGAAACAGTTAATAATGGACATGTTTGTGTGTTTGTAGAGATGGAGCTAAAATTTTAAGAATAGAAAAAGGTGAGTAAATTTGAATTCAATTCGGAGTAATGTTGTTTATAAATGTTCAGAACGAAGCACTTTAGTGTTGGAACATATTTTTGTGGTGATGTGAATCGTTTGTGTACCTAAAAATTTGTTCGAAAGTTGGTCGAATTAGGCTCGTCCTTTGCTTTCATATGCGTCTATTTTAGCGAAGCGTTGTGATAAACATTGATACACCTTACTTATTTCTGCACTAAAACAATTAACAATAATAATGCATCACTACCACGATGAAATATGAGAATAATTTATTATCTAATTTATTAAATACATCACATTACAAAGTATTTTGTGTAACGTTTGTGAGGTTATGACTAACGTAGAAGATTTTTAATATAGTAATGTATGATGGATTTTCACTCTTTGGATTATATTTAATTACTGTAATTATGTTATTTCTTGTTTTAGATAATATTCAAGATGGGTGAAAATAAGCAAGTGAGAGTTGATAATTGGGGCACATTCTTGTTGCAAAAGCTCCAAACATTCTTCAATAAGACAGACTACTGTGATTTAACATTGCAATTTGATGGTAATATTCAGCTGAAAGTTCATAGGCTAGTAATGAATGCATGCACTGATTACTTTCACATACTGGAACAGACTTGTGAGATGATTGATGATGTGTTAATGATGCCATCTGATTTAACACCAGACATCATACTGCCTATTGTGAATTTTATGTACACAGGCATGCTTGAATTTCAAATGTCCAATTATGCAAAATTGTATAAAGCTGCTGAATTAATGGACATGCCTATCATAACAAAAATATTAGATGCTCAAAAGGCAAAGTATCCAGCTAGAGGAGTGAAACCAAGAAGCTTACAGCAGAACTGGACACCAACACATGTAAGGAAGAATTCCCCCGATTTGCCACAAGCTTTGCCTGGCAGAAAACTACCAATATGGAAACGTAAAAGTGTCCCAGTGAACACATCACCAACAATTTCACAGCAAACATCTTCTGTTCCATCATATTTCACTGAAACTAAGCTTAATACTTCAGAACCTATTTACATGTACGACAACACTCCGAAACCTACGAGATTCGAATGGCCGGAGGAAGAACTAACGAATTTCCCTTTATTGGATACGTCCTCATTCGACGATATTTCTTACACATCAAAACCCATTTTAACGCAAGATGAAGAGATGCGATCATCTACGTTTGACGAAGTACGACATTTGCCGACGTTAAACAAACGGGCGACATCGTATAACGCTCCCCAGATAGATATAGAGGAGGTGAAGAATTATGTGAAAGAACAGAAAGTACGTTCCGAGTTAACCGATAATTGCATGGAAGAAGAAGATGTCGATAATGACTTTACGGAAATCGATCAACATAAGAGAAAATTGGACAAACAAGGCCCTAGGTCACAAAAACGAGCCAAGTACAATTTGAGCGAAAAGGAAAATATCACGTCCACGCAAGCTTCATCAGGGGCGAAAATATCAGCTACCGTATCGGGCGATGTTAATCACACTAAAATCATTTCGGAAGTACTCAAAAAATATCCGCATCTGATGAAAAAGAATAAAAATATACGATTAAAGATATTAGCAAAATCCAGTAACAAGACGGAGCCGCAAGTGGTTACTGCCGCAGCATCCACTCCCAAGACGACCGTAACAAAGAGCGAGAATTCTAAGAAACAACCAGAAGAAGGCCCGTGGATATGTCAGCAATGTTCCACACAAACGGAAAAAGTCGAATTCGTTCTGTATTACTTATACCGGAAACACATGACGGACGTCCATTACGAGAAATTCGACTCGAAACAATGCAAGTATTGCGGCCACAAGAGTCCGGGTCTGGCTACTTTAATGTACCATCAATACATGAAGCACGAGACGAAACCGCCGTCGTCTTATAAATTCCCCAAATGCAAGCAATGCCCGTACATTGCTCTGTCCGAGGCGATGTTGGCGAAACATCGGGCCAATCACACGAAACACGATGCCCAATGTAACGAATGCAAGATCGCGTTCAGCAATAGGAATTCGTTGACGTCTCACATTCAAATCACCGGACACTCGGGTAAATCGGATAGAACAAACTTCGATTGTCAGTATTGCACGAAACGATTACCGACGGACACTCATCTGTTCGCGCACATTAAGTTGGTTCATCGCGATGAAGCTTCACGCGATGGCGTCGTCGGTATCGACGAAATGGAAGCGGACGAAATGGTCGAGGAGGATTTAGAGAGGGAAGCGAAGACGACCGCGTCCAAGAAAGAACAGGAAAATAATAAAATCAAAATCATCTCGAATGTCAAATACAGTAGCGAAAAGCCGACAATCGGCGCTTCCACTACGAAGACCGGCGACCAGAAAGTCGCCGCTTCGACACCGAAGTCGTCGCAGGGCAATAGTAGTAGTAACCAATTGAAGATGGGCACCGCCACTGGTACGGACGTGGCGGCAAGCTTAGGATTGGTGGACATTGTAGTCTTGGATGAGAATCAACAGTACATTTTACAATCGAATTCGCAAGAATCATCTACCGAATACATATTGCCGGGGGTGCAATCGAATTTCAATTCGCAACCGAACACTTCGATTGCCGCACAAACGATGCTGGCCACGAATTCCGATATCGCCTCGACGGACGAATTAGTGATGGTTTTAACAGATCACGATTATAACGACGGCAACAATGAAATGCTCAGCAGCGACAATTCGAATATCGTTGTCTTATACAGTCATCCGGTGGACGGGACGCAAGAGAATCAATACCTTACGACGGAAGGCAATTTAATCACTTCCCAGGGTAACATAATCACCACACAAGGAAACTTGGTTTTGAATTCGCAAACGGGAATGATAGAGATAAGGAATCCGGATAATCAGATGATGGGCCAAGAGGAATCGATCGAGATGATACAGCAGGAGATAAATAGTCATAAAGATTATAAAACGGGAACGACGTTTAGTAGCAATCAAACTGCCGTTGAGTCGAAAGTAGAACATACGCCATCCGAAGGACAGACATTGCAGGCGGAAGAGAAAAAGGAATTAAGCGAAGATAACGTTGAAAAACAGGAGATACTTGAAGTACAAACGGAGAACACTCCAGTCGAGGAAACTGTTAAAACTGGCGAAGAAAATGTAATGGCAACCGTTACAGATTCCGACGAAACAAATAATGTTCCATGTCCCGATGATAATGTCGATGCCGAGCAAGAAGAAAAAGGAAACGATAATAATCATGAAACGCAAGAAATTGAAGGCACGATCGAACCGATTGCTGTGGAGAGCGAAAGAAAATCACCAGACGTTATCGATACTGTTTCGACGAATGTCGAGGAGGCAAATGTAGAGAATAATGAAAAGTGCGACGGTTTAATGAGCGAAGACACTTTTGACCAGCCAGAATCGGAACAAGTAAAAGGTGAAAATGCATGCGATCAAACAGAATCGCAAGATAATGAAGATGGTACGAAAAACGTAGACGACGAAACGGATGCGAACGATAAATCAATTGACGAACGGTTGAACGAAACTGCTATGGAAACGATTAAAGAGAGCGATAGTACCGTTTCGGACATTGAGCCTGAAACGGCGACGAGTAATAATGAAGAAGTCGTAGAACAAAACAAAGTTGAAATGCCAGAGCATGAAGAGAATAAGGAGGATGCCGCGGAAGCGATGAACGTCAATGAACAAGAATTTAAAACGGAAGATGAATCAGGGAATCAGGAGGATGAAACAATGAAAGTCGAGATGTCCGTAGAAGAGGCGGAAGTTGAAAATGCGGACGTCGTTATTAATCCAACCGAAAATGTGAATACGGACGAGGAGAATTCCAAATTATCCGAGAACGTATCGACGGACGTTGCATGCGAATCGATGGATAAAGAGATGTTGGGTGTAACGAAAATCGATATATTACACGATTGGGAGGACACCGATTCTCAACAGTCCGAGCATCCGGACGGTACGGTGAAAACTGAAAATACCGTTAATAAATTGATGACCGATTGGGAGGACGAAGAGGAAATGAAAGACTGAAAAAGTCACATTGGAAGCACGGGCGTTGCTTTTAAATTCAAAAGACCACTTGTGAATAATTCAGTAATTCTAAATTAAGAGAACGTTACATTATGAGAGAAAAAAAGATAGAAGTTTGCGCGAGCCATTTTGAGATGGGAAAATAATGATTAGTAAAAGTTAGAGGATATCTTATTTCTAGTTATATATATAATATACATAAACTTATATGTATTTGTTTTCATTTTCCATATAAGAATTTTTATAGGAGTTGTATAAAAAGAAACAATTACTTTGCTTATTTCCCATATTATCTTGTTTAAGATTTAATGTTTAAATTATGTAATACATATTATGCTTTCTCCAATTGTAATCTTTACTTAAGTATAAATAAAAATATGTACAACGGGAAATTTATTATTATTTATTAATCCAAAATACAAATTCGAGCACGAAACAATTTTATTCGACAGCAATTTCCATGACTGGTTGCACGAAATAAGGTCCTTCGTTGATGAATTGATTGAATTTCTTTAATGTATTTTGATCGAACGTCAATGATTTTGATAAATTGGAAATAACGCTGTATTTTACGAATTTGCATTCTTTGAATGTTTCGGAAGTACGGTCCATAAGAAACTCCAATAAACCTTGATGAAAATGGAACAGATAATCGAATGATGAACACATTGATGCGTACACTTACCAGCGGTATTTTTTATATAATTCTGACCCCATTCTTGTTCGGATATCGATAATAAGACACTTAATCCGGCGTGTCGTATCTCGCAAAACGGATTCTTCGCGTACTTCAACACAAAATCCATTGGCACGTCGTCTAACAGATCGAACCATTTCTTTGTAATCGCTTCAACGCGTGGATCGCTCTCTTTTACACACAACAACGTTTCGATGTTGTTTAGCGTTCGGACACACACCGGAGTTGGAAATGAAACTATTCTTTTCTTGATTAATAAAAACATTTCGGTCATTTTGCTTCCTGCAATTGTTACAAGTTAATACGAAAGCCACGCATATAATTGAACTGCAATTACCTAACGATTCCAAGACCAATTTCCCATCATTAGTCTCCCCAATGTAGGCAATCGTGTCTAATGCAACACCGAACACAGTTAAATCGTCTTCATTGAGTTTTTCAAATATTCGGGCAATCATTCCATTATATTTTTGTGTAGATTCCATTGGCTTGTAATGAGCAAGATGTCCATACAATTTAATTGCTCCTAAAGTGATACTAAATTGCATTAATTGTAACACTTATATAAGAAGCAGTTTACCAATGCCACAAGTGCTTTCAAACAGTGGATCTGTATTATTAAAGACATTATCAAGAACTTTATAAGTTTCTAAAAATTGGTAACCATGTTTGCAAGTAATTAGATCAGAAAATAAACTTAACACATTCAATAAAAACAGTATATCATTACTCTGCAGTTCCTCTAGCAGTCTCATTAGCAAGCCAGATGATTGCAATAGCTTTAAATGGCCCTCAGATGTTTTTACTATGTCAATTAACACCTACAATATTTCACATACACAAGTATTCTTATCACACATGTAAATTCACATACCTCATAGAATCTCAGTCTTGCTACTTCATTAGAATTCGAACAAGTTTGAAAAACATCTATCACATCTTGCTCTACCAGGCATTTAACATGTGCTTCTGATTGACCAACAGCTGTAATGATCTTCATAGCCTTAGAAGCAACTGAGAGGTCATCATCAGTCACAGACTTAATTATACCAGTTAACAAATTTCTTTGCTTGCACAAACTTGAAAGTCCATCATTAGTTGTGCTCCATCTATGTAATTCATTTAGGGCCATCATTCTAACTCCCCCATAAGGATGGTTTAAGGCACGTACCAATGGTACACTGTATTTGTCTGTGCTTTTGCTTATAGTCAAATTGGACATACATAGTGACAATACATCACAAGCTAAATTAACTTGCATACTGAAATGAAATTTGATTACTATTTGTCAACAACCATTGAGATAAACTATATGTACCCGTTTGTATCGTTCAAGCAATCGAATACTAATGGTAATTCTAGATGATTAACAATATCAACCGCTTCATTGCTTGGTAAAGAAGCTATACGTTGTTTTATTTCCTGCAATGTTGATATCCTTAATTCTTCATTTAATAATTCTGATAATTTATCAGCACACCACTCGTTTACTGCACTCATGATTACAATCTCTTTATAGATATGTTTAATGAAAATTAAGAATGCACTTTTGCAGTTTTTCAAAATTAAAAATCATCATCATTGTCAGAAAAACACTGTCATTTTAATTTAATTCTACTTATACTACACTGAATGTAAGAGTGTAAGGTGTATTGCCACCTTTTAAAATGTATGAAGTTTTAAAAATTTAAATTGGAGGATATAATTTTTATTTATCTTGCAGAACTAGATAGAAGATATAATCCAACAACCAATTTTGTAAGAAAAAGTTCAATTTGCACTACTACTTGACATTTTACTTAATTTTAACTTCTTTTGAAATTTCAGGCAAAGCTCCGAAATCATTTTTGAACCAAGCCTTATGTTTTCTAATGATTATGCACTAATTCCCGATGAAACCGGTGCAGTGTTAGAACAACGAAAGAAAAATGATGTTAAATTGTGTTTAGGGCGTTTAAGCATCTATTGTTGCAAATAATTTGCATTTTATTAAATTGTACGATACAAGCAAATTTGCATAAAATAAATTAATTACATCTGCAAAATAACAACAGAGTTTAAACATGTTAGTAAAACAACGTTATAATGTCTTTTCCGGAGGAATTGAATATATTGCAAGTTTTTAATACTGTTATAATAAGTCTTCATTTAAATGGACGGACGTTTCAAAAAATCTCCTTTTGGTATAAAATGGTGTCAGTAAGTGTCACTTATTAATTAATATTAATAATGTATATAAAAATGGCAGTGTTCCATAAGAAATTGTTATTTCTTTTTTAATTGTTTCATTATTAATGATTCCATCTAGCAATGATTATTACCCACGAACATACTAAATTTTGCTATAGTGTCGAACCATGATAAATGCAATTGTCTAATCGTGATCTATCAACCCCATACAGATTGAACAGTTTCTACTTTCATGAATGTGGTATGCCGATAAAAGGCAGTAATTAATCTATTTCAGTTGCGGTGTCCGGCTTCTATCCATCGGCGACGGCGTTAACGTCAATGCCGGCGGTAAACTGGACGTGGTCGTTAAATTGTTATCAAGTTTCCTGGCCTCGTGTTCGAGTAGAAGAGCGTCCAATGACGGATCTTGCGAAACAGTTCGCAAAGAATCGCCAAGAGCTTGTCGTAATTGTTGCATTTCACGGCCGGCACGCGAGCTTCTCATCACATATTGCTGGCGTCGTTTAACTTCATGATTCAATTGCTCCCTCAACGATTGAATCTTAAAATTGATCGCGATTAATTAAAATCTATAAACTCTAAGACGCAATTACCTGATGTTCCAATCTGTGTATTTGTTGTCGATGACTTTGTTCGCGTGCTTCAAGCAATCTTTCCGCTTGTAATTGCGCTGCTCTGTAACGTTCGATTTCGGATCGATCAAACTTCGCCTCCATGTTACCCGATCTTTGGCTCTTCAAACGTGCCAATTCCGTTTCCTTCTCGGCCAGTTCGTTTTGTAATTGCGATATTCGCAGACGCAATTCGCGGTTCTCTTGCTCTAATCGATGGTCGCGCTCGAGGTTTGTCGCAGATTCGTATTCGTACTTTTCTGGTCGCTCGTACGATTTACTTCTCGAACTTGACTTGGAAACGGCACGCTCCAAATTGCGATTCTCATTTTCTAGTTGTCTTATCTGCGGCATGTAATAAGTAAAAACAAGTTGATGACATTTATAAGTAAAATACCTTATTAGATAACGAATCGACTTTTCCTTTTAAATCCGTACGTTCCCTTTGCGTCGTTTGTAGTTGCCTCAATATTTCTTCTTCTTGATGATTAGCTACATTAGCACCGTCGCTTGGCCACTGTTGCATACGCAACTGAGATTCCAGTCCGGACTTTTGAACTTCGCAATTGGCTAAATCGTTTGTAAGTCTTGTAATTTGGTCCTGTAAGATTTGATTGTTTCGTCGTAATTCACTCGAGTTATGTTGGCCGGCTTCCAATCTCTCTAACAGCACTTGACGTTCGTTCTCGACATTGGTCAATTGTTTCTGTATCTAAAAAGCCAAAAAAAAAAAAAAGAAATTTATTGAATTAAGTTGATAATACCAGATATATTACATTTTTCAGCCTTTCAGCCCCCGTTTGCGAGGCTGTCGTAGTATCCATCAACGATCTCTGTAAATTCTGCAATTCGGCTTTTAATTCCGACTCATTGCCGTCGGCTTTCTTCAGAGACGCATTCAATTCGTCAATGATGGTTTTCTGGGAACTGCAGCGTTCCTCTAGGCTTGCCAACGAGCGTGTCTGATCGTTGTTCTTGCTTTGCAACTTCTGAAAACGTTAAATCATATTTCAATTAAGCATATGTATGAAGCGCATTAAACAACTTACGTTAATATGAGCGTCCTTTTCTTCTAACATCATTTGCAATCTTTGTAGATCACCGTCGATCGCCCTACATTTTATTTCCAACTTGGAACAATGACTCTCTCTGCGACTCAGTTCTTCTTGCAAATGACGTTTCTCGGATTCCAATTTGGAAATAGCAATTCTCAGCTTTTCAATCTTATCCTAATGCGAAAATGGTACACATTAATATAATATGAGAAGCAATAGAGGTTGATTACCTCCATTTCATTGCGTTCTTCATTGCAGTTACTCAAAGATAATTCCAGGTTGGTTATCTTGTCACGCAAATGTTGAGCTTCTTCAGTTTTCTTTTGTAAAGCCTCAGTCTAAAAATTCATTTCCAAATATAATATTTTTTCATAAAGGAGTAAGTATTCTGTATATACCTGTGATTGCAGAGCGATACTTTTCTGTCCTAATTTCGCTTCTAAACTACCCTTCTCGTCTTGTAAAACCCTATTAGTTTGCAAGCACTTTGCCAATTTGTTGTCGCCTTTGTTCTGTGCCTCTTGAGTTTCTGCCAATTGCTTTCTCAATGTGTTCGATTGCGTTTTATAGTCGTCCTAAGAGGAATGCGTTTTCAATATAAAGCTTCGTAATAGAATTAAACGTCCATACCCTTTCCCTTTCAATTTGAGCGACCTGTTGCATTAAGTTCCTCACCCCTTTTCGTACAACTTCAGGATCGATGTCTATGTAACCGTCCGATCTTACATCATGATGATCGTGTGCTAAAATCATAACCGTGAAATATTCGAATTCATACGTAGAAGAAACAAACCTCTAGCCGGACTCCATTTTCTTGTTGGGCTCAACAGCCTGTAGGGCATCGATACGGTGCCGTCTAATTGAATGCCGGCAATGCGACGTAACGTCGATATGACGCTGCTTAACTTTTGCTCCACATCGCGTTTATACGCCTCGACTTGCGATAATTGTGCCTCGAGCGCTCTCAAACGTCCGTCCGCGCCACATAGTTTTGCCTAAAACCGAAAACAATATCTCGGTTACCATTAGAGAAAAGACGTTCTTTTGTAAATCAAATTTACTTTCAACTCCTTGATATGCTGTGTAGCATCGGCGAGACACACTTCGAGATTGTGCTTCTGATCTTCTAAGCGTTTCTCCCGGGCTCTACTATCTTCCAAATGTACGAGAAGATCTTGTTCTTTCACGTGGAACTGTTCCTCCAAGTGACCGCAATCCATTCGGGCACGTGACAGCTCTTGGCGGGTGTGGTCCAAGTTTCTTTCCAACTCGGCCATCTGATACAATTGAATTAGTTGAAGGGCGAATATAATTTTTTGTTGTAGTAATCGACCTGTTTCCTTAGAATATGTATCTCCTGGTGCGCCCTGTCGCGTTCCTCGACTTCGTTCAACAAACGCGCCTGCAATTCGCGTTCTTCCGCTTGCTGTTGGTTACCGCTCGCTTGAGCTCTTTGCAATTCATCTTGTAGCTTGCTGGCGCGATTTTCCACTTGAATCTGTTCCTTTTCCATATCTTTAACTTGGTTTTGAAGACGACTCTTTTCGTTGTCTAATGATGCCTTCACTTCTTCGAGACCTACGGTTAAATTGAACGATTACATGTTAATTATTCGCATTAACTTCGTACGCACTTGTAATCTTTTGGCAAGCTTCCTCCAATTGTCTCGACACCTCGCGTTTCTCTCCTTCCGTTCTCTTAACGTACTCGCGCAAATCCTTATTGCTCGAATGGTATTTTTCCCTTTCGATATTGCAATCGGCTAATTGACGACGTACATCCGTTAGATCTTTCCTAAGAGCCTCGGAATTGTTCTCGCCTATATAAAATTAATGCATAAACACGGATTCTTATCAGTAAGATATTAAGGTTTTTACATTCTTTCAGTTTTCGTATTGTGTCGTTCAGCTGATTACCCAAATCGTCTGCTTTATCTTCGGTACGATGCAGTTGCACTTTCAAATTGTCAATCTCGGTTTGGGCACCGTCACGATCTCTCATTATGTCGGCCATTTGTTGTTCGAACTTCGATTTCTCGTCTTCGCAGCGAATGCTAAAATTAAAGTTGAACAATAAATATTGTCACGATGATCTTTCATAAGCGTACCGACAGTCTTCCAACTTTGTTTTAAACTTGTTTAATTCGTCTTTCAAAAGGTTTATAGTGCCACGATCTTGATCGTATTTACTGTTCGCCTCCCGTTTCAAACGTTCCAAACTTTCCCTCTCGTTTTCTAGTTCGCTCTTTATCGATTCCAAGTGATCTTGCGTAGCCTTATGATCATGATGAGCTTGAACGGAAATATCAATCAATGAGGTTGATTGCTCACTATTTGGTAAAGTTAATCTTACCAAGTAAGAGAGCTTGTTGTTTATCGTTTTCGGCCCTCACCATCAACTCCTCGTGCTGCTGGCACAAGTTATTGATATGATGCTGTAGCGCATCGATTCGTTCCATTAAAGCAGTAACTTCTGCATCCTTCTCGTTGTTTAGTTGTTTAACGGTGTCTTGAATACGTTTCTCGAGGCTGGTTTTTATCCGTTCACGTTCTTCCGTCAATTTCCTCACGTCATCCTCGTTCTGCTTCTTCAAGTTGTTGATAGTCGCTTGGAATTCGGCTTCTTGCGTTCCAGCTTGTTGCGTTAAATGGTTCTTGATCTCGATGCAACGCTTCTCACTTCTTTCCAAGTCCTTCGTGAGACGAGTGATTTGCCCTTTCAACGATTCTTGCTTGACCAGATCATCCTGGTGCTCTTTTTCCAACTGAAATTTCTTATTTTCGCACGCTTCCAAGTTGGTCTGCGTGTCAAATAGTACGGCCTCGAGAGCGTCTTTCTCGCTACGTATCGCTGCTAATTGTTCTTGAAGTCTTTGTATCTCTTTCTCGCTGGCATCTAATGAACACTAAAGTACCAATGAACATAAAAGTAAGGCATTTTTCGTATTTCATCTTACTTGCTTCTCTTCGCATTCACGTACGAGTTCTTCGAGATTTCTATTCACTCGAACGTTGGTTTCATTCGATTGTTCCAATTTCTGTCTCGTTCTACATAATTCGTCGTTTAAAGTGTCCCTTTTCCTACTCAATACCGTTAATTGATTGCTTAAATCGCCTCTCTCCCTAATGACTTGGCTTAGTTCCATTTCGATCTAGAAATTCATTGTTTATGTAAAGTAATGCGTCAAATCAGAGAAACTACTTCACCTTCTCTTTTTCACTGGAAAGAAATTTGGCCTTTTCAGCGAGAGACACTTTTTCAGTTTCCAGATCGAGTTTCTGTTGTTCGGTTTGCAGCAGTTCTTTCTTTAACGATTGTAAATCATTTTGTAGATCGTTTATTTGCATTTGCATCGCTGTCTTTTCGTCGTCAATCTATATAATTCCAATTGTATTATTATTGTTCGTAAAGAATTCCTCACGTTTACCTTCTTCAAGTCCTCTTGCAATTTCTTCTTGTCGCTCTCCAAATTAGCGGTGGCATTCTCTTTCTTCATTAGACTCTCGTGTACGTCGGCACGTTCGCCCAATATGCGATCGAGTTCCGTTTCAGTTTCGGCTAATATTTTAAGGTTTTATTTAAAAAAAAGTGAATTCAATTGAATAATTAGTACCTTTGACTTTTTCGAGTGCTGATATCAGTTTATCGGATTCTAACTTTTGCTGTTCTAATAAATCGTGCGACAAATACAATTTGTTTAGCTCTTCTCTAACGGTCAGCAATTCCTCTCTAATGCGGCTACATCGGTCTTCCTCAGCCCTCAGATTTAGTTCACGTAATTCGGCATCGTGATTTAATCGGTCTACTTCTGCTTGCAAGAAGTGTCGTTCCTCGTTGAGAGCGTCTAGGTCTTTCTGCAATCTACAGTTACACTTTTGCAGTTTCTCATAATCGCCCGTTATATTATCAAGCTAAAATTATAATGCTTTTGATCAATTTTTTACTTAGAAAACAACCCTGAATGTACCATAACATTAATTTCCATGCGATTGCGTTCCAAATTGCTCTTGTCCGTTTTGAGAGAATCCACGGTTTTTTGCAATAATTCCTTTTCCTGTGCTAATTGGGAACAATGTGTGCGACAAGCGTCGAGCTGTGCCACTAGTTCCTTAGTGCGACCTTCTAAATTCGATGCGTTCTCTTCGGAATTTTCTAATTGCTTACGAACTAACAGCAGTTGCTCCCTATTCGAGTGGAGTTTGACCTAGAAAGAACTCCATTGAAATTACAGAAGTATGGTTTACAGTTAAAACGGTTACTTGTAGTTCGTGTATCAACGATTGATACTTGTGCAAGGCTGCTTGTACAGCCGAGATAGTGCTCTCTGCGAATGCGGCCGATGATGTCACATGACAAGCACGTTTGGGTGATCTAAAAAATAAATATTCGATAGAGGACAATTTCCTGTCGTCTGCTTTTTTGTTTCAAATATCATTACTTTTGTGGTACTGGCGTCGCACTGAAATGCATGTGACCGGGCGCAGTTTGCGCATTTTCCGGATCTCTCAATTCGGCGTCTTGAATCAGAGCTTGAGCAATGTCTCTTAAGGCACTTTGTAACAATTCGATTTCTTCTTGCATTCTGCCCGAATGTGCCGTATGGTGCTCCGCATCTATACATCTTTCTTCCTACAAATACATTCCGTTCCAATTAGATTTCTGTCGATTAATAGTTTCAACAGAACTTACCAGAGACTTAACGTCACGCAACAATTGCTGTATTTTATCTTCCTTGTTTTCAACCTCGGACTGTAGACTTTCTTGCTGACTCTTCATCAATTCAATCTGTGCTTTTAGTTCGGCTATTTCGTAGTCGTGCTGGTACTTTAATTTATCCTAAAAATTAAAAAAATCCAGTATGAAATTTCATTAGAACAAATTAATTCTCATCACTACATGAATGATCTTGATACAATGAAATGCATGATAATCTCACATGCATACCTTGATTCCATTAATATTAGACTGTAATCAAACGGACCGAATAATTATCTCTATTATAATTGTGAATCACAATTAAAATGGCAAACTGCTTACCGTTTGCTTGTTCTCGCTAGTATTCAGATCTACCCTCGTGCAAGCCAAACTAACGTCTCTTGAAATCGAACCAAAGTCCGTTTTCAACTTGGTCAAATCTCTTTCCGTTAACGATTGCAGATCGATAAAGTGGCGTTTCATCGATACAACGTCCCGCCAAAGATTCAACAAACGATTGTGTTCGGAACTATAATAATCATTGAACGCTTGTTCTTCGTCTTTCCATTCCTCCTCCTTTACGAGCATCTCTTCGCGCATTTCCTCCCAGTCGTTAGTCAACTTTTGCAAATCGGTCGTTAGCGCTTCGTTCGTATGATGCGACTCCTCCAATTGTTCTCTAAGTGTCTTATTCAATCGCATCAACGATTCGCAACTGCAAATAAATACAATACAACATTTAGCAACAATCCGCGTCAAAGTTGTACCGTCTTCTTTCTTCATCTAATCGCGTTAATGCGGTGTCTAAATCGGCAATTCTTTCTTCGCGCATATCGCGTAAATGCTGTTGTGCTTGTTCCAATGCAGTAGATGTCGGACTTGCTGGTAAATGACAAGGTGCCGGTGCTGGTGGATGGTGAAACGGTTCTGGATGCGGTGGATGTTCGGCCAGTTGAGCTTCCAAATCTGCACATCTTTGCTTGTATTGTAGAACCTAGGCAAAGCTTAATTACTAACAGGAACGACATAAATTTGTAATTACATTACTTTGGCCTGCAATCGACTAACTAGTGCTGCCTGATTCTGTTGTGCTTGCCTATAAGTGTCCAATCTGCGTCTATATACGGATGCCTCTTCTTGAAGACGTTGTCGCAAACCTTGATTCAATCTGTTCAATGAATCCTCATCACTGCTGGCACCTCCGTCGCCCATTAAACGACCACCACCGCTCAAATTCGACTGCAATAGTAAACGTTAATCACGTTATTTATTTGCCTTATTTTTTATTGTTCCAACTTACATCTGCTCTAGATTTTGGACGGTACAATGGGGGCCTTCGTCGATCGAAACTCATTTTTGGTGTATCTTTCTTTGTTGTTACTGCTGTTTGTGGCTGAACATGAACATTTAAAATTAATTTCTGATATTACCTTGCTCAAGGCAATTTCTTTTTCGTAGTTTATCAAGCCATATCAAGGCTACAAATTCGTTATTTCATCGGTTGAATGCAATTTATTGATTTCTCAATCTTCACAACACAAGTGTTTGTGTTGTTGTTCTTGCATTTTGATGAAGTACTTTAAATGTATGATGACATGCAATATTGCATGGACTAATGTTGCATTTTATGATGTTGTGGCTCATTATTCAAAGAAATCGCTCATTAATGCGTTCAATTGATTAAAAAATCAAATTATTACCGTAGAATTTATTTACGGTTTGACGTTTAAGTAAGATAAAGCAGGCAACTAATTTAGCACGTTGACACTTTGTGACGTATAACTGAAAATAGGGCGCGTATTTGATTCTTTCAAATTGACGCACTTTTTGCGTTTTTCTTCATAGCATCAAATAAAAATTTATCCAAATTGAGAATATCATAACGATAACTGGAGCTTTAATTGTTTAAATGTAACAATGGGGAAAATTAATTTTATCAGGGTTTGACCGACAATAATTGCTTTCTGAATCATTTACCAAAAATAAAACTTTTAATAATAAAGTACAACAATCAACAATTGCGTTATTTACGTTGCCATTTACGCACGAGCTGTCGTATTGTTAAAATATTTATTATTTAGTTTCGGTATAAAAAAAATTGACGATAACAAACTGTTGTTGTACATTAAAGTTTGTTATGTAAAAGGGTTGAATAACCGAGTAAAAGGTCTAAATACGACGAGGAAAACGAGTAATAAACGATAAATTATTAAGGCGATGGGTGTACGAATTAATATTATTACTGTATACTTAAAGACACAGTGACAGAGTTCGGATCCGGGTGTGTGTACCAGGCACTGCAGGACGATAAGGATTCGCGTGCATTAACACAATCCTCTTTGGCGAAAGAATAAAAGGAGAATCGCGTAGAGAGAATCGACGAGCAAAATAAATAATTCGTTAGCGATTCTACGCATAAATAAAATCGATTTTCAAAGAGACGACGTTAAAACTTTGTAATTACGCGTCTCCTCCAGACGGTCTAATAAAATTTCGACGGAATTTAAACGGATCCCGATTAATTTTAACATTGAAATCAAATTACTATTCCACTTATAAAATGAGTAAATAAATAAACGTCTGCCGTCTGGAACGTCCTCGTAGTGCGCGTCTTCGAATAGTTAATCGAACAAAGTTCAATTACAGCAACGATTAATTTCGAATCCCATTAACGTAATCCCTATTGTTATTTACCTTTTCTATTTTATTATTAGGACGTATACAATGTTTCTTTCTAATTCAATTGAATCGCTGTTATCGCTTACACACAAATAAACGAATCTCTTTCTCTTTTACACTTCACGCACGAATTAATCCCGATAATGATGGGAATCCGTCAATACGGCATCCAGACATTCAAAGTCCAACTACGCTTTCAGCATGCGTCTCTTGCTTCCTCACTTTCTCCGTCCTCATTCTTTCATATCTTCGGATGGACGGACAAGTATTGTGTCACGTATTTATGTACTTTGTGCATTAATTAAATTATATGCGGCACTAAGTAACCTCATGATCTTTTCGAAATCTTAAATTGCTTTTTTTGTTTCGTTAGGTTAATTTCTTCTATTTCACGGTTTGTTGCTTCGATTCCTTATCTAAATGGAACATCTCGTAGACCAAAACAAAAAAAAGAGCGAGAAGGATCGATATTGTGATCGTGGAAAAGTTCCAGTCGTTAAAGACTTATTGGACTATTTTTTAATTGGCGCCACTCATTAATTATTATCGAATTAAATTCGCTAATTACGATCAATAAACAACTAATTGATCAATTAGTTTACATGTTGAATTGTTATCAGCATAGAAAAAAGAAATTTGCTGAGGGTGGCTTTCGACAATTCAGCCCGTTTGCAAAGAAAGCTTTTCAATTTTTCCGCATGTAACAATGCGAAAGTACGGTTTCGAATGAAATCATTTATTATATTCTCGTCTCCCTAGAAAGCGATATCGCGGTTTAAAGTCCAGATCCAATTTTAATTATATTATTCTCGTTAATTAATCGATCTTCTCGCTTTCGTTTCGCATGAAACATTGCTCGCGTTTATCGCGAATTCTTAATTTAATTATCGATAAAATTGAAGGCAGAACAGATTCGATTAATAAACTTTTAACGAGCGAATAATAATTATGAAAATATAATAAAAAAAAACAGACAGTTTAAGTACGACGATGATAAATTGCCTCCTCTTCGCCACACCGAATCTCTGTATCGCTTATCAGTGGAAAGCGCTGATTAAAGAGAGAATTATTATTCAACACAAATTATTTATTTATTGTATAATTGTTTAATCGTTGTTCACCGTCATCTCCTTTTTCAACAATCGCTAATCTAACAATTTACCTTTGGCATCTTATTGTCGTTGTTGTTCTTGATGTTCGAGTGAACTTCTTCGCACGATGACGATGACGATGATGGTCGTAACGGAGGGCACGTCAGATTCCGACTGATGATTGTGTCGACGGTGGATGGATACTGAACAGAAACTGATTCGGTCGATGGGATGTAAATAGGTACACGCGATCCGGCCGGAAGGTTTCCCAACATCTCTCTCTTTTATATCACGGAATCCCCGTTTCCTTTTCGTTTTCCCTTTAAAAATTATTTAGTTCAACCCCCTCAAAATGGAACGTCTCCGAGTTTTAACAAAGAGAAAAAGATGAGGATTTCGGTTCGGATTGGATAACAGGTTGTTATTATGGTCGCATAATTAACTTACCTTTTCCTCGATGGCCCCTTTCGCTTTCTGTACCGATTGGGGGTTTTTCTGTTTAGACTTTTCGTTTTTTATAAATAGAAATTGAATTAGTCATTCGTGTAAATATGTCTTGAGACGATCAATTGCATAAGGCAACAATTAGCGTTATCTGGTTAATTTCCATGTGCTTGGCACGTGGCTACGATGAACCTTCCACGTTCTTTTCCTTTTAAAGTAATTTCGTTTACTATTTTATTCAATTAACTTGTCTAAACTTTTACCAAGAACTACTTAATTTACCTGAAATCGCTTTTGTTGACGTTGGAAGCGAAATGTACGCAAACAATTTCGACTAAGACGTAACTTTCAAGGATTGCTGACTTGCAATCCGAGCGAAAACCTTAAAAGTCGTCCAATTGGCAATTTGCTTCGATTCTATTTCGGTATAACAGGCACGTGCTCTCGTGATCGAGAGTAATACGATTATTTTCGAAACTATTAGTCAAAATAAAAAATGGATTTTGAAAAAAGAAAATCATATTTATTTATGTTGTTATTATCATAGAGATTACGTAGGTTGAGGCTGATAATCAGCCGAAAAATAAATTATGCAAATCGAAAGGAAATCGAATCGAAGTCGAATTTTGGTTCTAAACTAACGCACGACCGTCAACATGTCAAGAAAGATTCGAATCTCGGGCACCGCAGCTTAAAGTTTGCCGAAGGACTGAGAAAATCGAAGTTTGTCGGCGAAGAAAGTGGACGACAAGTGATAATTAATAGGAGAACCGAGGGCGACGAAAGAAATTGCAAAATATCGATTGCTTTCCAATCGCTTTTGATCAAAAGCGAAAACGATCAATTTTAATATTTCTTTCCGTAATCCTTTCTTCTCCTTTCCGTTCAAGTTTTATCAATAAAGCGACGTCCTGTTTCGTTCGTTGGATAAGGATTCCTCTCTGTGTTTGTGCGGTTCATTGAAAACCGGATATAATCAGTTTATTTGCTTCTTTTGGGAATATTATTAATAACAATGATACCGGATCGTTATTATTATTATTTAAAAAAATTATTATAATAATGTTTATGATTATTATTAATGTTTCATTTCGAGTTGTTGTTGATTCGATTTCGTTGTCCGCACATTATTTAAAACATACGAAAGGTTGAAAATGTTAAATTGATAAAGATTGAAAAAGGTCATACCCACATATAACGAGTGTGTCTATGTGTACAGTTGGATATTTTCAATAAATACTAAATAATAAATATATTAATTATTAATAAATATTCATTATCACGTTACGAGTGATCTACGCCAGACTAATAATAATAAAAATATATCCTATCATATTTAAATTGCAATTTATACGACAGATTTCCATAATGACTCCTATTGTGAGCAATAGCGAGTAAGTTATTGCTCCACATTTCCACAGAAAGACGAGGAACAATTGAGACTGCAACGACGAAATCGGAAAATTACGTTCTAGTAGATAAAGAAAACTTTTAAGGGCAAATCTCTTCTTGAATTATCATCATTCTATACGTAATTATTTTTGTACTAATTAAAATAGCCATCGATGCGACGTAAGTCACGTATTCAAATGGCATTAATTTTAGTAAAAAACCATCCTGAATGAACCTTAACCTTTAATTGCACAATGAATTTGAACCAAATTTCAAGTGACCATTCAATTGCAATGATAATCAAACAAGATCGATTTTTTTATAGCGAAAAAGAAATTGCATTGTCGTCAATAATCGGAATAATCTAATCCGCAAGTTTAAGTGGTAAACAAGTTTATTTGCACTAATGATAGAGACCGGAAAAACTTATTTTGCATGACGATTTCCTCCTCCTGCTCCTTCGCTCCTTTCATTTAACGTTCTCCCTGCGGAAACCTATAATCGGAAAACAAGTAGTTGATTATCGACATAACAAATAATAGTTCTTGTTTCTCAGTTTTCTTTTGGGAAAGTGGAAGAATCGGTAAAGACAATAAAAAAACGGAAAAGATGATATTATAATCCGACCCACAAAAGGTTTTCCATTCGCTTCCCCACGTAGCTTCAGGTATTAAATCATCGATTGCCGTTTATCATCATTTGCCATGCATATATTTTCCTTTCGGTTAATGGTAAAAATTTTATTATTACTATCATCATATTTTATTACGATGGTAGCTTTTGTGACTGGCACCATCTAACTCGAAACGCATATTATATTCCAATGGAAAATGAATGGGAGAGAAACAAACCGAGGGTGAAACGGAATGATAAATATTCATATGAAAATCGTTTATTTGCTCGTTAATAATAAACCAATAACTTTTCTTGAACAGATGATGAAATCAATCAGCAATGTCCAGAACGTTGTGCACAACCGTGAAGATAGAAAAATATTTAACGAGGCGCCTAACTGATTACGATAAATCCATCAAATTAATTAACTCGTATCGCGAAACAAATTAATTAATGCAACACAAACGGAGGATTTTTTAATCTTCACGTGACTCCTCAGTGTGTCTGTGCGGTTCATCAACAACAAAAAGACGAGAGCTAATTAAAATCGTTTTCGATGGACTTTGTAATTGAAGAGGAAGAACTCGATTTCGTTTTTTTCTTTCCGCTAAATAAATAAGAAATTGTTGCAACGTTTGCGTTTTCGACATCAAAGTATTTCTTTCTCGTCTTCTATAACTAATTAAAATTGAAATTAATTTTAATAGTACTGGCAATTAAGGATTAATTACGAAATCGATAACGACGTCCTTTTTAATTTGAACTTTAGCGATTTTATAGATTCCAATTAATTCTGGATGAGAAGCAACAGAAGATATTCGCGGTCGGTCATTAAAAGTTTTAACCGTTGTGAATTTTTAATCGCAAATTGGCCTTTAATATCAAACAAACAGAATGCAATTATAAAACAAAACAGAATTCGGCAGAATAAAATTACGAAACGATGAAGAAATCTCGGCTAATTGTTTCTTTTTTCGCGTTAATTAATTCAATTATGATCCGTCTTTTTGCAATTGTTATTATCATTTCGGCTAGATAACCGTTTAGTGACCTAAGAAGGTAGCAACTAGATAATGGTTCATTCTTTTTTTGAGAGAACAAAAACAAAAAAATACCGTTGACGATTATTTTAATTTAATTATCGCTCGTCAAACAAAATAACAATAATTGTTATTTTAATCTTATCGCTAAATAATTGCCAATAGCACCAAGGTATTTAATGTTGAGTAATTGAATGATTTCGGTTAAGGATTCAGCTTTTGACGTATTTTCTCTTAATTATTACTGAAACAATTCGCAAACGTTATAAGCAATTCCTTCCGACTCCAATGGAATCCTTTAATGTGTGAATTAATCGAAAGTTCTCGCCGAGCGAATATAACGAGCAATAAGTGAATTGGAGCAATTAATTGCTGCAGACTTTTGTCAAACACCAACTTATTTTTGATTTGTAGATCAGGCAGTGATATCGCGAACGTCCTTTACGAAAATGTGTCGTGTTCTCTCTCACCTTGCCTCATCCAAATCCCGTTTCGCCCAACTTTCCTGCCGTTATAATTGAAACAATACGACGCCGTTGGTAACCTCTTAAAGAACTACCTCAAGTTATCAATCAATAAGTCGCTTTAATCCGTCCAGGAAGGATTAATAAATTACAGGAGCAAAAAGAAACTTGTTGGCATTTATAAGGAGCTTTTATTTAATTATCGATATTTTTAGCAAAAAAAACGGACATTAAATAGTTATAATTGCGCAATTTGCTTTACAATAACATTAAATAACATCGTTTATGTGTTTGTTTGCGAAAAGGAATCAAACAAACATTTACGAAAACGCTAAACAAGTTGATGGATATGTGGTGTTTGAAAATAAACAAATCTTTACTATTTTTCAATAATATCATCGCGCCCGTCCTCCTCTAATTTTTCGCTTTTAAATATAAAAATAAATCGTTATATAATAATGTTTGCGTTAAATAAATCATTGATAATGATTACAAATAATATTAACATCAATTACAAATGTTAAGTAGTTTTATGTTCCGTTTGAAACTTGCATGTTCTGCAAAAGGAAACTAACAAAATAATAATCGCTAATCTAAAATTTGTACACGTCTCGATTATAAATTAATATCAATTAGCATCTAAATAGTGTCCGAACCGCGTTTTGCGCCTCTCTCTCTCTCTTTCCGTCCTCTGTTTCTCATTTCAATCAATCACAATCGTCATTTTTTAACGGAAGAACTAAATCAGGCTATCAATCTCTCTCCTAAAAGAAAATTGAACAAACATAAAAAAAAATAACAACAAACTGATAGGATCCTTCGCCCGGTTCGTGAGTTTTCCAATTGCAAACGGATCAACGGACCTTCGGGAAACTGTCGTGCGTCCGCTGCACGAAATCGACGATGTTCTTGAACGGCAGCTGCATGTGATAGTACGCGCAATACGGCAACGGGTCCCACAACGTGAACAGCGCCTCGCGCTTATCCAAGACCGTGCCGATGAACGTCGTGACCGATTCCATCGTCGGATTGCGTAGCGTGTTCATCACCGTCTCGGGCATCCAGTAGCGGCCGTTGTCCGACACGATCGGGCCGGAATTCTGCCGGCTGAAGTGTTTGCACGGTCGCCACAACAGTTTCGGATGCACGCTCGTGTAGCAAATGTACGGCAACGAGATGCCGACCTTGCTGGTCAGCGGCAGCAATCGTCGCGTCTCCCTGCACATGACCAGCTTCATGCTGATGTGAGCGTTCACCGGGCGCAGCAGGTTCAACGTCGCGAAGAAGTTGTCGAGCCACGCCGTCACCTCCGCCTTCTCGATCGGCATCAGCTCCTTGTTCTCGTCGTCGATCTTGCACGTGACGTTCGCGACGATCTTCGACTCTTTGATCGTCGTGCAGGTGAGATAGTGCTCGCCGTCGACGTCTTGGACGACGACCCACGGCCGTTGCTCGCTGATCTCGCTCGGCAACTTCAGATCGGCCTTCGACAGCGGCAAATCGATCTTCGCGCGTTCCCGCACGCCGCTCGGTCCGGTCGTCGACATCACGAACCGCTTGCAGCCGATCGTGCCGTTGTCGTAGAGGCTCGTCACCGTGTCCTTCGACGTGATCGGATAGTACGTCGGCGTCGGTATGCCCGACTTCTCGCAACGCTTCATCACCTCGAGGGTGTCGTCCAACGTCCAGACCTCCTTGATGCCCGGACAGAAGCACGTGCAGCCCAACAGTTCCAGGTGCGGCTTGGCGACGGCATCGTAATACGCACTCGTCGTCGCACTCGTCGGCACGTAATAGGTGACGTTCTCCTTGTCGACGATCTCGCATAACGCGCGCACGTAGTTCTGCTGGTTCTCGCTGGTCGGTCTCGGCACGGTGTAAAACTTGCTTACGGCCGTCGAGAACCGGGTCAGCGAGAACAAGCCGTCGATCTCGCAAACGATTACTTTGGCGCCGGCAGAGTAAAAGTTGCGAGCCAAGTGTAACGCCTGGATCGTGCTGCCGCCGCTTATCAATACCGTGCGCTTCTTGCGGTATCGCTCCGACGTCGGCGTCAATAGCACGGAGAGGACGAACTTGGTGATCGTCAGCGGTAACGTGATCACCTGCCAGAAGGCCCACACCCACAAACTGATCCAGAACATCGGTATCGCGACGATGATTTGCCGGAAACTTTGCGGGAACACGGTGATCATGAGGACTTTGATCAGTTTCAACAGGAAGCACGGATACCAGCCGATGATGTCCGCGAGGACGTTCTGCTCTTCCGGCTGATGCAACGGCACCGGGCTCTGACTGCGCGAATCCCTGCAGTCCGAGTGGATGACGAACGGCTCCTGGATGACGCTGCCGAGCGACGAGGCGCGACGTATGCGGCGACGATTCAAGCTGCCGTTCGGCGACGTCGAGATCGGCGAGAGAAGATTCGGCGAGCTGGGGCTCTGGTAGCCGGAACTGCCGTTACTGCCCGGCGACACCGTTTCGCTACTCGGCCACTTCTGATTCAGCAATTCCGTTGTGCAAGACGGCATTTCTTCGGCTTCTCTACTAACGCTCGAACTAGGTAATTGACTGATGCTGGATTCGTTGCTACTTCGCGCTACAAAAACGGAACAATTATTAAACCGCTTTATCTGTTATTGCCCACTTTATATCTGCTTAGTATAAAATTGTACTATGCCCCTTGTGCTCAGAGAGAGGCAAAAAGCGAGGCCCCACTCTTTCACACACACACACACAAACGCACACATAATTGTCTAGAGATGTTCAACTTTAGACGTTCACATTGAGGTAGTCTTTATCAAATTAAACTTGTCAACAATGCAAGAGGATTGTTAAATGGCCTTTCAAATCAAACGAACGAGAGCATCATTAACAGCGATTTATCCAAACGAATATAATTCTTTTCTTGCGCTACCCGCAACGACCCGTCGTTTAAATCGAATTAATTGATTATGTGAAATGTGTTTTTCCATATGGATTATTGTACTTTAATCCATATACGATGATGATCGCGCATTATCGATGAACGTATAAAAATAGACTTTTTTCTCTATTGGCACCTGATTACAGTTCGTTATCTTATTAAATAAATTAAACAAACACGTTCGCGGGGCAGAAAATGTAAACGTTAAAGCTCGCTCCCAATTATTTCAATCGCAACTTTCTCGTTGCGTCCGCAGCTTTTGCGATCCTCTCCGGTCTCTGTAGTATTCCGAAAATAAGCGGCTACTCGTTAATTCGGAAGCTTCAAAAAAGAGAGTGCAAATTTGAATTTATAGAATCAGCAATTGTTTAGATAAGTTACAGAAATTTTTATTTAAAAATTAAATGAATAAAGCTTGTTATTTATACAGAAAATTCGCTTTCTCGCAAATATATATAATTTCTATACCTTTATATATATAAAACAGTCATTTTGATAATAGCAAAAACCGAACAATTATGTAATTGAATCAATTAATGATAGTAACAAAATATCTACTAAATATGTATAATATATCTACACATTTTGCTAGATTTGCTACATAATTCATTCATCATTGTATAAATAGCAGAATGTAACAATTAAAAAAACTAATATTGATTGCTATAACATAACATTAAATAAATAATAAATTTGTTCACAAATATTACAGTAAAAGGAAAAGCTATTAAAACTGTCGAATTTGATGATCGGCTTTACATATTTGTATGAATTTCTAAGTAATTACTTTGCCGTATATGTAGAGCAAACGGAATTCCTGTGAATGGAAGTAAACAAAGAATTCCTCCACTGTTGAACATAAACAAAAAGAAATTGTGATAATGAAGAAAACCAAAATATATTGAATTCCATAAACCTTTCTGATACATACACGGTGTATTTGTTTAAATTTTTAATCTACCTTTATTATTATTATTTCTATTTATAATATAATCACATGCCAAAAAATGACAAGCATTTCTTTTTCTCCTTTTCTCATTAAATATATATAATATGTATATAAATTAACATATCAATTCATAATACCTATAATTATTTATAATATAGAAAATATTCACTGATTAAACAAATAGTTACAAAAAGATTTTTCTCATTATGTTTTCCATTTTTATTCTGATTTAATTAAGCAATTCTAACTGCAGCAAAACCAACAAATGTATTTCACTGCTAAGTCACAAATATTTTGTTTTAATTTCTTTTTATATTAATAGGACATCCAGATTCAATTAATTAAATGATGAAACACAGTGTAAAAGTGTACGTGTACATGTGTATATGTGGAGGCTTTTACTATGCTGTTGGAGTTCTGAAAAATAAAAGAAAGAGACGTTACTTTCGCGAATTCCGTGATTGTACGAGGTACACGAATTTATTGTTACCTTGTGACCTTTTCTTAGTAAAGTATTTATGCTAGCTTTACTGGCAACACTGTTTACGAACACTGTCTGAATTCATAGTTGGTTTCACGTCTATAGGCTCCACGTTTTGCGGTCTGATTGTGTCACCTTCAGGTGGATCTCTGATTTGCTTCTGCGACACGATTCTATATATTTCTGTGTTAAACAAGAAAAGAATCGTTAATGCGTGAAATACGTGCAGCTGAAATAAATTACCCGTAAGTATATTTTGGAAAGCGTTATCGACATTTGTCGAATCGAGCGCGGACGTTTCGATGAACGACAAACCGTTCTTTTCGGCAAACGCAAAAGCTTCGTCCGTCAATACAGCTCTCAAATGTCTTAAATCCGACTTGTTTCCTACAAGCATAATGACGATATTTTGGTCTGCATGATCGCGCAGCTCACGAAGCCAACGCTCCACATTCTCAAACGTTAAATGTTTAGCTATATCGTAAACTAAAAGGGCACCTACTGCTCCACGGTAATACGCCGCAGTTATTGCCCTATATCTTTCTTGGCCTGCTGTATCCCATATTTGTGCCTTTATTGTTTTACCATCAACCTAAAATGGAAAATAAAATTACTATACACATTCATGACTAAATCTCAAAGCCACACAAATAAAATTTAAGGACATGAGAATATCTTAACATCACCTGTATGCTACGTGTTGCAAATTCTACACCTATTGTTGATTTTGATTCCAAATTGAATTCATTTCTAGTAAATCTTGCCAATAAGTTACTTTTTCCCACACCTGAGTCACCAATTAACACAACTGTAAAATGGATGATTTCATTAGCATTTGTGAAATTAACACATCTAAACAATAACAATGACTTGGTTGAAAACCAAATGCTAGATAAGGAGTAATGAAAGCTAAAAATATATAAGGATAACTAAATCAATGACCAAATCACTTATTCATAAATGAATCATCACAAATGATTGGGTACATATTGATGTTCATTCAGCAAGAACAATGAACAGGCAAATTGAGTTGTTCATGAAATAACATAACATAACAGAGGGATAATTAACTAAATATTTTCCTTAATTAAATCGACCATAATAGTGAGTGTATTATGGTGATTTGTCAAGACATTATACGTCAAATGTCAAAGATCATTTTCAAAAAAATAACTGTACTCAGGATTACCTACAAAATGAAAGATTAATTATTTAAACGTACAAACTATTCCTATCTAATTACCTTTAAATAAATAGTCGTATTCATCATCTCTAGCACTCATTTTTGACAAATAACTGTTCGATAACTCTCTTGTATTATTATTATTCTTTCTCTCTCTCTTCCTTCTTTTTGCAAATATATTAAATTAAACACAAAAGGCAATTAATACATATCACTATAAAATATATAATCACACAGTTAATCAGATGATTATATCACAGACACATTTTCATTTAAAAGCTTTAATTTATTACTCTGATGTTTCAAATCTTATTAGATGAAAAATCAAAATCCTCTATACGATTGCAACAAAATGGCGACCACTTATTTTGCTTTCTTGTTTAATACATTTAATAACCACACGCCCCTATATGTCGCTGCCTACAAGAAAATACGCATGCTTTCGCATAGAGCATACATAAATAATTCGCACAAAGCTCATTATGCTTATTTTCTTTCCTTTGCTTCACTTAATCAGTGGTCAAAGCTCAATGATACACTGATAAACAATCCAAACATTCAAACTTTTTAAAGTTTCTCTCCAAAAAACATCTCTATGAGATTTCCGTATGCAACCAAAAGTACGCGCTGATAAGGGGGATTTTCCCATCCATTTGAAATTTTCCGAATAAAATACGTAATTCAGGTCTGAAAACTATTGTTAGGCGATTTCGAATTAAATGAGCTTTGTTCTTTCAAAAAATATATAATTATTTACACACATTTACAAATTTCAATGTAATATCTAGCTAAGTAGGCACTTTTGAACAGTAACAATTAATTATTTTTACAATTAAAATGCATCATCTCGTACAGAAAGCGAAAGTTATAAAGTAACAAATAGATAAGTGCATCGTTTTTTAGAGAGATTTATTTAAATTATTTTAAATTCAAAAAAGTTTCAATTTATTAAGGAACAAAATTATTAAAACCTACAAAAAAATAGACAATAATAATTAATTTATAAAATAAAAACGAACAAATTGTGAGGGAGACTAGAAAAAATATTATTTCTATTGTAAATTTTTAAATATATATATATAATATATTCCTATGCTAACATAGATTAATATTAAAAGTGCGCTTTCGTCGATTGAACTTACAAGAACAAAAAGATTCAATAAATTAAAAATAATGTAATGTAAAGCGTCATTGTTATGAGCGATGTCTTATTAATAATTAGAACAGGGTCGCAAATCAATTTCGTATACATAAAATTAATTTCGAAAGAAAATGTTGTCTCCCTTGCACGGGAAACGTTTTAGTTTGCGCACGGAACAATTGTCGCAATGAATTTCAAATAAATTAAATTTCTTTTAATAAGAACACAATTTTATAATACGGTACGTTAACGAGTGCCTATCTTAAAAAGAGAGAACAGAAATGAATCGTTTACTGAATTACTGTTAGATTAAAACTTATTATTGGCAGTGGAGCCGTTCCTTTTTCTCTCTTACTTTCCCTCATGTAGTTAGAAGAAAAATAATATGGATCATGCTCGCAAAATTTCCTTATTATTACAATGCTAAATAAACAACCTTTGCTTTCTTTGACTTACAGCAAACAAAATAAAACTTGCAATGTAAAGAAAACCACTGAAGTAACAGAAAAAGTACGACAAATTGAAGATGAGACCGTTAACTTTTTCCGCAAATTGAATTTCAACAATAAACACGTTGTACCATCAATAACATTGTTAAGAAGACTTCATCAAGGAGCATTTCGTTATTCAACAAACTATTATCTTTTTTTTACTTAATTGCTTTACAATTATTTTAATCGTTTTCGTTAATTAAACTATTATCGAATCCATACTAATTATCTATAATCTTCTTCTTTCTCGCTGCTATACAAGCTAAGATTAATGCTATTTACATAATGATATTACTTTTCTTTTCTCGTTTTATACATATTTTACAGAATTAAACACTAAATTAACAAATAATAATTTACTTAAAAAAAAACTAAATGACTAATTGAATAAGTTACATTATTTATTAAATTCTTAGAAAAAAAATTATACTAATATTGGATCAATTACAGTTCTCAATAAAAAGAAAACTTATTCGTAGCGTTCCTATTGTCATTAGCTGTGAAACGAAAATTTCGATAAGCGGATTTTGACTGTTGAGTGCCAAACGACATTAATAATTCATAATGCGTTCTACCGTACGAATTGTGCAATAGAATTTTAAAGAACTTTTAAAACGGTACTATGCGTGCACAGAAAGCATTCCAATGAAATACCATTTTTGAATTTACATTAGCAATACATGATTTCTAAATGAGCGTATGCTGAACTCGTCAACGTCCATTCAATAATAATGATTTTCAATATAGGAATGTTATACGAGCGTAAAATATTCTCCGCTTGACACTAGCAAAATTTGTAAAGCTCAATTTTCGCATTGCGGATTGTAAATGATCCAACAACAAAAAATAATAATAAAGGAAACGCACGATAATAGTTAGTTAATAAGTATCACAAAATTACATAAGATAAAATAATGTAGCACCATTATTCTCGTTTTTCTTTCTGATATATAAATAATTTATGTGTCTTAAATGTTATTACGTTCTATTCCTTCTTTATAATTATAATAATACAAGTCCATTTCATTAATTCTTTCCATCCATCATCCATTTTAGAATCATTTCAATTGTACTTTGTATATGTTTCTTTATAAGGCCACGTTACTTCTTTGCATCTAATCACCGTCATAACAAATTGCAATTAATTTAAAGCTCGCTTTATCAATTCTTAATTATATCCAACCATCGTTAAAATCCATTGTCCAAACATTCCCTACTACGTATTTAATCTGAGATCCAAATTTTCACTATGCATCATCCTGTATCCGTTTTGTGTTTCTCCAAACTTTCGCAATAATAATCTTCCATCAGATTATTAATTTTGACGTGATAAAAGAGTATGAAAAAACCAAGGGTTCCACCCAAAAATTTCTTAATCCTATTATCATACATAAACAGGCCCTTGATTATCGTTATCGTCCGAAGCTATCTTATTAAACGGCGGGCCGCCACCGTCGTCGAAGAATCTACGAAACGTGAATTCGAAAAATCCGTGAAACGGTTTCGAGCTATCTAAGAAGTCGTCAGAGGCGGTCGAATCTAACGAACCAGAGTTTCGCAATTTTTCCGGATCGATCGGATCGAAATTCGATGTGTCCGTTGGGTATTCAATGCGAGGAATATGTGGCGCCGGTTGTCGACGAAGACCCTTCTCGAAGTCAATATCCTTGAAGAAAGGATGCGATTTCACTTCACTAGCGTTCTTACCTATCCTTCTATCAGCACTACAACACAATTTTTGTATCAAGTCAGTACTTTCTTTCGATAATTTCGCATCCTTTGGTATGTGCAGCGTTTTCTCCCAATGAATTACCTAAAGAAAAAATGTAACATTAGATAATCTTCCTATAAGCGGCAGAGTCGCTCTTCAATTTATGTAATACCTTATACTGAGTTTCGGCGGGTGTACTCGCTAAAAAGGGAGGACTACCTACTAACATTTCGTATAGTATCACACCAACGCTCCACCAATCGCACAACTGAGTATAACCGGTCCTTTGCAACACTTCGGGCGCTATATAATTCGGAGTGCCGACCAAGGAATGCGCTAAACATCTCTGATGTTCCATTCTTCGTCTACGTTCCAACGGTTTACACTTACACTCCTCGTTCCAATCGTCAACCGGTTCCATCGAGTCTTGTCTGTTGTGTTCTATAACGAAATAATCGAAAAGTTCAATTAGATTCGTAATTCAAAGCATTTATAAAATAATGAGCGCTATGTAAGAAGGAAATGCTTACCATTTGGTTGATAATATTTAGAATTATGGGTCCATCTGAATCCGGTGCACAAACCGAAATCCGTTAATTTAATATGTCCATCTTTGTCGATTAATATGTTGTCCGGCTTGATATCCCGATGAATAAATCCCATCTTGTGCACACTTTCGACGGCACAAGTTAACTCAGCAATGTAAAACCTAGGAATATACCGTTTTAAAGAGAAATAAACATAAAAGATTGATCGAAAATTACCTGGCAAGTCGTTCCTCGAAGACACCAAGCTTAATGAGTAACGACATTAAATCTCCACCGGGTATGTAATCCATAACGAAGTAAAGAATATCACTATCCTGAAAGGAATAATAAAGCTTGACAACCCATTCGTTATCCGCTTCGGCCAGAATGTCACGTTCGGCTTTTACGTGCGCCACTTGGTTCCGTTTCAGCACGTCGGCTTTCCTCAACGTTTTCATCGCGTACAAATGATTCGTATCGATCTTCCTAACCAATGTCACTTCACCGAACGCTCCTACGCCAATCGGTTTGATTTTCACGAACATGCTCTTATCCATTTTCGCACGTTTCAATCGTATATAATTCGATTCCTTCTGCGACAACATCTTCCTCATTTGACACTGCGCTTCCGCACTGAGACCGATCTTGGTCATTTCGTTTTCTAACTGAATTCTACGCAAAACGCGTTGCTTATACGATTTGATCACGTTCTCGATGTGCTGTTCCATGAAGAACTTGAACGCCTGCGGCGAATAATTCTTCACCTTGCCGTCTCTCCGCTCCTCCTCTTTTTCCTTACTAATTTGTTTGCGTTCCGGTATTGGCGATTGATGTTTTATCTTTGTGTATGGCGGTAACTGCGGTGGCATCTCCCTGTTATCGCAATTTCCGTTCATCACGTTATTATTTTTCACGGACGATGAAGCTGAAAATGGTACGATTTAAATAAAATGTCGTTAAGTTTATAAACAGACCCTATTACCCGTAGGCGGCAAAGGCGGTGCCCCCGTATCACCGTTTGGATATGCGGGCGACGGTCTACTGTCGCACGAAGACGTCGACTGCGGACTATCAG
Source organism: Hololepta plana (assembly GCA_963695495.1). Taxonomy (NCBI): domain Eukaryota; kingdom Metazoa; phylum Arthropoda; class Insecta; order Coleoptera; family Histeridae; genus Hololepta; species Hololepta plana. The sequence continues at coordinate 2,488,391 of OY968839.1, forward strand.
ATCTCGGACATTCCGTAGGCACCGCCGGTGAGAATTTCCTCTGTAAAGGCGGATGAATGTGCGACGATGCTCTCGGCGATACTGCACTCTCGACAGTAGTGACTTGAGCGTGATTCTCGTCGGAATACGGTGGCGGCGGCAACGGCGGTAACGCCATGCCTCTGTGAACGGCTTTCGCTTTAGCTTGCATGGTCGTCGCGTAACTAGGTGGCTCGGTCGTCGGCACCGGAACGGCATTGGTCGTCGCCGAGTTAACGTTCGTCGGTAACGGTGCGGCCGGTTTCGAATTCGTGTACACCTGTTGTTTCTGTTGAATCGATGCCGTATACGAGGGCGGCGGCACTTGAGTGTCCGGCGGCGTAGTGCTTGTTGGAGAGGCCGGAATCTGCGGAGACGTGGGCGCGATGGCGGTCTGCAGCACGGGCTTCTGGACTTGCGTACTTTTCACGGACTGCATTATGATGGGCGGCTGCGTTTTCGCCTGTCGCGCGCCCCAAGCTTGTAACGGCGTTGGTCTGGCCATCGTGTTCGGCGTTTGCGTCGACACCGGTATCGGACTCGGCGAGCCGGCCGACGTCGAGCCGGAATAAATGCCGGACGACGGACTCTTTCTGAAATCCTGCGTCGGACTCTGTCTGTTTTGAATCGACGCGGAGTAAGAGGGTGGCGGCGGCGGTGCACCGGTCGGCGTTCCCGGTATCAACGGATACGGCGGCGGCGGTTCGGCCGACGACGAACCGGACTGATACAGATTCAATGCTTGCATCTGTTGATTAAGCTGTTGTTGCACTTGCGGACTGTTTTGTACTACCATCGGCTGTCTGCCGGACGACGAGGAAACGCTACTAACAGGACTAGTGCCTCGTTGTTGCGAGGCGGTTGAATTGTAAACGGGAACTGCTGGCGGCGCCCGTGCCGGTACGACCGGGGCCGGCGACATTCTCTTGAACATTTGCTGCACGTTACTGGGTACCTGTTGGTACGGAGCATGCGGTGGCGGCGGCGGCGGCGTGTTTCGCGGCGGCGGAGGTGGCGGCGGTTCACTAAAATTACTCGGCGAATACTGTCTACTGACCGGCGGATGTAACTCGGACAGTCGCGGGCTATCCGATCTAGAACTTCCCGCACCGCTGTCCAGTGCGGGACTGCCTCTTAGCATACCCAATTCTCTCTCTATACTAGGCTTACGGATTAATTTACTGTAATTATTCTTGTTGGCGCTATCTAATTTGATGAGGTAATCAACGGCACCGTCGATACGACCGCCAGTTAACTGTAAAGCACGTACCGCTGCATCCTATTTATTTATTTGTTGCCACCGAGAACAAAAAAAAACCGATCGATTAGGCAATCGATTCGATGATTACACGTTATTTCGGTTAGATTTACCTCTGAGTAACCCATGTTGAGTAATTGAGTGAGGTACTGTATGAATTGACAATCTTTTTCGGTGCCATTACTGCCCGACAATGAACTCAACGAGCTCACTCCGCTCGTCGTCGACAAATTCGAAATCGTACTGGCGGCACTGGATCCGACAACGTCGCTGCCACTCTTGGCAAACGGTAACAGCGAGTTGTGGATTTCCTCCATTGCCTTCTGATGATAGCATGAAGATCGGGCTGGCGCGTTTGGATTCATGTTTTGATGATTGATTATGGACCGAGGCTGTTGGCCCATAATGGGCTATCGAGTTCCTTGATTAGTTTACATGCCCATTTAAATAAGCACGAACTCCATTAAATACACCATCGTAATGCTTTTTTCTTTTACCATCTAAACAGATTAATTTCTCGATAAATCACTTGCTGTACCTTATTTGACGAACCTAAAAAAGAAATAGACTAGGTAATTGTGAATTGGAGGCTTCGATTCGAACAAGCATGATAATTTTATCTAATGAGAGAGATGAATCTCCCGCATTCCCTTCTTATCTTTTGAGATAGGTCAAGCAAATCGGCGTAATATCTACTAAATAAATACGACAGATGCAAGTAAAATAATTAACAATCTTCTAACGAAAGGTTCTCCTCCATCCGTACCTATAAATCTAACTTCTTCTCGGTGCGGTTGTATGTGAAAGACAGTTTAAACAACTCGAACGTAATTAATCAAAACTTATGACTAATGACGATGAAATTCCAGCGATTTTTTAGGATGAAATACGTTGTATTGTAATAGAGTACACAGACGGGTTCGATGAAATGAGCTGTTCATGATGAGCAAGAGCGAAGACGACGAGATTTCTTCACGAACGGATGGATGCAAAAACGAGGAGGAATAATCCAGCCAGATAAAGAAATCTGAATAGTCGAGCAGCTAAGGAAAAGAAAAAACAAAACAAAACAAAAAGGGGAGAACACAAAAGCACATTAGCGTATATCATTACTATTATTATCTTCAACATCATCCATATTAAATGCAGCAAGAGCATATGTCAATTGTGTATGCAGGAGAGGAGCATAGAAAATGCCCTGAAGGTAAATGTTAAAAAGCTATGTGCCAAATTGTTCTTAAATGTCTCGCATCGCATTCCTTAAACTACATTCTCTGGCAATTGTAATACATACATATGTGTGTATATTTTCATATACATACAAAATATCTACGTATGATGCGTCCTTATATACGTATAAAAATACATGTGTATGTGTGAATCGTATATGTATATGCAACTTATAGATATATATACGTATATAAAAGTACATACACATATTTGATAGGAACATGCACGCATATCATTTCACGTGGAATTTATCCGATTATTTTAGGATACGTTCGTAATAAAAATAAGCATTCTTTTTACCTTGAACAATAGCAATAATCAAATAATCCGAGTTGTGACAGATTTAAAACGTCAATCCATCTCATTCTATGTGGAATTTAACAACACTTCTGCATTAGGAGAATTTTTTTCGGAAAAAAAGGAAGAAACGTTTTCACTCTTAACAATTCGTGCACTCCAATTGCGAATCTAACATAATAGGCAAAAGATAGAAACGCGAACGTATAATTAAATAATGAATAGGCTACGTTTTAAGGCACTGAAAAACTTAAATGAAAACAAAGAAAATTCTGTAAGTTTTTTAGGTATCGACCATCTTATCTTTAGTGTCAAATTCCAGAATCTGCCAACATAAGTATGCACCACGGAATTTTAACTTTTAACCGATTAGAAAATAATCCGTTTCTAATTAACGTCGGTGTGAAATTTGGAAATAGAAATCAACGAGCAATTGTCTATTAATAACAATGATAAGTTTATATTGCACATTATTCTCGCCATTCAATTTCATCTTCTCGTTTTATTATGTTGGCTATACCATAATGGCATTTTGTTCATCAAAATAAATAAATTATTCTATATTCCGATCACTCTGCATTAAAGTTTTGTACGTAATTTGAAATATTAATCGCTCTCCCTCAAATACTTAATGACTAACTCGATACATTAGCATAAAACTCAAAATTGGAACTTTGAATATTTGCGCAAGGTTGGTTGCAGATGCTACCGCAAAAATTTAAATTTTCCACGGAAATAAGAAAGTATAATTTAGAAAATAATCTTCTAAAGATATATTATTAAATATTCAAGCAATATTAAAAGGATTCGGTATGAAAACCCTCCCCAAAGACTAAATGACAAATAAAGGTATTATTAACAAAAAACTTTATTTGTTCAGAATTTAATATAAAAATAATTTATGCATTGGTATAATTAAAAAAAATTAAATAATTCATCAAATAATGTAATCAAGATGCGATAGTATTACTTTCCATAAGCTCCGGCAGCGTTATTCTTAATTAAATACAAGATAACGTTGGGCGCGTACGGTTGCTGATTGTTGTTAATGATCGGCAAATGATGATAATTATATGATGCGGGCACGGCATAAACGGCCTGTTGCGGTGCAATTAACGAGCCGACATAATGATTGGGCACGTTATACCTATTGTAATCGTTCAAATGGATGTGAATCTCCGGCTTGTGATCCTGCTGCTTGACGTTCGCATTCGCGTGAGCGATTTGCTCCTCCTTTTGCAACGGCGATTGACTGTGAAGGCTCGACGTGAATTGCGACTCCGTCTTCGTGTTCTCGACGGGCAACTTCCCCGTGTGGACGGCGGTGTGCGTTTGAAACGATTGACTAATCGACGTGTCACCACCATTCGGTCCTTTTACCGGACGCGGCGTAGTAGACGTCGGTTGCAACAAATATTCCGACGCCGGCGTCGTCACTCGTACGAATTGCCTATCGAATTTCGCGTCGATCGCATCGACGTTCGGCAATTTGTAAATTTCCTCCGACGCTTTGAAATTACTAACGGCAGCGGGTTTCGGTAAATTGTTTAAGGAACCGTTCGGCACGTCGCTCGAGCTTGACGAGGGCTTCGCCGGCGGCGGCGGCGGCGACGAGGATGAAGTTGATGCGAACAGATTCGCTAGATTCGGCAAAATCGTCGAATGGATGTCAGCCAAATTCGGTCCGCTGCTGAACGTGTTGCGTTGCTGCGTCGTCACGCTGAACGATCCGAAATTGGGCACTTTACTAAACGTCGAACTTAACGGAACCGTATCGGCCGGCGATCGTCGATCACTTTTAGATAAATCATCGTCGAAGCGGTCGTCTAATTTGTATAACGTCGACGATATCGGCACACCGTAACTACTCGGCGGCGGGAAAGCGTTCCTATCCGCGATTATTGCACAGGTGGCGGCATTAATTGACAATGCGAATAACGCCACGAAAACTACGACGTTCATCTGAAATCATTCATTTAGCACATTTTTGGTATCGTGACGCAAATGAATGCAAATGTAATGAAGACGACTTACCTTCGTCATCGTCGCAAACACGAAAAAAACCATAAACGCACTAATACCTTTCCTTTTATATATCGCACCTATTTCAGTGTAATGTTACCACTCTTCTTTAAGGTCAAGCGATTTCCTTTAAACTAATTACCTAATTAAATCAAAATGGACGCTCCGTTTTATTCCTGCTCGGGAAATTCGTTCTCTAATTCTCCAAATTCCTCCGCTATCTCGCATATCAATCTAAGTGGCATAACTGCTAATTGCTTCATAAATGCGCTGCAAATTTGCTTTTCGTATGGGTGAATGGCAGAATTAGCGTTGGATTAAAGTTAACGCAACAACAACCAATAACAACACCAAGAGATCGCGTCAAAAGCGTAATTAGAAAGTAATTTCACGTTCGGAACAAGTAACGTACGTTTAATATTGAGGCCATTTATGGGATTATTGATAATTGTACTTTTGAATTATTATATTGATTATATAACCACAAGCTGATAGCTAATTATTAGCGGTGCTATTTTCTTAAGAAATAATTTATATACACGTAGCGGCAATTATTTTTATTGTCGTCCCTTACAAACGAACAATTTACAAGACGTGATAGCGCCATAAAAGAGCGTCTCCACGTGCCGTTATTATTGTATGGCGAGGAATATAAAAGTAACATTGATTGCGGCAATAAGAAACAGGTAAAATTAATTTTCTCTTTACGATGATCTGGCAAAGAAAAAGATTTTTCCTCCCTGCAACATTCCGGCCGCATTCAACGGAATAAATTAATCGACGCGATAGGATGATAATAACGTTACATTGTTTATCCCACTTTCTTATTGTTCCACCTTTCCTTAAGACGTTTCGCATTTTGTTTTGACACGCGTGCGAAAATTTATGCGATATTAAACGGAAATGAGAAGGAATTTTATTTTCTTCGTACACGTCCAACCAATTCCGTGACACACATCATCCGAATGATTTATCTTTCTTCGTTCCATCGCCCATGCAAACTCGAGCGTGAACCGTTTATCTGTTATTGTTGCGAATTTCAAATCATCGTCAAATTCCGATTACGGGGCGTAAAATCAATTTAAAAATAATAATGATCGCACATCACTTACGTTTCGCAGATTGATTGTCGATTGTATACGAAGCGACGTGGAGGATTCGCGCTTATCAAAGCAATTAGTTATTGCTTCATATAGTTCAGAATGTAAATATTGGCCGTTCTCTCCCTGAAACTAAGATTAAATTTTCGAATTTAATTCTATCACGTTTCCTTTTGATCGGATCTTCGACTCCGCTCAGTGATTGATGAAATTTATATATGTTGTGGAGCCTCGCAATTTATTGATGCTGATGGTACAAAATGAAAAATGATCGCCGAGCCGATGAACATTAAAACACCAACCATGATATGATTATCTTAAAGTACGCGGAGAGATGCTTTAAGTTAGTTAAGTTGTTGTAGTATCGTGCTAAACTTTCAGCAAAGAACGCTTTTAGCGGAAAGGTACTAAGGATAAAACGGTTATTTCGTCTTTTATTATTAAAAGCATAAAGAAATTGCGGGGCAAAGAGAAATTGTACAGGAATCGCAAACAGTTCGCGTTGTTGCTCTTTCTGTTATTATTAGATTAAGTTGAAATAAAATAGAAGCAAAAGCGAACGAAAACTTTTGTAATAGAATTTTTTCCGTTGTTGTTGTAAATACAATTACTTTCGCCTCGTGTCCGTTAATACGATAGAATACGCTCTTTCAGTCAAACAAATCACATTTTAATGCCTTTTTTCGCGTTTTTATTCGGCAATAGGCCCTTTGCTGTTTGGTCATAACGCAACAAAAACGATGTTCGTATAAAGTTACACAATGCAACACAATTCAATAGGATTTTTGCACGGGATTGTGAAGAGTTTCCTTTGATCTTCGCCCACCGGACGTATATAGCGAGCGATCGCAGGGTTTTCCATTCAGTTCATCTGCGACTCTTGGCTTGGTAACTCGTTACAATTTCCAACACGCGCGAGATAACGTTCGATGACGCCGGATCGTGGGGCAAAATTGAAAATGGTTGTTAATTAATCGGGAAGGAAATACTAAGAATTAATTACGTTTTGGGAAAGGAATAAAAGTACAGGTAAAACGGTGTATTGTTGTAATTAATGAGTCACGAACATCATAATTAAATATCAATTAATGAACGTCTGTTTCATATTGTTCGCTGTTGTCGACGAAAGAATAAGAAACATGTAACGAGCTGAATTGTCTATTCGTTTTTTAATTTTAGGGCGAAACCTATCGAGTTTGTAAACAGACATCTAATTGATAAGTAATTGCAAATTAGCTGAATTGCAACAGTTGATAGAAAATGTATGGAATGCTACTGGAAAGTGTTCAGCACTTTGTGCAGGTAAATAAAAAAATGCGAATTTTCTCTAACGATAGGTTTAAACTAGGGAAGCTTTTGTTTAATTAACAAGAAGCAAAAGGACGGCCAGTTAATGAATTTTGAACCGGAATCGCGTTGAGAAACAAGCGAGACTATAAATATTCTATCGTTCTTTTTTAAGAACGTTGTTTCGCATATTTTTCCTGTTATTCCCATCGACTACAAACTCTTACGCTGGAACGAAACAGAGGACATTCATTTTACAAGTAAATAAACGTCGTCTCCAGCGACACACATTTTCCACACTCGAAAACTCGTAAGCACATTCGCGAATAGCAAAACAATAAATCACTCGCCTTCTTGCCAAAAAAAATGTTAACTTACACGTAATTACGTGCCAAAAATTATTAATAATAGGAAAACGATTATTTACAACGCCAAAAGGTAACTTTTCAATTAGGATTTCAATGGGAAACCGTAGAACTTATCGCGTAAATATGAAACAATACTTTTCCCAATTCGAATGCCACAAAGCGCAATGCGTCCTGATAAAAGATTCATTCACTCAAACGACCTGTATGTTTGCGGTTATCGTGCGTTGTTTCCTTTTTTTTGCGGAGGCCTTTTAATATTCTCCCCATTTTTTGCGATAAAATTCGAATTAAAAGGCCCTTTGAATCCCTAATTCCGTTAATTATTCCAGTTGACCCCACCGATACGATATCACACAAAGAACGTAGAATGAAAATGCAATTATTGTTACGTGTTTATTCAAAATGCTTTCTTTTGCGTTTTGCTTTCGTAATTTAATCTTCGCGAATTGTTGCTTCTACTTGCCTTTATTTACTTAAACCTCAACCGACTAAGATCCGCGTGCCGTGCAGAGAATGTAATTTCCATCTCGCAAAATTTGGATTAATAATTTCAATTCGGGCTAATTAGTTTAGTTTGTATTAGGGCAAAAAATTTGCACGCGACGCTTTCTATGCAGGATAGTTATAAATAATCGTCTGAAATTGTTTAATCGCAATGTAATCGCACGAAATTAATCGCGCAAATTGATCGTTTTAATAAACAATATGCTCGCATCATTATTATCAATTCTATTTGTTTATTAATCGAATCGAGCTTATCTAATAAACGATCTTAATTAAACGTCAGGTTAATTTGCTAATAACACTTCCCATCCCCCACGTTAAAGTACAAAAAACTTCTTTTTTTTTGTCTAATTTAATTCCGAGCTTTTTTGCAAGAAGCCATATGACGCAAGACTTTACGTGCTTTGTATGAATAAAAATTGCCAGCGAGTTTATTTTCCACGTTGAGAAAACAAAGAATGAAAAAAGCGATAAGAATAACGATCCTAAAATGTGACATATCGCAGTTGATCGCTTTCAAGTTGATCATATTAATTGCGGATCAGTGTCGAGACCACTGCGAGATCAAATCAATAAGACTTTACGATATTGATGGTACCTGAAATTGCTAGCAATTTGCTAATCCGCTTTATGTTCAGAAACGTGGTGGTAACGTAGATTGATTCGGGAAAGAAACCTTTTTGCAATAATAACAACTGAATCGTTCGCGAAAACAATTGGCGGTTGTAGTAATAAAAATGCAAATGCTGAAAGTCTCATTAACGAATAGAGCAAGAAAACGGCGTTAAAAGCTACCCATCTAATCGATTGCAATCCTCTAAATCAGTTAGAGTACGGCGAAGACGTTTGGAAGCGGGTGATCCAAATGGCCGGCTGCAAGCACTCCGTCTTTAACACGCACCAAGTCTACTCGGACGAGATAATGGCAAATCTCGCGTCCGCTTGTGCCAAGACCACGTCCGCGTCCTACGACAGCTTCATGAACTTCTTCGGCCGCTGCTTCGTGCGCTACTTCACCAATTTGGGGTAACGCGCGACGCACGATCCGGACGGCGAAACGAAAAATTAATCGGCGATCGATTCGCTTTCCAGCTACGACGTGACGATCAAAGCGACCGGCCGTTACTTCACCGAGTTCTTGCAGAGCATCGACAACATCCATTCGCAGTTTTGCTTCACCTATCCGAAGATGAAAAGTCCATCGATCTACCTGACCGACATCGATAACGACGGTTGCGTTTTGGTCTATCGCAGCGGTCGCAGCGGATTCACGCAATACGTGATGGGTACGTTGAACGAACGTTCGCACGCTGACGTTACTCGCAAACTCTCGCCTCCGCAGGGCAACTCCAGCAGATCGCAAAGGACTTTTACAATTTGAAGCTGAACGTGCGCGTGATGGAGAAGTCGACGTCGGCGAGCGGCACGAGGAACACGCTCATAGTGACGTACCGCTTGGATTATTACAACGTCGATTACGTAAAATCCGCGTGGACGTCGAAATGGAAGAAATTAACCGATCGTTTTCTGTCCTGCAGATGGTCTATAAGGAGAAGAAGGAGACGCACGTGCAAACGGCCCAATTGAAGCCGGTCCCGTGTTCGCTATTGCTCGATCTCTTCCCGTTCGGCATTCTAATCAATCCGTCGATGAAGATTATGGGCGCCGGCGAGAAGATCATGGAAGTGTGGAAGGGCGGCAAAACGTTGTTGGGCGATTCCGTGACGAAACATTTTAAACTGCGTCGACCGAAAGGTATCACATTCTCGTGGAAGAACGTGAGCAATCTCTCTCTCTTTTTAACTTGACGAGGTCGATCGTTCGTTCGTTTTCCTTTCGCCCGCCCGCAGACGCTTTATCTGCGCGCGGTAATGTTCGAGGTGGAGTTCGTGCGGGCGCCGGAGAAGGTGGCGCAAACCGAGCGGCCGAACGTTAAGGACGCGCTGATGAACACGAATAAGCCGTCGTCGCCGGAACCGGGCACGCGAAACATCCTCCTCAAGGGTCAGATGAAGTACATCAGCGACGTGAACGCCGTCATCTTCCTTTGCAGCCCGATGTAATCGTTGCGTTTCGCTAATCGATCGATTCCTCGAATTCACTTGCGACTTTTTTTTTGTAGTATCAACGATTTGGACGAACTTCCCGAGTACGGCATCTTTTTGAACGACTTAAATCCGCACGGTCAGAGCAAGGAGATGGTGTTGGCCGGATGGCAGCACAACTCCAAGTAAAAAGAGGCGATCTTCCAATTCGTTCGGCGGCAAACTTTCTTTGCTTGTTTGCAGATTGGAGATAATGTTCGATAAGGCGGAGCAACGATCGCACGAGCTGTCGAAGAGCTACGATTTATTGGATCAATGGAAGCAAAGAGGCGACGAGCTGTTGTACTCGATGATACCGAAGACGGTCGCGGATCGTTTAAGAACGGGCACGTCGCCGTTGAACACGTGCGAGGTGAGAAGTTTGCAACGATGGCCAATTTCAATCGATTCTCGTTGTTTTGCAACTTTTGCAGTCGTTCGACGCGGTCACGATACTGTTCTGCGAGCTGGTCGGTTTGAGCGCGTCGACCGTGCAAGAAACGATGGACATGGTGACGACGATGAACGAGATATTCTCCTGCTTCGATTCGCTGATGGACGAGCATAAAGTTTATAAAGTAAACACAGCGAAACGAACGATTACGATTTATTAACGCAGAACAAAAATCGCAGGTGGAGACCGTCGATGTTATTTATATGGTGGCGTGTGGTGCACCTGAACGCACCGTTTTCCACGTGCAAAACGTAGCCGACGTCGCGCTGGCGATGACGCAGAAGATTCGCGACATTAAGACACCTTCCGGCACGAATGTCGACGTTCGAATCGGTGCAGATAAATTCAATTTGAAAATGTTGCGTTTAATTCTCGATTCTTTCTCTCCTTTTGCACAGGTATACATTCCGGGCCCGCCGTTGCCGGCGTCGTCGGCATCAAGGTGCCCCGTTATTGTTTCTTCGGCGATACCGTTAACACCGCGTCGCGGATGCAATCGAACAGTTTGGTAAGTGAAAATAATCGTCACGAAGACGTACGATAAATCGCATTTTTGTTTAGCCGGGAATGATTACAATCTCGGCGGACAGCAAGAAGTTGCTGGACAAGAAGCGGTACCGCATCGAAAGTAGAGGCGTCGTCCGCGTTAAGGTACCATCAACAGTCTAAATAATCATGCGATGGTTTCTTTTTTGGTTTAATTGCAGGGCAAAGGCGAAATGGAGACTTACTGGTTGTTCGGCAAAGGTTCATAAACGAATCGCTGTACGGATTAATCGAAAATTAAATCGATGTGGCTTAATCTAAATGTGCAAATGTGATGATGATTGTCGGTGAAAATAGCGCGAGACGTATTTTTGCAACGTTATTTTATTTTGTTTCTTTTTCGACTTGCAGAACCAGTCGATACGTGATGTTGTTGTTAGTGGATTACATTTCCCAAATTAGAGAGGATTAAAACGAAATGATAATAAATAAACACATATATGTATATTCCATGACTAGTTAAATATGCAAATGATCTATCTGAATAAAATTAAGCAACAATATGACCGTGATAATTCAACAGTAGCAGGAATCTTGCGTATTGGCACGTATCCAAGAGATGTAACGATTGACGCGCGTATAAACGCCGGGATAATTAGCGGCGGCACATCCCTCGCCCCAGGACACGATCCCTATTAGAATTTCAAGCCCGTTTCGTCATCGATTCGACAAAAATATGCATTGCGATTAATCGTTTCAAACTTACCGACCACTTCGTGACGCGTACCATTTAACACGTGCAACGGTCCACCGCTGTCGCCCTGAAACCGCGAGACAAATGAGATCGACAGTTTGATGAACGTTACAAATAAACTTTCGATTCGTACATTGCAAGGACGAATCGGCGAATTGGTTCAAGGTTTGCACGAACGACAATCATCGGACAATTCCCAAAGGTTCGATTGATGTTCGCAGTTATTGTTCGTTATTCGCGTATTAAATCGATACTCGACGGTATAATGCGGAGCATAAACTGCGTTAATGCAGTTTAGACTCGTCGGCGGCACGAACTTTTGCACAAACTTAAGATGATCAGCTTACAAGAGGTTGTTTTCGCAATAAATTACTTTAATCTCGTATAGAGTGACAACAAACAGTCTTTCTTTTCCGTTGTCGGTTAATACGCAATATCTTGCTTCTTGGATAAGTAACTAACAACAATTTAAAACTCTCGCGGGTACGAGTCGTGCAATATTTCACAATTAAATCGATACTAAGTGTCATTTCAGTTAATAACAGAAGAAATTGTGCGATAATTTAGACTCTCCTCCCGAACTTTTGGCGATGGATTACTTTAATCTGCAGTCGAAGAACACTCCAGATGGAGTTGAACAAGTATCCATTTAATAACATTATAACTTGACTCCGCTGATAACCGAAAGTTTTTCAACTTGCCGAAGCGGGAAATGATCGCGATAAAAGTAAAACTTTTAAACGCGTCCGCACGATTCTCACCTGGCAGGAGTCTTTCATTCCGTCGGCGTAACCGGCACACAACATGTTCGGCGTGATCTTGTTACCGTAACCGGTTTTGCGACACGCGCTGTTCGCCATCACCGGCACGACGACTTCCAACAATCGATCGGACGTCGGGCCGGCTTCCTGAATCGCGCCCCAACCGATCGCAATACCTAAAACGAACAACCGCTTAACACCGGAACTCGCTCACCATAATCGACCCGATTCGTTTACCTTCATCTCCGGCATAATGATGACCGGACTGCGGCAAACACACCGGCTTGAATATGTTGTCGAACGTCAATTGCCCGTCGACTTTCAGCAGGGCAATGTCGTTGTTATAATTGCCGCCGCTGCCGTAATTCTTGTGGCGTACAATTTGCACGATCTTTCGCGCGAAACTCTTCGTCTCGTTCTTGATCGACCGGTCGTGCTCGAGGAACGTCGCCAATAGACGCTCTTTGGGAAAACTAAAACGCGAGCGGAATAATGATCCCGATTCCGTTCGATCGTGAGTCTCACCTGCCGACGCAATGGGCTGCCGTCAGTAGATACCTGTCGGTGATGACGGACGCACCGCAATAGAATCGACCGTTGTACATAAGGGCCGTCATCCACGGGTAACCGTTGACTTGGGTCTCCACGCCGCCGACGATTCTGTTATGTTTGTACGTTATGCCGCATTCTAAAATCGCAATCGACAAAGAATGAGGAGTCAGAAATAGTTCGAGTGATTTTGTACGAGGTACCGACCGCATTTGGGGCAATCCTTCGGCGCGACGACGTCCGTCGGTTTCGGCGTCGTCGTGTAACCGATCGCATTCAATATCCAATCGACGAAACCTTTGTTCGGCAATTCGGTTGCATTGCCACCTTGTTGAACATCGGCGATTTGTTGTACGTTATCGCCTTTTGGATCGTTTTCTGACTGCGACGGTGTCGACGTGCCGACGTTGTTCGTGAACTTGAGCAAACTTTTCGTGGTTGGTCTCCTAGTGGGCCAACCTGGTGGTACGCCCGGCTCGTGATGTACTACGGCGGACGTGGGGACGACCTTGCGTGTGGTAAAGAGCGAATCGAAAATTCGCGTATCCGTTTCGTTTGTGCTCTACGTCGGAAACAAAAGTTAATTCTCATTTGCAAAATGAAATGATTCTACTCACCTCGGCTAGAGAGCAATAGGCAATCATCGAGACGGAGATGATGGCGGTAGCGATAAGATGCATTTTGTTTGAGGACACTTGGCGATTATTAATTAACTTTGCGTGTCGCCACGAATTCGAAGCAACGATTGACTGACGAAGAACCGTGAACGTCTTCTAAATGTGGTTAAAGTAGGTAATCAGGTCTATATATACAAAACAAAATTAATGAACACGACGAAAAGGTAGAGAGAGAATTAAATTAAAGAGAACGAAGTTTATTAACGCTCGAACGGTACTATTTCAATTCTCATAAATTAACTTTTGCGAAATCGATGTAAAACGGAATATTGTTGCCTAAAAAACGTCGTATTGAAAAGTTTTATGTGTTTTCCCGTATTTCTTTGCCCTCGATTACCATTTTATTTCGTTCTCTCTAGATGATGAGGACGAGAAGAGATTCTTGTGCAAATAACATCTCTTCTTCATAAAGGAATGAGTCGAGCAAACATTTGATGAAACAATAAAAAAGTAAGTGAGCAATCTAAAATGATATACACACACAATTATTTAGTGCCATTTATTATAAATATATAATAAATAATGCAAAAAAAGTATCAAAAAACCGTACAGTATTATTCCTGTTGTGGATTTAATTAATTGCCAAGTAGAAAAGTGTTAAGCTCGCATCTCTTCCTTCGTATATATCCACGGATAAATGAAACGTTTATATAGAAAAAGCTTTGAAATTAAAACAATTTTTAAAGACGGATTATCGTTGCATCTCTTAGTATTCGTCGCCTTCGTCGGCCTCGCCTTCCACCGAATCGACGGCCACTTCCTCGTAGTCCTTCTCGAGGGCGGCCAAATCTTCGCGCGCTTCAGAGAATTCGCCTTCTTCCATGCCCTCGCCAACGTACCAATGGACGAACGCACGTTTGGCGTACATCAAGTCGAACTTATGATCCAGTCTACAATAAAAAGTAATAATATCAAGAATAATTTCGCTCTACAATTGCCGAGGTTTGCTCATTAGTACCGTGCCCATGCTTCGGCGATGGCCGTCGTGTTCGAAAGCATGCAGACGGCTCGTTGCACTTTAGCCAAATCGCCACCGGGCACGACCGTCGGCGGCTGATAATTGATGCCCACTTTGAAACCGGTCGGACACCAATCGACGAACTGGATCGAGCGTTTCGTTTTGATCGTTGCGATTGCGGCGTTCACATCTTTCGGCACCACGTCACCTCTGCAACAATCAAGACAATCCATTTAGCCTCTACTATGAATAACGAGTTATTTTGTCCACCTGTAGAGCATACAACACGCCATGTATTTGCCGTGTCGCGGATCGCACTTGACCATTTGATTGGCCGGTTCGAAGCAAGCGTTCGTTATTTCGGAGACGGTCAATTGCTCGTGGTACGCTTTCTCGGCGGATATGACCGGCGCGTAGGTCGCCAGTGGGAAATGTATACGTGGATACGGCACGAGATTGGTTTGGAACTCGGTGAGATCGACGTTGAGGGCGCCGTCGAAACGTAGCGAGGCGGTAATCGACGAGACAATTTGACCGATCAGACGATTCAGATTCGTGTACGTCGGCCGTTCGATGTCCAAATTCCTGCGGCAAATATCGTAGATCGCCTCGTTGTCGACCATGAAGGCGCAATCGGAGTGCTCGAGGGTCGTGTGCGTCGTTAGGATCGAATTGTACGGCTCGACGACGGCCGTTGACACCTGCGAAGTTATTAAGAATGCCGATTAGTTTGTTTTTTGTTGAGTAAAAGAAGAGTTAAAAGAAAGCGTTTAACTTGTTCTTTTCCGTTCGTATTTTTATGCGAATTTATTACCTTTTGTTGGCGTAATGAATTTCTAATAAAACCAGCATTTTTATACGGATTCTTTTGATTAATTGCAAACGATTATATGTAAATTTCGCTAGTTGAAAAACCCCATAAAATCTTTAACTCCGATAAGCAGTGTATGCGGTAATAAAGGAAACGGTAAGTTTGTGATTAATTACCAATTTCCACGGACAAATTGAATAATTGGACACAGTTTTCAACTCTCCGGACGCCAACAAACTCCTACTAATCGAAAACCTTTGATTTAATTTCCTTGCTACGTTTTAAATCATTCATAAATAATGTGGATGAGATCTTGTACACGTGGTTCACATTGCCCTGTAATAATCGATTCCAAAGCCAAGCATCAGCGTTAATCTCATTACAAAATCGTCTATTACGAATCGATTATTTTCTGTCCTCCGGTGAAAAACGGTCAAATAAATCATCTATAAACTGATATCGCGATGGGTGGGCGAAAACGCGACGTCTTCGATATCGATCACTCATTTCTGTCCACGTGCGTCCCACAATGTCTGGTAATGAATTAAATGGGCTCGCATCTAAATGAAAAAGCCCGTATTTTATGTCTCTTGTTGTGGCTGCTGTTGTTGTCGCTCAAACTTTTAGTCACGCTATGACAACATGAAATATCTCTACACCTTTTTTACTTGTGGCGCCCGGATCGATAATAATAATGACGTTATTATTATTCCTGTATTTCTTTTTTCTTTTCCATGTAGTACATTTACCCAGTTTTATTATCAATTCGTCGTTATCCTTATTTATTCATGTACCTGCGGTGCGGGATAAATGGAGAACTCCAGTTTCGACTTTTTACCATAATCGACGCTCAAACGTTCCATTAACAAACTGGTGAAGCCGGAACCGGTACCACCGCCGAACGAGTGAAACACCAAGAAACCCTAAAAAAAAAAAGAAATTGCAATTGCCCCGTCATCAATTTGCAGCAATAATCACGAACCTGCAATCCGGTACATTGATCGGCCAATTTCCTGATACGATCCAGAACGACGTCCACGATCTCTTTGCCAATCGTATAATGACCGCGCGCATAATTATTGGCCGCGTCTTCTTTCCCGGTTATTAACTGTTCTGGATGAAAGAGTTGTCGGTATGTACCGGTTCTTACTTCGTCTATAATGCAAAGAAAAAAACAACATCGAAAACGAATGAGTTATAATGATGATTGGTAAGTTGAAGAAAGTAAAAAGACGAGCAGACGGAAAGATTCAATGAATATTTCATTAGCGCCAATCAACGTCCTTTCTCTTGTACATGCGGATTGGTGCTGGTCGTCATCTTTAATAATGGGATTAATCAGTGTATACGAAAGTTATTTAAATTTAACCACGACGAATGATCGTTTTATAGCTGCAACGAATTATTAACGTAACGGTTTAATAATTGTAATTTACGGTTTATTATTTGGCGACTTTTTTGCGTATTACAATATAATCGATCTTAGCGGTATTCCAATTGCTGCAGCAGCAAGCGAAATTTGCTTAACGAGATAATCATTATGGTAATAACAGTAATGACGTGTTTACGTTAAAAAAAATACTTGTCTTCTGATTCATTATTAGCGGCCATCCTTGAACCGATTGAACTATTTATTACAAGAACGTCTTGTAATTATAACAAACGGCGAATTATTCTAGTCCGTCGAGATAGAAATAACCACATAAAAATAAAGCAATCGTAGAATGGCCGGAAATTAATCCATTAATGAGCCTCTTGATACCATTAATCCACTTCTTAGCTGGTTTCTATTTCGAATTATCGCCTCGCTAATTAAGAAGTAACTGGCCGCCGTTTCTATTAACGATCGATAGAGGTACAACGTAACGCGATTCCCAAAGACCGGAAGCGAAGAGATTGCACGAACCGGCAAACATCTATCATCAAAAACGTTGTAATCTACATGCAAGCAGTTGAACTTCTTTAGTTTCCCCATCACTCGCTACCTTGCAAACCAACCATTATTTTCCTAATGCGAACGTAAATTAAGTGCAAGAAATCCTTGCAGACGTTTCGGTGATTGTACTAACGTACAATGAAATTTTATTGAGCCCAATCGCCCATTGAAACAACTGGTTCCTTTTGTCGTAGCAGCTTTGGTTCGTTTCGTTTGAAAACAAATCTAAAAGAATCATTTTTACCGACTACGGTTGGTTCCAAGTCGACGAAGACGGCCCGCGGCACGTGCTTCCCGGCGCCGGTCTCGCTGAAGAACGTGTTAAACGAATCGTCGCCGCCGCCGATCGTCTTGTCGGACGGCATCTGACCGTCCGGTTGGATTCCGTGCTCCAGACAATAGAGTTCCCAGCAGGCATTGCCAATTTGTACGCCCGCTTGGCCGATGTGCACCGATATGCATTCCCTCTGGAAACGAAGCATAGAATCACGAATAAGAAATAATATTGCGAATGCAAATAAATTAACAAGGGACGTCGATGAGTCATCATTTTTAAAGGGGTAAAAAGAGTGTCGTAATATTTTTTGTTGAAACAAGTAGGTTTGTCATTAATGGAAATTAAATACATTCAACTAAATTCTGGCACGTCTTCAGGGCACAGTGTTAAATAATCGTTAAACGAAGGAGCATTTTCATTCTAATTAAATTAGATGATTGTTTAAGGGTGGAGAAATTTCAGTAGTTTTCCTTGAGTAAAATCGTGCCAAATGCAAGTTCGGCGGACGGCTACGAATGGGTGGGCGCCGAAGGATGATGATGATGATTCAGAGACGTGTAGCGATAAATAATAAAGCGTAAGTAAACATAAGAGAAGTACAGTGACCGTGATGTAATTCAATCGGGCTCTATCGATTTGTTTGCTGTAGGTTTCCGATTTCTTCTGCGTCTGTAATCGCATAAAATATTTCCTTTCAAAAAGTTCTTTTGTACTCCGGATAAACGGGGAAAACCAATTAGAATTCCAAAGACAATACGTGCGAGCGCCGCTTTTCCACCGTTTCGCTTTTATCGTGCCTTTTATCCCCATATTCGATTCGATGGGACTCGTTTATTGGAAAACTTTAATGCCTTTGTACCAGGTACAAGGTAAAGTAATTCATCAAGGCATATCGTTTGTTAGCGCAGCGAAAAAGAAGCAAGAAAATTAATATGTGGCGAAATACTTTTCGAACATTTCTAAATGCTACTCGATCCTCTTTCTTAAAGCAGATTAAAAATAGCATTTGATAATGACAAACTTTAAACTAACGAAGTTGAATGCAATTTAAATTGGTCTTAACGATCCTCTGCAACTATTCGCGCCTTGATAACAGGCTCTACAAGTCTGCAAAGGATTCTACTTTGATCTCGAAATTAAAAAAGGTCTGCTTACCATTTTTGTTCGATTTAGATTCTTGCGATAATCACAAAATCTGGTTGCACTAAACGCAAAAGTTATTGCCAATTGTCGATTGAATGAATCGCACCCGATGTCAGCAAAGCGGCACCGGCGGTATTAATTATTTCAACGCAGAACGTCGTCAACGAATGCGAATAAAAGTTCATCGCGCTTTTTAAATACACGTAGCCAGCGGTAACAGCGACACCGCCACCACCAGGACGAACTGCGCAAGAGCTTATCGCCTAAAAATGAACAAGAAACACGATAAAATAATAATGATCATTAAACATGGGATTCATTATTTAAAGGATATAGAACAATCCCAGAAATTGGTCACTAATTTAGATTTATGATGATAATTGGGGCATAATTTCGAAGGAAACCCGCTCTGCCGTTTGCCTCGGTTGCAATAAGGATTTCCTTAAACGAAAACGAAAATGTTTGATTAATTATCGAGAAAGATTCGGTTTTATCATGTTGAAAACCTTTTACGGTTGCAAACATGTCACTTTGCGATCATCCGTCGTAATTCTTGTAATTTGCAGTAATAATTACCATTGAATATAAAAAAATTCTAAACAAAACGTGTTCTTTTCCAGTTTCTGCTCATTTGTATATAAGAAATAAACTTCCGTGCTACTTCTTCGCACCAAACGTATTATTCTCATTCAAACTGCACGGTAATCATCTTTTGTCAGCGCCATTAGATATGAAAATAATAGCGTTTTACAATAACGAAGGCATAGAAATCAAAATTAATCAATTCGATGTGAATGAAGCGTTAAATTTAATGTGAAATTTCGATCGTTCAAACCGAACGAGCGCGTCCTCGACATCAATGAACTAAACAAACACTTTTCTTCTTGATCATCATCATCGTAACCAGCAACTACAATTTATAATTAGTTTTCTGCGTGCTCGCCATGCGAAAATAGTAACATTATTCTTGTGAATGTCTAAAAATGAAAAAAAAAAAAGAAACAGCAATAAAAGCTATCTATTTGCACGAAGACCCTTAAAACTTCGACGCTTCTCTTCTACCGCCGCTTCGGCTTAATATAATTAACGCAATACAACAAATTCCACGCGAATGAGTCATTTTTTTCTTCTTCTTGCTCCTGGTTATTTTCATATTTCGCGAAAGGGCGTATGAGTACGTTACACCCAAATTCGTACATAAAGAGAAAATGACTTAAAAACAATAAGGTCGTACACGCATGAAAGGATCTTCTAATAATATTAGTAATGCTACGTCTTAAATCACCTAACAATAGAGTAATTGCGTAATCAGTTTAACTTAATAACAATTACTTTTTTGTTTCCATATGGAAAGAAATTAAATAACTTTACGTTTGAATACGATTCGAATGAGCGGAAACTATCCTTCGGTGCATTATTTAATTAATCTTAATCAAATAATGATTAATTTAATTCCTATAATATCTTTGCACCCGAATATAATAGTAAAACGCAATTATGTGGTTAACATCGCGCAATTAACTAATTACGTATCGCTGAATCTATTATTAATTAATAAAAAAGCAATTAGCCAACTGAAGATACCTAAAATTATTATCCTTCAAGTATATCAATTCATTGCCGTTCCCTCGCCGTTTATTTTTTAA
Organism: Hololepta plana; assembly: GCA_963695495.1. Lineage (NCBI taxonomy): Eukaryota > Metazoa > Arthropoda > Insecta > Coleoptera > Histeridae > Hololepta > Hololepta plana. Next base: position 2,509,011 of record OY968839.1, read on the forward strand.
CGATCGACGCTGATCAACAAGAAGTTGTATTATAATGTACCGGAGACGTCGCCAACATCTTCGACCCCTAAATAATAAATTGATTTAAGAAACCGTTTAGTAATAAAGTAAAAGAAACCTACGTGTGTGTGTGTTTGATAAAAATGTAGTCAATAATAAATTGCGTGATTTACTTTAAATGGGGAGTTGAAGACATAAAATAACATTCCATTATGGTGATCATCTTCCCTCCTTTTATTTTATGTGGTTTTGTGTCACGTGAACCACAAGACACGTGTCTTCATTTTGTTCTTTATTGATGTTGCAACGAAGATCTGATCCACACGAATGAAGTTGTTAATTCTGGTACGATGAAATAGCTGCGCCTACAATGAAAAAGGTTCGGTTCTAATTAGTATTTAATGCGCCTCTTAGAAAACTACAGATTCTTATTAATAGGTATGTCTAATCTTTAAATAATTGCTTCAATTGGATATATCTTACCAATTTTACGATATCTGCTTATTTCTAATTATAACGAATCCGCTCCTAAAGAAAGAGGTTTTTTTCCAAACGTTCACATACATTTATTAGACATTGATAAAATATGTCGCCCTACAAAACAAATATAATCACAATTATCCGTATAAGGTACTAGAACAAGGGTAATCTCTCATCTAATTCAGTTCATTTTCCTTCTAATTAATTAATCTTCGTCGCTCGATTGCGACGCGTATGCCAATTGCTCGGTCCACCAATCTCTAATCTCGTGAGTGGCGTTCGTCACTTTCGGCAAACTCGTCTTATTGTTAAACACCTCTCGCGGCATCCGGTTGCCTTCGGTGCCTTCGTTTAAATGCGGAAAATTCTTGTTGGCCGCTATAAACTTTTCGTTGGTGAGCGCTTTAAAGAATTCTATATGAGAAACGAAGAATTGTAATTAATCATCGTTTACGTTAAATTCTTACACCATTCGATTCGATTACCTGGCGGCCGATTGTTCTTTTTCTTCGTCACGATCCGTTCCTTTTCCGTTCTAGCAGCCGGATCCGATAACGTCGGTGCCAGATATTTTCTGCCCGAACTGCTACCAATGCTATCCGAGCGCGGCAACGGTGTCGATTTCTGTTTCTTTGGCTCGACTTCCTGTCAATTGGATTCAGGATGTACGCTAATCGTTTAGGTCTTATTGCGATTTACGCACCTGTTTCGTTTCGCCATCGTTTTCTTGGTCAACCGTATTGCATTTGGGCTCGACCGACGTTTCCGGTGCTGCTAACGCTTCATTGGTCGCCCTTAAACCAGCTATTAAACTGTTTTGTTGCCTCTGGAAAGAAAACGCACGTACAAGGTCGAATGCAGATAATTATGTTAAATAACTAACATTAGTGGATCTAATTTTCTTTAAACAACCTTCCAACCAAGTTCTTATCGTTTGTTTAGCCACTTCCTCTTCTATTATATATTCAAATTCTTCTCTGGCCAATAGTTCCTCTAATTGCAACGCTTTACGTATATCAACAGACCGATACGATAACATACTACAAGATAAATGTAAATTAGCGTTTAGTTCTCGAAACTTCAGTAAACTCTAATTACTTGATAACATCATGGAATGTAACGTCTTCGCCGTTGTGTAATCTCTCCAGTTCGTAGCACATGTGCTTGAAGAGAAGCCGATCCTTTTGCGGGTCAACTTCTAGGCGGCCTTTAAGCAACCGAAGAATAAATTTCACCTACAAGGAGAAATGAATTTTACATAAATTCATGAAGTTGAATTAGTGATTCGTTCACTTTATGCACCGGTATGACGCCTCTCTGATAAATATCCACGATATTCCACGTGTTTTGGAAATTTCTTATGTCCGCATACGACAATAACGCGTCCTCTTCATTGGAGTAGAATAGAGAGAAGTTTTCCATTATAATAGCTATAAGTATGCGAATGAATAACGATAGAGTCGTGAAAATAAGAAACAATCATACCGACAAGTAGATTTAGCACTATGTACGTTATGATTACGTAAAACGTGCAGAAATATATTAGGGAACCGGTGAAATTGCCACAATCCGTTTCCCAATAATTATTGGCAGGCGTACAATACGGCGGTTGTACCATGCAATCGTGCATTATCTTATTCCAATCCTCTCCGGTGACTATACGAAACAACATTGCGACGCCTGTTACTGGCGATTCGAAATTGGCCCTCCTACAAGACTTTTCATTTATAATAATCGATTTAGAACAGGTAATAATGGCTTACCTTCCAATTCCTTCGCCGTATTTAACTGTACCGAATATAATTGTGCCTGCTAACGCATAGAAGAAAACCAAAAGGAACATTCCGAATATGATGAAGAAACTTTTGCAAACGGACACGCCGACCGTGAGCATTAGCATTTTAAGGGTTGCATGTTTGCCTGTTATCGTGAAAAATCTCAATATTACAACCATGAATCCGATGAAATACGATAGGTCGCTCTAAAACGGAATCTTTTAGTTGTCTATGGGTTTCATTGGACGAGAGATACCTTAAAAGTCCAATGAATAAATATCCAAATAACTCCAACGACCGTCACGAACAAATCGTATCTATTTCTTCGCGATTGCAAATATCCACGTGGCGTAAATGCGATATTTTTCATTACCACTTCCACTACGAACGTTAGAGTGCAAATGATTCCAATCGTTGCTAATATTTCCGTATAATTTTCTTGCTTGTTCCACTAAAATCAAGTAAATGAATGCAATTGGATCATACGGTTATATGAATAAAACCTACCGTGACACTTAATAACGAGCTGTTCAACAAAACCATGATGGCCACGCATCTCTTAAACTTTATGTTCTGCGTGATGTCGTAAATGAACGCTCTGAACTTTTTACCGTCGGGACGCGGAGGCAAGTGAAGCGGCTGGGCAATCTTAAGCCGTTTCTTTAAATCGCACCTTTGAAGCGCGCTTGGTTATTAATATACAAAATTATTCTAAAATATACTTGCCATCGTCGCTGATCGACCGTTAACAATGCGGTTCCTTTATTTTCGGAGTAATTTGCAATGACGACACCAACGAACAGCGTCAAGCCGATCATGCAACCCAGAAAGATGTAGATATGAATGTAAATGGCGTGCACCTGCAAAGTACGATTATTTATCACAATTAACTGCTTTAGATTGATAAACCAACCGGTCCCAATGCTTTAATGAGTACATCTCTAACGTCCAGCCAACCTTTAAACGATAGTACTTCGAATAAAGCAAGCATGGCGTCGCCGATGTTATCGAAATTGAAACGTCTTGGATTCGCCCTATAGCAACGACTTAGTATTCGATAATGAGCAGCAATTAAAGATAAACTTACCAAACTCTGGGGACTAACATCGAGGGATACGACTCGTTACATCCCGGTCCCAATTTCATCTTAGTAACGAACACGCGTCTCATGAAGACACCGACGCAATCTTCTCTCTTCAAGATTGTTGGATCGTTGCATCTCGCCAATCTGCCGCCATATAATTGGACGCCGTAACTGGCAAATACGAACATTAAGAGAATCAAAAGCGTCGATACGAGCAGAATTTCCTTGAAGCCCCTGCACAATTCATAAACCACCTTTCTCATATGCGGGACCAACGTAAATATTCTAAGTGGGCGCAAGCATCTCAGAATCATTAAAAGTTGTGCCCCCGAATTTGGCGGCACATTACGTGGCATCCAACAGAGGAACACTAAGCTGACCTAGAAAAACTCAATTCAATCACAGAGGAATTTGCATTGAATCACATTGTTGGCATACAATGTAGATGAACACGTCTAAAACGGCGGCCACGTCTTTAATATAAGCCTTTGGTGTGAAAAATAGACCGTCTGCAAGTATTTTAAGCGCTAATTCAATGCTCATGAAGATGACGAAACAATACTCGGCTATCTGAAGACTGACGTTCTCCATCACACGATAATATGGGGTTTCAAACATCATCGAGAGGCAAGAGAGCGTCGTCATCGTTATCATGACCCAATCCAGGTAGGTTACCAAACCCAAAAAGTTGCTACAACGAATTTTTAATTAAAAACCCATTCACTTGTGCGATATCCATTTACTCACTGCAAACTTTTATATTGGACTTTTCTCTCTTTGCCAGTTAGAGGATCCTTTAATCGTGCATCGTACCTAGCGTAGACAATTAATTGGCAAATCTTGCGAAACTTGCTCTCGCGCGGTACCGCAAATAGTGGCGTATCGAAGAACGGATGGTTTTCTCTGAGGTCTTCCTCCCGTTGATTTCTAATTAACAGAATAATTAGTAAGGAGATTGCAAATGAGTCGCCTGCCAAAACTAACCGCCTCATTTCCGCCTGCTGTCGTTTAGCTTGCAACAGTTTTATGTCCAAATCGTGCGGTCTTGCCCTCGCCGACGTGACTCTATTCACGCCAATATCGCCGTTTTCCATCAAATGCTCGTACGTTTGTTTGAGTTTAATCGAACCGCTTCGCACGCTACGTCTTATTGACCGCGAACCGAACCTAAATTATTATTATTACTAATTTATCATAAAAATATATTCGCTTGACTAAACTGTTTCATGCTATTTATTGTCCCTTGCGGTTTAAGCGGTCCTTTACTTCCAGGTACCGGTATCATCGACGAATCGCCCAGCATCATTCGTTGTTTATTTGAATCTCTGAAGTTTGAAATTGTACTCAGTGTATTTAATACTGATAGCTACTTACAAGATGATTTGCGAAACACCCGTTTTCTTCAGTTTGTTATTAACAACTCTTACTTTCGTCAATTCATTTATAATCTTCAGCGGTTTCTGTTTTCTATAAACGATCTTCGCATGATAGTCTTCTTCGCATTTCTTCAACGTGTTCTCATAGTTTTCATCGTCTTCCGTTTCGTAAACGAATTGCCGCATAAAACTCTCTCGCACCTTGGGCAAGTTGAAATCGGACGGGACTTTATGGAGCGTAACCATCAACGGACTGTCTGGAAATTTCTCAAAAATTCTCAACCTAAACGGTAAAGTTTCTTTGATCTCCGCGCTCTGTTCCCTGTACTTCAATTGCTTTAACTTCTTTATATCCTCGTCTAGCTCCAAATTATCAAGAATTACGGCTACGAATAAACTTAACACAATCTGAAAGTGATAAACAATAAGCTTATTTTTTAATCGAGAAAATGAAACATACCAACGTGACGAATAGATGGTACAAAATAAAGTAAACAGCGACTAGTGGTGCCAAGGTTGATGGTGTCCTAAGCATGGTTTCGTCCATCACTTCCACCCATGCTTCTTGTGTTAATATTTGAAACATGGACATGAACGCTTCAGGGAAACTTTCGAATTTTGTAAATTCATCCAAGAAACAAAACAATTGCATCGAAATACTTGACGATATTATCAATAAACACATGGTGAAAATTATTAAGCTTCCCAATTTCTTTCCAGGACCAAATATTTTATAAACGAAATCTTCAAGTAACGGAGAGGCTTTTATCAATCGCACCACTCTTAATACCTACAAATTAAATATTGTTCTTAAAAGACGATAATAGCATGGCTTTTGAGGAATTGCCTGAAAGTAAGTGAATCCGGTCATATAAAATCCAGGTATGACGTGTATTGTGGTGCCGATTGCTAATAATAATTCGAATTTGTGAATCGAATGTTTCCAATATCCACGCCATCCCAAACACCATATCTTAAATATTGTCTCCAAGTTTAACAAAATCGTGAATCCGACTTCGATGTAATAATATTTCCAATAGAAGACGCTCCTAGGTCGGCCGTCGTGTTTGAAGTGCATCGTCGCCGTGACTATACCATTGGCTAGTATTACGCCCATCACCAATAGACGGAAATGTGGCGAGCGCAATATTGTATGACAAAATTCCGGTGCCAATCCACCGTGTTTGTTCTCATCTAAAGTTACCAATTTCCAACCGCGATCGTCACCGGTCAGTATCTGCGACGTTCTACTGTTTTGAATGTGGCCTCTGACGCCCCACATCTGTTGGAATTGCACGCGTATCTCGTTAAACGTTTCCGTGATAACCGCAATGAAAACGTTTTTAACGAGCCAGGCGAGGAAAAAGATCATCGTGCTAAAATATAATACGGCCCTCCAAGCCGGCAACGAATCGATCGCCCTGTACATGATAAATACCCATCCTTCTTGCGACGCGGCTTGATAAACCGTGAAGAAACTCGTTACTAAAAGGAGGAGCGATAAAGCGCGTTAAAAAATAAACAGCATCTGTGCGAATTTCGTACCAAATTCGTCAAAGCCATTGAATCCCATTTTGTAACGCGTCATTTTCAGTTTCATGCATTTCATTCCTTCGGGACACTGATAACCAGAATTTGGGTCCAGCGAACAAAACGTATCCGGTATGGCCAAATCGTTGATTGTAATTTCCCTGCAATTGTCGGTCATTTAACATTATCGAAAGATATTTGTTGGTACATACTCTGGATCGGATGTATTCTGTAAGACGCAGTGGTTTTTCAATTCACCAAAGAACTGTACGCCCAATAATCCGTACAGCGACATAAAGAATAGAAAGAAAAGTGTTACATTGTAGATTTGTTGGCTCGATCGTCTAAAAAATTAACAACATAAGCCTTTGTACGATTAACATTGTTATTTGGCATACTTAAATATTTGGTTTATCCTAGATTTCGGCATTGAAAATTTCAGAAATACTCTTAAAAATCTTATCATTATCAACGGTCTCGGAGCTCTTAGTATAGACAGATAACTGAATTTTGGGACGATGCCGAGCATTTCGAATATATGTAGAATCACCGAAATCCATAGGAAGAAAACCATGCTAGCGTCGAACTGACACCAATGATCTTTCAAATACGGTTTCTCGCCCTTAAAAGAGAACATTGATTTCAATATATGGTTTTCAATATGTCTATCGTTGATTCGCATACTTTCAATATGCCCCTAATGTGCATTTTTGCTATCATTTCTGCTGTAAATAAAAATGTGACCAATATGTCGCAGGAAAAGGTAACATATTGCATTGGTGGATTTTTCTCGAAAGTCTTCGTCGTGTTACAGCTTACGGATGCCAAACTAATCAAAGCACATAATCTCATTATTCTCCTTACCCACCGCTAAAACATATTATAAGACATGTGATAAGTAAATTTAACTTTTTCAATTATTACCTTATTGACCCATTCTATATCAGCGCTTTCGTTGAAATTTTCATCTGGTCCATAATCCGCTAAAACTGGTTCGCCTTTAAGGCTTTGCTTTCTTCCTAACATCATTGTCATCTTGCCTTAGTTTTTAATGGTCCACTTTCTTAAACAACTCGTTATTTATGTTAAAATAAAAACCATTTTTGAAAATTGATTCCCATTAATAGATACTTCTTGTCCATCTTTGCAGCTTCCACAAAATCAATAATCTCATGCGACCCGATTATTCAATGATATGCATCTATGTAAAAATGAAATAGAATTAGTAATTAACATGATCTTGTTAGGAACAAATCTTCTAACTACAATTTTATATAATACTTTGCAAAAATTAATAAAAAATCAACACTTAACGACAACATTTTTGCACTACATTTCAAAATTACTATTCCGCATGAAGGTAGGCACACTCAGTCCAACCAATTGTTATTTGTCGTAAACTTCTTTGTAAACAAACAGTGTATATAATGATTTGAAATTGTTACAGTTTGTATAAGTTTTATGAGGACAATTATAAAGTCACAATTATGAATGAAAAACAAGTGAAGTCGCAAATCAGTACCGATGTTTCGAATTCTGAAGATGATGCAGTGAGTACATAAATCAAGTTAATCGAATGAAACCACATTTATCTTTTAGGACGAAACTTCTAGTGTGGCTAGTACTACAACAACAAATAGCACTTCTAGAAGTGTTACACCAACAATACCACGATTAAAGAAGAATCGTAAAGGCAAAAAGAAGTTTCAACAGAATAAAGTGCACAAACCAATTTATAAATTTACGTAAGTTCAATGCAGGAGAAAATCATGCTTAAGCTCTGAATCTTTGTTGATTTAGATGTAGCATAAAAGAAGACCATGGACAACCATTGTTTGGTGTACAATTCAATCATCACTTAAAGGAGGGCCAACCACTTCTCTTTGCTGCTGTAGGCAGTAACCGTGTAACAATATATGAATGTCCTGAAGGAACTGGTATTAAAATTCTGCAATGCTATGCAGATCCTGATGTATCCTTTTTTATTTTGCTTTAAAATCTAATATTTAATTAGTATATATATTTCTTAATGAGAAATTTAGCTGGATGAAAACTATTACACATGTGCTTGGTCTTATGATGAAGATGTGGGCAAACCATTGTTAGCAATTGCTGGGGCTAGGGGTGTAATCAGGATATTAAATCCTGCAACTATGAGTTGTATCCGTCACTACATTGGTCATGGTCATGCAATAAATGAGCTAAAATTCCATCCAAAGGACCCTAATCTAATATTATCTGTATCTAAAGACCATGCATTGCGTTTATGGAATGTTAAGACAGATGTTTGTATTGCAATTTTTGGTGGTGTAGAAGGACACAGAGATGAAGTGTTAAGTGCTGTAAGCTCATTCAGTTAAATTGTACTGGTTAATTGCTAATTGATTTTTTTTTCAGGATTTTGATCTTCTTGGCAATAGAATAATGTCTTGTGGTATGGATCATTCTTTAAAATTATGGAAATTGGATAAGGAAAGTATGAAAGAGGCTATAAAACAGTCTTATCAATGGAATGCAAGTAGGAATAGTCGGCCCTTTGATTCCCTCAAAGAACATTTTCCAGATTTTTCAACAAGGGATATACACAGGTACAGATCAGTGTACAGTTGGTAAAGGGAAACAACTTTATTTATTTCCAGGAATTATGTAGACTGTGTTAAATGGTTTGGAGATTTTCTATTCAGTAAATCATGTGAAAATTGTATTGTTTGCTGGAAACCGGGACGTTTAGAAGACGAAGAATTGAGAGCTGGTGATACAAGGTCCACTGTTATTCATAGATTCGAATATAAAGAATGTGAAATATGGTTTATCAGATTTGCTATGGACTTCTGGCAAAAGGTTCATTTACCATTATTTTTGTAGTTGTTAGTTTTAATGAAAAATGTTATTAATTTTCAGATACTAGCATTAGGAAATCAAACTGGAAAAGTTTTTGTTTGGGACTTGGATGTTACTGATCCCACTCAAGCAAAATGTTACACATTACAACATCCTCGATGTACCACAGCAATCAGGCAAACCAGCTTAAGTCGTGATGCCAATGTTTTAATATGTGTGTGTGATGATGGTACTATTTGGAGATGGGATAAAGTAGCATGATATGATATTTATATATTTATTTACATCATTTGCTACAATTTTTTTACAAGAATTGTACACTAATTTTATTTATAAATTAACTCTTTTTGTTTTCTTCAGGACCTTGCTCTATTTGTGGTCTGTCCTTTATTTTCAGAGTATGCCTTTTTACTTTGGGACCAAAGAATTTTGCTTTCATATTCCTTTGTTCTGGTATATAAATTTCAAACACTTTATAATACTTTAAAATGTTACCTATTTAACAAATTGCTATAATAGTTTTCAGTTTTAAAATATGATTAATATACTCACTAACAGCTTTTTCTGGTAAAGAATAGTCATTTGATATTTTATTTACAGTATAAAGTTTTGGATTATTCTGATGATTATTTATGAATTCTAAAGCACATCTCAGTGTTGTATATCCCTCTGAAACTTTATCCACCTCTTTATAACCATATTCAAAATCTTGAACAATTTTCCTATCAACTGGTAATGGTCTTTCTGGATTTGTTGGATTCTGTTTAATTTCAGGATCATGAGATGTTACATAGACACTTTTTAAACGTTCGTCTAAAGGTTCATGCTTTGCCTTTACATCCTTTAATATATCTGGATAGTCTGCAAATAATACTATAAGCATTTATTGATACTCGCATGTTATTCTATACCTTTTAATATTTGTTCATATTGTTGGGCATCAGCTCTGTATTTCGGAGCTGGTATTGGTTTTTCCTTGGATATGATCTTATGGGCCCTATTCTCCAAATTATAATTTTTGAAGGGTTTTGTTAGTGACGATAACACTTTACCCATATTAGAACGACGAGGTTAAGAGAGTTTTCATAAAAATCAGCTACATTTACAGCACCGACATGAAACACAAATTAACATTTGTATTATTCTTAAAGCATTTTAAGTGATAGCAATTTTCAATTTTTATTTATTGAAGATATTCAGCATTTTAAATATTGAATAATTTTGCGTAAGCACCTAAAAATGATGCAACCCAAATAACGAACACCATAACTTCCTCATTTTATGATATAATTTCATTTGACAGTTTTTTGACATACCTGTTGACAATTTGTATTTACTTTATTTACATTTTCATTCCCTATTTGCACTAAACTAGAAAGGCATAACTAATTTGTTATGTTTAAGAATAAAATAGTCAATGATTTAGTTTTCTGTAATTATGGATTCCCATCAAAATGTGCTTATGTCAGGTAAATTGAAAAATGGAGCTTAATTTTGTATAAATACTCATATCATGCATTTTAGAGTTTTACTTTCTTATACAAAAGTTTCTATCTGCATCACCACTTAAAGAAACATTCAAAGTGAGTATTCGTTGTATTTAGTAACAATTAAACACTATTGGAATATTGCTTTCAGGTGTTCAGTGAAGAAATCAAAAAGAACAATGTAAGTTTGTTATCACACTCTTTGGCCATGTTTAAATGATAATTATTTACTGTTGTAGCTCTTGCCCATGAGATTGGATTGGATTGGCAATAAACATGAACTAAGTTTTGATGAATTGGTAATGTTATTTAATCTTGTGAAACATTATAATATATTGCTACGTGTGTGGTTTTAGGAAGGATTATATAAGCACATAAATCCTGAGCATCTGTTTAAAATTTGCTTGAAATTAGCTTCAATATTTGAAAAGAGTTCTACAATTAATACAAAGGCTAAAATAACATTACTTGGATTAAGCAAGCATGTACAATTCAATGATGGTCTCAAACAGGAAAAGAACCAGCTATTGCAGTTCTTTGCTGCCAGAAAACATGGTGCACCCTATCATTTCATTTCAAATGTGAAAAATTATAACTTAGGTAAGAGATCTATTATAAAAACATACATAGTACATTTAATGTGAATAATGTTTCAGTACAAAACATAATAGGCCAAGAGATTGGTGGGCCTATGTATAGAAAGTTCATCATCACACCTTCATTCTACAGTCATCTTCAGTTACAAAGGCAGACTCTGGGCCATTTGTCAGCAGTTTATTGTCTTCTATTTGATCATACTGGAAAATACATTGTCACAGTAAAGTATAAATTGTTATAGTTTTCTTCAAATTTTAACTACTTTTATTACATTAGGGTGCTGATGATTTGTTAGTCAAGCTGTGGTCGACTTATTCCGGCCGTTTGTTATATACGTTTAGGGGGGCAAGTGCAGAAATAACCGATATCGATATAAATCTAGAGAACACGTTACTTGCCGCTGGTTCCATAGATAAAGTACTAAGAGTATGGGACTTACAAACTGGAGTACCTGTCGCCGTTTTAATTTGTCATACTGGCATGATAACTTCTGTAAATTTTTGTCCATCAACAAGATCTTACGCACGCTACTTAATTACGACGAGCACCGACGGTTCTGTCGCATTTTGGACGTACAACCAGGATGCTAAGAACAAGTACACCTTCATGTAAGTCATATGTTTAAATTCTAATTACAAACATTCTAATTGGTAATACTTAAAGGCCAAAACCAATATTATATCAAGAGAAGATTAGACCTGGTCAAGCCCAAATGATATGTTCATCATTCAGTCCTGGTGGTGCTTTTTTGGCAACTGGTTCTGCTGACCATCACGTTAGAGTCTATAGCATGCATGGAGATGAAGGACCGCAACGGATATTAGAAGTAGAAGCACACATTGACTGTGTCGATTCAATTGCATGGGCACACAGTGGCTTAAGATTTATTTCAGGCAGTAAAGATGGTACAGCGAAAATATGGCACTTTGAATGCCAGCAATGGAAAAGTATAGAATTAAGTATTGCTTCCGACATGACAAAGTGAGTTTACATGAAAATGGAATTGTTGAGGTGAAATATTAATAATGAATTTTCAGTGAACCAACTAGCACTGCAGAAGCCAATAAGAAATTTAAAGTGACGATGGTTGCGTGGGATTGTTGCGACGAAATGATCGTCACTGCCGACAGCGAGTGTAAGTTAAAGGTTTGGAATTCGAAAACCGGGAAATTGGACAAAGTACTATCGATGCATACTGCCGAAATATACGTGTTGGAATCGCATCCGTTAGACCGTAACATTTTGCTGTCTGCAGGACATGACGGACAAGTTATAATTTGGGATTTAACGAACGAGCAACCAGTCGCTAAATTTACAAACAACATAGAAGGACAAGGTTGTGGCGGCGTGTTCGATGCTAAATGGTCACCGGACGGCACAATGATCGCTGCATCAGATTCTCACGGACATATTTTAATGTTCGGTTTTGGTCCTGGAAATAGTAGATTTAAGGATGTAATAGATTCAGTAAAGTCGATAGATTTTGTCTAAAGAAACTTCATATTGTAGTTGCCAAAGGAGTTGTTCTTCCATACCGATTATAGACCACTTGTACGTGATACTAACCATTGGGTCCTCGATGAACAAACTCAGGTTCCTCCGCATTTGATGCCGCCACCGTTCTTAGTAGACATTGATGGCAACCCTTATCCACCGGTATTACAAAGATTGGTGCCCGGTCGGGAGAATTGCAAAACTGATCAACTCGTTCCTAATATTGTAGTGGGAAATGAAGGTGCCATTGTTATGCATAATTGCTTCTTATTTAGTTATTTAATTCTATCAATATTGTAGGAACTCAAGAGGTAATTGAAGGATTACCGAATGAACGTAGATCACATTTGGACCGCATGATTGAGGAGCTTATACAAAGGCAAGTAGCAATTGTGGTCAACGACGACTCTCCCTCCGATCAACCGATGAGTCGCAATTCCCTGAGGAACAATAGCAGACGATCGGGAGACGAGGGCGTTCGACAGAGTTCCGGTGACTGGCAACGCGATCCCAATATTAAGTGGAAGAAACACGTCTTGGTCCAAGCGCTCACATTACCTCAATTAGAAAATGCCTTAAAAATCATGTAAGTTTGCTTCGTAATTTTAATACAAGTTAAATTAACATACGATACTTTCTTCAGAGAATATCATAGTAACTTAGAATTAACCGATTACAAAAACGAAATGAAGAGGAGACTTACAATGATTAGCACTGCCACGAATGCTACCACTAGTCATAGCCGCGAGAAGAAACCGAGAAAGCCGAGGAATCGAAATGCGAGAACTTATCAATTGCGTTACATTAATTATGCTAACGACGACGCTGAATTATCGGCTCCCAGTGAACAAGACGATTCAGCCGATGAAGATATCGTCATGAATATATCCTCGATGAGCGACTCGTCGAATTCTTCCGGCTATTCGGATTGGAACGGCGATAGAGGTACTCTTCAGCCACCAAAACGATCGAAACGGAAACAAGTTAATAAGCAATACACGCACAATTCGGATGGAGACGACGACCGCGCAGATGAAGTTGTTAAAGTGAAGCCGAGATTGTTGAAATGCGTATGTATTTTCATTTATCACATAGACAATGAATTAACGTGTTCTGCTTATTAGGAAAAAGACGTTTCGGAATTGTATAAGCCATTAGAATGGCTCTCAGAGACGATGCCTAGGAAAGCGCCATATTATCCGCAAATGGGAGATGAAGTTGTGTATTTTCGCCAGGGACATCAGCTTTATATTACTGCCGTTACGACAAAAAAGTTGTACGAAGTTATGACCAAAGACATTCCATGGAAAAGAATGGAAATTAAGGTTTGAATTCGATTTATATGCCAATAAACGATTCGTAATTAAATTCTTCTTTTAGGACAAGGAATTTGTTAAGGTCGTTGGAATCAAATACGAGATACGGCCACCGAGATTATGTTGCTTGAAACTAGCACTAATGGATGCTGATGGTCGATTAACCGGAAACGTATTTAGCATTAAATATCACGATATGGCCGACGTTTTAGATTTCTTCGTGTTAAAACAATTGTACGATACGGCGATATCAAGAAATTGGAATCTATCTGATAAGTATGCGTACTTTTATTGATTGTTGTCATTCTGATATCATCCACAAATCTTTATTTTTAGATTCAGGTGCATAATCGACGATTGTTGGTGGTTGGGTGAAATTATTTCCCAATCAGCCCTATCTGCCGAATATCCAGATTCGCCTTTTATGTGCTACGAAATTCGATGGGATAACGGCGAATTGGAGCGTATGAGTCCGTGGGATTTGGAGCCGATTAACGAAGACCGTAAGAATACTATGGCTAAAGTGAAAACAAACGAATTTGATTTCACCATTCCTTCAGGAATACCAGCCGTCGTGGGCGAAGCTGTACCTGTTTTACAAGAAGAAGTATTATCGATGTTGTATCAACCGAACGCGGAAGAATGGCCGCACGGCGATAGACAAGGAACGTGTGCCGCGATTACAGCGAACTTAGACAAAGTCATGGAACTGGCTATTGCCGAACCATTTCTAACTCCGGTCGATTTAAGTCAGTACCCTAGTTACGCTTACATCGTGGAATATCCTATAGATTTATCGACTATAAAAGCAAGATTTGAGAATCACTTTTATAGGCGAATCACAGCTGCTCAATTTGATGTTAGATATTTGGCCACGAACGCCGAGAAATTTAACGAATCGCGTAGCATTATTGTGAAACACGCGAGGATTATAACGGAATTATGTCTCAGAGTTATAAGGTGACGCCAGTCAATTATTAGCAATCCAGTAATATAATAATTTCCCTTTATGGTAAATTGTAGATGTTCGTCGAACATTATGGACGTTAACTCTTTGTATCATCAATTGATGGATGCTTACGAGTCTTCCGACAACGAAATGGAAATCGATATCGTTACTCCGGGTCCGTCCGTTACGAGAGCACTACGTTCGTTGCGTACGCGAAAATTTCAAAATCCCGAGGACTGGAACCGCGAAGCTAAACAATTGTTGGACGCTTTATGGCACAACGAAGATTCGTATCCTTTTAAGATGCCAGTGGATAGAATTAAACACCCAGGTTTGTCTTTGACTATATATGACAACAAGCATATAAGAATTTTTTCTTTTAGATTATTATCAAATTATAAATACGCCAATCGATCTGGGAAAGATCAAACAAGACTTCAATGCGGGGATTTACGCAACACCGCTGGATTTCTGCAGAGATGTGCGGCTGATGTTCCAAAACTCTAAAAACTACAACACTAACAAAAGATCAAGAGTAAGTTCACATAAATAGTTTATTATTTTTTTAATTTTTAATATAACTTCCTCGCTTAGATTTATACGATGACCGTAAGACTGTCTGCAATGTTTGAAGAGCACATCACGGCAATCATTCAAAACTACAATAGTGTGGTCAGTAAGAATGCCGCAAATCAACAGACAATAACGCGAGGTCGCAGACGATTCAGCATTACGGAAGAAGAGGAGGAGGAGGAATCGTCGAAAGATAGCGGGTCCGACGACGATTTTACCCATAACAAAATTCGAAAGAAACGAAAACTAAAATACTCTTCGTCGTCGAATCAGAGCGTCGACGAAAATAGCAGTAGCGAAAGTAGTGCCAGCAGTTCTAGCAGTAACTCTTCCAGCAGCGACACGTCCGACTCATCCGATAATAAACCGTTACAAAGAATGTCCTATATGAACGGGCACAAGAAACAACAAAACTCGAGGCTCGTCACTACCGACGGTTCAGAAAACGACAGCGATTATCAACCGCTGAGCAATTTGAAACGGAAATCGAGAAGTACCAACAATAACAAGAAGGTCGTTTATAACGAGTCGTCCGACGAAGATAGCGACATAGAGCAGCAACAGCTCTCTAACTCGAGAACTAGGAGTACGAAGAGGAAAAGAACGATAACAGATACGAGTGAAAGCGATAGTAACGTTGCCAAATGTAGTCGCGATAATAGAAGTGTATTAGTTACCGTGAGCAGTAGAGGACGAGTGAGGAAATTGACGCCGAAAGTGCGAGCCTATTTGGAGAAATGATATCGGATTTGTTGAACAGAGAAATGAGAACTTAATTTAAATTGTTACACGTGAGAATGCGAATAGTGTACTTTTATATTTTTAATACACGATTATATTGTAAATATTTAAATGACTGATAAACATTGTGAATTGTTTTTTTAGCTGCATTAGTGGTAATCGTTTCAAATGTATATAATTACCAATACAATGTTTATTTTACTTTTTTTTATATAATATGTATAAGCAGAATTATTTATATAAGTTATCCAATTTAATCTGATTATTATTCTCGACTTACTTCCTCGATCCCAATTGCGATATGTACCCATTAATTTTATCGACTAGCACCGGTTGCGAGGAACATTTACTTTGCACGTAAAGTAGTCCTTGTAAATCCCTTTGATCGCAAGCAATTTGAGCGGCATCTTCAAATCTCCTGATAAAGTTGAACGTAAAATTACAATAAATTGAAACTGATTGATTAACAATTAAATACTAACTCTGCTTTAACGTAATATTTAACTTTAATCTCTTCACTGACTCTTGGCAGGTATCTCGCAGCTTCTTCTTGATTGTGCTTTTGAAGACACACGTCAACGAACGGCGCATAACCGATTGGAGACTTCTTCGCTTTCGAAAACTTTTCCAACTCTTTCCAATCACCACTGTCTGCTATACTTTGTATCCGTAACCACCAATACCTGCAAGATTTTTGTTGTAGCCTCCATGATAATGTATATGAAATCAAATTCGCACCGTTTGTCGGGAATCTTAAAATCTGATTTAAATTTATCGGCGGCTTTCACGTCGCCCACGTCCAACAGCATTTTACAAGTGTCATGAATGGATTTCCCAATAAAATTTGCACTATATTTGCCTTCAAATGCTCTCTGCTGCTTAAGTAAACTGATTGTGTCGTCGCACATCGACGCATATAGATCGTTTCGCGCTTTCTTGAAAGCCTCCATTGCCATTGCTACAGACGCATCTTGACTGTGTCGTTTCTGTAATTTTGATAAATATTTATATATTAATGATTATGAAAGTACGCACCGTTTCATCAAGTGCTTCTAAAATATGCCCTAAAGCTTGCGAATTGTTATCGTCTTCTTGTATGTATAGTTCGTTCAGCGCTTGCAAATTATGCATTCGACAATGTTTGATGTACAGAGCATGGGCAACGCTTTGATTCCTAATTGTAATCTGCAATGAAAATTAATTAGAATGGGGAAATTTAATAGAAACCGAATGTTACTTTAAATTCGCCTAATGGCATCTTGTCTCGTAAATCTAATATCACCATATAAATTAAATCGGTATCGCCGCTTTCGATTGCTTTTTCCAGAGCGGAATATTTCCTGCCGAGTTTCATTAAGAGAGCAACCTGTTCGCTTGCCTTCGTTTCGTATTCCATCAGCTATTATTATAAACGAAAGGATTAACATTATATTTATATCGCAGCTTTTAAAAGCTTACACTTATAGCTAGCTTCTTCCTGCCGGTGTTAACAGCGGCCGCTGCAATGACGCTATACGATATTCTTGGATTGTAGCCTAATTTTTGTGATATCTGTTTGGCCACCGTTTCTTCGTCTTGATTCGGTTGACTTACCTAAAACCATCATACAAAATTGTCAATGTGATTTATATCAATGAAATATTTAAAAAGATTTACTTTAAATTTAGCCCAGTGTTCGAGAATGCGGCTACATCCGTCCTCTTCCTTAATCTTCAAATATTTCGCTATCGGAAACGCTATTTCGTAATGATTTCTCCGGACTAATCGATCGAGAAGTATCGGTATACTTTGAGCTTGTAGTCTGTAAGATTTTGCACTTTAAGATAACAAATACAAACAAAATTACAATTTTACTCCGTGAAAGTTAATGGGATTCCGATTCTTCTATGTCTGACAGCGTTTAAAACCCTCAAGAGCCGGCATCTCTGTACGTATTCCGTGCAATCAAAATTGGGAATGTAGCATTTACCGAATTGCGCTGCCTAAAATATTTATACTTAAAAAATGATGACTAGATAACTTAGGAATGGTGTTCTACAGTCAATAACATCTTCTGAATGTCTACGTCGAATTCGTATCCGGCCGCTTCTATGCATTGCTCAACGGCTTTATTGAGATCGTCCTTTAAAAGGCAAATATATTCGTTCGATCGGTGACTGCGCTTTTGAAATTGTTTCGATGCTTCCAAGAGGAAACTACCTGGTTCAGTGCTGTTGATGCGGAATATCTTCTGTACTACATCCGGTACTTTTTGTATTAATTCATGTTGCATTGACGATAGTATGCGGACTCCATCAATTTCCGGTGTCATATGGATCGAATTGTCGTATGTATATGTGTACTTATTACCAGACCGACCGACGATTAATAACGTGCAATCTTTCTCCCAAAAAGCTATAACAGCCTCATTACCACACCTGACAAGTTGCATTATAACATAATCATTTGGTAACTTAGTGAGGAATATGATTTACCAGACCAATTGTTTCGGTTTTGTAATAAATCCTGTGTCAGCTTCACAATATTTCTTTCTTAAATCTGAAGAACCCAGCCAAAGGTAGCCAGAATTTGTGAATAGTACAACATGTCGTGCATTTATCGACACCGATATATTTAAAATGGAACTATATTTCTGGGATATATCAGGCTCCAACTAAAATAAATTAGACCATTATTTGAAAGGAACAGTTGTAGCTTTACCATTGTAGTTGTTTGATGTTCATCTTGCTTCAATCTAAACAGCTCCATTTCTCTAGCAATTAACACATCAGTTTGATTCTCTTCTGATATCACATCCCAACTTGTTGGATGTTTTCCAGATCCTACAATTACTCATTTACAAAATAGAACAAATACTTTTAATCAGTTAATCTACTAGGAAGTTCTGACAATTGTCTTGTCTTTGGTTCTAAAATATTATTCACTAAGAAAATTTTATAATTGTGTGTCATCACAGCCACTCCAGTCGTATTTTGAGGACTAGTAAATATTTTCACATCCTTGACTTTTGTGTCTTGTACTTCTTCATTCATCAAGAAACTGTGTTTGAAATTACCAAAGAAATCATGCAACACAATGTTGCCATCATCTTGCACACAAATTAAATACTCATCATTTGACCATCCCATTTTGATTATTGGTCTTCTTGTCCACTAAAGAAGTATTAATTTCAATACTAAGACAACTTAGTGTGCTGATTTACCTTTATAGAGCTGATATGCTTTCCTGAACCAGAATAAATTGCAATTACCAATTGACCAGTTCCCTGTACTTTTACCAATTTATTTTCATCACGTTTCACAGCTATTGGACCACCATAAGGTGCTGCAGTGCATACCATATGATCCATATTAATCTCTTGTTTCCAGCCCATCGTGTATATTTCAAATTTGCTAAAGGGATAACACTATTAACTATTCATTAAGTATGTTTACTATTGGAATTACCGAAAATACAAATCTCTTCCCAGTAGGAACCAGTCAGCAGTTAATAATGCTGCTGACATTTTGAGAACGATTATGCCTCAAAGTTAATTAATCCAATTGTCCAGAATTCCAGAATTATTAAAACTAGTTAAGTCTTTAAAAAATCCTACACTGTTATCAACAAACAGCTGATTAGTTTATATTCGAGTTTGGTTCAATAATCTGAAGATGGCAGTACTAGAAAGAAATTTTCATCCAGTTGACAATTCAAGTTTCGCGAAAACGAAATTGTAATATTATCGGACAAAAGGAAATTATGACAAAATATAGAATTTATTTAAGTGATTGCAATGTTCTTCATTGCAAAATGTTGTTATAAGAGAGTGGCAATAAAGTTGAAAGTTCTTGTTTACAGAACTTGCTTAACAAATCTACAAATTAATTACACTGTGAGTAAAGATTTAATATAAATCGCTCAAACTAATCCTTTAAATTGAGTTTAGGTATCAAGAGAAGCAGAGTGGATTAAGATTAATTCAATCACAAGAGGAAATGTTCCGATGAGAACAGATAATTTCTAATGAAAATTGTCTTCTACATAATGATCTCTTTCGAACGAGTCTCGATTGAAAAGCAATTAATAGGTGGCAAAATATCTTACACGCCGATACCGTATTAAAGTGGAAGAGAAAGGTGCGTCCAGCATGGAAAAAAGCGCACCGACAGCCTTCGTACGTTGCAGTCTTTCGATAGTCTTTCACTAGCGTTTCAGTGGCCGTACGTATATTAACTCCTTCATTTATAAATGAACATAAAGGAAACTAATGTACTTCTTGTTCTAGTGCGTTTGAAAGTGTTTGTCGATCAATTAAAAGACAATTTTTAGGCGCGTTATTTTTGATCATGTAGAAAGGAACAAAGTGGAAAAAACAGGAAGACGGACAATGATATTCGCATTCGAAACGAAATTTGTATCGAGAACTTGATTGTTTTCGAACGCGAATTTTGTGTTTGACAACCAAATGAGTTTTTCGCTGTGATTTTTAAAGAAAGAGAAACGTTAATCGGAACTTAAGGTAAATGTCAATTCCAACTTTATCTCACAACTAACATTTGTTGGCGCGATCAATTCGAAATGACGTTATTAATTTTTCTTTCTTTCGCTTCTGGTTTGATGATATAATCGAATATTTACGCTATTAACGTGCTGAAATGTCAAACGTTCATCGATACCCTTTTAGCAAAAGATTGCATTATTGCAGCGTGCGAAACCGTCGATTAAATCGATATACGTAATAATGCACGCTCTTAACACAATTCTTCGTCAGGTGCTGCGACATTCTGTGGCATTCGAAGATCGTCGTCGATCGGTTCGTGTGACCTAATACAAGTCGAACGTTTTCACGTGTCGGTCGCTCTCCAATTGCACCAACAGGTACATATTATCAATTGAAACCGATCGATTGCGATAAAAAAAATTTAGATCTGCGTCATGAAATTGCTCAGGCGATTGACCGATTATCCAATTACTTAATCGATATACAATTGAACTGCTTCTTTTTCGTGGATACATTTTTGTGCGAAAAAATCGGCGACGCGTCCATACGTGATCGCAATTACATAACGATTATATTAACGTTATGGAGCGCATCTGTTACTCTTTCTTTTCCTCTTAAGACGGCAGACGTCGTTGAAGATTTACTGGAATTTCGAAAGAGAAAAAGAGCGAACAACGGTTAATTAAAGGGGTATCATCGTTTTGCAATTCCAAGGAGATCAACAATTACAGGTTGTTTAGACGTTTCTCTCGCATATTACTGCCATCGTTCCGTATTTAATTCTATTTACTTTTAATAATGAAGCAACGCTCATCAGAAATGTGAAAGTATCGCGGAGATGTACAAATAACATTTTGAAATTCTTTCAGAATGGGTGCCGAAGAAGAAGGGCGTGTTGCTGATTCTTATTTCTTGTTTTGCGGTTTCTTATCCGAATTTCGTTTGCGGATGACATTTGGTGGCGTATCGTGTTGCACGTTTGGTTCATTTCGCTTAAAGGTTCTCGCGCTCATTTATTCTTGACCCTCTTCCATAAGAAACGAAGAACGTTAATGGTAGAAATTGTTTCGCAATTAAATGTCATCGGATCATTGTATCTTGTTGTTGCAAATTCCTTCTTCTCTTTGGAGGAGTTCAGACAAATTAGCAAATCAAAACGGAAGCATGTAGAACGCGAATCGTATAATTGAATGCAAATTTCTTGTTACGATTTGCGCTATGATTAATCGCGAGAATTATAAATTAAAATCAAATCTCATTTGAAATGTAAATGGTACGAAGGAATTGTGCAATAATTATGGGGATACTGAGAGTCCTTTAACATTGGTTCCGTTCCAGAAGAGCCGTCATTATTATGTTACAGGAAAACCGTTTCATTCATTTCCTTCTTTCTTTTCTATGATTTGTACCGTAGGCATTCATAGTTTTTCCATCGCGTCTCTTTTATACTTGCGTATCTGTTTCTAATTCAACTAACAAACATAGCGGTTCATTATTAAGGTCTCTTACACACAGTAAACGACCGTACTAACGTGGAGAAAATAAATTGACCATAAATCGAATCCGGTTAGGATTCTATTCGAACCGTTTAATGTTTGTACTATACGTTTTAACGAAAAAGAAAAAGGCATAAATACTGAATTTTCCCAAAGAAAAGTGTGCATAATTGCAGGCGCAACGTGTATAATTAAGAGAAATTAAAATTGTTCGAATTACTTTCATAAAACCATTAATGTTTACGTTTCGTTATTACCAAATGGCAAAGAAAACAATTTATTTCTAACGGGGTTTTAATTGAAGGTAAGGAACGCTTCCAAGAATTGGTTTAGCAACTATTGATTGTTGCTATTGCATTGCAAAAAAACTTTGAGGGCAATATGATTGACATGTCGTCAAATTAGTTTTCCGTTGGTATATGTAAATAGATTCGTCACATCAGCTCTGATTGAATTAATCAATTCGAATGGACAGATTGGCGATTCGAGTTTTCGGCCCCTAAGGGCGTTTTCGAAAAGTTTCTAATCCAAACGCTTTATACCATTTGGTAACGTTTAACGGCCGTGGAAAAGGCGACCGGTTCCGTTGCTTGCTTTCATCCTTCTTAGAAAATATCTCGACGATTAATTATTTCAAGGATGAAGGCAACGAATGCAAAAAGAAATTGATGTAATTAAAATGATTCGACGCATCGCGCTATTCGTTCGATCGCTAATTAATCGATTATAATTAAATAGAAAGTGCCGCGATTGTTAATTAGCGTTTAGCATTCGCAATTTCAATGCCTACATACATTCGATTGTTATGAATGCGAGAGATGTTAAATAATTGAAAATGAAATTCGAACGGAAAGCGTCAGGTGCATCGCTTTAATTGAATAATTGTTGTTTCTTCTTCGTTTTATAAATTGGATAAGGTGCTAAACAACAACAATACGTGAGCGAATTGTCTGGGAGGGAGATTTAATAACGAATTAAATTGCACTTTTACAAGCGATAGTGTTAAAAGAGAGAAGATGTGAAATTAACAACAAGAATTTCACCTTTTGTCCCGTTTCTTTTCATTCTCTTTTCTTTTTTTTTTTTGAATAAGCTTAAGAACTTTAACATCTGATTGGACACGACAGTGGCATTCGCAATTTACCAGCTAAAATAAAATTTCCTTCGTAATCATTTATATTTTTGCAATGATGCTCATTCCTCTTCCAACTGAAACGACCAGACCAGAAGCTAATGGTGTTACGTAATCCGAATCAATTACCCACATTATAACTGTCCGTATAAATTAATTTCGCATCGCAAAAAAAGGAGATTAACAAACGGTCGAATTAGATAACGTTAATCGCTTTGCGGTTTTTTTTATAATCGCGCAAGAAGAAAACGAATCAGATCGCGTCTTATACAGGAGGACCACTTCTTCGCCCGTGGTTTTATAACATTTCTTCGCGTTCTCTCCTTCTCTCACTTCCTCTCTGTGGATATTTGTTATTATTAATATTAATAACATTCAAATCGACTTGTTTTTACTCTTTGTTTATTCGCTCAAAGGCGATTCGAAATGAACCGAAATGCGGATGCGAGCCAAGTTGGTCAACGGTTCGCGTGGGGAAGGTCGTACGAATACCGGTTTTTTTTTCTTGCTTAGTTTCGTTCTTTCTTCGCCTTTTTATACATTGGACGCCCCATATAAATTGATCGATCAAGCAAAGGCAAAGAAAAAAAGGAACGACCATCGACGTTACGGTACTTCTTCTATTTGCTTGCCATTTAACCGATGCCAATAATCGTTTATTATTTACCGCTCGACGGTAACAAAACGTTTTGTTTAATTTAATTGTCGTTCGCATTTGAATAATTACCGAACCCAACTAACTAAAAGGTTTCTTGCGGAGAGAGAAACAAGAATGTTAAAGGTGCGACGGCGACCTTATTTCGAATTCTCCGCTCCATCTCTCTTTATCGATTTGTTCCATATACAATCAATCACGTTTTTCTTTCGTTTGTTAACTTATTTTGAAATTACTTCATATGCCAAAAATTCGCATTATTTAATGAATCTTTGTTTTGTGTCCAACCTCGCTTTACAATTATACGTAACTTTTGCACTTTTATGGAAGGAGGGACCCTTCTCTACTTTTGCATTTTTGCATTAATTGCAATAAACTCATTTTGGAACTCAGATAGTCGCTTCTTGTGCTGGACCTCTTTCGAATCCCTTTTGTGCGACGATTCAACCTTCTTCGTGAACGCGAGACTCGAGGAGACGAACAATTTTAGAAAACAAAAAGAGACACAGATGCGCCACGTGTGTCTTATCGATATTAATCCAGTATTAACGTTTCAGATGATGAACCGTGTCGTGGCGAAAATCGTCTTAATACTAACGGCCGTCTCAGTATTACCATCGTCGGCGACCGAAGATCACTTGCCGTGTTCGGAGATATCGCGCGACCTACGGTTACCGTGCAAATGCGCCTTGGGACCGATAGAAACGGCCCTCGACGGTAACCCATCGATCGACATCGATTGTAACGGCGTAGTCTTCGCCAACGACATACCGATACCGTACGGTGCGCCGGTCGTCACGTTCAGCCAACGACGGGCCGGACAACAATCTTTACCCTCGCACGTAAGAGTACCGAACGTAACGCACAAAACCGTTCTCTCGATTACGTTCTGCCTCCGCAGTTGTTCCTGTCGTCCGGCTTGCCGTTGCGCAAAGTCGATTTCACCGGGAACGCGCTAAGACGAATCACGGAGAAACTGCTGACCGGTCTGCAGGACACGCTGATCGAATTACGATTGGCCGATAACTTGTTGGGCGACACGCTGAATCCGATCTTTTCGACGAGCGAACTGCACAGTTTGAAGCATCTGCAAGTGCTCGATTTGAGCGGTAACGAGATCAAAACGATCGAGGAGGGCATCTTCGAAGGATGCGACCGATTGCAGGTGATTGATTGAAACGGAAAATAGGTAGAAGACGACGAATGTTAAACCGGACGTTGGCGATAATGATAGCAATCGGTCGGATGAAGTTCAAAGTGGCGAAACGAGATGCATGCGAATAAATAACACTTTCTAAACGGATGGAAGTGAGTTGTATGCAAATCGTTCGCCAATTGATACGTCTATTATTATTACCGCTGCTTGCTAATCGCAATTTATTTGATATTAATCGAAACTAATTCACCGGAAAGTTTACCACTTTCTCTAACGTCCGATTTAATTTTTTTTTTGCTCGGGCCCTGCTTCATCTTATCGCTTTTTAAGATCGAAATAACTCTTTACAATCTTATTAAAGGAACTCTATTTGGATCGCAACAGTTTGTACGTGATACCGAGCACGTCATTAAACGGGCCGAGGAATCTGAAAGTCTTGTCGTTGAGCCACAACAGAATACGTGAGTAACTTGCAAAATAATCACGTGGATGTTATCGAACGAAAACGGTTTGTCTTTTACAGCCGTTATCGGTAAAGGGGCTTTCGAGTCGCAACTGAATTTGGAAGAGATCGACGTGAGCCATAATCTGATCTCGACGGTCGACGGCGGTTGTTTCGAACGACTGGAGAAATTAAAGGTGCTCAAGTTGAGCTACAATCGTCTGACCAAGTTCAATAGCGACGTGTTCCAAGGTGCCGACAATTTGAACGCTTTAGATTTGAGTCAGAATTTCATCGCGGAGTTTCCGAGCGTCGCGTTAAAAGTCTTTGCCAATTTGCATTACTTGAATCTATCGTCCAATCTAATACAGGTATACGAAGGCTGGATATTGATTGGAATTTATAATCGGCTTTTTTCCTGTTTAGAATTTAGATAACAACAATTTGGCCGGTCTAACCAACTTGTACGATTTGGATTTAAGCAGGAACAACATCGCCAACATAGTGCCGGGAACCTTTTTGGGTTTAAGGCAGCTGAGGCGATTGGACATAAGCGTGAATTCGCTGAGAACGGTAAAATAGCAAGCAAACGAAACTATTTACTTATATACCTTCATTTTCTAGATCGAGGATGATGCCTTCGAGGGATTGGATAATTTGAAATATTTGAATTTGAAGGACAACAACATCCTTCTGATACCGGCTTCGGCGCTTGGCAGATTACCGCATTTGACCGCGCTCAAGCTCGATTACAACAGGATCGCCGCCCTCTCCGGCGATATACTGAGATCTATAGCCGAGAGGGTCACCTCGTTGGATATATCGAAGAACGTAGTACGTGAACTGCCGGCCGACACGTTCCAATACTTTCAACATTTGGAACATTTGGATTTAACGCGCAATTTAATTAGCACGATTAACACGGAAGCTTTTAATGGATTAGAGGAGACGCTGTTATCGTTGCGATTGTCGCAGAATAGAATCGTTAGTATCGTCGGTCAGCCGTTATCGCTTCTCAAATTGAAAACGCTCGACTTGAGCGATAATCAACTGAACGAGTTCGAACGAAACGCGTTCACTTTATTGCCGGATTTGGAGTATTTGAATTTGAGCGGTAATCCGTTGACGAACCTACATCCGTCGCTCGTACATAAGCTGAACAAATTGAAAACGATCGATATGACGCGGACGCAACTGAAATTGCTCACCGTCGACTTTTTCATGAAATCGCCGAACATGGAGAACATCTATTTAAACGATAACGAACTGACGGAAATCGTCGATGGCACTTTCATGAACATGAAAAACTTGACCGTCGTTGATTTAACTAATAACAAAATCAGCAATATCAAGCCGGGTTCGTTCGTGAACGTGATGAACATGAAGAAACTTCTATTGAGCGGCAATCAATTGACCTCGTTCAAAGGGGAATTCTTTAATACGGGCACCAGTTTAGAAGTGTTGGATATCTCGAACAATCAGTTAAGTTATTTGTTCCCGTCGTCGTTTAAAATCCATCCGCGATTACGCGAAATCTCCGCCAAGAACAACATGTTCAACTTTTTCCCATCGGAATTGATCGGTTCGTTACAATATTTGGAAACGATCGATTTGTCCGGTAATCATTTGAAAGCGATCGAAGAGTTGGATTTTGCACGTTTGCCGAGATTGCACACGCTGCTATTGGCTCACAACGAAATCGACGAAGTCAACGAGATGTCGTTCCACAACTCGACGCAGCTACAAGTATTGGATTTAAGTTATAACAAATTGGATCGTTTGAGCGACCGCACTTTCGAAGGTCTAATCCGTATGGAAACTTTGAATCTAGAAGGGAATTTATTCAGCGATCTACCGGAAAGTATATTCGAGCGGTCCCGATTGCAAATGCTCGAGAACATCAATTTGGCGCGGAACAAATTCGAAGTGGCGCCGTTAAAATCCTTGCAAAGGCAATACTTTTTCGTGTCGTCGGTCGACTTATCGCATAACATGCTGAAAGACATTCCGGCCGAAGACAGTATAATGGTGAACATAAAAAAACTGGATCTGTCGTTCAATCCGTTAACGGAACAAGCGATTAGGAACGTTTTGAGCGAACCGAAAACGGTGCGCGATCTAAATTTAGCCGGTACCGGTATAAGGGACGTCGCGCAACTGGAGACCCCTTTCTTGAACAGTTTAAACGTTTCGCATAATAATATCACCACGTTGGATGAGAAGACGTTCGCGAGGACGACGTTATTGGAAACGTTGGACGTTTCTTACAACAATATCGAAGATTTGACCGATTTACGCAACGTGTGGCCGCTATTGAAGAACATACAATCGTTGAATATATCGGGCAACCCAATAATTGGCATATCGGAAAAAGACCTGGACGGTTTGTTAACGTTGAAGCGATTCAGCGTACACGATCTGAGACAGTGCGTGCGAATCGAAAAGAGCGCGTTCAAAAATTTAAGGAATCTATCTTACTTGGACGCTTACAATTATCCGAAACTCGGTTACATCGACATCAAAGGGCTGCTAAAGAACGCAATGTCGGTCGAAGAGATCAACATCGAAACGAAAGATTCCAGCATCGGTAGCGATCAATTGCGGACGATTCTTAATCCACGTCTACGCGAATTAGGTATATGGGGTTCGCGACTTCGAAGCGTTTCGTCGGGCACGTTGTCCGGTTTGAAAGGCGATCACGTGACGATCCGTCTACGGAACACTTCCATAACGATTTTACCGCCGGCCATATTCTTTCCGGTGCCGCGATCGTCGCACGTCTCATTAGACGTTGCCGGAAGCCAGCTGACGACATTGAATCCGCAACTGTTGACTTCCATCGATGACCGTAGAGGCGATTTGAAGATTTTAGGTTTGGAAACGAATCCGCTGGTGTGCGATTGTGGTGCCAGAGCGTTACGACGATGGTTGCCGGCCCACATGGCGATGGTGAAATGTACGGCACCGAAGCATTTGCAAGGGAAACTTTTGGCCGAGACCGCCGACGACGAATTAACCTGCGACACGAGGAAACTGTCGACGCTCACGTCGACGATGGCGACGGCGTACGCGAAAACTAATAGACCGAACGTGAAAATTACGGAACCGGATATCATTTGGTCGTTGGCGCCGACGGAAAAGAACGGACCGGTGCAAAAGGTGACGAACACGGGTCAGTCATCGATGGGAAACGACGATACGTTGATCATCGGTATCGTTGGCGGCGTGGTCGCATTCATCGCGATTTTGATCATCGTTATATGTATAATTA
Organism: Hololepta plana; assembly: GCA_963695495.1. Classification (NCBI taxonomy): domain Eukaryota; kingdom Metazoa; phylum Arthropoda; class Insecta; order Coleoptera; family Histeridae; genus Hololepta; species Hololepta plana. The sequence continues at coordinate 2,537,889 of OY968839.1, forward strand.
GATTACGTATTAACAATAATCAATTTCGTGCCAACAACGCAAACGCTTTGGGTCAAGTGATGAACGCGACCGGCAGCAGTTGCGCTTGTAGTATCAAAGGAACGGCTCCGTTGTACGCGTTACCGCCATCGTATGGAGCCAGTTATTCAGCAACGTTGCCCAAGATGCAAATGCATACCAATATGACCGCCGTTCAATCGCTAAGACCTACTTATTCGACGTTGGGTAGAGGACCTTATTATCAAAACAATGGCCAGCCGTATTTTATTGCTTATTCGTCCGACGAAAAGATTTACCGGTAACTTCAGAATGTCGACTATCTTTTCTCTTGCTACAAAATTGCTCATTATACCTCCTCCTCTATGTACAAACAAAAAATCTAAGTGTTAATTACTAAGCTTGTGAATTAATAACATTTCAAATAATATATGATTCTAATGTAATATAGTCAAGTTAACAACAATGAGATTGTAACATAATGGTTTATAATTATATTTTTATATTTGAAAATGTATTGTTACAGTTTATTTCAGAGAATTATGAGATTATGTTGATTTATGAGAATATTATTTTGAATTTATTCAAAATCCCGCATATTTCATGCCTGAATCATTGAAGTAAATAAACATGTAAGGTAGATTGCATAACTGGAAATTGTCAAATCCTGTTGCAATACAAATTGGTTATGTTTTAAAAAACTTTTCAAATAAAAGTTCTAATTGTTTATAGTTAAATACAGTCGATAAAATATTGCAGTTTTGTGGTGATTTGTGCATTTGCGTAATGTAAAAACCGGTTTTCGCTATTAAACCATTGTATGCTTGGGAAATTCTAATTCGGCAACAATGAATATTATCAGAACTTGTAAAATTATTCTGCCTCAAAGTAAATTAATATTACAACCAACGAGATGCTTAATTCAGAAACAATGCCAGTTTAGTATGTTCAGAAAAACATTCAGGCCAGAGCAATCATTTATAAAATCTGCCCAGGTAATTACAAAAAGTGTTTATTGATAAATTGTGACTGAAAGTATTTCAGGCAAAAGGACTTTCACCAAGAATTACAACTATTGTGGCAAGGTTGTCTTCAAAGACGACACAGAAGACCCCAAAAGTTGTTGGATATTGGTTATTAACATGCAGTGGAATGGTGTTTGTTTCAGTAGTTTTAGGTATTATGATAGTCTATTACACAATACTAATATCAATTTGTATTGTATTGAGAGAAATTATTAAAACTACAGCAGATAAATAAATCAATAAGTTAATTAATGTTCCTCTAATTTATTCCAAGGTGGTGTAACCAGATTAACAGAGTCAGGATTATCTATGGTTACATGGAGACTTTTAGGTGAAAAAATGCCTAGCAGTGAAAAAGAATGGATAGCAGAATTTGAGAAATATCAACAGTTTCCGGAATTTAAAATGTAAATATTAATATTTATCTTGATCATTGTATGATATAAATCATCATTTTTAGTAAAAACAAAGAGATGACACTATCCCAATTTAAATGGATATGGTATATGGAATTCACACACAGAATGTGGGGTCGATTAATAGGAGCTTCATTCTTGTTGCCTGCTATTTACTTTTGGTCAAAGGGCATGTTTGATAAAGGGTTGAAGATGAGAATACCAATTTTTGGTGCGTTAATTGGTGCACAAGGTTTACTTGGCTGGTACATGGTTAAATCTGGGCTGGAAGATCGTTTCCATAAAGAATCCGACGTGCCACGGGTCTCTCAGTACAGATTAGCGGCGCACTTGAGTATGGCAGTAGTTTTATATTCGTTATTCTTCTGGTCAGCCCTAGATACGCTGATTCCGGCGGAGACGATATCGTCGACGAGTAAATCGATTCTAAAAGCCAGCAGGAAATTTAGAATGTTAGCTCATAGCAGCAAAGGTCTTATATTCTTGACTGTAGTTTCAGGTACTTATCGATCAAGCGATCTCAAAATAAGTTTTTCAATACCAATCATTTTTAGGAGCATTTGTTGCTGGTTTAGATGCCGGTTTAGTTTATAATTCGTTTCCAAAAATGGCCGATAAATGGATACCGGACGATGTGCTTGCATTAGAACCAGCTGTATCCAATGTAACAGAAAACCCTACTACCGTACAATTCAACCATAGAATTTTGGGTACGACTACGTTAACGTTCATATCTGCCTTGTGGTTGTTGTCTAGAAAACGAATGCTACCACCAAGAGCATATTATGCCGTTAATGCATTAACAATTATGGCATGGGTACAGGTAGCATTAGGTATTACGACTCTGTTAACTTATGTGCCTGTACCAATAGCTGCTAGTCATCAAAGTGGTTCCCTTATAGTATTATCAACTGCCTTATGGCTTGGCCATGAATTAAAGCGTTTACCTAAAGTATAAATAATTAATACAAAATGCACTGTTGAGGGAATTTCTTACATGTTAAAATTCATCAAAATTTGAATGAAGAAAACTTATTTAAGTCTAAAATTTGCAAGGACAAAACCAACTTTTAAATGATCACATATTTTTATTAAAAATTAAATTTTGTTTGTTAGATTAAAGTAACATAGCTAAATACAGATTATTGTACAAAAAGTTATAAATTCCATGTTGATTTATCATAGAATATCAAGCCTATATAAAATTCCCTCTTTTTGTGTTATATTTTACATACGGTTATTTTATGTTAAGAAGAAAAAGTAATAAAGAATCAACAAATCAGTCGAAGTAAATAAAAGATAAATGCATCTTAAAATTAATAATATAATATCATTGGATGAGCACTCTTACATAACTAAAATGTAATAGACTTTAAAGAAACACCCGTTATTTAAAATTATCATACAGGTACATGAACTGAAACGTGTGTGGCATAATAATTTAATTGCAATTATTCAATTACCATTTTATTTTGTTTAATGCGTTCCTGAATAAGTGATTTTAATAAAACGAATCAGTACTATCATTAAATGAATTAAATCAATTTTAAAACGGTATGAAATTGCTCCATTTATAAATTTGTCTGACAAAACTACTCTATTGCTTGCTTTTTAATTGAAATCTGATTTAACGTTTATCTCACCAAACAATTTACAACACACAAGTTCTTAATTTTGTTTTCAATTTTAGACTGAACATAAACATATATTATTGCAATCATTAAAATTAAATTTACATCTTACAGGTAAAACCAACTGAAATTAACTAATCATCCATATTTAGATAGCACCTACACTAAATTAAACATTGTGTATCATGAAAGTATTTTCAAATAATCTTTTTTACAATATACATAAGAAAACTCACATGTTTGAGTGACTAACTCTCATGAGTTATCTTTAATCTCAAAGGATGTTTCAGTATTTACAATTACTTGAACTACATATCCAGTGGGTATTTTTGCCTCCTCCACATGTAATTTGTCGCCCAACAATTTGCCACCAAAGAACCATCTCTGCCTAGAAGATTCTGTACCTTCTTGTGACTAAAAGAGAAAGCAAATTTTTATCAGACAAGAAGAGAAAATCTTTTATAGCTTACCTGGAGCTTCTTTTTACAAATACTGATTGTGTCAGTTGTATACACAGCCAATTTCACATCAACACAGTTATGGGACAGTCTTAATTTTAATGTTGTTTCTGTACCACCATCTACTGGTTCTGAACACTCTGCCGGTGAATCTCTTCCATAATCTTCTTTAACAATGTTTATTGGATAAGATAAACAATATATAGGCACCTGATATCTTGCACCAAGTTCATCGTAGCACTCTGTTAAATAACCATTTGGTACTGAAACACTTGCACCATCTAAAATAGCTTGGGCCAATTCATAATCCATTGCTTCGGCTGCAATTGCAGCTGCTCTTAAAGCATCCCAGATCTCTTGACGTCCATCAAATGCTGGTGCTGTATCCCAGAACTCATCTCTTTTACTTCTTAATTGGCCTTCAGTCAATGGCACATCTGACTTCCAACGTATAGTTTCATGGCACAATGGATGATTTTTACGTGTACTACCTATTAAATTATAATGAAGTTATTAATAATATGGAAGCCATGAGTTTGAGTACTACTTCACTTATTGAATTTGATTTTGCTTTACTGTATTAACGTTATCATACACAGGTGACATTCATGTACTTATCAATGATATTGAAATGGTACCAATTTTAACGAGGCGTGCAAAAACATGCAGCTTCGCATACGATCATACTTAATTGGCGTAATAATATTTTGAGCACAAAAATAGAATGATAAATATGACCGAATGTGAAATATTTACCTGAATTAGGTCTACTTATTGTACCAGAAGAGTCGTCTATAACTCCACTTCTGCTACGCGTTACTCCTATACAACCGCCCATTCTGTGATATTTTTCTTATAAATCTTTTCATAATAATGTAATTGTTGCATTAATGATAATTTATATCTGATATCGTCCATTTTACACCCATAGCTTGACTTTTAAATAGGAATATGTAGCTCATTTAAAAAGAACAATGTCAACGCAACATCGACATTCATACGTTAGGTGTCACTGTGTAATATTGATTGGATTGGAGGCTATTTTAAAATTTAATTAATTAGCATGTTGCAAGAGAAATAGGGGCCACTAGAAATGATTTCGGTCAATTTACACAGAAGTTTTAACTATCCTGATTAGTAGATTTAAGGCTTTTTACTTTAGAGCTGAAAATCCAAAATATAAATTGCACTTTGTCACAATTTAATGATTTTCTTTCATTTCTCTTAATTAAACTAGCACTGTTGATTACTTTGTCATCATTAAAAAAAAAAACTAGCAGCAAACTGGTTGCAATTAGTATTGCAAATATTTGCAGACAACACCAAAAAAGAAACAAGATTGAGGACATTATAAATTGCGGATTAAACAACTTTTTGCTATCATCTCGGTTGTAATAATTCGCTCTCTATTTTATCAAATTGGTATATGAACGCTCGTGGTAATCGATCTTTTTCAATTGCCTGTTTATTTATTCATAATTAATTCACCTAGACTCTTGTTACAAAGATCCGATAAAAAACAACTTTAATAATTAATCAACCGAACATCACGTTTGATCGAATTAACTATAATTACTAAGCAATTATTTTACTTTTAATTTAACTAGTTCATTCATGTAAATGGTATGTGGATAGAGGAGAGATGAAAGAATTTAAAAGATAATTTTCAAAAAATATCAGTTCGTTTAATTGCAATTAGATAAGAGTGGATTTATCGCATAAAAATATGACCTTAATCGTAAATGAAAAGGTTAAATCGTTGGAATATTATTAAGATGATTTATTTTTTTTAGGACAAATCCTTAAATGAGCGTTCGCAAAATGATAATATTACAAAGGTACGTATTTTGGTAATAAAAGTTCAAAGAAATTAATTGGTATTTGTCAATTTTTTATTTTAGTTTTCGCAACATCACAGCAAGACGCCTATTTAATAATATTAGATGTTTATCACGAGTTAATCCCAATGCAGAAAGCGACAATTATGATAAGAATTATGACAAATTAAAATTCTGTAAAGCATTAGCAGCAGTAGGTTTAGCCACATGGATAACATACAAATTAAAAAGTAAATATTCAACACGTTATCCTGAAGAACTAATTATGATATTGTCCTTATCTAGAAGATGGAAAGAATATTGCCCTCTTACAATCAATCAATAATGAGAAGGGTAACTATATTAGTTCACTGCCAAAGTATTCTCTAAGAGAAGTTTCAGAGCACAATTCCATGTAAGATTTAATTTTTATTTCAATGAATTACAGCATTTTAATGATTTCCATTATGATTCACAGAGAAAAAGGCGTTTGGGTCACCTATAGACAAGGTGTTTATGATATAACTAATTTCGTAAGCGCACATCCTGGCGGCGATCAAATCTTATTGGCGGCCGGCAGTTCGGTGGAACCATTCTGGTTGCTTTACGCCGTTCACAAGAATTCGCATGTTCTTGATATTTTGGAAACAATGCGTATAGGTAACTTATCGTTAGAGGATTCACGCGAAGCTATCAAAGACATGTCGGATCCGTATAATAACGATCCGATTAGGCATGCCATCTTGAAACCGGCTACCATGAAACCGTTCAACGCCGAACCGCCGCCGGAAATTCTGGTGAAGAATTTTATAACACCAAAGTATGTTTCATCGACAACGTTTTCTATCGAAATAATTGACAATTTACTTTCTTTCAAGTGAAGTATTTTACGTGAGAAATCATCTTCCTGTACCTGACGTCGATCCGAAAACGTACGAGTTGGAGATCGAAGTGGAAGATCGCGATAAGACCCTAACTCTAACGCTCGATGATTTAAAGAAAATGCCTAAACACACGCTAACGGTTACAATAATGTGCGCTGGTAATCGACGAAGCGAAATGATCGAAGTATTTAGTTGCTTATCATTCCGCTACATGTTAATTAACGGTCCATTTCGAATAGGTGAAACCAGTGAAAGGTTTGAGTTGGGGCCCGGCTGCGATTAGTAACGCAGAATGGACCGGAGTGAAATTAAAGGACGTCCTAAAATTAGTCGATATTACGGCGAGCACGACCGGCTACGAACACGTCCAGGTGATTTACAAGCAGGAACATATCTGAATTAGAATTATAAGTTTCAATCAGTTCGAAGGATTAGACACCGATCCAACTAATACGCCGTACGGTGCTTCCATACCGTTTTGGAAAGCTTCAAGTGAAATGGGCGACGTTTTGCTTGCTTACGAAATGAACGGTCAGCCGATTCCGAGAGATCACGGTTTTCCGGTTAGAGTCATTGTTCCCGGAGTAGTCGGCGCTCGAAATGTGAAATGGCTCGGTTAGCTTACACATGGATAAACGAAATACTGCGATTACCGAACGGATTTATTGTTTTTAGGCAGAATAATAGTGTCAAAAGAGGAGAGCAATTCGCATTGGCAACAGAATGATTATAAAGGATTCTCTCCGTCCACTGATTGGGATACCGTCGATTTTAAGAAATCCCCATCCATACAAGAGTTGCCAGTAATCTCGGCCATTTGTGTACCGGCTGCCAACCAAACAGTACAAGTGGAAAATGGAAAAATATTAGTCCAAGGTACACGGTTAATTTGCATAATGCAATTGCACTAATTTCATTTTCCATTTAGGATACGCCTGGTCCGGTGGCGGCCAAAAAATTGTCCGAATAGACGTTACGGTAGACGGCGGGGAAACGTGGCACGTGGCTGAAATAGACGAACAAGAGGCGACCGCTCCGCCTAAACATTGGGCTTGGACGCTGTGGTCGGCAAAGATACCTGTTAAGAAAGGTGCGAAACAGGTCGAAATTTGGGCTAAAGCTGTGGATTCCTCCTACAATACTCAGCCAGAAAGCTTTACGCATATATGGAACTTGAGAGGTGTATTGGGAAATGCGTACCATCGCATACCGATTAATTTAAAGTGGAAATAATACAAAACTCTTCAATTACCTAATACATTTCAGTAAACACCTATTCATAACAATAATGAACAACTTCCGATCTACAATTATTCATTAACTGCAAGTCTACATATGACTGCAAATTTAAATATACAAATTCCTAATTAGATTTATATTTTGTATAATTACCATCCACGAGACGCAATCTTGAACACAATATCATTAAGTTATGAAAAATCATAATACAATCTATATTCTAATTTGAAAATTGTTTCATTTCAACTTTTCACATTAGGTTTTTTTCTGCCAATGGGTTCATTTAAGTTTTCATTCTTTCGATAGAATTAAATTTGCAGTGGAGACAGATAACAGAATTTATATACACTTAAACAATGAAATAATTGTCTCCACAACACTTTAAAAAGACTTATGCTAAATTAAATGTATGCCCCTTTTCAGCCATTTTACCATACAAGCCTTATTTACTATTATTCTATGCAAATTTACATAGTATCCTACTATACTATACAGATAAGATTTTTAATCTTGTAAATTTATATCTACATTTATGAATTAACTTGAAGACAATTTATGGATTGCAAATTAATATGACGAATTTTCAATTCATGGTATTTAACAGTATACAATCTTATTGGATATCACTATCACAGAAGCTACAAAAAAATCATGCAGTATAAAAGAGTTGATTATTATTTGTTGTTGTTATATATTATCATTGTATATATAAACAAATATTGAAATGCAATTATGTTTTATTTGGTTGCAATGATGCATATATGGGTGCTGCTTTTGCTTTAGCTAATTCTGATGCATTCTTTGCAGCATCCTTCAGTTTGCTAGTTTTTGTTGACTGAATTGCATTCTGTGTTGTAACCATAACATTTTGCAAAGGGAACATATTGCAAAGTACATGATTAAATCCACCAATCTAAAACATCGTGTTCATTTCTAAGAGGGAAAACAAAATTTGTTTGTTCTTACCATCTTGTTACAGTTCTTTTTGAATCTCTCATATCCAAATGCACAAATGGCTTTGCTGAAACCTTTCACCTGTGAATCAATCCATGCAGATCTTATGACTAGTGTTACCCCTGGTTGATCACTTTCTTTATAAATAACCTTTTCTGTAACACTCTAATATTGACATAGCATTAGTTAATATGAACTAAAACATCCCTTGAATGAAACTTTCTTACCATAACTTTAGCATATCCCAAGTTCCTTGTATATGTTGTGAGCGTTTTATTTTGTGGATCAACAATGGATTCTTCAACTATAAATACTTGTTTGGTGCTAATAAATCGTTCAGCCCATTTTGGAATGGAATTTGTTTTACTTAGTAATCGCTTTGTTATTAACAAATTATTAATTACTTTCCTTTGTACAGTATCCTCAGTTAATACGTGTTTACTGCGGGAAGTGAAAAATCGATATTTGTCAATGTCCACCTTATTTGATTAAATTTCATTTAATAATTACCTATTCGGATTTGGATAACGTTTCCAAAATGCTTGAGCTACCTGGTCCCATGTAAAATTGAATGTCGACGAATTTTCGTAGTATCGTGGCATATTTACTCTAAATTACTTCAAATAGTAATTAATTATTTGCGAATTGTTTAACTTTATTAAATAATACATTTCAATACCGCTAAGGTTACAAAACAGCATTGACTGGGACTTTTTTTACACAATGCTAATTTTAGATGTATGGTTATGTCAAACTCAATATTGACATATATGGATGGTACGAATATTAATTTGGATTATTTCCATATAAAAATTACCTTTTATGGTAAGAATAAGTTTATCAGTTTTTGAAAATCCTTGAGAGTCGAGTTTTAACAAATTGGTTCTTAAGTAAAACTTTTTTCATTCATCAAACTCATAAATTGTATGAGGGAAAGACAATTTTCTTTTAAACATTCTTAAAAGATTTATTGCAGATTTAAAATGTTGCAAGCATTTAATAAGTATCATATGGTGGATTACCATAAGTCATGTACAGTTCTCTGAAGAAATTATAGGCTCTATCATATGGGTTTGCATCAACAAGCAAATTCTGGCCAATATTGACAAAAGTGTAATTGTTGGATAAATTTGCAGCAGGTAGTCTGATGTTCTGTAATAATTCGTCATCCACAGGAGTAGGATTCCTAAAATCATAAATATTATCTCTTGCTGGAATTGCAAAATCCTGATATTACCCTGTTTTCGCAAAATTTGTCCACATGCGAACCATTCTGTATCTAACAGTGAGATCGTTTTCTGCGATATCTAGGGTATCCCTAAATGTCCGGAATATGTAGTAAATGTCTTCCGTGTGACCAACACCTTAAATTTAATTGTTAATTTCGCTCTTTCCCCCATCTGAGAGACCTTTCCTACCTATTATACTACTATCATCACTACCAAGGAAGCCCTGGTAGGTAAACATGTACATGTAAAATGTATGCTTTAATGATCCTATGCGAATGTATTCTCTTATCGGTCGAACGAATTGATCGTCGCTTAAATATTGCAATAAATTACCATCGTTGCTACCGACTAAATCATCCCGAAAATATCTTTCGTGTATCAGATTTCCAACGGTTCTTCGTTGTTGACCATCCACAATGTTCATATCGATTGGTACCAAACGCGATGGGTCAAGATCGTAAAGGTACAAGTATGGCCTCAAAAGATTCAATACTAGATTAACGAGTAAACTTTAAAAGACTATCTATTATCCAGTTTAGATTAATTATACCGTCAGCAAAGAATTTCCCTTCCAGCGAATTGAAACCAACAAAGTATGTGGCGTCATTCAGAGATCCATCTTCCAACATTTGATGACTTCTGCCTGTTAATATGGTATCGTTGCTTGCTGGTTCGGTAACCGGAGCAAATATGAAGCCCGTTAAGGGACTGCGAGCCAGCATTTGCTAAAAGATTAAAAACTCCCAAGATTAATATACTACAGCAATAGTTTAACTAACAGTCACGCTTGATCCTGTGGCCGCATTATTCAAAATTCTATAATTTACACGTCTCAAACGTCGAACTAATCTGGTGGAATCGTTAGTTAATATGCCAGTCAGTCCACCGACCTTAAACGCCGCCGTCCTAGGATTTCTCGAGAACGCCCACAGACATAGCGTTGTGCCACTTTGCATGATTGCTCTAGCATACAATCCTGTACAGAGAGACGTGTGAGATTGAATCATTACGGCATTTAATTTACCTTTCGAACGTGGCGATTGGGCAAGATACGAGATAGAAGCCGAACCGGCACTTTCCCCGAACAACGTCACCTGATTGGGATCACCGCCAAAGTTTCTTATATTGTTTTGCACCCAACGTAACGCAAGCAATTGATCTTTGAGGCCAAAGTTACCGGGAGCCGCACTATCGCCGGTACTTAGAAATCCTGTAACGGAGTTTACAATGAGAGTTTGTTAATGGATTTAATACATGTATATACCGAATATTCCCAAGCGGTAATTGAACGACACGTAGAGAATGTTCTCGTTTAGCAAATAGTCCGGTCCAAATTCATCGTAGTTTCCGCTACCTTGCAAGAAGTATCCGCCGTGGATCCATACCATTACGGACAAATTTGGATTAACGCCATTTGCTGGAAGCTAATTAAAAACAATATGAGAATACTTCTTCGGTTATTCATTCTCACCCTCGGTGTGTAGACGTTGATAAATAAGCAGTCTTCGGTACCGATTGTTCTGTTAGCAAATTGTACGCACACGCTACCCTCGTTCGTTCCGTCGAAAGTTCCTGTCCAATTGACTGCAGCTCTTGGCGACTGCAAAAGAAACATTTTCAAAGGAATATCCAATCAACTGCGGGTAGAACTTGCGGCAAAACGTAATTCATTAACCGGCGGTTGAGCGTATGGTATGCCACGGAAAGAATAGTAAACGGTACCGGTCACAGTTTCGTTTTGCGCTCCTCTAACTAAACCGTTGATCGTTTCGACGATAAGTACTTGGCTTCTCTGAAATATAGGAAAATTCATTGAGCTTATTAATTAGTTTGAGCATGTTTCTTATGCTTACCACTAGATAAAAGAGTAACGGTAACAACACGATCGGTTTCTTCATTTCGTTGCTGATGATTACTTTAAAGAATTTGCATGCACTTTCATTACTTATATATGAACCATTAATTATTATCTTTGTATTTTTAATTTTCTTTACGTAGGACTAATTTGATTTATCAACAACTCGTATTCATATTTTTTTAAATAATAATTTAAAATGAATTTATTTATGTTATACATATTATAATGAACAATTTCTTAAATTATTATTATCGATTTAGGTACTCTAACATTAGTTTTGAATTCGAGGAAGCAACGCATTTATCGTTAAGTACCTTAAAACTGTTAAAAAATCATTAAAAGGCCGTTAATGCGTTGCTTCATTAATTCGCAAAGTTTTATGTACAAGTAATAAATAATTAAAATTAGTTCAACGCATACCGTACGGTTTACCCTGCAATTATTTGTCGATAACTAATCTTATGTTAATAATGAAAGACAGTAATTATATTTCGTTTGAATATTGCAAACAATTATGCAAACGATAAAGAAAGTCGTCCCGGTTATGCCTGCAATTTGGCATGGAAATTAAACGAGTCCATATTATTTAAGGAGTTGATGCAATTTATTCGTTGTACTCCCATCCATGAATGCCGTTGTTGAACATATCCGGCATGAACGATGATAGCATTTTCGATTTGGCATCGAAGTGATTATAATCGGGCACCATGTCCACGTTCGTCATGGATTTCAAACGGATTATCTTATCGTGATGCGGCACGTGATTGTGAAAACTGTTAGTTGTACGTATAATTGATTTTCCTTTTGTCGTACAACTCATTTTACAATTCTTCTTGTAATCGGAACAGCACCAATGCGTCGAATGCACCGAACTTTTTGTTTTGTAATAGAGATACTCCTCGTGGACTAAGAATAAATTGCCTCTCCTATTTCGTAAATAATAAAAGTCTGAAACAGAAATTACACGTGGTTTCTTATACAAAAGATTATTTTATCAATTCGAATATTCTGATGGCGACAAAAAAAGCAGTCAAATAAAAGCGATTTGTACATATCAAAATATTTTATTCATGAAGACATACAGCCTAAACTAACTGTTAAAACCGAATGTAAAAACAAAGTCCTCCTTTATAGTCTTCATCGGAAAACGTGATGCCATTACAGAGTACAACGAATGCCCTTTCCAAATTGTTCCTTCGTCTAAAATGAATATCCATTTAAAAATAATTATATTACGATTGTGGACGAACAACATACGTGCAGACGGTTTTCCACAGACTTAAATGTTAACGCTCGCGAATAATGGAATGAAAAAGTTCTTCTGGTAGAACAGAGATATTTATAAAGAGTAAGGCACTGACTTAATAGCTCAATATTCAAATTAATTAATCCATTCATCCAATAAGTGTCCATTTATCACATACTGTACGCCGTTTCCGTAAGTTCTTGGCAAACAAGTGTTTACCTGTAAAAAACGCATGTAATTTACATTACCTGATAGTGTGTATAAGAAAATAATTAAACCAAGGAAAGTACACAAAAATGGAAATAATAACATATAGTCTATTTATGTATGTAGCATAATACAAAAGTTAATTGCAATGGATTAGAAATAAAAATCTTCTTTAAGCATGGTATCAAAAGTATTTCACTTTTGATTTGTGAATACAGCATATCTCCACTTCTTCATCGCTTTCACCACAGCTGAATACGGGCGTTTCTTTGCGACGCCGGGAAATCTACAACATAAGCGAATAGATTTTCCTTAACGACAAAAACACTGAATAAACTAACAGAGTCGCATTAAATTTGTAAACGTGCTGTAATGGCGTATTCGAATTTTGTACAGCTTTCTTAAGACAATCCAGAAACTTCTGTTCGTCCTCATCATAACTGTCTGTCGCCTCTTCCTTCTTTGCATTTTGTAAAACTAATATCTTCTTACAAACGTTATCGGCATCTTTGTTAGCTACTTCCACTTTATTGTCCGCAATTTGATTTAGCTCCTCCACGTCGCTTTCCTTTTTAATAACGGTCTCTTCTTGTTTGATTGCGGGTTCAGACTTGCTCAATTCCTTACGTCTGCAAATCATTGCATTATTTCAATATTAATCGTTAATTAAATACCGTACCTTGCTTTAGTACTGCGTTGTATATTTTTACGATTATTATCATGAACAGGCGGTACTAGAACAAATCAAAATTAAATTTTAATTGATTTGTATCACAGAAAATAATACTGAATAAAATTAAAGAAATGGAAAGCAGAAAAGAATCGTGACAACGAAAATTTATTTAATTAAACCAAAAAAATAAATTAAAATTATAAAATTAATGATTATTTAATTATATCTCAGCTTCGCACCTTCTGTTTGCTTAAATAATTGCTTTCATTCTTTGCTTGATTCTGATTTCCTTCTGTACATTACTGATATACTGCAAGTAATAATTTCTTAATTATTCACCGTTTTCAGTTTTTTAATAATCAATTACCTGCCGATGTGTACCTCAGTAATTCATTTAATTTCTTAAATACATCATCACCTATGTTACCTCCAAAGGTATTGGCCTTTGATAGAGATTTATGTTTGCAATAAATATTTGCACTTACCTCTCCAATATCAATATATCACTACACAAAACAAATTTGTTATAATACAGCCCACAATAATCTCTTTAAAATATAAAATTTCTAGAATAAATACTGCCTAAAGTATATATGTTAAGAATTGTGCAAAGTCAAAAGTTATATCAGTTGGAGTACCAAATCTTTAAAATATTATTTGACCATTGCAATTAAAAGGGAAACATACCTTTAGGTTCATTGATATCCTGACTTGTCCCTGCATGCTGACTATCTAATGTAGTATTACTGATTTCTGGATTTTCTATCAAACTTATGTCTGGTATTTCATCAACATTTTGCACATCTGGTTCATATTGTTCACATGGTTCAATTTTAAATTCCATACTAGATTTGTCTTGATTAATACTGGGTTGAGTCTGTTCTATTCTTGCCTTTTTTGAAGATGGTCCACTTACGTTTTTCATTTTTGGAGGTTTCTTCTTAGCTGTTATCCTATTTGTATTTTCATCAGAACTAATGCTGTTGCATGTTGAAGCATCATTAGTACTCTAAAATGAAAATAAATAAACCTATTAGTTGATAAGTTGCTGATCAAATCCTCGTCATAACTTACATCAGGAGTTAATCCTTTGATTTGTAATGCTTCAGCAGTCTTAATGAAGCTGGCTAAATTATCCTGATTCACCTGCACTTCTCCTTTATACATGAATGTGAGCAAATAATTCATTTCAGCATAAGTGACATCCTTCATGAAAACTATTGGATGCTTGCATGGATTCATTTGAAAGAGTTCATGAAAGTATGGACTGCATATGGATAAGACCATCTTATGTGCCTTAAGGTATTTGCCCTCAACTGCTAGCGTTACATCCACTAATTCTTCAGTTTCCAGTAATGAGTTCATGCCAGAACTCATGTTCTTGAAAAAGTTGTCCCAACTCAATGAAAAATTATCACCCGCCATAATTTACTTTAAGATATGTTAATGGGAAGCACTTAATTATTAGTTTCTTCTCTACACCTGACACGATTTGTTAATGTACAAACAATAAATATTGTTTTTATGGACGCCAAGAAAGATACCGCTACTTCGAGTTCTTCAATTTGAATATTACACTTTGCATTTGATTTTACTGTAGATTACTATTTCAGGATACAATGTTACATGCATTCCTTTGAATAAACTCGCGTTTTAGAAATTGTTATGCCCTAAAACTAATTATTTATATTTACAAGTTGTGAGAGGCAAATGACCAAAAAGAAATTTGAGAAAAATCAAGGACAAGTTGCCTTTTATTAGTACTCGAACCGCTTCCTTTGACCCTAAGATGGCATTCTGATTTCTCAGTGTCGCTCTGCTTTAATTGTAATTGATTAGATGTCACCTTTAGTACCTCTGCTGTGATAATTTTCTAATCTCTTTAAAAATTGAATAATATGCAATTTTTATTATTATTTATCTAACAATTATTAGCTAATATTTTAGGTTGCAGTACAAAACTGCGTGCATGCTCCTGTTTATCGAAAGTTAATTAATAGTTCGTTAAACATATTGGCAAAATGGAATTGCAATATTCAGTACAAAATTACGATTGGGGAAAGAAAGGCTTAAACAGTACTGTAGCTCGTCTACTGAAGAGTGCCTATCCTGAAACTGAAATTGTTACTGATAGATGTTATGCAGAATTATGGTTGGGTACTCATCCAAATGGACCATCAAAGATAAAGCAGAATAACACTCCATTGCTGACAGTAATCAATGAACACCCAGAATATATTGGCCAACAGTTTGATGATGATCTTAGTGATTTACCATACTTATTTAAAGTGCTTTCTGTAAACAAGGCATTATCAATACAAGTACATCCATCAAAGGAACTGGCAAAGAAGTTGTATGTGGAGCAGCCACATATTTATAAAGATCCAAATCATAAACCAGAACTAGCCATTGCTTTAACTCCATTCAAAGCATTATGTGGTTTCAGACCAATAGCAGAAATTAAAAAGTTCTTGCAAGGTAAATGAACTAATGTGATTTATACTTTTATCTCCCCTATTGTCTTTGTATATTACAGAAATCCCTGAATTGTGCAGTCTAATTGGAAAGCAAAAAGTGGATGAATTATTGAGTATCAGCAGTGAATGCTACATGGATAAATTGAAGGAATGTTTCACTGCATTAATGACATGCAACAATGAATTAATTGGCAAATCTATTAATGGCTTGTTAAATAGATTAAGAGAGAGTGAAGGTCATTCTTCTACATACATGTATGAATTATTTAGTGAGTTAAACTCACAATTTCCAAATGACATTGGAGCATTTTGCATTTACTTCTTCAATTTGGTAGAATTGAAGCCATTTGAAGCAATGTTCTTGGATGCTAATTTACCACACTGCTACATTAGTGGAGGTTTAATGTTCCCCTTATTTATTGCCCAAACGATTAATCTGATACTAGTAATTCCATTTTAGATTGCATTGAATGTATGGCATGTTCTGACAATGTAGTGCGAGCCGGTTTGACGCCCAAATTTAAAGATGTTAATACGCTGTGTAACATGCTCGATTATCGCTGTGAACCGGCAGAAAATAAGAAGTTTAAACCGATCAATGAAAACGAATATGTGCAAGTATTTAAACCTCCGGTGCCTGATTTTGCGGTAGCAATGATAAAAGTATCCTTAACCATTAAGTAAAACAGACACTAGCTTGCTTACAATTTTGTTTTAGTTACCAGCTGAACTTAAGAAGTATAAATTACCGAAAAGATCTTCAGGTAGCATTTTGCTAGTTATAGAAGGCAAAGGAATGATTAATGAAGGAAGTATCACGATGGGATCTGCTTTATTCGTACCGGCCAACGATGAAATCGAGATTGTCTTCAGCGAAAAGCTGTTATTGTTCCAAGCATTTGCCAATAGTTAGATCCATATACGAATTATTATCACTAATTAAACGAATAAATGAGGGTCGTTGGTAACTATCAATTCATTTTATATTCCCCTACAGCGAATTCTTATTGCTTAATTAATCGAATTTCTGTTGAAGTTTTTCGTATTTAATTATTAAACCTCTTTTTTTTAGAAGGCGTACGGGCAGAATTTTAAATAAGACTAGCGTAAAGTTCTTAAACGGACCGCAAAGAGTTCGTAAATCATCCGAGATCATAATTATCTTATTTGAAGCGTGAGAATATCAGATGAAAATTTTCTGCGTTACGTAAAACGAAAGAGGGGAAAATAGAAAAAAAAATCGATATGCTGAATTTCAAAATTATTATCAAATTAGTTCGCGATTTCACAATCGTTTCAAGCGAATCGATTTCATTTATAAATATTTGAAATTTGTTATTATGTGGGCTACATCATTACGTTATATCCGAATTTTTATCAAATCTTAATCGATAATCGGATATTTATATGCTCCAGTTATGGGAAAGTTGATTACATTCCATTTTTTTATACGTCGCACTCTGCAAATAATGTTAATCAATCGCGAAATTTATTATGCGCATATTACACACACAGATTTTTATTATCCCATTTATACTCGTACTGTATATGTTTTTATTGGAAATATTTATACCTAATTCACTTACCTTTTTTCGCTACTAATCAGCATTCAATTGTGGGATTATTATTATACCAGTATTTTCCATATTAGCCGATTTCATTATGTAATTTTCGTATTTGTGCTTTACCACATTAAAACCAATGCATCGTAAAATTAGAGCACGTTCTCTTCGACTACTAAATGAGTTCATTTGAACAAAAATAACTGAATAAATTAAATAATAATCGCATAAAGTAATTTTCTTTATGATTGGCAATAAAGCGAGCGTTAAATATGGGGCTGTTCTCGCAACAAATTAGTTTAGCGTTTAATTATTGTGACATAACGAGCTTCCGTAATTTTGGCATGCTTTATGCTTTTTTATTGACCAAAGAAACAGTCTTTCTTCAGACTGCAATCTTTTTTTGGGTAATATTAAAGAGCGTGAAACGTTGTCCTGCACCGAATAGTTTGCTATTATCCTAATTAGAAGAGAATGTATCAGGTGTGTTCGATGGTGGAGTCAAGGCCAATTTTCGATTCGGTACAATGTGCCAAATGTTTTGTTTAATACTTTTCATATGCACCTACTTTTAGAAAAATTAGCGCTCACCGAATGGATGCAAGCGACTCAATGGCCAATTTTAGATACAGGTTTCGGCAAAAATCGAAAGCGATTATTAAACTGTGTGTAATAATAGATCACGTGATTAATGTTTTATTAAGCTTTCTCTGACCCTCCCATTTTAAATGATTTTCTTCGTTCGTTCGTGAATTTCTTTTAATTAATTGAAGAGGATCGGCGGCTATCGGGAAAATGTGCGTGCAATTGAGTTTAGTATCGCTTTATGTAATTCGATTTCCTGCTACGCCTATTTCCAGTTGAGAAAAACAGAAAAATCTTTTCTAGTAAATTTAAAAAAAAACTTTTATATTTAAAAAAGAACTTCCGAATGCGTCTTTATTTTATAACTTGATTATTTATACTATGGTTAATTAATAACGTTATTGGTTCCAATTAACGGATGAAATTGCTTTGTTCGAAAGGCAAAAAGAAAACCAACACAACAATTTTATCCATCCGTGTGAATTCTTTCAACAGAAAATTAAAAGATTTTAAGATGATTGCAGAAATCGTAGATTTTTTTACGAATTCGATGAGATTAAATGCAAATAATTTAGTTATTGGCAGTTAAATTTAGCAAAAACCGAATCAAATTCAATAAACTTATAAAGCAATTGTATGCGGCAAGGTTAATAAAACAATTATGTTTTCTAATAAAGACTAAAGAAATCGAGCGAGAGAGAAACGGACATAACTTATTCATTAGTAATTAAATCAATTGGCTACAATGAGCGCATATTTTCGAAATTTGCATATTTCTTATTATCATTAGCTGTAATGTATTTCAAACTTAACTAATTGCAACGCTATAATAAACAGCAAAACACGCAGAAATCAAGCAAATTTTCTTGAAGAGCAAAAAAGTATTTCTTTAACAATCGATATTTTGCAATTATAATCATTTTATTTTCATACGTAGGACTTTAAACAAACAACGATTATAACAACAATAAGGATTCGTTAGTCACGTTTAATTAAGGAGAGGATGTAACGCTCTAATGAGGTTAATAATAGAATGTTAATTCTCGATTCATTATCACTCGAACAAATTAGACACCGTTTATAATTTCAAGATAGTTTAATCGATTACGTATTAATTACGTTTCGGCAACATGATTAATTGGCCGAAAATTTACAAATTCGTTAATTATTTATTGCGCATTGCATCAGTTTTATTTCTTATCGTACGTTGTTAAATGATTAATCGCCACTTTACGTGCCTATTAAATTCATATAACGAACCAAATAAAATTGGCAATCGGGGAACTTGAACTAGAAATTGGTGCCATTTAATTAAACGGTAACAAGATTAATCGTAATTGCATTTAAAGCCCATTTTTTGCTTCTATTTCGTACAGAATATTTACGTGAATTGGAAACTTGTTTTGCTAAAATAATCAATGGCAAATTAATTGGCTTTTATAACGGACAAAGGGCTTGGAATTCGATTGAAGGTCTTTGTTTTTAGAATGTCGCCAAAAATCGATTAATTATAAATAATTTCCTGTCGCGTTAATTGACTCGATAATTAATTTGAAACTTAGAAATCAATGTCACCCACGTGCAAACAATTCCGCTAAAATTCGGTTCCGTCTTCAATTTGGACATGTCGACATTTTTGCAAAGCGTGCAAAACGAGGAAGTGCGTCAATTATAGATAACCACTTAATTAATTCCATTCGATTCAGTTATTATTTAACAGGTGCAGTTGTTGACTTCAAAGCAAATTAATAACGTTTTTTAATTGCTACAAAAGCAATCTAAACTCTATGGAAAATGAATGATTAAACAGAATAAATTGTGTAATTAAATCCAATAATAATAGTCGCAACAGGGAATGGTAACTATCAAAGTACCTGTTGCATGAACAAATTAACAATTCTGCATAAACAAATATGCTACATATAAATATTGTGCAACGGCGAACAAGTAAAAGGTTTGAATGCCTCTCTAAACGCGCAAAAAAAAAGAGAAATAAAGAAGCAAAGTCACGCAGATCCCATTTATGTTGATTCATTTCGGTACTTCGCTCTGCATATCTCTTCACATTAGCAAATCAATTTTTACGTAAGATTCGACGAATAGAAGAGTTTTACATCACCTGATGGATGTCCAATTGATTTTTATCGAATGGAAATCGCGACAAAACGATATTTTCTAATTCGGCAACGATTAATTAAAACCATGTGCAAATACAGCAGAATCTCGTCGTAACGCTCTTGAGGGGTCGCGGACCAAAAGCGCGTTATAAACGGGGTAGCGCAATATCCCAGAAATGAATTAGTAACATTTTTTCTACTAAAAATATGTTTGTTTCAATGTAGAATCGTAATTACATACGCAATTAAGAAACTAATTGCAATTATGAGCTCGCAATATGTTATTTTCACCCAAAAGGAACGTTTAATCGAGGTTTGGTGAGATTTGGAAGTTAAAATTGCACTTTCCCTAAAGTTTAAATGTTTAAATATTTTCCGTCGTAGCAGCGTAGGACAAGGCACCGTAGATTCATCAACGTCTTTTGCTTGTATAAAAGGCTGAATCAGCACAATAAATTTTGCAAAGTTGGTTTGAAAATTATTGAACAGAAGGCCCATTTTGTCAACACAGCCGTATAAACAAACTTCGCGAGTTGTTATAAGCAGGATTCATAAGCGTTAACAGCGGAAATATAAGGCGTTAGAAAGAGATTTCAGTGTAGTTTGGTGCTGGGGAAAAAGGAATGAAATTGAAGGGCAACTCGTTGAGACTACGTTTGCTGTCAGTGACATTTGCAAATTCTCGTGTCAAAAAGATTGCTATTTCATTATCCATCAATTAACTAACGCGTTCACGGACGTACAACCGATTATTAATTAGATGGAAGCGATGACTTCGGCGAAGGTAAAAGCAATCGGGCAGACGATCAGAGTCTGATCGGAGTCTGATTAATAATTAAACTTAATTCCGTGCAAATAATTCAATCAATTAATATCCCCGAGCGACCTTGCCTCTTTTCGTCGTCATCGTCATCCGGATGATACGATTACCTCATCTCGTTCACCATTTTTGCGTGCGAAAGCGATTGCAATCCGTATGACATCACCGTTGCCAAATAAATTTTCTTGCACCTCATTTTTTCGGCGCAACACAATGATGACCGATCTTATTGTTGTCACGAAGACGTCGCGAAAAAATGTTAGATAACTTCTTGTCGTTCGTGCTCGTTTCATAATTGTCGAAACTGAAATTTTTGCTAATTAGGCACGCATCGTTTTGCCTCCCTTTCAAATTAAAGCATTTGTTCGGCAGCAAAGAAAGTGATTAATTTTTTTTTGGCACATTCGTTCGCAATCGTGCATGCAGAACGGCGAAAAAATTACTTATTATTATATAAAAATTGTGTTCTTTTAATTTAGCTCGCAATTTACTTGAAATGCACCAGATACTTTCCAATATTTCGTTTGTGGCCCACAGAAATACGCACACAATGATACAAATTGTTAATAATTGCCAGCCAGCATGAGATTTCTTATTTTGAGTTAATTGCGTTACGGACGGATTATTAATAAAAAAATTCGTACGACACAAATTTGTGCAAAACGGTTTTGTAACGTTTCATGATAAATCACTTCAGGTTAGCTAATCACGAAAAGAAATTAATTTGTCCAATAATTAACACCATACGAGAAATTCGGCGAGAAGTTCTTGATCGTAACGAAAAAGTTGAAAATTTTGGAAGTCTGCTGAGGAAAATCGTGTTTGTGCGATAAAAAAAGGAAAATCTACAAATCATACTTGCCAGAATCACTTTCTTTACGCAAATTTCTATCCGCAACTGTAACAGATTTTACTTTCTACGCATAAAAATTGGTATTTTGTTTGGATTTAATTTCATGTAAAGCACTTAATTTAATTTTTTGTCCACTTTTATGTGGATAATGCGTAACCAAATTTTGTTTTAGTTTCATTATTAGTAATTCCTATCGTTTAGTCGTCCGATTATGATGAAAATTGAAAATACCCATAATTTATATGATGACAAAGTGAACGAGAATAGAAAAGTGACTTTCGATCACGTTGAAGGTATAATTTGCATTAGAATTAACGAACTGTTTGGTAAGAATGAGAAAATCTATAAAAAGTAATAAATTTAAAACTATTAGAAAACAATCGACTTTTTTTTTTGTTTTTAAACCAAAGTTTGGTTCGTAGCCCAAAAATAAAAAGTTGCAATCAAAAAAGTATTGTCAACAAGGAAAAGTAAATTCTTATTTAACAATAATCCGTGAATTAATTAAATAATCGATAATTAATTACTTAAAACAGTTCAACCGTTAAGTTTTTGGCAAATTGCTTTCAGAAATTTCTTAACAAATAAGTTCAATTTAACACTTTATTATCGTAAATTTTTATTGAGGCTTCTTCCAACACTTTCGTTAAACTTTGAATGTTCCGCTATTTAGACACGAAGATGAAAATGGTCAACGATTAAATACAAGAAGACCTCTTGAACTCTTTTAATTCCGCATGGAAATATTTAAATGAAGGGAAAACTCGTAATTTTCTACCAAAAAGCAAAACGTCCCATTCATCATCGCCATCAAATTAACATTAACGCCATTTAAATAATTTTTTTGGAAAATGAGGCCATTAGGAAGTGACATTTACGTCCAATTAGCGGATTCGAAGACAATGTATCATCTTCCATAATGACGAAAATGTTTTCTCATTATAAGTACGATTGTTTTCATTTTTATCTCCCGATGGATGATTAAACTTCCCCATGAAGTCATCGTCGTCAATTGAACAATGAAAAAGCGATTTCTCGACCACTTTAAACTGGTTCTCCTCCGGTTTAGCAACCGATTGCTTTTTCACGTCATCCAGTTTGTCAATTATGCGATGGAATGTCTCGTGCTTTCGCTCCTCTAACTCACCCTGCGTTATCTCGCCTATTTTTTTGTCTACGTCTTTCAAATCAGTTGCATAATCCTCCACTTCTTCGTCTTCTTCTGCCACTTGAAATAGAAAGAGAGAGAGAGAGAGAGCGATTAACATGTATATGTATTATTGAAAATCTTTAATGTTTCACTTTCTCTTTCATGCTCGAATGTTATAAGAAGGGTGGAGCGCGAGATTTTGCTTGCAGAGTTGTGCGTGTGTTTTACTTTGGCAGTAGCTTTTAGGATATTTTCAGTACTTTCGCAAACAATCGTAAAGTTCAGTTGCAAATTGTCGCTATTCGAGTAAGTAAAATTGATTTTTCTCCATCCTAATCGTTCAAAGCTCGATTTGTTCGCATTTTGAAGAATACGAGAATCCTCGCTGAAATATCGCTGCGAATCTTTTCTTTTTTGCGCGTTCGGTAGACCAAGGGCGACGTAATTGTTGCGGCAAGTTAACGTTCGCATAAGGAAACAATTAGCCGAACCTTTTTCAATTGAATTTTCCATTTTTTTGCGAAAGCTTTCATTTTCGCTTTTTCTTTCTCTTGGTTAGGAGAAGGTCAACCGCGAAAGTGGTAAGAACTCGTTGTTTTTTTGTTTTGCGAAAATCTTAATTTATACCGTAACCAGATTTTGAATCATCAAATTTCCAGTATCAATGTCGCGTAACACTTATTTTTCTTTTCGGTCTTACGTTTAATTTAAACAGAAAATTCCAGCGAGAGGGAAAATATAAGTTTCTTCTCTTGCGGTCCGTTTCGATCTCCGTTTTTCGGTTTTTTTTTTTTCATTCGATCACTCGAATTACAAAAAGGTAATCCTTCCTTCGACTCCGCTTTTATTTCCTATTTGTTAGCGTAAACGAGAGCACCGCGTTTTGCGAATACGAAGAAAGTGAGCGTGCAAAAAGAGTCGCAATCCTCCAGTTCTTAGGCGTAAGTAAAATCGCTTTTCTCGTACAAAACATTAGAAACCTGTTGCAATCGACAAGCAACAGGAGCAGGTTAAATTAATTAAGTGCCTTTGCTAATACCACACGTATATCGCATTTTCAATCGCTTTTTTTTTAACGTTTTCTTTTCATTCCGGCGATACTCTGCGACAAAAGCGTTTCGAATTAAAATTGCAAATTTTGCCTGCGTTTCATAAACGCTTACACGTTGTCTCGGTCAACTTTTATTTATTAATCTTTTTAAAATTAATTAGCCAACTAATCGCGATCGATTGCTAAACGCTAATTGTTTCACAAACAAAACAAAAATTTGCGTAAATCCGCGAAACGAATTAATCGCTTTGACCTAATAATTACAATCCTTCTAATCGGTCGATTCGCTTATTATTATTGTCTTGTTGCGTTACGGCTGCTTTTAATTGCAAATAAGCGAAACACGAGAAGGTAATTTGCACGTTATTATTGTTATCATTATCTTAAGAAGCTAACAATAGCTGCAACGGATTCATAGATTGTTGTGTTATTAAAAAAAAAGAGAAGCATTTCGTGCGAATCGAAATGTTTACATTGTATTACGCACATTTACACGCAGATAAATAATAATAATTAACTAATCCTTTTTACACCGGAGGAATAATAAAGCAATAATTTGCAATGACGGCACGCGATTTATAATAATTGCAAAGTGCACGATAGACAAAGAGAGGAAGTATTTGCATACGAAACGAACTACGATTGCAAATCGGTAGTTGGCAATTAACCGACAATCATCATCCCATTATTCCAAGCGATATTTGCATAACAATTATTATCGCGGAATCGAATTGTGGTTAATGGAACGGGAGCGGGTTCACCTTCTGGAGACTGACTCAGGTGTTAAATCACGCTACGGGGCGTTTGGAAATGATCTTCGATGCACTTTATCGATCGAACTAACGCGAAGAGAACGAACAATCGGGGAGCCGTACATCGAGCCACGCACTAAAGCGCACCTAATTGCTTATTATTGTCGGTTGCAATGTTAATTGAACGCGAGAGAAACAAAGACGCAAATTCTTCTTGCACTCGTACCGACGACCTTGATTCGCAATTTATGTTTCATTCAATTACATAAACTATTCGAATGCAGTTTTTTTTTGTGTCAACAAATCAAATCACTTTCATTATCAAAGCAAGTAAGGTAAGGAGCGAAAAGAATTTGCGAGTTAGTCGATTTCGTGAGGCTCGCCGATTCGCAACGAGAAGTTGGGTAATTGTTCGAGATGAAATAAATAACAATAATGAAAGGGTAAAAACGTGCCTTTAGCCGTACGTAATAAACTCTTCGTTTCGCATAAATCGTTATGGAATCGAATGGTTGTGGGATGAAAAGCCAACGATTTGCATTTGCTATTGAACTTCAATGACGGCCCATAAAAATCCCCATAAACGAACTCGGCGATAGTAAACAATGAACGTGATTAGTTTTCAATTATTCCGCCTTTTCAATGGTATACATTTTAAAAGCCGTCACCTTTACGATGTGCGAATAATTGCCTTTTAATGCGGGCGCCAATTAAAATTCGTTTCCAACCAATCTTCAGCAAGGAAAACCTTTCGCGGAGCACTTTTTCAGCGTACAAGGATTTTCTTGTAGGTCGAGTATGTTGAACGGTTTCTCGTAAAATATGTCGCCCTCAAATTGATATCGCAACTTGTAACTCGCTTCTAGTAAAAAAACAAGCGAATTTAACGTGCGTGTTTGCATTTCAATGACTTTGAAAGTGAAATAATTAAATTCGAGGTCTCCTAAAAGTTATAGAAGTTTGCGAAATAAAAAAAAAAATGACAAACTTCTTTCATTATTGCTGTTAATTGTTCCGTACAATGTTTTCGTCACTTAAGTAACAAGCGATAGTAAAATGAACGAAGCGCAATCTCGCGTTTAATTCATATTCATCCAGATAGTAATTAATGTTTTTTCCCCATGCAAACTACAATTAGAATTCGAATAGCGATGCTGTAATGGAAAATTCATTATTGCTTCGTATAATAATGAGAAGCGAGCGCGTAACGATGTGAATTTTATTAATTAACTTATATTATTCATTTGATGAAAATCGAAATTGCGAAACCGATAATCTCGCATATTATTCAAACGTAACTCGCATAATTTTTCGTTTTGACGCCGAGGGAAATTGTAAAGGTGAAAGATTGAAAACGTCAAAAAAAAAATGCGTAACCGGATCTCATTCTGTCGATCCATCACTCGTTATCGGCGTGAGATTTCAAGAGGCTTTCACTATTTGACGAATTTCCCAACTTGTTATTTGAAAAACAAGCGAGACGATTGCATAATAATACGGCGAGAAAAATCGAGTCTTTGCTTCGATTCCAAACGGATAATCCGCAATTATTATTTTCGGTTTCTTTTTAGAAATTCCATCCGAAACTAAGGTCAAAAGTTGATCGAATCCGCACGCACGTTGCGTACAAATGTCCCGTTCACTTCCTCGTACGAAATTGCTTCTTCCTTTCGATTTTATTCGCGTGTAATTTATTAATTCCAACTCTTCGAATTCGGATGGTGCCATAAAATCGAAACGAACGCTCGTCAGTATGACGCGAGCGATTTCTCTCGTTTACAACACTCGTCTTCTTCTTCGTTCGAAACAAATCAATTTCCTTATGGGCCCTACGCAAAAGAAACGAAAGAAATGAACGTGAAAGTCATTCGATTTAACGATAATAATGCTGCGGATTTGATGCGATCGATTTGCTCCGTTTTTATTGCGATTATTAGGCCAAGAATCGGAAGGAGATTTTTTTCTTCTTCGATTTTTGGCCGTTATTGCGTGAAAGTGACGATAAAAATTCTATTGACCTTTAATTAGTGAAATGGGAAATTTTGCAGTTCTCCGGAATCCGTATTATCGAGCTTTTTTCTTTGTCTTTCCATCCATCTGTCGCATGTTACGTGGCAAATAATAATTGCTATTAATGGTTGTTTATAACGATGAGAGTGAGAAAGAACGAAATTAATTTATGATATTTTCACTTGATACAATTTCGCCTTTCTTCGTGTACAAATACGGCACAAAGAGACAATATAAAATAGAAATTATTATTATTATTAAAGGAATTCTTCTCATACGTACGTCTCGTAAATAATTCGCTCCGAATGATCTCTTTCAAACTGTTTGACGTCGATCTCTATTATTTCTGAAAAATTATAATTCCATTCGAGCGTATTTTCGACGATGTGAAGTAACACACGTTAGATATGCAAAATAAAGTTTCACTACGAATCTATTAAACGTCTTCGTCTCTTCATAAATATTTATGGCATTTAAAAATCCGCAAAGATACGTAACAGAAGAGAATAAATTACGAAATAGCACTTGATTTTGATTAAAGATTAAATTAAAACTAATTCCATTATATCGGTGCGGTTTCGGCTGAATTTTGAGCGTTTTAAATTAATAAACGGTTTTCGCACGCTTCTTTTTAAGTTATATAATTTAATTTCCATCTTCGCAACGAAAGACTCCTACGCTATCATCATGCCGAAATTAATTCTCGCTCGTGGATTACGATTTAAACATGAATTTAAAAATGAATCTCGATCGTAAATCATTCGCAAAACCGTTTACATAATAATAAATTAATAATTTGCAGTTTGTACGAATACGTAAACATTTTATAGGAAATTTATAATGTTATTACAAGTTTATGGCGTACCGTAAATCGTGTGATACGCCTTTTAATGGGAATGTTAATAGGAAACAATAACGAGGAAAGATAATGCGTTGGCTTAGTTAAGACTTAAGAGCCTATCGATAAGTGTTACGTTTATAATCAGCAGGAAGCGATATTAATTTAACAATAAATTAGTTCAGTGTAAGTTGTTATTAAAAAAATTTAGTTTACACGATTAAGTTTCACTTCACGATTTATTAATCGAGCTTTACAATTTTTCGCATTTCGCTTCAAATGCGGCTCTTATCGTGCGGATACGAGTGCATGAGTGGACGACGTTTGTTCGTTTTTTCTTCAATTTCTCCATCAACAATTCATAAGGAAACCGAAACTGACGTTTATTGTTCAATTTAGCATTCTTCATTCGTTGCCTCTTTGACGAAGAGCTCGCATTATTTCGCACCACTTATTTCTTTTATAATTTTGCAACCAGCGCATTTCAGATTTGATTCAATTAACTTGTTCATAGTTTGAATCGCTTCTAACGAAATGGAAATTGTAAATTTTGTGAAAGTGGAATTTATTAATCGATTATTATTTTCTTCGATATCGAATCCTCTTTACTATCGTTGACTTAATTTCTTCTTATATGCGATAAAAAGAAGCGGATAGTCTAGTTAATTTTCTAATTTATTCATTAACATTCATCATCGGTTTTCTTTAACAATTGCAACCAATTAAAATTATTCGTTAATTGCGCTAACAAAAAAAATTAAAAAATCGGAACCAGAACGGAAAAAGAATCGCGACGGACAATCGTTTGATTTTCATTATAAACAATTGTGCTGAAAATTAAGTAGAAAGAGCCACCGTTTTGTTCGATTCCTCATTTCGAAAGGTCACTCGAGCGCAATTAATTTAAATAGCGCTCTAATCCTATTACATTAATCGACTCTCAACAACATAATTCCATCGAAAGACATACGTTATTAATCTTCGTCGAATAATGAACGATTTTGCAAACGAATCCTATTAAAAACGTAATTCCCAACTAACAACGTAATTAATTGGCTTATCTCGGCAGTGCGATTTAATTAAATGAATCGTCAGTTTTCGACCGGAATAATTTTTCATTGGTTGCGAAACTGAAAGCGGAGGACGGACACGCTTCACGTTAGTGAATCAATCAATCGCTCTCCTGGCGTTTGCTTGCGAGTAACGAGGAATAATTACCAATCGAAATTGTTGCAACGTGTTTAATTGTCATTCGGTACATGTGCAACCATCCCAATCCTCTTGCGACATTTGCAAAAAAGAGAAACAGCAGGAGTGCCATTAGAGTTATCGAATGCCACAATAATGCACCGACGGTATGCGAATAATGCAACGAACAAGAAATTCTTTTATATACCGTGCTATCAATTAAGAGCCTGATGAAGTTGGCATCCCTGCGTAATAGAGCGTGAATTGGCGTTTGTAACTCAATTTGTTGGCTTACGTTACCAACTGTTCGGAGGATTGTTGTAATTTTAATTGGTGGCTCGGTATGTGCAATGTCTCTATCAAACCACACATTTTTACACGTCGTTCGTTTCTTCTCGCTCGGTCCGTAGGTTTATGCATAAATGTATGAACTTTACTTGTTGTTGTTTGTTAGATTTCTTATGCAACAATCGACCGTTTCATATGCGATTTTGCTAGCAAAGCACGTTGGAAATGGAGGAGTGAATGGAATCAGGTCAAAAATTAAACCGAAAAATCGAATCGTATCTCATGCGTAATGTAATAATCGTTTATTAAACTTTTTTTATTAGCTTGTAATAACGTTATTTTTTTGCTCACGTGTTAATTAAATCGTTTTATGGATCTATTTTTCCGTCCTGTACCAATATTATTTCTTTGCTTAGATACAAATTAAATCGCTTTATAGACCTTTTGTTCTCGTTCTGTAGTCGATGCAATTAGGAATCGACGAAGGTAAGCGCCGAAAAATTCGTTCGATTAATTAATTAGCGACGCGAAGGTCGTTCATTCGATTCGGTAAGATTCCATCCAATCTTTGCTCCTTTCCCGATCGATTGAGTTTAAATCTAGTGAACGCTATCGGTTTTGTCACCCAAACTGTCCTTGATCGCATTGCAAAATAGTAATTATTATTAATGCAAATAAATCAGATCACGTGCAATTCGTTTTTAAAAAAAATTCGTAAACACGTTATGTTAGATACATGTTAAATTCGCAATCGGCATTCGAACTGCTTAAAGACCGCGAAATGAGCCACGAGTTAAGAACAGCAGTAGAACTGCTCTTGAGCGGATCGCACCAAAAGCGCGTTTTAGACGGGAAATGAATTAGTTATATTTTTGAAGAAACGTTTTAATTCGCGAGAAGAAAGTGCAGCAAAATTAAAGCTTCGTCATTCGAACGGACCCGACCTTCGTCGTGATACTAAATTGGCGCCCCAAGTCTAATATAAATGTCTTAACTATATTTAAAAAGCCGAAAAAGTTGAATCGAATACAATCACTTTTGAATTAAATCTGAAAAGGCCCCAATATTTGATTGTTCATATTATTATTATTAGGAAGTAGTTGCGTAACGATTTTTATGGCTTTTTTTAAGTATTATTATCGTTGTGTTATGGCTGTTTTCGTTGTTTGCGAGTGAAAGATCGCTGTTGAAATTGTTGTGTTAGGACACCGGACTTAATAATACAAAAGTGTCCTACAAGAGAGTAAACGGTAACAGACGTGCGAGTGTGAGGTCACGTCGCGTAATAATAAAAATTAACGATAATTTATTAAATTGTATTAAGAAAAAGCGACCGACAAATACATAAATAAGCAAACCGAACAAAAGGAAAATAAAATGAAATAGTCCAGCAAACAGAATTAATAACGTTCGTCGTCCGGTGGTGAAAGGAGTTGGCGCATTTTTTTTTTTATTACTTTGTCTAATTTTTCGCAATTTCTTCGCCTCGTATTGGAAATAAATCAAACGAATAACAATGTTTACGCGCTAATAATAATGGGCGAAATAGTAAATGTTAGCGGTTCAATTAAAACGCCAAATGCGGAGAGTACAAGAGCGCAAAAGGAGTCGAAGAAACCATTTAAATTCTTTATTTGTTTGATAGAAGAAAAAAGAGAGCCGAGTAGGAAAGGAATCGTTTAAACCTGACATTCACCTCTGTTAGCTGTTACTTAATCGATTATATCATCGATTCAGTTCCAGTTTTTTTACTCTTAATTAAATCAGTCTAATATCCTTAAAGATGGTATTAATAATTCTCAATATGATAATTAAGGATCTAATTAAAAAATAAACACTTTCTAGACAGAAAGTGTTATTAGGAAATAAAATGTTGGTAATTGAATCGATGACACGCTGATTTCTTTCTGTAATAAATTGAAATTCGCTGAGGATTAACTTCTTCGGCACGCAAACGCTTCGAAAATTATTCGCAACTATTCAAAATATGTTTACCTTACTCATCAGTTTCGCGATTCTATTAATGATAATAATAATAGGAATAGAAATGATAGTTAATCAGAAGAACAAAGCGTTTAGTGGACGGCGTCTCAAGGCGAAATTCTAATTTCCGTTCCCAGCAAAAACACATTTCGTATTCCGTTCTTCTCATTTTGCACCCGTTCGCGAAATATAACCTAAACCCACCGAAAGGGGAAAATGAAAGTGAACGATAAGTTACGATAATAATACACGCGGCGATAATTAATAAATAATCAACCAATTTCGTCGACGTATCATTATTTTCGATACACCTCGAAAATGAAGTGAGTGAAAGTGCGATAACAACCGCATTCGCAAATCCACCTCGCGAAATAATAACAACAATAACTCCTTCGTCAATTTGCAGCAGCGTCATGTACAAGCCGTCGCTTCTCTGTTTGCTGTCGTTGGTCGCGTGCACGCGGAGCACCCACTTCCGCGACGGTTTCTCGCCGAGCAACGAACCCTATCATCCGTACGACACGCGATTCAACTCGCTGAAGTCGTACGGCAACTACTTCTCGTCGTACCTGCCGTTCACCAGGTCCGTATGACGGAAACGCGCCGCTCGACCGACCGTTTCATTAACATCTCCTTTCAGCCCCGGCGCCGGTTACGTGGAGTACGGCGTACCGCAAGTGTCGCCGCAATTGCCGCAGCAGCCCCCCGCCGCCCCCAATCAGGACCCGTCGGCGAGGACCTGCGGCTTGGCGCCGGCCGCTTGCCCGAACACCAACTATCGCTCGTTGGACGGTTCGTGCAACAACTTGGCGAACCCGATCTGGGGCACGCCGAACACGCGTTACAACCGATTGTTACCGGCCAATTATGCGGATGGTGAGTGCGATAAATGTTCGATTAACTATTAGCTATTTTTTAGGTGGTTCGAAACGCAAAAAATTATCGTAAACACCATCAACTTGTTAATAAAAGTCCAAATTATCATCCATTTCAATTGCAGCCGCCGATTTGCTTGCTAGATGTGCATGTCCACGTGTGCGAAAGAGCTAAAACTTTGCAAGTGTGCATGCCCCAAAGATAATGCCCTTATAGTCAAACAAGTGCAAGAAGTCCAGTGCAGCAAACAAAGAAGTACGACAACAGTAAGAGCAGCCCAAAGAATTATTTATCGTGACTCAGCGACGTTTCCTCTGTAACGTATTTGGTTTAATACGCAGTAGATGTAGACCGATTTTATACCGAGTAATAATTTGGCATAACTATGCATTCGTTTAGTATTAATGATTGATAAAAATTACACGCGGTAAGAAATTGAAGGCGTGAAATAACATTCCTAACATTCCATTGCCCTGGACTTCTTTCATCTCTTAGACAACACATCGGTCACCAAATAGACAAAATATTCGCACATATCACCATATAAATCATTCGCTGAAAAATTGCTAAAGTGTACGAACATTTTATTTACTTTGCAACCGACGTGAGGGCATGCAAAGCTGTAAAATTTAGCAAGCAAATTGGAGGCTGGAATTCGAATGGATCATCATTTGAACCTTTATTAAAAAGTTGACTGTCTTTGCGATATTTTTTTTTGTTGCGAACTACTGTAAAAATAACTTAAAAAAAGAACGGCGGATAATTAATAGTAAAACGGCGATCGTTCGCAGGTATAATGCAACCGCCGGTGGCGAAGAGCGGGCGACCGTTGCCGCTGGCCCGCGTGCTCAGCCTGCTGCTGTACCCGGACCGCGAGATCGAGGACCCGAAGTGGACGCTGAACGCGATGCAATACGGGCAAATCATCACGCACGACATGAGCATGATCGCGGGCAGTACACAAGCGCGTACGTGGTAGAGATCGGCAATTTTTCAATCGGTAATCGTTGTTCGTTCGAATTCCCCAGAACCGCACGACACGAATTGCTGCACGAACGACGGCAAACTGTTGCCGCTGGCCAACTCGCCGGACCATTGCTTCCCGATCGTCCTGCCGAAGGACGACCCCGCGCACAAACAAACGGACACCGAGTGCATGAGCTTCGTGCGGACGATCACCGACCGCGATCGCAACTGCGTCGGCGGTTTCCAGCCGGCCGAACAAGTGCGTTCCTCCCGATTCCGTTCCGTCGACGAACTAATTTTGTTTGCGCTTACAGCTGACGGCGGTCAATCACTTCTTGGACTTGTCGATCGTCTACGGCAACAACAATCAAGTCAATCAGCAGTTGCGCCTGTTCAACGGCGGTCGTTTAATCGTCGCCAACCGGAACGGACAGGATTGGTTGCCGCAAAGCAACAACGCTTCCGGCGTTTGCGATCTGCAATCCGCGAACGAACCGTGTTACCTGGCCGGTAATTTCGCACTTTTCCTCTCTCGAGTAGTACTATCGCGAATTGATTCGATTACGCGTTTCAGGCGACGCCCGCGTGAACCAGAATTCGCAACTGACCGTCCTGCAGATAATATTGCACAGGGAGCACAACCGGTTGGCGGACGTTTTGGCCAAACTGAATCCGCACTGGGACGACGAGCGATTGTACCAAGAGGCGCGTCGCATCAACATCGCCCAGCACCAGCACATCACCTACTACGAATGGCTGCCGATCTTCATCGGTTCGGAGAACTCGCTCAAGAACCGGATTTTGTACCAGACGCACGATTTCGTCGACGATTACAGCGAGTCCGTCGATCCGACGGTCATCAACGAGCACGCGACCGCCGCGTTCCGGTTCTTCCATTCGTTGATCGCCGGTCGATTAGAGTGAGGATCGAGTCGCGAGCGAGCGAGACGTCGCGATCAATTCGAATCTGTTTCTTTTTTTTTTTTTTTTTCAGTTTGGTGACGGAACACCGACAAAGTTACGGCAGCCTGCGAATGAGCGATTGGTTCAATAGGCCCGCGATCCTCGAGGAGGGCGACAATTTCAACGACTTGACGCGCGGTCTCGCCACGCAACCGGAATTGAAATCGGACCGGTACCACGACAGCGAGGTAAGATCGTCGAATTGTCGCCTTTAGCTCGCTTATTTCGTCAACGTTTCCGATTCAAGATCACGCAATAC
Source organism: Hololepta plana (assembly GCA_963695495.1). Lineage (NCBI taxonomy): Eukaryota > Metazoa > Arthropoda > Insecta > Coleoptera > Histeridae > Hololepta > Hololepta plana. The sequence goes on from OY968839.1 coordinate 2,572,261, forward strand.
TTGTTCCGCATGGGCAGACCGTTCGGCTTCGATTTGAAAGCGTTCGATATCCAGAGGAACAGGGATCACGGTTTGGCGCCGTACAACGATTTCCGCGTCTATTGCGGCTTACCGCGAGCGCACTCGTTCGAAGACCTCTTGGACGTGATGAAACCGGACGTACGACTTTTGCGCTAAACGGAAATGCCTTCTAATTGATTCATTTCAAATTGTAGGCCGTGCAGCAATTGGCCACCGTTTACGAAGACGTCGACGACATCGATCTAACGGTTGGCGGTTCCTTGGAGAAATTGGTGCCGGGAACGTTAGCCGGGCCGACGTTCTTGTGCATATTGACCGAGCAGTTTTATAGGACGCGGGTGGGCGACCGTTTCTTCTACGAGAACCGACAGAACGGTTTAACGTTGCCGCAGTTGAACGAGATCCGTAAAGTGAGCATCGCGCGATTGATGTGCGACAATTCCGACATCAAGTCGATTCAGCCGAGAGCTTTCGAACGAATCTCTCATACGTAAGTTAACGATTCTAGTATTCAATCTCGAGTCGAATCGATCGCGTTCACTCGTTGTTTTTTTTTTTTTTTTTTTCGCAGCAACGACGTTCTGCCTTGCGAATCCATACCGGGAATCGATTTGAGTTTGTGGGCAGAGAATGCCGGCGGCGGAGGTGGCGGTAACGTCGGTCACGGTTACTCGTTTAACACGCCGTTCGACGGTCACTACTACTACAAGAAGTGAACACTAGCCAAATAGCATTAATTCTCATCGAATCTACCTAATTCTTCCGTATTTATTATTATTATGTTTTACTTTTTTTGTTAACCATTTGCGTGCTATATATAAATGAAGTTACCTTATGTATGCTGTGTACATAAAACTAGATCTATTTGTAATTAAATTAACATTACAACATACAACAAACGATATTTTTTACCCCGGGTAGCCATTGTGAATGTTTCAATTAAAAACAGTGGCTTCCTGCATCAGGAATTTTTATTGATTATTTATACTCAGTACATTTTTCATATGAATCAACAAATAAACCTTACAACCTCGTGTAACAAAATCAAAAAAGACTGGATAAATGTGAACATTTTGGTTCTGCATTTTGGAATGAATTTACATTTTGGCTATGCCAATGACGCCACAAGCAACTCTGGCACCGGCATTACCGGTACTTTTGCTTAATTCGTGACCTCCATCGCCTAGATCATCCGGATCGGCGTGCACAACCAAAGTACGGCCGATGATGCTGTGCTCGCCTTCCAACGAGATAATATTGTCGCAAATGTTTACTTTGGCTGAACCATTATCGCCGGCTTCGATATTTCCCAAATCGCCAACATGACGTACAGCATGTTTGGGGCCCCCGTGCTCCTTGTTATGCGGATTGAAATGAGCACCGGCAGAGATGCAACCGTTTGTATTGTCGCCGAATTCGTGAATATGGAAACCGTGTAATCCTTTACCGAGGCCGCTCACTTCGCCGGTTACTTTAACTGGAGCCTTTGATCCCTGAGAATTATATAATAGTCACATATAAATCTTAGCGATTGATTAGAACACGAAATAACTAACCTCTTGCTCGAAAAATAAAGTACCCTTGACGATTTCGCCATTCAATACACAAACAGCCTTGTTCACCATCGTGTTTGTATTATCAAATGGTTAATGTTCAGCAAAATGACAAGGCAAATAATATCAACTGGTAGTAATTAATGAACGTGAAAAACGTAATCAAATGGAGATGATTATTAAAAATATCACGACCTCTTGTCAAGGTTATTTGAATAAAAAAAGTGACGTTTCTTTTGAAGTTAGGTATTATATTCAAATTTCAAAATCTATTTAACATAATCGAACCAATTTGTATTTCTTGCAGATGAATTATTGTTTAAACAGTATCATCAATAAATGTAAAACATTAACTGCGTGATTCAAAAATAAGTAGGAGTTAATAAAATGTTATGCATTGTTGGTTGCCTAACATAACAAAGTTGAGCGCTAAAAGCATTCAAAATTACAAAAAGGCGTAACAATCTATAAATTTTTTTGCTAAAGTGTGATATGTAATAATAATAATGTACGCAGCTCAGTGGGTGTTATCAATATTTATCCGCACAAATAATTATTTGATTAGAAAATACTAAGAATATTTTACATTGGTAGGTGACCTATTAATTGTTAATATCAATGCGTTACTTTCACTTATTACTTGTATAATTAATCTGCAATCTAACGTAATTTAAAAGAACAGCGTTATCTCTTTAAAAAAATTGTTACCGTTACTTGATAACAAAAGTATACAATCTTATCTGATTCATTCTTTAAAGTACCATGCAATATCAAATGAATAAGTATATTCATAAAAAATTAAGTTAACCTTTAATCAAGTTAAATTTAATGTTATTATTTGAATAATGGAAGAAGATAAACATTATACAGGTAACTTTATTCTGGTATTGATTCTGAACTGTGGAAATTTTTTTTATATGTAAAAATTGCAGAGAGAAGAGGAACATTCATAATACTTGCTGTGTCTATAATTGTGATCCTCTTACTTGTTCTAATTGGAATAATTGTTGTTTATACTGTTGAACAGACAGTAGCAAATTACATATTAATAGTATTAATTGCTGCAGTTGTACTAGTGGGATTAATATCATTTTGCTTTTTGCAAATACAAAAGACACATGCTGAAAATAAAAGAAAAGCTTCTGCAAAAAGATGGACCCGACATCCAGACACTGTTGATAATTCAATAAAATTCGAACCAACTGCACCACCTTTAAGTACTAGGACATCATGGGCATATGCCCCCTTTAAAGACAGTCAAAGATCTACCTTATTAAAAAAATAATTAGATTCATGTATTTTGTACAAAATAATAAATATATTAGTCATTGTTACAAACATTTGTTTGTGAATTTTTAAACTTATCTCTAATAATATCATTAATGCCTTCCTTATTTCTAGCCAATTCGATGGCATAAAATTGGATTCTAGTTACAAGCATTGAATTCTGTTCACTATAATCTTTTGTTGCATCAGACCTTAACAGTGTGCCATAACTGTAATCTTCCACAATATATTTGAATCGTTCACAGAATGGTCTCCACTTGGCTTTACCATCATCAGATTTCATTTCATTCTCATTAATAATGTTAACATCCAATTTTGGAAATTCTTCCCGAAATATTTTATATATTGTATCATCAAGTGCTGTCAAATGCAATAGCTTTGGATCAACTGAACATAAAATCTATAATATTAAATAATTATGAGTAAATTCGATTCATTATGCACTACATACATTAAAATAAACTTCTGCATGATCAAATGCTTTCATAGCCCACATCGCTTCCACCGATTGATCATTATCGAATTCATCAGCTGGTCGCGATAGAATATCCTAAAAATGTAGCATTATTATCGTTAATTTGATGAAAACTTTAACTAAATACCATGATTTAAAAATTATCATAACACTATACACGTGCAGCAAACAATTTGTTTACATCGATTGATGTTGGTGAGGTACAAAAGTTTAAGAGGTTGGCAATAATAAGAACAGCGCAAAATTTAAAACAATCCTTTATTTACACATTTATTTTGAAAACATTTAAGAAATAACAAATATTATTATCTAAATTGACCTTTATATCAAATGGCGGATATAAACTGAATTGCATTCCTTTGGAAAAAATTACATTACAAATACTGATGTTAACAACTACAATACAATTGCTTTTATCAATAGAATTATAATGAAAGGCAGAGGGATCTGCATTTAAAAGACATCTTTTAAAATTATCTACATCATTAAATAAATCACCTGCATCTATATACTGACAATTTACTACAATAATTTGAAATTCTTTAACTGAAGATATAACTTTTAACTTAATTGCACCTGCCAGTTCATCAGAAGATGAATCAATGCCCTTACATAGTTCATGTTTCCAAATGACTCTTTTCGCTTTTTGTATATTACACAACTTCATTACATTTATAGCTGTAGCAGATTTTGGTTGTTTTATAGGTTTGATGTCTGTTAATAGTTCAACATGTTCTGCTTCATTAATCTTTTGTGTGAAAACTTCACTTAATGAAGATATGTTTTGACTATTTAAACTATTTACATCTAATTTAACTAATGAATCTAGTACTTCAAATTCTCTTTTTGAATCATTATTAGCTTCAAATTCATCAGGACTACAAATATTGTAACCTTTATGATCATTAATATCATTGGTGAGTAAACTGGAGACACTCATTTGTGAAGCTGTTGCTGTTTGACTACAAAATTGTGATATTTGGAATATTTTTGGCTCTTCATGAAACACTTTAAATAGAGGCACAATACTCTCCTGTTTATAGGAATCATGGTCCATATCTTCATATAAATCTTGGTCAAATAATACAGGTGATTGTGAACCATTTATGTTTGTAGCTGGCATTGCTTCCATATTCAGTTTTCTTCTTTTTGAGAATTTCCTTACTTTTTCTGGCCTCACGGACGATTTATTTGTGGCCAAAATTGGCGAATTACTTGTTTCCTCTATATGAATTGGACATTCCTCTGAATCTGAACTACTCCAGTGAATCTCAATGTCCCTCTTATTGCTTGCCCCCATTTTAATAGAATGTGTACTTTAATAAATATATCTGCATACGTAACATAAAAAATCAAACAAGAACTTTAGTATACGTTACTTTCTAAATTTTAAATCATATTATCTTTGCGTAAATACGAAACACATTCAACATGAAGTTAACTGCAAATTAATTCTCACTGTTCAACACTTTGAGTTTGTCAAAAATATGTTTGTTTATTTTAACCGTTTACTTAGCTGAGAGTGAAAATCATTTTAAAATTAATTGAGAAATGTATTATATTACTTATAATTTTCACAAGCTTTTCCTGGAAAAAGACGTGATACAAATTTTTGTTCTCAAAAATAATTAGTAAAGTAAATATGTAAATTAATATTAACCAAAGCATCAGATTGGAAATGTGTTTATTTAAAGTATTTGTGATAATTACTTTATTAAATGCATCAATTAATGGAGAAATTTGCCCAAGAAAGTGTAATTGTAAACAAAGTTTGCAAAGGGACGGTAGGGAATGGATAAAAATAAAGTGTGGTGAAAGAGAAAAACTGGACGATCTTGAAGAATTAGATTTATTGAATGTTGCTAATGACTTGATACAAATGTAAGTACATGATTTAACAATTGGATTTCCTAGACCAATAAAGTTACATTTCAGGAATTTATCTAATAATAACCTAATACAATTTGTTCCAAAAGTGCAATTTCCTTCATTACAAAAGCTGTAAGTTTAAAATGGATGATATTTATTTATAAAATAACCTAGTTATTTGCAGGGACCTAAGTAAAAATCATTTGAGTGTACTCTATAATAGTCAATTTGTGTCCATGCCAAGCTTAAGACGTTTGGATTTATCTGCCAATGTGTTACAGCATATAGAATTAGCTGCATTCCATAAATTGGAGCACTTAGAAAAGCTAAAATTAGACCATAACCAAATAAGTACATTAAAGAAAGACACTTTTAATGATCTAATAGCTCTAAAGCAATTGTAAGTGTATATTATAATGAATTTTTGTTATGATATATAAAATTATTGTAGGGACATCTCTAACAATCCACTGGCTTGTGATTGTGAATTATTATGGCTGTTGGATTGGAGTACAAAATTGCCCAGAAAATTATTATCAAATCCTAAATGTCATCATCCATTTAAGGGAAAATCAATAAGGAAATTAAAAGTGGGTGTAGATATTCATTGCAAATCATCTGCTGGAAACAGAGAAATCCCATCTGTGGACTTGAGTCCAAAATTGAATCAAATAATATTTGAAGGAGATTCCTTAAAGCTTCATTGTACAGCTCTAGTTATTTCAAATATACAAGAGGCACAAATATCAGATAAAGTCATATGGACATGGGAACAGAAAAATGATATATATAAGGAAGATATTGTTGTAGATAGCAGATTATTAATTGACAAAGGTGTGATAAGTAGTACATTAAGCATAAGAAGAGTGAGGCAAAATCATACAGGAAATTGGAGTTGCCATTTGTTAACGACACAAGGCAATCATTCTAAAGACATATCTGTGATTGTGATATCAGATAAATCTAAATATTGCCCCATTAAAACTACAAGTAATAACAAAGGTAGATATGTTTGGCCGCAAACGATTGTCAATAATACTGTTAGTCAAACATGTGAATCATTACAATTAAATAACGAAATCTCCATACAAAAAGCAACGTATAAGTGTTCCGAAAACGGCGTTTGGATTAATTTAGACACATCCAAATGTGCATACATATCTGAAACTACAAAGATTTTGGAACAATTCTCCAAAGTTAATTTAACGTTAACTAAAAGTACCATTTTAGAAAGTGCCAAACATTTTAGAAATTATACGTCGAATCTCATCATACTCAAAGATATTATGGACTTGATATTTGTTATAAGAACTATAGAAAATTACATTAACTATTTAGAATACGAGAAGGAATTAGGTGCAATATTATTGGACGTAACAGATAACTTATTAAATTTACCTAGTAAATATATTAGTCAAATTGATACAAGTCAATTGGCGAGGACTATAACGAAAGTTGCGAGTTATACGCAGCCACATTTGCTACATCGTGAAAATGTGGCCCTGGAAGAATTTACAATAAAAGACGAAGCTTTCAATGGCATGACATGCACTTGGTACATTGATGCAGTCAATATTAAGGACAGAATATTTCAATGCACCAGCGCGAATCAGTCTACTTTAATGGGCATACAGAGTCGCGTTATCGAAGCTTCCATACAGATACCTTTCAACATTTTCTACAATGTTAACGACGAGCAAGTAGCCTTCAATAAGAAGCATACACACACTTTGATCGTGGTCATGTATTGTAATAGCAAATTTTTCCCGATGAAAATGAAGAACAAAGAAATCGTATCGTCTGTGATTGGACTTCAATTAGGTACGTCACTTCTTGTATATAATATGTCTACGATTAACATTTCCGTCATTGTTTCAGTGGATTATCCATCTATTAGCCTCATTGAACCGATTTATATTCTTCTGAAGCCAACGGCGTTCTCGTACGAATTATCTTTGCCGACGCCCGTATGGTGGGACATACAGTTGAATAATGGAAGTGGCGGTTGGTCGATGGACGGGTGCCAAATTAGTCATAACATAAAGGATAGTTTAATTATAAAGTGCAATCGTGTCGGTTACTATGCACTGATGCAGAACGTTCACCTAGAGGCGCCGTCAGAGAAAGGTGCCCGCTTCAAGTATTCGCATCCATCCGTTTATCTCGGAAGTGCCGTACTCTGTCTCTGTCTGCTAATGTGTATCGTCACGTATTTGTTGATGTACAATACGATACAAATGCCAAAGAAAATGAAACATTCTCTCATCAACACTTGGATAGCGCTGATATCGTTATGTTTCATTTACGTTTTCGGCATTTATCAGACGGAGGACGTGGAACTATGTCAAATAATCGGATTAATATTGCACTATTTCACGTTGTCGTCATTGCTATGGATGTGCGTTAGTGCAAATTGTATGTACAAAAGACTGCGAAAGAACGAGACGTTGCCATTGCAAGACGACGAATTGCAATCGGAAGAGCCGGTACAAAAACCGATTTTAGGTTTATACTTGGTAGGATGGGGTATTGCGTTAATAATTTGCGGCATTTCCGGTGCAATCAATATGAAAGAATATTCGACGTATACGCATTGCTTCTTAAATTCTGGGCCAGCTTTCAGTGTCGTCTTCGTACCGTTTGTCATAATGATCAGTTTTCTATGCGTGAACTTCTTATTGATCAGATGTTACGTTTATAACGTCGACACGAATGGACATTTAAGCGAGGGAACGCAAGCCACCGAAAACGTCGATCTCGACTTGTTGGAACCGAATTTCCCGAATTTGAACGCATCGAGGAGCGTGCCGAGCATTTCGTCGAAAAGTTCGAGCGAAATCGAGGATCCGGAACATTCGCCGATGACACAGCTGAAAGCTCACATCATCTTTCTCGTGATATTCCTGATCATGTGGTTCGCTTGTGCGTTTGCAACAACGACACCGTTTAAAACAATGCCGCACGAAGAAGACATTTTCAGTTTCGTCTACGCCTTTTTGTCCTCGACGTTGGGCGTGTTCACGTTCTTCTTCTATTGCATCGCCAGAAGCGACGTACGCAAAGAATGGTTATCGATGACGAAGAATCTCCGTAGAAAGAAACCGTGCTTCCGCAGCAGAAACGTGTCGGATACGAATCGTAGCGTTTCGTTGCCGATACCGAGACCGACGACAACGACGGACGGGCAAATCGTATCGAGATCGAGCAGTAGGAGTTCGTCGAGAACGAAATCGCACCAGAGCAACGTACTGAAATCGGCGGCCGATTTGAATACCACGGCCGTCGTTGCCACAGCAGACGGTTCTTCGAGTAAAATAAATAACGTCAATTTGTTGGTACTGCATCGGCAACAATACGTTATACCGAATATAATAGAGAACAGAACGACGACGGCCGAAATGTTCTATAATCCGCATCAAAGCACCGTTGCGAGAAAGTTCTTCAAGCGTCAGAAACGTATCACGACGATGAAGCACAACAACGTGCAACGGCCAACGGATAGCGATAATCGTTCGAACGCGTCGACGCTGAAACCGTGCAAAAGTAATTCGAACGTCGTCGACGGGAACAACATTTTCGCAACGAAATCGAAGGTGAACAATACGAATTTGCATGTGGAACGGGTGCGACGATCGAAACAACGCAATCCGAACATATTCGACGATAGTTACGACGATTTAACTAGCGTCGATCACGTGCCAATCGAGAAGCTGATAAAGAGTGCCGAACGCATGAAGAAACGCGAACAACAAGGTAACAAATTGAAGAGACGAAAGGAGAATGTGAACGTTAGCGTTAAATCGTCGCCGCTCGAGAACAACATGAGATCGGTGTCCCAACAGTGCACGTTGGAGTATAGCAGCGAAACATTATCCGATTCCATATTGAATAGTCCGGATAAGTTCTCGGCAAGTCCTCGTTTACGGCACGACAGCAGCCCAACAGCACCATTAGGTAATATATATATATATATATTCAGCATCACTGCTATATGACTAACATATTTTCTCGTAGAAGATAGAAGACACTTGGACGAGAAATGCGATGAATCCGAATCGAAAGAACCGAGTCAATTTCATGTGATTTTAAGAGACAAAGAACCGAGAATATACGTAAATCCGTGCCACGATTTGTTAACAAGTAAAAGAGTACAAAGTAGATCGAGTAGCGTGTCGACGAGCGAATTAGACGAATTGTATCAGCAAATTAGGCGCGGACCCAATTTGAAACAGTCAAAATCTCAAACGTTGACCGAAGTGAATTCGTATTATTCAGATACCGAAGCGAATTCTTATCCGAACGAAAGAATGTTCGCTAATCTAACAACCGGTCATATCGAAGATAACGAGACTACTGTTTAATTTATGTAATTTAGTTTATTATTTTTCAATTAGCCTAAGATTACAACTGGTTTGAAATGTATTTATGTAAGCTTGAGGTAAGTAGCTTTTCTTGAATTGTTTGTGATTGAAAAGAGAGTTTGCATTTTGAAAGCTTTAATATAAAAATGAGGACGAGGCGCTTAAATATATACATATATATGTATATATATGAACTTAAAACAGTATTGATTTTGCAATAAATAAATTATATATCCGATATCTTTATATACACATATAAAATATAAAAAAGTGCTCTCTATATAAATATACAAATTCTTTAAGACTGTTATTACATGTACTCAATTAATTTAAGAATTGAAAGTGAGATTTATTTAAATAAAAATTCATATTTGAGTGTGAACATTTTGCTCATATTATTTGAATTTTTTACATAACACAGCTTTTAATTAATTTTCGAAATACATATTACTAGGCGGCAACACTTACAACATACACAAATACTGCATTCAATTAATTAATTGCAAAGACAGAGATGTAAAAAATTATCAGGATAACTCATGTGTTCTGACATCCATTGCAGCGGCGTTTCTAACGGAGGCATCATACCATGAGTTCGCACTTTGACTGCAAATGAAATTAATATCAACATGCAGTCATTTAACAATTGTAAAATATACCATTGCTAACTTCTGGAAATATTTCTTTTAACAAATCACCTAAGGTCTTCTTCCTACCATCATCAAGAACTGGCCTCACCAACTTTTGCTTATATCCATCATCTATATAAAAACGGAATGGAATGTATTTGAAATGGTCACTTTCACCAGAAGCTTCCATTAACTTCCTATTAACTGCCCAAAATTGATCAAATTTATCTAAAAAGGAACTTGCTTGAAAATGATAAGTTTTTAATTTAATGCGTACATACCATTCTGTAAACCAAGCCACAACTGATTATGATCTTTCTTTTGCATACTGCTCACAATTTGTCCCCTATGCTTTAATGTGTCTGCTTCTTTTAGGCATGCCATAAAATGTGCTTCAACCAGTTCCCTTGTTCAGGAAACAATGAATTAGTTATTAAACTTTATCCAGTTATATAATATATCTTACTTGTTACTAAATCTAAATATTTGTGTTTCAGGAAACTTATGAAAATGAACTGTAATATTCCAAGGCAATTCAATATCAGATCCCATGTATAAATCAAATAATACACCAATTGGAAGGTGCCATTTAACTGGTTGTCCATCATATTCCAGCCACATATCTTGATCAGCTTTATCATTGTCTATGTATCGCATAAAATGTTTTTTTACCTGTAAGATATTCACATAAATATTGGGCAATATCTCAAGCATAGTTTACCTTATCAGTTACCAGTGGGAAGTAACTTAACCTTGGTACCATTATATAAAATGGATCGGGCATTTGTAGTTCTGCTACCTCGTTAGGATCTAATTGGAAACATACCGGTAATTTGCCTTCCCATATTTCTCTTAACATTTCGCGATCGTTAGCCATATTATCAATATTTATAAAATATTTAACACATTGGATTGGGTATTTAGCCTGCAATGTTACATGTGCATTAGATGGTTGTATTGTATTCTACCATACTATTTTAAATATTGGGATAAATAATCTTATTGATACTTCAATTTGTCAATTTGAATAACAACATATGTTTATAGTTTATGCAACTTACATTAATGTTATCTGTCATTCATTTTTAAACAGTGATAACTCAAAATATACCTAGAATTTTATTTGAAAATTACATTGAAACGTCCATTGCATTATTTCCAAACACGGAAAATAATAAGTGATGATCACTTTTAAAAATCAAAAGAGTTACCGTATTAAATATTGAAATTGTTTCACAATTATAATTGATAATGTCGGAAATTTCAAAGAAATCTAATTGGGTTCTTCCTAACGAAGTGATGCAATTGCAGAAGCTAAGAAGAAAAAAGAAAGCATTGCAAGCAAGAATAGCATTTCCAAATAGTAAACCAGCATTAGAAGCAGATAAACAAAGCGTATTTGCATCCCTACAATCAAATTCTAAACGAAAAAATCCATTTCAAATTGATGAAAGCAATAAGAAATCCAAGATTAGTGGCAATGAATTAGGCATATCACCTTTAGAAGAATCATCAGATCAAACACTCTTCAAGTTGATTCACTTAAGTGATGATATAAAGAATTATGGCAAGCGAGATGTGACAAATTTTAAAAATGCATTGAATAATGGTGTAAATTGTGAAGAAGAAAACATTCAGCTGAAAAGTGAAGGTAAAACATGGATACCTGTTGACTGGTCGTTGAAGACAAAAATCAAATTTTTGAGTACAAATCCATTTCCATTTAATCATAAGTTGAAGATAAGTGAAGAAGCATCTGGTGTAACCAGTTTTACAAGGTGTTTGGACATTACTAATTCTACATCTTCGCTAGACGCATCAATTAAGTCACAATTTCATCAATGCTGTTTATATTGGCAACAGCCATATCTACCATGGATGGAGTTATTTCCTAGAAATCGTACAAGATCTGCAGGCACATCTAACAGTGTAGCCACAAGTGTAGCTATTAAAGATGGTTTTCACAATGCTTATGCAGATAGTTTGCGCTCATTGTTTCATTTGATAAGAACAAAACAGTGCTGCTACTTTTATTTATGTACAAATCACTATACAATTTTATTTAGGGCAGCTGGCATGTCAGGCTTCTCTGAAATTCATGCTTTAATTACACCTACTACAAAAGGATTTCGACAATTGCTCAAGAAAAAGGAGATAGAATTTATCATGCCTTTAAAGAAGAGTAGATACTCAGATGTTAATGTAGGTGATGATAATAGGGAAAATGACAGTCAGGAAGTTGAAGATCCTCATGAATTATCTGATGAAGAATGGTTAGAAAGTATGGGAATTGGACATGAAGACATTAAACAAATTAATTATGCCCAGGTATAATTTTCCTTTCAGCTAATATTGAATTAATAATTTTTAAATACACTCTTTTCTGTAGGAGAAAATTAACCACAAACAAGAATGCACTGATGACAATAATGAACAAAGTCTAGTTCTTGTGGAAGGAGTTGAAGTCCAAGCCCTGTACAACATGCTAATAAATTCTAAAGGAGCTGTGCCCACAACTGGACCTTATACAGGTATACCACCAACTTTATTAGCACCAGTTGCATTTCATGGTGCCACTTTATGTTCTTTAAAAGTAAAAGAGAGTAAGGCACATTTAGATAATGAAGATTATTATGCTTTGGAAGTAGCAGGTCCAATACTACCTCATATGGTACACTCTATTTGTGACTTATTACCTAAAGACCAATCATTCACTGTTACTCATGCCAATTTATTACCTACAGTCCCTTTTAGTAAAATTACATCTGGAGCAAGCAAAAATAAGGAATCAGATGTTGAAGGTAGTTTAATATTTAGGCAAGAAAATCTCTCTGATTGTGGTTTGAAAACAAAAACATTAAAGCAGTTTTGTGCTGATGATGAAAAAGAAATTGCGAATGTAGAATGTGTAAAGTATTCCTCAGAAACTATGACTTATTCATGGACATAAGGTCATGTATAAAAAACCTTCTGCTTTTAATGATATCTAGTTAAGTTTAATTTAATATCTCTACATATATAAATTATGATCAGCTATTGATTTTATAGACTTAAATGGTAATAAATTTCCAATTTGTAGCAACTTCAATAAGCTTACTAATGGTTTTGCAGTTATTGTGTCAATTGGAGCATAACTGACATAATTATTAAACAATGTACAATCTTTAGCAATGTGTTTACAATAGGAAAATACAGAAGCACCAAAACCAGTTACTAAATTTGGTACATTTAGCTTTTTGTACATGCCTATTTGTGCAATATTTTTCATTGTACTTAAGAAGTATATATTATCAACTTCATTATTTGTTCCTTGATACAAAGCTAAAGGAGTTGAAGTTAGAACATATACTTGTTTACTTTGTTGAATCCACTTGCAGATTTCTTCAACCACCTAAAAATACATCATATAGTTATAATATTCAATTGTTAGCTTACAGTTTTACCAGTCCATTGCATTCTTTGTTCTCATAAGATACAAGATAATTATTATCACTAACTTTATATATGCATAGCTTAATATTCTCAACCCTACACACCAGATTTTGGGATGTAACAAATAATTCTTTCAGAACTGTTATCACAAGCAAAGTATCAGCTATTATCAGTTTATCAATTTGCTCAGGCACTTCCTTTATTCCATTCCAATCATATTTGGATCTGGAAAACAAAATTCTTATTTCACAATTATGTTTGATATATGAGACTTACAATTTAGGTTCAGGATATTCATCATAATCATTGTCCCATAATGATCTTGTTGTTGGTTCTATTATATCGCCAAAAACCATAGTTGTTCAATATAATTTATTAAAAATACGGAAAAATTAAGCTGATGATAATATTATCTGTAATAAAATTATCTTTGAATGTTCGTTTAAGAAAGTGACTTACTAAAATGCATTTTCATAGTTACAAAAATTAAGGTACATCAGGACCCTTCAATTATAGGTTGTTAATGTTCGGCCCTTCATTGAAAGAGGGCGCAATCAAACTCTTTCGTTGTTGACAATGTATTATCTTCGATTTTCATTTCTGTACCTACCGGTGTTTGTTCTTTGCCCCGTCAATCAGAACCAGTTTCTATGTGTTAACTGAACCGGTGAAATATATACACTTAATAGCAACATTCTAAGAAGTATGTGTTTTTAAGGCATTTGTACATTATCAGATTTCATTTATATTTGTTTAAATTCAGTGACGTAAAGTGGAATGTACGAATTTAAATTATATGCAGGAATAAACCTAGGCGCAGAAGAAAAGATGAATGTCTTCAGAATAAAAGAATCTAAATCCAATTTTTGGGAGAGAAACAATAATTAATTGATAGGTATGCACACAACTGATAATAATAAAAATTTAGTCACATAAACTACAAACATTTTAATGAAGATTTTGGAATTTTGTTTAGAGCATATATTTTTGGTATATATTTGGTATATATGTATTTCAATTATTTATTTTTTAGCAATTATTATGGACCAATGGCAGAAAACAGAATATAATTCAACACTGAAGATTGAGAAGCAGAAAATGGATGCTCTGTTACCAGTTTACTAATAAAGGCACTTGCTGATTAACAAACTGAACATCGGAACAGCACAAAACTAGATCTATGAAATTGCAAATTAGAATTACTTTGTTTTTATAAATGTTAATGGATTTAACACTTCTTGTTAAACTATTTTTATGAGAGCAAGGTAAAATTAAGAATTGTATGTATTTTTTACTTTGTTTTCATAAGAATTACAGAAGATTCAATGCTAATTGTTAAATCTTCAAGAATTTTTATGAGAACAAGGCAATAATTACTGTAATTTTGTTTATTTTAATTTTAAAACTACATTCAGATATACTTAAATAAACAATTTTAAAATACAACCAAAATCTTTAATTTACAAGTCTCATTCAATTAAACATCTCTTCAGATTCGAATTCACTATGAAAAAAAAAGAGCGAAAGAAAAACGAATGCTCGCGAATTTCTCGGACTTTTAATTCGAGAAATATTAGGAGAACATGAGAACCGAGGAGGTCGGCGATCCTGATATTTTGGCGGGAAAAGTTCTCGACGAATGCTCGCGAATTTCTCGGACTTTTAATTCGAGAAATATTAGGAGAACATGAGGACCGAGGAGGTCGGCGATCCTGATATTTTGGCGGGAAAAGTTCTCGACAAATGCTCACGCATTTCTCGGACTTTTAATTCGAGAAATATTAGGAGAACATGAGGACCGAGGAGGTCGCCGATCTTGATATTTTGGCGGGGAAAAGTCACATCAAGATTTGAATGTTAACTTTATAAATTAAAAACGGACAGTCATTTAAATTGTCTTTATTAAGTGAGCATTCTATACTTTTATTATACATTTCATTGTAATTTTACATTATTTATCTAAACTAAGAAATACTTTGCTTTCATAAGAATTTTTATTGATTTAACACTTACTGTTAAATCCTTTAAATGTTTTTATGAAAACAAGGTAAAAATACAATTACTATGTAAACTTTCAATGTCAAATTAAAAATAAATAGCAGGAAACGGAACATTTTCAACAAAGATAATAGTGATGGAAGATGTAGTTCAGCAACGATTGCAGCTTGTGCCATCTTTGAATGAGGGGCTGAACAGTTATTACTTCTTGATTGCTTTCTACTACACCTTCAATTTTGGGGGAAATTTTGTAAAATGTTACTATATTGATTTCATAAAATCATTTAAAGATTTAACAATACGCGTTAAATCCGACATGTTTTTGTGAAAACAAAGTATATCATACATACATGTGTTAATTTATACAAAATACCCGGAGAAGGCCTTTAATTGACAAGGGATTTGCATCAAAGATATTTGCAGTATAGAACTAAATACAAAGGCAATATGTATAATGTAAACAATAAGGCTGAATTTGAGCAGACGTTTGTAGCTTGTGCCCTCTCTGAACAAAGAGCTCAATAGTGGTATCAGAGGGAATTAAAATATTTTCAATTTTTAATTTCAGAAATATTTTTCAAGTTCCAAATAAGTATCAGCCACACCCTAAACTAAGAAATACCTGATTTATATATAAAATAGAAGCTTAAGAATACGAGTTAAATTTTTATAAAAGTGTGCGGCATCAATATTGGCGGACATATTAAATTGATTTGATTTTAATGATCATATATTAATGCAGGTGCATAAATAGTTTAATACTTATAGAGATCACATTCTTATTTATTTTCCTTGTTAGTTTTCATTAATTGTTAATGACAACATAAGGTGTGCAGGTACTAATATGTAACTACTATGAGTTATAATTAATTTCCAAAATTATTATTTACAAATTTCACTTAAACTATTAGAATTTTCAGCAATATATTTGAGTTTGTCATCAACATAATTACTTCAAGGATTACACTGTTTTCCTCTGAAAACTTATTGAAATATTGGTAACTTCACTATGCACAATTTGGTAATTATAACAAGTACTTAAATGGATAAATTTAAGAAGAATAACATGTTCATATCTAATGTATTTATATGTTTGTACTAATTTTAGATTAATTTTAATAGCATAATAAAGCTCTAAAAAACAAAACCTTTAATTACTTACTCTTATATTTAAACTGTTATTTACAATTAACTATTTAACAAAGAAAAAAGAAAATACATTAAAACATGTAGCAGAAACATCTCTTCCATTATGCATTGACTAAAAATAAAATTATCATAATATGGCAATACTGGAGGTACATCACACATCATCACAATTAGCGCTCCTTCCATTAAAAAAATCAAATAGATAATAATTAAAACGTTATTAGATGATTTCCAATGTAATGAATAAAACGTGATCATATTATTAAAGGAAAAATAAGAGCATCAATGAATAATAATGTGAACATTTAACCGACTCAATTTAGTGTTATTTGAGCATGATGATTTGTCGACGAAAGATCAGCAACGAGCAATATAATAAGTAAAAGTGATAGAGCTAATGAAGATATGTCGAAATATGGTCACTAATTGTTAAAGACATGTTCGCAACTTGTTGTCCTTAATAATAAGTGATTAAAAAAAAAAACGTTACGATTTTCACCTAATTACACTGAAACATGTCGTTTATAGAACCGATTCAATCTGCTTTATCTCGTGCTCGACGGGGCTCGATGCCGTCTTGGTAATCTCCGGTATCTTGCCGCCTCCCATCGTGATATAACCGTCCTCCTCTTCGTTATCTTCGTCGATAGGTGTTAGTACGTCATCCTCGTACGCCGCGGGCTGATCGTCTATCTCCTTCTTCCTCAAACACGGTGCCAAGAAGCTAGTTAACGCCGACAACGCAAACAGGCCGGCAGCAAGAAAGAATGGAGGATTATATGATTTTGTTGCGTCGTATAAGGCACCGGCTAGTGGCGAACCGACGATTGCTGCAGCGCCACGGAAAAGGATTAACAAACCGAACGCATTCGTGAGTTTGTCTAAACCTAACAGGTCCACCAGTATAATGGACGTTAACGATATATAACCAGCTAAAATGTGAATCGCAATTAATTTTTAGTGTGTCACTAATTGAAAACGACGCGTGACTTACATATAGCAATTGCAAAGAATATGGACATTGCAATGTACGCGCCGTACGTGTGGCAAAACGGCGTAACCGCGACCGCTAGCGTCGCTATAACAAGACAAACGTTATTCACGAATAACGCATTGACCGATGGAAAGTCAGCAAAGTAGCCGCAGAGTATACGTCCGAACGTGTTCGTGATACCTATGATGGACAAGAGGAAACTGGCACTGTTCGCTTCAACTCCCTGCGTAAAAAAGATGAACGTTAATTAGTTGTCGAAGACAAAAAGCGAACTGTTTCAAAGAGAAACTTACGTCCAACTTGGCACAATCGACTAAATATACAAATGGCACATACAGACCGGCCATACCGAACAGATTTGATACGCCTATTAGCATGAAGACGGGATCTTTCAATAAGCTCATGTCAAGCATTTGCGCTAACGCCGATTTAAAACCATTCGGCACTACAAAACATGGACAGAGATCGTATTCTAGAATAAAAAAGCGACATATTAACAAACTGGAGATTAGGTTTAATTCTATGATCTCACGTTCAATTTTTTCTTCAGTAACAGACTCCATTCTACTACTTTGTCTAGCTGCTATACTTATTTGACTCCTATAATTAGCTAAAGACTTTTGCGACTGGTATTCCGGCAGATTCGTTACCGAACCAGAGTAGAAAATGTCCTTCCTCGATAGCGGACTAACGATTTGCGGTCTCTCGCGTGCTATCGATAATTTCGATGATGTATAATTTAAGCTTTCCATATCGTACTAGAACAAATGTAAGAGAAAATTTAATTCCGTTTCAGAGACATTTCCTTCGTGACGGTTCAAAATTGTTAATGGCACATAAATAAATGTAATATTTTAAGTGACAATATTTCGAAAAAATTACTTCCAACTGGATTCAATCCAAATTGTGAAATGTGCAAATAAATATACATTCTATTTCGTCAAGTAATATTCTAAGAAAATTACACCAGGTGCGCGTTTTTTCAGACCTCACCCACAAACGGAGTGTTTGTTTAAAGCTTTATACAAATGAAACGTAACCAAATAGGGCCATCGCAAAATAACCACCTTTGAATGCGACATAATTCAATCGCTCACTTACTTCGCTATTGTTGTTCCTGCTTCCGACGAATGATGAGGTAGATAATCGCATGCTCTTACGCATGTCTCCGTTCGAATTCATCGTTCCTCGCGAAGACGATTTGATGGGATTCAACGTCGGCTTGTATCGTTCGCTCACCGACGTCTTGCGCATCCTATCGAAGAACGGCACCGATCCGTTCTTCGGCAGTCCCTGTACGTGCGTGGTAAACGCCGGCTGACTGGCGTTCCGCGGCAATCTATTGTTCGCATCGAACTCGGCCGCCGCGTCGCCGGAATCTTTGCGCGCCTTGCCCTCGTGCTTCAATTCGTCCACGCGCGGATTCTTCGCGCCTTTTATTTCGGCAACGCTGCCGCCGGCGCTCGAATTCCCCGAGCTGCTCTGCTCTTGCACCTTCACCTCGGCGATGGTGGGCAACGTGGGAACGGTCGGTATGGGCGTTATCGGCGTGCCGGGCGCCAGCTGATCCAAATTGAAACTGGAGTGCACGCCCGGATCGATGTTCAACGGCTGCTTCATCCGCTTCTCCATCGAGCCGTCCGGCAGCTGCACCATGAAATACGAGCCGCCCACGCTGCCCCGTTCCATTTGCATTCGACGCTCGTCGGCCATACGCAGCAACAGCGGCTTGACCCGCGACTCCTTCGGATACTCCAACGGTCGCATCAGGGCGCCCATGGCCACGCAGTTCAATATGAAACCGGCCAATATCAGATTGGCGCCCTTCCAATCGTACTCCTCCAACAGCACGGTCGCCAGCGGCGCGAACGCGAACGTGCCGACGCCGGAGCCGCAGACCGCGATCCCGGTCGCCAGCGATCGCTTCGTCTCGAAGTAATAGCCGACGCACACGACGGCCGGCAGGTAAATCATGCCGAAACCGACGCCGCCGAGGAATCCGTACGTCAGCATCAGGACGTTAACGGTCGGACTGAACGTGGACAGGACGAAGGCGGTCGTCGATATCACGCTGCCGGCTATGCAGACCGCGCGGCACCCGTACTTGTTCGTGAGCGCGCTGACGACGGGGCCGGCGCTCAAGTACATGCCGGAGAGTAGGGAACCGACCCAGGCGATCTTGCCCGGCGGCTCGCCGTAGTAGTCGACGAATTGGCCGAGGAACACGCCGAACGTGTACGCTATGCCGTCGACGATGAAATTGCACATGAACGAGGCGAAGACGACGACCCAGCCGTAGCCGCCGTCCGGCGGCGGCGGCACGTCGTGCATCTCGCAATACGACCCGGCATCGTCGTCGACCTGTTGCTGATCCGCGTCTTGTTCGGCCGTTAATCGTGCCGCTTCCTCGCACGCCACCTCCGAATCAGTCTGAAAACGATAAGGAGAATGTTATTATTTTGTTGTTAGATTTCTGGCATTAATTAATCACGGATGGAGATACGTTTCAGTAATAAATTGTAGACAAAAGGCTTTGTTCTGTTCGAAAGTTGAACGAACTAGTCGAAACGACGTATCGTCGTCATAGAAGCTAACGGGCAAGGGTTAAACCCGCGAAATGTTTCGCACAACATCGTGCGCGATTGGGAACTTAAAAATAGTTATTGACTTGCATAAAACTAAAAATAAGTAATTTCCATTTTGTTCGTTCCATCTCCGACATAAGGTTGCAAGTGTTTAATTTAATTAATCGCACCAAAATAACAATATCGACAACTTCAAGTTGAAGTCATTATTCATTGCGCGGTCGATAAGGGAATTAATTAGCTACGTTACCTGCCGAACTGTGGCACGTGCTTTACTTTTGAAGATTCTAAACCCACAATTAAACTAAACAATTTAAATAAAGGTATGGCGAGATGCAAGAGGAAACAGTTTTCAGACTTTCGTAAATGGAAAAAAATCTCAATAACGTTGCGAAGGCCAGCATCACATCGTTAGATATTGGCGATTAATTGAGCGTTTTCTTATTTGCAAATAAATCGGTTTCACAACGCGTGTTCGATGGCAAACTGCACAATTTCGAAAACGTTTCCCTTAAGGAAGTCAATCGCATTAAGCTCTATTTCGTTTTAGAAAGTTTTAAGGTTTGCCATTTTTATTTTTATTTTTGAACAAACACTGGCGTCAGTAGCGGAAAATCATTGCAATTCTTATTGAAATTAACGTCTCTTTAATATCCTTACACAACGAAACGCGTCGTTTATTTATTATGGTTCGATTTAATTTAATTACGAATGCGAATTATTCCACAAATGCTGTCTTATTATTATTTTTATTGTTGTTATTATAAAATGAAGGTCAGCACAAGATGATTGCAATTATTGTTATACATGTATATATCATATTGAGGAAATGTTGAAAGTTTATTTTCCTTTTTTAATAGACCAATAAATAAAGATAATAAACGTTCCATCGCAACTTTCGATCGTACGTTTTACAATCATCAATGTTTTGTGTAAAATCCACATAAACGGTTATTTTAATAGTTTCCTTTTCGCAAATGAAAAATTGGACACTTTCGTTTTCGGTTAAGAACGTTTCGAATTTCGTTCGATTCGCAAAACTGTTGCATTACTCAAATGAAAATTTACAAAATGGCAATAAAAATAATTGCTAATAAACAATACGAATTTTCTACGAATGACATTAACATAACGTTAATTATTATTCGCGTGATGATAATTTGTATATAAATTAATTACTATCGAGAGGAGAGGATTTCTGTTGAATAACAAATTTTAATTTAATTTATATGAAAAAGAATGAAAAGCCAGAAAAAAGTTTGTATTAATTACGATGATCAACACTACGCATACACTCGTCTACAGGAAGCGTTGTATTAAATATCGGGGCTAGTGATAATAATTAAAATGTGCGCGTTTTGCAAAAAAAAATGCTCTCGGTTTAAATGAAAATAAAATAAACTTGAACAATTAATTGCGCTCGTTTTCTAATTTTCAAAACGGATGCTTCACAAATCGAATAATCGTGCACACTTTTGCGTTTATTACTTTAACAATTATCGCAATTATGAATTAAAACAATCGGTTATTACCTCTAGTTAAATTTGCAATTTAAAACGTTTAAGAATTTTGCACGCACACTTTCACGTTCGAACGAAATTGAAGTTTGAAAGAAAGAAACATGGACTAACTTCGGCAATAATCGAAATCATGAATATGCAAAAAATTATGGCCGATTAATGTAACAATTTGATCATCGCCAATTCACGCATATTAATTTTAGCATCTCGGTAGCGTTACAGTGGAAATGACGAAACCATTATGGCTCATTTAACAATTTTAAAACGATCGAGAAAAATTGTTGTGCGTAATGGAGACAATTTAAATATCATTGAATTGCTTTCGAAGCGTTATAATTCGAGAAAGCAACAACAAACGAATAATGCCCATTAATTAAGCAAAGCAAACAACAACCATTTAACGTAGACCAAATGAAAAATGGTGAGCCTTCGCAATCGACTTGATTATGGAAAATTGCGACTTCCTCCTTAAACGATAGAATCAATTAGACTCGAACGAATTGCAATTAAAGACGGTTTCAATTAAATACCGTCTTCGGACGTTCCATAAACGAACGCAGACATAAGAAAGTTACGTGCAACTCTCGTCGCCGTTTGTCTCCGAATCTTATCGCGATTGATCCAATTTTCACCGCAACATAACGAACAATTCAACTAATTAGCTCCAATGCGATTGTTAAAGAGACGAAACTTTGACCCCACACAATCGACCAGGAAGAAGAGCGACAAGATATCCGATGAATCACGTCGAACTTAGCGGCGCGTCGCCACGATTAGTTTACTGAAAAGGCAAAAAAATTGGATCAAATGGAAAATATGCTCGTTAAGCGACGGCGATAACGCGGTCCAAAGTGACACTATTATGTTACTTCTTTTTCCGTTCGTTCGTTCGTTTCATAAACGATTAATAATAATGGACGTGGATTTTTCGCTATTCGACGACGTTGGAATAGCATTTGATAAACGCGTGGCTGACGGATTATTTTTAAACGATCGAAAAGTTTATAACAAAACCTCCTCCACCACCTCGTTCCTATTATTCGTTTATTGTTTCGCATAATTTCGTTACGATTTCAATCGTCGACCGTTGGGACTTGCTCCCGTCAATTGGGATCTTCCTCGCAAATAAAACGTCTTTGTCCTTTTATCTTTCAACAATGACGAGCCTAAAACAACCGTTTTAATTAAACATTTAAGAGAACAATAATGCGGAGTGTAAACAATTAAATTTACTCGTTCGTACCAGTAATAATAATGCAAGAAATAAATTGATCGTTACGCGTCGAAGTCGGTTTGAAAAGCGAGAGAAGCGGACTTTAAGGAACGATTACGAAACGATCGTTGTTTGGTCGTTCAATGCGTTCGACAAATATTTGCTCGGAGAAATCTACGAGTACATTTGACGAAATTGTCATGCATGCACCTCAAATCGACATTTATAAATGTTTCATTTCATTGTGAATTGATAAGCAACGTGGCGCGATAACAACAATAAAATCGATCGTTTACAATGACTTCAAGT
This sequence comes from Hololepta plana, assembly GCA_963695495.1. Taxonomy (NCBI): domain Eukaryota; kingdom Metazoa; phylum Arthropoda; class Insecta; order Coleoptera; family Histeridae; genus Hololepta; species Hololepta plana. Next base: position 2,595,656 of record OY968839.1, read on the forward strand.
TGGAGTTAATTGAAAAGAATGCGATTTATCGATTCGCTCTCGAGTGTTTATTAAGATTGTCGTCCTGATTAACAATTAGATTTCGCTTGTAGAGCAAAAAAAAACGGCGATAAACGATCCGAGAAGAGTACGAGCGTCAAATGGACGGCAGAGAAACAATTAGTTCGCAAATTGTCATTCGATAATTGCGTGACGAACGCCCCTCGCCAGATTGATCACCTACTCCTTATAATCATTGTAATCTAATCGGCGCATTGATTATCGATTTCTGCAGGTTATCGATATTGATCTGTTTAATCGGCGAATTATTACAATTCGATAATGATCAATTAAACTTGAAGAATAATCTGAAATTAAAATTGTAATAAACGCCTCCCATCGCAAGAAACATTCGTAGCAATTATTCCGTTACGAAAACGACGGCGTTAAATTGCAATAAAAGACCGATCCGATTCTAATCATTTAAATAAACACGAGCGACGACGACATCGTGCTGCGTTAATTAACTAATTAGCGAAACTGGATCGCATCAGTTTTCAGCGATTAATGCGAAGACAATCGAACGGCGTCGAAATGTTGCAAGCGGATCGGAATGCAAGAGAATTTAATACTTGGACGATCCGTAGGCCTCCAGAATTTAATAAAGTCGACCGCGAGTGGAATTTTTTTTTTGCACTTTCCAGCTCCTTCTCTTGAAAAGGTACTTTTCCAATGCGAAAATTAACGAATAAACAAATCGCACGATTTGTTTGTTCTGCAAAACGACGAGGATAATATTGCATTACCAGCGAAATTTACGTACGGGGAGACGTGCTAAATAAACCTCACGTGGTTTGTTATTTTTCCTTTGAATAGATTCGGAACGAAAGCGAAATTTACCGCGATTTCGTTCGACTGCACTCTTTTTTCTTTCCTCTCTTTTGCACGCAATGAATTTCCACCGAGCTAAAAATACGCAATATCAAAGTAGTTTTCGAATGGAGATTAAGTGAGACAAACCTGAATTTAGAATCGTCGTTTGAATCGTAAGAAAATGCTTTTTTAATCGAGTGGAAAATTCTCTATTTATTCGCCCAGCTGATCATTGTTAACAATAATATGGCAATAAAAAATTAATTGCATAAGAGAATCTAGGCCAAAGCCGTTTATTTACAAGTCTCTCTTCACAACCAATTCGAAGGATTTTGGTTTTCTTCGACGTTCAAATAGCGGCGAGTTTCATATAAAATGTAATTCGCACTATTAAAACGCTGATGGTTCACGTACGAAACGAAGGGCGAAATATAATTATAACAAACAATTCCTCGCACAAAGACAAAGTTAATTTAGAAATAAGTAAGAAAAAGTAAGTGGCTGAGAATTTACCATTTCGTCGATTTCGATTTTTTCAAGAAACTGAGAGCACACCAAGCGACTCTTTCGTTGCAATCGTGGATTTCTAATCGATCATCACAAATCCGTTCCAATCGATGTACTTCGAACTACTGAAACTCGAAAAGTTCTCTTTGTCCTACACGTTCTTTTTTTTTGTTCGAAATTTGTACTTTCGAAATCGATCAGATACAAACCGTGATAAGTTCAGCCAGTTTGAACTAAATCAAAACTTATGTAAGCACTCTCGAGTTTCGCTTTAATCAAAAGCTAAGAGATAATTATAATAATGGGGTGGAATTACGAATGTGCGACGTGCAAATACTGTAATCAGACGAGAAGCAAATCTTGACGAATACAAATGCTAAAAGTGCGTCTATTGCCGATGATTATTATCAAAGAATAGAAAATCCAAACAATGTTGAATGGAAATTATCGATTTCGTGACGAAGTTCATTCATTTTCAGTCCCTTTCACAAAGATTTCATGCACGTTGTTTCCATCCATTCAAGCAGCTCGAAATTTTCCTCCGCTTTTGTGTTTCTATAAAATTCCGTTACTAATCGAGGACTAGAATGCTAACAAAGACGATTATGAAAATAATAACGAGAGTAAATTGCTTTGTACTAGAAAAATAAACAAAAGAGAGAATAATCACAAATGATAACGCGCAGTGTTTGTATTTAATAAATATTAATACAAAACATTATTATTTACAGATTTTCAGTTCGAACGATTCGTTTTGAATAGGAATTCCAAGGAAGTAAATGTAATTTTTTGGCAAAATTCACGTCAACGTTTGATCGATTTCAAGTTCGCAAAGACGTTACAATGGAATCGGGGTTGAATTGTGTTTTCAGTTTCGGCATGATATCAACACTATTTTTAGTAATACGATCACCGTTTATAAAAAACAATTTTCACCTGCATTTTGCACGGAAATATTCGCTCGAAAAATCGTCGCCCTCCACTCTTTAACGTACCTTGCACATGATGCTTACTTATGGTTAAGAAAACGTGATCGGGATCGAGTTTGTCCCGCACTATAAAGCGAACTGAAACTGATGAAACTATGTTTTTATTAATATATGTCATATATATATATATGGGTTTATAAAAGAGGAGTTACCCTATTTAACAAATACAGTACGTCACTCATTTTCGCACTACAGTAACATTATTTATTCGTAAACGTATCAAATTTACACCTGAAACTTAATTCAATGTTTACACAAACAATCTATTATCGTCCGCATAATTTTTCATTTGCACGTTCATACGTAAATAATTATTATCGAATTAATTTATTTTGTTAGATAATTAAACGATTTACTGGATCTCGGTTATTTGATCTTCGCACGAACGCGAATTACATAACAGTCATCGCGAAATAACGACACAAAAAAAAATATCGTCAGTGCAGTAATTTCCATTTATAATGAGTTTAAACCCCGAGTGTCATTATTCGGTAATCCAAATTTCATCCGACGAAGGTGTTTACGAGGTTTTTGTTCAAAATAAAATTCGCACAGTTACCGCACGCGAAAAGTTTAACGAACTATTGCGAAACTCTAAACTATTATAAACAAATGAATTGAGTGCATTCGATTCGAAGATTATCGAAATGAATAAGAGTTCGGTAAAATGCGCGTGGTCTATGAAAACTCTGTAATGATTTCATGAAAATTTCCCGCTTTTTCCAAGTTACCTCGTCGCACGGAACCTGGAGTCCGACTGTCTGGCCCGTTAAGGGAAACCGGTAATTTACCACCCTTATTATTTCGCTCTAATAAAACGTGCAATTTAAATGGCTTTGCGAACATTTAATTAGCGAGAACATTCGGATTAAATGACAATTATGCCTTTGCTGAAAAGCTAAACGGCGATTTAATTCGTTTCAGGAACGCAAACAATGATGAGTATCGAGGATTTGTTTTAAATGGATTAAAAGCGATGATTATTGTGACGGTAAAAAGAGCGTCGCATCGGGCAATCGATACGATAATAAATAAAAATATAATAATGATGGATATTGTGCGTTATAAATACACGGAAAATATTTGCTATATGATACGAAATGAAATCGTTTTATGCCAAAAGACTGTATAGAATAAATGCGAAAATAAAATAGTGGGAATCAAGGTTAAATGAAAAGTTTTTGTTTGTATTCCCTTCAAACCGTGTGCCTTCTCCAATACTACACGGCACACGTACGGAATGTTTCGCTATTATTGAAATGATATGCAAAATCAGTAATTATTGTCTTTGATATTTAAATAACGATAACAACAATTGAAGGATCAATTGCCTGCTCAAGTCCATTCGCAACAAACCATCGCAGCAATTTTCAACATTTCCCACAATATTTCCAATCATTTAATTAGAAAATTAAACAAACAACGTACCCTGCTAATTTTCCTGGTTCTCGTATACGATGGTTGTCTGCTGATGTTATTTTTTGACATGATCACAATACAACAACACTAATAACAACGAAATTGTATATAAAGTAGTGCTGATTGTTAAATTTAAAACCACCGTAACCGAATCGAAATTTCCAAATTTGTTTAAAGTTGCCGCTGAAAAGCCGTTCAAATCGGCCCTAATAAATGCACTGTCACAATGACAATCATCCCAACATCCTCACCATGTAATTTGCAGCGAATTTCCTCACAAATGTTCACGACAATAACTACATCATTCCTTTTATGCAAATCGTAAACAACTGGCCAACAAAGTAAACGATTCAATACTGTTTCTCTCTATAAAATACAGCACAAAATGTATAATGAAACTCCGGCCAAATCGTGACGTCATGTACAAATTCATGCCAATGAAATTTAACATTCCCGTTTTATTTTGCGACAAGAAAACGAGTGCCTGCGTATGCAAGAAAAGGAAATTGCAATTTAACCCTTCGACAACTGAAACGTTCAATTAATTAATGATCACGTTAATTGCCCTAACAATAGCAATTATGAACTGGTGGTCCATTCATTTGCAACGAAAACAAATTAGCAAACAGATGAAAAGTACTCACGAAATTTTGCGACGTTCTACGCGATTGATCGTCGTCAGGTTCATCTTCGGTATCTTCTCTACTAATGGCAGGCCCCATGGCCCCAAACGGGGCTCATTAAAGAGGCCGCCCCACAGGAACTAACCGTTTTTCGTCGCCTTCCGAATATGGATAAAAATTCAGAACAGCACTCGGGAGCTGCTCAAGTGATTTGCATAACGCATCCGGACTTTCATCACCTGGAAAAGGCCAAACAAAAGAGAATTGAAGATAACTAAGTAGGGCTTACTTTTTAGGGAAATGACAGTTAAGTGGAGTTGGCATCCCGTTCATTTTTGCATATTAGTTTAACTGTTCGGATAAATTGAACGGATTGCGATCGATTGATGAGGAATGGGAATGAGTTTTCATTCAATTTCCTAAGATCTTCACGAAATAATTGTTTCTTATTGTATATTTATTGCAGGCAACACACGTAACATTTCACCTACGTTAGCATATCAGCCTGATTGTATTACTTATACATATAATTCATCAAAATATTCAATCAAAATGTGCTATTTCTATTCTAAACTAATATAAATTAACTTTCAAACAGCATCTTTGCACACTTTTTGTCTTATGACACAATTTATCCATTGAAAACCGTTATTATACTTACAAATAAAATAAGTTCATTTCCTATTAGATTTAAAGCTTAATATTATCACAATAAAGAACTAGTTACTAGATGTGCTTAATTTAACATTACTTATTATTTGATAAACAGGTAAAACACAAACATTAGTAAAAACATGCAAAACGCACGTTAGTTTGAAAAAACGGAAACCGGGACCGAGAAACGTCCAACATGAAAGTAGGAACACAATTTCTCAGCGACATGTTTACCAACAAACGATATCTTCTAAATTGTCCATAACCATAATTTGTGTTTTCAATATATTATCTTTAGTTTTCAAATTACTAATTTATATTCTTGTGGGTTTTATTTATCGTAATATATCTTTGTATCATTTAATTAAACATGATCGAAGACGTGCAGAAACATTCCGTGCACACTTTAGTGTTTAGATCATTAAAGAGATCTCATGATATGTTCTTATCTCATCAAGGGATGCTTCCACCGGTCGATGAAACAGCGTAAGACGTCTTTTTTATTATCGTCCCCATCTTAATAAAACTAAGCTGTCGTTATTGTAGAGAAAAGCTTCGGAAACTAGTAAAGGCGCGTGATAGTTATGGATTGGTATTTGATGATGTAAAGAAAATGCAAGCAATGAAACAATTGAGAGAAGTAGAAAGTGGACCTAATCCACCACCACCAGGTACCAGTGAAGGAGATGCAACAAATTCAAATGAAACCAGCATAATGCCATACAATGAAAATAACACACTTGTAAGAAATGCCATGAGTGCACCAAACCAATTGTCAAATTTAATGCGGAAAGCACCTACAATGCCTAAACCAAAATGGCATGCACCTTGGATGTTATATAGGGTAATAGCAGGCCATTTAGGATGGGTCAGATGTGTGGCAGTTGAACCTGGAAATGAGGTATTTTCATCACTCATATTTAAGAACAGCAAATTAATTGTTTCATTAGTGGTTTGCAACAGGTGCAGCAGATAGGATTATTAAAATATGGGACCTTGCCACTGGTCAATTAAAAGTTTCTCTCACAGGGCATGTTAGTACTGTAAGAGGATTGGCTATAAGTGGTAGACATCCATATCTATTTAGCTGTGGAGAGGATAGACAAGTAAAATGCTGGGATTTAGAATACAACAAGGTAAAATGTTTCACAATCCTTCAAATTATTAATTAAGAAATTATTATTTTTAAATCAGGTAATACGGCACTACCATGGACATTTATCAGCAGTATATTCATTGGCATTACATCCAACAATTGATGTCCTTTTGTCAGCTGGTCGAGATTCAACAGCTAGAGTATGGGATATGAGAACCAAAGCAAATGTACATACTTTAACAGGTCACACTCATACAGTTGCTAGTGTAATTTGCCAAGCTGCTGAACCACAAGTTATCACTGGATCGCATGACACAACAATAAGATTGTGGGACTTGGCAGCTGGTAAATCAATGTGTACATTAACCAATCATAAGAAAAGTGTAAGAAGCTTAGTATTCCATCCAACGCAGTAAGTTTTAAAATCGTCAACTATTGAATAAATGATTCATTCCTTATGTATTTGCAGATATACATTTGCATCTGGCTCGCCAGACAATATCAAACAGTGGCGTTGTCCTGATGGAAAGTTCATACAAAACCTTTCAGGGCATAATGCCATAGTAAATTGTTTAGCCGTCAATCCTGAAGGGGTTTTGGTATCAGGAGGAGACAACGGTACCTTGCACTTTTGGGACTGGAGAACAGGATATAATTTCCAAAGACTGCAGGTATATTTGCATCCTTTCAATGGGAGCATGTAACTTTAGTGAGACAAACTTTTAGGCACCAGTACAACCGGGATCAATGGACAGCGAAGCAGGAATATTTTCAATGATATTTGACAATTCGGGTTCAAGATTAATAACGACTGAGGCGGACAAAACCATAAAAATATATAAAGAAGATGAAAATGCATCAGAAGAAACGCATCCCATTAATTGGAAACCGGACATATTAAAGAGACGCAAATTTTAAAAACTGTTTCTGTAAAAAACTTATATTAAGCTCAAATAATAAATGTTTTCTAAAAAATTTCTTGTGCAAATAGAATAATTAAAACAATCTCATCAATTCATAATTTTTTGTTATAAATAATTGAAAATAAAATGCCTGTAATAATTAAATCTCATCATCCAGATTATAAGTTTCTTCTGGGAAGTCACCACAGAGTATGTATTGTGGTTTTACAAATGCACCATAATTTGGATTACATTCAAAATATTTTTTATCATTAAATCTACAATTATCAATGTACTAAGAAAGAATCATTATTGCAAATCTTTTACTCACGTTCCATTGTTTTTTCCTAAAGGTTCATCATATTTGACACCAATCCAATGTCCAGCTAAACCATCAACTTTACCTGCATACATTACTGTACCCAATCTAATAGCTGTTTTGGGCATGATAACTTTACATCTGGTTCCTACTACAGTGTTTTCTGCCAGCTTCTTTTCTTCTGCTTCCTGTTTTTCTTTCTTCTTAATGTTCTCTTCATTATAATGACCTACGAAATATAGTGGGTAATAATGATAAATCATACAAAAAAATTAAAAGTTTACCTAGTTTGTTTTTTAGCAAGAAGGCTTTAACTGTATCTTCTCTTTTATCATATTCTTCATTTGATAAATCAAATTTTGGGGCATCAGCAAAATCTAATTCTGACCGAATCATAAAATTATCAATGACATGCAGCCGCATTCCATTGTCAATTGGATATGATCCCAACAATTTATTATCATCAGATAATGAACAAAGCAGTTTATTGTCAGCATCATATACTTGCAACTGCATTGTGCTGCAGTTCCCTCCTGTCATTAACTCCAATTTACCCTAAAATTAATAAATAACGATACTTTTAATCAATAATACATGAAAGTATATACATACTTTTAAATTGGCAATCGTAATATCTTTCGGAAATCGTTTCTCGCTGAATGATATCTCATCCTTCGAAGTGCTTATATGCACATTCACAAAATCTGATGTTATTACTTTATAATCAGCCATGATTTTGATTTCAATTATTAATATTTGTTGCAATAGTAGAAGATTCGATCGAATATGAGTAATACGCAAAGGTAATACGCCTCCACTAATTCTGACGTTCGTTCAAAACAACACTTGGTGATTAATTCGTGACTACTTTCAATTCGTGACAACTTCATTGTTTGTAAATGAAATATATTCTTCATCTGACAGTTCGTAATTGTTAATTTCAACTCTAGAATTACTTTAAAGTACTATTTTTATCGCGCTTGTATGTACTGTTTATATTGCATATCAAGAGCTTATTACGCAGTCATTTTATCACTGAAATATTGTATTGATTATCTATATACATATGCGTCTTATAACTCGCTATTTCCATTTGAATTAAGGAAAGTTTGTCGTTTCACTGAGCTATTAACTTAAATTCCAATTAGTGATGCCTTCAAATGGAGTAAATGATGAAGCAGCTGTAAGTGGTGCAAGAGAATTTATTACTCGTGCCTTAACTAGTATAAAGGATAGTTCAGCCACAAAACAAATTGCCATGGGATCTGCTAGTGGATGGTGATGCATTTTTTTAGTTTCAGCTATAATGCTAAACATTCAATTCACAGGTTTGCAGGATTGCTTACAATGAAGATTGGTAAAACTATTGCATTTGCTGTTGGAGGTAGTATTATATTACTGCAGATTGCACAACATAAGGGTTTCATAACAGTAAACTGGCATAAGATTAGAGAGAAATCTGAGGAAGCAGCAACAGTGGCAGAAACAAAATATGGCAATGAAATGACTTCATATTCAGAAAAGGTGATATAAATAGAGTAATATATAATAATATAGGCATTAATGATTGTGTAAACCAATTGTAGATTCACCAGTTTGCAACACAAAATACTTTGTTTGCTGGAGGATTTCTGGGTGGCTTCTTTATTGGTCTGGCCTGTTCATAGCTATATTTGAAATGTAGATATTACATCTGAAATAAATTATCTCCTACTAAGGGTGACTCCACTTCTTAGTACTGTATAATCTCAATTGTATAAAGGGACTTAGTGTAAATAGATTTCAAAATGCTCAATAATAAATTACCATAAACATTGTATATAGTCTAATTCAACTTAATTAAACCTGAATCACCAACATCCACAGCTAACAGAGAGTCATCCATTTCTTCAGGTAAATGTTCCGCTTTATTTGTTTCTGAAGATGGTCCCGGCATTGCCATAAAAACCTCATCTGAGCTATCCTCATCTGATTCCTCTAAACATTTAAAAGAAGAGTTAGCCTTTGTTGGAAGTGACTTCAAATTTCTTACCTAAATAATTGGAACTGTTGTAACGCTTCCTTCGCCAGTACAAATAAAAAATGTAAGAGCCACCACTTATGATAATAAATGAAGCTATTACTATAATTATTCTAAAAATGTTCACCTGAAATAAATCTGTATTTATTAATGCAAAAGTGAAACACAGACTAATTTAAAATTCACCATTTGACTGTGCTCCCAAACATCTTCCCAATCCTTTTGGACTAGAACGCGTGTCGTTTTCATGTGCAAATCCGCTTGCCTTATTCCACGTGAAATGCATCGATAGAGGCCCGCATCAGCCATGGACGTTGACTTAAATCAGAAAAGACTTATACAATTTTTTTTAAAACTAATTCGAAGGCGACAAAAACAATTCTTACCTTGATGTACAAATTACCTGATAACACTTCATATTCATACTTGCTTCTATTATATCTATTACCTGGTCCGATCACGACGTTTTTATCAAACACCCAAAGCATAAAATTATGATTCTCATCATTACTCTTACAAAGGATCTTAGCCGCTTTTCCATATTCGACTTCTTGAATGAAATCGGCTACATCCTTCTCTGGTAAATTGTAAGAGTCGCATAAGATGCACAATAGAACGAGACACGTTTTGAATAACACCCACATCTCGAATGAGACATCGAGTTCTTCTTGATTTATTGTTAGATATGAAGCCCTATTATTATGTTATTTTTTATACTAATTAATTAAAAACAGTACTATCACATGTTATCGTACGATTTCGATGTGAAATAATTAGTTTTTGTCCTGTTTAAAATCGAGCAAATGTAATAATTATTGACGGTTGAATACAATAGAGAATTTTATTACCAAATACTTGGGCAATTATACAACTATTTGCCATTTAAATGTTTTGAATGGAAGACATTCTATAAAAAAATACGTTATATTGCATCCCGAATAAAAAAGGTTTATTATTAAGAAATACTGTTCTCTCTATGTTCTTGTTGAAACAATCAGAAAACGATTAATTGACAAATGAAATAAAAAACACAGTGTTTCCTTCAGAATGGAAAGAAAGGGATTATTTGTTGCATTTTAAAAAATATAACTTGTTCGTAACAATACATTTAATCCCTTTCCTTTCGTTATTGTTTTGTCAAAAATTAAAGTAAATTATTGATAATTACGTTATTAAGTGTCGCTTTTCCATAACTTTATAGTCTTATCGTTTTCTAATGCTGCAGAAGCTATGATATTTTCAGTTGGATGACAAGTTGTACATAACACTACATCTAAAATAAATTAAATTAATAATTATGCTAATATGATAGATATGGAAACCATACCAGTGTGCCCTTGTAGCTTTTGTACAATCTCTTTTGTTTGCAAATTCCATATGTATACCATACTGTCTTCAGAACCACTGACAATCCATTTTCCGCCAGTTACAGAAAAATTGGCAAATATGCAGTATTTTTCATTTTTGTGGCCAGTATATGTCTTCAAGCATTTGACTTTTGAATAATCCCATAACTTTAACGTATTGTCTAATGTCGCCGATAATATGTATTTGCCATTTGGCGAGAATTTCACAAAAGACACGGGCGGATTATCGTCGTCAATCAGAGTTTTCAAGCATTGACCAGATGCTGTATCCCATATCCGACTAAAAGTAATTACTTATATTAATACAGGTAATGCTTAAAGATCTAATGCATTACCAAAGTCCATCGTAACTACTGCTGACAATTAATGAACCATCTCTATTGAAATGTACAGCACTAACAGGGTCTGAATGAGCTGGCAATGTTTTCAAACATTTTCCAGTTCTAACATCCCATATTCTAACAGATTCATCAAATGAACCAGACACAATCAGATTTGATTGAGGATTAAAGTTACAACAGAAAACATAATTACTGTGGCCTTTTAATGTTTTCAGACATTTTCCAGAGGCCAATTCCCAAATTTTTAATGTTTTATCATCACTGGCTGATACTAAAAAAAGAAATGGTTGTAATCCATGGTTGGAAATGACACACTCAATTGATTTACCTAATAACCTGCTGTCACTGGACCATGCTACATCACTAATACCTAACTTATGTCCAGAAATGGTTTTTTCAAATTTACCATCATATGCACCCCATATTTTTATGAGTTTATCGGCAGCTGGAAATGAGTATTACTAACTCAATGTATTCAAACTAGAAGATCATTACTTACAGGAACTTGCTAGCCATTCACCATTTGGACTAAATTTGACTGACGACACTGCTTTTGTGTGACCAGCTAGAGTAAATTTTAATGTATAATTAGGTTTCTAAAAAGATAAAAAGCACTTAGAGATATCTTGATAAAACATCTTGATGTTACTTACTAAGTTGCTAGATTTGTTTGATGGTCCTGTTGGTGTTAATGCATTATTAGTATTACCAGGTGTATTATTCTGTGACATATTGTTGCTTGAATGTACAGGAGGTGCACTACCCAAGGGTAGCATTCTATTTATCCTATAAACATACAATATAAGTTGATCACATTAGTTAATGCTTGCACATAATTTCAAAATTAACTTGTTGTAAGTTTGAACCTTACGTCGCCATTAAATGAAAATACCTACTAAACTATCTCAAAGAATCAGTCCCTGTCCTTTTTCTATATATTTAACAACGAAACGTTAAATATTTAAATTCAATGCTGGTCATAGCGAAAATATCACAACACGCCACTAACAAAATTGAAAGCTTTCCCTCTAGGGATTTTTAATATTTTTCATGTGGTATATCATTGTCCTTCACTTTTGATTATTTAAATTTTCACACTATTGTATCATGGGCTGCCTATTCATTTTAATTTTATTTATTCTTTCTTATTCAAAGGAAATGCCGATATTAGAAAGTTAAGCCACTAGAAAATGATATAATGATTAATCATCTTCAACATTATCTTTAGGTGTCTCCATCGTATCGTTGTTGAACATAATTTCTTGCAGTTCATAATCAATCTCTTCAGAGCGTTCCTCTTCTTCAACAACATCCATTTCTGGTTCTGAAATCCCTGACCTATTCCTCGTTAGATGTTTATTAATCTTTTCTTTTACATCGTTCGGTATATCGGTTTCTCTCATGTCTATCCGCTTAATCCACATATTCTTCGGTAAAACTTCCAATATGCGCTAAAAAAGAATACTTTTAATAAGTAATACAGTTGAACGTGCACGAATTAAAATTACGTCGTAGGCTTCTTTAGTAAACCAATTGTTACTTATATTTAATCTCTCGATAGATTGGTTCAAGCCAAGCATTTGCGCGACCCTAAGAGACGTCTCGTCTTCAAATAAGCACGCCGCTAACGATAACTCTTTGATATTGATCGTGTTTTGACGAACTAAGGCTTTCAGGATGCCCATCGTTCCGTCGTGACCCAATGGATTTAGGCGTAAGTCTAAAACTTCCAACGGACAACAGGTTTCTTGTGTTAGGGCGAAACCGATACCTTCGCCTCCTAATTTTCCAATAAAATTATTTGCCAAATTCAGTTTCATTAGTGCCGGATGCACTGTCATCAACTTTCCAATGCACAATGCACCGTTATCTCCCATATAACAATGAGACAGATCCAGTTCTGAAACATTTCATCTTCGATAAACAAATATTTATGCCGTCGAGCCATTTGAAATAGCGTACGCACCCGTAATCGTTACATTTTTAACTAGTTGCTGCACCAGTGCTCGCACGTGCGAATCTTCTATTTTGCTGCGATGCAAACGGAAGACTTTTAGCAATTTCAATTGTAAAATAGCTATACCTAAACGTTTGCAATCGTCGACCGAAACTTTAAACTGATGCCAATCAAAGCCCTGACCTAATCCGTGTACGGTGTATACGATATCCAATTCGACGATGTTCTGTAATTTTTTGAATATCGGCAAGAAATTGATGTGATCGGTCGGATAAACTTCCGGCACATCTTCCGCGCTCATCGTTAACGGCGGCTTCCACGCTTGCAGTTGCGTCACAGTCAGTTTCGTAATGTACGACCCGATCAGCAACGTTAACGGCTCAATTTCATCTTCGTCGTTATACTGCGGTTGCAATTGCTCGATCACGTTCGTCATGTAGCGCTCCAAGAATTTCACTTTCCACGAGAAGCCGGGCAACTTGTCGAAAGCGTAATTGCCGAACTTGTCTCGGTAGCATCGATGCCAATAATCCTCCACCTAAACCGTATCGGTTTACAGTTAGCGGTCGTCGATCGGGGTTAATCTACTTAACGTCGATTAGAGGCACGGTTAATTCCAACGGTAACGAAGTGGATAGCAACTCGAGCAAATGGGCCTTGTCGTCGTGAATGACGTCGTTGTAACAGTTGCGATTTTCGAAGTTCCTCGCCAACACCCGGATGCACAACGTCACCAACGGCGGACACGTATTCGCGTCCCAGTTGAAATCTTCCGGGAATATGTCCCTCGCCAATTCTCCGACTAATGTGAGGGCGGCCCTTGATGGCTCATAGACGGTAATTATGTTCTTGGGTATCACGTACGGTATCCGCATTGTTACCTGAAATGACGAGAGAAAAAAGCAATCATAGAAATCGATTGAAATTGCTTTTTATTGCAAAAAATTGAACGGGAAGATCGGGTTACGGTTTACGCATTAACAATCGTAAATCGTTGCGGTTTTCAGCAGTTAGACGTAAATGAAAACGCCCTTCTTATGGAATCAGATATTGGTTCGGAAACGTCGAAAATTGGTCGAAGCGAATGTAATTTTTAATTCACTTACCGAACTTTTTCCAACGTATATATCAAAGTGCAAATTATTACTGCCCAATAAACTAATCTACTCTACTATATCGGCAGTATTAATAGTTATTAGTAATAATAATAGGTCAATGTTAAATGAACTTGCGTTTTAATTGTACGGCAATTTCATTACGCAAATTAAATTAACGTGTCCGAATAATTTTTTAAAAGCTTTTCATCGATTTTTAATAATTTGTCATCAGTGTCAGAAAAAAAAACTTTCATGTTCATTAAAAATTGCTTTAAAGCCTTACAATTAAAGCTACGTTTTGACAGTCTCTCTATGTCATGGAGAACGAAACATTTTGGAAAATGCCTTGAACTCGTATTAATCTTCGAAAACTGAATAGAAAAAGCTATAAATTTCCAAAACAGAAAGACGAAGGGAAACATCGTCACCTCTAAATAATGTGGCAGTTGTTACGCCGCTGTTAAACTTAACGTTTAACCGTGTAATTTTCAACATAATTACATTTTCACCGTCGACATCGTCCTTCGTCCTCTATCCTGTTGGCTGTTGTCGTCGTCTCCGTTTCCTCAAGACTTTTTACCTCCACTTTTTATATGCAATTTCGTCCTCCATTATCATCGTTCCTTCTGCCTCGTCCCATTTCCAAGAAGTACCAGCAAATCGAAGCAATTTACTTTGCTAATTTCCTCTCTCCCCGTTTACATTACTTTTTTGCAAATTCTCGTTAAAATTGTTGTCCCGTTCCTTATGATTTCCTTTTTCTCATTTTCTTCTCGGTGCATTTTTTTTTGGTGGTGCGGCGAATCTTCGGCGAAGAAAGAACGCGAACGACCCTAAAACAAATTAGATTTATTCGTTTATTTTGATATACCGACCACTAAATGAAGTTCAACAATGAAATTACGCGAGTACTTTTTCTTTCGATTTAATTTGAAACAAATCCCCATTCTAAATTAAAGTTTTTATTGTGGCTATTTTTGAATTCAAATAGGGACTTTTTCTATAACATTACGCATTAAATGATTTTGTTAACATGTGAATTCCGTTTGCCAACGTTTATTTCGTTGTTTAATTACATTTAAATCGTTAAAAGAATGAAAGGGTCCGAAACGAATTTTAATTAATAGAAAAACGTCCGCGGACTTTTCGCGAACGTAAATCCTGCCTGCGTCCTCTTTTTTGATTGCTCGTATCTCGATTCTATCCTCGTGAAGAATTTCCTCTTTTATTTCGTAATTTCAATTTTATTATCGCAAATATACGAAAAAGAATGCAGTGCGACGCCAAATTTTTGCGTCGACTTTTTTCGCTCAGTTGCCCCCATTTTTCTGCCGCTTCCCGTTCGGAATTAAATTACAACCACGTATGTTTTGTATGCAATAATAACGATACTTCCGACGTACCGCGCGTCGTCCTTTGTCTTCCTTCCTCGTTTCCGACGCAGGGTCTCCCCCGACAGTTTCGTCGTCTCCTTAAAACGCGGGGGGACGTGGCGGTTGCAGAAACTATTCCCGTGTATATCACCCCGTATTACCTAACAAAATACATAAACGGTTATATCATCTTCTTAGAACAACAACAAATAACAACCAGTAAAAGTACCCGTCGTAGCATTAAAAGTACGCGACATAATGTGGAATTAAAGTAGTTTCGACGATAGTCGGAGCGGCACAATCGAACGGGGGGAGCGAAACGAACGCGAAAAGAATATTTGCGAAACGTGGGGGAATAAGCGAAACGAAACGTCGAACGTGCGGGAGGGGGTCGCGATGAGACGACGACGGAATAATATTGCAAACCCCGCAAAACCTCCCCATTCGCGCTAACATAGGCGTGCAAATGTAGGGTGGGCGAAAGAAGAGGGAAGACGACGAAGAAGCAAGTGGGGTGGATCGGGGGTTGGAAACGGATGCGGGACGGATTCTCTCTCTCGCATCCCCCTGGATCGTGCGAACGAAAGCAGGCAGCTTCGATCTGAACGCGAGCTCGCACGATCCGCGACGGTCGTGATGCGTCGCGACGCCAGTCACGTCCTGGCCGCGAGACGACCCATACGGTCGTGGGAATAACGGACAGTGAGAGAGGGACGGTTCGAATCGCAAGGAAATAAGCGGTAAAATCGGGCGGAAAACGGGAAAGTGCGAAATAATTGTGTCGTTGCCTCGCTCGTTTAGCGAAACGGCGTCGGTGTCTTTTGTTGTTATTGTTCGGTGAGGATGGAAAGTCGGGAAGAGTAAGGAGTCTTTCGTTGAAAGGGAACAATAGGGAGAAGGGATCGTGGTAAAAATAAAATTACAGTGTCGAGCAGGGAGGGCAGGACGAGGCAGAGGAGATTCCGTAATAAGATTACTGGGTCAATGGTTCGCGTGACCTGTCTTCGTGCTGCACGGTAGCGGTGGTGGTTGTTAGTACGTCGTTCGGAAGAGTTTAGTTACCCCGAATCGTGTGTGTGTGTGTTACCATTTTTTCTCTCTCTTTTATCTCTGTCCCCAATTAAGAACGGAACGCCACCCAATGAATTCGTTGGATCCGGGGGCAGAGAATGAGGAGCCATCCAACAAATGAATCGATAGAAATTTGATTTTCAAGTTACACGACTAAAATAGCGAAGAAAAGAGGTCGAGGAAAAATCAACGTGCGGTGCAATCAGGAAATGTGCTGACAAACTGCAGAATTAATTATTAAAGGGAAAGGTGGACGTTAAACCATGGATCCGATTGCGTCAGGCATCTAATTATTAATTTCCCGTCCCGTCGTCCTTTCGCGAAAATATTTCGCGTGGAAAATCGAAACGGAAATCGTTTGTTGCGTCGCGACGCCGACAATGGAAAACCAATAATAATAAGATAGACGACGGGCGATAACCGGTTATTGTCGTTTACCCATTGTGTCGCTCCCGCATTCTCGCCAGAAATTACAAAGCACTTGACGAACGGGATAACAGTGATAAAATAAAGGTAGGCCCAAAACATCGAAGAGAAGAAATTTAGCGAGCAATCGTAAACCGTTTGTTGTTGTTCGATCGCTCCACTCTCATCGCAAATATTGACCAATCTCCGCGATAACGAAAGGTTCGTGTGGGATCGATTAAATCGCAAAACAAACAGTCATTTTTTTTGTCTTGCGAAGCACGATCTACAGGTCTCTTTGCCGTTTTCTTAAAGCACTCTACGCTATTACCATAAGAAGCAGTTGATGACCGTTTAAATTCCATAAAATTCTCCCTCGATTTTACGAGTTCTTTTCCTCGTGCTCTCTCTCTCTCTCTCTCACCCTGGGCATACTTTTCAAATGACGGTGACACGCCTCGTGAAACGTTAATGGAGATATTCATGGGACACGAAGACTAAAAAGAGAAGAAGAAATCGTTTTAAACTTCCTCCAGCTTGGCCGTCTGCCAACTTCACTCTTATTAAGATATCCCTCTCGCAAAATGTGTGTGTGTGTGTGTTGGTTGAGAAACTGCAAGGGATCGATCGGCATTTAAATTAAGTTTCTTACCACGAAAACTGGGTAACCGATTGAACGTTCCATTGCGTTCCATTTTCAATAAAACAGTCCCTCTCTCAAGCTGGTCTTCGCTAAATTTCCATCGTATATCTATCCTTCGATTCCGCTTTGTCTCGCGACCCATTTTCTATGCGAATTAATTTTACTTTTGTCCTAAAAAATGATAAGGAAACTCTTAATAATAATTGAAGCTCTTCCTCTTGGTAACGAACAAATTCATGGGCAAGGAAGACGCGAAACTCAAACAGCAGTAATCTCCGCAACAACAATAACAATGAAAAGAATTAGATTTAAAAAGAACGAAAGAAAAGACTGGGACAAGATAATAAGCTTATGGCGATTAGGAGGAAGCATATGGCTCTCGTTTAATAAGACAGAAGAAAAAGGTATATTTAATAAAAGAGAATCGAGATGGAAAATTGATTTTCCATTACCACGCGGTCAAGTGATATTTTAAACCTTATTTGAACGGTAAATATTCTTCATTCTCGAATCGCTGTCAGCTTTTGCCCGCTTTTATTTATACAATATAAGAGAATTAAAGGGACGAATCGATAATAAGAGATTCAATTTAATAACGAGATATAGATAAAGCGAAGAAGTCGCATTGAAAATAGATAGAAATCGATGTACGAAGCGTAGGAGGTGGTTGGGATGAAATTGTTATGAGACGGTCGTCTATTAACACCGCCAGACTATGTGACATTAAACATATGTTTTGCAAATACATAAAAGGAACGCGTTAAAAGGTTGCGAATTACATATCTCGTTAGATTGGCATTAAAACAATGCGATTGATTGTCGCACCATGTGGCCGTAGACGATTTTTGTTGATGAACAGTTACGTTATTGAAATAAATTTTGCGATTACACGTTAGAACGCATATAAATTTTATAGATTATTTAAAATGAAAAATAAGTATTAAAAGCCAAAAAAAAAAAAAAAAGGAGGAAGACTAATAGCGAACTATAACGTTTATAAAGAGGAGAGCGGAAAATTTCGCCGCGTGTTTATTTATCTACCAGTCTAACGTATCGGTTGCTTTAGAAGAAAATCAAAATTCTTTCCCTCATCCAAATAGATATACTCCAAGCATAGATGATTGATCGCTGATTGATCTATGACGGTTTTATTTTAGGCAGTATAAATCCAAGAATTAGAAGGTTGATAAAGCAATCAAATACTAGATCGCTTACCATCTACTCCTTTCCTAAACCGAAGACTTTATCAACTTACCAAAATTTGGCAATTTACGCTTCATTTCGCTCTTCTCGGTTTATTCCTAAAAGAAAAACGCGAATATTTATTTAAAAAATCATAACAATTTGTATAAAAATACAAACATCAATAATTGCGGTCGCTTTAAAAAGGATTCGCTGTTAATCTTCACTTCGCTCGATAAAAGAGCTTTTAGGACGCCGGCAATTTGTAGATACAAATTCGCTTTTAATTAATTCGACGGAGAAAAAGAATGCCACGGCAACATCGATCGATGGTTGTCGGTTCGGGTGGACGGCTTCGAATGCGATTCCGCAGATCTTGATCCGGAGTTGGCACGGCTTTATTTTCTTCTTCTCTGCATTAATTGCTTTCCGTTTCTTTCCTCCTCTCTTCGGAGTTGGTTTCAGGGCGCTAGTAGACAATTTGATTTCAGTTGATCAATTCGAGATCTCGGTTTCGCCGTTCGACATCGTTCAAGATTCACTCGAAAAGTACGTGCGTGAACCTTAAAGAAAGGTTCCTTTAAAATTCTCTCCGGATCCTGCTTGTGAGAATTCAATTTTCTTTTAAAGCCTTCTTCTCGCCTACGTCCTCTAAATTTTTTTGTTTTCCGGCTTCTACTTCCACGCTTTTTATTCTTCAACTTCGTACTCGAGTCAACGAAAGCGTTTCCGTTGGTTCTCCACCTCATCCTTCGCTTGCTGGGGATCCTGGCTCCTGCAACAATTTGTTAAAAATTTCAATGTTTGATTTATATGTTGTTGTTTCGAAGAATACGCCGATAAATTCGAAAGGAATTAAAATGCCGTTATTTATTGTTGCGATTTTAAAAGTATTACGTATACGTTTGTATTTATCTCACTGATTTGCTATTCGATTCTCTTTTTCGTTTTAATAAATAGCGAATTTCGTTTTAGCGAATGAATATGATAAATAATATGTGTGTGTGTGTGTACGAATAATAAACACATCAGCATATTTTCGTTGACTGACTTGTGTGGATCTTTTTAAGCGATATTTTATTTTCGTAATGGTCATTTATTGGGCTAACGGCCAACATTATTTATTATTATTAATACGTTACTTATACTATTTGTTTATGTTTCTTTCGATTCGGGAAGCGAAATGAAGAAGCATTTTAATAGCTTTAGTAGTCATTCTTTATTATCGCCGATAAACTTTTGGATTAGAACGGAAAATCGCATTAAACTCCTCTTATTAAACAATTTATTCGATTAATAGATGATAACTAGTTCATATGCCAAAAATACGTTTTGTTTTGGCGAATTTTGAGAACTAACGCAATTCGGAAGCGCGACATAATTAACTGCACCAATCTTCACTGAAAATTATTAATTTTTTCATGCTAATGCTCCGTAATTGATTAATTATGGATGCAAACATTAAAGATAGATTAATTAGAGTTCAAATGCGAGGTTTGCATTCAGATTCGTTCATTTTTTGAGAAAAATTCTCGTATGCTACACATGACGCGCCAAGTGTTTTATTTTTATTAATGTGACAAATTATTTAATGCGTTAATCGCCACTGGAGTTTTTGTTCGGTTAATTCTAAATTACTTTGGTATTCATAAAGAAAGAAAAACCGATAAGCACGAGGGACAAACGGGGATTGCGAGAGTCTCTATTTATAACGTTCAATGTTTATGTGTGTGGAAGCGATGCTACCACCTGCGCTATTACAACTTCTTCGTTAATTAATTATGTCCATTAAAAAAGATACCGAAGGGAGAGAAGAAAACCGAAGCCGAATACTTAATGAATAATTAAAATAGCAGAGGCATTAGCGCAAAAAAGAGGAAACTGGATGAAAACATGTTGAAAGTGCTACTGATTGCTCTTACCGGAATTTATCTATTTCCTTCACGAGAGATATAAACCACCCATCGCGAACGTAATGGAAGATGCTTGAATCGCTCTTAAACTATTAGCGCTTTCGTATTGCTGCAGCCTGACTACTAGAAGCCCAATACGTTGTTGTTTTTGTGTCCGAATTTCGTAATGTTTTAATTATCGCAAAAAAAATGGTAGAGCGCAAAATCTAAAACAACATCTTCGTAGAGTCGCTGCAAATCAACTCCAAATGTTCTGAATTATAAAACATGTTTCAATCATCGAATCCCTTCAAGAGCGATCGTAAAGACATCGAGCAAGAAGACCAAAAGCATCAATTACTCCAAATTTACTGACACATTGCGTGAATCAATCGATATCCGAAAAATCGTCATTCAGCTTTGTTGAAATGAAGTTGGGAATATCGAAATATTCAACTCATGCTTATTCAGCGGATGTTTTGGATCTGCAAAATGTAAATTATTTAATTTAGCACTATCGGACTGTTTGGCCCCCAAAAAGAATCGGATTGTAGCCGAGAATCATGCAACTTATTCACCTGATTTAGCTTGATGCTTTATTTAGCAATTTAAAGGGATTTCACCGACATCAGCGCGTAAGTATACCAAGAACAAGCAAGGAGTCGAAGGCGTCATTCGATGGACTTTTAATACGCGCGAATCGTCATAATTTTGCCGATGACAATGGTGTTGAATAAGAGAAAATGTTTGTACTCACCTGGACCTTTATTTGAAGCAAGTTCCACCACTTTTCCGATGGAAGGATATAATAGATTTTCAAACTGTAGCAGTTCCATTATTCAGCAACTTTAGAGTGCCGAAGTCTTACGATATTGCGCAACGGCTCCCCCGTCGCATCGCCGGCGTAAAGACCGCTAAGAGAGTTTCGCTCCATAATGTATTTTTGCTGAAACGTTAAAATCCCGTTGAATCTTTGACTCTATTTGATGGGGGGGTGGAATCGAAAACTACTCGAAACTGTCGCAACCAGTTCTTGAGATGGAGATCTTCAGTCGATGCCATCCATATATCGTATCCGTTGTTATCGACGTCATTTTAGCACTCGATCGATAAATTGAACTATAAATAACGAGAAGATAACGATTGGTATTAATAGTGAAACATAAAACCGCATCGCGGTTATTATTAATAACCTTAATGAATAATTTAACTTTTTCAACGTCCATCCATTTACTATCCAAACAAAGCAATTAATTTTCAATTAGCGATTCTTCGATAAATTCCCTATCGCATCGAAAAATCGAATTGTTATTCGTCGTTTCGCCAAAATCGTCAAACCATTCATCGCGTTATTTGCAGGTATGAAGATGACGTGTCGCACGAGTGGATTTCGCATCGAGAACCGTCCACCCACGCGATCGCGGCTGTTGGACGGATGAATTTAGGGGACGTGATGAATGGTGAACATAATCGCTGGACGACGCAAGCGGGGGAGGAAGAAATTCGAGTGCACGATGTGAACAATTAGTCGATTAATATATTGATAAAAGCGAAGAAGTCGCGACCTCAATTCGATCGAATCAAATTTATAGAACGATAATAATGGGCTGCGGTCACAGCAAGATCAACATCTATCCGAAAAAGTGTCGCAGCAAAGTGAACTCGAAAAAGTCCGGTAAGTTTGTTGTTCTCTTGTTCTTTTAGCAACTCGAACATTGAAATTGTTTGTCCGGAATCGACGAAGTGTATCGATGTCAAATAATTGCATATCAATATCCACGATCATTTATAATGAATGAATAATTCACGTGTATAATTTCGTATCGAATGTAGAAAAATAGATAGCAAAAATTGATCGTTGTTACGCACGTGGAAAGAAGGCGCGGACTATTATTGGTTGTTTTACCTAATAGAATCCATAATTATCCCCGTAATTATCTTCTCGATTCCAATTCGAGCCCGTCGAGAAAATAATGAAACATCAAATTTTTAACGGAGAATTTCAATTATCCGTGCAACCAGCAATTTTCCACCTTATTATTCAAGCCAAACGGTAAAGGTCACCGTAAGAATTGATGGAACGATATCCAAAAATCTTAACGCCATTACACGCGCCAGAGGAGTCTCGTGTAACCGATTTTTCCACCGCAGAAAGTTCACTTTCATCGTGGGGCAGGCGAAAAGTTTAGACGACACGCATGGCGTTCCTAGCGTGACTAGTTTCCATTAAACGTTAATAAATCACCAATTTTCTTTTTCCTTCGCCACCCGTTCACGCCGCTTCAGTGCCTGAAAAATAGCAACAAAAAGTTAAATTAGCACTTGCTTCGGCAAAATTTTATTCGCATTCCTTCACATTCCTTCGCACCTTTCGCTTAATTCTTCCTCCTAATGCGAACGCCTTTTTATTCATTACTCCACCATCCATCCTCATACATTTTTACGTCTTTTTATTTGATATTTCTTGTTGTTCTTCTGCGATAAGAACTTTTATTACCGTCACGTACGTGTCAATAAATCCTGGACGTTATCATTACCATCGTTGGAAACGGGAAGGAAAGGGAAGACGGGAATGGAAGAACACGAGGAGCTAGTAGAATAAAATCCCGAAATCCCCGTCTCCTTTTCCATCCTTGCGAATGTAAAATGGGAGCAGCAAAATGTGTGTGTGAGTTATAATAAGTTGATGGCAGTAGACGAAGAAAGAGCGAATGTTGTGTGAAGATGCGAGAGCAGGAAAGAGGACATAAATAAATGTAAAGGAAATGGTAGCAGAAAAGAATGGAGGCTGGTGGCTTTAATCAGAAATGGCTTTTTACCCATCTTATTCTTCATATTACCAGCAAACATACGGTGGCGTTGTTGGAGCTCTGTTTTCGTTCCCCAAAACTAACACGAAGATTTTGTTTTGCCACCAAAGACTTTCTATCTACGTACGTTTTCGATTTTTCTTTCTCATTGTACATCCGTTAGCGCTTTACAGCAGACATAATTACGAGCTATGCCGGTATTATTTAGGGGATTAAAACCTTGTTCCTCATTCGCTTCACCTCGTTATTAATTCATACGAATTTGTCCCTCATTAAACATTTAGGAACAAAAGCGAAAACACGTATACGGATTTTTCCATATTTCCTCGGGTCATAAATGATCGTGATCAATGTGCTATCATAGTTTAAACCCTTTGGGATTCATATTATTAATGTCTTTTCATTATCGACCGTTTAACATTTGAAATGCTGTACGGGGCGCGTCTTAAATAAATACCCTGCGGTCCATCGTAATTATTCAACGACTTGGGCCTCAATTTCGAGATCTGATCAATATTCGCGAATCATATTTACGCGACGAACGCGAAACGGCACGTTTGGATCGTGTTGCGAAAATAATAACGGCGTACGGATGTCTAAAGATCGCGGTTCGACGGAATTGCAGCGTTTATTAGAAATAATAATACGTTTCCATCGTGTGCCAAATTAAAAAAGTATCATCTTATGTTATTAAAAGTTTTGCGACACGCTGGACAATACTGACAATAATGATAATCTAAAGATAAACGCAAACAATTAACGCGTAACGGCTTTCGTGCGTTGTTGTTATTATTTTTTCTTCCGAATACATAAATAACTTTTCATTGTTAGCGTCGTAAAGATTCTCTTTTAAACAGCGGTAAATCGCCGTTCGATTATATAAATACTTAAAATGTTATTTATCCGTTGAAATCATAACCTTAGTTGCGAATGCGTTATATAGCGCATCGTCGTCGCCATAAATTTCCATCAATAAAATCTAATAAAATAAACTAACGGCTCGCATACGATCGCACGAATGGATTTCGTTAATGCGAATAATAATAATCGAACGGACTTCTTACGCCGCTTGCCGAACACCGCTCGAAACCGTATTTAGAGAGTCGATTAAAGCGCGGTCCCTTTCTTAATTTACGATACCGGCTAATAAACTCCACAATTACTAACCCGGTTTAATGCTAAATTATTCAAGTTACTAGCGAAGTCCCTAATACCTGTCGTTCCATATATCATCTAACATTTGCCAAAATCCTAGCCGTACATATTTCGCATTTGCAATAACTTCCTACCGCGCTGCCGTCTCGTGATTCGGAATGTGCAAATCAATGGCAGGGGCCGAAATTGACTTGCGATCCAATTTAATTAATAATAATTGGTTAAGGTAGAGTTGATGTTCGCACGATTCTAGCGATGAACGTTGCCAATCGTTAGCCAAAGGTGTCCGACATTTCGATCGCTCGTCGTTTCGTTTACTTTGCTGCGAACGATTTACCTGAAACAGGAAACAAATTAGATTCATCGTAAATTTAAACGTCCCCCCATCGACAGAACATAATCAATCAATTTGCTTATTTGTTTCCCATAATTCTATTGAATCGTCCCATTTCGTTTTTCTGTGTGAATTTGTTAATTGGTATTTATACAACAGCGTGGAATAATAATAATAATAATAACAATTCGACCTTGGTGTACCATGAAAAACCTGTAATTATTCGCCAATTTTAACCGTCAATTCGTGTATCCGCCCCTATGAAAGCAAAAAAAAAAGCTGAACGAGGGTGAAAATTGTTGTAGAACGTAGACGAAAATAGGGGAAACGTTGTGGTTTGGTCACGATGGCGGAACACAATTCATTATCATCATTTGCGACGTCGAACGCTACAGCCTTAGCAAAAAAAAATAATTGTTAGGGTTGGTTACGCCGAAGAGTGGTATTAAAAACAGAAAAAAGGGGACATCGAATGTTATAGCCATCGATTTTTCTTTTTTTGTCCTTTCCCGTTGTCTTTTCATAAATCCAACAGTCCTTCGTTATTTCGTAACTGCTTTCTCGTCATCATCATCTCGCCCATTCGTAGAGTTATTAAGTATTTAATTTGCAATAAAACGAAAGAATAAACGTGGCGTATCGCAGATTAATAAATAAACTTCAATCTTTCCGCCATTTTCAGTTAGTTTCGCCACTCTTTCGGCAAATATTTAATGATGTCGAAGAAAGAAATCTATAGATGTAATAGAATGGGTAATATTAAAGTTTATGATGGAAATTAAAGAAATAAGCTCTTTTGCGCTTTTCCTGAATTCCATGAAGCGGATCACAGTATCTTAGTGAAAATATCTAGAAAATACGTGGCAGCAGGAAAAACCGTCTTCGACCCATAAAGTTGCAAGTAAAATACGAAACAGAAACGAAGAGGAAAAGAAAGGAAAGTTGAGAAAAGTCGGTATTTCTTTTTGTTCGGCTCTACTTCCCGTAAGTTGTCTATTGTCGTTAAGTTTCCTTTGCTAATCTTTCCTTCTTCGTCCACATACAACGCATCTGTCGCCCTCGATTCCCACCGTTTTCGTTTCACCTTTCTCATTCACCCTCCCGTGACATTATATTACAAAACGTTATATCGATTACAAGTTTCTAGAATTTATTAGATTATTAATTTCTCTCTCGACCGTACGGAATTTTTGCAAAAGTACGTCGACGCAACAAAAAGAAAAAAAAAATGTACAAAATGATGAAGGCGATGCACGCTGAAAGTTGCCACGTTCTATAATTAATTTGCGAAATGTATATTTAGTATGATGTTTGTCTCGGCACGAATCGCATTTCTTGCTTTTTTATTTTCGCAAAAAGAAAGACGTATGTGTAACACTAATGAAAGCAAATTGCAAAACAGCCAAAAAGATTATGAAAACCGCCGCCCGACTTTCCCCATTTCTGATTGTAATTCTTGTACCCAATTTTCTTGTTGAAACAGTGACGTCGGAGAAGACGGAGACGGAAAACGAGGAGGCAATCGAGGCGGAAATGGAAAAGAATGGAACATTAGACGAGATCGGTATCGACGGCAAGAAGACGATTAAAGTGAAACCGTTCGGTGGGCCGCTTCTAGCTCAATCGTAAGTGTCAATCGATTGCGTCTCTTTCGCTTCACCACATTCATTTGTTCTCACCCAAATTTACGTTAATAGCGAAATCTCGACGAGCCAACAGAACTTCTTCAAGATGTTGGACGAGAAGATCGAGAACGTGAGTCGCAAAACGTTTTCAATTTAAGAAAAAAAAACAATCTTATTCTTTGCTCTTTAAACCCCGTTTTCAGGGCCCCGACTACGATTCCGATAACGAGTTGGAGCATCTGGCCGAAGCGGAACGACTGAAGACGTTGCTGAAAGATTGGGAGACGGCGAGCGGCGGTTCGCGATCGTTACCGGCAACGCCGAAACGTAAGCCGCGACTATCGGTGCACGACGGCAATCGGACAATCGACAATAACGGCGGCATCGCGCGTAATTACAATAACAAAACGAACAATAACGAATCGGTTTACAGTAAAGAGCGCGAATTTAACGTGCAAAACTATTATCTCGGCCACGCGGCCTACGCGAGCACCAATAATTACAACGTACCGATCGTGTCTTATAGACAGTGCTTCACGCCGATGTATCTCACCGAAAAGCATCAACCGCAACCGCAACAGCAGCAGCAGCAACAACCGCAACAGCAGCCATCGCATCCGGGCAATTTGGCTTATGCGTCGGCGATGCAATATCAAGCGATTAGTCCGATGTACGCGTTCCAACAGAAACAATATCCGAGTTATAATCAGCACGGAAGTCCGATCAAATCGTTCGCGACGGTCAATAAGCCGATCAGTCGCGCGGAATACGGGAGCCCGACGTACGGCTATCATCAACAGAACAAAATAACGAACGTCGCCGGTGATCCGAACGTTTCCGGCGAGACGCCGAAGGCGCATCACGAGAACGAGACGGAGACGATCGAGGCGATGTGTTATCAGAATCAAATGTTCCACCATCACCATCATCATCATCACAAGTACAATCCGCCCGTGACTTATAGCCCTAGCCATAAGATTTACGGCACGGGCGTGACGAACGCCGTCAACGAACCAGTTTACGTAACGAATCCGAATAATGCGAATAACAGTCCGTCGCACAATAACAAACCCTATCCTATCAAATATCAACAATCGTATCCGCAACAGCAGCACCTACAACAACAACAGAAAGAAATCGGTATTTACAGTAATGGCGAATTAATACAGCAACAGATCTACGCCCAACAGTTACAGTGCCAACAGCAACGGGAGTATCAGCAGTACAAGCAGAGCAGGGAGCAAGTGCTATTAACGGCAGCGATGAATCGCAATCAAACCAATGTGGTGGTGCCGTCGCACATACAGAATCCATCGAGTGCGATGGTCGAAACGCAACCGACGACCGAATTGCACTGCAGGCGACAACAATACGAGATGACGTGATCGATTGGTACCGATTGAGAAATTAAATAAATTATTTAAAAAGTTAAATATCTTCGTAAATAAATATATAAAAATATATGTGTAATGTGTAAATTAAATGTGAACAAAAAATAAAGAAATGAAGAATGAGAAGAAGAGAAAACTTACGCTATATTCGCGAAGCAGTTTCGGTTGTCATCTAATATCTTCGTCGAAAGAAGAATAAATAGGAAGAGTGAAGAGCGAGTCGACGATCGTAACGATGCATGAAACGTCGCATCTCCAAAATTGAGGTGAAAGCGCGTTTCAGTTGGAATCAAATTGCCAAAAAAGGAAACGAAGAGATTATCCATAATTTCGCTGATTAAAAATGATCCATATCAGGAAATCTGTAACAATGAAAGTTTTTTATTTCAGTTTCATTTTTTAAGTATCATATCAAACCGACGACGATTCAGATGCGACCGTCAAATTGGATTATTGTCATAAGAAATATGTGTAATTCTTGTCAAATGGATTATAACAACAAACGTGAAAAAGAAACAAATTAGCCAAATTGTAAATTAGCATGTACGTATATGTAAATAATAAAAGATTATTATTAAAAGAAAAAAGAAAAATTAGAATGATATATCTCGTTCGAAAGTTTCGTTAAGATAAATAAATTTTCGTTTCATATAAGCTGTAGCCTTTTTAACCCGAGAAGAAATCGTGTAAAAATAAAAATCAAACGCATAAGGATCCAATTATACCCACGTACCATCAACATTAAGTCTTTCTTCCGATTCCTTTGTTACATGATTTGAATTCCTAAAGCACATTTAATGTATTAAAAAAGCTTCATGTAGATATAAGAGATTCCAATCATCAAGTAATAACAAATCCAATAAACCTTCGAGAGTATTAAATATGCATTATCTAAATTTTTCTCTATATGTTCACTTTTACGTTTGACCTTTCCTAAAATCCTTTTCGATTGCCATTTTCATTATCATTCCGACATCGGTTGCGGAATATTCTCCACGATTAAAAAAAAAACGCCCACCCTCTATTATTTATTTGCGCTTATACTTTCATTTCATACAATTCCTTTGAACATTCGTCTTCGATCCAATTATTCCCATTTAAGGACATTCTTGCCCTCCAGGTATCGTGCTCGTTGACGACGCCTTGTTACTACTATTACTATTGTTGTCAGTACTCTTGCGAGACGACGTTTCCTTCTCGTCAGTCGGCGGACAAGGCTGTCGGGGCGGACAAGTCGGCGAACCACGAGACAATATTGCACAAACGCACTCGTACACGCATCTCTTCGATTGATTACCATTCACGACCGTCGCCGTGTTACCGCAGTAACTTCTTATTGTGCCGTACTGCTCGCAATAATACGTTAGTTCCGCTTCGAGCGTTTCCTTTCTGTCCTTCGGATGTACATTCAATCGTTTGTAGATGAGACTTTCGGGTTCTTCGATAATGTTGGTTATTGAACCGGTGTGAGCGTTCACACGACGATTCAATATGCGATCCCGACAGATGTTCAAATCCAATTCTAATATGATCACTCTAAAATGCAAAAAATGGGATATCGTATTATTTCATATTAATCGAGGGACGACTTCACCTGTTCGGTGGCGTGTCAACGGTATCGAAGAATTTAAAATCTTGCACGTTATAAGGGAAACCGGTCAATACCCAGCCGCGTTGCATACAATCATCTTGTAAAATTCTTTCGTTAATTATTTCAACCATCAGATCGGACCGGAAACATGCCTCGTCCTTAAACGAACGCACACGCTCGCCCAACTTCGATTCGGACCTCCACGCTTGACAGAATAACGCTTCGAAATCGACTAAATGAAAAGCGGGGGACCTGCGTTACTATTAATTTAAAATAAATCTCTTAATTAAACGTTACTGTAAACGAGGTTCATATCTTTCGCCAACAATTTGGCTTGCGTTTTCCGACCAGAGCCACGAGGTCCTATTATTAATACGCGCAATTTAATCGGTCTCGCGTCCTCTCTGACCAACATAATCTGTATGCACATGTTGACGACGTCGTAAAACGTACGCTGCCCTAAATGCAATTCCTGTAACATATTAAATTAAATGCGCTCCATACACACGATGCGAATTAATTGCAGAAAACTACGATTAATTTGCTCTTGAAAACGTCCCGTATGACCATTATTGATCTGCGATACGCCGGCCATCCCTGGTGCACGTCGCAGTATAACAATTCGTTTAGCGGCGGAGCAAATTGCGGTATCAAGTGTATGACGTGCGTCGGTATAATGCCGGCCTCGATTATACTTTTCGCTTCTTCCGCCGATCTGATACAATCTGATTTCACGAATCGGTGGTGAACGAGAAGGATTTCATTTTGAATGGTTCGAAGTCGATTACCTGCTATTATCCAGCCGGACTGACACACTTTCTCCGTGCGAATCAGCTTTTTTATGGCGTACGTCAACATCTCGCTAGTAACGTCTCTCCTGTTTGTCTACTTTGTAAGAATCGTATGAGAAGTGGAAGCCTAAAAGGCACTTTTCAAGAGGAACGTACCACCGCCAACATTTGCAAAATGATATCGTCGTATACGATGAATTGGTTCGTCTCGTTGCTAATTTGTTTGGCAACTTCTAACGAATTCACTTTAGGAGATCCCAACAGGATTAGACGGGCGACGTTGCGACTTTCCGCCGCGTTCTTTAAGATCTCTTTTAGGAACAGCACATGATCTATCGGTTGGTTGATTACCAGTTCTTTTGTCAGTTCCTGCAAGTGGAACGAGTTAGTCTTCGACTGATGAAAGGAAAATATTGTGAAGAGCATCCACTCACCCGAAATAATTCCATTATGCGGTATTTCTCCAAATACGGTACGTGCCATGAGGGTAATTTCAATTTCCTCTTTGTAGCATCTGCCATTTTGTTGCTGTTTGACGTGATTCAAAATTTATTTATTGCGATTCCAGAAAAATAAATCCATAGCCAGCTTGTCAGACTAAAAGGCAATAATGTTTTAATTGACGAATAAATTTTACTTAATTCAGAAAAAAATAGATTGATAGAAGGTTTTACCTTCAAAATAAATATCTGTAACAGGACCATAAAAATAAGCCTCTCCACAAATTCAAATTAAATTTTTGAATCGTTATTAACACGCAAAATTAATTAACTAACGGGAAAGAAATCAAAATGGATGCAGATGCCGTCCTATTTTATCGGCTACGTACTTAGTTTAGCAACCGACCGATGTCGCAACGTGTATCAAACGTGTACATTTTTAAAAATGGCACGGACAACTTTTCTATTCGTGCACTTGTGTTGCATATAGTTTGTGTATAATTTTAGAAATCGTATTTACGAGAATCATGTTCTCTTTCGACAACAGGATAAATCCAAATCGAACGATAACAGCAGCAAGCTTTCAAAGTCGAAGAGAACAACGATGATATTTGGTGTTATGATAAAAAGTGACGACAATTAACTGTTTGGTGTGTGATATGAAGTGCAATTTTAATCGCTCTGTTTTCCTTTCAAGTCTGCTTATCATGAGAAAATGGTATTCATGTGTGGAAAACCGGTCCTAATTCGATATAACGCTATACACCTGATTTAAATGATTTCTATCTACCCTCTCGTTAAAAGAAAATCTGCATAGATCAATTTTCTTGTGGCAAGAAACTTCAAATGCAGCAGGTGTTATTGTTATCAAAAATTGGAAAAAGGGGGCTCCGTGGAATATAATAAATGAAATGCCAGTGATTTCTTTTAAAGCTAAGTCCCATATTGCAAGATATTATTGTAAGTTGTATTAAATTAACTTTTCCTATAATTGGAGCCGGAGTGGAAGTAACTTTTTAGCGATTTCACCGATTTTCGCATTTGATTCGTGCATTTTACAATTTGCATATAAGTCTTAATGGTTGTTGCTAGGATAAAGTTGAAGCGACATCACAGGAAATAAGTAATAAAGCAATGAACGCGCGGTAAATTGTTGAAACGGGACGCACAAAAAATATCGTTCGAATCCAAATAAATCTTATCGAATGCCGCAGAATGACGAAACGTTTGAGATAAGAAAAATAAAACGATGTCGAACGATTTTCGGTTCCAGATTGATTCGATTTCCATTATATTCGAATTTAAAATTGAGCGAGAAATCAGCGAGAATCGTGTATAGAAACGCACATACAAGGAGATGAATGTTTTTTTTGCTCGTCATCTAATCGTAGATTATAATAATATTAATTTTAGCGAACTTTGGCAAACGGTTTAAAAATTGCAAATGTGCGGAAAACACAATAATGATAATCGGAGTCAAAGTCTACGTCGAGATGCTACGAACAAATATTTATTTAAAGCAAATTGCTTCCTTTTATACTCGTGCTCGAAGGACGACCAGGCAACCAATTAATATAATCTTGAATTCTTTGTAATAATCATCAACCTGGATACCTCATAATTAATTAATGATAGCCACAAAAAAAATGCGACTAATAGTAATTACCACCGGCGATCGAGGACACGAATCGCGACGACTCATCATTCGAATTTCAGTTGATTTTGCGAAATTATTCTCCTCTTTGACCTTTTTATTGTGTTAATTAATTGCACGGCCTGTTTGTTATAAGAACGAATTTTGATAATCGCGGGTTTGTGCGCCTTTCTAATTAGATCAATTAGAAAATTGCAAGTTTCGTCGATGTGATCTTGCTTTCGCGAGGGCGATTTAAAATGTGGTCAAACTTGTAAATGCAATGGTGCACGAATAAAATAGGTAAAGAAATACATTCCTTTTTGTTTTGTGTTGCGTGAAAAAGGTCGTCGTCCTGCCTTTATATTTTTAACGTGGGTCAAAAGAAAGTATAAAATCCGGTTAATGTGTGCTATCACTTCGAGCTCCTTTATATAGCATTTTAATGATGCAAAACTTTGGATTCGATAGTGTTTAATGTCTTTTTAATGCGTTCATTTTTCTTTAGAGAATAAAATAAAATGGGTAAACTACGAGAAACGAAGAAATGGCTACGCGAAAAAGTGAGTTTCGTGCCGAAAGATTTCAGAGAGGATTTGGAGACTAAGATAGAGTACAAGGAAAGATGGATATCGATCTACGTGATCTACTTCAACATGTTCCTTATATCCTTAGGGTTCAGTATAATACTGACAGGCGTATGGCCGTATTTAGATAAGGTAAAAACGTCCGCAACGAACGCACCGCTCTGCGCGATCACTTACGATTACGATTTTCAGTTAGATCCGACGGCCGGCAAGGAATTCATGGGTTACATCGTTGCCGCCAATCCATTGGCCCAAATGATATTTTCGCCGTTAGTCGGATGGTGGAGTAACAGATTGGGCTCGATACGTTTACCGTTATTGCTTTCGATCGCGATATTCACGATCGCCAGCGCCACTTATTCGTCGTTGGAGTTGTTCGACAATTATAGGAAGTATTGGATGCTCTGGTCCAGATTTTTAGTCGGCTTAAGTTCAGGTAACACCTACGAATCAAAAACGTTCACTTAATAATGGATCAAATTAATCCGAAATCATTTCCTTTCATTTTCCCATTATTTCAGCCAACATAGCAGCTTGTCGATCTTATTTATCAGCGGCCACCAAATTCTCCGAACGCACCAAAGCCGTGTCGATGATTTCGTTGGCGCAAACACTCGGTTTCGTCATCGGTCCGACCATACAAACCGTCGTCGTGCCGTTGGGGAATCAGGGTATCACCATCTTCGGGGGCCGATTACACTTGAACATGTACACCGCATGCGGATGGATCAACGTGCTCTTCTCGATCGTCAATTTCGTGCTGTTCTTGCCGTTCGTTTTCAAGGAACGCAAAATTGCGGCCCGCGAGGCGATGATGAAGAAAGGCTTGCTCACCGAAAAGGAAACGTGGAAGAACGTCAAGCAGGACTACGTGTCGGCGTGGACACTGATCGTTGCTTTCTTCGTACTCGTCCTCAATTTTATGCTGTTGGAAACGTTAGCCACCGTACTGACGATGGATCAATTCGGTTGGACGAAATCCGAAGCGTTATATTACATGGGTCTATTGATGTCCATCGGCGCGATTATCGCCTGCGTCACGTTCTTACTGATCAATCCGTTGTGCAAACGGTTCCCGGAGGTGCAAGTGATGATATGGATCGGTTTCTTTCTGATGATGCTCGGCCGGATAGCTTACATACCGTGGAGTAGCTCGCCGATCCAAGTCTACAATGAGACGGAGCGATTGGAAACGTATCGCAAGATGCACGACTGCGAGCGTAATAATGTAAAATTGGTTTTGTTGAGCGACACGCTGAAAAGCAAAAACGTTAATTTGACCGACGAACACGGAGCGATCGATTATAACAATACCGTAATACGTGGCGAAATCGATCGTATGTTCGATGCGAAAGCTTCGGACGTCAACTTGACCGTAGAGAATTGTACGTCGGGAACAGACCTCGACGACCGCTGGTTAGGTTGTCCGTCGACGCAAGAATGGTGCTACTACACTCGCGCGATGACGTTCGGTCAGTTCGTTCTGGGCTACGTGCTGACCGTGCTCGGTTATCCGATCGGCGTGACGTTAATTCAAACGATATTTTCGAAGATTTTAGGTCCGCGGCCGCAAGGCGTGTGGATGGGTTTGTTGACGGGTTCCGGTTGTTTCTCGAGAGTTTTGGGCCCCATCATGGTCACGTACATTTATACGGAACTCGGCACGAATTTCACGTTCGGCGTGACGGCCGCGATAATGGCGTTCTCGATGCTATGGCTGTTGTTTGTATCGAAACGTTTAACGGCACGATTGCAATCCGAAGACGCCGATGGCACGGAACTGAAAGAATTGGACGACCAAGAGAGCGTGCGTTTGAATGAAAACGGAGACGATCGTATGAGGGATTAACAACGGCTTGAGGATAGCGTTATTTGCTTTTTCTTCATGAGCAAATTCAATGAAGCATTAAAGACTTGTTTGTGTTTATCGGTATCGCGTTATACCAATTCAATTTGAAATGATAGATAACGCTCTCGGTAGAATAATAACGAACGTACAAAATGATCATGTGATATGGCGATTTATTTATGCGCTTCACTCCATTCCATATTGGTTGAACGAATTTCATTTTAGATTAGGTTTTCGGGAAGACATTTTTATCGAGTCACAAGTCTAAGCCATGTACTTATGAACATTGTACGTATTATATTAAGCGCGATGCGGAATGTATTATTTTGATAATGGACAAATCCAACGATATTATTGTATGAATAGGAACAATTTGCTCAACGCCTGTATTATTATACTTTTAACAATGCAATTTTATACTTGTATTTTATTATTTGAAAAGTTTGTTATCAAATATGTAAGTATATTTAATGACGTTATTCGATATTGTTGCAATTTTTGCTCGATACCCACTAATTGAATGAACTGCGATCCAGTGCAAAATATACGCATTTTAATTAAAGTAAAAGTAGTATTTAATTGCAATAAACAATAAAACGGAATAGATTAGTTGCTGCAAAAGTTGTCGTTGGATGTTGTTATATGCTAATTACGTAGTGAGATTGTTGCGGTGGGGTGAACAGCGATATCAGAGAACGTTCCAATTGCTCGACTTGCTTTTTTACTTTAACCCGTCGTTCGTTTCGGTCCTTTTACTAATATCAGTGCGTTAACAAACTGAAAGTCTTTGATTTGGCTTGACCGAGGCAAAGATGAATACCGAAAACGGTCCGATAGATTCGAATTGTATAACGTTGACGCGTTACGTGTTGCAAGAGCAAAAGAAGGTACCTAATGCAACCGGTGAATTGACCCAATTGCTCACGGCCATACAAACGGCCGTAAAAGTGGTCAGTTATGCCGTTAGGAAAGCCGGCATCACCAAGTTGTAAGTAACATTTAATTAAGGAAGCGAATTATTTGTAGGATTGTACCTTGACATTTCATAACCTGAAACGAAAGGAAGGTCATTTCTTTTTAAATATATTTTTGGCATGGATCGATGTGGCAATTTTAAATCTTTTACCGCTCTTCGATGGGACAGATGTTAAAAACGTTTGATTACTTTAAAATATTAGATGATCTTTGGTGAATATTAAACCAGAGGCTCGGCTTCTTATCGCGCGATAACGAGGCCTTTAATCGCTTTCAATGTAATCAATAAAACGTCATCGTCAATTGATAAGAAGTCCATTAAATGCTGTAAACATTTTTAGGCAATTGTCAACCATCCATCCTTTTTTGTCGCTCTTTTCCTTGTCTTCTCCATTCTTTGGAGAAAGCAATCTGAAGCTATCAATCTTCTTACTTGAATAACGCTAAAATGTGAAATGATTGTTATGATTAGGTTCGGAACGGCGGGTGAGACGAACGTTCAAGGCGAAGAAGTGAAGAAATTGGACGTTCTAGCGAACGAACTCTTCATCAACATGATCCAATCTTCATATACGACCGCTTTCATGGTGTCCGAAGAAAATGATAACATCATCGAGGTAACGCAAGCCGCCGAAGGTACATTGCGATGTATCCGCTAATTTAGGATTATCATTAAGCGCAGGTGGATACGGAGAAACAAGGCAAATACATCGTCACCTTCGACCCGTTGGACGGCTCGTCGAACATCGATTGTCTCGTATCGATCGGTTCGATATTCGCCATCTACAAGAAACACAGTGACGGCAAACCGACAATCGAAGACGTGCTCCAGTCCGGCGAGAACGTCGTTGCGGCCGGTTACGCGTTATACGGTAGCGCCACGATGATGGTATTGTCGATCGGTCACGGTGTCAACGGGTTCATGCTGGATCCGTCGATCGGCGAGTTCGTGTTGACCGACAGTAACATGCAGATACCGTCGCGTGGTAAAATCTATTCGATCAACGAAGGTTACACGCACATCTGGTCGGCGGCCGTTAAGGAGTACGTCGATTCGAAAAAGGATCCGAGCAAAGGGAAACCGTACGGCGCGCGTTACGTCGGCTCGATGGTGGCGGACGTGCACAGAACGATCAAGTACGGCGGTATCTTCTTGTATCCGGCCACGAAGGATTCGCCCAGCGGCAAGGTATCGTTTTCTTGCGTGACGAGCGTTCGAAACTGATTGCATAATCATCTTTTTTTCAGTTGCGTCTTTTGTACGAATGCGTTCCGATGGCGTATTTGGTAACGCAAGCTGGCGGCTTGGCTAGCGATGGCAAGCAATCGATACTGTCGATTAAACCGGAGAAAATACATCAGCGCTCGCCGATATTCCTCGGCTCGAAGGAGGACGTCGACGAGGTGTTGGCTGTAATTAAGAAGCATGAGAAGTGATTGCGCAAATAAAGATCTCGTTCATTTCCAATTTTGAATTACGTACATACTCTATTAAACACAAAAACAAACATCCTATCGACTCTTTCATTAATTAACGATACGTACAAGAAGATCCTCTAATCGAATAATTAATAAATTAGCATAAATTAAACGAAACGACGGTTCGTTGTATCGAACGAAATCACTTGAGCGGCAACGATTCCGAACTTCGACCGATACGTTCCGCTTCCTCGATCGTATCGGGCAGTTTAACGTTAAACGTTTCCGGATAGTGAAGCGATAATAGGCCGGCCGTCGTGGCCGTCGCGCCGAATAACACGAGAGGCAACGGCGTCCATGCTTGTACCTTAACAAAACGATAATCGCATTAATTGCGTTAAATTTAAGAATCGTGCGGTCAATATACTAATAACGGGATCTGCGGCGCCAGCATCGATCCGACCCTGCCGAACATCGAACACGTGCCCATCAGCGAGTGCCGTAGCGACGTGGGGAATATCTCGCTGGTGATTATGTAACAGACGGTGAACGCGACCGTCGATCCGAATTTACCGATCAAATTGATGGTGATCAGCACGCCGATCAGATCTATTGGAAAAACAGATCGATTTCAATAGACATTCTATTTCGCAGCTTCGCGCTCGTACTCGAATCGATGAATATCAGTGCGAAACAGCAAACGGCGCATAAGATGAACGACAGCGCCAAGCAGATGCGTCGCCCGATCTTCTTCAATATGAAATAGACGCAACAGTAGCCGGGCACCTCGACCAGCGACGTGAGCACGAAGTTCAAGTAGATGTCGTCGGACAGGGCGACGGAATTCAGCGAGAGTCCGTAGAACAGGAACGTGCACGTGATCCACGAGATGCAACAATTGACTATCCTGGTGAGCAATATCGAACTCTTGAACAACTGCCGTAGCGGTATCTTTTCCGTGTGCAACTCGTCGTTCACGTGCAACTTGTTCAAGACTTCTTCCGGCAACGGTCTACCATTCACTTCGGCCGCTTTCCGCAGCACCTTCTTCGCATCGTCGACGCGACCTTCGGTTAATAACCACCGCACGGAGTCCGGCAGGCAGAAGAACAGTAACGGGAACGCTAGTGCGGGCGCGTATAACGCGAAAATCGTCGGCCGAAACGATTTGAATAACCACGCGACCAATGCGGTCAACACTTCGCCGACGGGGTAGAGGCAACTGATTATGCTGCCGACGAGGACGCGTTTACTTGGACCGACCAGCTCGACGCCTTGCATGTGGGATAGAGAGAGAGAGAAAAGAGCGTGTTATTGCGTCCGTTTCGAACGAATCGATCAATGATTACCGATGATGAAGGCGCAAATGTAAGTGCCCGCGCCGAAGAACGCTCCGATGAATTCCAGAGCGACGAACCATAGGTAGGACGGTGCGAACGCCTGCGAGACGCCGGCCAAGCCGCAGAGGAACATGCCCATTATCAAGACGGACTTGCGACCGTATCTGTAATCGGAGGCACGACTATTATTAGAACTAATGGAAAAGTACGTTTGAGAAATGGACAAATTGCGCACGAATTAAAAACTTTTAATAAACTATGTTGTTATTGCTTGATAAGGAGAGTGCGCTCGTTTTTGTACAAGTTAAATTAATTTAATGTGGAGGTGAACATACCCAGTAGTTCACGATTTACTTGTTGTATTCATGAGAAGAGTTATTTATTTACCTGTCCGATATGATGCCGTAAATCGTCATCCCGAAGAATTGACCCACGTTGTTTATGGTGCCGATCATTGTTAACTTCCAGAGGTTGTCCTCGCATTGCAACCCATACTGTAACACGAAGAAACAACTTAAAGTTCATCAAAGAACGAGAAGAACTGCGTTGCAGCTTTAAACTTTGCAATGACAATTGACAAATATTCGAATTACAGCTATTTGTTTAAGCCTAAAATATATTGTCCCTGTTGTTCTTGAAGCTGCACTTAACAGTTATGTGTCAGTAAGGTCCACTGAAAACCATCAGTTTGTTGATTACAATCTCCTTTCTTTTCGGAAATAGTACAGCAAAAAAGTTCTTGTTGAAGACTTTTTAAGCACTTGTATCAAACACTGCAAACGAATGAATTCATGTAATTCTACCAAAGGATCGAAGAAGTAACCATCGAAGAACGGCCATTTGCTAATAAAATAATAAGTTTTTGTCGAAAAGACTTTCGAAGGTTCTCAATTGTTTACGAATAAAGGAATGTGTTCACTTGGTCCTAATTGATTTGTTTATATTGCGTGTTGTTGGTAAAGCGAAGAAAGCAATTCACGGCCAGAAGCGAACTAATTAAAAACTACTTCGACTTAATCTGATAATCCCGAGGTGCTAATTTACGATGGAATCCCAATTGATCACTCCCAGCGTATTCGAGCAAATTGAATAATTGCTCTTTTCGTAATTGTTCAGCATTATTTATATTATGTAATCAAAATAAAACCATTTCGACGATAATTGCGACCTTTAACGCCCGACAAAGAGAAGCATCGCGTAAAACCGGATCGCACAATATAATCGCTCGTACGAATTATGAAAATTAGCAAAAGAAAAAGGAACAAACGTTACAATGAACCGAATTCGGCGGCAAACATTGAACGCACGATTTATCCTTGCGGATTAGCCGCAGCAGCGTCACGCGTCCTTTCCTTCTTCGTACTTTGCGGCCAGTTCTTTTTTGTTCGCCACTCGGTTTCTCATAACAACTACAATGAAATCTCGTTACGCTCTTTCGCCGCAACTTGTCCATTTCCATGTAAATATTCCCGCTTTCAATGCTAATTCCCGCTTATAACAACGCCCGCAAGTTTGTGTGAACGGTTGTCGACAAAAAGGGCCTTCTTTCGCGAATGTTCAGACCAACTTTGCAAAATTTATTGTGCATGCGCCAGCCGTACCAAATGCTCTTCCGTTATGATTCAGCTTTTTATACGAGGGAAGGTCGTCGATGGATTTCCTTTGTTCGTCTACGGTGCTGTCGTGCGGTCCTACAAGTAAACGGCGAGATTTTCGAATAAAACCACTTACGTCGTTTAAAATCGTGATCTCCTCGTGTTTGTACACGTACTCGTCGCACGTGTCGACGATCGTCCGATTGAAATTCGATATCGCGCACGGATTCGGAGCGTTCGCATTGATCATGCGATACCGCTCGCATTTCGCCGGTAGCTTATTGTGAAACGGCACCGCGTTCTCGAGCCAATCCTCCTGATACGACGTACCATTGTCGCACACCGGTACTTTACACCTGGAAAGTAAAAGGACATTGAGTGGTTTCCGATTAGAGGCAAATTCCAATTCACTCGAGATATTTTCGCTAATCTTTCACGCGAATTCAATTGTATTTTTAATTAATTAATTTTTTTGGAAGTTTGGACTTTAATCCTACTTGAATTGTAATAATGAGTTTCTATTGTACTTTGTTAATCGTCTGGTTACATCCAGACTTGTTTGAAATAGTTTGTTATGAATTTGTACACTTTTCTCTATCTATAATACAAATAAAAGATAAACTGTTGTGTACTTAAACTGGCAGTAACGAGGATTAGAATCGTCATTAGAGGTACAATCAACTAGAGCCAGAGATTGGAGCGCGAGAGAGGATCGAGTCGTTATCGGTCTCTAGGACAATTATAATTGGGAATTTATTGTTCTTGTTAGTAATTCGCGCTCGATGTCGACGTTTAAAACTAATTGCGTATTTACCGAGCGATCAAAACAAGTTACTTACGCGACCCTAATCCCGCTTACCAACTGTAAATGATCGCCGAACGCCGGGCGCTTTGGACAGATACGAAGGAGTTATTTCCGAAATGCGAATAAATTAGTTCGAAACTACTTCAGAAATAACGATAGCGATTCAAGGTTCGCCGTTGAATAACAAAATTTGCACAAAAATTCCGTCGCCGTCGTTTCCCCTTTTCGCAACAATTCCGCAATTACGAACGAAAAGAAATCGTTTCGAAAGTGACTCTTTTCCCGAGCTAAGGCCGCGTGGAATTTCGTCTTCTTAAAAATAGATCGTCTCACGCACTTTTTTCTTCGCGCTCCGAACCGGGAGAGACTTCACGTGCAGAAATAGCACAACTCGTCCGGCCTCAAATGTCACTCGAATTAATTAACGTCTACGGAAATAATCGCGTTCGATTAGCGAATCATTAATCGAAGCGTTTTCGGTAAGTATCGAAGTTAAGAAAGCGGCGCACATTTCGGCGATAGACTTTACCTGTAATCCAATTCGATGGCGCTGAAAACGAAAACGATGTGAACGGCCGAATGTAGGATCAAGACGATCGAGA
Source organism: Hololepta plana (assembly GCA_963695495.1). Classification (NCBI taxonomy): domain Eukaryota; kingdom Metazoa; phylum Arthropoda; class Insecta; order Coleoptera; family Histeridae; genus Hololepta; species Hololepta plana. The sequence continues at coordinate 2,637,307 of OY968839.1, forward strand.
CCAGGAGCAGGACGATCGTTTGGTAGCGTCCGAAATCGCCGATTTGCACTAAAATCGCATCCAACGACGACGACCGGTCCTCGTCGTCCTTTTTGCCCGGCATAGCGCACCAAATGAAAACGGACCGCGTCCGAAAGAAATTCCAAACAAACAAAAAACAACGGAAAAATTCGAACGTTTCGTCTCGTCGCGCTCGCTCTCTCTCACTCACTAATCTCGCTCGATAATTAATTAAATGCACGGATGGCTGCGATTTAATCGGATTTTATTGCGCTAATTTAATTAAAAAGCGTCTCTTTTAAATGCCATTTCGTTCGGTTGATTAAACGCGCGGCAAACAAATGATCGATTGTCGATTGTTGTTCTTTCGCGATTCTTGCGGCGTTCCGTTTGAATGTCGCGTTATCACCGTCCGCCAACGATCGACGACCACGGCCCAATATATACGTTCAATATTAATAGCAATCGTAACTTTTGATGCCCGTAGTTGCACTTAAACAAATCGTACATGCCGCACAAGTGGGGACTCCTCCGCAAACGCCGTTCGTTTATTGTTGTTTGATACTCATTCGACGTTTTATTATTTGCTCTCGCGACGTGAAAAAAAACGCAAAAAGTTTTAATCGTTTCGATTGAAAAGTCGTGCGCGAATCTTGAATATAATGTGGGAATAGAGTATAATCTGGAAAAAAATTAAACGAAATAGGAGGAGAATCGCGTTGATTATTGTATTAATGATAAATAGTAACGATAATCGCACACGGGCATGTTTTCGCGCTCGGCAAGAAGGAAGAGCAAATATTTGAATGTCACTTTGTCGACGGACGTGGCCGTTTGTCGTGCGAGAAGATCGGAATGTTATTTTCTAACGTACATAAAATTATGCGATAACGATTGCACTGCGCGGCAATTCGTCATTATCGTCGAAATTGATTGTGGGCCGTCTTCTAATTATAATTGGTAAACGGTGTTAAACGACTATTTCGTCCTTAGTCGTCCCCGAATCACGTCTCGTTATCGTCACGTCTTCATCTTCCCGGCATTAATACGCTTGTAAATCGAATGCACGTGTCCACCACGAACATGCCAATTGTTTAAATTGCAAATTACTTGTCGAAAAAAATTAAATGATGATAATGCAAGAGCATATGTGGACGTACGGAATGATTGTAATAAAGAGCAGGAAGTTGTTAGGTTTTATTAAAACCCTTACCTTCTACATACAATTTGTTAATAACAATATTTACGTGCGACTCGGCTATAATTGCAAAATGCGGAATTCATTTGTTACGAAGCGAAAGTAATCATTTTACCGCTACACTAGTGCCCTTTTTTGCCAACGTTTTACGTAAGCTCCTTTCAATGCAATTAATTGCAATGTTATCATGGAACCTTTACGTGATTATCGCGTTATTGGGTCAAGGCATTCTTTTGGACGACCTTGCAAATTACATGATTTCGTAAAATAACAAACTAATTAAACGTAAAGCAAAATGCAAAACGTGTCTATTTGTTTACACGAACGAACGATTATTACTTCGGCGAGTTTAAAGAAGAACGTGTATTGCATTCGTGGTTTTGTTAATCCAAATAAATTGTTCAAGTACCAAATATGCGGACAAAGACGCAAGTTTAAGTAGCCGCCATTCCTGAGCGAGCACCTCCGAACAACTTCATTATGCTTACTGACAGTGCACAGCGAAATGTCGGTTGCCCAATCGTCCGCTTGCATCAATAACAACAATTGATAATTATCATTATAGTAATTTTCATTGCGACGCTAATTAATTCGCAATTTCTTTGTGGAAACGCAGCGTTACATTGCGTATTTCGCACGTATCCGCTCAATTAAATTAGCGCAAATCGTGCGGCGTGATTGTAAACAAATTTAAATTGTAAACAGAGATCAGCTGTTTGTCGAATTGCATGTGTTCGTAAGTTCGCGAATAGTAGTTTAAAAAAATCAATATTAAATTCATATTCTGAAATTATGGATGATGAAAATTGCGATCAAATTACGCTGGAGATCGAAGGGAACCGTATCAAATGTAGTAAGGCGCTGTTATCGAAGAATAGCGATTATTTTCGCATAATGTTCGAGAGTGATTTCATTGAACGCAGTCAGAGTCTTATAAAGTTGCACGTAAGATTTGTTTCGTTAAGGAATTGACCATCTAATTTAATAATCGTTATTTACTATTGACCACAGGATATAGATTTGAAATCCATTAATCTAATACTAAAGTTATTATGGGATTATACATATAACATCGATGATGAAGATATATTATTAGTACTGCACACAGCTTGCATCTTGCAATTCGATCACGTGAAATATATTTGCATCGAACGTATAACGGAGAAATTGAATCACGAGAATTGCTTGAAAGTCTGGCTGTCCACCGAGCAATTGGACATATTGCCCTTATATTTGAAAGCGAAGAATTTGGCATTGACAGAGTTCAATTTGATTCAACACATGGACTGCATTTTGGAATTGAATTTGAATCAATTGCAAAATTATCTATCAAATGTTCATTTAAAATGTCAAAACGAAATGGATGTATTCTTAACAGGCATGAAGTGGTATTATGAGCAAGAGTCTAAAATGAAAGTAACGAATAAACTTGATGTGCTATTAGCAATTCTGTCTTGTATAAGTTACGTTTCATTGAGAGAAGGCGATATACGCGAGATATTGGCGTATCCTGATATATGTCAGGAGAAATATTTGGTTGATGTACTTAATTGCTTGATTAAATTAAGACATTCCGATGATATTACTTGTTATGGAGAGAGGATAGTCCATCAAGCTGAAGAGTTCAATGAGAAGAAGAAAAGGTACCAGCCAAAATTGTTGTGCCTGTTTCTTAACAATCACAGAGAAGGCCGACAAGAAGAGGCACGTGTGACGATCTATAAAAGTGATTGTCATAAAAGGAAGAGGATTTATTGCGTGGTCGGCAGTACAAAGAAATTACCAAATCAAGAGAACAGCGAGGACGGCGCCACAAAACGAACAAAGTCGATCATGTGTTTCGGTAATTCCATCCACGATTAACGGCAATTATTTGCAATTATTTTTTGTTTTGTAGATGAGCCTAAAGGGAAAATGATCAATTTCTTTCGCGTGCCTGAGGAGAAATGTACCAATTTGATCGGTTACGCGATCCTCGCCTACAAGGAATTGATATTCTTATTTGGCGGTGAAATGTCCATTGGCAGAGGGAAATGGAATTATAACGTGTGGGCCTACGATACGATAAGAGAACGTTGGGAGCGTAAGACAAAGTAAATTTAATGAGTTAACGGTGTTCGAGCGAAATGCTTAAATTAATAATATTTGCTTAGAATACCGTTCGGTAGGAGACACTTTGAATGTTGCATCGCCAACGATTCCCTATTCATAATCGGTGGCACCGGTAATTTCAGGGTGCTGCAAGAGAACATGCTTTATTACAGTTATAAAGAAGGTGAGTGATATTCCTTTAGTGTTGCGAATAATTTTTTTCGGTCTCGTTTTATCGTAGATAAATGGAGCAAAGAGATAGTATTACCTTGCAGGAGTCTGCAAGTGAAATGTTGCGAATACAAAAATCATCTGTTCCTGTTAAGCATCATAGAGAAATCGGCGTATTTATATAATATGAGTACCTCGCAGTGGATCACGTACAAAATACCCAAGAACGCTTTGAACGGCATAAACGGCGAAAAGTTTTCGCTATTTTCCTACGAGGATTATATTTATATCAAGGGTGAGCGGCATCGATGGCATTTAAGCTGATGATTAAACGATAGTTTCGGTTTCAGCCTCGAAATTAGTTCAAATGGATTGTCTAGACACAGTATTAAACATTGTTAGCGTTAGAGACCTGAATTTTATAAATTGTGATAAGTTACAATCGGTGTTGTGTAATAATATACTTTATACATTTTACAAGAATCTTGCAGACGATCAGGAAGTTACTTACACGTTAGAAATGTTTAATTTAACAAATAACGAATGCACGTTCCTATTTGAAAATAAATCCGCATACGATACAATCGAAATGGACGGACAATATTATCTATATAGTTCGATCACGAAATTATTCCCATTTCAACATCATAACTTATTGGTGAACGATACGCCCGTTTGATTAAATTTAAGGTCTCGTCGAGCAAGTGATCGTGCACGAAGGGAATTTAAACGCAGGTGTTAAATGGAAGAAATGATAATGTTTGTATTAAAATTTCTATCATTTTGTTTTGTTTTTGAGAATCTTTTATAACATTAAATACAAATTAATATTAAAGCTAATTCTTATGAGTATAATTTGATTATTTCTCAATTGATCTTTCGTTTGACATGCACATAAATATTGATGTAAGTTAAATAATTATTTTCTACCCGCACCAGTATTTATATTCGATTTAAATGTTATTACTTTGGTGTCAGCGTGAAAAGATGGAAAAGCTCATCTTGTCGATCGATTTTTTTTCCATTGTATAAAAAGTGCAAAAATATTATTAAAAATACTGCCTATAATAAACATCAGGGAGATGGAAGGACTTCAATCTGTGATCCATTGATAACATTGTGAATCACATGTTTCGTTTATTTTACTAGCTGCAATCTTAGTAAATTTAAAATGTTCATGTGCATTTCTTTTGAAATAATATTTGTGCAGTTTGCTAAACTCTCTCAGATTACTACTTGGACAAAGATATTGTTTTTTTTTGCAATAAGCTTTGGTTTAATTTTAATAATACGTAATAGTAATTATGAGCAGAAATGAGAAAGGTTTGTGTTTCTTTTCCTTTTGGTATTAGAAAACGGAATTTTCTAATATATACAATAATTTAAAAAATAAAAACGCTCCTAATCTTAATCGTCTGACGTACCCAAACAACACGAATTCCTATTTTCTGATTTTTTACGCGATAAATCGATCGTATCGTTATACGTGCTCTCGATTTTGTCTGCCCTTATTTCCCCCTTTATCCAATGTTGCACAGCTAATTTGAACGCTTCCTGTACATTGCTAGCAGTTTTTGCTGATGTTTCTATGCAGCTAGAAATCATATTCTCATTACACCATGTCTCCATTTCTAATTGTGACACTTCTCTTTCTTTGTTAGATACATCTGACTGAAAAAGATATTACAACTGAATGAAATCATGTTTATGCATGAACAAAATCATAAGCTTTTGATTCAGATGTTACTACAATGAGAGTGAGTACATCCTAGTTTGAAAAACAGTCAGTTTACCTTATTTCCAACAACAATGAATGGAAATGAACTGGATTCTTTAATGTCGGCATAATACAAGAATTCATTCCTCCACATTGACAGGTTTCGAAAGCTTATTTTGTCATCAACTGCATATGTGAGCAGGCAGATATCACTGCCTCTGTAAAATGGAGTTCTTAAGGTTTTAAAACGCTCCTGTCCAGCTGTGTCCCATATCTAAAATTGATTCAACAGTCAATTTGTTTCCAAGTTACCTACTGTCAAGACTCACTTGTAATGTATAAGTTTCCCCATCAATTGTGATGTCCTTATTTAAAAACTCCACGCCTATTGTGTGAAATGAGTGCTCATCAAAGTGATTTGATACAAACCTATTCATGAGGCAACTCTTTCCAACACCACCATCTCCTAATATAACAACTTTCAATAACATATTCTTGTTGAGTGGTCTCATATTCACTTTTCCAGACATTGTTGTTGCCGTTTTGTTATTTCGCACATATGGATAACAGTAATAACACAAAACGTTGCAGAATACTTTAAATGCAAAGTAACGCCAATTTTGATCACTTCCTTTGAAAATTTTGCATCGATTTCGCTACATACGAATTCTAATTCACGCGATTGCTTTTATCGTATTAAAATGATTAATTAAAAGAGCTTATATATCACAATTGCGCGCTCCATAAAGACAATAATAACATTTAGTACATAAATTTCGGTTGAGTCATAAAATCAGCTGTTTATATTATGCTATTATTTCAATAAAAAATATTTTTACAATAAACCAACGTCACTTGCTTTATGTGTATGCGTAACAGACACGAATGGCAAATGGATTTTAATTTAACATTAACGCGAGTATCCGCTAAGGCGAGAGAAGTCATTAGAAAATTTAATTCTTTGCTCCACTCAACATAAGAAACCCATTTAAAATGTGTAATAGAAAATAAATCGTGTATGCAATTAACTTGAAGTTATGTTTATTTACCTCGATGAGTATTACTTCTAGCAGGAATAGCGCTCACTTCGAATTCAATTTGTAAAATAGAATTAAATGATTGAATCAGTTTAAAAACTCACGTTAATTCTCCGCAACTGGAATGGAATGCATCAGTCTTCGATATGATGGATTTGCGTTTAATGTAGCATAAAAAGTTATCCAACATCTGCCATTACGAACCACTGAATCTAATTCACAACACTTTGCGCAAAACCAAGTAACACCTGCAATAAATTAGCCCTCTTAGATATAATTAATATAATGCATATTTGCATTTTCATCGCAATTGCAAATGGGTTATTTAAATATATTTTCATTTTATGGTCAAGAGAAGCAAAATCTACGAAATAATATAAAAGATTTACTTACTGCTATAAATTTAATGCATAGGATTAAAATTTACCTTTTTTGATTTGTAATTTGAAGAGGAAATTGTAAAAGAATTTTGTAAATGGCGTTCCGACAAGACCTTTTCGAAATGGCCGTATTGCCAACATAAATTTTATTCTGCTCTTTTGCACTAGATGGCACTCAGGATTTCATCTTTACATCTTCTCTGTACATTTACAAATTAAATCCGGAAACAAATTTCCAATTAGAATTACAACCGGATTTTAATTAATATATTTCAATCATCTTCATAAAATTTTCAGCAATTAAACAAAAGATAAAATTACTTTCGAATAGGTGTCGTTAGTGATTTGACGTTTAGTTTCATTGTGTTGTGATAAATTGCAAAGTGATTTATTTATTTTTATTTTCCTATTTTAATTCAGTTCTAATAAGAATAATTAATTTGACAGCAATTGTGTGGTGTGTCTTTTGTAAAAATACAAACGTTTTAACTTAACATTCACTCATTGCTTTTAAAATATACTTTTTTCAACGTTTGTCAACTACAATGGCCAGGTAATAAAAGAGGAAGAAGGTTCTTTATATATGAATCACTATATAAATCGTATGCCATTTATCGTCGTATTCTAAGAGCGAAGAGGTAACTGGGGATTAAGATTAAGTATACCGTAAATTAGTCTTATTAGTAAATAAATAATCGGCAGCATTTAAATTAATCCCAACAACAATGTAACCAATGTGTTTATCATTTATATATACACATACGTAATGTGTACGTGTGTGTGTGGAGAGAGGAAAAATTACAAGAAGCGGAATGTCTGGTTTTCTACCTGTGGACGGTGTCAATAAACTCTCCATCAAAAGGTGTGCCCTGTATTAAAACCGAATTGTGAAAGTGAAAATTGAAATTACCTAACAACATTCGAGTGTTTGTGTGTGCACTTTTTAAAAATAAGTACAGAAAGAAAAAAAAAGACATAAAAGAGCCAGAGAAAGACAGACAGAGGTATCAACGCTTTCTTAATAAATTTGCACAAGTATTTCAGTATCCCATCGAGTGCGAAATATAAAGAAAAGAAAAGAAAAATCGAATTAAAAAGGGGCAACGTATCGTTGTTTTGTGCTTTATCACCACTTCTGCGAGGCAATGGATTGAATTGAGAAGATAGATACGAGATATTAATTGACGGATTTTTATAACGTTTACATCAAAGGTGAGAGACAAAACAGTCATTTTATTTCGTTAACGATAAAAAAATAAAAAGAATTAAATTCCATAGAAATGTTATTGTCGTTGTTGTCGGTTGCGTCAAAGCCACGGTATGCGTTTATGTGAATGTAAAATTGACCCAAGGTAAACGTATTCTCTCGCCGATTCTATCTCGCATTACATGAATGATAAAAAAAACTACAGTCATTCACCCTCCACGACGGCAACGCGATGATGATGATGACGATGATCATGCTGATGATAGGCCGTTAAATGTAAAATAATAAGTGACAGGTACAAATAATCCTCTTTCGCTCTCAGCAAACATCCTCCCCTTACACATGATTATTAACTGAACGTTTCTTGTTTGAAGGTCGCCGCAACTTTTTCCTCCTGCATATGCGAATTTACTAAATTGCTGAACGAAGCAAATCACGTGAAATAATTCCAATAACCCCGCGATTGATTGGTAACATAAGACGCACGCAATCTAATCTAATCGAAACCCTGCGAAGAAATCTTGAAAGAAAGATGATGTCCCGTTGATGATGATGATGAAGATGATCCTTCATTGTTGTACATGTACCGGTATGACCTTGAGGTGTGAACCACGTGATGTTAAAGGGCCTTGACCTTCCCGTACCCATCGTTTGAGTGCATCGGGATCGTTTCATTTTATTTTTTCACTTCCTTTAAATTCTTTCTCTAAACTCGACTAACGTACATGAAAATCGATCTAACTGTAAAGTTAGGATTTCGAACGAGTCGGAGTTTAACAAGTAACAGTCGCAGAAGGTTTATCTTCTTTTTTTCTAGTTTCGTGGATCAAAATTAATTATAGCGGAGATGGTGTGCGTTAAACGTAAAAAAGAGACAGAGCGAGGCGTGTATTACGGACGCGACCGGTCGTACGATCGACCTTCAGAGGACGCGTTCGGCTATAATAGAGATGGATTATTATTTACTTCGTCGGTTGTTGTTTGGTGTGTGTGTGTGTGTGTGTGTAAGTGCCGTGTATCATTATTTCCTTTAATAATCTTTTTTCCCCTCTTTCGTTGTAGAAGTTCTACGTCGACGCTTCTTCTAACCAGTCTAAACGAGAATTACGTGGAGAGTGAGCGGAATAGAGAATATAGCGGATTCCCCGTTCGCCACGACCTGCGATCGTTTATTTTGTCGTTTCTCGTATGTAGTTGCGTGTGGTAGTATCTTGACCTGGCTACTCCACCCAACGCAACCAAAAGCGACTTCTTCTTGCACATTCCTCCGCATCGCATTCTTCTTATCTCCTCGTCTCGCGCTCGCACATTATCATCAATTATATTATCCTCAAAGAGACCATCGCTGATTGTTATCTTGTTGCGACACGAGAAACGCGCTTCACTCCGTATTGACGCGAATTCATACAATGAGCGCGAAACGAGAAAATAAAAAGTGTGAGTCAGAGAGAAGGCGCCAGGTATACGAACGAGAGCGAAGGAATGGATCGAAACGAAAACGTGGGCTTTACGTCTTTCTCATTTCGCTCGATGCCTTTCTTTCTTAGATTTCAGAGACACTTAACAAATCAAACGCGACCTGTGCATGTTGAATAATAAACAAGAAAGAGGCAAGGAAAAAGAAATAATACGAAATGCCATTATTCGTCATCGGCTTTAAAACCGGGGGAGCCCCTCCCATTAGAAATCCTTCTTTTCTCCACGTTAATCTCGGTTTTGTTCTCTTTTATTTTTGCTTGTTTGTTGTAGCGAAATGCAAATCGACCTCTCGGTGGTCTTGAACGGGAAATTATTATTAACAACATTCCATCCACGTTACGAGAAACAATTAAGAAAGTGTACGTTTGATCCTGGCCGAAACGAAAGACGGAGATGAAACGAAAAAGAAAGCGCGCGTTCGAGTCTTATCATTGTTGCTAATTGGATTGAGATGATTGGAAAACGGAAAAATCGTCGCGGAAAATCAACGTCCATGGGCAATCTTTCTAATTCGCGAACGTTTTATATTTCGAGAACGGTTTCTCTATCAAATTAACGATTTTTTCTTCTAAAGCCGGGAGAACGACTATAAAAACAAAAAGAATGTGATAATTATTGGCCAATAGTTTAATGACCTTTTCCAGTTGGAGGTTGTTCGTTAATTATCCGCAATTTCGCAGCAAAAGGCAGAGCGAAAAACAAAATAGAAATAAAACCGTGGAGAAAAGTAAAGAGAGAAACGGCATAGGACGCGTATTATTATTTATTAATTTTTATTCTCTGCATTTTAGTAGTTATGTCTGTATTTTTGCGTGCCCGGTTTCTCTCTGTCTTTCTCTTTCGTGCAAAAAATTTATATTAAAAATAATATTATTATGTGTATAGGTTTTATTTGAGTGTTGTTGTGTGCATTTTTCACCATTTAGATCGGTATTTCATACAAGGTGATCAACTATGTACCTGCTTACAATATTTGAACGTTTTTAAATACTTATAGGTCGCAGAAGCAGTGAGCCGCACACACACACACATACACAAACATACACCGTTCTCTTCGTTTTCTTATACACTTTTTCACCTCCTCTTTACATCTTATTCTTTCGCTCACTCTTACCACACACATATATTAATTACCAAGAGGTCTCATTATTGTTTGTTTCCAATTTTCCAAGTTTCGTTATAACGCGTTTGTTGTTCAGCTAAGAAGAAAGTTAATAGTGTTGTCATCAACATCATCATCATCTAAGAGTGTCGTAAAATTGGATTACCAATAAGGACAAATTGTGCAAGGATAACGTAACAGTTGTTTAAACCGAGTGCTAATAGCCGTTCGCGTGTATATAATCTATCTTAATCGCTTTTCGTGTACGTACGTATAATATAACATTAATATGTGCGTCTTTATTATTAATTTACCTAAAGGCAAAGTCGATTAATTAGTAATCGCAATCGGTAAATATGAAAGGATTTTATCACTTTATATTATCCTTGATTTTGTCACTTAAATTCCTTTCGTTTTTCGACTTTGCAACAGATTTTCTACGGTGCAAGACGTTCGCACATAAAAATTCTTGTCGCTTTTCTCTATCTCTTTCGTTCGTTCACAGTGTCGATCGCCACGGATCGGATCGCGACGAAGAAGGATCGTTAAAGAGCGGCGTCGATTGTTAAGATGAAAATAATAAGCCGCTGGGTCGGCAGGGTGAGCTGATAAGGGCCATGGCTGCCGAGATGAGATCACCGAACGTTTCCGTAACGCCGATCAACATCGAACCGTATCCGCCGGTCAGTTTGGCAACGGGCGACGCCAACAGGCAACACGCCGCGAGTAATCATGGTAATGGACCCGGACAACAACAGCAATTGTCCTTACAACAACACCAACATCATCATCATCATTCGACGACAACATGCTGTTCGACATCGTCCACAACGACGATCGTATCCAACGGCACAGGTATCGCCGTCGAGCCGTTCGATAGTTCCGACGCCGAAGTAGCGCAGATCGATTTCCAATCGGCCGTGAATTTGCGGAATAAGAAGAAACGAGGCGGCAACGGCGGGTCGACGGCGCAGCAAGAGATGCCGCGACCGATGTCGTGGGAAGGCGAACTCTCCGATGGCGAGAAGGAGATGTGCGTTGACGAAGACAGTTCGTCGCAGGTAACCGATAACGCGTTCCGAACGTCGAGCTGCATCTAATACGAATTTTTTAGGTACCCGAAAACTTATCGCTCTCTAATAAGCAACAGTCGCAGCAAGTGTCCGTCCCGGAATCGTTAAAAGACAGTCCGGTACTGAGGCTGAAACAGCCGCCGCCGTTAGGTAATTACTCGTTGCACAGTACGCCGAGCAATTCGCCGTTACTTAGCCAGAGGCATCCGGTCACCGGCGTGCCGATGTTGAGCCACAAGGATCTCATGCACAAAGCGTTAAACGTTCCGCCCACGCCGAGTCCGGACTCGGCGATACATTCCGCGTACAGCGTGTTCAGCTCGCCGAATCAGAGCCCGTTGACGCAACGTCACGTCACGCTGACGCCGAACCTCAGCCGGAACAACAGCGACGCGTCGCATTCGAGCTGTTGCAGTTATTCGAGCGTTTCCGTTTCCGTCTCGCCGACGCAACAGTTCTCGCCCACTCACAGTCCCATACAGGTGAATTGCCGTTGTTAATTCGGCGCGGACGTCGATGTCATTTAAACGACGATTGAAACGGTTTCAGGGACGTCACATGCACAACATACACGGCAGCCCGTTGCATCACAACGTGTTGTACAGGAATCTGCAAGAAGACGCGACGATATCGTACGCGCCCGATCACGAGAGTACCGAGGAACCCGAAGAAAAGACCGGTCTAATTCATACGTCCATACCCGCGCAGCCCGGCATCTCCAGACAACAATTAATTAATAGGTAACGTTCGCGAGCATTCTATAGGTAAATGTTAATCGAACGTTTCTTCTAAGTAGCCCTTGTCCGATTTGCGGTGATAAAATATCCGGATTCCATTACGGCATATTCAGTTGCGAGTCGTGCAAGGGCTTCTTCAAGAGAACCGTCCAAAACAGGAAAAACTACGTTTGTTTACGCGGCGCCGCTTGTCCCGTCACGGTGGCCACGCGGAAAAAGTGTCCCGCATGTCGTTTCGATAAATGCTTGCAGTGCGGCATGAAATTGGAAGGTAACGTGACCCTTTTAACTGCGTTAAGTATGCGAACTAATCGTACGTCTTCTAGCGATACGCGAGGATAGAACGCGGGGCGGCAGATCGACTTATCAATGTTCGTACTCGTTGCCGCCGTCGTTGGCGAACCATTCGGAGCTGAGGGCGAGCTCGAGCGATTTAAGACAATCGTCCGTCGAATCGCATTCGGGTCTAACGGTGAAATTGGAACCGCCCGACACGGCGGTGTCGTCGCACATGAAAAGGATCCACGCGTCGAATTCAAGGCACGGTGTCCCTCAATTATTGCAAGTACGATTGGAACAATGAAAATTGGCATACGAGGCGCTTCGTTGTTACTATTGTGGCTTAACGTTATAGGAGATAATGGATGTGGAACACTTGTGGCATTACAGCGAATTGGAACTGAACAAATTGAGCACGGAAGGTACGCTCGGCAAAGAAGGTTCAAGCGGGGCCGTGCACAACCTGTCCAATCATCCTTTATTGGCCGGCACCGGTTTAGCTGGCAACACCGATTCGAATCCGGATTTCGTCGCGAACTTGTGCAATATTGCGGATCATAGATTATACAAAATCGTGAAATGGTGTAAAAGTTTACCGCTATTCAAAAACATCTCCGTGAGTAATTGCAATTCGAGCATCAATAACATTAGTTCAATCGACTATCGTTTGTAGATCGACGATCAAATATGTTTACTCATTAATTCCTGGTGCGAATTGTTACTGTTCTCCTGTTGCTTTCGATCGATGTCGACGCCGGGCGAGATAAGGATATCTCTTGGCAAGAGTATAACGTTGGCTCAAGCACGCGACATGGGAATGCAGGCTTGTATCGAGAGAATGCTCAATTTCACGGAACAATTGAGACGGTTGCGAGTAGACAAATACGAGTACGTCGCGATGAAAGTCATCGTACTATTAACGTCCGGTACGCAGAACTGTGGCACTAATTTATCGCAATGCGATTAAAAATGCTGTCCTATATTATTTAGATACGTCCGAATTGAGGGAAGCCGAGAAAGTGAGAGCTTCGCAGGAAAAAGCGTTACAAGCTTTGCAAGATTACACGTTGGCTCATTATCCGGATAGTCCTGCCAAATTTGGCGAATTATTATTGAGGATACCCGAATTGCAACGCACGTGTCAGGTAGTTTATTTTCACGCTTATTATTCAGCGATTTCTTGTTGTAATAATAATTTAATTGTGTTTTGACTTTTTAGATTGGCAAAGAGATGTTAACGATCAAATCGAAAGATGGAGAAGGCCCAAGTTTCAATCTACTCATGGAACTCTTACGAGGGGACCACTAATAAGAAGAAAAGAGAAAAGTGCCTTATTAGCTTCTTTTTTAAAATGGGTGGCGGGATTCGTAATGAGAAACTTTACGACTGGCATAAAAAAAAGTTCATACACAAGAAGAAAATTGTAAAAAAAATCTAATGATACGAACAGTATTCGCTTCTTTTTTATAAATCACATTTTCTTTTTCATTTTATAAATATACATATAACAATTATATTTTAGAGATATATTATCGATAATGGTTAGTAGCTTTAAGTGGAATTTCGTACTTAGTTTATTCGTGCTGGACACTTTTACTTTTATGAATATCAACGAAAATTTTCGCAATTTTCTTTACGTTACATACGTTTAGCACCTAATTCGAGAGAGAAAGAGAAAAATGCGATCAATCGTGTAACGAATTTTTTTAAATTATTGCTAAATCTAAACGCAAATATTGAATCGATTAACGTTTTATACGTTAATAAATTATTTTTGAAAACGACCGTACTATAAATAGATATATATTAAGTTTGATAATTTATTTGAAATGAAATTGAGAAAGTTATATATTAATTAATTGAAACTCTCAAATGAAAACGACACATTATTCTTTATATTACGATTATAGTTATTGTAAATAATCTTTTTATTTAAGTTGCCCATTTTTTATACATGTTACATATACATATAGACATATATTTTGATACGATATTTTTTATTATTATTAGATCATAATAAAAAGAAATTGGCTCGCGTTTTTGGTCGAGCGTTTAAAAATTTAAATAATTTGATTTATAAAATGGCAAATTGTTCATATTAATTTCGTTTATTTATTGTTTAATACAATGAACGTGATCTTCATTCCAATTTCGTTTTTTGTAATGTTAGTTATTATTTTTTAATTATTCGAAATAATTTAGTTGTATAAATGACATATAACATTGATAACGTTTACAGGACTAAAATTGCACCTGAAACATATTATTTCAATATATTGCTCAAATGGCAAATGGATTTAACTTATCAAAGTTTTAACGAACAAAACATAACGATTATTATTGTAAGAAAAATGCTCCGACAGAAGATTGTTTAGAGGAAAACCATGTTTCGCTTGCCCTTTAGTTCTTTTGTGTATGTACATATTTGCAAAAAAAAATGTAGCACGAAATGCGGAGCATTGAGGAATTTCGACTTGAGTCTTTCATCGTGGAATCCTAGACGATTTCTGTTTTTTTATAGAACTTCGAGCAAACCGAATTTGATTAATTGATTGATTGTTGTAAATAATTTTTATTCGCATTGTGAGACTATTGTTGTAAATAGTCTAAAATTAGAACCATACTAAACTAATGTACTATCTAATTCCTACACAATTATTATAAATAAGTAGTACATATAAAAGAAGTAACGTTGTTGCCTAATTGGTATTTATCATTATTTGTTTTCTTTATGAATTCAATTAATATATTTGCATAATACGCCTTTATTTCGTTACAATTTAAACGGCCATAAAGAGATTTGTAATCTATACACGAAACATTACTTTTTTGCCAGCGAAATGTGATAATATATAATTGATCTGCTGTTTCCTTTTATGATTTTTGTTTGCTTATAATAGTATTATTATAACGAGCGGTACTTTTAGTTCATTATGAAAGGGAAAAAAATTGTTAAAAGAATTGTTTTAGTATCTTTTTTTTTACTTTGTTAAAATGTTTCTGCGTAAAATTTGCGATTAAATCAAAATTATTATACAAAAGTATTTAGTATGAAATACCATAAATGTGTTCTATAAACATATTTAAATATCTGTCTCTGCATATACATAAAATAAAAGGAGAGAGAACTGAACGATAGAATCACAGGAAATCAATTAATCGGTATTAATCTAAAACGAGAATGTAGAAATAACAAACGTAAAACGATTCATTCTGAGATGAACAAATCAGTCGACGACATTATATTACACATATAAAATACGTAAATAATCGTTACTTTAGACGGGAGGATTGAAAATGATACGAGGCAGAATGTGAAGAAAAATGACGAGAATCAAAAAAATAATGATAAAATAATATTACGATGAGTATATTAATAAAAGAATTAATAAGACTTAGGGAGGCCTTCCAAGGCTGCATGAAATGCAGTATTAGTTTAAAACAAGAAAAAAAGTAATAAGAAAGTAAATTCATCCGATTTTTTTCATATAGAAAAGAATATATTAATGATGTGAAAAATTATGAAAAGAAGAAAGTTTGTACTCTTTTTACAACAGTTTATTACACTCAAATACTTTTTGTATTTGAAAATGAAGTAAATAAAACTTAATTAAAATGATTACGATGAGTTTCAATTTAATCCTATTATTTAATAAAAAATCTTACCACCGAACGACTTTGATGGAGACGAAGAGAGATTGGTAAGTGGTGTGCAGGAAATTAGGCTCTAATAAGTTATATAAACATATTTATTTAGTTATCATTCATACATGATACCTAATCATAATTGTAGTTCAATTATAATAATAGAGATCCTCTTTAAATCAAGAAGATTAATTAAATGCATATTTATTGTAATAATAAAGTAATAACTAATAAATCATTTAAAAAATAAACTTAAAGTAATTTCTTAATTAATCGCAAACGCGAAGTTGCTTTAATAAATTCGACCCCGAAACTGATCGGATTCGTTAAAAGCATCTGCATAACTCAATGGCAAGACATCATCATCGTATATATATATATCTCTATTTGTAATTAGATTATTCTGTATAATGAATTTGTACTAATCGTTCTTTTTTTTCCTTAAAACTCTCATATTTTCTTGTGGATTCGATAAGTAACATGTGATGGTCAATTTGTTAATAACTATAGTCGCTTAAACTGCACATGCAGCGTATAATAATAATAATATTTGTAATATATAATTGTCGTATTTAATTACTTAAACATTGTTACGTTACAACATTAAATGTAAGTTTAAAAGCTTTAAAAGCACAGCTTAACTTCTTTTCAATAACGTTCGCTCTTTTTTCTAAATAATATGTACATGTAAAGTTTGGAGTAAAACGAAAGAAAGTGATTCAAATCAAATTTGCTATAAATAAATTTCCAATCTCTGTACAAACATTTAAATCTAATAGATAAACTTTCATTTTCTATTGCCATTGTTTGCATATAATAATAATTATAACGTAGTGTAAGTAAATCACAGCAAAATGCATCATGCAGCGCGTTTTCTTTTTAATATTATTTTCCTTAAGGTCGGAATTTGATGTAATTGTCCTCCTTATTTAATTATCTTATACGTACAATACTCTTCTAAAAATATTTTTCAATCATTGACTAAAAAACAATATTTCAGTACGTTTCGTTTGAAAAAGGCGATGGGCAATTGATGGAAATAAAAATGAGTGATGATTGTGAAGTGATGATGATAAAAGCCGCTTCCCACTCCTTTGTACTTCTCTTTTTCTTTTCTTAAGATTGGACCAATTCGAATCTACGACTTACACGGCATTCTTTTCGGTACCATTACTTGACGGTAACGTTTCCAACGTGGCGATTCGTTGTTGAAGATTTTGCACTTGGGTCGTATGTTTCTCGACCAACGCCATCATCTGATGTTCCATCTTTTTGAATTTCGCCTGATACTTTTTATTATTCCTGTCTACGGTGTCCGCTAATATGCTGGAACCAAATGTGAAATGAATATGGGATAAATATTGAAATAGTAATTATGAACCGGAAACCTGTTTGTGTGATTCAAATCGTGAACAATCTCTCTGCCCTCTATCAATCGTGCTTCGGCATTCTTCGTTACTTGTTCCAATGTAGACACTAATTCTTGCAGTCTAACTTTTAAGCGAGCTTCCCTGGCCAACGCCTGCATTAATTCCAATTCGACGCCTTGTGCGTGCTCCGCATCGGAATAACCGCGTTCCTAAAATCGAATCGATCAAAACGATTCTTATTTTCTATCGTAAAACCAACATTTACTCGATTTTGCGTCGCCAGTGCTAACAAAGCCTCCGTGTCCTTTAATTGGCCTTGCAAATTCTTAAGCGCCGCCGCTTGAGCATTCTGCTGTCCTTCCACGTATTTCAATTTCAATTCGATGGCGCTCTTCTCTTTCTCCAACATGAATATCTTCGACAACAATTCCGTTTTGTCGTCACGTAAACCCATCAGTTCCTTATTATTTAATAATAATTTAAACCTTCTACGCATATTCGACTGTTATATTTGCCATACCTGCATCAATACGGCCATTTCGAGATCGATTTTTCGCGATTCCTGACTGCTCGACGGTCTCACAGGTACATGTTCCACGTGGGCCGATTCTAATTGAACGTACGTCCCTTGTATATTGCTCCGTTCGGCTTTCAGTCTTGACACGTGTTCCCTTAATCGGTTCTCGTGCTCGGTCGTCCACGGTTCCTCGCTAAAACGCAAATCGTCAATTGATTAATTCGATATTAAAGCAACAGCCACGTACTTTTCGGCCGTCGGACTGTACACGTGATTTTGCCACGGGGACAACAACACGCTCGTCGTCTGATATGAATCCAAATGTAAAAGTAATTGTCTGGCAACGCCCTCGGCCGCCGCTCTATTCTCTAACGATTCTGCAAACAGTAAATGCGTTTTAACGAACTGATAAAATTCCCTTCGTCGTCGTCGTACCCGCTCGATCGTCACTTAAAGCTAATTCAGTCTCGAGTAAAGCTAACAGCACGTCGTAAGCCTCGATCGCTCTGTCGCAGACGCCGAGCGCCAATCTCAACGCGATCGCATTCGACTCGTATTTACCGCACAACAGAGCTAACCTATCACAATGGCTCTTCGTTTCCGTCAGCGTCAACGCCAGCACGGAATTCTGCGACCGCGTGTGCTCCAATTTCGCATTCAACCGTCGGAACTCCATCTCGATCGCTTGCCTCTCGGCCGATTGCGCGTCGCATTGTCGCAATATATCGCCGACGATGTGCTCGGCGACGGCCGTCGGCAGATCGCCGTTGACGATGTCCGACGGATTGAGGTCGCCGCGTTGCGAATCCGCCGTCCGCTTCAGTTTGATGCGCTCGGCCATTTTCGCGACGGGCGTCTGATTGTTGTTGTTATTGTTGTTGTGACAGCCGTTCTTCAGATTGGTCTTGTGTATCGGCACGATGTTGCTGTACTTGATGTCGACGCTCGTCTTGTCGTCGGTCGTACGATAGACCTTCATCGTTTCGCAGTCGTCGGCCTCGTTGTGCGAGTCCGGCGAATCTAGCGGTTTGCAACATCGATCGTTCGACAACGTGACGAAATCGTCGACGTTCTCTCGCACGCTGTCGACGTATTGAGCCAACTTGCCCCGAGCCTCTTTCAATTGCGTCTTCAACGTGACGATCTCCTGTTTCAGCGGTTCGACGAGATCGTCGTCGTCGTTGTTGTCGCCTTGATGCGACGACGTCAGCTTCGGTTCCGGCAATTCCAACGGGCTTTCGGTCAACTGCAACGAACGGCTTGATTAGAATTAAGAGAGAAAAAACGAAGCCTCGCACGGAGACGAGTCACCTACGGGATTCTTATTATCGACGTCGGAGAAATCGTTCTCGATCTGTTCCAATTCGCTCACTTCTAACGGGCACGTAACGGAATCGTCGTGGGCACTTGTGCAAATTTCTACGGACGGCAAGAAAATCGCTATTTAATTAGCGCAAACGACAAATTATTACGTGCGATTCCGTATAACGCGACACGCCCAACTTGCCATGACATTTCTTTGCGTTTAAAACGAAATAATATCTCAATGCTTGGCGTGTAATAGCAATTATGATAATGATGCAAATTGAAGTTTTATCGATTGGTCTCCCTTTTATATTCGTTAATTTATTGTTTAAATGCACGGCACCTCGTACGTGCCCGGATTAATTTGAAGAAGAAAGAAAACGATCCCAGATGTGTTTCGTTTAAAAAGAAGTTATACAGCCGAAGGTGCACTCGAGAGAGCAAGAACTGCGCCAGCATTTTTAATTGGTGTATATTACATTAATGCCGCATTTATTAAGAATGAAATTAATGAAAATCACGTCCTGTTAATTGTATTTAATTTCGCTTGGAAGTGCAGTCGTTTTTTTAATATAAATAAAGAACAATTATAAACGTCGCGTGTTCTGCTTGCAGCCGTTTTAATCGCAATTTAAACGAACTTCCAATATACGTTTTCGTGCGTTAAATACTCATCATCATGAGCATCCGATCTTGTGAAACGAGGAAAATATTAAAAGAAACGAGGGGCAACGCATTATCGTCGAAATTTAACCGACGATGCGATAACCCTAATAAAAGCATTTCCTCCTCTCGTCACGCCGATAACGATTCGAAACCAAAACGGCGACCAAAAACGCTTCCTCGTTTTAAACGGCAAAGAACGTAACGAGTAATAAACGATAAACAGATTTATCCGCTCTTCAACCGCATACTGCTGCACTAAAAATAGCGTCGGGCGTTCGCTTTCGTCGAAAATCTTTCTTTTTACCAGAGACTTCGTCCTCTTCGGCGATCGCCATCGTTCGCTGCTGATGCAACTTCCGCGTCAGTTCCGCGATGACCGAATGCAATTCCGTCAGCTGTTCCTCGTACCGTTGCGCCTGTTCGTCCAGTTGCTGTTGCAATCGCTCCTGCAAAGAAAAATAGCAACGACGAAGGATTAATAATAAATTGAATCTTGCAAGATGAAGAACCGATAAAAATGGGAAGTTTCTCGCTTTAACGGTCTAACTCCCGGGCAAAAAAGGATAAATAACCGTCCGTATAAAAAGGGCACCCGCTGCAAAATGTAACGCTCGCAAAATGTACCGGATGATAATTTATGTAACGAGATCGTCCGCGTCTTCTCCTTTTCTTTATCATGCGCTGCCATTCGAACGCTCCGTACGGGGACGGGACGTTAATCTTGCATTAAATATTTCGCAGGCAATTAAAGTTCCGCTCTATTAGCTCATACATTTATCGCGTGCAACAACGACGATAAATCTACCGGTTTCCACGTTTATTCTTCGGTCCGAATAACGCAGCGACGGATTTCGTGCGTCCACGCGGTCTCGAGTAGTCTCGACGTAGAAGTCGAGCTCGAGTGGCAGATGGGTACGGACGATTGGTCCTTTTGTAAATGGGCGACAGGACGTAGGTTTTAGCGTGGCACGAGTCGAAATCGATTTTATGCGTCCGCATCCGTATCGCCCGTGCTCGAGAGTACGTAACTCTGACCCAAAAGAGCGCAGAACCTACACCAACGCGAATCGTTGCACTTCGCAATTCGCATCGAATTAATTTATTGGCGAAGAGACGCTGCTCGCCACGTCGACCTCCGGTGACATTGAATTCCGTTTCGAAGAGCGTTTCTCGTCGACGAAAATCGATCGATTTCGAAACGGCGTTTGCAATAAATTTGCAGCGTTTCTTTTTATCAATTTTTTTTGCTACGTTTCAACGCCAATTTTCCGCTATTAATTATCGGCCCGTTATACGGAGGGAGGAGGAAAACTAATTTACTGCCGCAACCATTTCGTTTTTCGATTTCGCATATTATTTGCTTCCGTTATTACAACAATTCTAGGTCAACAACGAAACGTGAACCGCGCGGCTTTGGACGTTTCAGCACCATCCATCGATTCGAATTCTCTCTTTTCTTCTATCCTCGCCTCTATTTTATCATTTTACAAAGCAACAACAAATCGATCTCGAATTTAGGGCGATAATTTCTTATTGACGAGCCACGACGTCCACATATCGATGTACTAAAGCGATTGTTAATGCGATTCAAATTAGCTCCGACGTTTGCCAAACGTGGTACGTGCGTTATTACGAAATCGTTTAGGAATCCTTCGGTCTACTCTCGCACATTAATTATCATTGTTGAGAGCGCTAATTGCAGTTCGAGGAGGAGAATTTTAATTGAATCGACATTCTTTGCCGGCTAGGGCACGCGAAAGGGAACGATAACGCGTTTACGTGATTAGCGAAACGGCGATATTAAAATGAAAGGAGTACGTGTCATCGGCAGTATTAACGTTATTATTACGGATGACGAGCCCGAGAGTGATGCTCGTTGTAATACAATTAATACCGGAAGAAAGAAGAAATGGTGGAATAAAGCGTTCGTGTGCTACAGAATAAATAAAGACGCGACGAGGATAATAATGTAGGTTACGTTTCAAAGAGGCGACGACGACGATAAGAAGCGAACGAAAAGAAGACGGGCGTTTCCTTCCTGTTTAAGCAAAGCATCTGCCGCGGCATTATTATTCAATTGGACGCGGGAACGATCTAGCGTATGGAAAACGATCCGTCCTTTTCATTCGCTTCTCCTTTCAATGGGACTCAATTGCTTGCATCGACAGTTCGCGCGAGGAAATTGTTTGAAAGAATGCATTCGATCATTAAAAAGGTCCCACTCGAGAAAAGAAGCGATCGAATTCGATCTATAAACAGATTTCAATTATTTGCATCCTAACAAAAAAGCTCGCGAGTTTGGAAGAGTTATTTCGTTCTTGTACGACTAAAACGAATTCGATTGCCCACGTCCGAAAAGCCGCAGTCCATTTTCGGTCGCCGTTGTTTCGTTAATTCGATTGAGCAAAGCGACGAAAACGAAAGAGGAAGACATCAATTCCGATTAAACGTACGACGACTCAAACGGGATCCCGGTCGGTTCAAAGACTTGCCACAGACTTGCGAAATGGCATTTTAAAACGAAATTAAAAGTAGAAACGTTTGCGAATGCTTCGTCGTCTAACGTTTCGCGATGGCGAATCGCAGTTTAACAATCGGATAATATAAAACGAATCGTTAAAATTGTGCGAACAGGTGAGAATTAGCATAATAGCGGAAGTAACGGAACCTTAATTGATTCATATTGGTAATAAGAATCAAAGCGATATCGAATCGGATCGGGAAAAGCGTTCGATTATCGTCGAATCATATAAAATTACAATTGACGCGACACCATTGGAAATCTTTCGCATTAATTAAGCGCGTACTTCCTCGATGGCCATTTGAAGGAAGAACGTGGATCACGCACCATTTATCCTGTTCCATCGATTAAATGGCAATTGATTGGTAATTCGATCACGATTTATGACAACGTGGAAGAAGAAGCGAAAGTATTAAACCAAATGGAAAATAATAAATCATCAACGTGATTAGCGAACAAATTGGCCGATTTCAATTGATCAAACGCTGCACTTGGAAGATTGTTAATTACGTGTTTGCTCCTTCGAAACGAATCTGAGCGAGTCGAGGACATCTTTTGCGACGCACACGTGCATTCGATTCCGTCGTACGGTTTTCGCATCCCGATGCGAATTTCCGCTCAAGACGGCCCCGTGGAGAACGTCTCCTAAGAGAGAAATCGATAATAGCAACGACGGGGAGGAAGGCCGAGCCTCCTCGAACCGCTTCCACGCGACTATCTGCTATAAATACGAAATAAATACTTTCTCTATATTTACATTTATTATCGTTCGCGATTCCACAAACGGAATAATCGAAATCGGGAATTGAATCATGCTAATTCGAATGATAACATTCGCGACATCGCTAATAATACGATTATTTAACGCGACCGTTCGATTCGTTAACCGGATCTCACTTAGTAATTGTCTCAATTAAATGTGCGTTCAACATCTGGAGGACAAACGATAAGATCATCTTTTATTTTACCACGAAAACATGTGGCTTTTTCAACAACGATTCCCCGTTCTTTCGTGTGTTTGTTTTCCTTTCGATTAAACCGATCTGTTAAAGCGTTCAAAAAAGAGCAACTCTTATTGTTGTGACGTTAGTACTTAGTCGCTGTCACCGAAGGCTTTAACTCTTTCCGTTCTTTTCCTGGGTGGGAAGTTAGCTAAATTCGTGGGACGAACAACAAAACGCTGTTTATGTTTCCGCTCGACTTTCGCTCTTCGGCAAATAAAAGAATTCGAAAATGGAACGGCGCCAAGAAAAACGTGTCCGTATGAGCTCGTAAACAAATATTTCAACATAAAGCCGCACGATCGACAAAGGAATCCCCCCGTCAAACGCAACGCGGAAATTGCGCTTTAAATTCGCAAAAAAAATGGCAGCTTCTTGCGCTAAAAATACGTACGCATCCGAGGGAGCACAGCGTGTACGACGTCGGCTCCTTGACGATGGCATCGACGCTCGGCGTCGAGACAGCCGTCGTCGTCGACGCTGCCATCAGCATCTGCTGCCGTTGCTCGTCGAGCAACGGCGGTTGCTCGTTGTCCGGCTGTTGCTGCGAGCCGGGGCAACAGAGCCACGAGCGTCGCGGCAAATCGCCGGCGTACGGTTCGTCGTACGTCCGATCGTCGATCGTGTCGACGCTACCGGCGACGACGACGTCGACGACGGCCGCGCTCGGCTTGATGTCGCCGGTGATCGTGTACAACGGGCCGAAGTTCGAGCCTTTCTTGTCGCAATCGTGGTCGCCGCAACAGCACCGCTTCCGCGTATCGCACTGATCCGCGTACGCTTTCCTTAGACCGACGTAATCGGCCACGAGCTTGTTGTTATTGTTGACGACGATCGTCGCTCGCGACGACGGCTGCAGCGGCGACGGCGACGACGATAACAATCGCGCGACATTCTTCTCCTCGTAAAAGAGCAGCTCCTTCTCGGCGTAGACGATCGCGTCGTCGTGCGACGCCGGCGATTTCTTCTGGTTCTGGTCCGCATCGTCTGCGACGTCGTTCGGCGGCCGATATTTTTCCGGACTCGGCGTGCCGGCGGTGCAGGTGTCCACCGGATTGAAGACGTACGTCGTGAGGCAATTCTTGTTGCCGCCGTCTTCTGCGATCGACCCTTGAACGTTGTCCGTGGTCGCCAGTATTTTCGTGCGGTGATTTTGTTGCGAAATTTATGATAATTTGTGCCGTTGTTAGCAAAACTGCGGCCTCTCACATCGTACAACAAATTGCCCCGCGAACTTTGTTAGAAACGTGTTTTTCCTTGAGAACGCTGGCGAAGGAAAACAATTCTTTGTTCGTTTTATTTTTCCTCGTCTTCAAATTGAAACCCTTCCAGAAATGCTTTTTTTGCGAAAAAGGCAAGCGGTAAAAGTGCGGAAAGTTATTGCTCGAGTTTATTTGTTCCCTCTTACCGTCGTCCCTTTCGTGACACATAAAAACGGAAGTTTGCGTTCGATTGAACAAATGGGAAGAACGCCTTTTGTTAAAAGGGGAAGAAGTGGGCGAAGTCATCGAAATAATATTATTATTGGGGTACGATACCGGAATGTTGTTCTCAGTTTATAAGATGCATAAAAATAGATACAATGCCGGTATTGATTTCGCGAGCTAGAGCAAATAAACGTGGCGAAAGCGGTAAATATTTGAACGTATCTATAGTTATATGTTTTATAAAAATTATTCGCATTACGAAACACTTGGGCTGAAGTGTTTGACAATAACCGTTCAATGAGATAGGTAAACAATAAATGATTGGTTAATAACGTACCTCAAGGTGAACGAGAAAGAAAAGTTGATGATGATGAGGACTAATTTATTTATTGGCCTACGGAAGCGTACAATTCTTTCTCTCGAAGCAATTGTGAGCGTTAACGATTAGAAATTTGGGTCGACGTTAAAATCTCATTTCGAACGAATGGAGACGAGCGTAGAACAACATTCCAATCTATTAACGAATCAATTTAAATCACATTATATTTTAATGTTGAAGAATGAAATTTGAGCCAAAGAAACGCACAAACTCGAGCGGAATTCAATTCGAAAGAAGTGGAAAATTTACCCTTTTTCCCTCTATTATTATCATTAACGCATCGAATTCAACTCGTAAACGCCGAAAGCATTTCTGGAAGCGAATACCTTCGATCATTAACCACTCGTCGTCGCACATTCGCTCGTTGCCGAATTTTACAAAAACTTTTGCGCGAATAATTTTAGCACGTAAAACATCACCGAACTTTCTTCGTTACCGTTCTCCATGAACCGTCGTCTCCTATTATTTAGTCTGTTTACTTTCCACCCATAAAAAATATCACGACAATTATAACGGTTCCATTATTAAAACGCTAACGTTTCATCGTCAATTCATCTTCTTCCCATCGATGCTGTTGTTGTTGTTCGGGGAAAAAGAAATGCGAAGACCGCGACCAAATCAACGTCCAACGCGTCGAACGTACCGATTTCGACTGATGGCTTGCGTATCGCCCGTTGTTACGTAACACAGCGAGACGACGACGACGGCGTCGACGACGAAGACGGCGACTAGTGACGCAGCAGCGACGACGGCGGCGACGTCCTCATCGCGCCACTTGAAACGGTGCATCCTTCACGTTATTATGTTGCACTTTCCCCCTCATTCACGCTCTCTCTACATCTCGGTCTTCCATTTCGTTTCCACGAAGTGCCATTGTCTCTTACGCGAGACAAAGCGTTTAATTTAATTATCGCACGAAAATTTCTTTCGAAGCACTAAACAGTCCGTTAAATCAATTCGAATGAAATGCAATCTGTTAGTATTTAATGCGGTTGTCGTTGCTGTTACCGGTTTCTTTTCTTTTTAGAATACAATGCGGTATTATAGGTTTTCACATTAATTAATAGGGATTCGGGTTCGAGTTACTCTTCTCGGCAGTGCGAACTCGTTAACGATAACAATTTAAAAGCAATTAAAGTAACAAACGGTAACGAAGTCATTTGATGTAACATAATTATGCAGTTGTAAATGTAAATTATGTCGTTTGAAAGTTTTCGACTTCTTCGTGTGGGACTTGTTAAAATTATTTATGCAAATTGCAATTATTAAATTCGCTCGCGACTTTTAAAACGATTTCCCCGCATTCGCTGCAGTGTGAAACTAATTGTTTGTTGAAAATTTATTCAATAATTTCAATTTGCAATCTCGTGCTAAAATAAATTGGTTTCTTTTAACTTACTTTGTAGCATTCATCCAAATACTTTCCGTTGACGTCGCGTCTACCAATCGATTTCGGTACAGGACTCATATCTCTAGCACCCGAATCCCATTCCCAACTATCTAATTTTCCTAAATCTGCAAATTAACATTTGATGCTCATACTTCTGGTCAGCATTAATCCTTAATCCGATTAGACAAACCTTGGCTATTGTTATCACTGACATTATCTAATAATTTAGAACTTTTAATCGCGTCAATTTCGGGCCGTAGAGCTAATCTACGTCTGAGAAATTGCTCGTAGGATATTCTTCCCTGAGAGTCGGCACCTAGTTGTTGCATCAATTCATCCAAAGAATCTTCCAAGCTCAATTCGCGACAAATCATCAACAAATCTTGACTGAAAAGTATATGTAATAAATGTAAATTAATTGTTCTACGATTATCGATGGATTTAAGAAATCTTGTTACCTATCTATGTAACCATCACCATTAGCATCGCAGGCCTGGAAGAGTCGTCGCACTCTTTCTTCGTCACATAAAGAACTAGCGCTCTCACTTCCACAATCCGTATCGGCCATAACCTTTTTCCCAATTGGAAATTCACTATCGCCTTCACGATCTTCCCTCGCACACCTTTGTATTATCGACACTTGGTGTTACATCGATCAATTATAACATTATTCAGAAATTGTTCGTTACTAGTTAATTAACAACATAACCTGATGCGTTTTTTAAAGCCATATGACGTTTGTAAACAACATAAAAAATTTGTCATTAAATAATGCAGAACATCATTCAAAGAGGGCCTTCACTACTGAAACTATTCTGCAGATGGCCACGCATTTCAAATACGTTTAAAAATTCAGAAGAAGCAAAGAAATGATTAATTTCGTTTATTGAATCTAACAATTTCCATATCCTAGATAAGTAACATTAATATTTATAAAACAATTAACTTAAGAACGCTTACATTCACAACAACTTTACATGCGATCAACTAACGATTGTAACAGTATTGCAATAGAAAAACTTTATATATATTGAATCATTCGGTTTTCTTCTTCTTCGACGGCGATTCCTCGTCGCCGCTAGAACTGCCACAATCGGATTTCCTTTTTGTCGCTTTCTTCTCCTCCTCCTCCTCCTCTTCGTTCGTCTCGTTCTCGATCCTCTCGTCCGATTTCATGTCTTCGTCATCGTCGTCCTCCTTTTTCTTTCCGATTTTCTCCTCGATTTTCTCGATGTTTTTCTTGATACGACTAGCGTCCGGACTGTACGCCCATAATATCAATTCCATGTGCGCTTTTGTCGGTAAATCGTCGTTCCATAGATCCGGCGAATTGTCTTCGATCTCTTTCAGTAATCGTTTCAATTCGGCATTACGCACAATGTCCCACGACGGTTCGTTATCCGTGCCGCTCAAGACGGTACGTAAACTTTTATAATCGCCTTTCACCGATTTGTAGGCCAGCAAAAACGCGTCCGCCTTCTTATTGTCGATGGCGTATTTCGTTTTCAACGGTAGCATCGTCGTGATCGAGGATAACGGTAGATACGCGCGATTCTCTTTCGAAAGATTATTCTTCTCGTAGTTCTTGAGCCATTCTTCGAATACTTCCAACGCGTCAGAGATGTTTTGTAACTTTTCCTGTTGTTTGGTAACTGGAAATGCAACGATTAAAAGCGTGAATTTTATGTTTGTTTATTGATTATTAATAAATTAGTAACGTCTATTTTTAGTTGTGTAGGGCGCGCTATACGAGCGAGAGAGAATAATTGTAATTGAAATTTGCGGTCAACTTACGCGTTATCGTCCTCTTTGCACGTCCAATCAGACCTTTTATCGCTAACTTTTGGTAATCGGGATCGCGGCCCTCCAAATTCTTTATAGTTTCCAAAGCCTTTTCTTTATCCTTGAATCCCAAACCGGGTACGGAGTCGGTTTTCGTTTCCGGCATCTGCTCGAAACAATACGAAACGAAATTTAAATTAAGCATCTACAAATCAATTAATACTAGATCCATTGCAAAAATGCTTACCTTTATTATGATTGTTTGCAATTGGGGATGGACGCAAATTAGCTCGGTATCCGTTTGTGATGGAGTTAAATAAGGCAAATTTAGAAATTCGTTTGCTTGTGTTATAACTTGGCTACGAACGGTGTTATTTCGCGAGCGGCAAACGTTTTATTTATGCACCGCGTTTTATTATGATCGTTAACACGTTAAAAACGAACCGCTCCTAAATACTGTTGCCCGAGAACGTATGACTACACAGCTAAAACAGACAACTTACGTCATTTTTTCCAACGTCTTTCTCATTCCATTTAGCAAACGAATTCTTTTTTTGCTCGTTATTTACAGAAGTGAAAAATTATTCGGTTTCGATCAAGGAATATTATTTCTACACATTCCATTTTCTTCGCGTAGTAACGATTACTCCTCATCGTTATTTATTGCATCATCATTATGTTGATTATAGAACTTTGTAGTAATCATCAATGTCATTATGAACAAAAAGTGGGTCGTGTCCTTTAATAATTGTTTACCATTGCCGAAGCATGACAGTCATCGGCAGCTTTTTACCCATCTAAAACGAAAAGATGGTCAAAAAGTGGGCAAGGTTCCACCGAGATTTGAACTCGGATCGCTGGATTCAAAGTCCAGAGTGCTAACCATTACACCATGGAACCGTACTCTCGTTTAACTACAATTAAACCATTGAAATTTTTCCTTAACAAAGATCAATCAATTGTTACTTTCCACAGTTTCCTTCATAGGTGACAATCGATACCTAAAATACGAAGATATTGATTATATTATTATTTTTAAAAGAATATTTTCTCAGATAATCTTCGATAAACTCGTAAATTACCTTGTCGTCGGTATTTAGATTAGTAGCAATCAGCGTACGCATAATTTTGAATCGTACACGGATTTGCATGATATTCGAGTCCATTAACGCCATCATTGACCGAAGAGGCAAGACATCATTTCACCTGGAACAGATTGCGTTTGCCAGAGGAAGGATTAGTTGACAGCACAACAGCTGTTTGTAAGTTGGTGAGGTTACACAATACGGCCGATCATTTTGTTGCGTTTCATGTGAAAATTGGTATAATTAATTTACCTACAAAGGATAAATTTAAATTAGCAAACAATCATAATGTCGACGTACGACGACAACGATATTATAAATATAATAACGCACTATCAGAAGTCGATTGAACGTCATACGAAATCGCGAAACGATCAAAAGGTAATCAAATTCTAATTTTATGCGTGCAATTTGTCCATTAAAGATTGTTCGGATCCGCTTATATTCTCATCGACATCTTTATTTTGCCTAGGTATTACACAGTTTGAGTAAGTTGAGAAAGTTGCCAATTAAAGTTAGGCATTTGGAGCAAACTGGTATCGGTAGAACGGTGAATGCGTTGAGAAAAGAGAAGCATGAGGTGGGTGATGCTGCTAGAGCATTGGTGGCAAAATGGAAGAACATGGTAGTTGAAGAAGATAGTCAACCTAGTGGCAGTGAAGAAAGTAGTTGGGCTACCAATCATGTGTTAATATTATGATTACAATTAACATGAGAATATTTTAGGCAATGAAGATTCAGGTAATGAGATGCAAGAAGATGATAGTCAAATATCTAATGAAAATCATAAATCATCTAGCAAAAGCTATAGTTCGAAAGCTGATTCTGTGGATAATAGCAGTGGTGTTACAAATACAAAATATGCAGAGGAAGACCTGGAGAATAAAAATGAGCATAAAGAACATAAATCAGTGAAGAGAAAGCATGATGAAACTGAAGATGATTCAAAGTCTAAACATAAGAAATCCAAGAAATCACATCATAATGAAGAGAAGAGTCAACATTCTAAGCATTCATCATCTAAATCTAGTAAAAGGAGTGATGAGAATGAAAAGGAGAAACACTCTAGTTCTAGTAATAAGAGTTCATCAAAGGAGAAAGATGGCAAACATAAGCATGACAACTCTTCAAGTAAAAGTACAACAACAAAAGAGAGAGAATCACTCGCATTCAGAGAAATCTAAACAAAGGAGTAGCAGCAGTAGTAGTAGTCATAAAGATAGGAAAAATGAGAAAAAGGCTTGTGAGGAAATCAGTAGTGATAATAAAAAGACGAAAAATGGGAACCATTCCAAGAACAAGAAAAAAGTAGAACCTAATAAATACAGGGATGGAATAGATTCAGGCTCTGGCGCCAGTTTTGCCGAAGCTCTTGGAATGTTGGAACCATGCAGTAGTAAGACAGTGATAAAATATAAAAAAACTAGTCCTGCAAAAGAAGAAATCATCAAGCCACCAACTAAATTGGAAAGAAATAACAATAACAAATCACCAGTAAGTAGAAATGTACCAATTCAAGCGCCCGATTTAAACGAAATGAGTCTCCCTCAACCGAGCAAACAACTAGAACCGGTCGATGTCAATCTATCGAGTTTATTACCTCAAATCACGCCCAATTACAGACCTGTACATGTACCAATCGATTCGCACAATACGAAACAGAAGCAAGTTTCCGAATATGATGCTCTCAAATACGTAATATCGTCTAAGAATCAAAGGTAAGAATTAATCAATTTCTGTTGCACACCTAAAACGTTTCGAGCACTTTCCATAGAACCAAAGTCTATTCTGGTAACAAGATTTATCAGGACGAAGTTCCTACGTTATTCGAAATATGCACGCGAATATTGCAAGATAATATCGATGCGTTGGAATACACCGGCGGAGTTCCTTACATCATATTGAAACCGATTTTGGAAAAGGCGACACCGGATCAGTTGTTCGTGATGGAACATCATAATCCCTATCTTATAGAGGACAGCGACGAACTATGGGAGTTACATTGTAAGAAGCAGTTCCGTACGAAGCAGCGCGAAGAGATGGAATCGTGGCGCGAAATGTATATGCGATGTTTGGACGAACGAGAGGCGAAATTGAAAACGTTAACGGCGAATATAAAACAATCTCAAGATAAGTCGTTGCCCGTTAGACAAACGAAATTGGCCTATGTTGATAGTATTGTAAAACCGCCCAGGAACGTTCAAAAGAAGCAGGTTTGTCTTTAACCGTTTAACGGGAAGAATTTGATTTGATTGATTGAACTGTTGCAGATGAAAAATGGTATATTGGAAGTGAAGAGACCGAGTGTAACGCCGCAATCACGTTTAGCCGCTTTGGCAACGGCCGGTAGTGCGGGCCAAATTGCCGTACCGAATCCCGGCCAGCGAGCGGTATCGTCAGGTGGTGGAGGCGGTGGTAATAGTAGCGCCATCATGAAACCCAAAAAAGCGCCCTTAATGCAGAAAGCCTTAGCATTAATTAAGAGTCGATTCAGGAGATGATAGAAAGTTTTTATCGTGAAGACGAGAAGAAAAATGAAATGGATTGTTATGAAACGGTTTTGTTTTTGTAAGCGTTATTGCATTTAGATCCATTTGTATAAAGCATGTTTCATTGTCTTTTAAATTATTTTCATTTCTTATTATTCATTAATAAGAAACATTTTAATTATGATGTTTTAATTGTAGCAGTTTGCATTATAATGACTAGATTTTATTGGAAATTAATATATTTTTCTTGATATCTTAATAAACGTGTTCTCTCTCCTTCTTTATATAGGAATCATTAAGTAATTGCATGTTGAACATGCACACATTATAGTATGTAATTAGTACTTACATATAAATTATACATGCGGATTTAAATGCAATTACGGATCGTAACAGAAATGTTAAATTGAGTTATGAATTCACCTGGATATCCAAATCTATGTGATGCAAATAATGGAAGGACTTGATCTTGAGGTTACTGGATAATAGATAACAATTTAATCTTCACTGGTCAGCTTTATTCCACCATCAACGTCCACTTTGTCGTTTCGAAACAAGCTATGAAATGTACATCATTTAATACAATTTCATCAATTGCATTCCAGTCGTATGTAACTCTTTTGTCTTGAGAATCAATGTTTATTCTGATTTTATCTCTACCAATTGACTCAAAAGACAAACACACCTGCAAAATAGAATTCTTATTAGAATGCATGATTTTTCCGAAATAACTCGCTGAAATTACTTTTGCACCAACAGTAATTTTCGGAAGTTTCATAGATTTCTTTAAGGAATTAATATAAATGTCACCACTGGTTTGTAGTAGAAGAAATTTTGAGGATTTCTCAAAAATGTTATGGGAATTAATATCATGGATTTCCCCATTTAATAAACCTATAAAAGCATGAGATCCATCATCAACATCTAAAAACTATCCATATTATCAGTTTACAGCAATCATAATCTTAAATCCTGTATACTTACTGTAAATTCTATGGAGTAGCCTTCTTTTAAATGTGGCCCTCTTGCAAACAGCACATTTGGCTTATTCCTTAATGGTTTTGCTATTTTATTACAATTTGTTAACTGATAATCATGATTTTCACACCAACAATATGGCCCCAATTTAGTTTCCCCTTTTTGAGGATGAGACCATGGACTCCATTCTGAAGAGCCATCAAATTTACAGCATACTCTGAAGGTAAAGACTTGATTTAGTGGCAAATCTCTTAATACATGCTGAGTGTCAGTGCCAATGTAACAAGTTTTAAAGTTAGCTTTGTTGGTCTTTGTCACATCTCCTGGTGCCATTTGTAATTGGAATTCTTTTATATCATCATATTTCTCTTCTAAATCATAGGCACTTTGCCATTGAATAATTAAGCTACCTGGATTTTCTATAATTGCACTAATCTGTACAGGCCCAATAAATGAAATATGTCCAATATTCTGGCATATGTTTGCCAATTCCTTATCAACAGATTTTTCATATTCTAATGTGATTAGAGGCACGTCTTTCAATTGTGGCACTTCTGGCAATGTACCCAGTAATTCAGATTGCTTGCTAAATTCCTCATAATCCTTTAAGGCATTCATATTTTGTAGTTTTTGCCCTAAGACAATTAATCCTTGAGTTTCACTTATTCTTTTTTGAATAACATGCTGACAGTCGGCCAATGGTTGTAAGTGTTTTGCTTTAATCTGAAGGTGTTAATGTTAATGTAAAAGATACACATATGTTAATACGAAACACTTACAGCTCTTGTTTGCTCTATTAGAGAGTCGCGACGTTTAATTAAAATGTTTACCAAATTTTCCTGTAAACCGTTGAACAGGTTTAGAACAGCTTTTTCTGTTTCTTGGGAACTTGATGTTATTTGCAGCTGACCATTCTTCAGATCATCATGTAAATGTTGCAAATTAAGCATATACTCATTAGCTGTGTTTAACGTTTCTCTTATTTCTGTTAAATCCATAACGTTAATATTACTAAAACAACAATAACAATAATTTATTACTAATAACACGAATTCATTTATTCGAAATTAATAAAATGTTGTAAATGCATGATAGTTTCGTGACGATACTAGATGGCAGCACTATAGTTATGAATATATCCATTAAACTCATTATCATTATTGTTATTAAAATTATGTACAAACAATTAGGTACAATAAATAGAATATAGTGGAAACTAAAACATAGAAGATCATAAAAAATGTAAATTTTCACTGATAATTTCAAATTCGTTGATAGATGTATTGGCAGCATTGTTGAACTCAAGATTTGTAATTTTCGGTTTGGTACGAAGTTAATAACAAATTTAAATAAAATATTTTTTGGTACTATAAACCTCCTGTTTTGATTTACTATTGAAAACGATTTAGTTAAGAGCATTAAGATTAAATTAAATTCCTACTAATTTAAAATTAGGACTGTCCAGGTAAAATAATAGATCGTCAATTACATTATATTAACGACAAATTTGTTTCAGCTAAATTATAAGAAATGTGCATTAATGCCCTTTATATACCTTTTCTTATTCAATTATATGTTCAGATGAAAAGTGAATGATATATGAACTGTTCTTTTAGCTGAAATGGCAAGTGAAATCGATGAGTGCAAGCAGAAAACTGCTTCATTGCGGACACGTTAGCAATTCCTTTTCCAGATGGTAGGACGTGCATGACCCTAAATTTTTACACGAAATTCTACAATCAACTTGTAAATTGGAATTAATATGCGGAAAATAATTGCCGCAATCGTTTCTACTTTAGACAACTTTAAAATTATAATCATCGTTAATGAGTAATTTTAAATCAATTATGGAAAATGCAATTCGCTTAACATGCCAGTTAAATTTTAATTTTAACCAATTTATAATCGTATAGAGGGGCAATATCGTCGGGCAAATTATTTGCAAATAATGATAAATTTCAAGTACAACATGACCCGACAACGAACAAAAAAAAACGAACACGGTATTAGTTGGAATACTATTAAACGTAATTAAAGAAAATGATATTTATATAAACTTGTTACAACAACGAAACCAATTACTCTTTGCAGGGCCAGTGTCTTTGGTAGTCTTCCGAATTCAGTCAGCGAGCTTCACTTGCGATGTTAGTGTTACTGGTCGTCGTTTTCTTGCTGGCATTTTGGTACGTCGTCTATCAGAGATGGACGAGAACGCTTCGCATATTATCTTACATACCCGGCGTGAAACCGCGATTCATAATTGGTAATTTGGGCGCAATCAGTTCTACGGACGGTAATGTAATCTTTAGATAACGTTTAGCACAATAACAAGAATTGATTGTAAATTAGAGGTGTTACCCGCACTAACCGAAATACACACTCGATACGGTCCGATCACCAAATATTCCGTCTTCAACGAGGTGACCATTTCGATAGCCGACTGCCGCTTCGTCGAGTACATACTCAATTCGGATATTTTAGACAAATCGAGGGTTTATAAATTCGCCCGGAATTGGGTCGGCACGGGCATTCTAACAGCTCCAGGTATATGAGAAACACAGCTTCTTGCTGTCGCTCTACTCTTCCTTCGTGTTTAGCCCAAGTATGGCGCAGAAATCGGAAAATCATCACTCCCGGCTTCCACATAAAACTGCTTGAGCAATTCGTCGATATCTTCGACAAGCAATCGCGCGTATTGGTCAACAGATTGGCGAAAGAATGCGGTAACGACGGTTTCAATTTCCCGAAATACATTAGCGAATGCACGTTGGACATTATTTGCGGTAAGTAACTGATCGTAATTACGCTGAAACGCATTTCTTTATGGTGTTACGTCGTAGAGAGTGCGATGGGCATCTCGATAAACGCACAAACGAACAACCTCACGGAATACACCAAGAGCATCCACAGAATGTGCTGCATCTTCGCCGAGAGAACGTCGTCTCTCGTGCAATCGGTCGACTTCTTCTACTACTTCACGAAGAATTACGGCGACGAATTGCGGGCTTTGAAAGTGCTCCACGAACAAACTAATGCCGTGATCAAAATGAAGAGGGACCAGAAGGCGAAAAGAAGTAACGGAACGAAGGCAAAGGAGGACGACGTTGCGGAGGAAGTCGGTGCGAAGAAGAGACAGGCGTTCCTCGACATACTGATGAACATAACGGACGCTGATGGGAATGCGTTGCTGACGGATCGCGAACTGCGACAGGAAGTCGACACTATGCTGTTCGCGGTTAGAAGAAGAATATTTTCCTCTTTCGCGCCGCACACGATTTTCTAACTTTTTATCGGAATTCCAGGGGCACGACACTACGTCGACGTCGACCAGTTTCGCAATGTACGCGCTTTCGGTTCATCAGGACGTGCAGGTAATCGTCTGTACGGTATCAAACGTACTATTTCTTAAGATACGTGTCGACAGGACAAAATCTACGACGAGCAATACGAAATCTACGGTAACGATAAAGATCGACCGGTGACGTTCAAAGATTTACAAGAGATGAAGTACTTGGAGCAAGTGATCAAAGAGATTCTGCGTCTATATCCACCGGTACCGTTTTTCACGCGCGTCAACGATAAAGACCGCATTTATGGTAAGTGGCCGACGTTTGACGTACGATCCATTTAAGAAGTCGCCGTTCACCAGATGGCAAACCGTTACCGAAAGACACCGTCTTCCTGATAAACGCCTACGTCATACACAGAAATCCGGAGTTTTACCAGGACCCGGAGAAATTCGATCCCGACCGTTTCAGTAGCGAACGTCCAATCAAACCGTACACTTTCTTGCCCTTCAGCGCTGGACCTAGGGGTTGCATCGGTAATTAAATTAGTTTAATACGTACGAACACCGGCGAATAGTGCACGGTTTTAGGTCAAAGATACGCGATGCTCGAACTGAAGACTCTCCTATCCGTAATCGTCAGGCACTTCCGAATATTGCCAACGAATCCTCCACACGAGATGGACATCACTTACGAGGCCATACTGAAATCGAAGAACGGCATCTACGTGCGCTTCGCAGCGAGAGAATGATTGTTAATTCCCAATTTTTGCGAGTTTGCAATTAAAATGAACAACAATTTAGGAGGGAAGCTCTCTCTTGTTACAATAACACCCGATTATTCTCCCGCAGAAGACCGTTAATTAGTATTAATGATTGACGATGATGATGATCGCGAATATGTTAATGATAGGAACCTAGATGGAACCGAAGCGACGATAGGGCAAAAGTTGAAGGATCTTTTATTAACCCCTTCAATTCTAAGTAAGGGTCGTTTCGCATACGCTATCCACGCGTGTATACATAATGAAAAAGGGACCGGATGTGACGTGCGCAAAGTTAATAGACGGGACCGGAAGTGCGATTGGTCCGCGGGGGGTCTGCAAGCGCCAATGACACAGGACCACGCCTTCCGCCACGATTCCCGAAAAAGATAGGGCACACTTCCGGTCCGCACCCCTCGCATATGTATATATCCGACGATTTAAGTTTTAAATTAATTAATTAATTAGCAAACCAACGGGAATGATGGTACGGATTTAATT
The DNA here is from genome assembly GCA_963695495.1 of Hololepta plana. Taxonomy (NCBI): domain Eukaryota; kingdom Metazoa; phylum Arthropoda; class Insecta; order Coleoptera; family Histeridae; genus Hololepta; species Hololepta plana. Next base: position 2,674,885 of record OY968839.1, read on the forward strand.
TGGCAATGGACGGATTCCATTCGGATCTCAAGCTAATCGAAACGATTGATTAATTATTGTTTTAGGAAACTCTCATCTCCGGTTTGATCCGTCCAAAACTCCTGAAGGACGTCGACTAAAAGCGAAATGACCGTTAAGAATGCGACCTCTTGAATCGATGGAAATCCGAAGGAGCTTATGGAAAACGATTCGGTTTTTCTTGGATGTTACTTCCAAGAAACGTTCGGGATTCGGGCCTCTTCCATTCTATTGTAACGAAGGGCGTGTATATGGACCACCGATGGAAATGGGCGTACTCCTCCGTTCTGTTAACATTGTAAAACTACCCCCACCGTTCGATCGCTCGTGTCGGCGATTAGATTGAAGTTAGTGGAAGTAGAGTATTAAGCCGTTATATCGTCGAAGGTTCCCTATTTAAATGCTCTAGTTAGTTAACGCCAGAACGATCGAGCGATATTGTCAACGTACCGCAAGAGAAATTGCGATCGCGCGTACAGAGTTTGTAAATCGGCGTGAGAGAGTGCGATATTTTTGGCCGGTGGCTTGAATTATGTGCTAAATTATATTTGGTGGTCCTGTGCACGAGACCTCGTCAAAGGTATGAACCAGGATCAAGAAGTTCCAGCTGGTATCAGTGACATTACGCGATTGGTGAGTAACCCAAACTTTATTATTAACGTCTATAAAAGGTAGACAGTCGATTATTTCCTCTCTCCGATTTATCGCTTATCGATTGCGGGGGCAAAGAAAGGAAATAAAAGTCTGTCGCAGACGAAACCGATAATTGTCAATTTCCTCATTAAGACGTTGAATATTTCGCGATGGAACGAGACGGAGCGTGTGCGTGAACGAACGAATTTCGCGTTAATTTGCTCACGTTATTTGCATAGCGTTCAACGATAAGGATTTTTTTGTTCAGAATTACTTGCCTCAATCGCAAACATATTTTTTTCCTCGTTCAATTCCATCGCAAACTTATCCTCGTCCGTATTTACTCGTTGCCGAATACGTCTTATCACTGAGCAAATTTACTTTCGCGACGTGTAATAGGGAAATTAGTTCCCGCTTCATTTTCAGATGAATCCGTAGGAACTTCCTTATAACTTTTCCACTTCTCCAATGGATTTGTAGGACCCCGCGTACAATCAATGATTGCCGATGTTCGCTATTATCTTACACACTTTCACTTTACTCTTTGTTTGCCATTTCTTCGTTCGCACAATAACTTCTTTATTTCGAAATGTCGAAAAGTAAACTTGACGACAACAACAACAACGAGAAGAAGTTCCAATGAGTGAGACAACGTGAAAGAAACCGAATAAATGGCATCGACAATAGAGCGAACAATGGTGTGACACGTACCGGTGCTAGGGGCAATAAATGTGATTGGAATCGGAACAATGGACGGGTACGAAATCAAAAGCGAAACCATGTGTGTGTCGGTTTGTTTGCGCTAGTCATTCAGTCATTAACGTAATTGGCTCGAAACACCTCGAAAAGGCGACCGAAGGGACATTAAGAAAACAAACAACGACGGCTACACAATAAAACCTCGTACTGCCTAACAAAAGGTAACCATTGTGATCGAGGAATAAAAGGAAGGCATCGAGAGGACAAGGAGGATATCGAATGTGGATAATCCGTTCTTCGAGCGCAAACGGTCGCACTTTGTTTTAAATTAATTGAACGGATTAATTGAATAGGCGCTAATCACTTTGCGAACGGGTAAAACTACTGTCCGCTCGTCATTTAATCATCTAATGTCAACAGGGGTTTGTCGCATTTGACCCCCGTCTAACACGTACACGACACGCTGTATGTAGAAGATTCGATTACCCTCATTAACCGACCACGCACTTTGCACGTATTTTTCTCTCTCTTCTGTTTGCCCTTAATGTCGTTATCTAAAGCGATAATGTAAGCGACGGATTCCCTCCGTCAAATTGAAATTCAATTTATTCTCTATTAAAGCCAACGTCGTCGCAATTAACACGCATTGCCCTGCGCCTCCACCAAAACGACGAAAGTTTGTATAGACTCGTTTTCTTTGATATTGTAAACGCCAATTTGAGAGGAGACTTCAATTAAAGTTTAATCTATGATTCTGGGATTAACATATTATACAAACGTTGTTTTATGGACAATAATTTGTCACACTTTAACAGGTAAAATTTTGTTGCTGAAGAGTTAACATTTTCTTGTTTCTTTTTAGGGAACGTTAATTGGAACATCGATAACGTCGCCGACGTGTTACCATCATCATAATCAGCAATTAGGCGGCGATCACAATCAGCATTACAAGCAGAATTCGGGAACGGCGACGACGACGGCAACAGGTAGATGGAGAAAAAACAAAGCAAAAAAGAAGTTGTTGCTCGCTGTTAGCGTACGAAAATGAGCAAATCCATTTCATTTTCCGCTCTCTCTTTCCCTCTGTTCTTCTTTAGGTGCGTTCCCCGTAGACTGGAGGGAGACCTGGCATCAAGAAGGCAAGTACCATTGTTATTATTATTATTAACGGTTATTAACTCACCCCCCCGAACGTATCGTCGGAAAGTTGTTCGAGGGCCGTCAGACCCCGTCGCCCCCGAAACCGATTGAATAATTAATATTAGCAAATGCGAGAGAGAGAGTATTTAAAAGCCCGGGACTCCATCGGTCTCGCGTAAAATACACGCCCGAAATTAACTCTCCGCGTTTGCTCATTTATTTTTCGTTCTCATCTACGCACTTTCACTCCGTCTCCCTTTTGCCGCTGCGACGTAAAAGAAATTGAACAAGAGAAATAAAGAGGGAGGTTTCATCGGCGAACAACAACAACAACAAGAGCTAACATTCTGGGGAGGAGGACGACGGCAACAAAACAACAGGTGAAACGGTTGCTCCATCCTAACATTTTACTATAAATTATTCAAGGTAAAGTTAAACGATGGATGTTGATGGTGATGATGGACTTCTCGTTCTCTCGCAAACCCTCCCGGGGGATTTCGATGCGAAATCCAAACAGACGGTGGAACAAAAACGAGCGCAAAAAGGGCCGGCGCTTTATTTATTTAGATTCTTTTCCCTTTTTTCGCTACTCTCGTTCGGTCTCTTTTTCCTTGCAGCTTCAATAAATAAGATTCTTTTTCTCTTTACATTCGCAGGTTCGAATTGCACGGACACCGACGACGGCGAGCAATACGTCCCCGATAATAGCGAGTATGAGCAACAGACGCCAATCGGTATGTTAACGCAAAGTCTCGAGACGGGAAAATTAATAAACAAGAACGGAACGGGCCGATTTTGATGGGACTCTTTGTTTTGCTTTAATTTCTTCTCGATCGCTTTTTTTCTGTAGCCTCCGGTCCTAATTTTTAATCGGCCGCCTCCTTCGCAATATCTCTTTATTAAAAAAAAAAAATAATCGGTACTGATCTTTAAGCTTTTTTCTTCGCGCCCTTAGGCCTCTTTTTTCTCATAAAAAATCCCTTAAAATCAAATGGGGCGTTTGTTTTCGTTAGATTAACGTTATATTCGAGTCGCGTGACGAAGTCTCTTTGGTTTAAATAAGAGCGATTTGCGCTTAACAGGTTCAACGACGACGATGTTGTCGTGGATGATGATGATGAAAAGAAGAAATTATTATAAAAGCACTACTATAATAATAATAATATGTATAGCGAAACGTTTTGACATAGTAATCGGGCGTTACACGCTGAGCTCAAAGATCGCCTGTCAAGAGGTTTCTTTTTAGAGCAACAGAGACGAACTAAACATCGTCATCATCATCCGTTTAAGGATTTTCTATTTTACCGTGCTCGGGTAAAACGCGGCGGGTTGTCGAAGAAAATGGGATAAAAAAGCATCTCGATGACGTCTCTGCTACTACCGAAACTAACTGGAAAAGTTGTGACGAAAATTGTGAATGAACGAAAGAGGAATCCCCGCATCATCCACTACGCGGCGATCAAAGAAACTTATCTAGCATAATTTGACTAGTTCGTACGCCAAAAATTCGCATTTTTCAATCTTTGTTTTGCGTTGAAAATCGATTTGCAATCGTAAACATTAAAGAGCGATTAATTAGAGTTTAATTCTGAGTTTTACATTGAGATTCATTCAGTTTTTGAATTTTCTTTCCCTCAAATTTTGCACTTTTAGGGAAGGGTCCCCCCTTCTCTACTTTTGCATTTTTTGCACTAATTACAACAAACTCATTTTGGAACTCAGATAGTTGCTTCTCGTGCCAAGTGTGATTCATTCGTATTAATTGCTTGTTCCTCTTTGTTGATTCGTGCAGCAATAAAACCGGAAATGGCCGAGATGGTGCAGAATTTGAGCAAACCGATCGCGGCGCCGATTTACGCGACGCATCATTACGGTGCGGCCGACGGTTTCGAAGCGTTATACGGCAGCAGTTATCAGCCGTCGGGCGGTTGTTTCTACGCGAATCCAATCAGATGCTTGACGTTGTCGTCGTCGTCGGCTTCGCAGAAGTTGTCCACCGGCGAGCAAGACGTCAACAGCAGCCACGTGCCCATCAAGCAAGAACCGACCGAAAGTGAGTGCGAAGGTATCGGGCGATTGAAATTCTTCTTTAAAAACGACACACTTTGTGCCGGTTTGTTTCGGTTGGTGTTTTTTTTTTTAAATTAATTCCGTTACTGTTGAATAACCGATATTTGCAAATATTTTATCGAGGCTTATTTATTTATCGCAACGGTTACATGTTGTTGTTGATGATGATGATGCTACTGCTGCCGATGCCGCTGATGATGATAAGCGATTTAATATTAAATGTTTACATGTATAATACGAATGTGTACATTAGGGTGCACGGCTTCTGGTACCTTTTAACGGCCGCATCGATATGCCTCACTCATCCCTCAACGACTCCGTTGTTGTTCATATGATGATGATGGTAGCCTAAAGGTATTTCCCACATAATAATAATAACAGCGTTTTAGCCCCTGTGTATTAATTTTACGCCGGAGCTGCATTAGACTATTATTAAAACGCACAAGAGATAATGGTAGCGTAAGGGGGGGGGGGTTGGATAGGGTTAAGTTATTAATTGAAATTAATCAATATTAATAAACCAGAAAAGCCGAAATCGACCATCCCAACCCCCCGTATTTATCCGACCAGCGACCTCGTTTAAAATCCAAAATTTGATCTCTCTCAATTTATAATACGATGGAATAAGGGTTGATATATTGCTCTATGGCAAACAAATTGGCCGCAATTAAACAGTAACGGCAAATAGGCGATTCGCTAATTTCGTCGAGACTTAATTAAACATTAAACCGATACAAATTCGCTTATTTATATACACGTTTCGTTTCGATCGATGCTCAAAATGAATAAATAAATGCGAGGAAAATAATCGCAATATCTTTCGAAATGATTCAATTAAAATCTCGCACACGCCATCCGCCGCGACCGCCTCAATCAGTCAATCAATGGGCGACAATAACATACAAGAAATCCCTTACACGTGTACCGTCGCGATATTTTGTATTCCTTAACCAACCGCCAAAGAAGGGAAAAGAAGCAAAAAAGAGACGCCTCGCATTTTCCATTCTCCCGTCTCTCTTCATCATTTTTTACGTTTATTCATCACCTCGAGGGTACGCAAGAAAGAAAAAAAAATGAAATAATAAACGTGATCAAACTTCTTAAAAACGACGCGGTTATATTGAAAATCAAAATTGATTCTTCTCCGATTAAAATCTGCATAAAACGCCGTCTTACGTACCCGAAGATTTTCCCCTCCACGCAGCAATCCGCTTTCGTATTACGGTAAACATTTTATTTCAGTTTCGTATTTCCTTTTTCTACTATTTTATATACAATTATTATTATCCATTGCATCCTGCAGAGAGACAGAGAAAAAGAAGAAACGCCACCCCGCGGATAAACATATTAGATTTAACCGTATCACAAAAGAGTTCATCAATGGCATATAATATACATAGAGGAGGAAGAGGGTGAGCGACGTAGATGAAGAAGAGGAACGAAGCGATTTTTTCGCCTTTCAAACAAGGATCAAATCGTGATTTCATCACTTTAATAATCGTTATTAATGAAGCCGAGTTAATAAGTTCCATCGCCGTAAGAAAAATTTGAATTAATGAACGTACTAATTGGTTTTCTTTCGCAGTCAATTGCGGATACCAGTGCGACAAAAATAAATTGATGCCCGCCCCGATCGGCACGAGCAGTTACGAGAAAAACATCGCAACCGTTTGGAAGCAACAGCAATCCACAAATTCGGGTACACAAACCGGAAATAAATTAAGACATCGATCGGTACACTATTATTTTTAGATAAGAGCGAAGAGAAATCGTTAGACGCCCGTGCGGTTCAACAACAGAATCCCGGACGACGTGGTTCGTTGCAATTGTGGCAGTTTCTCGTCGCTCTATTGGACACGCCGGACGCCAGTGCCGGTTGCATAGCGTGGACCGGTCGCGGTATGGAATTCAAATTGATCGAACCGGAGGAGGTGGCCCGGCGATGGGGCGCGCAAAAGAACCGGCCGGCGATGAACTACGACAAATTGAGCAGATCGTTGCGGTACTATTACGAGAAGGGCATCATGCAAAAAGTGGCCGGTAAACGTTCACGCTTCGAGCGTTTCATTTCACTAACGCGTCACGATTTTAGGCGAACGATACGTTTACAAGTTCGTCTGCGATCCGGAAGCGCTGTTCAGCATGGCGTACGGCAATCATGCGGACGCGAACGGTCGCACGCACGCCAACAATAATAATAATAATAACGGTAGAATGGAGCATTTGAATGGGAAAACCGATGGCCAGCATCATTTAGCTTATACGGACATGCTCAATTTTTATAATTGCGGTATCTCGCACCATCCGTATCAGCATCTTCATCCTTACATACAGCACCACGACGCGAAACACACCAGGTACCCGTGAGGACGAATGGTTCCCCTCCGTTCGCGTTTCTTTATTGGATATTATTTATTTATTAATTTATATGATGTTAACTATTGTTTGTTTTTTAAGTATAATTATGTTTTAAGAATTAACTTTAATGGCCACGTAAAACGATGTGTAGAGAGTAAGATTGATGAGAAATAAAGTTTCACTTTTCTTCTGATTAAAGTGCCTTTATTATTTAAATGCTTCATCTTTAATTGTGCAATCGAAAGAAAAACGTCCGTCGTTAGAAAAACTTGAATTTTTATTAACTTATTCGTAAGTGATCAAATTACAGAATAATAATTTTCCTTGCTTCTTCTTAAATATGGACATTACAGAAAACGAAGAAAGATACATGCGTTAATGAAAACACACAGAAATGGAAAGGCGAGATTGTTTAAAAAATAATAAGTTTGCGATAAAAGATTAAATGAAACAATTGTGCAATTATATTTCTGAACATGATACTTTCATAATGCTAACAATTACTTTATAATAGTCCATAAATTTAATCAAATAAATATAAATAGCAACGATGATAATGAGATTACTTTTCAGACAATTGTTCCATTTGCAACAAACAAAACTCTAAAGTAATTATTTCGAATATTGCAATAATTGTCGTCAATTAACTTTCTTCGCATGTAATTTAATATTCGTCATCCTCGTCTTGGGCAGCTTCTTCGATAGGCGCAACGAATCCCTCCTGAAATAAATAGCAATGTCCATTTATATCTATGTGAAATTTAAACAGCAGGGAAATTTAGAAACAGGAACTAACTAATAAGTACATACTGTGTGCAATGTCAGTTGTACAACAACAAAGGTAGCACAGATTTTCGCGGTAACTTGGCCATAAGTTAACCACAAAATTGTACAAAACATGGATAGATCAATAGCAGTAAGAAGAGTCGGTTCCAAAGGAGTGAAAGGATCTGGAGGATCAAAGAATTCAAGTCCTGCCAGAAGTCAGAATACAAGCAGCAATTACAGAGGACACAACAGTGTGTGTCACAGAGATATGCCAGAATGGCAGAAGCCTATTACCAATTTCTTCAGCAAGACTGATACAAGAGCAGGAGCAGAAATTGAAACTGTAAAGGACAAAACCGAGAATGTAATGAAAGAAAGAGAAGAATCTCCTAACAATTAAAATCTAAAATGTATAAATTCGTCTAAAAATAAATTGCAAGTATTTTAAATTAATTTGTTTTCTTACCTCAGTGGCATACAAAACTTCAAGTATCTTTTGAACCAATGGATTTGCATCCTCACATTCTTGGCATATCACTTCTATGTCTCTCAATTTGCCAAAATAAAAGTCTCTTTCCTTCTCCAAGCTTTCACATGCTACCTATAACAAATGGAAAAGTAAAATTTATTTTCAACAATTAAAACATCCATCACCTTTAATTCAAAATGTTCAGATTGTAGCTCTTCCAATTTACTGTTGCCAGCTGTGTCACCTCTATTACTGCTAACTATTGGTTTCATCATAGGAGATTTCATTTTGTTAGTAGTAGAAGTCACATTATTATGTTTCACTTCAATTGCAGGCTTTAGATGTTGCTTTTTTGGTGCCATGCTTGACTTTGATTTTGATCCTAATGATAGACCACCTCTTGCCATCAATGCATCATACTCTTTGCCATCATAATTGGCATCAAAAAATTTTTTAAACCATTGCAAGAACTCAAAATTATCTTGGAATCTGCCCTTGATCAGTTTATCTACTGGTATTACCTATTTATCAAATTAATAAGAAAATTAATACCAATTAGTCTATTACAATGGGACATTTACCTTATCAACATTCAGTTTTTTAAATGCTGCTTGTATCAGTTTAAAATTCTGAATATATTCATGTTCTAAATTGGTGACAAACTTCACTTTCTTCAATGGAACTGAATTTGGAAATAACATGTCCATAAACTGACAATAAGCAGCTCCAGAACATAATTCCTCTATTTTACCCAAACTTGCATGCAGAGAATCATTTATCCATAATAACATTTCAAAACGAGACAGATTTTCTGAAGTTACATTTGTTGAAAACACATTCACTGCCATTTTATCTAGTTGTCTATCTGAAACAAATAGTTTGATTTATTATATGAATTTATGAAAAAGCATAATACAAAGCTATCTTTTACCACAATTACACGTAATAGTTTCTAATTATAGTAATATAAATGCACCGTTAATTTTTTATGTTTCCTTTTGAAATTCTAACCGCATTGCTTGCGATAACACAATCGAATGAAAATCGGACAGAAAGTTATATAGACGACAGAATTGCAATTTTATTGTCAAATGATTCGCCTATCAATAAATAGATATTAATAAATTGAGATTTATACCCACATAAGCTTCGTAGGAGGTAACTTTGGTTATTATTAATCGAACTGTTACGACTTAATTCCTTTTTCCAAATCTTCAACAAACACAAATTAATTTAAATGGATTAAAAATTCGAACTATTCGCTTAGAACAACACAAAACTGAAAAATAATGAAAGAAAGTAATTTAATGCCGGGCGAGGTTTTGTGCGGTCTTTTCAGTCTCAACAAAATTCATCAAAGCAAAAAATAGATTTTCATATGTATGAATTTAGAGGAATAAGAGAACATGATAAAAATTAATGTCACTATTATTTACTAAGAGATTTTGCAACTAAAGTCAACTTTTATTAGATGTAATAGCGTTAAATGTTAATAACAATCATATTAAATCCCTATTTTCACCCAAATAATCTCTTTCAGATTATTTATGAACAATATTTGAAGTTTTCAAATTACCGCCTCTACCTGTCACAAAGAGCGTTTCCTCAAGTAATTCAAATTATTTGAGGTTATTCTTCTGCATGAGTTTTTGTAAAGAAAAGAAATTTCAATTGTCTTTTAATTTAAACCTTTAACATATTAATTGACTAAAAACATGAAGCGACTATCAGAAGAAAGGACGAAGATATTATTTGAAAAATTATCTAAATAGTAAGTAAGTAATTATATAGATAAACAAGTTTTTACCAAGTTTCATTTTAGTATTGGGTCAAACATAAAGGTCTTAATTGAAAGGCCAGATGGAATATACTGTTTTAGAGAGAAAAAAGACCGTGTTTATTACGTGGCTGAAAAAATATTAAAGCTGGCAAACACAATACCACCAGATCAATTAGTCTTCACTGGAACATGTTTTGGTAAATTCACAAGGTCTAACAAGTTTGTATTGCATATAACAGCTTTAAACTACTTGGCACCATATGCACAATGTAAAATTTGGCTAAAACCATCTGCCGAACAGCAATTTCTCTATGGTAACCATGTGTCTAAGTCAGGCTTAGGCAGAATTAGTGAAAATGCAGAAAAGTATCAAGGCGTAATTGTCTACAATATGTCAGATTTGCCATTAGGATTTGGGGTGACTAGCCGAGGCACTGCAGAATGCAAGCATGCAGACCCTCTAGCAACAGTCTGCTTTCATCAAGCTGACATAGGTGAATACATTAGATCGGAGGAGGATCTTTTATAAATGTGTTTGCATTATGCCACACACTATAAAAATTCAAAACAAAGAATGTAAACAATTTATTATTAATGTTTGTTAAGCTATGCTAAGGATAAATTTAGTTGGATTGTTATTTTTATAAATTAAATGCAGTTAGGGTAATCACACTTTATTATGGCAATTTAGCTTAGCATGTCCACAATAATGCAAATATACATTTTGTCAACTTATTTTCCATTGTTTTTCAAATTACGTACATTCTTCTTTTTAACTTAAAAATATCCATAAATTATAGATAAGAACCTGAATAAAATCTATAAAACTCGGAAGATAAATGAATGGTTTCATATCCAAGATGCATTTCTTGTATGTGCTAGTTCTATTGCAGCTTTGCAATGCTGCAATTGCTGAAAATATATTCAAAATGATGTACCGGCAATTGACACACGTAAGATTATCTAATTAATATTTGGGGAAAAAAGTTATGGATGGTAATCATTTTCCATAGGATTACGTCGTAGAAACTACGAATGGCAAAGTAGATGGATTATTTGGTGAGACGGAGAAAAAAGTACAATATATTTCGTATAGGGGAATTCCTTACGCTCAGCCGCCTCTTAATGATTTACGTTTTCGCGTAAGATTTCATAATACACATATTTAAATGATCGTAGTATTAAACTCCGGAATTACGCTTCCTATTAGCCACCAGAACCAGCGAAGAATTGGAGCGGAGTATTTAAAGCATACGAAGACGGGAACAAATGTACACAAGGATTCGAACCAATAGTAGGCGAAGAAGATTGTCTCTTTATAAACGTGTACACCACAAACGTAAGTAGATACAATTAGTTTCGCAAGAATAAATCTATCGAACGATTTCTCTTCAAAGTTAAAGAGAGACGGTAAATTACGCCCGGTCTTGGTATGGATATACGGCGGTGGGTTCATTGCCGGCGACTCGTCCTACGAATCCTTTGGACCGGATTACTTCCTTAACGAAGATCTCGTCTTCGTCAGTTTCAATTACCGCTTAGGAATTTTCGGTATGTAATTTTGTTTGATGAAACACCACGCAATTTGCATATTGCCTCCTTTTAAAGGTTTCTTAAGCACGGAAGACCTCGCATCGCCCGGTAACTACGGTCTAAAAGATCAAATATTGGCGTTAAAATGGGTGAAGAACAACATTAAAAACTTTGGTGGCGATCCGGATGCTGTTACGATATTTGGACAGAGCGCCGGATCCGCGTCGGTGGCGTACTTAGTTCAAACGCCATTAACTGCCGGTCTATTTCACCAGGCGATCACCAACAGCGGGAATTCGCTCTGCCTATGGGCGCTGACCCGTAATCCGCGAGAGTATGCGGTGAACATTGCTAGAGCATTATTAATCTTAACAGAAGATTCGAATGCAATCGTTAGCAATCTGCGGAAGATTCCGCGTGACAAATTGCAACGGGTCTCTTATGCTATACAATTGAAGGTGACAATAGAAACGCGCATTTTCAAGCAACACGAGTAACGGAGCAAATTTTTAGGGCTTATCCTTGGACTTCTTGAACGGCTTAGCATTCTCTCCTACGCTTGAACCGCAACATGATGGTGCCGTGCTCACGGGAAATAGTCATCAACTGATTACCGATTATAAGTACAATAACGTCACTCATTTGTCGGGTTTCACGTCGGAAGAGGCCGACGGCTGGCTGGAAACTAGAATATTTGATATACCAGCAAGCGTCCTCGGTGCGCCTCTTATCGTACCCTTCGATGCGGACAATTCGCGATTGGTGCCGATCGCTATGAACGTGAATCGGACGAATAGAAGAAGTCTCGGAAGGAAGATACGCGATTACTATTTCGCTCCGCTCGCGCCAATCACGCTCAGTCCAGGCCAATTTGAAACCGTAAAATCGATGCGTTTCCGCTCAACAAAAGGTATCTAACGAGTATTTCGTTTCAGTTCGTCAGTGACGATCAGTTTGTTAGGCCCGTAAGAGAGTTCGTTCGACTTTATTCGAGGGACGCAAAGGTCTATTATTACAGGTTTTCTTACATAGGCAAACTAGGTTTGGTTAAAGGAGCTAGACGATATTCGAGTCAAGGTATACCGTCGAAATAATTTATCGTTCGACTTTCAATTCATGTACGATCTATTTTATAGGGGTTAGTCATGCGGAAGATACGCATTATCTGTTTAAAAGGAATGACACGGCGCAGGGCGACCCTTACGACTACCATGTTAGGGATCAAATGGTGCGGATGTGGAGTAATTTCGTAAAATACGGGTACGTTTATTTTAACGCGGCTAATGATGTAGGGAACGGATGATTAATTTCTGCTTTCCTTTCAGAAATCCAACGCCCCATGAATCCGAGCTGTTAGCGAACGTAACTTGGCCGGTAACTAGAAGTAATGGAAACGAGACGGACTTTGTGTATTTGGATATTGGACGGACGTTAAAAGTCGGCAAGAATCCGCACCAAAAGGCCATTAATCAATGGCACGTTTGGTATCGGAAATATGGCAATCCTCCGTATACTACCTATTAAAATTATCGGTTTTCAATGTGTTTGTAAAGTTGTTTGTCACTGAAATACATTCGATTTATTCTTGTTACGCATTGAATAGTTTTTGTAGTGTGTAAATACTAGTCAAAGAATGTGAATAACTAAATAACTAAAGAAATGCGAAACTTTCATAATTAATTTGCATGCGAAACCTAAACAAACATTGATGTATTTGCATCATTTATTTTTATTTGCGGAATGTACAATATTACTTAATGGAAATCTACAGCGTAGATGTAAATAATATTTGCATAAAACGTCGCAGTAAGTTTTCCACGAAACGAATAGAACCATTTGCGATGTTTAATGAAAAATTTGGATTAAATGTCGGCCCAAATTCGTTCTTGACGAAGAGAAACGGACAGCGAATTCTAAATATATTTCGAGTGTATTTTTAGTAAGCGGAACCGTGTATTTCGACTAATTTAAAACGCCGCACGCATGAGTCACTTAAAATAATACGAAGGAGGTGGTTCGGAGAGACGTTTCGAGGCCGTGCCGGTTTGGTGTTCGCATAATTAAATTAATTCATTAATCTCATTTATACGCGCAATAGAATAGAAGAGAATTAAGCGCGAGACGGAATTGATTAAATGCCGTCCGAAAATAAATGCGAAATTTGTAATAAACTAACCGATAAGAAATGTAGTGCATGCCATGCGGTCTATTACTGTTGTAGAGATCATCAGAAAGCCGGATGGAAAACGCACAAAGTCGCCTGCAATAAATGTTACAAGGTTAGCTTATCGAATTCTTTCCTTTAACGTCTTTTAATGATTTCTTTTACGACTCAACCATAGATACGCGAGAACGAGATCCTCGGCAGGCATTTAGTGGCGAGCAGGGCGATCAAGAAAGGCGAGATCGTATTGAAAGAGGCACCGATCGTGTGGGGCCCGTCGCAGATGACCCAACCAATTTGCTTGGGCTGCGGCGGTGCGCTCAATGCGAGAAAGTACAAGACGTGCTCGAAATGCGGATGGCCGATGTGCAGCGAGATCTGCGAGAATTCGCCCAGTCACATACCGGAATGTTCGTACACGAGGAATCGCAACGATAAGGTGACGATAACAATAACGCACTCGCGAAACGATCCATCAAGTTTAACCAGTTGCCCATCTTCAGATTGCCATTAGTAATTTCGATATTCCGCATCCCATGTATACGTCGATAATGCCGTTAAGATGTTATTACGTTAAGCAATTCATTCAAGAGAAATGGACGAAGCTGGATAAGTTAGAGTCGCACGATGGGCAACGTAAGCGAAACGGTACGTACGACAAAGACAAAGACGTTGCGGCTTTGATCAAGCGTTTCTACAAGATTCCGCAGCTAGATGAAGAAGCGTTACTTCGCGCGTGCGGAATTATCAATGTAAATTCACGTTTTCGATTCCCGTCACTTTTCAAATTAATAACGATCCATTAAAATTCGACTCTTTAGGTGAACGCTCACGAAGTGCCGCTTTCCGAGCCGTCCTACGTGGCGATTTACGATTTGATATCGTTCTTGGAGCACAATTGCAGCGCGAATTGCTGCAAGAGTTTCACGTCGAATCGCGACATTATAATATCGGCCGGCAGGGATATAGCAAAAGGCGAGCACTTGAGTATCTGCTATACGGATCCGTTGTGGGGCACGTTTAGCCGTAGACAACATTTGTTCCAAACGAAGTTCTTCTGGTGCACGTGTCCGAGGTGTACGGACGTCACGGAGTTTCAAACTTATTTCGATGCATTCAAGTGCCCGAAGAGGTAATATGTCGACGCGAAGTTTCTCAATAGGATCGATCACTTTCATTTTTAGCAAATGTAACGGTCACATGCTTCCGAAGACGTTCCTAATCAGGAACGAGGACGTGAACGATTCGAATTCGAAATGGTACTGTTCGGAATGTAACGGCGATCTTTACACGCATACGGTCGACACGACATTGCAAAAGATCGGCCAGCAATTGGTGCAGATGCCGAAGAAATCCGTCGACGCCTGTAAAAACTTCATCCGGACGAATACGTTTTACTTACACGTCAATCATCATTACATCGTCGACGTAAAATTGGCATTGATTCAGTTATTGGGCCAGGAATACGTTAACGGATTTCCGGTCATCAACGACGAGGACCTAATATTGAAAATCAACTATTGTAAGCAATTAAACGAGCTAACGTCCATATTAACGCCCGGTAAGTGTATTATTTATTAACGAGTAACGGGAACGATTAAAGTATAATTCATTCCAATCTAATGGAAGCCGAGAAACGATTGCGTGGCATTATTTGCTTCGAATTGCACGCATCGCTGGTGGAATTGTCGCGTAGAAATCGGAATGCGTCCCAATCGAAGAACGAAACTTACGACCTATTACTTGTGAGTAGCCGCAAATTCAATCTGAATCGAATGGAATGGTTTTAATATGATTGTGTTTTTAGGAATCTCGAAATTATCTATTAGAAAGCATCGATTTCTTGAAGTACGAGCCTCTCGAATTACCAGAGGGCAGAATGTGTAAACAGGCCAGAGTCAATCTGATGGATTTAGATATGGGTCTGAAAACGATTTGCTTGAATTCCTGAAAGTTTCTGACTGTCCCTCGTGCGTTAATTTATTTATTAACTTTTTGTTGACGCGTTTGTATTAATTGTCCCGAATAATAAATTTTATAATTCGTTAAACATTTTTGTTTATCTTGATGGACTTGCGTCTGCTGTTTAATAATATTTTATTTGTTTAACATTTACAATAATAATACAGATTCTCGTTACAACAAATTTCGTATATATCATTCTGCTTTAAATCTCTCTAAATTATAATTAATAGTTAATATTTTTCTCTTCGCCTCTTTCTCTCATGGGATTTATTTAATAAATATTATTTTATTAAAATCATTGGATATGTATCATACTAAGGTTTTCACTTAGTGTTATCACTGAATTTGTTTTTCTTTAATGATTTTAATTATTTTATTGAATATATTATATATAATTTTTAATGTTAATATCAATAATGATACGTACTATATAGTAATCACAAATATTTTGCTCTATTTAAATGGATATTCAGTAAATTAATGCCTAAACCAGATGGTTAGAAACTATATTAACAAATCCAATAAAAACTTGGACAAATAACTCATGCACGACTGATGAATATAATTAATGCGAGTGAAGCGCAAAATTAATCACATTAACAATTCCTATATGACTAAGAATATTATTAAGTACCTATGGTTTAATGATAATCAATTCAATACTATTCACCATAGGATTCAAACGGAGCGTCTTCGAGCATTCTTGCCTCCGTTATTTATTGATACGTATATAATACACAACAATATATAAATATTTATTCCTCATGGTGTTGTAATTGTCTTTTTGTACAATGACTGATTGGTACTGGACATATTATTATTATAATAATTGTTGATCATGCTATTATTTATTCTTTCGCGTCATTTCTAATCATTTCTTCGTTCCTACTGAAATATGGGAGTGCTGCTTGCCCGAAAATACCCTTTACATGCGTAAACTGATATTCAGAGTATTTTCCAGCGCTTAACAGTGGGTTTAACAAGCAAATATCCTCTTATATTTAATTTTAACAATTATCTTTTTCATATACCATTTCATTTTGTCTTTCTTTTGTGAACAACGTATTTTCTATTCATGTTTAATATCTATACTTACTTATTAACATCGAGTGAAATCTTTTTATATTAAAAATACTTGTTAGTATATGGGATATTAGCGCATTCAGATTGTTACGTGAAATGCGTGTCTTTTAAATGTTTTGTCATTATTTTCATCGTTATATGAATCTTCTGAAGCTTCTGTGCAAGATATGTATAATGCGTGCCGATGATGGTTTCTACCATTAATCATGTAATTACCAATTGTAATTACTTGTTATCTTCGTTTCTGGTTGTTGAATTTTCGTCATCGTCAGGGACGAAGTGTTTTGCTCGTTAATGTTCGCCTAAAAGAAAATAACAACGTCAACAAACCCATAATCAAGTAATGCAAACTGATTGAGTAGCCGAAACGGCACAAAACGCATGCTAATCCTTGTGTACCATCTCATACGTTTCAATACTTACTTCTTACCTGATACCCGGAATATCTTTGTCCGTTATCGTTGGACTGTTGAGCGAACGGATTAGATCCGGGCACACCTAAGCTACCGTCGGCGCTCTGGTACGTTGTCGTCCCGTAACTGTCCTGGGCCAATTCGTGTAATTTCGTACTCGACAATGCTCTCGGTATCGGATTACTCGGCACGCCGTGCGGTGCCAGATGTGACGTCTCCTCGGCCACTTGTCTTGGATCTTCGGTGGTCGGCAAGTCGGAGACGAAACCTTGATCGACGCGATAGAAGTTGATGAATATGAATGCGGCCAAGACCAAGAGACAGATGAGACCGTAGCCGCGGAACGTTAATGTCGAGCCGAACGTCGTGACGAAGATGCCGCCGATTACCGCACCGCAACCGCGTCCCAATCCGTGATGGACACCTTGTAGGATGCCCTGTGCGGACGATCTTAATTGCGGCGGTGTGTTATGGGACAAATAGGAGCAACAGGCGGCCCAGACGGCGGCGTGCGTTATGCCCTGAACAAAAGATACTTGGAATAGAAGCGATACGTAATGCGTTGGTGAAATAAAAATCATTTACCTGCATGAATTCGAACGGTAACACCCACCACGGACTCGATAACCAGGATATGTACAAGAATCTCAACGTGTTTCCGAGCAATCCCAAACATAACACTTTAACGTGTCCCATTTGTCGTATCAAACGGAAACTGAAGAAGTAGGCAAATATTTCTGATACGTGATTGATTACGGAAGCGACACCAAACAATGTCGGTGTTCCGCCGAAATCTTGCAGGTGCCAAAATAGGAACGTGAATATCAAACCGATTCCGAAACCCATGAACCAAGCGACGAATAGGAAGGATGCGCACTTTAAATTCTTAAAATATTGCAATACGGTCACCCATTCTGGCATTTCACGCGTAGTTTGTGCGAATATCTTCGACTACAATCATAAAAGGAAAATCAATTATCTACGAGCGAGAATTCTCATAAAGAAATTCCGCATTCTTAATTTGAAAATTCCGTACAAATTCAGGTCAAGTACACAACAACGAAACGTTAATCATGATTAAAACTCACTTTAGCTTCGGCCGGTTGTTGCTGTTGCTGTGGATTACTGGTCGCAGACGCCCTCGTATCAGCTAAAGACGGTAATTGCAATTGTTCGGCAAGTTGCGCTTGTAATTGATCTTCGTGCGTTAACGGCGGCGGTGCTTTATCTTTAGGCGTCTCTTCCGGCACATCTTCGTATTTGAAATTGATTTGCGTCGCAATAATGAGAGCGGCGCCCATTAAGACCGAAAATGTCGCGAAACAAATGGTATAGTTCTTCTCCTTTTTGTCGGGTTCGCACGGATGATTCGGAAACGCCGTCGAATGATCTAGCGCTATACCCACGAAGAACATCGATAGGCCCCATCCCAAAGAACCGAACATCCTTTGATGACCGTAACGATCGGCATCTTCGCCTAATAACGTTATTACGGCGGAATCGGCCAGTGTGATGGCCGGCGCACTGAAGAATTCGCCGATGATCACCAGTAGTAACAGGAGAAAGAAAGATTTCTGTATGTCTTCCGTGCGATAAACTATGGAGGATATGATTGGTTGGACCCAATTTTCGTGCTCGTTCTTCTGATAATTCGTCGCATAATTAACGTTGATCGGCGATTGACCGGCATGTACTATCGGTTTAGCAGAACGTGGTTGTCTGCTTAAACTTTAACAGGAATTATAAGTTTAAATTAAAAATTTCGCATGGCAATTATTTCGTGACCGCTTACATTGGATAATCGGCAGCGTTCAGCATTCCTTCTTCCGGTGCGGAACGTTTACTAATTATCCTAGTCTGCACTTCCGGCGTAATCAGTTTTGAAGTGCTATTACTATACGTTTGCATACAAGAAGTGACCGGCGGTTGTAACGATCCTAGAGGTACGGTGAACAAGATCCAAGCGGCCAACGAACCCAAGAGCAACAGTTTGCCTTTCCGCCAACGATCCGCTAAAGTGCCCCAAAATGGTGCGGCAAGGAATTCGACGAACGGTCTCGATCCGATTAGGAAACCGCACTGAGTCGCGTTCATGCCCATTTGTTTGAAATAGACGCCCATCAGTGGGAATAGCGAGCCGAAAGCCGAATAGAAACAAAAGTAAAAGCCCTTGACGATTAATAATTCCTGATCGACGGTTCCGAATAACATTTCCAACACATCCGACTTTCCGCGTATCTTATGAGTCGCTTCCTTTGGTTCGGGATAACTAAAAGTTTGCGGTAAAATAAATTTAAACGATCAATTCCGTCTTACATATGGATAAATTTACCTGCTCGGGTCGACTTCACCGAGAGCCTCTGGATCGACGATAGGCCTAATACCTGGCTGCGATTGATATGCACTAGTCTTTTGATAATCATAGTCATTTTCCATTGTAAGGTCTGACTGATATGAGCGATTCTTGTATTGAAAATGATAATAACAACGGTCCTTTCAATTCCTATATATAAACGCGCACACAGTACCGGAGCGGATCGATGTCCGACTACTCATTTGCGGAAACCATTTACAATCGTCGATCAATAATGGCACCATGAATGCCATCTGTGAATTGAGGATACTAGGAAATATTTGCTTATATTTCAATTGAATAAAACATCAATCCGTACACTATTACTTCAGCCTATAATCAAAAGATTATTTGCGAAAAGACAAAGGATTACATTTAATATTTAATAAAAAAGAAACTTATTGTTTAGCTTATCAATATAGAGAAGTATAGATACAAGACAATCCTTAAAATGCGGGACCCTTCTTTTGACTCTCAGTCCAAGCCTTAGCGATGGTTCTCTTCATTTCATCATCTCCTGTCTCATACCTAAAGAATTGGAAATACTAAACTTTACAAACTCTATTTGTATATGTTACATACATGTTCCTCATTATACTCATTATGCCCTCAGATGGATCTGCAGCTTTATCAGTATCTGGAATTACTTTCTTGGCATCACTTGCTTTCTTCTCCACTTCAGTCAGATGAGACCAATTGGTAGATTCTTGTTTTACTGCTGTTATAACAACCATGTCTACAATATAAAAATATGTCTAATGTAAAGTTGTAGATTTATAACTGATGCAGTTATAAATACCTGTCTTAACTTTCCATGTACTCTGTTCTGGATTGATGTCATGTAATAATTTGTTAATTTTAAGTACATAATTTTTATTCTCCAAATTGTTTGCATGCAATTCCAGAGACTTATTGGTGAAGTTACAATAGACATCAAATGGTTGAACTTCATGGACCTTGGATAATGTAACATAAAACTTTACAGATTTCGATGTTTGGTCCCAAGCTACAATATTAAGAAACAACATATTAACATTGATATAAAATATTATATTACATTTGTTTTCCTGACCATAATTGGTTAATTTCACTTCATAGCATCTGTTTGAAGCCACAACTGGTTTGTTGGTAGGCAAGGCACCTGTCGACTTTACTTCTTCCAGTTTGGTAACTTCAGTTATTAACTTCCTCAATTCAATTGAAAGAATATCCTTCACTTTCTGCCTTTTTGCTTGAGAGACCAAATCCTCCAATTCTCTAATATCTTGCTTTAACTAAAAGTTCAATAAGCATAAGTATTGCCAATTAACCCAAAGAATTTGAGTTACCTCAATTATTTTATCAGACATTTTCCTTCTGATAAATGGATGTTCACTGAGTAATTTGCTTTAGTTCTTTTGCAGAAGCTGTCCCTCTCCTATTATCAAAATTTATTGCTGAAATATTTGCTATAACTTTTCCTGGTATATTCTAGAAGAATCCCACTACATCCATGCACTATGTGTATACGATTTCGTATTTGAATAACCTATTCCTTCTCACAATCAGTACTCACCTTTTTCCAGGTCCTTTACTGAAATAAAGTTAGACAACCAATTTTACGCTTCTGACGAAAGTTTAACAACGCAGTAAATATATTTTGTTTATAAAGCACACATTGAAAATAATTTCAATTTTTAGTTATTACTTTCACGATGACTTTAGGTATTGCAAATATTAAACAAAGCAAGAGCAGGTGAGTTGAAATTGTATTGATTCTTATACATAGTACTAATGTTATCCTTTCAGGAAAGAACCAACATATCCTCCACAAGGAGTAAGATGTCAAAAGTGCTTGGAGTATGGACACTGGTCCTACGAATGTAAAGGCAAACGAAAATACTTACACAGATCTTCAAGAACACAACTATTATATAAAAGGATTAAGATTATAGAAGTCAATAAGTATTTGTATTAATCTGAAAGTGAATGTCAATACTAATTGTAATTGCATTTTTAGCCAGTCTACAGTAGAAAACAAACAAAATAAGAATGATGGGGATAATCATAAATCAGACTCCAGTGATTTAGATAGTTCAGATTCAGAGAGCAGTTCCAGCAGTATGAGTAGCAGTTCCAGCAGTACAAGCACAAGTTCCAGCAGCAGCAGTACTAGCACAAGTAGTACTGCTACCAGTACTGATAGTAATAGCAGTGGATAATGTAAGAACTTGAAAAAGTTTCTTTGTAATTTATTCATGCCATAAAAATGAATCCATATTATGACTCTTAAACATGAATTATATTTTGGAATTACAAGTATTTTTTTTAAATAAAATGTTTATTAGAAAAATATTTAAGAACAAAGTTTCAAGGAAAACAATTAATCCTCAGGTATAAGTGTATCTGGCACTGTATGAAGTATAACTTTTCTTTTTGCATCATACACAAAATTATTAGTTTCAAAGATTTTGCTCTCATAAAATGATTTAAAGTCATATATGTCCAATTGTTTGGCCTGTAATTTAACTTGGTTGCATTAATATGGAAGGAATTGACAACAGTTTTGCAACTCACCTTATCTCTAAAATCATCTTCACTGATCTCTATGACTAAAGCACCTGTTCCACTATTGGTGCCGCGAATAAATGTAAGTTGATCCTGCGTTAGTTGACGCAAAACGTAAAATAGCAGTTCGCTATAATCTTTTTTGTAGTTCAAATATTCTTTGAAAGCCTAAAATGAAAAACGATTCGTTTAATTTTGAATGAACATTCCCCGCGCAATACATACTTGTTTCATTGTATTTGTGACACTGTACTTCTGCGTTTCAACAAAACTCTCGAGCATCATTCTTACTGCCATATTAACGTCTTCATCTTGCACCTCCGAGCGCAAATGCATCCTGGCGTGTGCTTCCGACATTCTTATTATACTTTCAACATGTCTGGCAGTAATGGGCAATGCGCCTGTAGCCTATTAATTCATTTAATTAATTATCATTACATTACACATTTCAATCAAACTTACTAAAGACTCTTGCCGAAGTTTACTGTATATGATCGCTACTTTCTCTTGATTCATGTTTTGTAGCTTCGGGTGAACGTTTTCCTTTGCGTAGACAATATATTTTTTGAATAACTCTTGCGGAATCGAAATATTATTTGCCGTTTCTTCCGTTTGAAAATTCTCGTTTTCTTTGTTAATCGGATGATGTCGTATGTGCGAATCAACCACAAATCTAAAGCAGTTTTTATTAATCGACATTCATCGATCAGAAAGAAGTTAATGAAATCGCTTACTTTGCCAAATGCTGATCTTGAACTGGATCTATTTCGTCTTTAACGACGCATAATATATCGAAACGAGAGAGAATTGGATCGGAGAGATTAACGTTTTCGATGAACGTCATACTCGAATCGTATCTTCCCCCTATAGGATTTGCGGCCGCAATAACGGCACATCGTGCCTGTAAACTTGTAACGATGCCCGCTTTCGATATAGAAATTGATTGTTGTTCCATTGCTTCGTGTATCGACGTTCTATCTTGATCATTCATTTTGTCAAATTCGTCGATGAGACAAATACCGCGATCGGCCAGTACAAGAGCTCCAGCTTCCAGAGTCCACTCCTTACTCACCGGATTCCGGTTTACGTAAGCTGTTAAGCCGACAGCACTGGCGCCTTGACCGGTTGTAAATACAGCTCTAGGTGCGATTTTCTCTACAAACTTCAAAAACTGCGACTTGGCTGTACCAGGATCGCCGCACAACAAAACGTTAATGTCGCCTCGAACTTTATGCTTTTGTCCTACAACCAAATGCCATGTTAATAACTCAATAACTTCTAATAAAGTACATTCTGACCTGGATTGATGGGCTCGCCACCAAAGAGAGACAATGCTAAGGCTCTCTTGATGTATTCATGACCATAAATTGATGGTGCTATTGATGCAATAATACGTTCAGAAATGCGCGGATCTTTGGCCATTTTGAGTATCGTGTTTTTGTCGTCGTCGGTTAAAGACTGTACGATATGCTTACAATCTTTAACGTCGAGATGATTCGCGAATATCACCGTGGAAAAAACTGGAAAGCCTTGTTCTGTGTTTAATGAACCATCGTAATTATTCGTGTATATGCCAGTAATATCAATCTCGTCCCCTGGCTTGCACTGATCACATAAATCAGCTAATAATATGCAATCTTTAGATCGGGGCACCCTACCAGCAGGAATGCGTCCCGGCGATTCTTGCAGAGTGATCTTCTGATAATTACGATATATCGTTTGTTCCATGTTGATCTGTAATAATGTTAGATTACTCTATCCAAATAAATTATTTACTAGATAATTATACCATAAAAGGTCCGGTACTTTGACACTCCGGACAAGAGCCAGGTTGAACTTCTCCACTTTGCGTTTGAACAAATGGTCCCAATACAAAACCGCACTTATTACAATCATATTTAACGACAGACAGTTGAGGCAATACTCCCGTCGTAGCAGTCACAACGCCGATTGTCCTCACCAATTGGTTCACGTGCAGTTTCCTGAAATAATGTAAATTAAGAGTTTCCGCTTCATAATGAACAATTAATTTGAATTACCTGAAGGTCCGCAATTCTTCAATGAGCGGTAAATCGGATATTCTTACGTGAACTTCACTGGTAACTCTTTCATAACTAGGGAACATTGATAAAACTATTTCCTTTGCTACACCATCAAATATTTCTAGCATTTGGAACGGGGCTTCTGGTAGGAAATAAGCCAATACATGTTCTTTGCTGGCTAATATTGGAAATTCAACAGTGAAACTTGCCTGTAAGTCAGTTGAGATAATTCCCATACAAGTTCTTGCTTAGTATGTTTACCTTATTGTTTTGACACATTGTTCGAATTCTTTCCTTGTATAAGTAATGGCCCCTGTTGTTGATATATGTTCTTAAGAAATTTTTGAATCTATTCATAATTTCAGTGCGTGGTCCAACCATGCAAACCCATTCTTTAATTGTGTAACCCTTTGTATCCTCCAAGTTCTCAATTGATTCAATCATCTCCATATCTTCTGTTTCACCCATTGCAGCTTTTCCTGCACGACGGCGTTTCTCTCTAGCCCCCTAAAATGTATTTAACTTGTTTAATTATTTAAATAGGAAAAGTATTATTAACACACTTCCTCCTCATCTTCCTTATCATAGAATAATCCCTCATCATCACGCCTAAGTATTCCTTGCTCCCTATCTCTCTTTCGCATAGCTTCTTCAGCCGCTCTCCTCTCAGCAATGTCCATTTGATCAAAGTCTGCCTCATCATCTAAATTTGCTAAATCATATCTATCTAATCCCGGCATAGGTCGATAATCACTACATATGGATGAACAATGATTAAGAAAGTTATAGATTCAAATTTGCTTGTATATTACTCTTCCATATTTTCCCCAAACAATTCTTCACCATCTTCTTCCTCTTCAATTGGATCAGCCTGTGACATTCCTAACAAGTCTCCTTCATCCTCAAATGGTTCGAAATCTTGCACAGGAGACGTCATGGCAGAACGTCCCATTGGGGTAGTTGGAGCCCTAACAGGTGAGGAGTCTCCGTCCATTTTTCTGAAATGTTTATGTTGAAACTAATGCATTCATCATTTAAATATATTCTTACCCCTAATATGGTGCAAACAAGATGAAAATAGAAGTTCTTTCACAAATATTCACAAAGCTTATAATCTTCGAAACTGTTATTGTTGCCAAAGATACTTGCTTCTTTATTCTGTAACAGAAAACGCGCCAAATATACGCGTACAACTTCATTATGGTGGATTCAGAAAGGAAACTAATAGACGGCGGAAATTTTAAATTGATAATTTTATTTTCAACTACGGTCACCTACAGTTTACTTTGCCTTTCCGGGAACTAGTTCATAATCTTTTCGTTCTGGAAACGTTTCGATTCCTTTCACCGACAAACTTTTTTGACCACCTTTTGCATCCACAATTGCAGCATTCTTCTTTTTCATTTGCATTATTGCCAAGTTCTTCATTACTTCTTCTTCAGCTGGAGGTTCCTTTCTGCGACCCCTTAACCATGCTTCCCATTCTGCCGGCAATTCTTGTTCGAAATTATCTTTTTCTACCGGTTCAAACCATCGACTACTTCGCCTTTTACCTGATGCTGGGTCAGGTGGTATTTCATAATATTTGTTCCCCAAATAATCGTTACCTTTGAGTGTCCCAGTAATTTGTCTTGGTTTCAGTGTCTTAATA
Source organism: Hololepta plana (assembly GCA_963695495.1). Taxonomy (NCBI): domain Eukaryota; kingdom Metazoa; phylum Arthropoda; class Insecta; order Coleoptera; family Histeridae; genus Hololepta; species Hololepta plana. The sequence goes on from OY968839.1 coordinate 2,700,571, forward strand.
AAGTTTTGAAATATTATTTTAATTAAATTACGCGATTGTGGTTGACTCATGACAGTTATTTCTGTTTCCAATCAGTTTCATGGATAACCTTCAAAAGGAAGAAGTACATATTGTTATAAGCTTTTTATGATCAAATTCAATTAAAGGATTATATGTATACTTTACTCGTGTGTGCATAGAAGCTATTAATAATATTTATATGATTGAAAGAGTAATTCATCAGATGTAAAAATAAACATTAAAACATTTTATCAACAATTGACGTAACTGTCAATAAAGAAATTTTATTAGATACACCGTTTTGCTCGTTTTTTCTCATAAATCGATCACCAAGCAAAGTAATTGAGGATTTGAGGCCTTTTATTGTGGAAAATCATCATTGTTTGTATATTTTTTATATTTAAACTCAATAATCGTAATGATTAAGTGTTTACTTAGTGAAAGAAAATCGGTTTGCTCTCCTATTTTAGTACACATAATTGGTTTCATTATATCTCTTATTTGAAAATTAATCTAGTTTCCTCGCAAAATCTTTCATTTTCCATTTAAATTGAAAATTTGTTATGATGCGACGTTAGTTGCAAATTATAATCATGACTGTCTTGTGATGTCATTCTCAGGCGTGGCGCTGAATGGTGACTTAGGATTGGTTGTGAGCCAGAGTAAAAATTTTTTGGCATGGCCGAACAGTGTGATTATTTATTTAGAATTTAATTGAATGCGAATATTTTTTAATCGGTAATTAATATTATTGCTATTCGATTTATTTTTGTTACATAAAGGATTGTGTTTATTATTATGAAACGACGATTTGTGTGCAGTGGTTGATAAGCTAATTAAATTAAAATTACGTACGTATCTGTAACATTTATATACCATATTATTTTTGCATACGTTTTGCACGGATCTAAGACAGGTTGTTGGCCATAAACTTGAATCATGAACACCTTTCACTAATCATTAAATATTAATAATAAGTTTGGACAAATAAGCTGATGGAAAAAAAAGTTTTGGTCTTGATAATGTTATCGTTTTCAATAACTTGAGATTTAACACCTCTATCTGTGTTATGTATGATAAATATGCTTACATGACACACATTAATATAAGTACCCACACGAAATATGCAAATTTATATATGTATAATCACAAGATTCCAATAACGATTAGAAATATTTATTGAAAAACAATGTTTGCTGATAACGTATTTGCTATTAGACAATTATGTCCACAGTTTAATTGTATTTCTATTTCTACTTAATTTGCAGGTGATGTAAGCAGCATAAATAGATTAAAGAATTGTAGCTGAAGAATGTGAACAAAGTGCTTGCACGTAGAGTTACTGATATCAATTAACATTAATTATTTTTTAAAATGCGGGAATTGTGAGCTAATTCATAAGACGTTTATTAATAGAGAAGATGTCGTTTTTCAATAACATAAAGAAAGTGCTTCATTTTGGTGGCAATGACGCGAAAAAGAAAAAAGTATATAACAATGTCCGTATGGACTCTGATCCTGAGGAGTTTTGGGACATGATTGGAGAACTGGGCGATGGGGCATATGGTAAAGTCTATAAGGCCCAGCACAAACACACTGGTCAGCTGGCTGCAGCCAAAATGTGTAGACTAGATGGTGAAGATGACTTGTCAGACTTTATGATTGAAATTGATATACTTACTGAGTGCAAACATCAAAATATTGTTGAATTGCATGAGGCCTTCCAAAGGGATCAACAATTATGGATGTTAATTGAGTATTGTGATGGCGGTGCAGTAGATAGTATTATGACTGAACTGGAGAAACCATTAAATGAACCACAGATTGCATATGTGTGCCAAAATATGTGTAAGGGTCTGCAATTCTTGCACAAATCCCACATTATACATCGTGATTTAAAAGCTGGCAACGTCTTATTGACGATGGACGGTGGCGTTAAATTAGGTGAGGAAATTTGTCTAATAATGATTTATAAGGTCATCAAATAAAAAGAAACTAGAAGCAATTCAATTAACTTCCTTAGAAGGTCAATTAAAGGGGTTAACCATTTTTTTAAAAAGAACTGTGACCATTTAAGGAGGGGTTAATAGTTTGGAATTAATTTCAATTTAGCAAATATTTATATAAAAGCAACAACGTTATTGTTATAGTTGGGCTACCAAAGACAGATAACTTATCGGCGCGTTTCCTATTTACTGCGCGATAAAATAATAAAGTGTTAATTTTGTTTTAGCGGATTTTGGGGTTTCGGCTAAAAATAAATGTACTTTGCAAAAGCACGATACATTTATCGGTACACCTTATTGGATGGCCCCGGAAGTCGTACTGTGCGAAACATTTAGAGACAATCCGTACGATTTCAAAGTGGACATATGGTCTATGGGCGTAACACTGATCGAACTTGCCCAAATGGAACCGCCGAATCATGAGATGTCGCCCATGAGAGTGCTGTTGAAGATTCAAAAATCCGATCCACCGAAATTGGAACAACCGTATAAATGGTCGAAAGAATTTAACGATTTCATATTTAAGGCTTTAACTAAAGATCCGCAAAAGAGACCCACCTGTGAGGATTTGTTGAGGCATCCGTTTATTAATTGTACGTTAGACTCGAAACCAATTAAAGATTTATTGGCCGAATATAGAGCAGAAGTGGTCGAGGAGGATGTTACTGATGAAGATGGAGAGGTATTTGCATTTTATAACTTTTGCCATTATCGATATCTAATGCTTATTAACAGCACCTCACCTTTTATGTATTATACATATACTAACTTATCTAAATTTAACAATTTTAATGCGTATTGTAAATGCTTTTCATGCGTAGCGTGGTAGGAAACAAAGAAAAAATAAAGAACTTTATCAAAGAGTTGGTAAGTATTGCAAATGTACTAATTGCAAAAAAAAGGTCAATTCAAAATGCCTTCGCTTTGAATCATTTCACTACTTTCTACATTCTTGTAATCACAATGTTATCATTGCTTATTTGTTATATGCATGCGGCTCTCCGGGCCCCCCTGTCATGCTCACGCAGGTGAGATCATTACATCCACATTATTAACAGTCATTAATTCTGAATCAATTAGATTAATAAGTTAGTAATACGCTTGAAACGTTGTAGGACCACCGATCGTCACAAATGCCGGAAGCCGAAGACGATACTAAATCCGTCCAAAGTAATGAAGTCGAACCTAAAGGTAAATATAAACGAATACACATTCGCACATCTAATTCTAACGCATTTACTTTCTGTAGCTGCCGTCGCCATATCAAAATCATCGCCTGATATTCAAGAATCTAGCCGCAAAAAGCTTAAGAAGGATGATAGCAGTGCCGAAATAAAATTATCTACTGCAGACGATGAAAAGAAAACCGTAATATCATTGAACGACCGCCAGATTTCTTATCTTAATCAGCAAGACTATTGTTTCGTTTTTAGGCGGAGAAGAAGGACGAGATACAACGAAAGACTTCTAGAGACAAAGGACCGGCTCCTCCACCGCCTATACCGTTGCCGCAAGCGGCCGGTAAAGACGATAAAGAGAAAGGTCCGGCTCCGTTGCCGCCAGTACCATTGCCGATATTACCTACTCCACCATCGTCACCGCTCACACCTCCATCGACTCCGCCGTTTCAACTTAAGGTCGACGAATCGAAGAGACGCACGGACGTCGACGTTAAAAAGGAAGAGACGGGCGAATCGTCCAAAGGATCCGTCGACACGCATCCCGACTTGTCGGACGTCGCTTATAATGAGATGTTATCCGAAGTGCAATCGACAGATAACACCGATGAAAGTGTCTTAATCAATAAGCCCGAAGCCGTAACCGTAACTAGTCCCGATCAAAGTCTTAGCTCGATAGTTGTTAATACACAAGAGAAGAAGAATACCTCGACCATTATCATATCGGATGTTTCCGATCCGTCTAATTGTTTGGCATCGAATATAAGTCAGGTACGAATACGATCTTCGTTTTTCAAGTGTAGTTTTAATTGTGATTTTCTTCTTCTTTTAAGGTAACCGTCGTGACCACGCATCCGCCCGTAATCGTTGATAACATGCATAGCGTATCGCGTTCTTCAACGTCACCTATAAACCCAAGCTCGGAAGTGGTCATCGTATCGAACGAAACCAATAAAACGCACGTCAACGAATCATCGGACGACGATTGTTATCCTTCCTTAGATTCGTTAGAATATCCGCCGCCTAGCGAGTTCAGAGACAAACCGTTACAGGCTAAGAAATTGGACGAGAGCGAAGTACTCATAGTGAACTCTTCGAGTTACGTGATTAACGATTCCGGCTTGGACGTGTCCGAAGATAATTCGCGTTTAATCGATACGAGTCACGTGTCGGTGGTGAAGATCGACGAGGAAAACGTGCAGGTCAAAGATTCTGCATCCTTCTACGGCGATAACAACGTTCGCGGGTCGACCAGCGATCTGTCGAATACGTCGTCCAGTAAAGGCGGTAGCGCGAGAAGCGAATGCGGCGACGAAATGAAAGGCACGTCGATCATATTGGACGGTACCGCGAACGAGCTGAACGATTCGAAAGCGAAGATTAACGGCCAAATTGTTCATTCGTTCAGTCGCGACGATCTGTACAAGAAGAATAGTCTCAACGGTAAAATGTATCCGGATAGTTTCGAATCTGCCATATCCGATTCTCGGTCGCACAGCGACAGTGGTTCGGTAAGAAGTAGCGATTCGCATGGACGTAGGCCGATTTCCGGAGCCAGTAAGAGTATAGAGCAATCCGATGTCGAAAGTGTGTCTATTGCTAGTCATGATAGTAAGGGAACTACTAGGAGCGAACGTCTCTCGGAGTCTGGCGAGCACGAGGACGAAGTCGTCGTCTTGCGAAAGAAGGAGCCGACGGCCAGACAAAAGGAGGAGGCCTCGATTAGATTGTTGAATCGAAAAACTCGTAAACGTACGCGAAAGTTCTACATCGACGGCGTTCCAATTACGACGACAACCAGCAAAGTCATTTACGGCGACGACGACGAATTGACGTGTAATCCGCACGCCGACCGTAAACAAGAGTTGAGAGAACTAAAGTATTTGCAGAAGCAAGAACAGAAGCAGTTCCAAGAGTTGGGCGTGAAGGAGCGCGTCGCGGAAGACCAACAGGAGCGTAAATTTGAACAGGAGAAGCTTCAATTGGAGCGTACGTTCGAGGCAGATTTGGAAACGCTGAGCCGACAGCAACGCGTACAGATCGAAAGAGCGGAAGCGCAACAGGACGCCGATTTGCGCGCGGCTTCGAAACGGATCCGTGGCGAACAGGAGCGCGAATTGAAACAATTCCGCGATGGACTCAAACAAGAGTTGCGATTGCTTAAAGCGGAAATCGATCGATTACCAAAGGAGCATCGCAAGAACGAGTTCAAAACTAGAAAAGAGAAATTAGATGCGGAACATTTGGAAAAGGAGAAAGTGTTCTTGGAGAAGTTGAACGAAACGCACGAAACTTCGTTGAAACGACTGAGCGATTCGCATAGGGAAAAGATAGCGCTGATGGAGCGACAGTTCTTACAGCAGAAACAACAGTTAACGAGGACGCGGGAAGCCGCTCTTTGGGAAATCGAAGAGAAACAGATACACGAGAAACATCAATTGATGAAGAGACAATTAAAAGACATATTCTTTTTGCAGCGTCATCAAATCTTGATTAGGCACGACAAGGAAATGGAACAAGTCAAGAAGCGAGCATCCAGAAAGGAGGAAGAGTTACTGAAGAAGCAAGCGATCGAAAGGCGTTCGTTACCGAAGCGTATAAGGAACGAGATGAAGGCAAGAGAGCTCATGTTCCGCGAATCGATGAGGATATCGATATCCGGTACAACGGATCCCGAAATGGAAAAGAATAAGTTTAAAGAGGCAAGTGACATGGAATTACTTAAATCATTTGTAAGATAAATCGTAATCGCGCTATTTTATTTCTTCTTGCAGTTTCAAGAGAACGAAAAGAAGCGCTATCAAGCGGAACAACAACGATTCGACTTGAAGCATAAGCGTCAATTAGAAGAATTGCGCGCGATGAGTGAGTCGACGATTAAAGAGTTGGAGCAATTGCAAAACGAGAAGCGTAAAATGCTGATGGAGCACGAAACTATGAAACTGAAGCAACGGGATGAGGCGTTCCAACAAGAATTGAAAGAGTGGAAAGCACGATTGAAGCCACGGAAGCAGGTACCCAAATTCGATCGTTTAACTATCGAGAAAACGATATTTGATGTAAATAGTTGTGGGAAGTAGAAAGCCTATAGCATTTGCGGTGATTTCTTATAATTAACAAAAAAAGCATTCTAGTTCCTAATAATTAATTGAACTAATTTAATTCGCACGATGTCTATATTATGTATAGTTTTTTAACGATTAATTTTAAACTTACTAACAAACTCATTATTATAGAAACTAGAAGAGAAGCTTCGCGATGAATATTTCTCGCTGAGATATTACAAACTGCTGCCTAAAATGGAACTGCCTGATTTAGGAGAAACGTCGACAGATTATGAATCATCATCATCAACCTCTCATCATCCCTCATCGTCGACACCTTCAACTCCAATCAATCCCGAGAATCCTCGTATCAGTTGGGGACACCAAAGGTCATGGAGCACTAGCATATTGGCCCACGAAAAACCCAAAAGTTTCCTATTAAACGTCACCGATAACACGCGGAATCCCGATTCGGCCGCATAATTCCTCCGTTGATTAATATGCGTTTACGCTGTTTTCCTTATCTGTAGTAAATCTATTTTGCCAATCAATGCAATCTAACCAAATTAACATACTTTTCTTAAATCTGTAAATACTCACTAAATCTATTTAACTATATATATATTACAAGTCCAACCTTTTCTTCTTCTTTTGATTGATTGATGTTCTGGTATCCTTGCTATGTATTATTCATTACAAGGTTTGTTTAATTAATGTATATTTTATCTATTACTTGCGTCGTTGCAATTAACTTGATGAATCGTGAAAGAAAGTAGTCTCTACAAATGAACGTCAATTAATTCGAATTGAGTATTTTCTTTCATCGATTGATTTTTGGTTAACAGTGTTGCACTAACGTATTCGACGACGATTTATTTTCGGATGTCGTCTGATGTAAATTCTTTCTAAATTAAATTACAGAAATTAGAAGAAATTTTCGCTCAGCAGTTAGAAGAGCAAGAAAGGCTGTACGGTCCAGTGTCACCATTAATACTGCCATGCGATTTACAAGAATTTAGCGGAGAAGGTGGTAATAATACGAATAAAGTTGCTGGCGTGGGTTCGACAAGAAGCAGTTTATCATCAGTGTCCGAAGGATAATCATGTATAATAATGATAGTATAGAAAAGTCTTTTTATTACGAATAATAATAATAAAAGATATAATATGAATCAATTGCATATTGTCCATATTTTTCTCTATTCGGTGTATATAAAGGACGTACAAGAAAAACAGACTGAATTTAATTAATTGAACGAATGTTTAAAAGGTAAAATAGTTTAATTAATTAAGATTAAGTTTTACCCGTTTTTTTATATATTAAGGTATATGAATTAAAGCTAAATATATTGTATTGCCATCGTTTATGGAAACTTTTGCCTTAGATGAAACGAGTGAATCTTGCTTTCCTTTTTTTTGTAATTAACATCTCTTATTGTATATATATATATGGTTAAATTTAAATTATTATTTAAATGTTCTCTTCTTGTTCACATAATTGTATAACGGTCCTTTTACTCTTCCCTACTTATTGAAAAAAACTACTTATGAAAGGGTTGTGCTAAATTTATAATGATAAATTGTTCACATAGGAAATTAAACAAATTTCTAACATGTTTGGCATAATTTTAAATAGGAATAGACTAATGTTCTGAATTTATTGCATAATAAAATTATCAACTCATTCTTCAATCCAGTACAGGCATTTGAATTATTTTCAACTTAATTTTTAATCCCTCAGGTTTATCTTCTCATTTATATATTATTTTGTTGTTATTTTGTTCCGAATTCATTTTTGTTGCAGTTATGTTTATTTGTAAAATAATTACTCGAATTTTGTTCTTTCAGCATGGAAATACTTTCCATTGATTAGCTTTATTAATTATTCGTATATAAAACTCTTAAATCCAAACATTCTAATTTAAGCTTATACAAGGTTTTCTCGTAAGTTGCTAACTTGATTAGTAAACATAAGGCAAAGAAAGTTGTACATATAGTTAACATTATTATTATTTTATAATACTAACATTAAAGGAAAATAATCGTAATCCTGCCTTTTTTATTTTCAAAAGTAGGATGATTTTATATCTTATCGTCTCATCAATATAAAAATAAATAAAAAACTATTCTACAGGAAAAGAAAGCGATTTTCTTCCATCGTTCCGTGTTGTGTAATAACTCCTTAATTAATCCAGATTTAGTTTACCAACAATTTATTGAAGTTTTTTTGTAGGAAGTAATACCAAAAGGCTCCAATCATACGCCGAGGAGAAAATGTTCGGAATTTTTGAAAAACAGATTTGCTAGTTCGTTATGTGGAAAATCTGAGGAGTCGTGTAAGTGCTTTCAATTTTAAGAAACACAGATCCGTTTTCGTCGAGATCAATTAATAACAACAATCCAAGAAACTATTTTATGATGTTACAGCAGCAGTTACTTATCTAAGTAATTATTATCTTGTCTAATTACGAATGAGTAATTTGAAACCTTGAATTTTTAATGATTGCAAATTGGGATTTTGAAAAGCGTTTATTACCGTTTTTTTAATATTTAGCAGAGCAAATTATTTTGTTTATATACGCTCATAAATTTATATTATTATAATCATGAAACACACAAATTTACTTTAACAAACAATGGACCATTATTAATATTGAAATTTATCTTGACAAAATTAATTAATTACTGGTATGATAAATAACTAATTTTTAACTGTTTGCTTTTGTTAAAATTTTCCAAATATTTGCGAAAGCCGTTGGGCAACACTTTCAAGTTCTATTTGATAAGGAATTAATTAACAGTCTCTTTTTAATCCAACTTTCTGACTCGAAAAGGTCACCGATACTTTGCTACGAAAAAGAAACGAGATAAATTATAATCGTGCGTTCACACGTACTTTTAGCAACGATTTTGTGCGAATAAAGAAAGAGGTTTCTTAATATTAATAGTTTTCATTTTAGAGGAAAACCTGCGACTTCAACGACGAATATGAATGATTACGAGTTTGTGTGAATTGGAATCTAATTAGAAGGAGTGAGGAAACGAGATTGCAGATGGAAACAAGTGTTTTATGCGAATCTACAGAATGACTCATTAAAACGCAACAGTGTGTGTTAAGTGGTACTAATTAATATACGTGCAATCTGTTCTTTTCTTCAGCATTATTATTATACATAACAGTAACGATTATAATAGATAGAATATACAATAACATCGACGGTAGAGTGGTGAGACGAAGTGAAATAAACTTCGCTCCTCGATATTTATTTAGATGCCGCACAAATCTAATTCATTCAGTCGGCAATTTAATGAGGAGGGAACAGAATCCGTGTGCTTGTGAGTGTACCGTCGACGTAACAATAACAACAATAAAAGCGAATAATCCGCGTATAGAGGAATACGGTAAATCGCTGTTTGTAGAATTGTTTATGCGAAAACGACCGTAAATCCTCGCTCGGTTCGACCGCAGTTTCGTCGTCGATCTCGCTCTTATTTCGTCGAATCCAAATTTGATTCATGCAAATTAAATGTTAATTGGTTTATTATATTCTTTCGATGTGCACGACGTAGAACGTGAAATGTGTCGTTCTGAAAACGCGTCCTTTTGATTCAACGTTCCGATTCAATTCGGTCAACTGTTACAACGTTTCAAAAGAAGCAGCAACAAAGAAAGAATAGAATTAATCAAAAAAAGACATGATCCGGTATCTAAAGATTGTAATCTTACTGAACGTGCCGTACATAATATGGAGTTACAGTGTGCGATTAGATGGTGAGTGAAACGATAATAATTGCTCGCATTTAATTTCGTAAATTCGCAATGAAACTGGGAAACGTTTATTATCATCTCCGGGTTGTAATTTTGCATTTTCAGATACGCTAGATATAAAGAAATGTGGAAGTGTACATTTAACGGTGTCAGCGCAAAAAGAAACGTACTTAGAACTAAATTGGGTAACGAAATGCAGTCATCCGAACGACGTAAAGCCAGATTATATAGCTCTTTACGATTCGGATCCACGCGAACGACACGTAAGTTTTCCTTCGTTTTTCCGCCGTCGCTTTTAATGCTCCGCAATAAATCCTGCAAGCAATTCATTTACGAAACGGCAAATAATTACGTTTAAACAGTAAACTTTTCTAAAAATCCGCCTCGAAAGTAACTTTATGCGAGAACAAACAAAAAGATTTATTATTCGTACAATGTGACTGATTTCTCGATGATGTTGATGATGAATAGGAAGTGCCGCGGCCGAAGGAGAAAATACGGGTAAACGATCATCCGAGCGGCAACTATCGCACGAACGTCCGATTCGGCCATCCGTTTTTGCCGGGGAACTGGGAGTACAGGGAGAATCTGACGCGGACGGACGCCGGGCCGCAGTGTTTCCCGTATTGGATCGTTTCGCTGAAGGGCGACGATTGGATTATAGACGCACGATGTCTTAGCATACAACCGACGTGGATGAACGATAATAGGTATATTAGGAAAGGTATTTGTATTGTATGTACGTAGTAATTGCATTACAATTGAACAATTGTGAATCGATTGAAAAGTTTCGTCAGTTCTTTACAATTCATCCGTGCTAATGATCGTGCGATTTATGTGTGTGCGTGTGCTTTCAGAGATAGATTGGGTCAGCAGAGGATCGGCGACCTGATGATACCCGGCACGCACAATTCCGGCTCGTATTCGATGATGAAGCTGTTTTTGGAGAGCTTCATCTTGAACCAGGACAGGGATTTATGGACGCAGCTAGTGTTCGGTATCAGATACTTCGACTTTCGCATCGGCTATTACGAGAACGACGGGTAACGTTTCGCGTTCGGATTTATTATAAAAAAAAATCCTCATTTCAGTTTTTCTTCCCGCTTCTCTCCGATAGTTTTTACATAAATCACGATTTGGTTCGCATACAGCGATTGGTACCGTTGTTACAGCAGATACGGAAGTTCGTTTATTTGGCCCCGAAAGAGATAATCATCCTCGATTTCCATCGCTTTCCGTATCCGTCTACCGATTTCGATTTGAAGCTGCACGAGAGTCTCTATCAAATCGTGCGCCAGGAATTGGGCTCGATCATTCTGCCGCCGAGCGGATTGCAGGCGGGCAAGGGGCCAACGTTGAACGAGATTTGGCAGCAAAACAAGAACGTCATCATATGTTATGGTCAAATTGAGGTGGCCAGAGGTATCGATCGAAATCGCGATTACATTCATCGAAGATGAATCTCTTTCTTTGTCGCGCTTAATTTCAGCTAAACCGTTGTATTGGAATCCGCTGCGTCAGTACTGGGGCAACAAGAGCAAGGTGAAGGACTTGAGGACGTTCGTCGAGCAGACGATCGGGTCGCACTCGAATTTCCTTAATCCGATGTGGGCCATAATGGCCGAATTGACCCCGCAACCCCTTGATTATATATTTAGAACCAACAATTTGAGGAAATTAGCGGATGCAGTCAATAAACACGTCACCGTCTGGTTCAGGGACAATTGGCATAACGACGCGAACATTATCGCTTCGGATTATTTTCTTGGTAACGATATCATAAACGTCGCGATACAAATTAATAAGAACAGAACGAAACAAGTCTGAAGATGATGATGTTGATGGTTATAATGATTGTAAGTGATTTAATTTTATTATTGTATAACAAGTAACGAATCTAAATTAGAGAATATACCAAGAAAAAAGAATATATGCTTACAAATCAAATTAATGTTTTGCAATGAAATTGTTGTTTAATTGAAGTTTAACAACCGCTCGAGAAATTGCAATGGAAGCAACGTTCTATTAAAACGCCGCATTTTCGGTGGATGCGCCGGGCATTGCGAACATTCTCGTTCGCTTTAAATTCCACATTTTGAATGTTAATTTTTCTTTGATCATTTGCATAATTAAAACGAACTGCTAATGACTCTCAGACGACTACAGAAATGAAAAACAAACTTCGGATTAAAGTTTTCTCTTTTTTAAATCAATAATAATAAAAATATAAACAGATTATTTTTTCTTCAGGTAACCTAAATAATATAAATTATTATTTTTTTCAATAAACGCTAATTAATAATAGTAAATGTACAATTGAGGTAGTATACTTCAGTCCCTTTCAATTTTTAAATTGTGAAAAAGAATCTTTGGATCAAATTCTTTGAAGATTTTTTTCCCAAAACAAATGTTCGTCGGTCGTCCTTTGTCAAATTTCCTCCTAGTTTTTCGCCCCCGTCTGCCCCGCTAATTAATAGACTATTTACAAAAAGACGTATACAATAAATAATAATATTCTAAGTACTGAGATAATAAATAATTAGTTACCTATCCTAACAATTCAATTTGTACAGTCGATCTATTTACAATCGCGTTTTCGATCATTGGAATTTGTAAAGCATTGATTTGGACAAAATCCCATATTCCCTTCGTCTCGTTCGCATTTCTTTGGGGGAGAATTTCCTTCTTCCAGCCCTTTTCAATTCGTGTGCTGCGTCAACAGATTGAGCAGTTCGCCGTGATCCATGTTATTCAACGTCGCCATATCGATGCCCAACGCTTTCGCCACGCTCTGCATGTCCAAACCGAACGACTTCAGCAGCTCGATAAAGTCCATCTCCTCGCCGGTGACCGGATTGTGCAGTTTCGGGCACGAGTGATTGCACTGCGGCCAACTGCACCGCTCCAATCGTCGATGCGAGCAATCGCTCGAGAACGCCTTCCGCTGCGCCTTCAGCAGCGATCGTTGCGGTCGCGGACGTTCCGTCGTCGTCGTGCCGTTACGATTGCCGGCGGTACGATTCCTGAGTCGCAAGTGCCGCTCGTTTTTCTCGACGACGACAACGTTGTTACCATTGTTCTTGCCCCGCTTCTTCTTGCCGTTCTTCTTTCTGCGCCGCCGCTCGCCCGTTGTTAACGGCACGTCCGTGAGGACGATCTCCTCGAAACCGTTCTTGTTCTTCTTCACGTGATTCCGACACAAACGCTTCGTTTTCCGCTTCGTCTGCTGCTTACGATTATTGCTCGAATTGTCGTTGACCGTCGCGTTGTTCTTGTTGTTCCGATACTTTCGTCGCGCTATCTTAATCGGCAATTGTTCCCAGCAGTGGAGGGCCTCCGGCAACGACATGTCGTCGATCTTCACGCTCTTCCAATCGTTCGTCAAGACGGAATGCGAGATGCACGACGGCGCGAACACGGCGGAGACGTTCTCGAAACTGTGCCGCAACGCGTCGCCCATCTTGTGAATGTAGTCCCACTGCTGTTTGGTGACCGGCGGCCCGACGTTGTCGGCGTCCATTTGCGCCTCGTCGAAGAGCCATTGGAACACGAACAGCGGACCTGCGGCAAACGAAAGACAATTGGCAATGCGATTCAATAGCGCGCAAAATCGTCGTACTCTTCAGCGTGTTGTAGATGCGATAGCCGAAGTAGCAACGCCACGGCTCCTCGTGGTACTTCTGTCTGCACCGCTTCGGCACCTGACCGTGCCAATAGTCGATACCTTTCCGGATCGCGTCGACGGCCGGCTTGCCGCTCGGCGCGTACGGAACGCGATCGAGGAACCAGCCGGAGTCGGTGACGCCGCGCAACGCGATGTGTTTCAACGCGAGCCGTTCGTGCAGCAGCTCCTTGATCGCGTCCAAGTTGATCATGACGCCGGTGCCGCCCGCGCTGCTCCCGGCCACCGTCAGGTGCGTGCTGTTCTCCAAACCCAACGGCACCAGGTCGCGCACCACCTGTCGGACGATCGACGCGCCCATGAAACTGAACATTTCGTTGTCGCGCGACGACCGCGTGCCGCTCCACGAGTCGCTCGTGCAGTACGGCACGAACACGTGATTCGCGTTGTACCAATACGGGTTGTCCTTCTCGTTCGCGGAGAGAATGCCGCCGACTGGAAGAACGGATCGGGATTAGTTGTCGTCGTTCGAACGGGGGGCGATCATTATCGGCTCGCATTCGACTTACCCAATCTCGTCTCGGGCCAATGCGACGACGTCATGTAGTGCCGCTGCTTTATCCATCTGTTCCGGCAACTGTGGTGGTCGTAGCAGTACCAGCCGCCCTCCAAGAATATGATCCATTTCTTGCTCGATCGCGACTTCCGCAAATAGAATCTGCAATTTGTTTCCCATTTGTTGCCATCGATTTTCCTCAATAAACGTGCCACGCTTTCGACGAGTCTTACCCCGCTTGCGATCCGTCGTTGCACGTGATCGTTCGATTCGAGAGGAAGACCTTCTTCAGGAACCGCGTCTCTTCGTTCGGCATGCGATTGTTGTTGTTGTTGCCGTTGACGGTCTCGACGATCCTCTGGATGGCGTTCGTATTGATCGGCGTGCGGTTGCCCTGGTCGTCGTCGTCGTCTTCGAAACCGATCGGTAGCGCCACGGTGAGGCCCAGCCACACGATCAAGAACTGCAAGAAGAAAGAGGAGCGTCGAAGAAACGGTGATAAACAAGCGGAAACGACCGATGTTATTAAAGGTGATGCTAAATTACCTCGTTACGGTACCGAACGCTCACGTAATAATAATAATAATAATAAGATTACCTTCCTTTTTCTCGTGCTTTACAAAAAGAGGAATCGACGTGTTATTATTGTGATTAGAGCAAGAGATCGGATTAATGATGACGGTGACCGCGCGAGGGGACGAAGAGGTCGGCGGCAGATGTAGTAGGAAGTAGACAATTACGTCTAATTGTAAATGTTAACTAGTTATTGGCGGCATCGACTAAAAGGATTTATTATTATATTTGTTGTTGAATGTAAGCGATAGAACGAACGCACGAGAGAGAGAGAGAGACGGAAGGAGAGAGAATCTCTCTCTCTTCGGTTTTGTTGCGGTTATTAGTAAAGATGTTTTGGTTCGTATTAAATCAAATGATTTTCCTCTTTCTTCCTTTTTTTGTTATTAATTCTCTTTGATTCTCTTCATCTGCGACGCCGCTCTCTCCTCCACTTCATCCTTTGCTTTATATTATAACATAACATTCTTCTTATTATTTATATCTCGTTTTACTCTTCTTTATACTCACTTCGATAAACACGCGAGTGCTTAGTGGTAAGTAGTAGTAGTGATGATGATGATAATGCTGCTGCTTGCTGCTGCTGATGATGATGGTAGTAGTGGTAAGTAGTAGTAGTGAGTCGTACGTACGTACAAAAGATCAAAAGAATTATACCGCTCTTTAATAACAATTTTTTCTCTCTTCTCGTTTTTCCTTCTTATTATTCTCCTTCTGCTTGGTTTCTTTATTTCATTCTGTCCGTTTTATTTTTCTGCATCGTTTCTACGTTTTGTTGAACGTAACGTAATCATAATAAGAACGACGACGACGACGATGATGATGATAATAATGGCAATTATAGAATAAATTAATTAACAACAATAAATTAATTTGTACGTAGTTGCGTACGGCGGAGTAAGATTTCGTTTTTAAATGCAATTAATTTGTATCTAAATTACGACTTTATAAATAAATTCTTCCCGTTTGCTTTTCTCTTATTTCGCTTTATCGGTAATGGACCGAATCAAATAGCACGCAGATAAAGAACGAGGAGATGGATGTAATCGAAGAGGAGGAAAAAACCGTGCGAAGCGACTTTGACACCATTAACGCGACCAAACCGTCGAAGATTCCGTTTCTCTCTCTCTGCAACTATTGTCCGATCGCATTCTAACGAGGCGAAAATAAATCTTAGAAGAAGCGAAGTGGGCAAAGATTAATCATCGATCCGCGTTCTTCGCTGCCGGTTCGTGCGGCGGCAAACGGAAAGACGCGGCGACGGAGAGAGAACGTACGTCGGTTAAGGGGGGCCCCAGGTGTTTTCTCTGTCGGAGCATCCCCACTCGAGAAGAACGACGCGAAGAGGAGGCAAAAAAAAAACGAGGCAGAGAAAGAAAGACACCGACAGTAGCGGATAATAAGAGAGTTAGCGGATTCCTTTGATGTAGCCGACATTCACCTACACTGTTTTTAAATTAAATTACTCATTTTTCCCCTCTTCTTCCAACTACTATTATTGCTTTCTTTTTTATCCACCGGCGCGTATTATCTCAAATTCGCTTCGAGTGATGCACATATATCACGTCGGTAACAAACGAAAACGGTGAAGTCACTCTTTAAAGAACAACGACAAGACGAAGGAAACATACCAATTAAGGATATCATCATCATCGTCGTCGTCGGCCACAACGAATTTCAGTCCTAATGATATATTATGCAGAAAACGTAAATCTCGATTGATTATAACGAAGAAAGTCATCGATTTCCGTTTATTAAAATCCCACCCTTCATCCATGGCGATGGTCGCGAGCAATTGAGAGGAAGAGGCCGGCGAATAAGAGAAAACGCGGATCGAAAGAGAGCGCCGCGCACGAGGAAAAACGAAGAGGATTTTATATGACGGAACCCCATGCTGTGCAAAGAACGCATATACAACAACAACAACAACGACGTGCATAATATTATTTCTTTGCCCCGTCGTACGTCTCGTATGAACGCGTACGAGAACTGATATATGCCGATCTCCGTACGGAATATAATAATAATAAAGGGAGATGAGTCGGTTCCTTTCAACTTGGCATCGAGTCGAAGGGGGGCCCACCGGTTAGTTAATTTATTAACGATCAAAAAGACTAGACGACTCTTCTGCTTCGTCTCGATCTCCTGCGTCTTTTTTTTTCGATCTCCTGTGTGTGTGTGTGTGTTTTTTCTTTAGCTGTTGCTGCTTCTTCCACTTTACGTTATTACGTAACAATGGCGGTAATTTTATGGCCACTTTAAAATATTTCGATCCTTCGTCCCTTTGAATCGCCTCCTCTCCTCTCCGCGCCATCGCCACTCTTCTATTCTAATGTAACGGTTGCGAGCGTTTAGCCGAACCAGTCGTAAAATCTAGTTAATTTACGAGGAGGGTTAATCTTACCACTTAATTATTACACACGATGTTAGGAGGCACGCAGCCCAATAAAACCCTCTTTTGCCTCGATATATTTAATTTGCCATCATCGTCATCATCTCGTTTTGTTCTTTTTCAACGACGACCTTTAACGATTGGTCTTCGCAGCCGTTAACATCGAACTGGGTCATAAAGATACGACGAAATGAACGAGAAGAAAAATTAAATAAGGTTTTATCGTAAACCTCCCCCGTTTAATTCGTTAGCCACTTTTGTGTTTTCAACACCGGAACATGGGTCATCATCAAAAATGGACTTTTTGTGTGTGCGCCAATGCCGCATCAATTATCGATAAACGTTGATAATGTTTGTGCTCGTTTAAAAAAAGAATTGATATCGTTAAGCGAGAACAATCGATTCATCAAAAGAGAGAGAGAGCGAGAGCGCGCAGTTATTGAAATTTGCGATCATCTAATTAAAATTAATGATCGCCGATTGAATTCTGTTCGTGTACTTTTTTAACGCCATCATCAGCAACAACAATTTACAATTTTCGTCCGACTTGTTTCTCGTTGTTGTTGTTGCATTATTATTACCGATGTTAAATCCTCTTGGGCAAGCGATTATTGTTAGCGTGCCGTCCTTTGATCTTTGCAATTAGCACACACAGATACGGCTTCGTGCTCGTGCAGTAGCAAAAGAGATCGAATGGAATCGCATTCGGTCGGTCTTCCTATAAACACAACTCATCTCGATTCATTTACACTCGGTACCTTCTTCTTCCTCGTCTTCTTGTCGTTGTTGTTGTTGTCGTCCGTCCTCATCTCGTTCACCTCTCGAGGTACGACACAAAGAGCGACGCCGACATTAATGTGGAAGAAGACGACAAACGTCGCGTCTCTTTCGAAAATGTAATACCATTACAGAACGACCGCGACGGTTTTCCAACATCGGACGCGTTTGAAGTTGCGTCTCTTTAGAGAAAAAACGAATGGCGCGACGACGGCGAAAGAATCCCTTTCATGTGAACGGGAATAGCGCACACGCACGATTACATTAATATTTCGCCGTTGTTCGGCGTAGAAAAAGATACGAAACGCGATGCGAGATGCGAGGAGGAACGCCAAAAATAAACGCGGCCGGTAATTGCATCGCGAGAATCGCTTCCTACGCCGCAACAGTTCAATCGCTTAATACGATCGAACGACAAACGAGGAGGACGTTGGAGGATTCGATTGAAGATTATTCGACGGAAACGCTTGGAGAGTACGAAAGAAAGCGATAATAATAATCGGGCGGGAAGTAGAGTGGAGAAATAGAATTAACAATGCAGAGAAACGCTCGACTTAAGAGGGATTTGTTGCTGTTGTTGTTCGTAACGGACGGACGGTGACGACGAAGAAGACGTGTGACCCGCCGTTCGGTATTATTATTATACACGATCAGCTGACGGCTACCGGTTTTTATTTAACATCGGCAAGAGATGAAAGCCGACGGAGAACAGGGATCCTTCGTGGGTATCGCCCACTGGAAGAAAAAGAAGCGGCAGCGGCACCCGCCTTTCGATAAATCGGCACGTCGAATTATTTTCTCGTCCTTTTTTCATCCCCCCCCCCCCCCCCCCCCCTCTTCGTCCGCCGCGTCTCGCTCTTAATCGCCCGATCCTTATGGAGCATTAATTTTCAGTTGTTGAGCTTTCTGCTTTTGCTGTTACGTTTTCTTTCCTTTTAGCGGATTCGTTAGATGCGAACGAGACGGTTTTATGGATGACCGATGATGTCCAATAAAGAGATTATTAAAGGTCGGTAATTCCGTCTAATCGTTGTCGGAGTCGTTGTTTCTCTTCTTTAAATGGACCGTATTCCGAGTGTGTTGTGTGTGCGCGTTTCTTCTTGAAAGGATCGATAAAATGACTTTTTATCCATCTCTTAAATTCTCATAGAAATTTTTTTCAAAGAGATGCCGACACATTCATTTCTCCTCCTCGTTCCTCTTCGCCACCACCTCGACATCATCATCATCATCTCGCTCTCCTCTGCCGTACCTTTATTATTAGGATTCCTCACAATACCTTCTTTTATATTATTATTACTCCAGCCGAAGATCAATCTTCGTTTATGTGGTTTATCCGTTCATCAAAATGCATTTCAATAAACGATCTGTTTCGGTCGGAGAAACGAAATTTGCAGATGTTTTTGACGCATCTAATTTTCACAATAACCCATCGCCGAAAACCTTTCATTCTCCTCATTTGCCCTTTTGTTTCGCGCGAGTTCTTCAACTTCCCAAGGAAATAAAGTAAAACTTTGCACTTCCTGCAGGAAACCTAACTGGTAGAAACGGAATAGAAAAGTTGTCGTGGATGAAAAATACAAAAGCTATGAAAGAATGAACAAAAGAAAAAGGAAACCTAAAGAAAGAAGAAAACTTTTTGTAGTAGCCTTTTTGGACGACGATCAAAGAACACAAAACTTCATTCATTAAAATCTTGTTGAGATACGAAGTAGAAAAAGTAACTTCTACAAGTTATTAAAGATGCAGGATGAAATTTCACGAGCAACACAACGGTTCTTGTTTTTTTTTGCGTAATAATAAAGAGATTAGACGAAGGAGAATTTCATAAACAACCGTTTAAATTATAGAAGCAAAAAGAAATTCAATAATAAAAAAAATGTACGGATGGAAGAAATTGGCGAATTTGTAAAGCAAAATTCCATTTGACGATCGCGAATGATGATGATGATGGCGCAAATAAAAGAGGCATAAACAAACAGAAAAAAGAGACGAAGAAGAATACTCGCGTATGTCGAAGAATGCGGAGCACGTGCTCAACTTTTGTTTGTTTACAATACAGCAGCGGTAGCAAGCGAGCGAGCAAGCAGCAGGTCGTTGTTGTGGAAGAGCGTTTCGTCCTTTTGTAACTCTTCTCGTTCTTTAAACAATTCTTCTCTTCGAAAGACCAAAGGAATGAGAATGATTATTGCAATCAAACATCTTTCATCGTGAGTCCGGTTTCCTCTTGTAATTCAATTTTTATTTTGCACGACGATGATGATGATGGCGCGAAAGATAAGCGAATTAAAACAACCGAAACCTCATTAAACCAGCATCGATTGCGATTAATTTGTTAGAAAGAAGGAAATTTACCTGCGAAATTGTGTGCATCTTCTTCGTTATCGAAAAGAGAATCGCTCGGTCCACGTCGATTACGGTTGATTACGATCACGATCGTTTTGAACAGTTTACGATGCGTCGAAACTGAGGAAGAACGTAAAAACAGTGCGAAGACACGCAAACGAACGAACCGACAACCGACCGCACGAACGCGGTCCACTTTACGATGCAAACTGGCCGTTCCGTAGGACGTTTGTCTATATAGAGGAGAGAGTCCGTGGCCCCACCACGTACATTCAGCACCGGGCACACACAAATAATATTTCATGTACGAAAAGAGAGAGAATAACCAGCCACGAATACGAACCCGGTAAAGAAAAGGCCGGGAATGGGGTTGCCACCGCCGCATCTTGTTGTCGTTGCCGGTTGCGCCACCCCACCAGCACAATTACCTGGCCGTCATCCGTTATAATTGAGCCGTTCACGGCGATTTCAATTATCCGGACCGCTTCCCACCGCGTTCTTCCGCATTCGACGACACGGACGGCTTCCGCTTAAAGTCTTAAATTCTGTTGGACGCTTACGCCGGAAGAAACGTCGCGGCAAATCGTCGAACGGTTTCGAAGTTTCGGCGTTCGCGGCATTTTCGTCGTTCGTCCCCATTGTTTTGCGTTTGTTTAGGACGCCGTCGTCGTTAGATGTTGTTATTGTTTGCGAGAGGACGCGTTACGTTTGAAGAAGGCAACGGCGGCGAAAAAAGAGAGGAAAAGCGACGAAGAACAAACAAGACAAGATACAAGAGCGCGCGGCCACTTTTCTCTCTCTCTCTCGCTTCTCGCTCCATCGAGGCCTTAATTAGTTTACATAACGATAGTTATGTTTACAATACGGCACCTACTCGCTTATACATTTTGCACCGGTGGTACCTGCCGCTGATGCTGCCGGTGCCGCGCTCGATTTCCTCTTTTCATCTCGTCCCCATTGCCATTACTCCATGCTTACGCCCTCGAAATTTCAATTCCTCCATCTAGGTCTAGACTAGACTGCGGCGCCCGTATTTATATACGAATTGTCGCACTTCTTGCAGAAAATGATCGACGCATCTGAAAGAATGGCACGAATTAGAAAATCTTCCATCGACTTCGCGTTCTTCTCACAATTGCAGCGAAAAGAGAAAAGGGGTATGTTGTTGTTGTCGTCGTCGGTTTCTTCCATATTCGATGATGATGATGATGACGGTGGCGAAGAAGGTAGTTAGAGGAACGAATGTATATTGTATGGTAGTCGGTAGTAAATAAATAGCGGACGGCATCAAAAGGTGGATAATGGGGTGGAGAGATGGGAAAATATGTACGGAGCGAACGTGCCGACACAGACGGAGAGAGAGAGAGAGAGAGAGAGCAGTGGATGCCGCCGTCAGCTCATTTCCATTTCTATCAACGGACGTAATTCACCAGAATTACCTTTACGTACCAATACCAAATATATAAAATGAAAATAAGAAAACGACGCGGAACAACAATAAAAAAGCTGAAGGAGAAGAATAAGGTTGGAAGATCTACATATACGTATGTAGATGGACCTCGACCAAAGCATTTTTGCGGCTATCTTCTTACACATCTCTTCGCCTGTTCTTCGCCCGATCCTCGCCATGTGCGCTCGGCTGGGATTATTCGTCTGTTGTCCTTTTTCACCATTATGCATGTGTCTTTTTGATTATTTTACAAGCCATAATTATCTCCTTTCTTTCTTTATTCGTACAGCGACGATGATAACAATAAAGTACGCGGGAGGGGAATTAAAGGAACGAAAAGAAATCAAAGAGACTCAATAAAAGAAAATTTACGAAGGCTTTCGAACAAAACCTAAACGCCCTTTTTTCAGATTCCCTCTTTCGTTTTGTTAACGCTAAAACAGAATTAATCTTCGACGCCGCGATTTGGACGACGACTTAAAATGTCAAAAAGTTTAGGATCAGCGTACGAGAAATGTTAACAAATTAGCATACAACGATGAAAGCTTTAAAGTCCGTTTAATTCCAAAACCGCTTCCGTCGTTGGTTAATTACGAATCGATAGATCCTCGCGATAGATGGAGGTTTCGCATTTGACGAAACCGTTTGATTTTCAGCCGCTGGACCTTCGCCTCCTCCCATCCATCTGCTTTGCGGTGGTTTTCGAAAAACAAAAAGAAGAGCGGTCTCCTTTTGAACATGCATCTAAGCGAGGAGGAGCGCGCGAGTTCTGTGCGTAACATGAGAAATTGGGGCATCCGCTAGAGAGCACGAGAAACGAAAACAACAGCACCGACGACCGACGACGTTCCTCTCGTATTGTGTAGATATCGCAGGTGCATATAAAAAAAAAAGTGGAAGCGAAACGAGACGAAGAAGCGGAGAATAGTGGAGAGAATGTGCCGGGCGAAGCGGGCTCGCAATACACGCGGAGCAAGAGAGACGCGAACGTAGTGGAGTAGTTGTTGTTGTTGTGGTGGTAGTAGTGGTGGTATTAGGTTGGGTCGGTACGAGAGATGCAGCTGCGACGTCGGTCCTTTTGATCTTCATACATCGCTTGCCTCATATTGTTTCCGGCTGCCGTGGACCTCTATTATGTAAACAACGGTGCCGTTTGAAGTTGCCGGCCTCCTTGAACCGGTCATAAAGTATACCGCAAATGAGGTACGCGAGAAAGAGTCGGAGGAGAGCCGCCGGTGCCCGAGAGCGAGCGAGAGTTTCCTACGATGCGCGTCGCCTAACTATTATTCCACTTCCAAATAACAACAATAATGTGTCCCCGTTATTAAGCTCGGAGCTTTAATTTTCCTCCGATTGCGATTTAACCCGAATATGGCGAATCGAACGGTATTCGAAACGCACCGATGGCTTTCTCTCGATGACAATATTAAAAGGAAACGTTGAAGATCGACGACGAAGTGGCCGGGATTGACGGGGGGCGGGCGAGCGCGAGGGACGGATCGGTTTTATGTCTCCCCATAAATTATCTAAAATAACGTTCCCGGCTCTCTCTGGTCGTTTTTACGGCCCCCCTCGAACAATAAAACGCAAGAGACACGCGTAATAAAATGGTCGTTTCGATACGCGAAAAGGCCCTTCGTCCTCCCGATCACTCTCGCCGTCTCGTCCGGGGGCACGTCCTCACATCGCCGCTCTTCAATAATTGCGTTTACGTACTACGTCCGAAAATTAATTTAGAGGCGAACGTCGGCGGCGGTGGTTATTAAATTCTGCAACAAATTAGGCGAATTATTAAAGGCGAGCGCGCGGCCCTTTTAAGCGGGACCGAAAAAAGAAACTCGCGCGCACTTTATTACCCTGCGACGACGTTTGTCGGGAGAAGACGCGGCAATTCTGCTTAATTACCGATAATTATTGGACAAAAAAAAAGTACGGGAGACGTCTTTCTTTTTGGAGGCAACTGTTACGAATTGCGATTTCAACCTCTACCCTCGTAAAAATCCGAATAAAATTGCATGCAAAAAAAGGGAGACGCGCATACGGTAGTGCTTTTACGGTGGAGCGAAACGAAACGTTTCAAAACTGTTAACCTGTAACAATTCACAATGTAAACGACAAGCATTCGATGGCGAAGAGGTATATTAAAAACTAGGAACGAATCGTATTTTTATACTGCGCGCGAGAAAAGGACGGAAGAAGTCGGACGAGAAAGATCCCGTGCGTCAATTGAAGATTTATTATGGCCAAACTTAAAAGTGCTCTTCGTCGTCCTTCCTATACTTAACACAACAAGCGCTCGTTTCTCTCCTCCTCGAAAATGGCCGTAAAATGGTCCATTTAACTCTGGGACGGTCACTTGTCGTCTCTAAGCATAGATTCGAAAAGGACGAGAACGAGAACAAACGAAATTGGGAAAATGGGAAAATTTGTCATTGCTGATTTATAGTTCCGTTTTTCTAATTAATGCATCGGCTCGAACGCCCGTTTAAGCGATTAGTTATGCGTAATCGATTATTATTTGGTCCGTATTTCCATTAGCGAAACATTTATAATTTAATTAGCAACAGCTACGAGTGCAAAAAGACATCGCTCACGCTCGCCGTGCGAATATTTTATAAGAAAAGTTTTAAGAGCAAAGAGAAGAAAGTGAAACTAAAAAATAGCGATAGACGTACGGGTAGATGGATCGAATAGACGGATTGTTATTTAAAGAGCCTTTACGGTCGTGTTTAGTCGGTCGGTGATTTCTTCTACGTCTTGTCGCTGTTATTCCGTTTCGTTTTTTGTTTCCCGAAAGACCGTGTACAAGAAACTAAAGAACGCGTCGCAGAGAGACGTAACAAGTCGTCTTCGGGATTCCATGATCGATGAGTACGAAGTTTGGCAATTAATAAAAAACGCCGGCGTGCCCATTGTGACGGTGTTTGATCCGTTGTTGTTTGCGTCGGTTTTTTTTTTCGTATTTCTTTTTGCCTCTATCTCTCCGTCGCCCATTCTTTTGCCGGGCCGGTCCCATTTCTCTAAACTAACATTTTTGAATCCTTCTCAATCATCACGAGCGTCATCATCATAGATGGAATTCCAACGGTGACGTTGACTGATTTACGGGGACGTATCGTTCGTCGTCGTCGTCGTCGGTGACAAAATGAATCAATTCACAACGCAGATGAAGATTGTTTCGCACACAAACGGTCTCGCATTGTTATTATATCTGCCGGTATGTGCGGAAAAAATTCTTTCTTTTGGGCAAGATAGAAAAAAAAAGATTAACCATCGATACGGCAACGACGTGGAGGTGATCAATTTTATACTGTCGGCATTAGTTTTTACCGGTCGATTCGCCGTCGAAAAGAACCGATAGAAAGGGACACTTAATTGGAATTCACGCGATAAAATGGGGACTAAAATTCACAGGAAACAGACAATAACATTTGTCTAGTTAAACGAAGGAAAATGATGGATTTCCCAGTGCGAAAAGAATCGATTCGTATGGCAAGATAAAATAGAGGCGAAAAAAAAATCAATGGAATTACGGCGACAGTTTAAACGAACGGCTCATAATCCTCGGATTAAATTCTTGCATTCGAATGCAGCCAAATACAGAGCGAGAGAGAGAGAGATTGCATCTTTCTCCCAGTTAAAGTCATTTCTGCGCGAAGAATGGAAAAGAATTAAAAGTGGAGGGTAAAATGCCTTTAATCTTTTGCCGCCGTCCCTTTTAACAGGAGGACCTTTCTTAATAATGACGCACGCACAATGCGAAATTTTACTATACACCCCGCAACAATCGGAATGACGGCAGAGCGAAAAAGGTTTGCTTTAAACTGAGGGCTCCAATAGATGCGTTCTACTGATATTTAAGCTTCTTAATTCGGTAAACCTTTCAATTTGTTACAACGGTTGCCGTAATTGCATTATGTCTTTGCGAAGAAAAGGAGTAGTTTGAAGTTACCTTACCTCAGCTGACAAGCTGCTGGTAATCTAATTTACAAGGCAGTTAGTCGGTGAAGAAGATACGACTTTTACGAAAGTGCAGAGCGAGTTTTAAAAGTATCGCTCGGCAGGACCTTAATTGAAGTGAATTGTTTCAGAGAAAAAAATGGAAATACCTTTTCATTCGTCATTAAAATCCTTCTTATAACAATCACGAAACCGGCGTAGGAAATCCTCTTCGTATTTTATGCACCAAGAGGTGCGGATGATTCGTCATTAAAATCGGTCTTATTCTTATAAGAATCAGGAGACCGGCATAGGAAAATCTCTTCGCATGTTACGCACCAAGAATTGCGAATGTTCCGTTCATAAAGCGGCTTATTTTCGCCGATTTCTCTTTCTCCGGTGAACCTACAAACGAAGGGACGAGTTTATACGTATAAAAATCGAATTAAAACGTTTTGAATTGTTAATAGATCGAAAGAAACCGTTTGGAAACCTCTTCCTCGTTATTTATTAACACGAACGGGGGCGTTGTTTAATTTCTCTTGGCAATACAACTCTCCTATTATTTTGTCATGTCTTCTTATTTTCCTATTCTCCGTTCTTCACGCGCCATCCTTCTCGTCGGCGGTTTTCCATTTACGTTTCGGACGTATTTTCCAACAGCAACGGTTTCGTTGCCTTTTTATTGACCCAAACGTTCATGGCGAATTTTAATTCCGAAACGAAAACGTCCCACGGTACCATCTACGGGGAATGAAACAGAGAAAAGAAAAATGGCGTTAGAGTGGATAGAAACAAATAAAAATTCAATTTCCATTTGCCACGACACGTGGAGAATTCTTATCAATTTATGCGGCGTTTTGCGCGTGTAGATTCTAGAAAGTTTGCAGAATGGATTTGAAATTCGATATTAATTACTTTCGAATCGCGGAACAACTCAAATTGCCGGATGAAATTTCTAAATCGCGCGAATATCCCGGTGGAAAGTTTCGCCATAAAGGGCGTGCCTCGATGTAATATAAATAGTTTCGTAAAGCGAACCGTATTAGAAACATACTCACATGCTCCTTGACGGCGATCTTCCTGACGTTCCACAGAAATTCACCGATTGATATGAAGAATGCAATGACGACGCCGGCCGTTAGTACGACGAACACGCCGCCGACGTTTGCCAGTCCCAATTCGGCCGTGGACTCATCTGCCGAATGCTTGTCGTCCTTAAATAAAACGTAAAATGTTACTTAGCATTCGAATGGAAGCAAGATGAATTTATTGGATTTTAAATAAAGTTTGCAGCAAGAATATTGGATGGAGTTTCGGTTCCTGGGGGAAATTTAATGCAATTCGTTCGGTGGCCGGTCAAATTTTTAGCGAAATAAAGAATGTTAGTAAACGAGCGGAAGTTGCTCAAGATCACCTCGCAAGCTTGCGACTTTATCATTTTCTGCCACCATTTAGTCTTGAGCTCGTGGAGATCGCCGTTCTCCTGCATCTTCAGCACGGCACCGCTAATGGCCGAACTGTACGGCGAATCTGAAACAAATAAAAGAGAATATATGTTGAGTAACAACAAAGGAAACCGAAGAAGAAGAAATTCTGATCGTTGATGATGATGACGACGACGACGACGACGTTGATCACGTTGATGATGATGATGAGGTAAAAACCATTAAAACGAGAAGAAGGAGATAGGAAACGGAGAGAAAAACGTGAATTAATATAACGTGTCACATAAATAGAAAAACACACCGAAATAATTGATTAAAGTGGTAGATATTTTCAACGGCGTGATTTATAACCCGTCCAAATTGCATCGCGATACGATTCCAGAGAGGCCGAGCGAAAGAAGGAGACGAGACGTGGAGGATTTTTCTTAGAAGAAATGGAAATAAAAAAAAAGAATCAATGTAAAAGATGTTGATAGTGGCGAGGAGCGGAAGAATGAAGGAATAAAAGAAACAGAGAACCGAGAGATTTAAAGAAAGAGCGGAGAGTCTCGCGCGGTACTTTAACAAAGACCATCCACCATGTTACCGTTCGGTTTGGAATGCAGATGGGTTATAGGATAAAGAGACGGATAAACAAAAAGGGGAACGGAAAAAGAATAAAGGGAAAGAAGCAGCGGGTTCCCCGCTATGCCAATCATATCTATCCGCCTTCTTCTACCTCTTATTCGTGTCTCCCAATCTCGCTGACCCATTGTAAACATTCGTTCACGTTGTCCCATCGTTTTCGTTCTCTTTTTTAAGGAGACCCACTTTGCCTCCTCCTTTCTGTCGTTCGCTGGTCGAGGGTAAGTTATTTATACGATTTTAATTCGGGACAAATGGCATAAATATTTCGCATAATAGCTTTATTATTGGCAATAAATCAGGTGGTAAAGAAAGACATTAGAAGCCTTTTCTCTGTCTCGCCGAATAAGAGTCTACAACGATTTTAATCGAAGCTAATTCGGCGTTTGCCGTTTCTTAATTTCCAATTGAAAACGCTTAACGACTCGCACGGAGGATTGAATCGGCTGCTTCAAGTATTCGCGTTAATAATTGAAAAGAGCCTAGGAATCCTCGCCGCGTTGGATTATTTTTGTCTTAGGCGGTCGTTTGATCGCTTTCGCACACGAAATGCGAGGAATGTCTGCGTTCGTCGAGGACGTAAACAACCCGGCGGACTCGCAAACAAACCGAAGATTGTCGGCGTCTTGTGTTGGCGCAAATTTTGCCGCCCGCCACATTTCTCCTCGCCTTTACACGAGACTTCACTCAAATCGGCACGCAACAAGAGCCGATACTCACTGACTGGCATCGCGATGCCGTAGCCTTTGCTATCGAGCCAACCGCCCACTTGCATCAGATCGCAATTCTTCGCGATCTCGTACTCGATCGACGAGCTCTCCATCAGGAACGCGTACATCCCCTTGCTGTTGAGCACGCGTTTCACGCCGTCGTTGTTGCTCTTCACGAACACGCTCTCGTCCTGCGACTGCATGTTCACCCACATGCGATGGTACGTCGAGAAGTTGGACTTCTCGAAGAACGACGACGTCGCGCCGTTCTCCACCGCGCCGTACTTGATGCGCGTCTGCTTCGCCAGGTCGTCCGCGCTCTCGATCGTCGGCTCCATGCGTTCCATCGTCAGGAACGCGGCCATGTTCGCCGTGTACGAGGCCGTTATTATCAGGCAAAAGAACCACCAGACGCCGAGGACCAGCCGCGTGGAGACGCCCCTGAAAAAGCGATGGCAATTATTAGTTATGGTTTCCTTTGGTCGTTTTGCGTTGTCTTATTGTTAGATTGGCGAATTAAAATTAAAGGGCATGCGTTTCGCGAAGGTATCGCTAATGACATACGAAGACGCTGATGATGGCCTTTAAAGAATTACGTTTCTTAATGCATGTGTAGGAATCGGTGTAAGGAGAAAATGGATCGCGTTAATGGAGACCGACGAAAAAGGAAAAAAAAAAGGAGAGAAGAAAGAGAGCAACAAGAAAAAGAGTATCTGTTAGCGTGCGACACGAGTCGGCGAGGAGATCAAAGAGTTTCGCTTCTTAGAAGCGCGTGCCAAGTAGTTCTTGGCATGTGCCGACAGAAACACACGCAGACGAAGAGAGAAGTTACGAACCGGGCCGCAGACACACACACACACACAAACTCGCACGCATTCGTCTTTGAACTTGGGCCAAAGAAGAAGTGGAGGAGGCGACATCTTCAATTGGTATCTCCGATGATGCCCGCATGCGACGACATTCGTTACGGCCGTTATCTCTACCGCATCGGTCGCCACTCGATCGGCCTTCTTCTTTCGAAACGAGCGCCGAAGAAACTGTTTAATGCTCGAAGACCGAGCGGAGATAATGGAGTCGAGGAGGGACCGTGCTACCGAGAAGGAAAACCGAAAATTATAAGCGGAGTGCGGAAATCTAAATTAGCGAGCGAAGCGGTGGCTTTTCAAAGAGGAGGTGGCTCAGGTAGCTAGCTGATGGGATTCGTTGTAATTGTTCTTTTCGTTCCATTTCTTATTGCGTAAAGAAGCTTAACTCTCCAACGGAATAATAGATTGGATTCCGTTTTCTTCCGGCTCGAATTAATTAAATCCCTGCTGATAAATGGGGACAAACGAGTGTCATCCTGAGCGAGGACGAGGCGAAGATGGATCGATTTGAAAATGCATCGCGGCTTTGAAAGACGGACGAAGCCGAAGTGAATTCTTTTTTCTTGCAGAGCGCGGATTAATATTCATAGAGATATTAAGCGTTTTCTTTCCGCTGTAGCTGGTGATGGCGAAGACGACGGAAAGTTGCGCTTGGATGGTAATTCGCGAAAGATCAAACGCGGAATTGTAATTAAATCTTTATCGCGTCGCCTTCATTTTCTCCTTTCGCCATCCTTTGCGGAGATTAATTAAAACTTTACGGCGATCGAATTGCGAAAAAGTTGTAAATTGTAGAATTACGAGGAACGAGTTAACATCAATAACGCTTCCACGAGCGTTATTGATGTTTCCCTTTCCTGCCCTCGGTTATTGCGAATTGTACGCACACAATTTGCCATTCGCCGTGGGTAATTATTTCGCTTAAACAATAACAAAGAAAAGGGAGGCAAATATTATTCCCGTTCCGGAAGAAAACAGAACCAGAAAGAAGGAGGACAAAGTTCGTTTAAGGCCAATATTACATCGGAACTAACCGCTTGCTTGCCGATGGGAACGCGCGCAGAGGTGCGGTAATTAATAAACATAAGGCACGCGGTTATTCCGTCTCCGTACCTTGCTCATTGCTGTTAATTTAATGTTAACAAAATAATAATTACGAGCGTCCGTGTACACGTAATACATGTTAGATGCTTTAACGAAGACCGTGGAATATATCAGAAAGTTGTTGTGTACACGGCGCACGCGGTCTCCGCAATTTGCATTAGGTTTATTAATTCAAATTTTATTAGTTTGCGAGGTAAATTTCGCGTTCGACGTTAGATGCGGCGGACGGCAAAGGTAACGATGAATTTGTTACTAAAGTACTCGCTTGCTATTAGAATTTGATAGTAGCTTCGCGTCGATTTAATAACAACGTTTCGTCGAACCAACAGCAATAGACGCCGTTATTTGTGCAATTAAAATCTGTCCGACGTGTTTGACGGACTCACTTGGGCAATATGTCGCACCCTTGGGCCATGATCGAACCCAACGTCAACCAGAAACAATTCCGTATCGTCCATATGTTCTCCAACATTTCTGGCTTTTCCTCGCACGGATGCGGGTTCTCCCAATTGCCCGGCGATAGTCTAAAAAAGAATCCGTTTTGCATTGGATAAAAGCAGACGTTATCGATATTTATTCTTCGCGAAAAGCTAACGAAAATGCGAATACCTGGCGACGATGAATATGGTTAAGGTGACGATGAGATAAGCCGTCGCCATGTACAACCAGACGTCCAGCGAGAGCGGTTGCATGAAAGAGAAGAGCGAGGGCGGGTCCTTTTTCGGTTTGCTGTACAAGATGCTAATACCTGCGGAATAGAAAAAACAGAAGAAAGACTCTTTAGTTTTGCTTTTTTCGCCCGTTCGTTGAATCCAGTTTCATTTCGCGTTACGCCGTTAAGCCGGCAGAGTGTGTACGTGATTTTCGCCGGTTCTTTGGCTGTTGCTGTTATTATTTTACCTTTCGTCCACTCCCCGGTTTAGTCCGTTTCCACGCTTCCACCGATTTTCCGGCGGAGACCGCACGAATAAATATGTGCGGAAGCGCTTATTTCTTTCTTTCTCCACTTTCTCTCATTTGGCGTGCAGATTACACTCTGCCGGGGTCGGTGGGTCTAAAGCTCTTTAGGATTAACCGACTTTTTATTTCGCACGTTGCTTACAGTTGTCGTTATTCGTTTTCGCATTGTATTATGCGATCCGCAAGAGGGTAAAGAACGATCGATTGCGATTATTATTATTATTATTAGCGAACGCGTTTACGGCGTCCTTATTAAACGAATTGATTTCTGGATTATTTAAGTCGTTAGTGAAATATTAACGAGCCGGTCTATCTTCTCCCGAACGAGGGTACGGCAATAAATATATTAGAGAACTGAATGGTTTACGGGGAGCGGTAATAATTTATTATTGAACGGCGGGTTTTCGGACGAGAATGTAAAGGACCGCGGCATATAAATAGACGTATTGATAAATTTTCTGCTGCTTTAAATAATTGACAAACGCGCGGGCTCTCGAAAAGATGTTCGCCATTCGCAGCACGAAGAGATTACTCACCGAGCGTCATGAATGGCATCGTGAAATCGACCGCCTTACGTCTTTCGTACGTTATCGTCAGATCGCAAATCGCCAAATCCGCCTTCTGCAAAGCAAAACAATAAAAGTTAATATCGCGCTAATTTCTGTTAACGTTCGACGCTAATCGATTAACGAGTTTATGGTGGGTAGCGATAATCGAAGGAAAAGTGATCGATTAATAATCCAGCGGAATAGGAAATGGCAACCGATATAAATCATCTGCTTGTCCCCGTGTTCGCACCGGGTGCGGGGAATTTATGAAAGAAGGAATATACACGGGACGAAACAAGAAGAAAGGAAAAAGGAGGATAAATAATGTAGAGAATAGATTTCGATTTAATTCAGACGGGCCCGCTGGAAAAATAATGGATCTCTCGCTTTCTCTCTCTCTCTCTCTCTGTCGTTCGTCTACGGATCATACATAATGGAAAACCGGTCACACATGCGGTAACAACGCGGCGGCGACGTACGCGACTATAACAATAAGCAGGTGTTGTGCGATTTTGATTAATTGTTTCACCGTTTTCGCCGTCTCGCAAAAAAGAGGCGAACGCGAAAACGATGGCAATTTAATAATAACTCTTCCATTATTTCCACGCCACGAATCCCTTTCGCATTCACCCTCATAGCGAGCGAACGAACCGTTTCACGCACCTTATCCAACAATTGCTTGATCAGCCCGTTCCATTCGCCCGTCTCCGGATTGATGCTGCCGTAATTATTGTCCTCGACCAATTCGAAACGATACGTGAAGTTCAATATTTTGCTGATGCCCTCGATCAGATCGATGGCGTAGCCCACGAAGCGCGCGTTCCCTTCCAACTTCGGCCCGTCGAAGTCTTGTTCGCGCTTCATCAGGTACGGCGCACCGGTCCTGAACGGATTCGATTCAATTAGCTCCACTTTCCGCGTTGCCGTTTCCTCGGCGTATTTACCTCGTAGCGACGCGAAACACCTTCTCCTGTATCTGTTGCTCGATCAGCGATTGCCGCTCCTCGGCGGTGAACGTCACGCGGATCTCCTCCGGCTTGTTCGAGTCCCACTCGCCCGTCTGCCGGAACGCGTTCCCTTGCAGTTCGACCACTTGCAGCTTGAAGTCGCGCCGTCGGCCGAGATAATCGAAGCGTATTGGCCCGGTCAGCGGGCCGATCAACGTGCCGTTGTGCATGTGTTTCTGTTGAACGGACGCGTTAGCAGCGATCGGAAGCGAATCGAAATCGCACGCGGACTTGCCACTTTGATGTACTCGAATATGCGCAAGCCGTAATCGGACGTGCGACTTTGTTCGCAATGTAACGGTTTCGCCTCGATGCGGCCGGTCACGTCCAGCTCCTGGTAGGCGGTCAGGAATACGTTGACGGCGTCGTAAAGGAGGGCGGTCTCCGTCTGGAAAGGAAATCGCGAGTAAGTCCGAGCCCGCTCGCACAAATGGAAAGCTTAATCTCTATCAATCGGCAACGGGGACATGTTAATTAAGTGGACCCTTCACGTTACTGTACTTTGCCATCTAACTCGTTCCCTTCGCCTTCGAATCCCCCGTTCGCCAGTTCCGGATTTAATTAATTTAAATTTCAATTTGAATAATTAATTAGGGCCGTCATGCGGCGCAGCGAAATTCCTTGTTTAATCGCGGTTAATGTAATACAGTTAAAGTTTGGCTAATAGCAACTAAAAGTACGTAGAGGATTTGTTTGATTGTTTTTCATATTTCGTAAATTCTTTAAACCGTCTCTCTCGCTCGTTTTTTCCCCGGCGATAAGCAGCCAACTAACTTTTAAATCTCCGCCGAATTCCGTCGAGAACATTTTAAAAGTTGCGTTATTATCATAACGATATGGAGGCAGCAAGAGGAAATGGAAAAAAAAGAGCAGGAACGGCGAGAACTTTAAAAACTCTGTAGTTGTTGTTTTATCGTTAGCCATTAAAATATAGCGTTTTAATACTCGACAACAGCGGCAACGAGTAGTAGCCAAAAAAGTAATAGAAGCTAACAAAAAAGAGGGAAAAATGCGGGCGTTTAAAATGAAATTGCATAGCGAAAAGATGTTAAAAAATGTACGAAAGTTTGAAATAAAATGTTAACCGTACTTTTCGCGAATATCCATTTATCAAAATAAATCGTACTTTATTACCGCGATTAATCCATTTTAATTAAATTAAAAAAAGAACGTGGCCAAACGCACATCCGCTACTAAAATTCTGTTTTTACATGCAAAAAGCACAAACAGGAAATAACGAATTTGTTGTTGTTGTTGTTTCCATTGTTGTTGTACCGTCTACAATTAACGGGGAAATAAACAATCAGACGTAATTACAATTGGAAACTTTGTAATTCAATTTAACGTTTTAGGTACTGCAAATTATTATCGCTGCTGTTATTTGAATGCGAGGGTATAAATCTAATTGAACTTTATATATTATTATAAACCGTTGATTATATCGGACGCGTACATACATAAACATTGATTGCTGGCTGCCATTTCGACATTTCAGCAATGAGAAATACGCAAACTTTTCACACAATGCTGTTGCGATCGTCAAAACAATATAAAAGTGCACGCTTTTCAATTATTGTTTCCAGTTGGTTTTGGTGGATGCGCCGGGATATAACCTCATTTATGATTATTTCGACACTCTTTAACGGCAAATTAATATGTTATTAAGTTACATATTTCGGTGTCGCGAAAACATTTTCATCTCGAGCAAGTCGAACGACAACGGAAAGAAGTCGTTGTGCAAATTTAACTTAATAAAAGTTCGTTATAATAAAATTATATAATTTCTAATGAGAAATGAACTGCAACTCGCTTAACTAAGATTAATGAATAAGTAATTAGGTGTAATTAAGGAAATATAAAGTGTCTCTCTACTACGACTACCACTCTTCGGATGCCGTTACAATTAATTAAATTTAAAGTGGAACGATTACAGTTGCGAAACATCCATTTAAAATTTTGGCATCATTTACAATGCGAGTCCTCGCTTCTAAAACATTTTCGCCATGCAAATAATTACTTACAGGTCAACCAATGTGCAACAAACAAACAAACAAACAACAACAACAAGAGTAATATTAACTATAAAGCCTAGTGGAAGGAGACCGGGAGGCGAAGAGAACAAAAGTACGTTGTGCAGCTTGTCGTCTTCCCAACTTCCTCTTCTTTCGCGTACGGCCGGAAACGAGCGGAGCATTTAAAACGTTTCAAACAGCAGCAGCAACAACAAACGAGACCAGTTCGAGTGTTACCTAATTTTAATTGAAACGAATGAAAACAATTAAGATGGAAAACCACGAACCACCGCCAACGTCGCACTTATTCCGAAAACCATACACTAAATAATAACAAACAAACGATAAATATTCGCATTTATACGAATTACTTAGGGCGCTTACAATTAATTTAAGCGAATTAATTAAGTTTTCAAATAGGCACGCCGGATAATAAATCTGACGGGGCCAACGCATCGTTATCGTCGATTGTCGTCATTTATTTCCCTCTGTATTGCCGTCGGTTTCCTTTAAAAGGCCGAGAAAAGGAGTGCTAAACGTGAGCCTCTTCGCCTCTTATAAATATTTTGCAATATTCTCTTCAACCTTATTACTAAAAGCTCTACACTATCCTGCATATCTCTGCTTTTTTAAATGCCGCTTTTAAATGAACGCGTAAACGTCCTTAATTCAACGCTTTAAACGTTAAACGTATTCAACGTCACGAATTCGCAATGTGTACAGCGTGTACACAAAATAATATTTGCCAAATTATTACTTTAATTAGTTTTTCTTCATTAAGCCAAAAGAACAACAACAACAACAGTAATGGACGCGGGGAGAGGCGCAAAAGGCAAACGTACTCTTCGAAATGACGACGAACATTGTGCAGATAGGGCTCCCAAACATTATTATTTTGGAACGATCCCGTTGACACGCGGATCGCCCATTTCCCCGCGTAGGGCTCGCAAATTTAACGCTGACATTACGGTTACGTGCCGGGTTAATTCCGGGCGATTGCCGAACCGAATTACTACGGATATAGAACGGCGAAGGATATCTACTTGACCAGAAGTTATCAATTATTTATTTATTCGTTCAACGGCCAAAAAGGAAGAGCGCCGAAATCAATCGGACGACGCTGTTAAAGGTCGCATTCGAGGGGCCGAGAACGAAACCTTCCGTTTCATTCGATCGGTTTACGGACGACCTGCAAATTGATCGATCGTTGCGCGACTTTACCATTTCCATCCAATCCGATTCGCATCTTCATCTGTTTTATTTTCTCCGCTCTTCTACGGCATCGACTTAAATAGATTAACATGTCGAAACTTAATTAGCAGTAAAAAGTTGCGAATGGCGAGGTTTATCGGCAATATGTGAAAGAGAGACAGCTACGGTCCACCATTTAAATCCTGCATAAACGGTTTCTTTTCAAATATTCCATCCTAAGACAATACCAAAGTAAATCCATGTCCGAGAGAAGTTTATTGTCGTTGTACAGTTAAGCATCGATGGTATCGCGAAGAAGAAACATTTCGTTCTGCCTAACCGATTTAATCGATCGAAATCAAGCGAAGGGAGGTTCGACGCGAACGGTCTTTGGATTCTACGCTCGTCCTCGGTTCGAAATCTCGCGAGCGATTGAATTTAATTATAGCGGTTCCGTGCTTTCCGTACACACGCGAGATTAAATGTACTTACCCTAACCGAATTGGCGACGGTGTGTAGCGTGCGATCCTCGTATCTCTCGCCCAATTCCCAATCTCGGATAACGTTCCTTATGTAGGTCGTGTTCGGATCGATCAATCTCAACGTCGTTACGTTCGTCAGTTTCAAATTCAATCGACTGAAATCGATCGTGTGGCTGTCCTGAAGAAGAGAAAGAGCCGTAAGGAATCGGGGCGAAGGATGAGATGAAAGAGCCGCGTACCAGCGAGGTCAATATGAAACTGTTATAATCTTCGGTTAATTTCACCTCGACCGCTTGCTCTAATATGTTGTATATGTTATCCACGTGGCAGTCCAGTATGATTTGAAATTCGGCCGACGCTTTGATCTCCTTCAGTAGAGCTCTGAAACGGGTGCGGAATTAATACGATAAGGAATGGAAAATGATAATCGATTTATATTCATTAGATACGATATTTCCACAAACGTAAATATTGCCAAGGAGACCATTCGAATGGACATGCAAGAGGAGGAGTTCAGAAGACAAGATCAAAGCTTGCGAACTACATATTTGAAGTAATGGGTTCAATGTGAAGGATGAGTTGGTTGCCTATAATGGCGAAATAGAATAAGTAATGAAGTGACGATGAGCAATTTGAAAATGGGAGCTACAATCGAATCCAAGCCATTGTGCTAAATTCCGCTTTAACGATTCGGGGTCGCGATAGCGTTGCTACCTGTGATCGGCGCCCGATTCTAATTTCCTCACGGTAATCGATTCCCGATGATGCATCTTGAGGATTTCTTGCAATCGAATCAGACCCTCTTCGTTCTCGTATATTATCGTATAAGTTTTCCAATCCATTTCCCGCACCAGCGTTGCTAGTGCTTTCGCATATAAAGTGGCCTCTAAAATGAGAACAAAGAAAAAACGCAGAAAGATCAAAAGTTTATGCCACTGAAATTCGGCAAAAATTAAATGGAATTGAACGAGAAGGTTCGCAATTTACCCGGATAAAGGTTGAAACTACGTATCGGTCTCTCGGCCGTTCTCGTTGTTGTTGCTGCTGCTGCTGCCGCTGCCAAAACCGCGTTCGACCCCAATTTCGGATTCCAGAAATGTTGAAAGTGCGGAATCTCCAACGTCTCCGCCACGGACTGAACGATTTCGTTGGTCTCGATCGTGGACGGCCCGAATATTGCGGTCACGCCGCTTTGTACCATTTGACAAACTAGAAGAGAAATCGAACATTTATCATCGATGCAAAAAAGAGGCACACGAGAAGATGAACAGATTGAGGGAACCAACGAACGCAAAATCCCGTTTGGGCTTTCATTTGTTTGCTATAGAAGAAGCAAACGACAATTTTGCAAATTTTAATGAAAACTGTGATGTGATGGTAGTGGAGCAAAAAAAGTGTAATAAGAAAATTTGTAAGATGATTTTTTTTCGCGACGGCGTACGTCATTATCGCGACACGCGTGTGGAAATTTGCGTGCAATAAGAAGAAGGAGCGAAAGGGAAAATGCGAAAATAATGCTGATGACGATGATATTACGTATAATGTGGAAAAGACTGGCGATGATGATGATGATGAGTCTTGTTGTACGCTACATCCAAGCGTCGGTTTTATTACTTTTATTCCTCCGCCGGTTATAACGGAAAAATGTAACCAAGTTGCGACGGAATGGCAAGAAAAAGAAGTTACATAATAATGGTAATGATGCAATAAATCCATCTCATGCGATTTCCGTTTTGAGTGGATTATTATTTACGGGCGTAGGGAATCCGTTTGCAAAATTCCAATATTTCGCATAAAACATGAGCGAATCCAAACCACGTCGCATTTTTCATTTAACCTTTTTAAAAATCACTTTATAAACTCTAGATTGCGCACAAGATTTAATTATAAAATCAAGAGAGGAACGAGCATGAAACGCGATTAATTTCGATGCCGAAGATGAACGGCTTTCGTCCCCGTCAATCATTTCCCCGGCGATTTCCATAAAATCATTGTGCTACCGATTTGAATATGATCAATAGTTATTGTAACGTGATGATGTTCAAATCAATATTATGCACATAATTAATAAACGTAATTCCACGATTGCGTTACCTGCTATTCCCGTCTCGAAGGCATCGGCTTCGGGTATGATTGCGATCCTCGGTATCGCGCGATATCTAATGCTGAACATGTTAAATCTACCGATGGCATACTTGAAGGCCAACGCCGGTTCCGTGTCGTTTTTATGAAAGATGACGCCTGAAAGAGAACAAGGACAAATATTAAATCGTGATTAAAATCGCTTAAAATTATTAATATAATGTAGTTCATATGTGAAAAATGCGCAGTTTTTGACGAATCTTTGTTTTGCGTTCAACGTCGATTTATAATTATACGCATTTTTTTTGGTGGATTTGAGAAATAATGCACTTTTGCACTAATTGCAATAAACTCATTTTGGAACACTTCGAATAACTGTGTAAATAAACATTAGAGATCGATTAGTTAGAGTTTAAAT
Source organism: Hololepta plana (assembly GCA_963695495.1). Lineage (NCBI taxonomy): Eukaryota > Metazoa > Arthropoda > Insecta > Coleoptera > Histeridae > Hololepta > Hololepta plana. The sequence continues at coordinate 2,739,675 of OY968839.1, forward strand.
GAGAGTTTTACTTTTTCCATTCACTTTTTGAAACTTTTCGCTCGAATTTTGCGTTTTTAGAGAAGGAGAGACTCTTGTTGTTGTTACAGTCTGCACATGAAAGAAACGCGTGGATCGAGAACAAACTGGCTCACCATCTCTTCATACGTACCTATAGGTGAAGGAATTTAGATGGATATGCCTTCGAGTGTTTTCCGTAAATTTAATTAAAACTCGATGTACATCAGGCAATTACGAACGTAAATAAATAGCGTTGAAGAGCGAAATAAAAATGGGAATGAGAGGAAGCAAATTATACGGGAAGGAGAAATGGAAAAAAGGGACGATTGCGAAGACGGGAGAAAAATTAGTCGAACGCTGACGAGAATCGATCTTGTTGTCGTGTGGGCAGTTAACAAAAATTTCCAGTACGCTTTCGCAAGTTATTAAAAATTTACGAAGTCGGAAAAGGTTCCGCGCGAATCGATCGGCCTTTAAAAAGAAAAGCTTGTCGATCATTATTATGTATGAATATTTAATGAGCGGCGGGCGAATATTTCGCTCGCCCAAAAACCTCGCTAATAACCAGCGAAAGAAATGCGTTTTCAAGTAATTTCCTTACACGTATTCTTTTCTACGCGAAAGATTAATTCGGAAATTGGGTAATAAAAAAAGCGCGTGGAGAGAGAATGGAAAATGGATGAAACTGAAAGGGATAATGGCGAGGGAATAATATATTGCAATGATTTTAAGCATACACAACTGGTTTTCGGTAAGAAGAAGGCCGAACAAAGAGGAACGGAACAGGGCGAAATCTTCGCGGATCACCATGCGAAATTTAGCAAGTGAGAGAGCGAATACGAATGCGGACGAATAAATCTTGAAGCTTTTACCGGGCGAAAACGATTTTTGCAATTAGTCGGTTGATAAATGATTTTTTTGTTTAAACAAAATGCGCTTTGGACGATTGCCTAAACGATGGAGGTTAGTGTACCCCCATTAGTTTTAATGCAAAAATGTTTTAATAGAAACGTGCATTTGTTAAAAGGGAATCGTGTAAATCAATTGCAATTATTCCCGACTACGTACCGATGGTGATGTTTTTCCTGAGGGCGTCGGTCCACGACGCACGAAACGTTACTATTAGTAATAGCGAAACGCACAAATTCATCGTGTAATAAAATTCCCCACGTTGGAATTAATTATTCTATTAATGATTCCCCACGTGTGTTAATTAACAAATTTAATTAACGAACAACACGTTAGTTTGATAACCTAGAAAAGCAACACGATTTTTGCTTCCACCAACGTTTGAATTAACAATATGGATCATTGTTGCTTTCGGATCTAAAAATAGTTGGCACGTTCGTGGGACTTCTAAGCGGGTGGGGCCTTTCATCAGCCTACAAATAATTCGCTCGAAGAGAGATCAAGAATTGGTCAGGTTGAAATAAGCGTTTTCGCAAAGTACTTAATTATTTACATAATAGTTCACTTGCCAATATTTCTAATACGAATAAAGTGCGTCTGACGCGAAGATCGAGTGAGGGGGCAATCTCTAATTAATAATATTTCTTAATTACCCGAATACCTTTCGCGATATTGCAAACATTTCGCTCTCTAAACGTACAAATTACATTCCGCCCCAAAATTCCTAACTTCAATGTGGAATCCATCGCCAGTTTATCCACTACTTTCGATGACAACGTCTCTGGTTAATTTCTTAATTACACCGAAGGCGCAAATTGTATCAATCTTGCCGCTATTATTAATAAACGAGAAATTTATAGTGAAATTTAGTCAATTTTAAAGTTTCTATTCAGTTTGTTGAAAGCAAAATAAACGAATGTTTCTGATTTTTGCAAGTTATAGTGAACGAAGCAAAAAAGAAGTCGATTTCATTAATTAATAAATAAAATGGTTAATTTAATTTTAAATTGCGTTTAAACGGTTCCCGCAATTGCAATTGTTCTGTTGTATTTCGATTTAATTTGCAGAAAATAGTTCTAGGGTTAAAGCGAGTGCAGTTGTATTATTAACACGATTTGCAATTACTGCATTGCATGTTTGCAGAAAGATTCTATTGTTGAACGTTAAACTGGAATCGATTATTTAACGGAAAATAAGATTACGAAGCGAAAAAGAAGTTGCTGGCTGTTGATGCTGCTAAAGCTGGGAAGGGAAAGTTTCAATAAATCGATAAAAGGTGACGATGATGATGGTGATCGTCGAGGATAATAAGTGCAAACCGTGCGCAAGAAGGAAGAGGAAGAAAAATGGGCGCAGAAAAGTGAAACGAATGGTTTTTTAATACCGTTAAAAATACGAAAAACGTGAACATAAACAAGAGGACCTGCTGGATGTCGTTCTCCAGACAGAAAGCACTTTGTCAGTTTGGCCGTAAATCAATTGGACTACTGCTACCGCCGCTACAACGGCAACATAGTGTTCCGTCCCCACGTGAATGGCGACAATAATAATAATGCACGGGAGCGCAAAGTGTTATGTACAACAATACACTGTGGATATTGTGCCAGGAATGGATGGTGAATACGAAAATTATTGTCAACTTGTAGGAGGAAAAAATCTATAAAACCGTGTAAATAAATCCGTTTTCCAGTAAAACGTATACGAGACTTTTTACTAGAGGTTTCCTTCACCTGCTGGTAGTAATAATAATAAACGCGGAGACAACTGGAGGAAACATGTTTTCCATATTTTTAAAAGCGTCGAATACAAATTGCGAAAAAGCAAACCTAGCGTGTTAATAATTTTGAAAAATTCATACTATAACGCTACTGAAAAGGTTTCTAATTAGGACGGAAAAGTTGACCCAATTTTGCCTTTACTTAGTGTTAAACGGTTTTTCGTTATTAAATTACATCCCGCAGAAAGTATTTCGCGATAGTTTCCTTTTCTTAACACACAAATCGTATTCTGCTCGTGAAAATGATCCCTAATAAACGAACACCAGGATTAAAAGTGAATGTTAGCTAGTTTGTCTGAAAGGTACATAAAAAAGCGGTCCGACTTTGAAACTTACGTTTACATCTCGTTTAAAGGGCACTAGTTGCAATGTTTCGGCGCGAACGCGGCACTAAAACAAGATTGTTATTGACGCCGACTTCTTATGGTCGCAATTTCCTGCCGGGCTTTAATACGAAACACTGTAAACCACCGACGACAATTTAACGGCAATGCGTTCTTATTAGCAAAGAAGTGATTCGATTTACGGCGGTTTCAAAGTTCTTTAACTGTGTTTCAATCGCGCAAATGTGAATGGAAAGAAAATCAGCAATTAAAGAAAAATGAATGGGATTATTGCAAACGAAGTCTTAAAGAGCTTCGCAATACGAATTCGTCGCAAAATTCAAGATTAAGACCGAACGACCCCATTCCCGCAAATGTTAAGAGGGGCCTTTGAACTTTGAGCGCTTATGTAACCCTTTGAATTAAAGTTTTGCCAGAGATTTATTCGAATGGAAAATAACCATCAGACAATGGGAGCTTTTAGAACGTTTAGTCCGTGCTATCTTGACGAGACAGATTTCTGAAATGCACAATAACGCTTTCATTTTTCAGTAATTGCATTTGTTCATTTACGCCACCATCGATTGAGTTCCAATCCAATTATCTTCATTAGTTAGCGAATTTAATTCCCGCTGTTCTAACGTTTCCTTTTGCAATCCCTTTGTTCGCAAAAAAAAGGAAGGAATAATCAACGTACCAATTCGATTAATAACGTTCGATGGATGCCACTATGTATATAATTGAATTTCGTTAAAATACTAGTGCTATTTAAATCCAACATGTTTTAATTAGAACAAAAATGTCTGTGTCCCTCTCGTTGTTGCAGCCGCGCTTTCATAAAAGGGCCGTTACCGTATCCCTTTGATCATACTAATTAACGCACAGAATTGCCCCGCTCTCTGCGCTGGACCTTTAATTGAACAATTGATATTACAAACGAGCACCGAGCAATAACGATGATAATACTTGTTAATTAAAATCGCTTTTTAATTTCGTTCCATAAAGAGCGGCATTTACGATGTCGCAATTGTGTGTTGCAGATCAAAAGAATAGTTCTAATTAGTAATCCAACAGTGTGTGCGATGCCTAACGTCTGTTTGGCTAGCCTAATGTATAGTTGCTGTTTCATAAATACGTTCCGACTGTTCTTTCATATGTTGCAATTCATTATCAAGACGGTGAACAAAACTAAACCGTTGGCGCTCTAAAAGTACGAGAAATTGACGAATTAATCCTATACAATCGCGTCGACGTATACGGACTTGTATCAACGTTTTGTTATTAATGATGAAGACGTATCCGATTTCCATTACGGGTTTCTCTTGCAGAATATAAACGGACCAATTTGCGATATCTCTGCTATCCGCCTTGCGTCGGAACGACAGTTTGTGAAAGCTTCTACCGACGTTGTCCAGCTAAAAAATGAGCATTAAGCAAAAATTTAAGCAGCGCGCAAACATTTCACCTGATCGCTCAACAACTGAAACGATTGCGCGTAGATGCACGATGCGACGAACACCGTGATGGTCAACGATAGCGTTATGACGATTTGCCCGAGATCCAAATCGGAATCTTTGCGGAAGATGAAGCTCAGCACGATGATGAGAACGCCGGGCGATTGTATGATCGCCACGAATATTAACGGCGAGATGAGTCTGTTATTATAGGTGAGCATCTCCTTGCATATCTTGGTAAGTAGCCGATAAACGACTACCACGTGCCTGAAACGGATACAAACGGTTATAACGGCGAATCGCGTTTACGAATCGACTTACTCGATTTGATGGTCGACGCACAATTTGTCCGGATCGCTCTTGCCGTCGTTACAAATCGAACAACCGTCCGTTTCGATCGCCTCCCTCGCGCACTTCTCCGTCGTTTCGTTCAGCAGCGACGTGCGATCGGCCAACAAGAACATGATCGCGGCGATCAGGAAGAGGTAGTAAATGGACGGGACGCCCAACAAGCACTGAATGGCGTACATCTTCAGATCCGGTTCGAAGAGGAAAATGTAGGCCGACGGTATCCAGGCGAGAAAAACCGCGCCGTACATCAGACCGATTAGCGTGATCACGTAATTGACCGGTCGCTTGCGTCGATCGTACGCTTGACGCGACGATATTAGCGATTCCATCGGTTGCAGCGAGTCGATGGTGTTCGGCAATCGGCTACCGTCGAACCATAACAGGTACAAGTAGAACGTTGCGGCGAGGAACAAGAACGGCATCTCGACGATGTAAATCAAATCGATCTTGGTGAATCTCTGTTTCGCAATCACGTGACGGACGAGATCGATGAACAATCCTTGAATTAGCGGTAACCAAACGACGGTGCACACGAATCGTCGACGTTTCGAGTCGTGCACGATGTTCTTCGTCGCGTCGTACGTCATGTGGTTGCTCATGATGGCGGTGCTGAAAAATGTTAAGATGGCGAAATTATCGTAAACGTGACGCATTCTTCGGCTTTAACGTCGACTTATTAACCATCGTCTTGCTTAATACGCGCAATCGACTACCCGATGGCGGTTTATATAGTCGAAATGAATCGTTAGGCGGACAAAAGGATTTAATGCAGTCGATCATTAGAGATCCCCATTACGACGCACTTATCTGATAAGGAAAGAGTTTAATAATGAGCAACGATGACAATGAAAATATTTAAATTGCCGTTCTTAATTTTAATGAAAACCATTAATTCGTTAATGCGCTCTTAGAATTGAGTTTAATTCGTCCGAAATTAACGGATCGGCATCTTGATTGTAATTAATTACGAAGCGAACAATTCGTTGTGTTCCAGACGCAAAATGTATGCAATTTTCTATTAATACCATCGCTTTCGCGAATCGTTTGTAGCTTGCAAATTGACGAGTGCACTTATGAGAGCGGATTTGATTCTCATGGTTAAATAACTAAGACTATTCGCGTGTAAATGGTTATGGCAAAACGGAAATCGTATATGTGTGCTATTATCATCATTATCATGCTAGTAGTTGCACTTAATAGTTTGAATCACGCGAATAAAGAAACTATTTCCATGTCGTGAACATCATCATCATCGTTGTCGTTTTCATGGGTCTTTCGGTTTCTTTTAGGAACGGTATTCAAGCGGAAAACTGCTTTCATTTTTTATCAGCCAAAAAGATTTCTTTAAATCTTCATAATGATGACATTCATTCTGACGGTATTCGAGCAAATTGAATGCATTTTTTCTCCTTTTGACGACGTCGTTGACGACGACGATTATTTTAAGCTTAAGAAACTCTTCAACGTTATTTATTGCCAGCCGAAAACCCGGATTCAATTTGCATTCGATTTAGCTAAATGACTAAACTTTATAACAAATTCATGTAGATCAAGTTAAAATTTACATCATCATATTAATTAATCGATTGTATTTACCCGAGAGAACTGCCTTCAACGCGATTGTTTTTCTTTTGCGTAGAAGAACAATCTAAAGAATGCCCATAAACTTTAACGTATTAAAACAAATTGTTCGTTACGTCTCGTTTCTAATGCAAATTAATGTAATGGAATTAGTTTAAATAAAAGTTTGTAATTACTTAATATTTCATCGGGCAAATCGTCGTCTTCGTTTTCGTCATCGAGTTAATTGCGACGCGAAGTAAGGCCTCGACTTCGATTTAATTTCTGCACCTAAAAATTAATAACAGTTTCTGTCAAGTTGGTTCCTACAATTTCTTCCAGTTTGTCGATTCCGGCATTGTTAAGCGGACGATACAATTCTTGTATGTGTGCGTTTGCGGTTAATTACTGCTTCAAAGTAAGATGCTGGTACCGTTGTTGATCGACAAACGCTTCTTAAATTAGGACCATCTCGGATTTCTGCTACTGCTCGAAGCATTTCGTAATTAATTCTTACGAATCCGAAGGTTAACAATTATATCCGGCTTCTTCCAAATAAAATTAATCTCCTGCTCCTCTTCTATGGTTTTTCAATTAAGATCATTTGAAAATTATTCTGTTGTCCATTGTCTCGGTATTCACTCCGCATAACTACAACAAAATAAATTCGTAAACACTTAATTAACACTTACATTTTAATGACTACCGAGAATAATAACAATAGCAATTATAAATGTGGCTTAACAAGATTCATTTAATTAAAAATAATAGACGAGTCGTGGGTAATCGTCGAACGGATTAATGAAAGAGAGCCGATACGCGGATGACCGGAAAACGATTGTAACATCATAAAACTATCGGCCCATTGTCGATGTTATTGTTAACGATTGAATAGGATCAGTTTCTCCTCTCGCGCGTACCCATTATTTCCATACACGTACAAAAAGTGGTAATTATCGTACTCCATGAACCGTGAAGGATAATGTCATTATGATGTAATTAATGGTCGTAAATTGAAAAAAAAAAATAACGAGAAGAGGTGTTCGTGTGCTCTATAAATAAGACCCGTTGCACGTCGCGAATCGCAATTACTACAATCGAGCAGCATCATTGATATCGGAAGAAACGTAACCATCGCGATGAAGAGCATACTGTTAATATTCCTGTGCATATCGTTGCAAACGATCGTGAAATGCGAAAAATGTCCGCGCGTCGAGGCGATGCGAGGCTTCGACGTTAAGAAAGTACGAAGCGCAGAGGGATTAAATTCTGCACGCTATTAACGTGGAATTTTCAGTTCACAGGCAATTGGTACGTGATCGAATCGGATCCAGAGAATCCCGACGAGGACGACGACGACGACGTCGACAATTGGAAATGCGGCGTGGAAACACTAACGCTATCCGGTTCGCGTACGCTCAAGGGCGAGTTCACGTTCGTTAATTTAACGTGAGTCGAATCGATTTTTTCGCAACCGTCGACGTTTACAATTTTACTTTAATCAGCACGAATGCGACGGACAAAGATTCTTATACCATCACGCTGCGGAAGGACACGGATACGGCCGTGTTCAAAGCGGACGTCGTGTTCGAGACGGGTGAATATCCAATCGCTTTATATTAGTAATCGGTCTAATTGCTAAAACGAAACAAAAATCGGTTGCAGAAAAGTTCAGTTTCGACCTGCTGCTGTTGGACACCGACTACGAGAATTACTCCGTGTTCTGGCTGTGTTTCCCGCTCGACGACGGCACCGATTCGATTTTCCGTAAGTCGATCGCGCGAGTCGTAACGTGTCGCGATTAATAACGCGGATTTTATTCGCAGGAGTTGCAACGATCGAATCGCGCAAACCCGTCCTGGCGACGGAACACCTACGAAAAGCTTACGACGTATTAGACGGCTACCATCTGGATAGGAGCAACATGAGGAAAATAGTGCACGACTGCTAACGGTTTTCCGTTCCGTTCGCTCGATTTTGACCCTACGTATAAGTCGCAGTTTTGCTAAAATAGAATTTCTCATTAGAGTACTGTTCTTTGTTATTTCATTTAACCGGACGAATTGCTTCGACTGATAGATGGATTTCGCTTAATTTGCAGACGTCGCGAAGACAGGAATCGAATGTCTGTAGCCCGAATCTCCCGGCGCATCCACCAATTCGAAAAGTTAAATCAGTTCCTTCGTCGTCATTATTTCGCCTAAAAGTTTCGGATAGTCTTCCTTCTCTCGCGCGTATCCTTCGTTATCGGTCTTCCTGTTCTCGCTTTATGCAGCGAGTCGTGTAGTACGCCATATAATATTGCATTATTAGTTTTATTTAGGGCGTTGCATACGATACCGATACGTGTTAGTAGGGAGAAAGTGGAATGAAGCGAACCCCGATCTCTTTGCACCGTCCGCACGCAAATACGACTTTCTCTCTCTCCCTCTTTCACCCGCTCCCTCTCTGGTTCACTGTTTTTTTTTCTCTTCTTCTTCCCGTTCTCTCCATTTTTCTCCCCTATTCCACGAGACGCATCCTTTCGACCGGATCCTGCGCGCAAGGATCGCAGCTTCCAGTGCGGCCGGATGATGGCGAGAGAGACGATAGAGATCCAGGCCGCAGTGGAGCTGTAGTATTTTAACGGGTTAAATGGCACACGAGCGTTTAATCAATTATTAACATTTGGCAACGAGTTTAAAAGGACGCATTGGACGTGTTTAATTTTGCACGAAAATCGATGCTCATTGAATAATTTTATTTTTTTCAATTGCAATCGTGTCCCAATTTATTATATTGCTTGATTCGATGTGCATGTGCGAAGATGTTAAACGAGAAATTCTCTTGAATAATTAAGCGAGGCAAACTAGGTAAGTGAAGAAATGTTATTATTATTATTCTACTCGCGGTTCGTTGTTCGACTGAAATCAGTTAAAAGGATTTAACTAACTAAATGGGAACTTTTTCTGCAAAGATAATTAAGGGAATTTATGATTATGAAATTTTTAAGTTCTATTGTAACAGTTAGAGCAAATTAATTGCATCCAGATTACAGTGTATAAGTCATGTGAAGTAAGGTGAAGAGGCGAGATAGTGGAATAACCGAAATTGATTTTGCACGTGCTAAAAATTGTTGAAAAACGCCAACGGAATTAGAATGATTTGATTTATCGTAAGAGTTTGTGCACCTTTGTTTCAATTGCAATTCGAATTTCGTGGGACTATTTGGTTTATATTATAAATGTAGGTCGCCCATGGCTATTCGCAAATTGTACTTCTTCTTGCAATTCCTATAGGTACATATTTGTATATTGTTATTGTGCAATTTTTATGAAAAATTCCTATTTATTATTATCATTCTAAAAGGATGCAATTTGGTAGATAGCTTATGCAATTTCGGGAGATTGTTCTGCTAAATTTTGTGCATACAATTTGGAATTTATTTAGAATTTCCGCAAAATAAAAACCTGGAAAGGTACGTTTTCCCGGGAAACGCGAACGAAATAATAATCGACTGCCTCGTAAGTTTTTACATTAAAACGAGGATTATTCCGTTTTACATAACAAATTTGACCACTCCTCGTTCACTCATCTCTTTCGTGGCTCAAGCAGCATTACTCCGCATCTGGCTCTGTCTATACGGTTTTCGTTTTTTCAGCATGTCGAAGCCAGAAGGTGAATTTCTCTGGTGCATTTTTTTTCTAGACCTCCTTTAAACATAACAATATCCATGTACATTTTTCCTTTCCTTTAACTTTCCTATTTTCAGCTTTGCACGTAACATAAAGTAAAACTAAATTCCGACGTAATAGAACATTTTCGAACATACCAGTTCAAGTAAAAGAAAAATCGATTACGTTTAATACGGTAAATATAGCGCGATCGGATGAAAGGAGAATGGCTATTGCATGGATGCGATGTTTCCTAAATCGATTTAATTCTTTATATATATAATAACTAAATTCAGAAGCCGTAGTGAAAGCGAGAGAGAAAAATTGTTCTGGAATAAGCAACAGACGGGAGAAGAAAAGAAAACAGGGAAAATTTAATTAGGGATCGACTAAATTACATAACCCTCGAGTACGGCAATAATCAATCATATTATATAAACGTTTATAATTCCCAAAAGTATCATTATGTCATTAACTTTTCGGCGCAAAGACGAAATTTGACGAGCGGCAGAAAGGAAAGTGAAAGAAAGAAATAGAATCGAGTAGATGACGAAGGATTATTGTACTTTGGCGGAGTTTTGTCAAAGTATTTAACCAAAATCGATGACCGCTTGGTACACGAATAAAATACAAACAGAACACTTGAAAAAAGAAGCTAGATGATGATGATTATGGAGAAACGGTGCGAAAACCAATTTAATCAGGTACGTAGAAATGGGCAGAAAACTACGTGACAATTCGGCAGAAGATATTACCTTGTGCTTCCTAACGCATATTTTACGCGATTCGAATACTAAACGCATCCGTTCGTTTATTAGAGAGACATTTAAACTTCGCTCTGACTTTTTAAATTCGTTTTGCTTCCTCGTTCGTTAAGGATTTGAAAGAGGAAAACGGAATTTTCGTTTAAGTGCTACTTTATACCATAAAGCATCGGTATGCTCCAAGGTAGAACCCAAAGATATGTGATCATATTTGGCTCTTCCAAATTTGTATCCATCTCTTTGCGAAATTCCCCCTAATGATGAATTCTAATGGGAAAAATGTTATTACGGAAATGAACTGTAACATTCGCTTTAAAGCAACCTTTCGTGTAATTGTTGTAGCTCGGTTCGAAAATTCTTATTGTTAATTGCACGAAACACGGTTTTCTATGGTTCGGTTGGAAATTATTACGAAGTATTATTATAATGTAATACGTGACAAAAACACTTAGGGGAGAACGCCACGCATAAATTATGATGAATTATTATAGAATGGAACGACGTTAATAACAATGACAACTCTTTACAAGTTTCAGCCGCACAAAGTGGTATCTTTCGCTAACTTGGCATTTCGCATAAAAAGTAAGAACTTACTTGTGTAACAACGTCGGTTGAAAAGTCTTGTATCTTTTGAAGTTCTATTGTACAATTCTGCACTCGGTAATCGCCCATCAATAGGTTTCGATGTAGAGAAGCTCTCGAAGGAATACATAACACGTCAGGAAAAGTTTGACTACACTTTGCACGAAAAATGTTCATCAAGGTTTTCATCCTAAAAAATAAATTACGTTTTAAATGGAGACTTCGTTTTCAAACTTACCAAATTAGATAATACTTTGCAACGTTCGTGAATATTTAAACAATTTGCGATGATATGTGCGGCCAATTTGCTTCCTTTTTGTTCGTACTATTACGTATTGAAATTCGTCTGACAAATTTATTCAAGCACATACGGATAACATGGTCATAGCTCGGGGTAGAAAAAAGTAACGCCATACGTAGACCAAAATTCTGAACGAATTGTGGAAATCAACGTTTTGTTTTTGTGCGATAAAAACGCCCGCTTTTACACAAACCAAAATCGAATACCGTCGAATCATTCTTATATTTTTATTTCCATCCAATTTCCGGATGCGTACATTCATTTCGCTCTCTTTCCAGTTTTTCCAGTTCTTCCTGGTAGCATTTTCATTTTTTTTATCAGCAGCAACATCATCAACAACGTGCTAATGAAGATGGACAATAAGTTCGTTGGATAAAAGAAAAAGCTGGGCCTTTTTTCCTTTCGTTATCCTCATTGTTTTTATCCCGGCCATTTGCCTTCCTGAAGGTTTCATAATATAGTTAACAACGATAATAATAATAATATATTCAGGATGCTTTTTACCTCTCTTCAGCGCTTTCACATTCTCTTATTCTGTTATTCAAACTCTCATTGGTCTGTCGATTGCGTGAATTTTTCTGCTCGTTTTTTATTAACATTATTTTTCGCTTCTGCAAATATTATGAAGGGTATAATATATATTTTATTACCGCCAAATCAATAAATATTTCAATATCATTGAATATATTTTTGTTTGCGTGCGTGAAAATGTACGACTATAAATTTCTATTTGTATCGGTCCGGTTTCTATATCAATGCCAATAATATAAATTTTAAAAATGCTTTTGGCGAATTTATTATCGAAATTGTAAAAAACGTTAATTAAAGGTTATCGACGAATTGATTGAAAAAATATTATCGTATAAAGCTTTTGGATTATTATCAAAACAAAATTTTACTCACCTCGACTTATTATTTCTTCTCTACGGCTGGCATTTATTTCAAAGTTATCCAACCCCTTCTCGCATTATAAAGGAGCGTTTAAAGCGAAACTCCTCCTCATCATCATAATCGTCTTTTACATTTTCCCTTCGTCCTTTGTAATAATAGTCCTCCTAAAGAAAACAATACAATTTCAAATATTAATACTACTTAAGAAACGTATAAACGTAAGTAAATTGCGTACATGTACTTAGAAACCAAGATGAGGAATAGTAATGACATTAATCCGAACGTAATTGTTGGAAACGTTTTTAAGGCAACGGCGAGATGGATATATTCAGCCATTATTATGGTTTAAGCATTTCTCCCTTTCAGCCCTCGCCATACACTGTCATATCGTATCAATTACGCGGGAATTATTAATATTTTCTCTCCTTCGCGATGGAACAATATACGCGTTGACGGCGACGAATTGAAAACTTTAATTTGGAAACTTGAAATTTCGTCAGTCTAAGTTGGTAAATAATAAGTTGTGCGTGCGTACCGTGCGTTCGTCGAAATTAATTGAAATTTAAGAAAAACATCCATCCCGCGCATATTTAATTTAATCTCACGACAAAATCCGCAAAGTTCAATTCAATTCGTGCGATTTATTTACCACCGCTCATCTGCTGCTAATTAATGTTAAGCCAATATTAGCGTGCAAATCGAGTTAACTGTTCTTCAAGATATTCTCCTAAAAAGAATCGTTAAGAATGAAGGAAAACCTAAAATTTTGTATTTAGTATTTTTTTCACGTTTTCTTAATTTCATTTGCAAGTAATGACGAGTTCTATTCCATAACTTTAACAAGCTTCTCTCCATCCGGCACAACAATGAAATACATTAAAAGTTTGTCCCAACTCTTTTCTTTTCCTCGCTGTCTTCCATTTCGGTTCCTTTTTCTTGAGGGAGGTTCGAAGTACTTCCCGTAAATAATTTATTTTCCGTAAAGTGCAATCGTTACGAGTTTGAAATTAAACGGATTAACAAAAACGAAGGCCGGATGGAATCCATCTATAGATCATCTTCGGCGGTAGCTGTAAATAATAAAGAATAGTTTTAGAAACAAAGAAAGCGAATCGCCGAAAAGTGCTGATCAAACTTTTAGTTGGACGATTTTCCATTTTGAAACGATTTCATGGTGATGAAGAAGTTAGTTTAATTGCGTGGAATGTGTTAGGAAATTTAACTTTTTTGATATTATGCTACATCGATTTTGACTACAACTTCTTGCATTCGCGCGAAAAAAGGAAGAGACAAATTGCAGCAAGCACTTAATATAACTGATGTTAATGGATGGCAAGTTGCTCATCACGAATTCAACAACATGTTTTCCTCTTGTTATTATCATTTTCTTCTTGCAGTAACAGCAGCAGCTATAATAGTAATAGCGACACATGCAGCTTGAATTGACGTGTATAAACTTAAGATAAGTTTATTAGACGTTTGCTGCGGTGTTTGCGGAGTTTCATAATTTCCATTACGTTTATTTATCAAAATATGTAAATCAAATAACTTCTATTAACTTGTATGGTATTGTTAAGTTTATTTGAAAAATTAAACTGAATCATCACATTGTTATTTTTCTTTGGCTGACAACCGATGATTGATGGACTTCCGACCGACGTTTTAGAATTTTTACGAAAATTAATTCCAGCAAAAAAAATCATCGCAGTCGTTTCTTTCGTTTCGGCTTTCGTTCGTTAATTAGACTTTGATTTATTGCGTAGTTAAAAGTCCATCATTTTTACTTTAAAGTAACGAACAGATAGAAAATGAGGAAATTATAATTTTGTTGCCTCGTGGATGACGGGAGAGAAAAAAGAGGCGAGATGGCGAAGAGAGAAATGGGATTTTTGCGAGATAACAAGGACACCGGGAGGGTTGGCTTTCAAAAAATAAATTCAAAGATGAAACGTTTTTAATTAAATTAAGTCTCCCGTTTCCATCGCCTCATAATCATCGTCATCATCATCATTATTATTTTCTTTAGTTTTACCCATCTTCATTATATAAAAAAAATTAATGGAGCACGAAGATGACGATGAGGAGGAACAAAGATGGTTCTATTAGACGTAATCAATATCGCGTAATTTCCATCTGACTTACCGTTAGTTATTTGGATGATGGAAGGAAAATGGATGGTTACTTCTAACAGTTTTCTTCTGCTCGTTACCCAGGAATCGGTGAAATAATCTTTTTTCTCAATTCAATAAGATTCATTTCCTCTTTTTCACTTGCAACTGCAACTGTTTAAAAAGAAGCGAATTACTAATTAAAAAGAATCGGGCGGTTAGTTTAGTCGTAACGATATACCGTAAAATTGTTGTCTACTAATACCCGCAACTAACTGCTGTTTGCTGGATAGAAGAACGTTATGCACGGTGTAATTTTTCTATAAAAACCAAGCACTTATTTATTTAAATTAAAGCCGGATAAAAGGGGTGCGGCGATTAAACGGAGGGATTTAAATGAATAGAACAAAAAATACGGGTATACGAGGAATTTAGCAAATTTTAAATGCATGCAGGTACGTTCCTAAAAGGCCTTTTCACGTATTAACGCTATTCTAAATTAGAAACGGATTAATTGCTTTTATATTTGATACGGTATGCAAATCACGTTGTGATGATGATGGATACGGAACGGAGATGATATTATTTATATGTCGTTTTTAGTATCATAACACTAAATCGTTGGATTTATGGATCAATAATAAAATTTTCGTACCTGTAAAGCGTCCATAATAATCTCGTGTTTAACGATTTTCACATCTAATTCAGATTCGTAATCTTCAACCGGCGGTGGCGGCATTCTCAAGGCGTAGTACCTCAAAACGAAACAAATTACGTTCTAAACGACAATCGTCTAATTTGCAAAGTAATTAAATTCGGACGGACTCTCGCTAAAATATTCTTCGAGCGCATTAAGTCAAGAAATTTGAGTGAGAACGCGCGTAATAAAAACGTGGAAAATTACGTACGAAAGTGTGGCAATAAAGTTGGATGGATAAGTAGGCAACAGCAACAGCCAGCAGGAGTCGTATTTTATTCCTGCCTTTCCTCCGTCACCTTTTTCTCAAGATGGTTCCTATTAAATATAATATTTCTTCAAGTTGTTGTAAAACAAAGCGTACGACGGTAACTTTTTCTCGTTTTACTGCCTACGCATTCCTCGAAGTTTCGCTCCTTCTGCGTGCTAACGAAGAAGAGAATTAATTAACGCGTTTAATCTGCTCGTCCATTGGATTCTTGTTACTTTTTCGGCCAAAGTGGAATAATTCCAGCTCGGTACGTATTCTGAAACGTTAATTTTTTCCCAAATGGAGTCTAGTGCTTCCTTGCAGTTCCTCCCCAAAATGAAAAGCGTTTTAATCTGTTCTCCCATTCGGCGTCGTCGATAACTTCCTCATTTCCATACGCGTGTATAGGGTTAATTTCCTAAAATTCTCGCTCTTATTAAAACGGAAATGGTGGACGTTTAGAACGGGAAGTCATTAAGAGTCATCTATAATGTAAATAATTCTAATAATAACGGTAGAGATGTGCCAGAATGTACGTACGCTGGCGGAATGGATGGCGGCGGCGGCGGCGGCAGCATCGTTTAGCGATAGTAGTAATAAGCGGTAGTGGATGGATTTTATCGTCTCGCATATGCCGTTGTTGTTGCCATTGTTGTTTTGGGTTGAATGTTGCAAATCGACTGCGTTGTTGTTACAGTTGTTGTTGCTGCCGTAGTTTGTTGTCGTCGTCGAATCGATAGATTATAATCGTTCGAACGGGAGTAATTTCGAAACGTAGTAAAACGACCGCCGGTGGATTATGGTCGGGACGTTAAATTGTTGCGAAATAATTGGCGTTCGTATTGTTGTTGTCCGACGTTTTCTATGTGCGTGCCCATTATTCTATCGGATGGTAACTAAAAGAGAGAAAAAACTAGTTTACGCCGTGTACAATATGCAAATTATTTTTTACCACCTCGTCTCTTTTTTCGCTATCTGCAACTACCGTTATTATTCCCGCGCCCGAAAAAGCAAATCGACAATTTCCATACGATCCATCGAATAAGATACCGTTCGTTTCGGAAACGTATCCGAATCGCAGTTCTACTCGGCTACATAGCCGAGCTTTTGGTCCCCCGCTCCTTTGTCCTTCATCTTCGTTCTTTCAGTTTTTCTTTCTTTGGCAGTGAGCGTACATACATACGATTCCATTCTGATGACTCCCTCGTTCGCGACATTCTTTCAGATTTTTATCGCGATGGAAAAATACGAGTACGAGGAAAACGAGAGAAAAGAAACTTCAATGTCTTTTACTCCACAAAGACACGTTTATAAAGAATGTAATAAAACTTCCTCTTCGTCATTTCCTTCACTATCGGCGCGCTCTCTTTTCTATCCTTTTATATTTTCACTTCCTTTATCAAAATTCAATACCATTATCCATTTTTTTCTTCCTCTTCTTTTCTTTGTCCACCTCTATTTTCTACGTCGACCGACAATATTCTCGATCTTCTTCCCATTTTGCAACACCTAAAAAATAAAAGAATAAAAACAATAAAATTGCAAATGTTAGTTTTATTTATTAAGAACTACTCCAAGGAATCAATTTTGTTCAATGTTCTAAAAGTAATGAACGAATTTACTTTTCGAATCCGTCCCATTGAAATCAAATTTAAGATGGATTTAAGCGAGGAAACCAAATACATTAAATAACCATACGGAAATTTTATTACAAGAAGATGAACAGGCACCTCGTGAATATGCAAATTGCTAATAAATAAATGGAGGACCAAAATCGATTACTAAATGCGAAAATCTCCGCTGAGAAGCTATCAGATTAGGAATATCAGATGATTAAAATAAAGGCAATTTAAAATTTCAACGTATCGTACGTTGTTAAAAAGCAAATTATCCCATACGACATGCGAAAGAACCTCTGGTTGGTGCTGACGTTGAAATAACGTTACCATCCTTATATAAATATAATAAAAGCAGCATTTTTTTTTCAATTACATTTAGTCTACATACGCTGGCTCGACGTTTAAGAACGTTTTTGATGCAGGCTCAAAAAAGGCAAATAAATAGCAGCAGCAGCAACAATAACATGGAGAAGCCTTCATCATCATTCATCATGCTTCGATTGCTTTAAAATGAGACCGTTCAACCTCAATTTTCTTTTTACAATTTTCTTATAAGCCGAGCAATTGAAAAAGCGACACAAACTCGCTGGGAGGGTTCGTATCCACCGAAAGCGTACGATATTTATTCCCTCACATAGGAAATAATTTAGGTCTTGAAAGAGAAACGAATTTATAATAAATATTTTCTATACGGTTGATGGAAATTCGACTTTGAAACATCATTAAAGCTCGATTAGAAATCCCTTGCGTGTTTATTGTGTATATGGGTAATCGGTTAAAGTAAAGCCGGTCGTCCATTAAACGTCTTCCTAAATCAATTATTCAAGTTTACTACAAGTTTCGTTGGGGTAACAATATGAATTTTGACACGATTCAAGAAGTAATCTATTAAACTAATTCCTCAAATGCTGCGTTACGAGTTTGCAACATAAATAATAAATTGCAAGTGCAAATGCAAATGCTCGATTTTGATTTCGTTTTATGCCAGACGAACGTAAACAATGGCAGAAAATGGCGACGATGGCGAATATTAACAACACCGTCTCCTTTCTAATTTGATCTATCATCCTTTTCCTCTTTGTTACTCCATAATGGCGACTCGTTCGAAGGGACGAGGCGAAGATGTAAATAAGCACAGAGAGGCAACCGTTGTTATTATCGCTTTTTGAAACAAGTACATTGTCTCTTTATTGCATAAAGTCGTGGAAAGGTCGTCGACTCGCTCGCCAAAAACCAGGAGCACACAATGTAACGCTAACCGAATTATTCCGTCTCTCTTGCTCGCTCTCTATAACATTTAAACTTTAAACGTGAATAAAACCCCAACGGTTTTAGTACGGTATTACCGTAGGTAATTTAAAAATTTATTGCCCTCACGAAGAAGCCATGATAATAACCGAATAAGGGTTGCCGAAAAAAATGCGTGGGCTTAGGACAATTCGTGCACTTTACTTTTTCACGCTGGCTAATATTTAATACTTTATGAAAGGGAAATTGGAATCAAAAAAAGAAGGGGCGAAAGCAATGACGATGATAACAGGAGAGAACGTGGGCGTCATAAGAGGAAAATTGCGCGATTTAAATTGTAATTGAACCCCATTTGTATATAAACGACCTCTCCATATGCAAATCACCTATTCAATTCGAAAATAGTTTGCTAAAATTCAAACTCCATCATGTTCTGTTACCTTTTTCTCATCCGTCGTCGTCGTCTTTCACTTTAATGCAAATAGTAAAGATGCCAGAGCGATTACATCAAGATTAACGTCAACTCCTGGTTTCATTCCCAAACTATTCCATCCATCTTTCTTACTATTACCATTGTCGTTGCTATTACTGGGTCTTCATTTTATTATTTTCTCGAAATTACGATTCTCCTACAAAAAAGCAACAAAAAGTAAGAGATAAATGTAATATTTTTTATATGAAACGTTATTTTCATCCTGTTCCTCCGTTTCCTTTCCCCGTTTTACGATCGGTAATTTTTCACGAAATTAATTTTAATACAACTTCGTCTTCCACCGGTCGATCGGGATGGTAGGAACGAGGCGCAGGAGCTCTCCAAAGTAATAAAGTTGAAGAGGATGCCGGTGGATGAAGGAGGAAGGAAAAAAATCCAAGTACAAACAGTAGGAACTTAATAATCACAAAAGAAGCGAAGAAAATGAATGAGAGAGAGACAAGGAAGGTGAATGGGAAAGAGAAAAGATTAATGGGAAGGAGAAGGAAGGAAAATGAATGGAAAAATGCAGAAAATGAACGGGGATAGAACAGGATCGAAGGGAAAAGGCGAAAAGAAAAAAATCCGTCTCACCTGCGTTTCGAGCGTTAATTAAGACGTCTTCTTTCGCATCCCTTTCCACGGGGCCGCATCCTTATTGCAATCGAAAAAAAAGGGCCAATCTCGATTTAATTACTACTCGAAGTCGATGTATTTGCATTGTTAAAAAAATTTGATCGAAGCGAAAACTTTTTTAATTTGAAAAGTAAGCGCTGCGTATTGATTTTGGTGGATGCGCCGGGTATCTTATTACTTCACCGTTTTCGTTTCGGAATCGTCGTTTTTATCAGGCTGTTTTCCTCCATTGTGAAGATGGATCTAAAACAGAATTAAATAATTAGTATTTTCGTAAAATTTGACGCAATTAATTTGGGCAAAGCCTAATTTAACCACATCAAATTGCTGTCCTTTAGTTCCCTTTGCATCTCTTTTGCATTTCTACGTAAATAAGATGCTTTAAATAGATTATCTTGCAAATGGTTTCCAAAACTGTATCAAAAAAAAAATTATTATGCCATTTCATACATATATACATTATTCCTCGCATTTTCAGCTTGGGAATTTCTCACGAAAGCTTTAACGTGGAATAATAACATTCATACGTGAGCCGAAAACTTAAAAGTCTCGAGGATCGTTTTAAGGAATGGCAAGGATTATTGGAAAATAATAAGCACTTTAATAATAAGTAATATTTGAATAAGCTAAATAAAAACCAAAGTTTCGTTTTCTTCATTGGTAATTCAAACGTAATTGACGTTAGGAAGACGTTTCAACCTCCGTAATAAGCATTGGGATTATGAATTTTATGAAAATCAGTCGCTTTGTGTCTGCTGCACAATTGTTATCGCCGGGACATTAATGAGAGAAAAGGAAAAGCAATAGGAGGATGAGACGATGGAGATGTTTGCTCACTAATTTGAATGATAAAAGATTTCGAGGAGTTTTATTTCTCTTTCGCGAGTTGAAGCCAAATAAATGGGGATATGCGAAGAAGACGAAACAATAATATCAACAGCAAGCGAGAGGAAAAACTTTTGTTTATCTCTGCTGCCAGTTTCTTGTATCATTTCGTTTTGTTTATTTTGAGCAACGGCCCGACTAATTATTCCAACTTTCTTTTCGTATTTTCGGTGTAGTTACGAGTAAATTCATTTGCAAATTATTTGCTCACGTCTTTTTCCTCCCTCGTTCTCTCGCACTCCCACGCATTTTGTTTGCAAACACACGCGTAATCGAATGCTAATAATGTCGTTATACTCGTGGAAAGCTTTTATAAATTGAACCTACGCATTAAACTATGATTGAAAAGCTAATTGCGATTGATTTTGAGCAAGGAAATGTAATGTTACGTTTTATTACACGAATATCAATCCATTGGTTTAATGTGCCTTATAAATGTTTGAATAACATAAAATTTAAATTTTACATTTGGCAATAAATCAACTTTGACACGGAACAACCGTTTTCCACGTTAATGCGTAACAAATAAACGCTTAGGTGCCATAAAGACATATAAAATTGAATTTGGTAGACGCTAAGGGAGGCCCGTTTAAGTGGATCAATCATTTGATGATTTCGAACAGAAGAAGCCTTTCCATCAATTTAGCAGCAAAAAATAATTGGGATTCAACGACTTTTGTTAAATTGAATTGGAATTTAATTCCAATGGCCGTAACAAAAAAAACGTAAGAAGAAGTTAAATTGGACCATTAACATGAAACGTTAATGAACCGCGTCAAATAACGACGATCATTGTCGTAATAATATCCGAAACAAGAAGACAATTTATCATTCCGCGCAAACAATTATCCTTATTATTTTAAGTCGACACCTTCGTCGGAACGACACACGGAGAGACATTTGTAATCCCCTTTTAGATCCTCGGCAATCTATCCGTCTATTTCTCGTGTGTCTTACCCTAAAAAAATATTTAATTCATCTCTATCCCGCATCATCTGCCCCGTGACGTGATCCGTTTCGCCGTCACCCTCGTTTACATGACAATGTCCACATCCATTTTCATCCCCTGACACGTTTATTATTGATATGCGAGGGATTATTTAGAGAGGAGCCGTAAGAGAGGAGGATGTTAAATTCCGTGACGATAATCAGATGCGTCTTTGCAAAGAGGTTGATGTTAACGATGCCGCTATCGGTTGATATGTAACAGGATTCGCGCGTCGTTTTAGTCAATTGCGAAAAATTACAAACGAGCAAATCGCCATCGCAATCCTTTTAATTAACTTCGTCTTGCATTTCACGGAAACGCGTGTTTGAGCTCATCGTTTTAGTTCCATAACTTTAACGAGAATAATAATTCTCGTCCTCAATGTAATAGACAGCCACTGACAGTAATAATAAACTCTATCGAGCTATAATTAGTTTCCGGAAGACTTTTGAATTATACCGTAATAATAATCGGTTTGCGTAAAAGTCTTGTTAATTGAGCAACTCTTTCGCTTATTCCATCTAACGCTTTTGGTATAATTAATCAATTAGAGAGTGGAAAAGTTGAAAATTGTTAAAGAAAGAAACAAAAAGGCGTCCTCAAACGACTTTAGATACGTTGCGGAGTTTTTGCACATTGTTCTTCTTCCGAATCGATTATCAAAACCAAATGGAGACAATTATTCTTTCGTTTTAGATTGAATTAATAATTTTGGAGCACAAAAACTTAAATTGAGGGAAGGTCGAGGTAAAGGAAGATTGTTTCCGTTCCATTATACATTATTTATCTTTCATTTTAAACGGACGTAATTACTCGATGAATAATTTAAAGGAATCTCTTCCTCGTTTTTTCAACGATCCGCCCGGTCCCGCAGTCTATTTTCGATTTTAATTATTTAACAAAGGAACGAATCGAGAAGACATAATAAGATGGGCTCTCAAATTAACTCGACAGTAATTGACCGACAAAGAAAACGGCTCTCTTTTCCTCTCTTGGGCCATTTCACATGCACGCAAGGGCTAAAGAACAACGGCAATTTGTTGTTCGAAAACTTAATCCAATGCTGTTACAACAATATGGAGTTTATTACGACCAACGGCAATTAGTGCACGTGTTCGGGACTAGTAGCAACTACATAATTTAATTCGCCATAACGTAATATGGTGTAAATACGGCTTGTATTTAGAAAACATCGTTCCATTCAATCTAAAACGGAAACGCTTTCCGGTTGGAGGGCATTACAACGTTTCAAATGGGCGAACGCTGTGATTTCGTCTATTTGATCTTTGTCGCTTTTAATTGTTGGCCTCCGCTAGTATTAGAAATCGGTAATAATAACTAATAGCAGTTTTAATGGTGGGCGAAACACGAAATTATGATAATTTAATAGATAATCGAAAATTACTTTTACGAATCGGCTAACGTCGACAAATCGGTTTTGCATTGTATTTCGAATTATCATTGTTATTTGATTACGTGTAATAATCGTTGTTGTAATTAAAATAACAATAGGAAAATTAATGTTAATTATATGGCCTAACCGAATCCTCGCAGGTACAATCGTAATTTTTAATTTAATATAATCCACTGCACGTTCGTTCCACTTTTACTTCCATTTAAATTTAATTCTTTTCCAGATTTGCCTTAATTCGCTTTATTCAAATAGCGATTAATTAGATTAGATAAAATGTGGTATTGTACGAGTAGAAGAGATTTTAATGAAAAAAGAATGGAAAAATAAAGCGTGATTCCACCACGGAAAAGTTTAATAAGAGCTTACCGTGGAAAATGGTGGATGCGCCGGGGCTTATAACGTGTATCGTCCACCTCCTTTATTATGTTTAACCTAGTTCTTCATTAACTCCAAGCTTCTTCGGTACTACCCGTTTCTGCATGATTAAATTAATCATACGCTTCGCATCCATTGTTGTTTAACACTTCGTGCATCTACAAGAAAAACGCGGTGATAATACCGCTAAAAACGCTACCGCATCTTCTTGCTTTCTCCCGTGCTTGTCCACAAACTCACTTTCTTTTTCTTTTCGCTGATGGAAAACACTTCTTTTTCCCATAGCGTTTTTATTATCTGCTTCCTTCTCTTATTTAACATAACCCATCACAGTTATGTTCAGCGTCGAGGACGTAGTAGCGACCCCTCGTTCTGTTGTATTTTGAAATCCACTACCACTAGTCGAAGAAAAGCCAAATCCGAAGAGACGCTAGAAAAAGAAACAGGAAATCGTTTGAATAAATTAAATTTAGCGAGTTATATGTTTGTTTTTCTCCCTCTCGCTGCAAGTTTCTAAAAGAAAAACTTTTTAATAATATTTATTATTCGCAATGAAGAAAAAACATAAAAATGTCGCTTAAGGAGACTGGCATTAAATCCTGAAGGAAGAAACTTTCCCTTAATAAAGAATCAGCGATTTATTTGCCCCGCTTTGAACGAGGAAGCCAAGTATATTTTCGTTTCTGCGAGCGTTTAATTGCAAATATTGATAAATGAAAATTAATTCCAACGTGAGTTTATCGTTGGATGATTGAAAAGAAAGGCATGGGAAAAGAACGGTTTTTGCAAGGATACGGTGGGAGAGAAAAGCACGATCTATTTAAGAGTGTCGGCAGGCGAAACAAATAATGCGGATTGTGCTTTGTTTTTCGAAGGGGATTTTTTCCTCGCCCGCGACCCTTATCAAGTTTCTTCCACGATATATCACAAAACGTGAAACCAACACATTCGTTTTTCTAATGCCAACCTGCTAATGTTTGTTGTACACTGGGAAAGAAGGAACGGCGAGAAAAAGAAAATGGCCTAAAGGCACGATCGAAAAAAGCGAGCAAAATTATTCGCAATAATTGAAAAAGATTGCCATTCTCGCAAATATATCCTCTCTCTGCACGTTCATTTTCAAAAAAGTTATTGTCATTCGGAATTAATTATTCATTTGATATTAAAAATGAGAATTAATTGACCAGTCTCCATTTGGTTTAATTATTTCAGGAAAAATATATCTTCATTATCGTTGCTTACCTTCCTGAAATACATGTTATTTGTTGTCGAATAATATTCTTTTCAGGTCGTCATAAGCTTCTGGCACAGAAAAGAATTATAAACGATACCATAGCGAAGAAATAATGAGGAACAACAAAAAGAAGTTATAATAAGAAAGGGATTTAATTAAACCTTAAGTTTAAAAGGAAGATTTAATACTCTTTACTCCGAGTAAACGAAACTAGAACGGAGAGATGTACCACTGCTGCAGCAGCAATAAGAGGAGCGAAAGACAAATGGAGTCGAGAATAAGAAGTTGGAAGATGTTTAAGTTTCGAATTGAAATGCTCCAGTTTTATTGCTAACAAGAATACAGACGTACAAATACATAGATCCAAAATGACGTCCTCATTGTCTTTACGACTGTTTATTATTCATAATAATATGTTTTAAAAAGGGGGTTCCTTTGCCATTTGCATTGTTAATCATTCCAGGAGCATTGTTGTTTCGTTATTAAAATTGTGATACAGCTATACACACGATAAGGATGTAAATTTATTTTAAGAACTTGTATATATATATGCAGTGTAATATCTCTGGCAGGGTGTTATATTTATAAAGTTAGGGGAACGTTTATAGAGGAGCAAAATAATACATCATATTGCTTATGACATTTTAATATATGTAGAATGTAAAGGGTAAAGTAACGTTGGGATGCGAAAGAAGCAGGCGCAATATATAAATACATAAAGTATTTTGTATTCCCTTTGTAAATATCCGAGTGATAATAATAAATTCCATCCATATTTCTCATTTCTATTGTCTTCCGGAGTAAAGGGCGCGTTATGTTTATTTAACAATATCGCATACATACGTGTACGTTGTAATAATGCACGTAGGCACCTTAACAGAATACCTATAGAAGGACTTCGTAGCGCTCCCTCAAACAAAGGGATTGCATTTAAAAATCGAAAAATTAATAACGTTCACTGACTTATGACATTCCTAATATCGCAAATAATTCATTTGCACCTTTTCACCAAGTTGTGAAATTAAAAATGCTTCACGAGGAAATGATTGTAGTTTGTTAAAGAGTCA
Source organism: Hololepta plana (assembly GCA_963695495.1). Lineage (NCBI taxonomy): Eukaryota > Metazoa > Arthropoda > Insecta > Coleoptera > Histeridae > Hololepta > Hololepta plana. Next base: position 2,765,233 of record OY968839.1, read on the forward strand.
AACACATTTCCAGATTGCATTTACGTCTGTTATTTAATTAAAATGGAAATATTTCAAGCATCCTGCATTATTTTGAAATATATTCTTATAATAAGCAAATTCACGTTGTTATGTGTGCGACAAAGCGAGTTAATTTTTGTTTTGTTAATGGCGAAAGTTTCCTTTTGAAATTTCATTTTATTTTTCAAAACAAGAAGGAATAAATAACGAGAGCAGAGACAGAATAAAAAAACATTCCCGTGTTTTATTTTCGCCTAATGCTGGGCCCTTTTGCCGATTGTTTTGCGTGGCATTAGCTGGAGAGAGAAAAGAAACTTTTGATGTTGTTCATCGTACTTTGAAAGTATAAATAAAGGGGGCAAAAGCGACGGAGAGCAAACAAAAATAAGAACATCTAATGGTAAGGAAATGTGTTACGAATGATTTATGATTGCTGCAAGTATCGTTAATGTCTGAGACAATGAATATTATTTAAATATTGAAACATCAAGGAACTTTCCTCGCGGGCGTTCCTGAAGAAACGGTTAAAAGTTAAATTTGGGAGAATCATTGTATGGGTTCTCGTAATTATTACCCGAAGACATTCGATAATTTCGCAAATAAAGCGACGCTTCTTCATGTTTTGAGGATGTTGCTGTATGAATCTGCAAAAAGTAAATTGGATAAAATGGACCTACGAAGAGCTTTATAATTGAGATTCTTTGCAAAATTCTCCCAAGGTTTTACCAACATGATTTTATTATCGTGGACCTTTTGTACGAAAACAAATAATTATTAGCGCTACGCGAATTTCCATACATTCGCAAACTACATTTCGCTTTTCAACATCTGCTCGTCCCCTTGTTCGCCTTCTCAAACATTCGTTATTATTAAACGGAACGCATTCGCGTAGGTTGAACGTGACGATGATGTTATGTTCATTTCGTGTATATAAATTAAGGTCGAAATAAAGTTTTACCTTCAGGCAATTTTATTATACCGCTAAGTAAATTCGTTTTAGTTTCGTTAAGGGTTCCGCGTGTCTGCTCTTCGCATCGTACTCGATAGTGGAGCGTTGGAGGTAGCCGGATTATAAACATTTGTTTCACGTAGGGATGTATTATACGAGTACATGAATATATTTGTACGTATTGAGGCGAAAGTTTGTATAGGATCCGTTCTCCATTCGCGCCCATCCATCGGCGTATATACGGGAGGATACTTATAGCGGAACAAACTGACCGAACGGTATTATTACAACGCTCTCTAATCCATCGAAACTATCCTAACTATCCCGTGCATACAAGGGGGAATGCGTTATTATTATTGCCGTTATGTACGTTGTGTAATCAGCGAATATACATGCAAATTATTATTATCAAACTTGCGCACGTTGACGCTGTATAAGTAATAACGATATGTTAACGAAATGGATGATATGCCGGCCCCTTTAAAATTCGGGGACGATATCTACCATCGGATTTCGTTTATCGTCGTTATAATATTTCCAACTAATCTAAAATTCATGTTCAGAAGTTGCGCGGGCGAAAAAGAAACTTTCGGTTATCGGCATTAGTTTAAATATTATCATTTTGCACATGGCAGTTTCAAATTTGTAGTCAAAGTTGAAGAGTGGAGAATTCTAATTTGCTAGCAACGGACGATGATCTTAAATGCTTCGCACGTGTTTGTACTTAACATAACTGAACTCAAATGAAATTGCAATAAACGTTACGAATTGCACGTTGCAACGATGACGATGACGGCGATGATGATGATAATGAGTCGAGTCAGTTTTAGTTAATTCGGTTCGCGTACGTTCCATTTTGTACATCAACATTGAAACTACGCAGTCTTCGCTCGCTTAACGATAAATGACGTTTGTCTTGCAATTAGTGTACAAGTTAAATAAATCCTCGGTACCATTAAGAGAACGAAAATAGTCGAGCTGCTGCTGAATTCGTTCAGCAGCAATAATAATAATGGATTTTGCTCGCTCGCAAACTTTTCATATTATTCTTGCATTATCTATGCGAAAGTTTCGCGACGAGAGCGAAAAATAAAGCGTACTTGAATCAATTTGAAAAATAAACGCGTCGCGGAAAATTGCTTTGGATTATAAAATCTTCGCCATTATAGCAACATCTATAAACGTAAAATAATAGTTTCTACCTACGAACGACAAATCGCGTTATTTCCTCATCTAATTTCATCCAGGCAACATTTTCGTAAAGTAAAGTTCAACAATCGCAAGAACAATACGTAATAAATCCAACGAATCATTTCTGATCTCGTTCCATATGTCTCCGGAGTCGCGTTGTTAAGTTTAAAGCTTTCATTTTCTCTGGATCCCTCGCAAAAACGGCTCTACTGCATTACACACATTAATTCTCTTCGTACAAATTATTAATGCAAATATTTGCAGACGTGTATTATAATGCCATCCACGATGACGCTGGTATCGATTCGTTTCTTATTTTCCTCTCCGTGTCAGCAAAGCAAACGCGTGTTGCTAATATTAGTTAAATCTTGCTGGCTGCTGCTGGTGTTGGCGCTGTTGTTCTTGTTACTTTACTGGTGTTACCGCATACATAAAATAATTATACGCTTGTCATACGTATAATATGTACATGGGATCGTGTGTTCGGTAGGAAACGCGATACAAACTCGCGCCTGAGTTATTGTCGACGCTAAAACATTTTGATACGGCGCAAATTATGATACCGCGAGACGCATGTTATTAAAATTGTAACGAGATTCGATGAAAATAATACGAAAAAGTGAAAAAGATGCTCACCTTTAACGCCGAGTAACGGGTGCGGCGGGCTCGTTGTTCCTTTGTGGGCGCGATGAATTGGCTTTTTTCCCCGCTATTCCCACGCGGTTCCGCCGCTATTAATTATGCGTTCGCTGAAAGTGACGATGGAACGATCATTAAACAAGCGGAGATAAAGGGAAACCGTTTCAAACATCTTAATTAGCGAACGTTAATTTAGTGAGAGGCCTCGGTTGCACACTTCTTGCGCAACGAAAAAGAAATAAACAGCGAGAGTGGCGGCGGCAAGGAGCGGGATTCCAGATTGTGTGCTGGTAATGACTTATTTAAATTGTAAATCTCGTTTCTTTTCTACGGCCTCCCGTCCCTTTCTTGCTCTTGTAATTTTGCGGTAATCGCATTTTGGTTAAGGCAACTGAACAAGACGCAAAAAAAATGAGAAGAAAAGGAGACGAGAAGAAGCGATAAATTTGTGTGACTTAACCTTTCTTCTTGTCTCCTCCTTTAATTCGCGGCACCCCTCCTTGTTCCGTCTTCTGCTACTGCAATTTTCCAGTTATTACATCCAGTAAATTAACGTTATTGTGGCAAATTAAGGTACCAAAATCGAGCGGCGAGAGGAAGCGCAAAAAAGAATTAATATTACCACAATATTTCATATTCATGGTTTCATCTTCTAAATAATTCCCGGGGCAAGTATCGTGCTCTTACAATCTAATTCCTCTTCTTTTTCTCCTAAAAAAGAATAAGAAAAGCAGCAATACAAGTCGCAGTTCGCCCGTTCCTTTCATTTCGTCGGATGGATATTTATATTACCCTTCGGTTTATTTATTTGTTTATCCGCAGCGTTTCCCTCTTTCCGTTGCCGTTCGTTGCCTATTTATTTCGGGTCCAAGTGTTCTTTTCTGAAAACGAAATAAGAAATCGTGAGTAGGCGAAACGATGACGAGGAGAACGTGTTTATTTTTCTTGAGCCATTCGACCACTCTTAATTAGCTCTCTACTTCATTGCGTTATTCGTTTGAATCGAATATTATTCCTCCTTATAAAATCAAATAGTTTTTCTCTGATTAACTATTTCGATCAGCGGCATTTATTTTTCTTTTATCATAAAGATAAACTTTAGCATGTAGGATAATAATTTCTATGCGATAACGTTACTTCCTGTGCACGTGAAAAGAAAAGGAATGAGGGCGAATCCAACCAGCAGCAGCGGCAGATTGATGTTGCTGGCGGATGTGTATCAGCAGAAATGCGTCCCCGGCTGCGGTGGCAATATGACCGGAATACATTTTTGAAATAATAAATCTCCCATTTACTGAAAAAACACCATCCGATTTATACGCTTAATAGTGGCACAGATCCGAAATTTGCGGAGGAGTAGAAGAAAAGTTAATTAATGTTCGTCGATAGAATTGGTCCATTTAAAGAAACGTTAAATTTTAATGCGAAAGAATCAACTTTCCCTTTCAATCTTCATCGTATTATCAACTTTTATTTTCGGGGGGACGACGAAACATCTTCCATCGTTCGTATGAAAGCGGCCGTCTCCTCTTCGTCATTGGAACAAGTATCAAATCGGAGTATTGATTCATAAAGAAAACGAGAGAAAGAAGACGGGAGAGAAGAAGGAATCGTAAAGTTGTTTAATTTTACATTAAATTACGCTCTCGGAGATCGTGGAATCGAAAACTTTCTCGCTTTTTCCTTGCCTTCTTACGCCCATTTGATCGCCGCCGCCGCCCTCTCACGGTTCTCCGTTTTTTTGCCCCGTCTTCCTCTGCGACGCGATATAAATTGAAATTGATTTTTATTTCATTTTCTCTTTCCCGTGCTCTCCGCAACATTTCTTGTTTCATTCACACGCCACCATCGACGACCGACCGTGCGATTGACTTCGATTTCAATTCGATAAGGAAAATGCATCGCGTGTAATGAAAGAAGAGACGAAAAATTGACGACCATTTAACCGACCTCAATTATGAAATTCGCTAATTGCTGTAAGAGCGACGACGAGCGGCGACTGGGAAACTTCTTTGAAATGGAGCGAAACTTTTGCCAATTTCCCATTAAGGTTGATTCGATTGCGAAAAATTTAAATTGTAAAGAAATTAAAGGGACACCTCTTTGATCTAATCTGTTTGCCATTTCGTTTCTATGCGGCTCACGAAGGGGAATTGCAAAATTCGATGCCGGTTTATTTAAAAGTTTATTCGCAATTTTATTCACTGTTATTACTTCGCGTTTGATTACGGTTTCAATAATTATTAATCAACGGAATCGGTTTTTCGCAAATCAATTGATTTATCTTTTCGGAGCGAATAATGATCATTTTTGAATAGGAAATGGGAATTAAACCAGATATGGCATGAATAAAAATGTTTTCTGCTTCTACCGTTCGCTTTAACGTTTCGAATTCAATTTGATGAATTGATTACATGCCAATGTGTCACGTACACTTTGAGGAACGACATTGATGCATACTTTAGCCTCTTCGCTGAATTATTTAACGCTCGAGGGTCCAATGATAACTAATCAACCAAGAAGAATAACGATTAAAGCGAAATAATTTGAGGAAAGGTACGCAACTCTCTGCAACAAGCGCATTTCGGTTTAGCGTTTCTCGTGCCCCAAATTAACCATTAATATCTGTATTCCGTTTTCTCGTTATTTCGAAATAATGATAATAACGAATTTTCTATAATAAATCAAACCAAACCTCATTTATAAAGCGAAGTTAAATAAAGCGATATCTTTTCGATCGGGAGTAATATTTTCGGCCGGCGTTCACCGCATTATCGAATTTTGCGAAAATTTTGCAATGTACACAGGAAGCGCCACATATATATCGCTATATTGTTCGCAACGATTGCGAAGATGAATTCGTTTGCTATGCATGGGATGGATAATTATCTGCTGACGGCGAAATTATGGCGATAAATAAATATGCGTGTGGGCGCAAATAATCGAGAATTTCCAATCGATTTCAGCAGAAATGAAAGTGATTACGCAATTAACAAAAAAGCTAAGCGGATCTTAAATGTTGCGACATTCTCTCATTCGCATTGAGTCGAATGTAAATCCATCGAAATAATTAATATCTGGAGAGTTTCCTGTCAGGACCAGATGATGGCCGGTTTCTTATTTATGCTAAAGAAAAGCTGGGTCCAGTCGGGGCTAAAGCAAACTTCCTCGCAAATTCGGGGGGCCGAGTCGACGATAAGGAAAGAGGAAAGTCATCGAAGGACCGGGAGCAAAGTTTCGCCAACTTATTTCTTGTTGTTGCTGCCGTTATTTACGATTCTTTTTTTATTTCCACAACTTTCTTCAGACTTTATAATGAGGCAGTGAACATTTCTCGACTACACGTTTTACTCGCTACAAATCGACGAACGTCGAATTCTATCGCCACTTAAACTTGGTGCAATTTTAATAATAAAGCGAGGGACTAACTACCACGAGAAAGCAAAATCCGATTGGGCCGTTAAAACATGTAAACTACGTACCTACAACGAATTTTATTATGTTGTTCCCTTACATTATATATCTGTGCCATGGAATAATAATAGCGAAGAGGTAGAACGAAATGAAATTCGCGACAGGGAAGAGGAAACCGATCGATCGCCTAGTGGAAAAATAGAAACTTCGCTATATACAATATATAAATGGTACAAAGCGAATCACATTTAATGTTCTACCAATTTTCCAACGACCTGAAGGCTTTTCTTCGGAAGAAGCCGCATAAAGTACTCGTCGCACATGTTCCCCGACTTCCTTTATTATTTTTCATAACCGTAAATAAAATATCTTTATACGAAAATCATTGCGGTCTTTATCAATTGTTCTTTTCCGGATGCTGCTTCTTTTCTTTTTAGTGGGCAATTTATTCTATTAACAATTTAAAATGCGGCAATCTTTTGTGCATCATCTTTATCATAGAACGATCAGAACGGAATAATTGCAGGAATGCATGGATGGATTTTATGTTGAAGATTAACAATTTCTCTTGCAAAAAAAAAACACTCCGAAATCGTATCTTTGGATCGATCGTCGTGGATAAATAACGAGCTGAATTCGTTCGTATTCTCAATTTATACGAATTGAATCGTTCGCTTTTCGCTTTTTCCTTTTGCTCCTTATAAATAAGCAATATTTATTACACATTCCTGATTCTATTTTTCATCGCTCCTTTTCCGCCCGTCACCGACGATCATCCACTCCAGATCCGAAGCGGATCGTCGTAAAATTTAACGAATCATACTCGAATGCTCTGAGCAGAAATAAGATTGTATATGAAAAGAAATGGGCAGAGCGCGCCTCATCGACGATAGATAAAAGTTAATTAAATTTACGTTTATTGGCTCTAACCATTAAGATCGTTTTCTTCTTTGTTTCAGATGTCTTAGGAGGATCGAGAATGGAGATTCGCCCTTGTCTCGCAACGGTCCTTATTATTTCTTATTATTGCATCGGCCACGTAACGTCGCTACCAGATGTTATTAGAATAGGTAAGACTGTTGAACGTTTTTTTCTCTCTTTGGCAATAACAGCGATCTGTACTTTCGCCGTTTCTTCTCCCTCCTGCCATCCGCACGTTTTGCACTTCATTGCAACTTCACTTTTCTTCTTCATTTTGATTTATCACAAATGATAACAGCAAGTTATTATTGTCGTATGTTTCCTTCAACGTATTTCATTCGACTCGTTGTTTCTTTTCTAATTCCTTTTTCGCCACCTCCTAGACGGCGAGCGTTAGGAGAATTCGTAACGGCCTTAATGGCGAAAAGCGAACAATAATGGATTTTTCCCCATTTAAGGGAAACCGCCGGTTCGTTTCTTTTTTTGGTCGAGAGAAAGACGCCTCGCCGTTAATTAAAGAGTTCTTTTAACGATCGTTAGCGGTTAATAATCGGTGTATTTATGCGGAAACGAGCAAGACAACGAGCGGCGAAGGATTAATAGCGGCGCGTTTTAGAGAGCTTTTTTTTGCGACGTAAAAGGAGACGAAGACAAATGTTTGCGGTACGTGAAAGTAAATTAAAATATTTCGCACGGGCTCCGCCAGAAACACCATTATCGAGGATAGAAGAGGCGAAATGTATTTTAGACAAAAAACTTGTATATATATGGACCTCTTAGCTGAATTTTTGCTTCCTCGTCGTGAATAAGAAGTTAATTTGGTGAAGGCTTACGCGAGGGAGGAGGTACGCGTAAGACATTCGCCGTGCCCATTGTGCGAGGCGGATTGTGTTTCTTTAGAGTTGAATAATACTTTATCCTTCTTCCATTCAGAAAGGGGTCCGTGGCCAAGTGGAAGCGGCAGACAAAAAGATAATTATCCCGGTTCTTTTTTAAGATGGGAATTGCCGTTAAATACCATCAACGTGACTTTACAGTATGAAATGCTTTAGACAATACTTTTCAAAAAATTATCTTTCGCTCTTCGTATTGCAAAGAGAGAGAAACAAAACGTCGTAAGTTACTTCTTTTGTACGGCATCAAGGGAAGAGTTGAACAACAACAACAACAACGAAGTAGCAAGTTGGAATTTATCTCTTATTCTTGCTGACGATGACGGTGACGAAGAGGGGGTTCAACAGCCATCGAACGATTTATCATTGTTTCCTTCGAGTCGCATTAAGTTATATGAATTTTTCATCGACAGCACGAACAGGAATCAATTCAAAAACGCGTAAAGACAGCGACCGGCAACGAAATAAAACGTTTAATAACGGGCGGTTTCGATGTCTCTCGAACATTATGCGAGTAATTTAATGAACGATATCCAACGACATCTAAATGGAACCGCCGTTCCCGTCTATCGTATACGACCAAGTTCTAATTCCCGTGCCTTAACGTTTTATTACCGCGATTCAGTCGAGACGCACCCCAACTGATTTTTCCATCTCTCGCTCTTTCTGCGTTATTCTTCTTCTTCGTCGATCCTTTTACACGGATAATACAGTACAAATTCGTAAAAACACATAATATACTCGAGTAGCGGATGAGGGTGAGCAATCGGGGGGAAAAGGGCGGCGGATTGAATCCGGCGAGAGCAAAATGAGATTTTCTCAATCTACGTTTACTACATTCGGCACATACAGATATTATTATATTGTGCAGAGAAACAGGCGCTGAATGTATGCGTGTGTATTAAAGAGACAGATAATAAGGGCGACGGAGATGGAAAGTGGTGCGAGAGAGATTCTTTTTCTTCTACTTCATAAACGTAATTGTAATAAAATGTAAATTCGAGTTTAAATTTAATGTGAGCCTCGGAAAGTAATTAAATTTTATATTAGCATTCCGCGCCATTGCTTCTAACAGATGTTTAATCTAAGCTTTACTATTTCACCTAGGACGAATACGAGAATGGATTGCCGAACGAATCGAACCGAATACGTTTGTTACTTTTCAAGTTTCCCCGTCGAATTGAAAGTTTAATCTGAGTAGATGGACAGTTTTAGTTAACAAAGAAAAATATGAAACTTGTCCAATTTCGGCGGACGCTTTAGCGGTCGTCATTTTGCTCTTTAACAACCGACGGCGATCGGGGAAACTCTGTATTCTCGCCTCGAGACGAAAAACTTGATGTAATTACAACAAACCGGAAGTTGTTCGTTTGACGTAACGTTTCTGTTTCCCCGCGCGTTCTTTAATCCATCCTATTCTTTTGTTCTTACTACACGGAGACGTACATTTAACTAACCGGAAACGCCATTAAGCGCCACCTACTTCATACATACCTAAAACCGCTAGAATCTCCCAGAAGAAGGCGAACATGAAGAAAAAGCATTTCTCCGTCCGGTCGGCTCATCAAGATGAACGGCGTCTCCTTTTGAAAAAACGTGCGGAACATTTCTGCCCATTCTTTTCCTTTTCTTCCGTTTCGCAAAGGTAAACGCTCTGGAGGAACCGCTAAAAGGGAATAAAACGTTCTATTTAGAATTATTTGATCGTTATTCATGCAAAGAAGGAAAAAATTCGTATGCGAATCCTTCGTTTTTCTTCCCCAACTAAACACTGCGCGGTCCCCAAGATTAATATCGAACGGATACCGTCATGAATTAGAATGAGATTGTTGCAGAGTGAGTGTACTGTATTACGATTGTAGCATAGCTAATAGAAGTACGGTTCCCGTTCGATATTATAATGTGCGACCGTCCGTTGAAATTAATTTTAACGCTCCGACAATAGCGATTAGAACAATGTAAAACCTATTTTTCTTCTTGCTTTTTCCTCTTAGGTGGTCTCTTCCACCCGGCGGACGATAAACAGGAATTGGCGTTCCGTTATGCGGTGGAGAAGATCAATAACGATCGCACGATATTGCCGCGATCGAAGTTGAGCGGACAAATTGAGAAGATGCCGCCGCAAGACAGTTTCCACGCGTCGAAGAAAGGTGAGTGTTTTTAAACGGTGAGAATAGCCGACCTAAAAAAAATCAAATGTAACTTCAATCAGTCGCGAATTAAGGTAATTGGTATTATTAATCGATTACGTTCGAATTTCCTCCTTTGACAACTTGGAAATCGTTCCTTATTGAAGCGGACATAAATCAAAATAATACGAATCAATTTCCTTCTTCCTTTTCCTCAATATTTAACCCATGTGCTGCAATAAGAGCATTATATAAAATGTTCTTTATACGTTATCGTAAAGTCTTTTAGGACGCCATTCAATTTATACAGCAACGGAAAATGATTACATACTTTCTTTCCGGTGACGAATTCATTTTTACTGTCGCCGATATTCCCGACGCTTCGATTTGCATTTTAGAGCATAATTTTAACTGTTCGAACACCTGATTTCTGCCATTTTTCTCCGTTCAGTTTCTTTTCTCTCCAGATTCTTCCAATAACTGGCTATTATCATATACCAATTTTCCAAGCCAAAAGCTTCCTCTATTGTATACGACCGTCCGGTGTACGTAACTCTATAATCGATATGGAATGTATCAACTTGTTTATTATTATTTTGTATTGGATTTATGATCATGCTAGGGATAAAGATGAAAAACATTGTTTTGTACGTTAAAAGATTTTTGAGAGAGTGTGCAATAAATCCTAGAAACCTAACGATTACTTTGTCTATCTAAGAAAGGTTAAATTTATTTAAAATTGCTTCATCCTTCAGTCAATCATTCTCATTGTTAGTTATCCTGAAGGGATCACAGAAATTCGCCGTGTTTAATTATATATAATTCAATATAAGGCGTTAAAGTGAGACTTATTGTTCCTCCTTGCAATATAATTTATTTAGGAGGAACTTCACTTGGACTTTAGTCTATTAAAAAAATCTATTAAGTTCTCCAAATCAAAAGACTTTATATTGTATTGTGACCTTTTATGAGGTTTGCTTGGATTTATGATCATAAAGATGAAATAAGATATTTCAGAGAATAGGCAATAAATCCTGGAAACATTACATTTAACTGCTCCATCTAAAAACTGTTAAGATTCATTCTTCAGTCAATCACGTTCAGTTATCTCGAATGAATCATAGACATTCGTTTAATTAAATTTAATCTAAAACATTCAACGTTAAAATCAATCTTCTTGTTCCTCTTGCCAATATCATTTTCTAAGAGGAATTTCACTTGAAGTTGCACCTATTTATTAAGAATTTCTTCTTCCCTCGGTCAGTTATGTTCAATTTTCCAGAAGGAATCAAAGAATTCGCCTAATTACATTAAATCTAAACAAGTTGCTCCTCATTCCAATATAACTTATTTACGAGGAACATTCTTATTTCTTAATAGACTAGTAAAATAACGTTAATGAGGAAAAAACCTAAATCTATTTTGCGAATCGTTACGTGTAAATGGGTGCTGCCAAATTAGTTTTCTCTGCACTCACTACAACAGTTTATCTTTAAATTTCGGTCGGCCGGAAGGAAAAAACTGAGCCTCCTTTCAGCGGGCACCCGGAAATACAATACCGCCCGGCATGACAGAAGATTCGCGAAGTGAAAATAAGAAACGAAAAGACGGAGATATTAATAAAAGAAACTCTTTAAGAGGCGGTCTGCAAGTGGAAAACCGCTTTGCCCTTTTCATCCCCCGGATTCGAGCGCAACTTTTCCTCCGATTGTTTGTAATGAACGACAACCGAAGGCTTAATCTTTTCCCTTTTTCGACTCGGTTCCTTTTTGTGTGTGTTTGCGGATATCTGACTAAAAGCGATCAACAATAATAAGACGACGAGACGAAGGAGACGCGATGGGAGAAAAAAGTTCATCTCGAAGAAAATTAATATTAAGTGATAAAGGAAAAGTTGGTGGAGTCAAGAATTTTAATAAAGAAGTTTTTCCTCGTCTATTCTTTTCCTCTTTCGCCCGCTTTTTAAATATTAGTAGTTTTTTGTTGTTGTCAAACTTGCTTTTAACCATCGTCGCACACGAAGGCACAACTTTTCTTCGATTATACGCTTCGGGCTATTTAATTTCTTTAATACCGTCACAGCGGGAATTTCTTTATTTTTCATATAAAGATCTTTTTGGTGGATGCGTCGGCATTGAAAACGAACATTTTTAAGTAATGGCACCAAATTTCTCGGTAACACATAAAAATTGTGTTAAATTATCTTGAAATATGCTTTATGTCGCAGAAAGTGAACGAACGAAATGATGGCTGAAAAGGGAGACGGGAAAAGTTGATTTGCATCTCCACATCTCGCGTACCTTTTTGCAATTTTCTAGCTTACTAAGTAACTAAACAAGAAGAAACCCCATATACGTACTCTAACATCCAACAAACATACTTACATTACATACGAAATGCGAGGCAAAAACAAACTTTGCACTTAAGAATTTATAAGGATTCGTACTCATCTGTTTCCTCTTTGCGCTACTACACCTCTTCTTACTCTTCTTGTTCCACGCTCGCATTATTCAACTAGATACTTGCTCCCATCCACGTGTTGGGAATGTACGCCGTGTTACTTTATGGCATTACTATTATTATTGCAATCGTTTCGTCAAGGAAAATTACACTTCTTCCACGCAGATTGCGCCCTGGTTCTTATTCTTTGTTTGTCGGCACTACATCTTCTTCCTTATTTCCGTGTGTTGCTCCTAATGGAAGAAGCTAAAATGAGGAAAATTTTACAAATAAAATCGGATCAAGATGCACAACGGCACATTCGTACAAATCTCCATTCTTCTTCATCTTCTTCTTATTGTTGCTTTTACAAATTTCGAAACTTATCGTATTTGCATACTTTAATATATCCACAAACGCTGGCCTTTCTTCCTGCTCCATCCTGCAACAACAGAAAAAGAGGATTCAACGTGTTGTTATATGTTTTGTGTAAATTAAATAAAAAACCGACTAGTACTACGGGAATTACAAACAAGAGCCAAGGATTTTCTACGCGAACACGGAACAACTGTAACGTCGGAATAGAAAAACTTTTGATTTGGGAAATCTATTTGTGGCGATTTAATAGAAACTGGATGGAGAAATTTCGGTGGAAATTTCCCTAGAGTTTCCCTACCAACCGACGTGAACGCGAACGTTCCTCTCCTTTCATAATATAATTTAATATTTCAACATAAAACACACATTTTACATATAGGTACATTATAAACTCGATATTAAATCCAAAACGAAAAGGAGAAGAACGAAAGGATTTTCCGCAATTTAAAAAGTTGCGCCCCTCGACAGATGTGTCGGATATAAAAATATTTCCTCCTCTCTTTTGCGAAATGAGGCCATCAAAGAACGACGAAAAAAATGAGCAGACCGCAATAGAGAGAGAGAGAGAGAGAGAGAGAGAGAGATGTTCCTACAAGAGCAGAAGGTCAAATGATTTACAACGTCTATCTTCAGCTGAGAACCGCAGTCGAAAAAGTATGGGCACGATATATTTCGATTTTAAAGTGCTCGCCCGTCCGCTCGTATTTCCCATCCCGACCATTCATCTCTTTGGTTTTCCTCTCATTTTTTACCACCTTCCCGGCCGCATTATTATTGCTGTTTGTGCTTTCGACTGTACGCACCTTCCAAATAAAGTTTGAATTAATTCCAAACTAGTTGATGTGTCAAAAATTTGCAATAAACCTATTTTAGAGCGCTTAAAGTGATTAGCTCTGCAAATAAACATTAAAGATCGATTAATTAGCGTTTAAAGGTGAGTTTTACATTGATATTCCTTCATTTTTTGAGATTTTTTTCTTCTGTGCTGGACCTTTATCGATGCTTATTTGTCCGATGATTCTACCTTCTTCGATGGCAAAATTTTATAGAATAGAAACACACCGAACAGTTCTTTTGTGCGGTTTATATAATAAGTTCCGTGATCCGTAATTATTCAACGGTGCCACAGGAGGAACGAGGAAACGTTGTCGACACGCGACGGTGGAAGTAAAGTCCAATAACCGTTATGGATGGAATACAAATTAGAATCTCTATATTCTGCATGTTAAAGCTAGCGAGATGGTGAATTAGATTGTGTGAGAACAGAGGGATCTAAACCAATCCATCTATCCATTCATCTATTTCCATCCACCTTTTCCCCATTAAACCATATTATATTAATAGGAGCAATTTGCACGGTTCCTTTGCGCGGCTGTTGTCAAAACGTCGAGAGTCGTCGTCGTCGCCGTCGACAATGTGAGAGCAACAACATCGACGGTTAATGGAGGGAAAATCTATGACCTAGTTACGTGACAATCATAAATAGATCTTCTGCTGGGTAGAAGAACGGTTGGAACTGATATGAATTTTCGTGTATGGCGAGAGAGAGCGTAACATTATGGAAATCCGTCGAATGGAAAGTGTTAACGCTCGATCTGCAAAAAAAATAAGACTCAAACTTTACTCAAAAATAGGAAAAATCAATCGATTTAAAGTTCTTTAAGCGATTCTCCACAAACGAAATGCCCCCATCGAATGGTGCTTAATCCTATTAATAATTGACAATTGACCGTGAGTGTTAAGTGAATTTTGGAATTCAATTAGTGTCAACGATAATAATTAGCACAATTAAATTGCACGATTGTTATCGATGAATCAATAAGCCTGTTGCTTGCACATCGGGCACATACATTGTGAGGGCGCGTTTACTACCGTGGGCATGTCGCCATTACATTAATTTTCCTTATTGGCAGAATAACAATATCGATGGACGATGGGGCAATAAGAACGTGTCGTTTGCGGTGAGCACCAACGAGCCGCTTCTTGTTTAGCGGCAAATTATAGAAAACATTATGCGTTTTCACGTAACCAATCGGTAGAAAGTTACGTTTTAGTTTCGAATCGAATCCAACTTCTTTGTGCAAGTTCACTTGTAAAAATCTTTCAAGGAGGAACAACTGTAAAACGAGAAGAAGAAAAGCACTACGACCTACATCTACATATAGACATTTTTCTGCTTTGGCCTCGACGTCGACGCCGGAGACAACTCAATTTAACCCCGGCGATATTTTCTACCGTGAGAAGGGTCTCCAGCCTCCACCAGCCCGCGCTCGCTTTTCCCTACATTTTATTTCTGCGTTAGAGAAATGTTGGCGTCGTTTACGATGAGAAGGGTACACTTTTTCTCCTTCTGTTGGCGGCAGGAAAAAATTTACATTTTTAAAGCATCGATTTTATTTCTCTTCTCCGCTTTGCCCACTCGATAACGCTACAAACACAAAATCTTGCATCACTTTGTTATTCATGTGGGTCATTAAAACAAAGGAGTCGTTATGAACGATTGAAAAAAGGGGAATAAAGTCGGACGCTCTTCTCGACTTGATTCTTAACGAATTGTTGATATTTTCTTTGCATCGCCGCCCCGAGATTCCCCCGATTTTGTCTTTCCGTTTGGAATGGCATTACGAGCGAAGATTAATGGAATCAGATAAATTGCGTTTGTGAAAAACGCCAGATGCTTCCTACCAGTAAACAAGCCAGATGTTGTAGAAAGAAGACGGGCCGAAGCTTCTGTTTTTCCTTGATTTGCGCCATACAAGCAGTCCTCCTTTAAAACAGGCAGACGTTAATCTTTGACCAACATTTCGTATTAATACGCAGTTCGGGAGGTGCGTTAGTTCTCCGCGAAACTGATCCACCTACAACTACGTCCGTTGATTTATGTCACGGGCCTCATTACCGACACTAGTTGTGTGTGTGTGGCACGATACAACGTCCCGGCCATTACCGAACCCTACGCAGCTATTAAACCCCAACCGACCCCCCGATTAGAGCGTCTTGCCGCATCCCACCCACGTTGTACGTAATCCCGGGGACACGTGCACACCTTTTAAACCGTTTAAGGGCGGGAGGAGGCCTTTTAATAGCGACCGACCGCCGACGGTAGGCAAATGAGCTCATTAAAGATTCGGCAACGTACTACTTACATTCTCATTATTATGTATGTGCTTGGAATTATGAGCCTGTTCCGTTCGCGTAAAACCGCCACGTTCAATCTCTTCGTCCAGGTTTCGCGATGTTAAATGCCCGTTAATAACGACGTGTATTAAGAGTGCGTTCACAAGATGCGGCTTTTAATAATCGGAAGTCAGTTCGGCGAAAGCTGCGGAGATTTCTAAAAAATGCATAAGTTGCGTTAAAACAGTCTGGCGCATCCACCAAATTCAACTACGAGCGCGTGAACGTTTTACGGTTTTACCCTTAGTATTTTCGACATTTTTTGTTTCAAGGGGCCTTTTCTCGTGCGGTTTCTTCCTGCTCTCCAAGTAGTTTCCATTTTAATTGAAAGTTTTTTCGTTCAGGCCGCCGACCCACATCCCGTCCGGTAACTAGTCGGCAGTGGGAAATTCGTTTTGTTCCTTCCTCCTCGCAGTCGGCGTTCCCTTTTATTTTATTTTGTGGGCTTTTTTTTCGTTAATCTTCCCTCTTCCTCCTGTTATTTACTCCCGCATGCCCGTGGTATGTGTTGTTGCTGTAACATTTCTTAAATAAAAACCGAGAGATGCGAACGGAAAGGAAAAGGGCAACAGTAAACAGGTACGGGAGACCGAGCAAGAGAGAAAGAAACGCCGACAGAGACTGGTGGCCTCTTGTTTCCGCTCCTTTTTATTTTAGCCTCTCCCGTTCTCTCCCTTATTATTATTTTCTTCTTATTCTGGTGTTTGTTACGCGGCGTTGCTCGTGTTACGAATTCCCAAATCGAAATTTCTTTTACAACTCACGTTCATTACACATATATTACATTACGGGTTCCTACTTATTATTATCATTCTTTTGCCTTGTACAACGCACGATTTTTCCCGTTGAAAGGCCTTTCTTTTATTCGCTCCCTACTTTTCCTTTTTCTTCTTCTTTGCGGCCAAATTTTGTTCTTCTTCTTCTAAAGTATTGGCGAATTCCAGTCAAAGAAACGAATTAACAGATTTATCACGTTCGGTCTGCGTAGGTATCCATAGATCATGAATTGAATCAATCGCAAAGCAAAATAGCTAAATACGACGGGCTTTCAATTACGAATGCGTCCGCATTTATTATGATGTTGTGCCATTGGGTTTTGCTTAACTATTGCAAGAAGATGTTCCATTTATTCGTATTAAGCAGCATTGTGTCTAGATTAACAATGTATTTCCTTTTTCTTGTTCAGAAATGAGAAGTCAAAACCAGAAGAAAAAATTTACTATCAAAGAAATAAGTTTAAATATTTCTTTATACGAGCAACAATTGGCATCGTTTTATTAAAAAGTCTAGGGAAATTGGCGGTGTCCAAATGCCCATCAGCAATTTTGCCCTAATAAGTCCTCGCTGATTATAAAGCCATGAATTCAGAGACACCAAAATGTGTGCGTTGCCATCAAATTCTGCGATAAGTTTATCGAACATAACTAAAGTGTTAATTGAATCGATTCGTAAATAAAGTTTCGCCACGTACAATTGCAATCTTGAGGGAAAGCCCTCGTACATTTTTCGGAAGAAAACATTTCTTCTGGCGTATCTCAAAAAAAAGCTGGGCAAAAAGAGGCGATGGAAGCGAGAGAGAAACGGAAAAGGATGAACACATATAAAAACGTCAATTTCGTTTTGATTGATCTTCGATCACGTATCTGTTTATCCTTTCAATGTTTCCTTATTCCATAGAAAATCCTCTCTCCCTTCTTCGCTCGCTTCTTTTTCCATCCATCTCTTTCTATCGCTCCCCTTCGCTAGAAACCTCACTGCCTTTACAATTTGACGTTTACGATTCCCAGATATATGTGTGTGCAAAAGCAAGCAAGCAGTACTGACATCGAATAAACTTCGTTTCCGGCTGAATGCTTCGTATCCACTGTACGCATAACGGATACGTGCGCGGCGGCGAAGAAGAAGAAGAAGACGAGGAGGACGTCGCGGTTTCTATTTTTTCGCCTCGTGAAAATAAAAGATATACGAAAGAAATGCATTTCGTATTTCGGATTATCACATCGCAAAATTCGATGACTGTTAGAGATCCAATAATAATTTTTTGTTTGCAGTTCGACGATTGAAATTTATCGTTCAATTTCCTCCTTATAAATTCCTCGTGGAGAGCATTACGTTTGCCAATCGACTGACCCCGACATGTACATTTCCTATCGCCCCCTTCGCTGCTTCGGCACCCTTCCGTCGAATTACAATAAATTCTTTTCATTTTTCAGTCTGTCACTTGCTAAGAACCGGCGTGGCCGCTATATTCGGGCCGCAGTCGTCGCACACGGCCAGTCACGTGCAATCGATATGCGATACAATGGAAATTCCGCACTTGGAGACGCGTTGGGATTACCGATTGAGGAGGGAAAGCTGCTTGGTCAATTTGTATCCGCATCCGACGACTCTATCGAAGGTAAGACGAGTTTGCCCTTTTTTTGGGGGGCGTTCGAGGGCCGTTGCTTTCATTTTTGTTTCGGGTTTTACCGGGGCCGGCGCTATTATTTATCGAAGAAAGTATCTATTGTTGCGGCCGTTAATGCTACCGCAACGATAACAATAAAAGAAATAACGGTTTATGGAATTGATACCATACACCAATAAAAAGAACACATTCGATATTAACTTATAAGATGCGGTCCGTATTTCTTTACGGTCAATTAATTCCTATCGCCGCCATAAACAATTCGTTTCGCTCATTCTATCTGTTTATCAGTTTGAAATAAACCGACGAGGAGTCAATTTCCAACATTTTAAAGACATTTTGACGAACATTTTAAGGACGGCCAATGGTAGAAAATAAACTGCGTAGATGAGCTACTAAAAAAGCTGGAGGACGAGCTTAAAACGCGCGTCATCTTACGCTGAAGCCCGTTTATTATTTATCGAAAGTAAATTCGGCAAACGTTCGCAATATTCCGGTAGCCGTTCCTTAAGTAGGGTCCCGGCTTCCATCTACACATCGAAGGATCATTTATAATAATCTTTTAAATCCTTCCGGAGGGCTACCAGCCGAGGATGGATATTCCGCTGCTTAAATTGAAGAATCCCAAGTTCTTTTTTCCGTGCAGGGTCGACGGTTTATATGGAGAGAGAGCGAGAGAGAGAACGTATAAAGATTACACGTATTATGTGCGTGAATATATTCGAAGCGTAGAAGAAAAAATACTGCGATGTTCGAATGGTGGAATCGACAAAAAAAAAGGGAAAAAAGGGGATGCGTATAGTAAGCAAAAAGAAAAACGGAAGGGCGAAGAAAGAGATCGCTTAAGTGGCTACTACAACAAGCGGATTGACATTGAAGGATTTTTTCGCTTGCTTTTGGCCCACCCTTCAGCGTCCACCACGTTTATTTCGTGCTCATTTCTTGTAGTTTTTTCGTTGTTTCTGTTTTTTGCAATCCTCCATGTGCGAAACAACGCGCAATATATTATTTGGCAGGCTTACAGTATTCGTTCTTTCGATCGACGGTTCGTTTGCCGTTTATTCCTTTCCTTTGAGAAAAGAACACTTAGAAAAGACAAAATTGACTCCATCACGAGAATATTCTTTGTGTTGCGAAAACTTTGCATAACATTTCTTGCCATAGGAATCCGATGTACGTTTAATTTGGCGCTTTATTCATTAAAATCGATTCCGCTTTGCGAACGATAGGTTTTCTTAGAAACCGCATTGCATGATGAAGCAATTCCTTCGCCATTATTATTCCGTCTGTCGACGACCCTTAAACAATACTAGTTAGACATTAGAAGGTTACTTTAATTATCAGCAATAACATCAAACCAAATTTAATTGCAACGATACGGATCAAACGTACCCGGAATACAAAGCAACGATTGCTATTGTGATGCAGTAACAATTAATTAATTAACTATCGATCGAATCGTCGGCTTTTGAAAGAAGTTTAGTTTCCAGTCGGTTTCATTTGCAAACGTTCTTATTTAAATGCGAAACGGCTCGACGGAAATGCATCAGCATCGTCATCATCCGCAATTCATAATTGATGATGTTTGTTTACGTCCGCTCATCGCACAATATCGCACTGGATGTAACGAAATCGATTGGATTTCAATTAAATTCCTCTTTAATTTTTGAAATTAACGAACGATTCGATTCGATGAATAATTCCGCGTTCTATGAGGTCCGATAAAAAAGTCAATTTGTCAAAATTGAACTGATAATGGCTAAGCCAGCAGCAGGCGATTAAGAAAAGAGTTTGTCTACTCTATCGCTTGGTATATTAATTCCTAGAGAGTGTTACATTTCATTCCGAATTAATATTTGGATATTTTGTGAAAAGAATTTTTAATATTAAATTACAGTGTGCAAATAATTGCGAAACGTATTTGCATCCATCAATTGTGAATTCGTGCATTAATAAACAATTATGCTGTTCTTTTTTTCTGTTGGTTTCATGCTGTCGATGATATCAATTCCAAATACTTATTAATATTAAACTAATTATTATTAATGATCGTTAAATAAACAAATTGATTTTGTCATTGAATTCCTTTGATAACAAAATGCTAATTATATTAATGTAAAATTACATACATTTATGTTATTAAATTATTTTTCCATTTGGAAATGCTTTTCAATTCGTGTGTCTGTCGGCTGCTTGCAAAAAGAACTTTTACGAAATAAAATTATTTGTAGAGCGCTTTTTGTTACTACTTTTCCATTCGGCCCATTGTTTCAGTATTTCATTTCAGAACGTGTCACATGGAAAATTGAATTTAACATGAAAAATAATGGATAGAATGGATAAATACAAAAATAAATGTGGGTAATGGTTTTTCAAATGGTCCATTCAGGTAAATGGAAGAATATCAAATCAACATTTGCCCACCAACAACGTTATTTATGATACATTTATTGCCCACGCAAAATCTTTCCTCTCCTAACACACCGAGCGGGTAAATTTATATTGCGTTATCGAACGACACGCCTGAAACCAAACCATTTACTTTCGATAATAAAATTTGCATAAATTTCCGTTTAACCAATTGAAATCACTTTGCGGCACTTTTTCTCTCCCTTCAAGGCTTACGTGGACCTGGTGAAAGCCTGGGGCTGGAAATCGTTCACGATCATTTACGAGAACAACGAAGGTCTGGTGCGTCTGCAAGAATTACTAAAAGCTCACGGTCCGTACGAGTTCCCCATCACCGTCAGACAATTGGGAGAAGGCAGCGATTACAGGTAAGATTTTCTCTTTTCGCCCTCTAATTACACGCGCCATCACGAACGCGAGTTATCGATTTAATAATCAAAGAAAAACCCTTGTCTCATTTGAGTCTTTTTTTTTTAATATGAAATGTTACGGGAAATTATTTACACGGCTGTTTCAGTCGTCGGATGGAAATTCTTTCGCCGCGCCGCCCCAAATTGAATTCATTACATTTTTTCGTTGTCCCGTCCCTCCGAGTCCGCGTTATTACTTTTATCATTGACGACGCGAGCGTAATCATTTGTGCGCCACGGCGTAGGGCGAATCTGTGTTTTTTTTTCTCTTTCCGTTCGGGCTGCCAAATTAAATGTGAAATTTAAAAAATCCGTTTTCTTCCGTCGCAAATAAAAGAAAATTCGTTTTATACATCGTCGGCCAAAATTAACAAATTCCATCAATAAGAAAAATTAATAAACCCCGTTAGAAGCTTTGGCAACATCATTCTTCGATAAGAAAAAAGAATGAATTTGCAAATAACACTAAAGATATTTCGTCGTAACATTGCTCGAGGCTATCATTTGGTGCCCGATTGCTCTTTAATCAGTTTTTTCTTTTTCATTCTTATCATTTCTGAATTTGATTTTAAAGTTAAGTCTTGACACATTTTCCATCTCTCCAACAATACGGCTTTTAGATGGAAGAGCATAAGGAATATTAGCATACCATTTATTTGACAAATCCTAGTTAAATCTATTTCAGGACCATTTCCTTTCTTTGCCTTGTTCTTTCTTGAAGGACGCCAACGAAAAGCACGAGAGAGCAGGAGAAAGGCAACCCAGAGCCGTGATCCCCATAAAGAAAAAAGAGCTTTTTCGTTCGTTTTAATCCGTTGTCGTTAGAAGAAAAAGGAAACGCGAACGAGATGTATGGGCCGGGCGTTGAGAGAAAATCTCCCCGATTTTTCTGTCCTCTCCTTTCTTTTCCCCCCGTTTTTAGTTTTATTACATTTTGTTACACGATATTGTAATGTATACGGTTTTTCTTTCTCGCCCAAAGAAAACGTGCTCCTTTAATGGATTTACTTCCAAAAAGGAAGCATCGAGATATGTTCCATTGAGCGCCCGGTTTCGCGATGACAATGAAGAAATATAAATGTTAATGTCAAATTAATACAAACGAACCGAATCTTCCACTCTAATAAATCAAATTATTACGAAGAAGAATATTAGCGCGATCGAGTCGGAGCAGTATAATGGAATGTATATAAATTGCGAATTCTAACGCCCTCGAGGATTACTATCGTCGACATAATTGAAGAAAATATTAATCTTTTGATTTTCTTCCGCCAGCGCGAACCAATTTTCTCTCTCTCTCTCTCTTCTCTCTCTCTTTGTATTTCGCAGCCACACTTGCACTTGATTAAAATTTTGCAATTGTAATTCGGGATTCTTTCATAAATCAACCGATTCCGTTTCGGCGACTCGTTCTCAAGCGCGGAATAATCGTTCGTCTATAAGTAAACGAGATAAATAATTGTATCCGCATATCGTTATGCCATTAACGTTTTCGCATTAGCGTTTACCGATCGATTGCAAACAGCGAATTATATACATAAACAGATACATTTCGCATATTACTAAATGCGACGCGTTGTGTGTGTGTGTGTGTACTTTAGTTACATTCCACTGAACACTACCATCATCATCAAGAACATCAACATAATTATCATAATATTTGCAAACGTACAGCGAACGTTCTCGACTCGCTCCTTTCAT
Organism: Hololepta plana; assembly: GCA_963695495.1. Lineage (NCBI taxonomy): Eukaryota > Metazoa > Arthropoda > Insecta > Coleoptera > Histeridae > Hololepta > Hololepta plana. The sequence goes on from OY968839.1 coordinate 2,788,290, forward strand.
ACGTTTCATATGACAAAAACCGTTTATTACGAGGTTTTCTCGCAAAGATCATCAATGGAGACAATCGATTTTAAATATTGCTCACCCCAATTCCGGATAAATCAGCAACTAATGGAACTGTTACTCCTTCAACGGCAACAACCAGCATCGCTTACTTCCATCCAGATTCAGCTACAAGTCCAAGCTGCTGCTGGTGCTTGTATTATTGCAAATCGGTGCCGTTTCGTAGATGCCATTGATGATGGGTGATGCATTCTACAAAATGAAAACGTTGATAAGCATGCATTCCATCTAAATAAATTGAAGATGACGAAGAGAGTTTCGCAAATATTTAATTTCTCTACGCGTTTGTGCCCTTTCCCGTCTCCTACTTATAAATTTGATGGACTCTAATCTTTTCTATAAATACTCATATACGTACGTGTGTGTGTGTGGTAGGTTCTGTAACGCTTTTTTTCCTTAAGAATAATGTGAAAACGTTATGTGACACTCGGGTACCATTTCGTGGTTCTTGCGGAAAATAGTGATAAACCGATGATAAATGATAATAGCCGGTCGCCCTACACCGTACGAACGTTATTTCCGTCTCCTCTACTATATATATTATATCACTAAACGTATTTCTTTTCTCTTTGCCTCCCATTCTTGCTCCGCTTCTTTCAACTTCGTCCACATTAGTTGCGACGTACGAGGGAGTTTTTAGTTTTACGGCCAAACTTCTTCTTGTTCGCCTTATTCCGTGCTCCTTATTCCTGTTATTTCATTTAATTCCGCGTGCGGCGAAGGAGGTCGACAAAAATCTCCCAAGTTAAACGGTATTAACGTTTTAAAATAAGCGAGTTTCCGTCGACGACTCTCTCCGGCTTCTTTGCATCATTTTTCTCTCGCCGACGACGCAGCATTATTTTTCCATCTGCAAGAACGAACGTCGTTTTGTGACCGCTCAAAGTGAAGCCGGTTGGCTTTCCGGATGATCGTCTCGCGGAATAATACGTCTTCCAATTAGCTAAATTGCGCCGTTGCTCGTCTGGAAAAGAGCAACAAACGAGAGAAATTAGAAGAGAAGGGAACACGCAATTCGGGTAATATGTTGAGACTGAGTAAAGCGGAGTTTTCTCCTTGAGCGAGAGAGAAAATGGAAGCGGATTTCGGTGGTTGCGTTCATATCGATTTGACAGGTGTAGAGAGTGGAAAAGTTTCGCGTTATCGTTTCGTTTTCTTTTGTGCAAACTTTTCTAACGCCTCCTCCATCGACTCTCTGCCTTTCTTCGCACAACGTTTATAATGACGTACGATTTTTAAAGTTATCTCCCACGAACGGTTAACCGTGGGAGGCCACCCCGTTACATCTCAATCCGTATAAAACGACCGCCGCCGCCATCATCAACATCATCATCGCCGCAATGTTATTTCCTCTTTTCCCTTTAATCTTTTACCCATTTTTCTTTCCGTCTTTATCCCTCCAGCGCCACTCCTTTCTGTTCTTTTCCTCTTTGGTGGCGTCGCATTAATACTTCCGCAAGTATTATCGTCGTGTTTAAGAATTCAAATCGCCGACGGAACCGAGTTTCAACATAGTTTTCATGCACTTTTTCAGTTTCCATTTTCTACTACGTTAACCACTTTAAATATGGAGGTTGTTATTTTTGCTAAAAATTGAAATCAAAGAGCAGGAAGGTCCGGAGAGAAAATAGAAATTGTGCTTTCGATGCGGCAAGCATAACAGTTGCATTAACGTAATTTGATTTGGTCTTGTTTCGTGGGGCACTTAAAAGATTAGAAACCGTTCCAAACGGCCACTCCATCTACTGTTCCACAGACGTAGATTCGATTAGAGAGTTAGAAGTCGAACGGAATCGAATTCAATTCTCCTTCGCCGTATTCGAATAGAAAAGCGCGGAAGCTTCGCTTTAAATTGAATTCCTATAGTTTGATGCTAATTCCTTTTTTGCAAACTTAATGCGAATGGAAGTGATTAAAGCGATTTAAAGTTTTCAGCAAGTTTTCATTCATTGCGACAACTCGAAAATTCCAACTGTTTAAATGCGAGTGCAGTTTAAAGGGATTTTTATTCGCGAGCAGCAAAGTCAATTAGTTATTAGAAAATAAATTAAAAAGTGGTCCTCCAACGATCAATTAATATCAAACCCAGCCGGTTTGTGTAAAGTTTTTTTTTTAATTCGTTTTTTGTTTCCTTTTGCCGAGGCCTCGTTTAGAGAATTTTAAATTAAAATAACTTTCCTTTTTTCGTACATCCGCTCTCGCCAATTCACTCTTTGCTCCCGTTAAAGTTTCATAATAAATTAAAAAAGTTTTTTTGGCGAAGCGAGTACTGCAAAAAATTACACTAGAGGAAAAAGAAAAACAAGAAAGAAATTACAACAATAGTACAAAATAACGAACGAGGATGGGCAAAATGTTTTACTCCGACAATTGAATTCGCACTTCTTTTTCCTCTCGTTTTTCCTAATTGCATAATCGAATACCTTTCGATTCGTAAGATAGGTTAATTGTTTGCCAATTCGTAATTGGAAACTTTTAATTCTTTTATTGAACGTGGACACAAAAAGAAAACGATTGAAACGGAGACCTGCATTAAATCTAATTGGATTCGGTCGAGGAAGGACGTGACTCTTTTTTCGATAAGCAGCAAATTAATTTAAGCAAAGCAATATTTTTTCTACCGAATTTATGATCGAAATAAAGTTAAAGATCATTGAAAACCTGCGAATTTATCATCTCGCTTCTGTGCTTATTGTTGTTGATGGAAAAGCGAATAAACGAACGAGAGTAACGAAGAAATTGTATTTTTAAACAGAGTTAGGCAAGTCAATCATGCGAGATGAGAGGCGGCGCAAATGGAAGAATAATGCTCGCACCGAAGCTTTTCGCTTTTCGCGAAAAATAAAGACCTTATATTTCTGTAAAGCGCACATTATAATAGGACGTTTCTCTTTTCGCGCGCGCTCCCCTCATTCTTTTACCATTTAAATTGCATACGCCCTTTTCGCAGTCTTTATGATCTTCAATTTGTTTTTTTGCCAAGTGATGTTCTTTATCGAGAAAATTCATTGCTCGTGGTTTCATTGTTATTTCACGCCTTCGAGCAAAGAAACCTCTATAGAAACACCAGAGAGAGAAAGGAAATCGGCAGAAAATTATTTTGATCGGAATCAACGTTGGAAAAAAGTAATTGCAAATTAATTTCGTGGCCAATCTTTCTGCTAGCAACTTAAATTCCCATTTCGTTCGTCCATCGCAAACGTTTACGCTGTAACAATATCCACATGACGATAATTAACCATGTAGCATTTGGGATTTGTGTTGATTTACGATGCGGCTTTCAATTTTAGATAATAATTCAATTTCGTGATACTGCGTTCGCTGAAATAACCGAAAAATTACAAAACTTCTTTTAGTAGCAATATATTTAATAATATATATCGCATTGAAAAATATGCGATAACATGGGATTTGTACCTGTTAAATCAAACTTTCTTAATTAGTAATAGATATTCTCTTGTGAGCGGAAACTTTTAAGATTTACTCGTGAGAAAAAGACAGATGGACAAAGTAACGATGCGGCAATTGAAAACCGTTTAATTAGTAAAGTTGCATTTGCTTCTGCATCCAATTTGACTCTAAAAGTAAATTACGCCATCGTAACGGTTTTCTAAAGTTGAAACTCTTGATAAAAGAAAGCGTTTTATAAGGATCGTAATAAAAAATAAATCCTAGTTGAAATTGACAACAGGTGTGCAAAATACGATTCTTCGTCGAACAAGGAATCGATTAATTTTTTACTCAGCTGCGAATGGGGATTATTTTTAAAGCTCGAACGAGTCGCGAGACTTTTTTCCGAAAAACAAACTGTTTACATATTTTCATTGAAGGGTTTTCATTAAAGCGGTCGCGGTTTAATAAAATTTAACCTCATCAACCAAAAAGTGGAAAATGTTCAACCGGAGCGCATTAAAACGTTTCATACGGAAACCGTTTGATCTCGCGATACTATTTGCAATTGGCGCCTCCCGCGAAAATCCCATTCGCCATTATCAAAGCTATTTCCTAGCCCAAAACGCACGTGTCGAAGTTATTATTTATGAATCTGCTACATGTAATCCTTTTCAGCAAATACGAGCTAATAATACCATAAAACATTTTCGTTCGTACCTTTCGCTATCGATATATTGCGAATGGTTACACCGTAACATTTACGCATTGACTAAAATGATAATCTCGAAAATCCAATGCGAGTCCCCCGTTAGATTTGGACCTCTAATCGAAATAACGTTATAATAACGCCCATCGTCGGTGGTCGCCGTACAACCGATCGGTTTTCGTTATTGTTACAAAGTTCCATTTAGCTGCGTTCTTTGGCATTATGCAAACATCGAACGCAAGTTTGAATAGAGTTCCAATTAAACCACGCTTTTTTATCAACGTTCACCGTAACGAAGTCTGTTAATGAAAGGTGATCGTTAACCGAATTGATGACGATGGTAGCATTCATAGAGAATTGGCCTCGGCAAAACCGAGAGAAAAGATTGTTATGCCACCGTAAAACTGATTGAAAACTCATGAGCAATATTTTCAACCAACACGACGGTTCATAATCTATAATATAATTTGGAACAAATTGCGGTCTAGATTGATCGAATGGATTAATTGATTACTTACTAACCGATGTACAGAACTCTTACCTACAGACGCAACCTATCGATTTGTTGAACGTGCTAAGGACTTGAAGATACCATCTGTTTGGATAAGTGATTCATTAAAATCATTCAAATCGACTCCACGTTCCAATCTGCGAGCTTCTTTAAGCGCATCGTCCTAAAACAATTAATAATTATCAATCATCGTGTGATATACATTTATGCATATGCCCTCGCTGTTTATGCGTTATTTTGCAACAGTTTATGGGGCGTAATAATTATATTTGCACTAGCAGATAATGTGCGAAACATCAATTATATGTATCATTCGATTGCCGTTTAATATTTATCACGATAACGGCGCGATAAACAAATCGAATTAATTCAAATAACACTGATTAAATTAAAGTTTTGAGCGAGCAACAGCAACAAGAGCGATGCCTAACACTGCAAGTTTAATAATACTATTAATATTAAAAAGGAGGAAGATGACATCTAATTCTACAAGAGTCGAAGTTATAATTTTGTGATTGATGAGGCGAGTATCGCAAGATAGCTTGCAAATATCGATAAGACTTTCAAATAATTTGATTATCTGCTTCACTTCCTATTTGGACTTTGTGTTAGCAAAGAGTTGGTTGTCAATTAGCTCGAGTCCCCGCCGAATTTGAACGGCAAAAGTTTAAATTGAACACTAAAAAGTCTAGCGATTAGTAAAAAGGCCGGCCATAACGTAATCTATCATAATTAGCAATAACGAGCTGAGTGATTTATTAAAATTGATGTGCAAAAAAGGTATTATTATTATTATTATTGCTAATTTATACTACTGTCGCCGATTAATATAAAATAATTAAATTAATGGCACGATCCGGGGGGAGCGAGAGTAAATGGATTGAAATCTATTGCGTCAATAAATTAAAATCCCATTATTATATTATTGTTATAAATATATGCATGCGTATCTTTTCAAAATGTTAGCGCAATAGAATTCGCAAAAACACCTGAACAATTTGTTATGGTATTTAAAGCACGTCAAAATGTTTAATTATTAATTTTGCCCGCTATTGTGCGATGCCAAAAAAAGAAATTTTATGCGACAGCGAATAAATTACAATTCGCAAAAGTGATGCAAACACACAACATGACAATCGTAGTAAAATAATGTGAGCTTTTGTGCAAAAATATCCCCTCGTTCTCTCTGCGCCCCTTGATACTTGTTCATTGTTGCAGTGGATAATGATGTACTTCAAATTTTGGTAAAACGACCACATTAATTGCCATTAATAGAATGCAATTTCCATTAAACTAAAATTGAAAATTCCAAACAAAAACCGTTCATTAAATACGCAGATGGAACTTGAATAAAAATTCAAAGCAATATTACGGACAAGACGGAAAGTTTTTTGTAGTTTTTGCGCGCTCCTGTCTAAAAAAAAAAGGAGGAAAAGCGTGTGGAAATCGCATAAAAACGGATGGATATATAATAAATAAGCGTTACATATCCTTTTCGGTTTCCAAAGGACACGAAGAAACGAATGGTTGAGGTTTTTCCCTTTCTCTTCCGAGCAAACGGCCGCCAATGTAACACAACAGATCCTCCATACAAAACGGTCGGGATATAAAATTTTATTGTGAGGCCTAAACTGCGGTCTTTTCGTCTCGTTTTTTTTTTCCTTTTTCGCTCGTTCTTTTTCGCCGTTTCCATTATTCGTTTGCCTATAGAGACGGAATACCATGTGGAAACGCATCGACAGAAACAGCTGTCAACAAATCTATATGGATGTGCGTAAGGACATAAACAGTCCAATTGAGACGACAGTTTAGATTGTCTACAAAAGAGAAACGTATAAGATAATTTACAGATTTGATTCGTTTAAGACAGATTTTCGCAAATAAGGTTGGATGTTCTCTTCAAGAAAATGATAATTGAAGTGAGTCAAACAGTTTCTGAGCACTTTAAGGCAAGCGAACTACTAATCAGTTTCGATTTGTGCGAATCTCATTTGAAAAATTGATTTGTTTGCTCGCAAACAATGCAAAAATAAATTGGCAAACGAGCGAAGAGAAGAGTAAATAATAAATACAAAAGGCAAATAATCAAAAGGAAACCGATGAAGAGTAGGGGACGGAATTTAAAGACAAAGCGGCAGCCGTCGCCTCCACCAAATCGTCCATCGGCACGTTTCTCTCTTTCTCTATTTTCCGTTCGATTTTTTCGCTTCTTTCGCTTACCTTCTCTCTTTTACGTCGTTCGCTTTTTAAATAACTTTATGTGCGTTCATGAAGTAACCAATACTATCTTTCGTTTCCTTTTGTTCCTCTTGTTGTAAACGTTATGATTATCAAAACCACGGATTGTTGAACGTATGAATGTAGGATGAAAATCCGACCCTCTTTATTTCAAACGGTTCATATTTAACACTCTACAACAAACAACAACATCATTCACGCCAAATGTACAATACGATTCAAGTGGTAGTAGTTGTTGTTTGTTGTAGATCTTACAGAAGAACGAATTCATATCAACGCCCTTATTTCGCGCTCCTCTTCTTATCGTTATCGTTATTATGCACATAAAGTTTCGCACAAGTCGTCATTATCATCGTCGCTGTTATGTTGAGACTAAAACGTATGCAAAATGCATTCGACGTGCTCTGTATTTTTTTAAGCTACATATAAGTCGGTTTATTATTTTGAATAAATAGAAGAGGTTCATTCCCAAATTGTTCAGATATATTGCTAATAACGAGCAAATTGGTTATAGTTTATCAACTATTATTAAAATGGTTAGAATTGTTATCAGGAACTTATCGCAAAAGTTTTAGGACGATCCAAAAACATGGAATATTGGATTATATCCGGACTGTTTATTATTAGATTCCTAAAATTTTCAATGCAAAAGGAATCGTTTCCGATAGAGAAACATTCCGCGGTCGATTAATATTTAATTAAAAAGCATCGAATTACCTGATTCCAAACAATAATCTTCATACGTTTTCTGCCACGATTCCTCGCCTTTTGTTGTTCGTAAATTGTCTTCTTAGTACAAACTGATTGGAAAATTGGCCTCCTTTAGCTGCTTCCGCATTTCAGCTAAAAGAAAATCAAAGAACAGTATTAATATAAAAGGATTTGTTAATAGAATGGATTTCAGGAGCAGACATTTTATACGAAATAATTCTTACCGAAAATATAGAAGATTCGTAACGTAATAAAAGTTCTTTTGGCTCACTCACATATTTCTTCGAAAGTTCGTTGATAATTTAATCAATTCACTAATTAGTTTTCGTGCACAATTTCACAAAATTAATTTCTACTAAATCTTTAATCGTGCTGCAAATGCAAAAACAATTGAAAAAGGCGACCGTTAATTTGAAACCAATTGCAGTTATCGACGCACTTGCAGGATTACCACCACATAACCAATATAATCTTGCGTACGAATTTCGCACCGTTGTCCATTAAAATGATGAGTGGTCGAATTTTAAAAGCGTTTGAATGTTGTGATTAATTTAATTAAATTGTAGGATTATTGTGATATAAAACATAAAACCTTCTTCATCATTATTTATTATTGAAACACCACGTATTCAGCGTTCGAGTAATTTATCTCGTTTATTATTTATTCCGTAAGTAATTTACACGTTAAAATTCCGATCACGAGTAAGCTTTACAGTTTCTTCTTTTATACGTTTACCATCATAGACAATATTCGACGTCGTACTTGAAGTGCATCCGACTATTGCTTACGGCTTTCAAAAGGAAAAGGAAAGACAGTGAGATTTGTTCGAACGGTTTCCAAACGGCTGGAACATGACCGAAATGTAATGGACGAGATATATGCATCGTTCCTTGAAAGAGATCAAAAACGAAAGTACCTTTTTTTATACATATTTACATCAAAGCACACAGCACATATCTGTCACTGCTGCTGCTACCAGCGTTATTGGAAACGGATCGAGATCTATGCACATTTATCCATATCCCCATATGCTGTCACGTATTTCTTTGTGGTAGAAATCGTTGCAATTTTGTCGGTCGCAAAAACGGACGAATTTCCATACTCGGTTGTACGTCCGAATCGCTCGACCATAAACAATTTCACTAACAGGATCTGGTGATAATTTATATTAATGAAACTCGTTTTAGCATTCCGCGATGATTAAAAACCGGCGATGTATAATGCGAAAGTGTGAACAACAAAAAGCTATATTTTGCTGTCGAGGAAACAAACCGAAACTTCTGAAAGCTGCATAATAATGAGACAAATATGGGTATTGTCGGTACGTAAAATCGCTTAACATTCTCATCTTTAGCTTGCAAGAAAGAAAGGTATCGATATTGTAAAATTTTGGTGCGATAGACGTAAATTGATCGTACACGATTGTACCATTAGAACGGGGGTACGTGTGGGCCTAAATAAAATGCCATCGTTCCCTTTTCTCTACGGAGAAAAATCAAATATTTTTTTATCGTGCCGCACACGTATCGGGAGTTAAAAGCTTTACCGCCGGCAACAACGGCATCCGTAGTGGAAAAATTTTTAACGAGACAAAAAACCTTTATTTGTTAGTATACACATTTTATGTAATTTGCTTGGTACGCAGGCAACGACAAAAAAATTAGCATTAAATCGTAATTCGTTATCGATTTATTGTCAAGTGAATTTTTATAGTGCCACGAGTTTGGCTTTATTTTTTCCCCACATACGTGTGCATCAAGAGCAAATTCATTCATTTTATTTACAAGCCTCGAAAACTGTTCGAGAGAACGTTGCTTCTCTAGATTTGGCAGAAGGGCAAAAGCTTCGAAGCTTATATTTATCGAAGTCGTTTTAATCTATTAAAACATTCTCGCGGGCAATGTAAAGGAATCTGTAATAAAACAGAAACAAAATATTTTGCTTTAATTTAATACTAAAGTACTGCAAGCAAATCGATTGGTAAACAAAGTACGAGGCCCTAGGGAAGCGAAGTGCGATTAGTGCAAGCACTTCCGATCGGTTGTTCAAATTGAAGATTTCCTTTCTTTCTATTAATTCTTAATTTCGTTTTAAATGTGGAACAATGTAAAATTTATTTGGCGTTCGTTTGGAATTTATCGCAAAAATTTTAGAGTTAAAATTTAAAATAACCGTTGCATAAATCACTTCGTTTGGGCGACACGTATTAAAACAAACTGCCGGGCAAAAAAAACGCGTTTTTAGCCCAAAACATAAATACATTGTAGTATCATCCGCTCTGCTACAACTAGGACAACAAGAAAGAGAGAGAAAGCGCGGGAGCACAAAACCCAACGACTCCCAGTAGTAGTAGTGTAGTAGCAAACTTTTTTGGTATACTCCGGTGGTATATGGCAATACCATAAATAAAATAACGTCGCTGCTATTAAACGTTAATTCTCTTCAACAGAAACAGATCGAATAAATTCCCGAAAAAGGGAGAACCAATTGGTGCCCTGTACAAAAAAAAACTCACAAGAAGTTGGGTTTGGCAGAACACTTCTTGAATTGTTTCTTAATGCCATTTAATCTGCACCAATTTTACCATTGCATGCTTTTAATTTTACTGCATGACTAAACTGTTTGTCTAACATTTCTTGTAGGCCCCTGTTGAAGCAGATCAAGAACTCGGCCGAGTCGCATATCGTTTTGGACTGTTCGACGGAGAGGATCTACGACGTGCTCAAGCAGGCCCAACAAATCGGCATGATGAGCGATTATCACAGTTATCTCATCACATCTCTGGTTAGTATAGAGTCTACCAGTAATAACCGTAATGGTCGGGATCATTCCATCAAAAGTAGGGAATTACCCGTGATAAACTGAAAGCTCCCGAACTCAAAGCAAAACGTTTTGAAGCCGCTTAAATGCGGGTGTCGCGCAGATCAAAAGGGAAATTTTATACGTCTCGTTTGGTAATTTGCAAAAGGCCGCAATAATAATGCGTGCAATTATTGCGTTCGTTTTTTTTTGTACAGAATAATTGCACTTTAGCCGCATTCTCATTTTAATTGCGATGAAATTAATTTGCAAACCATCTATCTATGCTTGAGCACGTTTCTTCCTAAACTTTTGCGAATTTCGCTTTATGAAATTTGCTTTTCATAAATTTTACGGAGTGACGATGTTAAAAAACGAATCGCTAAAATCCCATTTCAAAACGTAACTGTATAACCGTCTCCTTTTCAAGTCTTTCAAACCCTTTCAACCATCTGCCGCAGTTACTTAACCATCTTTTCCTAGTTTTATTGTCGTAAATAGTTAAGAAAGCCATTCACCGTGCACATGAACTGTGACATAAGCTATTTATGATGGTTTTTAATGAAAAATTTACAAGAAGTTAAAACGAGATTTGAAGCTACGATGTAACTTTTGAAAATCTAATTAGAAATTGATGGATTTCCTTATTAGAAGACGAATTAGATTTAAAGTGGACGTTAAAGCTCGTTCGTTTTTCGCAATAAATTGAGCTGGTAATCTGCAAATTTAGTATGTACATATTGCAAATTTACTATGAACTAAATTTAGTATTTATTAGAAATTTTGAATAAACAAGAAAGTAAAGTCGAACTATTGCGAAGAGACGCAGAGTTTGTGTCTTGCGGTGCCATAAAAATATTTTTATTAGATCGTTATTCGGGGCGCCACAAGAAACGAAGAGCGCAAAACAGGAAGGAGGGTCGCGGACATTTTGCCCTCAAAAATCTTCTCTTTGTACTAACCATTCATTTTATTAATGTATGCACGTACAAAGTGATTTTTTTTTTAGTTTCTCTTTAGCATTAATGCAGGAGGAATATTTCATGTTCCCCGCAGTAGTATGTATAACGTATGCATAACGAAAAGTATTTTATTATTATAGCGCAAACTTGAAGTAAGTAAAATGCCGACGAAAATTACTGTTATTGCTGAAGCTGCAGCTTTTTTCATCCACGTTACATTTTCAAAGTCGGTTAATCCCATTTGAAAAATATTTTCGCGTAATTGCAAGTCTTTATCGCGCTACGTTATAATTAATAATTATCGTCCGTAACGACTTTTGCTATCGCATTTTCGCATCATAAAAATTATTTAACATTACAATAGACGATAATAATAAGTCTTTGTCGTTCCACTAAACCGCCGCCCCTTTTAATTTTCTGCATGTACACACTAATTTTGCGTACCTTGTTTCGCCCCCGCGTTTAATTTGCCGACAATAAAGTTTATACGTTTCTTTTTACTCTCTCCGTTTCGTTAATTTACATTGCAGATTATTTCTGCACGTTTCGTTTTTTCTCTTGTATTTGTTCCCCATCTTTATTATTACTTTCAACTCTACCACGCTTAAATTCACGAGCCCATCATAAAAAAAATGCTTCATGAGTGTTTTGTTATAATTAGAAATTGTATATATTTTTTTAGCAACAGCAGCAACAACAAAAAATAATTATTCTTTTTAATTTGTAGCATGGATGTTTAGCTTTCATAAGAAGAGTAAAAAAAGCGAAACGGTTAAACGTGTTAAATGGACTCTGCTCGTTTAAAAAAACAAAAAGGACGGAATGAAATTTATTTAATGGAAGAAGGATTTAATACGTTTACGGATTAAGCCAAGAAGACCGTCTTCTTCGCCACGTTATTTTTCACTCGATAACTTCGTTAATGTTATCCGAAAATTGCGAGTAAATTAAAATACCGTCTACGACTGATTCGATTTCTTCTTCGCTTTCCACACCGACGTCGAGACGAGAGTTATCGATGGAAGATTTCGTAATAAGTTTCGAGCGAATGCTGATTTAAATTTGACGATTTACATTTAACGTTAGTTTTTAAAGTTTTATTCGTGCACTTCCATCATTTCAATAATGAAAAGTAAATGAAAAAGTTTAGAATTGCGTACCGGGCGAAGTTATAACTAAATGTTAATCAGCAATATCTGATGCGGCAATAATTCCGATGCTTAGATGTAGATTTTATGCGGATCGTTCATACTTTTAATAAGTTTTTATTGTCTATAAAGTTTTCTAATAACAGCAAACAAAACTTATAGATTCTAAGATGGAGTAGTTTATGGACGATCCAAATTAAGAGGAAACTTATAATTTACGGGGGCCGTTACGAATGAATTGAATGGACCCAAATGGAATAAGAACATTGAATGCGCAAGAGAAAAGTTTCGCAAATTGTTTAACAAACTTCCACGCCTCGTAGATAACGGAAACGAAGATAGTTTACGGCCTCGCCTACGCCATTAACGACGACATAAATAAACATAATAATTAGTTTGCGATCCGTTCGATTGGCAACGAAAGTCGATCAGAATCGACGAGATTCGAGGAGAGTTTTCGCGTAATATTTAATTTCAATCTGAAATTAGTTTATTTCTTTCTATGCAAGCTTTTATTGCACTTGTTAGCGCCGAAATGACATTCGTTTCGCCACAATTGATTACTCTTCTTCGTCGAGTTTTCCCTAGTTGGCACCGCACTCGCAAGACAATTGTAATTGTTGCCCGCGAGGAACGGATGCAAGTGAGAGAGACGCTTTCGCGTAGAGCGCAGTATAAATTATTTTAAAGTGGGGCTGCACTCGCAGCGAATAAATGGCAACGGCTTAAGACTCTGATGGGAGAATGGAAATTCTCTTATTGCCAATCCGATCTCGTTCGGTCTAGCGATTTATATTAATATTTGCACTAGCGATTTCACGTCTAATGCTCTATTTGTTCTCGCGTATTTTTCCAGGATCTGCACGGCGTTAATTTGGAAGAATTCAAATACGGCGGCACGAACATAACGGCATTCCGTCTCGTCGATCCCGATGGGCCCGACATCAGAAGGATATTCGACGTCGGTTCGTTAGCCAAAGTGAGTAGCACGAACGTGTTGGCCCCTTTTTATTTTCGCATCCGTCTCGGATTCGATTCGGCTCTTATTTACATTCGCACATTTCATCGAGTGTACGATCCCAATCGATTGATTATTACGCCGAAGAAAGGGATTTTTACAATCTGACACGCTTAACGCGCCCAATTCGGAGATACGAGGAAGGTGAAATTTGTTTTGCAAATGCCCTAACGAATAACTTGTTTTCTTTCCTTCGTTAAATTAGACCGGAGGCCGATGTCGGGTCGATGGAAAATACGGTAGCGGGATTTACATACGGAATTAAACCCTTGTTTCAACGGGATCCGCATTGTATTTATCGCTGATTTATGGTTTAAAAAAGAAGGCAACGACGAGATTGCAAAAAAAAACAACAGGAAAAAGTGCGGGAAAGAGTGTTTTTACATTAATAATCATCCTTCATGATTGATGTTGGTGTTTCGACGAAGTAAAAAGAAATAAGACACACGCCGTCGAGGAAGAATGCTTCAGCATGATTGGGCATTAATTCTCTCAGCGAAAGTGAGTTTCGCTCACTGAGAAAGGAGACTAAAAACGTTGTGGATCATCGTCGAGGAAGCACTTCAACGTTTAGACAAACAGACTCCAAGTGAAATAGTAAAAATGAAAAAATTGAAACTGTATTATACGTGAATGTAAAGCGGCGATTTTTCTTCCCTTATTATCTCCATTTTCTTTTCAATTCATTGACTGAAACCCGCTTTGGACCACGTACGCTTCCCACGAACAAAAGACCTTTTAACTTCTTTAGTCGCTTTTCATCATCATCAACGAACCCATCAACTTTTCGTCGTCTAAAATCGGAAGAAAAGTGAAACCATCACCGCAACAGCGACAGTTAATTAAGTTTGATCGTGTTGATGACGATTTGTATCGAATGGAAAACGGAAAAAATGAACAATTTGAAAGCATCGGATTAATTAATTGAATCTTAATCGCTTTTTAAATTTGTGCAAAAAAGCGCTTTTACTCCGGCTCGAAACATTGTTAATCCCGCACGTTTTAGGGTAATTCAACAACAACACCAACATCGAATCTATACAATGTATAAAGAGGAACAAGAGCAACTTGCAACTTCGCAGCGCGCTTGTTATACAGAACGGCTTTACTTAGAAAGTTTCGGTAACTTTCTCGTGTACAACAATAGCATTTTGTTATATTATCTCGAGTAGAGAGCGTTTTCCCCATTCGCGGATTACGGTAGTAAAATTAATTCGTCACGTCATTGACGTTGCTTGAGCGATGACACAATCAATGCTCAATCCTAATTAACCCTTCTGTTTTGTTTCAGGACAATTACACCTTCGTTAAGGTAAGTTTTTAAAATGCCCGGCGCATCCACCAAAAAACTTAATCAACATATTTGCCGTATTTATTGATTTCCTAACTTAGAAATGATTACGGAGCATTAAAAGCCATCGTAACTTTAATTTTGGTGGTCCTCTCGAACTCTTCTTATTGCTTTTAATGCTTTTCCCATCCGTTTTGGATTCATTTCGACTGCTTTCTCTCCTTTTCCGGATTCGGATTCTTGCAGGCCGAAACGGCGCTGATGTACGATGCCGTGCATCTCTTCGCGAAGGCCTTACACGACTTGGACACCAGCCAACAGATTGACATCAAGCCGCTCAGTTGCGACGCCGTCGATACTTGGCCGCACGGTTACAGTTTAATCAATTACATGAAAATCGTGAGTCTATCCAATTTGAAATTCGAATCGATCTCTTTGTCCTTATTTTCCGTGTTGCCGTTATTATTATTATTACTGTTGTTGTTATTTATTCGGCTGATTGGATTCATTGCGCTTTTGAATTTTTGCTTCCGCTCGATTAATATTAAATCCCGATGCCTAAATCGAATTCTATCGTGGCGAATAGAATTTTTGATGAATTAAATATAAAATTATACAATTTAAATTAATAATTACGGAAACGAATGATTTTCTCTCGTATCAATTACGATCCATTTGATTTCAAACGATGCGATTGCGAATTAATAATTAATAAAACGAACGGAAAAAGAGCGAACTCGTTGTATGCAAATTAACGTCGATTATTTATTCATATGCACGTCCTTCCATTGTTATCAATTTTGCGTGTACAATTTCGCTAAAATAACTTCCCGTTTTCCTTTATTATTATTTTTTTAATCATTCCACATTTGTGCGGTCTATCAACAAAATTTTTATTAACAATTTGCCTACCGCACAATAGAACCGTTTCGTTGTGTAATTTCGGCGAGGTCTATAATAATAATAAGAGCAGTAATCGACAGGAAAAACGGGCGCGCGGAAAAAACGCGACTATTTTGCATTCCATCATCAGCATCATTTGATTTCCCACGAGTATCTGCGCGTCCCTTTTTTTTTTTTTTTTCGTTCAACATTTCATGTTAATTTCGTTCCATCTCGTTTACTCGTCGAACATTCCGCACGCAGGTGGAAATGCGCGGCCTGACCGGCGTGATCAAGTTCGACCATCAGGGATTCCGCAGCGACTTCACGCTGGACATCATCGAGTTGACGCGCGAGGGACTGAAGAAGATCGGCACGTGGAACTCGACCGGCGGCGTGAACTTTACGCGAACGTACGGCGAAGCCTACACGCAAATCGTCGAGATCATACAGAACAAGACGTTCGTCGTGACGACGATCATTGTACGATCGGCTAAATTAAAACCTGCAATTGAATCGCTGAAACTAAATCGATCGCGTTACAGAGTTCGCCGTACTGCATGCTGAAGGATTCGAGCAAGAAGCTGACGGGGAACGCGCAGTACGAGGGCTACGCCGTCGACCTGATACACGAGATCTCGCGCGTGTTAGGCTTCAATTACACGATCCGTCTGGCGCCGGACGGCCGCTACGGCTCGTTGAATCGCGAGACGAAGGAGTGGGACGGGATGATACGCGAGCTGCTGGACCAGAAAGCGGACCTGGCGATCGCCGACCTGACGATCACGTACGATCGCGAGCAGGCGGTCGACTTCACGATGCCGTTCATGAACCTCGGCATCAGCATCCTGTATCGGAAGCCGATCAAACAGCCGCCGAACCTGTTCTCCTTCCTCTCGCCGCTCTCGCTCGACGTTTGGATGTACATGGCGACCGCTTACTTGGGCGTATCCGTGTTGCTCTTCATCCTGGCGCGGTAAGATCCGATCGTTGTTTACGTTATGATTAAGCGACCGTCGCGCAATTTTCGTTCTGAATCAACGTTCATCAATTATTCTGTTTCGTTAATCGTTCTTTGCATTCATTAATTACCGCGAGGAGATCCTTTCCACGGTTGCTACTCCGGAGTGTATGCGATACCTTTTTGTGAACGTTACCAAATAGAATTTTTAATTCGAGAGCGTCGACGCAGGTAAACCCGGTGCTTAAATTGAGATTAATCTCCCGCGGTTGTTCTCGCAGAAAACCCTCTCTATCTCCGTTTGTATTACTTTTCGGCAAAAAGAAAATAATCCCTAAACGAGGTGCTAGAGACAATGCGAAATGCGATCCTTTCGAACGCACGATATCGGGGATGTTTGCGCTAACATTTTGCAGGTTCACGCCGTACGAATGGCAAAATCCGCACCCGTGCAATCCGGACCCGGACCATTTGGAGAACCAGTTCACGTTGTTCAACTGCATGTGGTTCGTGATCGGTTCGCTGATGCAACAGGGATGCGATTTCATACCGAAGTAAGCGAAATGATGCGAATAGCGTTTGTTAGCGTTTAGTTTTCGATTGCAGATTCAGCCCGTACGAGTGGGACAATCCGCATCCGTGTAACAGCGATCCGGACGTGCTGGAGAATCAGTTTACGTTATTGAACTCGCTGTGGTTCACCATCGGCTCACTTATGCAGCAAGGCTCCGATATAGCACCGAAGTAAGTTCTCGTCGACGACGAAGCGAGACGAACAAGAAACTTTTCTACTATTTTTTTCTTTTTGTGGAGATTTCAACTTGTCGTTTACGAATCTTCAATAACACTGTCTGTGTGTCATTCAACCGGGTCACTCTTTCTCTGCGTTTATTTCAATTTGCAAAAGATATTTGGTGACTATCTCCAAGTCTTGCTGTCCGTGAGAGAAACCTCAAATCGTTTGTTAATTTGCATCAACAAGAACGAAAATTCTAATTTTCTTTCTTGAGGATTCCTACATTTCTAACAAACGGCATCAACGGATAATCTTTGCATGTTTGTTAACCAAAACCAACACACCCAATCCGCCGTGTCGTATTACATAGTTTCCGATTAATTTGTAGGGCGGTGTCGACGCGAATGGTCGCCGGCATGTGGTGGTTCTTCACGCTGATCATGATCTCGTCGTACACCGCGAACCTGGCCGCGTTCCTAACGGTCGAGCGCATGGACTCGCCGATCGAGAGCGCCGAAGACTTGGCCAAACAGACCAAGATCAAGTACGGCGCACTGCGCGGCGGTTCGACGGCCGCATTCTTCCGGGTCAGTTTAATCCATCGAACCGTTTATTATCGACGTCTCGCCGCAGTCCTCAACGTTGTGTGATTATTTCTCTTGTAGGATTCGAACTTTTCGACGTACCAACGCATGTGGTCGTTCATGGAGTCGGCGAATCCGACCGTGTTCACGTCGGACAACAACGAGGGCGTCGAACGCGTGAAGAAGGGCAAAGGCAGCTACGCCTACCTGATGGAATCGACGTCGATCGAGTACGTGATCGAGAGGAATTGCGAACTGACGCAAATTGGCGGCATGCTCGATTCGAAAGGCTACGGCATCGCCATGCCACCGAGTGAGTCGTTAGATTTAACGCGTTGCGATAACGAATCCAAAACGAATCTTTTCCCCTCCTGCAGATTCGCCATTTCGTACCGCCATCAGCGGTGCAATTTTGAAATTGCAAGAGGAGGGCAAGTTGCACATACTGAAGACGAGGTGGTGGAAGGAGAAGAAGGGCGGCGGCGCATGTAGGGTACGTTGAAGCCCCATTTAGAATCCCTATGAAATAGCGTATTTCTCTGCCATTACCCGACCCGTTTGTTCTTCCAGGACGAAACGTCAAAGACCAGCAGCACGGCGAACGAACTCGGGCTGGCGAACGTCGGCGGCGTGTTCGTCGTGCTGATGGGTGGCATGGGGGTCGCTTGCGTGATAGCCGTGTGCGAATTCGTGTGGAAGTCGCGCAAGGTAGCGGTGGAAGAACGGGTGAGCAGCATTCTGCACGACACGTAGCTGTAAGGTTGTCCGTAGTCTATTAAACTATTAGGTAATTCGTTGATAGGCTCATTTAAATAATTTTACAAATTAATTGTAACGACTATGGGGCAAACTGAGAAACCACGAAGAAGAAAAAAGACGATAATTGTGTAACGGGAAACTTGAAGGGGAGCTCAAGGACAATTACGCTGTAAAATATCTTATTCGTCGTTTTCTTTTGTGAATCGATTTGTAACAATACAGACTGAACAACGACAAAAACTATGCGTAATTAACCAAAAGAATTATGCTCGGTTATTAAGGATACTTTGTAAATTGGTGAATTAACGAATTTATTGACAATATCAGGTTTATATAAAGAGAATCGAAGAGATGTAAGAAGGGTGCAATCAATCGCATAAATTGTTGTTAATTAAGGGGAAAAGTTTCCTTTTTACGAGAAAAAGTAAAAGATAATCGCCAAGAGTTTCATTTGCGAGTATGTGAGAGATGGTGTGTGCAAGAATTACATGAGACTATTGATACCTGTCTAAGTCTAGAAAAATTGTTTTTGCTTACCCCATTTTAATTTTGGATAAACGAAGGAGGTGAGTTCAATTTAACACATACATAAAACACAGAAACTAGAGAATTGAAAAAAAAAGAATTAGAAATATTATTACACAAAGTTAAATTAGACGTTAACGGAATAATTTCAAATTAGTTCCATTGGAATGGATGTAGTGAAACATTCAATTTTTTGCATTCATTTCGACTATTGCTTAACTAATCTGTATCCCGCATTTTCTTCTTTGATTTTTAGTCTTCCTTATGCTCCGAAATGGCCACAGAAATACGTTTTGCTCTACGTTGTCACGGCTCGACCAAACCAACCAGAAAAAAGGGCAAAACGAATAAAACAACGACAACGACGACGACATCGACAACGGCCACAACAAATATCGGTATCGTTTCGGATGACGGTCATCATTTTAACAATATGAGTCCGTATACACCTTACGGCTGGAAGACGTCTATTAATTAATTGCTTATTGATATGATATAATTTACAAAACAAAGAAGAGAAAACATGAACCAAATGGAACGATTACAATCTTAGGGTGACGCGATGGAGCTATCACAGCTAAATTAAGAGCATAATCAAATTTAATTAATTACGTACTCTTATCGTTAGATGCGAATCGACGTTTTAATTGATGCGAAATATCGATTGAAGCGCGATTTCAAGTGGTCCAAATACAAAAGAAAATCTAATTACTATAATAATTTTAAAAGGCAAAAAATTATATCATATCAAATAAAATATATATAATTTTTACACTCTCGACTAAACGTGTATAGAAAGTTTTGTAAAAAGAAACCAATCGATTTAATTAATTGACAAGGGTCGAGTGCAAAAGCGAAAAATTATTATTATTGAAGTGCGATGATAAATAAATTATTTACGCCGTAAGGGAACTGATTTAAATTGATCGTTATTACTATTAATTAGACAAATTAATTAAAAATAATTCGTGCGACATCAATAACAATAATCATTTAATGGGTCGTTGTTGATATACGTTAATTGATTAATGTTTCCTTGAATTTTATCAGTTGAATTCAAATAAGAGTGTAAATCAGTTAATTACGTTGATATTATATAGAAAGAAAATAGTTGTGTTTATTTGCAAAAGAAAAGCAGCAAATTGGCCTAATTCCTTAAATGAACGTCCAAAGAGAATCGGTTGAGAAATATATATTGTTTGTTAATTGTTCTTGAAAAGTTTATGTAATTTCAGTATACAAAATTGTATGAGTTACCAAATGGGAACGTTATGAATTATTAAGTTACGTGTGTTAATTTATTTTCATTTAGTGCGAACTTAAATTCGGCAAGCATATCTAGTCAAATAATAAGAACGATGGAAAGACGACGATGGAATGATTGTAAATAATTAACATCTTGTTAATTAATTAATTAGCGTTAATTGATTCTTTGTATAACGATTAACGAACGTTTTCTGTGGAGAACGTATAAACATTACAGCAACAAAAAACCAATATTCAATCAATGTGAACTCGAGATTAAGAAATCGTCAATGTTTATTTAAAAATGAAAATGATAATTATAAATTAAATGAATTGGCATTTTAATGCATCAACTGATGCTGTTGATGATACCTGAAGTGTTAAGAATTAAGAGAAAGAGAACGTGCGATTAGAGGGAATACGAAATAATTGTAACGAAGTCGGTATCATTTAATATGATATAATTAAACTTCATTAATGATATTGAGCTGTTTAATCATTAAGAACGTCGTTTCCCTTAATATTTGCCCATCATTAACATTTCCTACGATCCCTGCCACACGTGGAATTGTAAACAAATACATTCAACCTAGGAAGTTTGTCCACAAAGATTATACTGTTTCGTATTCAATCTGCAAGATATTTGATAATTAATGCAATAACTTTATAATCCTTATGCAAATGTGACATAATTATTTTGTTTTATCAAGAATTAACACAGGTGGATTAGTGAAACTAAATAAAAGTTATATGAGCTTTGCAAATATTTGAGTGTTAAAATGCGATAAGAAAAATAATTGTTCTTACATGTTTCTTCAAATGTGCCCATTTCATTTATTTATGTTCTTATTGTTTTATTCACACTGATTTAATTAAAAGTACAAAGCATTCGGTTCCCAATTGACCTACTGAATCGTTCAATAACATTGAAACAGAATTCGATTGAAAAATAGATATTGAAATTTTGCAAAATCGCCAGCAAGCAATTAATTAGAGCACGCGAAACTTTTAATCATTACACGTGTGATGTGTATCGAATATGGTAAACCACAAACGGATGCCTTTACCATAAACGATCGCTTGTGCCATCGCTATGCGATGGAGCCGTATTCGTCTGGATCGACTCAAGAGGAACAAAACGTCTGCAACAACGAGCGAAATTAATTTCATTTATAACCGCATAACTTTTTCACTTACCAACATTTTGCGCATCATTGTGCCCATAAATGATGTTGACTTTGTCGTAATCCGTATGAATTATTTGCCTTAAACCAACTGCAAATGGGAGAGTAATTAACCAATTGAATGCAGCGATTAATTAATTAAACGTACCTGTTTGCCCGCCAGACGATGCTGTAAAGACACCGTTGGTGCGATCGCTATCGAACTCCAATAAAATGTCGGAGTTTATCGGAGCGTTGTTCCTTTGCGAAACAAATCGACGTAAGAAATTCGCATTAAACTAGAAGATCGTTTCACTTACGACCGATTGCGTGCACTAACGGCAAAATTGATGCCGTTCTCCGTCAACGTCCAATTGGTGCGCGGACAAACCAGATGGGGATTAGCTTCGGCACTTCTTGCGACTACATACCACGTACCTTGAATCTAAAAGCAAATCTACGTCGGTTAAGAACTTATTTGCCATTTTGGATAACACATACGCGTTGCAAATCGAAATCCGTCACGGGACTGACGGTCGATTGTGCACGGATTTCACTGCGAACGATCGCTACAAGAACGATCGCAAACGTCCTCCAGTTCATGGTTATAAACATTTCAAACTGATTGCTTAAACGACGTCCGCTACGAATACGTTTGCGCTCAAACTGCGCTTTAAATTTGTATGCAAGCATTCCACAAAGAGAACGACTCTCTCAATGTCAAGAGAATCGAACGAATTCTCGCGGTTTTATGCAGCTAGCGGATATTTAACGACAGAAAACAATGTTAAGATAATTGAAACCTGTTTAATCGGTAATAATAACTTTTGTGCTGATTACATTGCAAATTGCACAACAATCTTTGTTCCTGGATTAATTATTTTCGTTTCTAAAACGAACATTTCCTTAAGACTTCTTGATGTATCACGTAAGTAAATATGCCATTAATTAGAGATAACATTGATTTATTAATTCAGCGAGAACTGGAAAACAACGTGTTATTAAACGCTCACCATTAAATAAAAATTACCGTGCAAATGCGTCGCGCGGATTACGAAAATTCGCACTTGCTAAATAAAAACGACCGAATTCAATTGACACAATTTCAATCGTTGTCCTTATCGTTGTTATTCGTATACGAAATGCTGGCGCTGCGCTCCATACGTTTCAACCTGACGAAATTCTTAAACTCCTTCTTCAGCTCGTGCCGGAAGCCGTTCTTGTACCGTTTCGATCGCCTGTAAACGTGCAACGCCATCTCCAAGAAGCTGCTCAACACGCCCAGCAACGTGCCGACCACCAGCACGAAGAACACGCCGCCGAGATTCTTCAGGTCCAACGCGGTCGCCACGGTGGCCCGTTCCTCGCAGTTGCCGCCGCCGCGGTCCTCCTTCCACCATTTGATCTTGAACACGCTCAACGTGCCGGACTCTTGTAAGCGTACCACCGCCGCGCTCAGGATGTCGCGGTACGTGGCGTCTGCGAGGGAAGAGGAATTCAATAGACGGACGCTCGACTTCGAATCATCAACACTCACTCTTCTTCATCGCGATGCCGTAACCTTTGTCGTCCAACAACGTACCGACTTGCGCCAAACTGCAATGTCGCTCGACGACGTACTCGATCGTCGTCGATTCCATGATGAACGCGTAATTTTCGTTCTCCACGCGTAAGACGCCCTCGTCGTTGCTCGCCGTCAACACCTCCGGATGGTTGTACATCGTCTCGTAGATTCGCCTATACGTGGAGATGTTGGAATCCTGCAATATAAACGGCTTAAGAAGCGATTCTTTTCGTTTGCCGATTTTCGATTGACGACTAGCTCTTCGTCAAACGTTTACCCTGAAGAAATTATAAGTCGCGCCGCCCTTCTTCGCGCCGTACAACACCTCCTTCTGTCTGGCCAATTCGTCGATGTTCTTGAACGGCGTGACCAGCGTCTCGATGGTGAGGAACGCCGCCAAATTGGCCGTGTACGACGAGACCATGATCAGCGTGAAGAACCACCACGCGCCGGAGGCCATCCGCGTCGATATGCCACTGTTCTGACGATCAACGCACAATTATTTCAATTAATTCAAGCCGGTGCCGACTTCCCCGTACATTGGCGCGATTTCCGATCCCTGTTGCATCAGCGAGCCGATCGTGAACCAGAGCGAATTGCGAAGCGTGAACTGATTGATCAAATAGTCCGGCTCGTCGACGCACGGATACGGATTGTCCCATTCGCTCGGGCAGAGGCGGCCGATGATGAAGAAGCACAGCGAGACGAAGAAGTAGGTGATGCCCAACAGGATCCAAACGGTCGGCGAGAAGGGCGATGCGAACGTGAACAAACTCGGCGGCATCGGTTCCGGTTTCCTATACAAAATGCTGATACCTAAACGAAGAAGAAATGAACGAAAACCAAACGATTATCGCGTATTGAAGATTAAAAAAAAAACTCGCCCAAGTTCATGAACGGATTCGTGAAGTCGACGTCGCGCAAACGCTCGGAGGTGATCGTCAGATCGCAGATGCCCAAGTCGGCGCGCTGCCCGCGCGAAACCGAGAACGAAACGAGCGGAAAGGATCGTGTTATTGAATCGCAATCGCGGCGAACCGATCAAATCGTACTCCCGAGATAATCTCACCCATCAAGCCGTTCCACGATTTCGTCGCTCGATCGTAACTCCCGTAGTTGCCGTCCTCTTGCACGACGAACGTGTAGTTGAAGCCCAACATCGCGGCCAGTTCCTTGATCAGATCGACGCCGAAGCCTTCGAACCGGTCGTTGCCGGTCAGTTTCGTCGGCGTCGCCTTTAACATGGCGTACGGGGCCGTCTGTCAAGAGGAAATCAATCGAAATCGATCCGAGAATCCAGTCGAAACCGCCGACCTACCAAAGCGAGCAGCACTTTGAACGACTTGTCGCGGAGACCGCCTTCGATCGGCTGCACGGACGCCGTCTCCGAGCGCGGCCTGGTGATGTTGAGACCCTCGCTCGAATTCCACGTGCCGATCTTGTTGATGCCGCCCTCGGTCAACTCGACGACGTCCAGGACGTAATCGCTCCGGAAGCCTTGCGTGTCGAACTTGATCATTCCGGACAATCCTCGCGCATTTTTCTGGACGACAAAGAGGACCGCTTAAGCGCGTTTACTCGTACTAATTGGAGATTCGCTCACGGTCTTCATCAGATTGATCAAACTGTATCCGTGCTCCCAGCTGTCTTTCCTGTCGCAGTACAACTGTTTGCCCTCGATGCTGCGCGTCAGCGACAAATCTTTCAACGTCTCCAGGAAGATCTGCACGGAGTCCATCAGCAGGAACGTCTCCAGGCGGATCTTCCAGGCGTACGTGTGCGCCGATAGGAAGTAATTCTCGTCGATGACGAAACCGTTCTTCGTGCGGACGTCCAACAGTTCGCCCGCGACGCGCACGATTTCCGGACGCTCCGGGTTCACCAGTCGAACCTACGACGCATTAGAAATAACGTTTTTGAAGCGCGAAAGCGAATGCGGCTTAAACTTGCCCCGGTCATATTGCAACCGCTGTACTGATACTGGGCCAAATCGATCGTGTGCAGGTCCAAATTGGTGATGATGTAACTTTGCCGCTCGGTGACGAGACTGACCTGTTGCGCCTGGCGCAGAAAGTCGTCGAGGATGTCGATCGAACAGTCCAAGATGAAATTGGTCGCGTCCGTTTGCTTGATCTTTTGCAGCAGCACGCGATAGTTGCCCTGCGATTGCGGATCGATTTGTCGCAGCGATATCGGCTCCTTGCTCTTCAGCATCGTCAACAGCTTGCTGATGCGCGTCAGCGACTCCTCGTTCTCGTAGATGATCGTGAACTTTTTCCATTGGAAATGGTCGACCAGCTCGACGTAGACGTTCTTCAGCGATTCCGGATGCGGATGCAAGTTGACCAGACAATTGCTGCGCGTCAGGTGCTTGTCCCAGTGCGTTTCGACGTGCGGCATCTCCTTGTTGTCGCACACCGATTGCACGTAGTACGAGGAGTCCTCGTAGCTCGGGCCGAAGATGCCGACGATCTGCGACGATAGGAAGCGGCAAATCTCCCTCGAGATCGTCAACGTGTGGCCGCGATCCGCGCGGCTCGTCAGCGGCGTCACGTGGATCCCGTCGTTACTGCGGTTCGCGTTGAATTTGTCGACGGCCAATCGGAAGGCCAATTCCAGCTCGGTACTTTCCGAATCGAAGATGCCGCCTGGAAAAAGGGATTCGAGAAAGAATAAAAATGTCTCTGAACCTCAAAGAAAAAGTTTCCTCTTCATCTATAAACCAGCTGTTTCGAGAAAGTTGCTTAATCTTTTTGCGCAAATTGGCAATAAAATGCAATGTAATTGATCCTAGGCTAATTACATATCTATGCCTGCTCGTTTTGTTGTTTTTCAGGAATACATTAATAGACGCTTAATTGAAAAGACATGGACTGGCACGCCACTGAGCAAAACGAAACAACGAACACGCATAAATATTTATAGATTCGAAATTTATTGCCGGCCCTGCTTCGTGAACGGATTCTTTTCAGGCAAAAAGCGGAAGAATTTTAAACGTTTACTTTGAAGACTCTTAAAGAACGCAATCGATTCGCACTTTCGACAACTTTCGAAATCTACTCCTATTGGACTCGGAATGTCGATTACAAGTCCCGCGAGTTCTTGGTTAGGTTACTTAACTCTTCAACATTTCGCGTTAGTCGTTTGATTGCAAAACAAAGCAAACACTTACCTATGCGTATTTCGCGATGACTAACGCTCGAACGCATCGGAATACACGCAAAGATGCACGTCAACATTAAGAAGTTCGCACCCGCCCGTAACATGCCGGGAGTTAACTTTAATAATTACACTAGCGACGAGCAAAACACGAAGCAATTAATTAATCGGCGATTAGGATAACGCACGTTGCGTGCAAAAAGAAACGCGATGGTGCGTGCTCCGGCGCTTTTAATGTTATTATTATTATCGAACGCAGGCGAAAATAATGTTGATGTTTCCGTTCGTTTCTTGCTTGGTAGGACGTCGATCTCCTCCGTCCCCGTTGTTGAACGCTTACGAACGCGTTGTATTTTTAGTTTTCCCCCAATTAAGACACCAGAATTTTATATGTAAACCGTTGATTGTTGTAAACGTCGTATTTACTGTTTGCTTATAGAAAACGTCGAAACAATTCGCTTTGTTCTTCCTACTTTATTATTATTATTTTTGCTACTAACGCCGGCGTTCTCATCAAATTAATAGACGCGCCGTTTATTTATAAACTGACGGACGCGTTCCCATTTCTATTAAAGACTCGCAATAATATTTTCGAAAACGATTCGATCGATTCGAAGCGAAACGACTGCATTCGATTAAAATCTTTACTGTTTATTTCCAAAATTAATCACTTTAAACGCTCCAAAGAAAAAGAAATCCTTAAAATGCGAATGAATCTCAATGTAAAATTCAAGTTTAAACTCTAATCAATCGATCTCTAACGTTTATTTCCACAATTAATCGCTTTAAAAGCTCTAAAATGGGTTTATTACAATTTGTGCAAAAATGCAAAAGTAGAGAAGGTTGACGCTTTTTTTATTTTCGCAAAAGTAACAGTTATCGATGAGACGAATTTGTTTCTTGCGCCCTCTTATCGCAAACAAAATACCCTTCATTCAATGAATTGCAAATCCAAAATGAAACTATCAATTTGTTATTGCTTCCAATTCATTCGTCTATAAATAGTACTTAATCCTTATTATGCTGATGGTTAAACAAGTAAAACCCGCGACGACTAATAATTTGTCTAGCATCTTAACATAAATAAAATTAATGTAAATTAATTCTTCGATTAAAACCGAAAATGTTTGTTTAGTTCTTTTTGCGAAAATCTTGTCTCTTATAAAATCCACGGATCGATTCGTTTGCAATCCATTGCTTGCACATCGTTTGATTGTTAACGCACCTTCGTGAAGAAAAAAAAACATGAAATTTCTTCCATCGACGACCATCACCGCATTGGCGATAGTGTTAACTATCGTCCGTGCAAAGAAATTGCGTGAGTTCATCCGACGCCTCTCGCTATTCGTGTTTTACTAAATAAACGTTGCTCATTTCCAGCGGACTACGTAAACAAGTGCAAATCGACCGATCCCAAAATCAACGATTGCATCACCGATGCCGCCAACAAGCTGTTTCCGCGAATCTTAGAAGGTAACAACGATCGGCAAACCATTAACACCGCTAACTCACCGTTAATTCGCGCAGGTAACAAAGAACTGAACGTGCCCAACTTGTCGCCGTTGACGATCGCCAGCTTCGAAGGAACGACCGACAATTTAACATACAAATTCGACAACGTGACCATCAAAGGCTTCGACACGCTCAGTCTCGAAGAAGTCGCGTGAGTAACATAAACTTCATCTCCAAAACAGGAAAAAAAACCTTTGTTCAAATCCAGTGCGGATCTAGCGAAATCGCTCGCCTCGAAGGTGTTGCATTGCAAACATTTGCGAATCGATGGCTTGTACGATTTGAAAGGCGTAATCGGCGATCGCCCGGTCGATGGACGCGGTCCGTTCCACGTCGAACACGACGGCATCGCGATCAAATTGCACATGAAATGGACGCAGGAGACGCGAAACGGCGAGATCCATTCGAAATGGCAAGAGTTTTGGCTGACCGATTGGCGCGCCGACAAGAGTCGTTACGAGTTCGTCGACGACGAGGAGACCGGCAAATTCTTCAGCGAACACGTCGACCTGGCGCGTCGTCACGTTAGCGGCCCGATCGTCGACGAGTTCGTGAAGATCGTCAAGAGCGTGTTAGAGCATTTGACCGTCGAGTACGCGGTGAAGGAGTTCTTCGCCGACGACGAGCGGTAAATCGACGACGCTTTGTCGTTCGTCGTTGCAGATCATGTAGCCGCAATCATTGCGCCCGCTTTTTGTTTGCTCTAATCAAGTGGATGCGAAATAAACGAGTTTTTAATTAGCATTTAAATTTCATTACTGTGCATGTTGTGCACGATTTTTACCCGCATATTTCCATCTAAATCATATCTTAATTATGTTTGTTTTTGTGTCATAATTATTGCTTAGTCGCGGAAACCTATAAAATATCGCTTGTTTACTTCTTTCACGAATGTTAACGAGTTAAGAGAGAGACGACAACAACAACAACTTAAACCCAACACAATCAATCTAATCAATCAAAGTATAATTTGCCTTGATGCAATTAATTCACTGTTGTCAGTTCTAACTCACCGGCAGAATTTTTGTTTAGAAGAGGAGAGCACGTCTTCCTCGCGACCAACCATCGATTATCGGGGCGAGCAATCGTTTCCTTTCCCTTACGATCGGTCCTTGTCGCCCGAAACACGTGTCAGTAACGTCCACGTGGTAGATAATTTCCAACGCACAACAGGAACCACTAAACTTATCGCTCGCGGTGTCCAAGATAACACGCATTCTTCGCAATTTTGCGACGCGAAACGTGTAATTTGAATTAGTCGCAAAACTCGCTCGCGATTCCACTCGCAATCTAAACGTCAAACCCGAAACGGCGAAGAATGCAGCGAGATAAGACGCATTAAGGCCCGCAAATTCCTGCCGCGTTCCGTATATAACGAGGATCTTCGCGAAACGACTAGCACGACCAATCGAACGCAAAGCAGTTAACAGCATCGATTTCTTCTATTATTTTATTTTTTTGCTATACAATAATGGCAATTGCGAAACTCTTAGTTTTCTGCCTCTTGCAGGCGGCTCTAAGCGGATTTTGCGACGCGTGCCGCAACGTCACCGTTCCAGACGACTTCGTGCCAGACGAGGTAAGTAAGCGATTGGCAATCGATCGCGCCAAACTCACGCGATTCTTCAACAGAAGGTCGGCGATTGGCACGTAATCGCGAGGGAACGTTACATCGGCCATATACTCGTTTGTCCGCAAGTAACTTACACCACGCTCTTCGACGCGACGTATAAAGCAACGCTGCAAGTGCGACTCGTGAGGTAGATACGCGCATCTTCGACAAGAACAATCTCTAAGACTCTTTCGTTTTGTTAACAGCGACCTCGGTACCGTAACGACGTATACCAAAGAAACGCGATCGGTCGGCGATCCATCGCACGGTACCTTCGAAACGGTCTCGCAAGACCTGAATCAAAACGGCGCCCTCACGCAGGTGTTGTCCTTCGACAAAGACAAGTACATGTTGCTGTACGAGTGCGACAGATCGAGCGGAAATGAAAGATTGTATCTACTGAGCAGACGAGCGAAATTGCATCGGCGAACGTTGATTCGGTGGCAAACGTTCTTGAGCGAGAGCGGACTCGGCGATTTGAAATTGATACCGACCGTGCACGAAAATTGCTGGGTCTTCGAGTAGGTTATTCTTGTACAATGATCCAAAAGGAAAATGTAAATAAATAGTTTCAAGTAAATCCTTTTTTAGTTTTGCGGTTTCTGATTAGATCTTGTTAAACAAATACGTTTGTTATCGGCTAATGTAAAATACAGGAAGATATTTGTAATTCCTGCATATTTTGGTTATTTTGCAAGCTTGTCTCCTCTAATGATATTATTATAGAATAAAAGGAATCAAACGCTGATGGATACCTCTTTATTAAAGCTGCTTCATCCCTTCTTCCGTCCATTAATTTGCAATTAAATCGTGAATTAAGATCAGACTAATGCTAATGTTGTTAATTTTCGCTCGTCACTTGTTCTTATAAAACCAACCCCTTTTCACTCGCCCTTCAGTACGTCGTCTTCTTCGATGACATTCTTCGACGTATTTCGTACTTTTGCACTCTCTTCTGCGAGGATTTTCCGCGACGTCACTTTCTACTTGACCCAATCACTTAATCACACTCGCCCTAATTAAGTTTGTTATCATCTACCTACGTTCAATTTCGCCTATTCATCGTCGAAACCGATTATTTCGACAAGATTTACGGGCAAACAAGATTGTATTTGTGCATAATTTTTAATATTGCAATTATCGAGACAGGAGGAGACGAAGAGAAAATAAGTGGAACATTTCGTTCAACGGCACGTGCATGCAAAAGACAGAGACGTCGTGAACCGCGATTTCGCACGACGGACAATTAAAGACAGAAGAAGGAGGCGTAAAATAAATTTGCATGTTTACAAAATCGTAAATGTTGATTGACCTTTAATTAGAGTCAATTAAACCAATTAATGATTAATTAAGGTGGATAAACTGCAATGCTCACGCGCACAAAGAGACGAACGTGAAAATGTTGCAATCGTAAATGAAACAAAAAAACAAAACAAAAATGACTCTACGAAATTCTGGTCCTCTCCCATAAGTATAAAAGCATCGGTCTCGTGTCGCGTCCTTAGTCCAGTGCGACACGCCAATCATCCAAAGAGCCGAGCATCATGAACGCGTACGCGAAATCGATTCTCTTCGGCGCGATGGTTCTTTGTTTAGCGCGGAGCGAGAAGACGTTGCGTAAGACGGACTCATCGTCGACGGACTGCTGTCGATTGAGTTTTAACTAATATTCGCTTTATTCTCCCCGTAACAGCGTCCTTCATTAAGGTGTGCCACCGGAGCGACCCGAAACTGGCGGAATGCGTTCTGGCGAGTGCGAAAATCGCCATACCGGAAATAGTCAAAGGTAATCCGCGCATCGTTCGCATCGACGAACGGCCGTCGAGCTAAATCTTCCTTTTGCAGGCGTCAAGGAGTTCAACATACCGTCGCTGTCGCCGCTGAAGATCCAAAAGGTCGACTTCGAGACGGGCGAGAATTTGAAATTGGTCATCACCGATCTGGCCGTCGGCGGTTTGGACACGGCCACGCTCGTCACCGGACGGTGAGTAGAACAAACAAAGACGAATCCTTTTCATCGCACGTGACCGCTCTCGACAGTTTGGACCCGAAGACGAACAAGATCCACATGGAGATCTTCTTTCAACACGTCGACATCCGCGGCAGCTACGAGATCAACGGCCGCATTCTGGTGTTGCCGATCCAAGGAAAAGGACCGATCGAATTGCTGTTGAGTGGGTAACCTCGCGATCGAAAGTGTTCGCATTTTTAAATTAAATCCTTGCAGACGACGTCACGTGCAAAGTGGTTCTGCCGGTGGAGTTCTACGAGAAAGACGGCGAGACGTACGCGAACGTGAAACCTGAATCGATTACGTTCGACGAGAAGATCGGCAAAGTCAAATTGGACAATTTGTTCAACGGCGACAAAACTTTAGGTGAGTCTCTCTCTCTCTCTCTCCCTCTTTCGACGGCGAGAACACTGAGCGTCGCGTTTCAGGCGAGCACACGAACAAGTTCATCAACGAGAACTGGTCGGACGTTAGGAACGAACTGCTGCCGGCCATCGTGAAAGTGACCGAAACCATCGCGGTGAAGATCGTCAATTCGTTCTTAAACAACCTCCCGTACGACCTCATCTATCCAGAATAAACTTCGTCGCTTAACAAACGGGTCGCATTTGTAAGTGCAACCTTTCGATAAAATATTCCATCTGGTTTTGTTAATAAACTTTATTAAATAAAAGACCTTTTAACCGTAAACATTTTATTCGACGAATAAACACGTTTCACTTCGGGAAGATATTCTTCGCCGGCACTCGCTCGGTGATGCCGCCGACGATCCTCGAGCACAACGTTCGTATGACGCGCACGACGGCCGGATTGATTTCGTCGTTCAACACGCGCCAGTTTTCGTTAATCAATCGATTCGTGCGATCGCCTAGAGAGAACAAAGAAGAGCGTTAACGTCCGCATAAATGGGTAAGACGCGGGCGATACCTAGTTCCCGATCGCCGCCGAACAAGTTCTCCAAACGGACGGCGACGTCCTCGTGCGTCAGTATCGGATACGCTTCTCTGATGTCGAGATAATCCTCGCCGTTGCGCGTCACGTACTTCCACGGATAAACGACGCGGAAACGCGAATTGGCTGCAAGAAGAAAAAGAAACTTTTCCTTCTGCTTTTCTCCTCCTTTCTTCTTTCGGATAGCAGCAATGACTTACTGGTTCTTAATGATAAAGGTCCGCTGCCGGTGATGGGTATCTGCAAGATGCGGCCGTCCACGTTATACGTGCCCTTCAAGTCGATGTGCTCGAGAGCGATGAGGAATTGCAACTCTTTCTCGTCGATCCTGCAAGCGGTTATTTTTTTGCGTTTTTAATTAATCGATTTAGACGATTTAAACGCGATTTTACTTGGCGTCCAGCAATTGGGCCGTTTCCAGTCCGGCGACCGTCACGTTGCTCAACTTGACGCGGAAGCCCGGATTCGGCTCGATCGATATCGCGTCGATCAGGAGCGGACTCAACGGCGGTATGCCGTACTTCTTGTCGCCTGAAATTTGCATTAATTTCAATCGAGTCTCTCGTCGGTAAATTCTTGTCGAAGAAGATCGTGTCGAATAGAAGAAATTCTTTTGTGCGTCACGACTTTTCGAACACAAGGTTTGAGGTTGCGATTCACCTTTGAGGATGTTCGGTATGGCTTCGGCGGCATGTTTCTTCGCGCAGCTCGTCCAATCCGGGTCGCTGGTGCGGCACGGTTTTATGTACCGAGCTACAAACCGATTGATCCTTATTTTGTTAATTTCTTTGTTTGCGAATACTCACGTAAATTAGCGGATTCCGCACTGTATATGAGGCAAATCGTTAGAAGGAATCGTTTGAAAAACATTTTTTATTAATTTGCAGAAAGCGATCTAATCGACGGCAGCGACTGCACGCGTGTAAACAAACTGAACGATTAGAAAATTGCTTTTATATGCCGCGAATTAATAGGCTCGATTATTTCGGACAAGGAAAATTATTTATATTTTTAATAGCGTTTAAATTGGATGAAAAGCGAACGGCAAGTAAACGAAGGAGTGAGAGATGGACAGCGAAGACATTGAGAGAGAGAGAGAGAGAGAGTGGGATTGCAAACGCATTATGTATGTCGGAAGTTTCTAAGAGTAGCATATATTTAACGAAGTTTAATTAAAACAAATTAAATTGATTGTTAGCATTTTCATAAATAACGTCGATGTCGAGTGCGTCCAGTCGTTGAAATCCAAATTGATCAAGATTCGGCGAAGTTCAGCCGATTTCGCGCGATTACGCGTTTGTTTGTTTGTTTTGCAAGAATTAATCGACCTTTGCTGGAAAGAAGGTTAACGATCACCGAACGATAATGAAGCTTCTTTTTATATGATTGTTTTCGTAGAAAGTTACATTCAAAGGCTAAGAAAAAAGAGCCCGACCTTCGGCAACGTTGTTTACCATCGGCTGCCGTTGGCTTTCGTGTTAGACACAGAAACGTCGTTATCTAATAAGTTCTGAGGCCATCGACGAACGTTTATTAAAACGCGATTTTTTCCATCTGTCCGATGGATCTTAAAGCCTACGATTCGTCCTGGATAATGAACGCGATCGATCGCGTCCTCGGTTAATCCGAAATTAAGTGGACAACAATAACAACGCAAAGAAAAACTGGAACAACTGGTATCAAATGAAGGACTCGATGCAAGAGTCGAACCCAAGAGGCAAGGTTACCGAACGAATAAACGTCTTTGTCACTGTTTCTTGCTTGTTTTGCGTTAAGATTATTCTCATAAACTCGAACACGTTTTCGCAATTAATGATTACACAATGCGGCTACATCATCGGCATCCCATCGCCGATTTTTTGCAGCAGATCCTTAATAATAATTTTCACCGCATTGTAAATCGTCCGCTCGATGCAGCGCGTCTCGCCTAAAAAGACGAAAACTTTCCATTCGAAAATCGCAAATTAATCACACGTTGATCACCTCTGATTGAATCGTCGCCAGCGATTCTCATATCGTCACGATCGCTCGAGAACCGCACAAATTTCGAGCCGTTCCTTTCGGTTAATTCGTGCGGGATGGTCACAGCGACTAAAGCCCAATCTGCGATGGGAAGCAAATCGTTTAAAACCACGTTAAAAACGACCGATATCGGCTACTTACTGAGGACGAATTGCAAGTTACCTTTACCATCGATTGGAAAACCTAGAATTTTGCCTTTCAACTCGTAACTGGCCGTCGCGTTGACCAGCGGTATCAAGACATCGAAACTCGTGGAATTCTGCAGCTGACGATGGCGCCTGAAAGTTTTTCGCAATTAAATTCGCTACCCATTCCGATTATTATTATTACCCGGATTTTATCCTAATATCGTGCATTCGGTTCAAACTGATCGCTGTCAATCTTAAGAAACAGTGCGGTTCATCGATTTGCGCCAACAGTTCTTCGGATATCTTGTAGTAATCGCGGTCTGGAATCGAAAGAGATTTAAAACTGCGTCTGATTCGTGCTTTTCAGCATCAATACCGCGAAGAACGTCTTTGATTATTCGATTGGATCGGTCTTCGAAACATTTCGCTGCGGTCACCACGCGCGTGTTGCAAGGGGAACGTTTCCATGTCGCTAAATAACGTTTGCGTATATTCTTCGTTAAAAGAAGTGCGATGAGACAACTTACAACAATGTATCGAATGCTTCGTATAAATTAACATGTTCATAAATAATGCGATAATAAAACGGACATTCGATGTCATGTTCTGATGCCAGACACAATTTAATATTCATCAATTGGACGCGTGTAAAGTTAAATTGCAATCGATGATTAATACTTTTATATACGAACGCTAGACAAACGAAAGGGGAAAAAATAAGACGCAAGCGTTGGGCAATAAATTTTTATGTTTAATGCTTCTTGCGAATTAATTTTCACAATTAATTTCATTATCTCCAGCAATTTATGGCTATAAATTTCCACAATAAGCGTTGTAAACAATTTTTTGTTTTTGCACGTCTACAATCGAAAGCAATCAAAATATCATTACCAAATCGAAGATCGTTCACAGTCTGGCCGGTGTTAGAGTGTCATTTCAATGGTAAGCGATTCCAATAAGACGGTCATCGCGATTTCGCTGAAAGTTGGCAATTCTCGTTTAAGACATCAATCACGATCGTCAAATTGCAGATACCTGCACTTACTGATGGTAAAATTTGATAGTGATTCATATCGAAATCCCGTAAACTCGCAAAATTAACAACAAGGAGCAAAAACCGATTTCGGCAATAGCAAACGTTTATTTGCAATCGTTATTTGCATCGATATTTACATAACTGGTTTCAATTGAAACAATTTCTTTCGTAAGAGACTAAAGTTATTGTTACTAAAAGTAGCGTTAAGTAAAATCGGAGATAATCAATTAAACTAATTAACTACTCCGTCCTCGAGGAATATCTTTAAGGTAAGAATATCTTATCGAATTGTTTCGATGCCTCCGACCAATTTTCGTTCAAAAATTTATTCATCTCATCGCCTATAAACGAGCGGAAACGCTCGAGTAATTGGTAATTTGATAGAGCGATGAAAGTTCTTTACTCAGCACTTTGTCGCCGTGGAATTAACTCTGCAGAGAGAACCACAAGTGTCGAATGTTTACTGATAGTAAAATTTGATAGGAATTCTGCAAACTCGCAAATTAATTTGGCAACAACAAACGTTTATTTGCAAACGCAATTTGCGTCGTTATTTAGGTACATAACTAGTTTCAATTGAAACAATTTCTTTCGCAAGGGACTACAGTTATTGTTAAATACTTGCTACTAAAATTAGCGTTAATTAAAACAGAAATACTCGTCAATTAAACTCATTAACTAGTCCCTCCCCGAGGAATAACTTTAAGGTAAGAATATCTCATCGAACGGGACGACGGTGGTGATACGATTGATGACGTCGAAGATGATCGTCTTGATGACCTCGTTGAAAGCCGGCACGAACTGTTTGGACGCCTCCAACCAATTCTCGTTCAGAAATTTGTTCATCTCGTCGCCTAAAAACGAGCGGAAACGCTCGAGTCATTGTTAATTTCGTAAAGCGACGAAAGTTCTTTACCCAGCAGTTTGTCGCCGTTGAACAGATTGTCCATGCGGAACTTCATGCCGCCGTTCACCGACTCCAATTTGCTCTTCTCCTGCGAAAACGTCGCGTACTTCTCGCCACCTTTCTCCACGATGTCGTAATAACCGATCGTGGTCACGTTGATGTTTTCTAATTGGTAATTAAACGAATCAAACGCAACGAAGACAAATTACGAATCGATGCGAAACAAATTACCGGAAATGGTCTCCATGTAACCGTTGCCTTCGATCGGCAGCACGAGAATCCTGCCGTGGATCTCGTAATCGCAGGTCACGTTCAGTTTCGGTATCAGTCCGTCGACGCGGAACTCCCTCTTGTCGACGTCGTGTCTGCAAAACACAAAACAAAACGCCAATCAAAATCGTGGCGAAAAGCGTCCGACAACGTGGATGCAACCGACGTGATGCTCTTCAGTTCCAGCGTGTCGATGCCCT
The DNA here is from genome assembly GCA_963695495.1 of Hololepta plana. Classification (NCBI taxonomy): domain Eukaryota; kingdom Metazoa; phylum Arthropoda; class Insecta; order Coleoptera; family Histeridae; genus Hololepta; species Hololepta plana. Next base: position 2,825,358 of record OY968839.1, read on the forward strand.
CGATGACGACGTTCCTCAACTTGATCTGCAAATCGCCCGGGTTCAAATCGATTCGATCCGCACGCAACGGCGACAACGACGGGATTTTGTACTCTTTGTCGCCGCCCTTAATATTCTTCACCACCACCGCGGCATTCTCCAGCATGCACCGTTCCAAATTCGGATCACTTAAACTGCACGGTGCCACGTACTTTGCTGAAATTCGATTCGCAATAAGAAGCGATTTTCTCGTTGCCATCGATTAGACGCACTTACGTAGCGCTTTGCGCGGCGAAACGATGCCGCAAAAGAATGGAACGATCAAGATCAAACCGATTGTCTTCATGTTGCCGCTCAAAGTGTCGATGTGTGATTGAGGATCGGCCCGAACCAGTTTGGCGTCTTATTTAAATTGCAACACGGCAATAAAAACTAATCCGGTAGATTACCAAATGTAACCGGCGACGATTAAAATCGAATTAACTTGATTTCTCGGTATTAATTAGTGACACCTTTGTTTCGATTACGCAAGAGTAATTGCAGCAATTGGCAAAAAAAAGCAAAGGAAAAGCGCTCGTTCGCTGGACGCTAGCTATTTTATTCATTAGCAACTACAAAATCGCGCAAACAAACAACAACAATAATTTGCTTAAGCGACGAAGATATCGTCGATTGGTACTTGTGTAGTGATGCGATTGATGAGCTCGACGATGATTACCGTGCCGAATTTCAAGAAGCTCGGCAACAACTCCTTGCTGGCGTCTTGCCAATTCTCGTTCAAGAACTTGTTGGTTTGATCGCCTAAAAGCGCAACGCTTTCGCATTATAAATCGACTAACTAATGCAAATGCCATACCCAAAGTCTTGTCGCCGTTGAACAGATTGTCCAATCGGAAATGTATGTTCTTGAATTCGCACATCAACTTGCTCTTGTCGGCGGAGAAATGGGCAAACCGATCGCCGCCTTCCTTCACCTCGTCGTACACCAAATTGGCGACGCAATCGCCCTCGAGCGTGTTAATCTCGAATTCGCCGTTGCCATCGATCGGCACCACCAGGACTTTGCCGTGGACTTCGTAATTGCCGATCACGTCGAAGCGCGGTATCGTGAACTTCGCGTCGACCTTCTTCTGCTCGTCATCCATGCTACAAGAAAATGCAACGACAATAATTGTTTTACCATATCGCAACTAATTTTTTGCACGCAGCGAATTACTTGAATTGTTGAAATTGCGCGGTCTCGATGCCGAGCACTTTGCCATTGTGCAGTTTGATGGTTAATCCATCGCCGATGCTCAGGTCCGCCTCTTTGATGCTGAACGGCGACAGTTTCGGTATGTTAAACTCCTTGTCGCCTAAATTGCAACAAACAGCGGTTAATGATTGATTCGTTTGCGATCATCGAATGGCACGAACCGTTGGCGATTTTCGGTATTAAGATGGCCAAAGTCTCCAACATGCACTGCGAGGAGCTCGGATCGTTCGCTTTGCACGCTTTCATGTAACTCGCTAGAAAGACACGCGAAAAAAATTGCGATCACTTTGCCATCTAATCAACGGCGTTCAAAGACTTACGTAGCGGCTTCTTTGCAGAAATCACTTGCACCAACGCGATAAACACGATCAATTGCTTAACGGACGGCATTTTGTCAATGGTCGAGCGCAAAGTTGTCACAACTGCACGTAATTTCTCGCTTAAATCATTTATATTCGTTATGTCGTTTGGCCATAAAAAATGCGAGTAGAATTTTCTCGCTAACAATCATTAGATGGGGGCAAAAAAATGATTGCCAAACGTAAATGACGCTAAAATGATTTTCTCAATGTTATCCAGTAGCAAATAAAATTTGCAAAAAGAAAACACAATTACGGCCATAAATGAATTGACTCATTCGTTCTTCTACAAAGTGATGTTTATTACGCTTCCACGTGTTCGTTTAGGCGTACTCATGCTAATAAGCGACTCGGTAGATGAGTATCAACCGGCTATTCCTAACGAAAAAAACGAAAGCGGTTTAATTGCAATCAATTCAATGAGTCAACTTTTAATTTAGCACTTTTTATTTGCAAAACCGTACGAAAAAAAATCGGTGCAAAATTCGTCTGACGACAATCGTAATTAGCTAATTGACCATCATTTGAGCGGTTCGTTTAGTGCACGAAAATAAATCAATCGACTTTTGCAATGCTTCTTTAGTTTTGCAACGTTTACAACCTTCTCTCGTCTCTCGCAAACAATATACGATTGCATTTCGAAATAATCAGACTGCAGCGAATACATTCATTCATCGAGGTAAGTTTGGACGTAAAATAACTCGTACGAAAGACTTTACTGCCTCTTTGGATAGATTACAACACAAAGAGCCCGATGGCGAGAACAACGTTGTGTTTGTTCAATCCCAAACTATGGTTGCTCGCCCTTTATAATAGCTTGAGGAAGTTTGGTTTGGATTTCGCAACGATCGCACGTTTCCTGAGGACGTGTTTAAACCGCTGGAAGTTAATGGTACTCGAGCGGTTTAAGAAAGTGAACGAGAGGAAGACGTAGATTCGAGCGAGAAGTTTGGATCTTGTGATGCAGGATTTAAACAGCGAAATCGAAACCATCTCTTAAGTGAACGTGTCTTGCATCACAGGTGAGCCTAATGTGATCGATTAGTTTTTGTCTATTACAATAAAATGCATATTTAGATTCGTACATAAATCTATATTTTAATTCTCTTTAAAATTCAAATCAGCCGTTACTCTTGCAAAAAAGAACATATTTTGTTGCCGCAAATTATGGCAAAAATATCTCGTCCTTCGGTACATCCGCAACGATAACGTTCAGGATGCTGACCAGAATTGTGTTGATCACTTCTAACAAAGCCGGTAGCAGGTCGGTGTCGCGCCAATTTTCGCTTAGGAATTTTTGCATTTCCGCACCTGCACAAAAACGAAAATCATAGCACCCCATCAGAGCGCGAAAACCAAGCGGATTTTACCTAAAGTACTGTCGCCGTTGAACAAGTTGTCCAAACGGAACGTGGCGCTCTTAAGGTCGGCCGTTAGCTTACTCGAATCCGACAAGAACTTGATGTACGTGACGCCGTCCTTATCGACGTCCTCGTAGACGAGTTTCGAGTTAAATTCACCATCCTCGCCGACGATCTCCATGTAACCTTTGCCTTCGATCGGTAACACCAAGATGCGACCGTGGATCTCGTAATTGCCGGTGAAATTGATTTTCGGTATCGCGAATTTCACATTTATCTCCTTTTGCGCGTCGTCGTATCTGCAAAAAATACGCTTTTATCGAACGAGTGATTGCGATTTATCACAGTCACCGACTTGCCGGATGTAAATTTAAAACTGTCGATCCCGTAGACCGTCACGTGATCCAATTTCACCGTCAAATCCTTGCCGGTGTTCAGGCCGATGCTTTCGATGCTCAACGGCGCCAGTTTCGGGATTTTGTGCTCTTTCTCGCCTAAATCGAAAACAATCGTTTGAAATAAGTTCGACGCTTATGATTGTTCGCAACTCACCATTTAGGATGCTCCGTATGAAAGCGTCTCCAGAATCGAGGATGCACTTTTCCAAATTCGCGTCGCTCTTGCTGCACGCTCGCAATGAACTTGCTAGAAACAAACGTATTGTTAAACGAGTTTTAACAGCGTGGATGGCACTTACGCAGATTTTTCGCAAAAGTCACTTGCAACGCGCAAACGAGCGCGAGAATAATGAACAGTTGATTGGACATGTCGAATATTGGTTTAATCCGTATTGTGTTAACGCATCAATAGGAAAACCGCTATTTATATTAATCGTTCGCTAGATGATAATGGTTCGTGTTTTAATTTACTCGGAAATGTCCAATTAGCGAGTTAAAATTAATGTCTAATTAGTTTAACTAGTTTTTTGTGAACAAGATACCAAGTGGACAATCACAATCGAACATTCATTCAAATCGATTAATCAAACTTTCGACTGCAATTTGCTTCGCTAATCAAATACATAATCATTTCAAATCGATTGTTCTGTTTTCGCCACTTATTTGCTCGTTCCTTCATTATGGGCGAAATGTCTTATCGCGATAAGAGCGTAAACCCTATTCCTCTGTATAAATGAAAACGGGCAATTAAGTATAATTAATGCATCAATAAATTTTCTCTACGTCACAAAAAAATATTATTAATATGTATTTTACTTGATTAAAGCGTCGCCTTATAAATCTGGCCGATTAATTGCTAATTTCCAATTAAGCAAAGTCAAATATAAGTTTCGTATCATTGTTTTTAATTTATTTTTCCGCTCTTCAATAATATTATTCGATAAACCTTGACGATTCTAATTTCTACATTCTTTCCAAGTCTTAATCCTTCTATCATCCTTGAAGATGACATCTTTCATTTTTAGGCCAAAATACTGTACGATTACCGAATTACTTATAGAACGTTAACTTTCAACGTTCTTGTTGAACAGTAGAAAGTAGAGGAAAACGAATTACAAAGTCAAGGTTCGCTCAGTCACACCTAGAAACCCAAAACGCACTTCTATTCAACGATCAGTCGATAGAGTAGCCGTCATTCGTAATGTATCCCAACTTTGTCCACGTTTTGGCCATCTTCCTCTTCGCCACACACACTTTTGCAGCCCACCTGCGTACGTAAAGTATTTTCATTATTAAAATTAATTTAATTGTTTCTTATTAAACGAATCGATTTGATTGTGCTCAAGGTGATTGAGTTTGTAATAATTATTTGCTCGTTAACCGAAAAGCGGTTTGCTGTAATGTAAACAAGTCGATTCGTTACAATGCAAATTGGCTCGTTAAGAAGGAGAGAAAAAAGTTGTTGTTTGATTTGTTGTTGTTGTTTGGGCGGAATTGCAGCAAGTTACATAAAACCCTGCCGAAGATCCGACGCAAATTTGAACGATTGCGTCAAAAAGCATGCAATCGAAGCGTTGCCGTTTCTACTTAAAGGTGAGACGTACATTTCGCCGCAGACGCCTTCAATTAATCGCTTAACGACTAATCATTTTAGGCGATAAATCGATCAAATTGCCTAGTCTGCAGCCGTACATTTTGCCAGAGATCACCATCAGCCCTAGCAATAACTTGAACTTAACGTTCCGGAATTGTGTAGTGGAGGATTGGGAAACTATCGAAATCCATGGAGCTTCGTGAGGCGTTTAACGACCAGCGATCGATCTTAATACTAATCGATTGCTTTTCAGGTTGGATCTGGAGAACCGATTGTTAAATCTGAACGGTGACCTGAAGAAATCGACCGTGAACGCCGATTATACGATCAACGGTAGAGTATTGATTCTGCCAATCGTCGGTAGCGGTAGAGCGAACATCACTTCAGGTAAATCTCGAATTAATCCATCGTCAAATAACGAGACAAAGTCGCTTTCTTGTAGAAAACGTAAAATTCAATTACACGTTGGAATACGAGCTGGAGAAGAAGAATAACGATGGCAAGGATTATCTGAAGACGATCGATTCGCGATTGACCGTGGTGCCGGAAGTGACGCATTACAACATGACCAATTTGTTTAACGGCGACAAACTATTGGGTGAGCGTGCAAATTCAGTTGCCATAGCTCAATCGATCTTTATTGTTCTGAATTTCGTAGGCGATCAAATGAATAAATTCCTAAACGAGAACCATAAAGAAGTGAATCGCGATTTGAATCCAGCGTTTAGCGTTATCGTCGACACCATCATTACGTACATCTTAAATACAATCATATCGAACGTGCCATTTGATGAAGTCATCTTACCCTAGATTTGTAATTATCGATTCGAATCGATTAGAAAAATCCGACGGGTTGCTCGTGTACGTAATCGACATTCTTCAGTAACTCTACGAGGATGATTTGAAACTGTTTCTGTGCACTAAACGAACGAGCTGAAAGAAATAAATGCATCGATCGAGTAATTCTTAAGCGCCGCGATGGCACCTAATATAAAGCTTACCCAATTGATTGTTGAGCTTTTGATACAATTGCTTCCTGACGCTGACCTCTCTTATGTAAGTGAGGAATGCGGCCAACGAACGTAAAATTTCCTTCGCTCGTGGAATGGGCAGTTTTTCGATCGTCTTCCCCATATCGTAATAGAGATGCGTCTCGATGATTTTGATCACGATCGTTTGCAAAACGTTCTTCTCGTCTTTACTGTAATTTTTGTATTTGCTGTTCGTGTTCAATTCCTTGATCATTCCATGCAAATCTCGGACTTCGTTCAACGTTAAACCGTTGCCCTTACGTGACTCGTCTAAAATAAATTGCGTATGCACTAGTGAGAATAACGTTAAGAACAATATAATTAACATGATCAATTATACGGTCTTACTAATGCTTGTAATGAGATATTTTGAAAGGTCGTGTCGTTCTACAAATACAAATGTTTATATATGATAAACAATTCAATTAATTTACCATTTATATATAATCATTAATAACAATCGGTTATTGTTCGATCATAATTGCCAATTAAAATATAAATGATTAATTAAAAGGAAATCCAATTTCATACAATTTCTATTAATTTAAGATTTTTTTTAATTAATTTTCGAGCATTATTATTATTGTCCTTTTAAATTACGTTTTTTTGATGAGCCGAAAGTCCTTAACATCATACAGTCATTCAAGTGTATTTAATGTGGAGGAAGTTTTACAATAAGGAAACTGTTCGTATCAAAATTAAATGTTCTTGAATTGACTTTTTAATTATTAATAATATTCTATTTAAAAACATTCAATTATTCACCAACAGGTAAACTTTAGTCCATCTCTTCAAAAATAGATGTCGCGTGAACGAGGTTGACAAGACAGACATGTGTTGAATCAAACTTCAAAGTTGCGGTGCACAATTTATTTTCCATAATAATTAATTATATGCATTCAATTACGTAATTAAAGATGTCCCAAGGAAAAGAACCACCTGATTTACTCGAGTTCCATCATCGTTCAACAGCCATAGAACAGGCCGCTGCAAGTTGTACCGGTGCTTTATTAACATCATTATTTGGTTAGTTCATGTTTTGGTAATTAATTAAATTATGCTTATTACATTCAATTTTATTGTAGTAACTCCACTGGACGTAGTCAAAATCAGATTACAAACACAACAGAAGCATGTTTCAAGGTGTTTCTTATATTGCAATGGCTTAATGGATCATATATGCAGCTGTTATCCAATAGATTCCAAAGTTAAACAATGGTATCAGAGACCTGGTCACTTCAATGGAACAGTAGTAATGTATCCCTTTAACAGTGAATGAAAATCAGATGACAACAGTTTTTTTCCAGGATGCTCTAATAAAAATTACAAGGAATGAGGGAATCACATCACTTTGGAGTGGATTAAGCCCAACATTGGTTCTATCAGTACCTGCCACTGTGGTATATTTTGTTTCTTATGAACAATTAAAAACAGCTATATTAGAAAATACTGGTCATAAAGATGACCGGAAGATACCTTTCTGGGTACCATTAGCATCTGGCAGTACAGCACGTATTGTTTCTGCAACAGCTGTTAGTCCATTAGAGTTAATTAGAACTAAAATGCAGTCTACTAAACTAAGTTATCTTGGTAACCCAATGAAATTCTTAATTTCTAACTTTGTACTAACAGTAATTATTACAGAAATCAGTCAAGCCTTAGGGGTTTTGATACAACAGGATGGAGTTCGTGGACTTTGGAAGGGTTTAGTACCAACACTATTAAGGGATGTGCCATTTTCTGGAATTTATTGGTCCATATATGAATTTATAAAATCGTTTGGCTCTCCAGTACCAACGGTTCAATTTAGTTTCATGGCTGGTGCAATATCTGGAGGAGTAAGTCTTTCAACTGAAACTTTTAGTTAAATAAATACATCCTCTTCCTTCAGGTTGCAGCAGTTGTTACGTTACCATTTGATGTAGTTAAAACGCATCAACAGATTGAAATAGGTGAACAATTTTTTGGTGGTAGTAATACTATAATTTACGTTCATATTCATCAAATAAACACGTTCTTTCTTAACAGGTGAGAAAATTAAAACCCACTCGACGATGCAAATGATAAGGGAAATATATCATAACAGCGGGTATCGAGGCTTATTCACGGGCCTCGTTCCTAGAGTCGTGAAAGTTGTACCTGCCTGCGCTATCATGATATCGTCGTTTGAATATGGGAAAGCGTCCTTCAAACGATTGGCACAACAAAAATACAGAGAAGAACAATTATTACCAGTTGTAAATGAAAATCCGATCGCAAGAAGTAACATTAAAAAGTGAACTTCTTTTTAATTTTTATTGATTTCCTTTTAAAAGGAGGAGATAAAATTACTACATGTAGTTAAAATTGTTAACTATCAGACAATGCAAGGTGTGGTTTCTTTTCTAATCTAGATGTCAATGATGCATAAATGCGTCTAAATTCTACGTCTTCACCGACAAATCTTCCTAAAACGCAAAAAATGTAAGAATACGGTTTTTAAATAAGTTTTTAGGATAGATCGTTGTAAACACAAGGACATATGTTTCATAAAATTTTATAATAATCTTCTCTTTTACATAGATAATTTATTTACAATTACAAAATTAAGACAACTTAATCATCTCATACTTGTACCTTTGTCATGTGATCTATTCCAATGCTTTCAGATCGGTTTTGGGCAGTATCAGCGATAAGTACGTGCACAACAACGTGATGCCGCCGATCGTAATGAATGGCGGTAAACATCCTAACGAGAGTAGTACCGGAAATATTAAGTTCCCCGTAATTGCACCGCTACGACCAAACATCAATACAACTGACACGGTCATCGTCCTAAAACTTTGTATAAGCATAATTTTACTACATAAATCTCATCACCAACCTGAGTGTCGTTGGGAATAGCGTGACGACGACGGCTATTAAAGTGTTCGAGCAAATCGCCGATAGACCAGCTACCAGCGACGATAAAATTAAGACCGTCAACGAATTCTGCGCAAAGTACAATCCTATCGAACAACCGCCCGATATCGTGCCTAAAATGACTATGGGGAATTCAATTAGCAAATTGATGGTCTTTATTATTGCTGACAACAACATACTCAACACGTTCTTCTTGCCTAATTGATTTACCACGAAGCCGATGAGGAAATAACCGACCAGAGACGTTGTACCGACGATTATACTGTTTATGTAGACGGAATCATTTTCATAATTCTTCATAACATACGAATGATGTAAGGATATTACTCAACGGCGTTTATAATTCTCAACGTTACTTACCACTTTACAAACTTCTGCGGTAACGTTCGGTTTTGGACGCACGTTATCTAACATCACACATAAACTGGCCGCCTGACCGTGTTCGAAGATGTAATCGTTGATCGATTGGAATATTTGCGGTAACCACAATCTTAACGTATTCAATCTACATAACAAGTTACCGATTAATTATTTTACGCATAACTTACGTAAGATTAAATAATCACCCTCCCATCAATCCGAATTGTATGAAGCACGTCAAGATGATGTGTTGCAATAGTGGCGGCGAAAATAGCGGTCGCAGATGCTGGAAACCACTTTTGAACGTTTGCATTTTCGATCGTTTCAAATCAGTTTCATTCGGATGTTCAACGATTAGGCTATTAATCTTTAAGTAAAAATATAATTTAATGAGTCGTAAGGACGTGTAAACGACATGAAATCCATTTACCGGAAACGTTTCCGCTGGTTGACCGCTATTCATCGAATAGATTTTCTTGAAAACTCGCAGTGCTTCGTCGTTCTTGCCGTTGGTCATCAAGAATTTCGGACTCTCCGGGAAACACATGTGCGCTATGCTGCTTACTAAACTCGGTATCGCCGTGACTATTAATAATACATTCCACGAATGCAATACTAAACAAAAAGCCAATGATTAGTTCAAATTCTTTTCATGAATCTCTTCTGTTTATTTACCAATTTTGTCGCCTAGACGGATTTCGATCGGTGCCGGTAAAATGTTCCACGCGAGGAACGGAAAGAATATGTTGCCGAAGCCGAATATCGCGCCCAAAAACATTAAAATGTTCGTCCTGTATTTCGCACAGTGGAACTCCGATAGCGTCGTTGTCAAGATCGCGTACGGGCCGCAAGATCTGGAAGGTATATTCTAAAGAATCGCATAAAATCGATAATTAATCGAACTTACATGAATCCGGACAGAAACTTGCACAATAACAACATGGGAAACGTTTGCGAGAAACCGCCCAAGAATACGAATACGCTCGTCAAAAGGTAACCGCCGGAGAGCAACTTTTTCCGTCCGTACGTGTCGGAGAGAAAACCCCAGAAGCAGGCGCTCAAGATCATTCCTAAGAAACGAAAATTTAACGATACATCGCAAAACGTAATGGTGAAATTATTACCTGTGTAACAAATTGCATTTAACACTCCTTTATCTTGCAGAGAGAGATTCAAATCGCATTCCGCGGCCGGCAGTATGTACGCTAGCGTCGTCGACTCGGAAAACGTCGAAAGGGCCGATGGTACCGTGCAAAATAAATAGATCCAATTGAATTTACCGAAGCCGGTCGCTTCGATGGCCCGTTCGAATTCGGCCGGTTTGTCATCTGCGAAATCTAATGTTTCAAAAGATAAATTACAAACGCTTCTGCTCACAACAGTACAAACCCGTTCTCTTCCGATCGATGTCATTGGTTATTACGTAAACATGCGAGTTCTTCTTCATAACTTTAACTGAAAGCCGAACATGCGAGTGCCGCAAACGAACTTGTCTAAATTTGCGAACGGGGAAAGATTTAATTTTATATAAATGCAAGCGATTATCAGATTTCTCCGCTGACTTCCTTCGACGAATTCAATTGTATTATCACGTTACGATTATTTGTTGAAATGATAAAGCGTTAAAATTGTTTTATTAACGTTAAATCTGGTCAATATTTGCCAACGAAACACGCGCGTTACGTACAATTTGCGAAATCTTATCGTCCGCTTTATGGAAAATCCTATTGTCTCTTTGATGGAACAAACAGCATAAATTCATTATTTCTCGACTATAAAAGAAGTGAATCGTCTTTACGACTTTTTCCGTACATTAATCTCGAAAACATTCCACCATTTCCACGGTCGGCAGCGAAGTAATCACTTAATGATGCGTGATATTAAGAAAATAATACCGATGTATTTACCATCTTATTATTTTATGTACGATAAGAAGTGACGTCTACAAATTAACATCTACATTGTATTGACTAGTGCGCTATTATTGTGCACAAAATTGCAACAGTTCATTTAAATAGATAAATAGAAACGCAGGACCGTCGCACTCTCGAGGGATGCCGTAGATGTCATGGGGATCGTGACGAACTCGTCCTATTCCAGTGCCTTCATGTCCGTTTTCGGCAGCAGTAGCGTCAAGAGCGTGCACAACAACACGGTGCCGCCGATCGTCGCGAAAGGCGGAAAGCAACCGAGCGACAACAGGAACGGGAAGATTAAGTTGCCGCAAATGATGCCCACCCGTCCGATCACCATCACGATCGACATCGTCATTGCCCTACGATCGTAAATGAGTGAACGAATCAACGTGACGCGAACGACGATAATACCTGAACGTTGTCGGGAACAAGTCGACGACGACGGCGACGAGGACGTTTATGCAAATCGCGGCGAACGTGAAGACGAACGACGACAAAACGAGGACCGCGGCCGAAGTGGTGGCGAAGTACAATCCGAAACTGCTGACGCCGGATATTATTCCCAGACACACTGCGAAACGTGAGCGGACATTGAAAAAGTGCGCAAAAATGGATCAAGTGGCGAATCGCTTACGCATAATCGGTTTCTTGCCGATACAATTGATGACGCACGCGATCACCACGTAGCCAAGAATCGAAACGATTCCGACGATCACGTTGTTGATGTAGACGGAATCGTTATCCAAATTCTATAAACGGATGCTTGAATGGGTATCGATCATTGTACGGCGATTTCGTTTTTACGTACCACCGTGCACTGCTCGGTCACGTTCTCCTTCGTCGCCGGATTCAACATCGCGAGCATCGTGCACAAGTCCGCGTCGTCCTCGTGCAGCGATTCGTAGTCGTTGATCGATTGAAAGATTTGCGGCAGCCACAATCGCAGCGTGTTCAGTCTAAGAAAATGATCGATGAGAACGTTTTGTTTGAAAAGAACAATCCAATTTACCCGCCCATGAATCCCAATTGTAATATGCAAACGAGCAGCAGTTGTTGCAAAAGAGGCGGAAAGAACAACGGCCGGATCTGTTTGAAGCCCTCTTTCAGAGCTTGCACTTTCGTCCTGTTCGCCGTCACGTTACCGTACGCGTTCGATTTTTGGTTTTGCATCTCGATCTCGTCGATTAGCGCTTTAATCTACGTGAAGGAGACGAAATTGAAATTTGAACGTTTATAATTGCGACCGTCGCTCACCGGAAACGTTTCCGGCGGTTTTCCCGTATTGATCGCGTAAACTTTACGGAAAACTTCTAAAGCCTCTGCGTTGCGTCCCATCGTCATCAAGAATTTCGGACTTTCCGGGAAGAACATGTGAATGAAACCGCTGAGCAGACTAGGTACCGCACTGACCATCAAAAGAACGTTCCACGAATGCAATACTGAAAGCGATCGATTAATTTTGCGCTACCGGTTCGCGTTTGAAATCGATTACCGAACGTTTGGCTGAAATATAGCGAAACGTGCATGGGCAGAATGGCCCACGAGAGTAGCGGCAAAACCACGTTGGTGAAGCTGAATATTAGACCGACGATTATCACGATGCGCGCCCGATATTTCGCCGAATGAAACTCCGAGATTGTCGTTGTTAAAATCGCGAACGGACCGCAAATTCTGCAAGAAGACAAAAACGGCGTTGTTGAATAATGAAGCAAGTCTTCGCGTAACTTACATGAACCCGGACATAAATTTCGTTATGATTATCGAGAGTTGTTGCTGCGAGAAGCCGCTAATGACTACGAAGATTCCGTTGATTAGATAGCCGATCACCAATAACTTCTTCCTACCTAACGTGTCCGATAGGAATCCCCATACAAAGCCGCTACATATCATACCTGAACGCGAGAAGAGCAATAATAACGATTTGGATTTGTTGATGATCCTTAATTACCGATGTAAGAAATCGCGTTCAGTGTGCCCTTATTTTGCAAAGTTAATCCGAGATCGCATTCGGCGGCCGGCAAAACGTACGACAACGTCGTCCCTTCGAATTGATTGCCGAACACGGACGGCGCACTCAATATCAGATAAATCAAATTGAACTTGCCGAAACCCGTGGCCGAAATAGCCGTCTCGAAATCGGCACCGTCTTCAATTGTAACGGCATCAGACGATTTCTTGTCGCGCTCTAAAGACACGTTTAAATTACGTTATGACAAACGATTATTGCATACGAAGTCACGTACCTTCTTTAGTATCTTGTGCGGTAACTTCTGCGGCCGTTTTGTCCATTCTTCTAAAGTTTCCAAGACGTCACATTTACTTTATGAGCTTAATTACCTAGATGACGACTGCCTGCTCATTATTCGAGTTGCACGAAATTTGGCTAATTCATGCAAACAAGATGTGACATGTAAATAGAAGATAAGTGTCTGATTTTTATTTCTTTCAATTATTTCAACCGGCAGCTTCGTCTTATCAGAAAGCGAGGAGCGCAAAGATTGTGTTGTGTAACATTTAAAACTGTAATTCGATGTGCGAAATTAATTCCAAATTAGACTTTGAATATTGCACATGTTAAGCGTGTAGTCAGTTAATTGGAGCAACTTATTGAAATCTCTCTCTATCACTAAGATTACGGGACATTCGTTAAAGATTCTGGAATAATGAGACCATAAACATGTTAATTTGTTTCGTAAAGTTCTCGTTTATTGAACGCAATGAAAGTAATAGTAATAATAGCACATACTGTTAAAAACAAACGCAAATTTTATACATTCGAAAATGGAAATCAATTGTGATTGAAAAAGTTTGAAACGAGGTCAATACAAAAGATGCATCAGTAGAAATTAATTAATTACAACGCAGCGACGTTCCGTTTCGTATCATCGATTGCTGCTGACATGGTTTTTTTTTCTTTTTTAATTTTTATATACTTATACTTGCTGTGTTTCATCAATTAAAAGACGCAGATAAAATTACTAACAAATACTAAAAACTATAATATACAACTTTTATCAGATTAATTTATTATCATCGTCTAATTTTGCCTTGAAAAAAGATTCGTGTTTTCCTTTTCTTCTCGTCACTCGCTTATAAGAAATACGGACATATTTTTATAAATAAAGGGTAGTAATCCTAATACAAACTAATTTAAAAAGAAAAATATATGTAGAACGAAAACAGCAAATTCAAAAAATAATAATAAAAAAGGAGACAATCATTAAAAGATTAATATTAAACGATAATAAGGTGGTAGATAAACATTTTACAATTGCTACAAGAAGAGAAGACTGAACTATTTTACTTCGTTTTAAATTATACAACAAAAACTATCTAATAATTATAATGTATAATAATATTAAATCACAACTGTTATGTGTTATATCGCGAGAAATAATGAATTCACTTCGATCGTCCTTTAAATTCCCCATTTTGCTTCTTTTCATTTTAGATACAGAGACACTTCGCCATCCTTCATCGATTCTTCAGCAGACTGTTCACTCTCATCATTATTATTTTTCATAAGCGTATATTCACATTCACGTAATATTAGAATACCACTGTTGATTTTTAATTTATATTATTTTTTATTTTTTTATATGATGAACACGAAGAATTCTATCCATTGTCTTAAAGATAAAGACTGATTAACCAATTTAAAAAAACAACTAATTTTAATTAAGAAAAAAGGAAAGTATAATTAATAAGTCGAAAAGTTTGTTAACGAAAAACGAACGTAATTGCACATTTAAACAATTACTATGATTTTAAATATTACAAACAAAATTTAATTTTTTAGATACTTAATAATCGATCTTTATTATTACAATCCATTCTTCGTTTACTGGCCTTCCATAAATAAAATCAATGTCCATAAAAAATTACATTATAGTTTTAGAATTGTTTAAGTATTAAGTCGATTTTTTAGGTCGATTAAATGTCTAAAAAATTAAACTTTTAGAATGGTCGGTTAATTTATAATCATAGTTTCTTTTTTGCTCTCGTCGATATACCATTCATTGCAAAAAGAACACCCACTACACACATCTTCTGCAAATTTCTGGCATATTTCGTTTGCTTTTTTAATTCGTAATCCTAATTAACACAAATCTGGAATGAAAATTTCAGAATTTCTTTATAGTAAATTTCGTAAATATTCCATAACGATAAACAAAGTTATAATGTTAGGCACTAACAAACGTGAATTTTCTAAATGAAGAAAAGTAAAATTAAAGAACAGTATTTTATATCTATATGTATATAGCAAATAACTAAGAGAACAGGAATCAGTTGATGTGTACGAAGAATAATCAATTAATCATTGGCACAACTTAACCATCTTCCTTTGGAGGTGTAAACCAGCCTTTAAGAAAAACAAAATAATAAAACGAATTTCAGTCATTGTAAATGTTCGAATAATTCAATACGAACCATTCTTTTCGTGTATTTGTACGAGTGATTTAAAACTTTGTTGAGCCCTGGCCAGGCTATATTGTCCTTGTGAACATACTTTTGGAGCCCCAAACTGGATACGCGCTTTCCCTTTAACAAGAGTTGCTGAGATCTGCATTATGACTGCCTCCACTGTATAAGCACTCGACCATCCTTGTTTTGTTAATAATTCCATGCAAATAGCACCACCAACTAATACATAACCACCTAAAAAAATCAAAATAATTACAAATTAATTACTGACACTGTGAAAGAATGTAACTGTTGAATCAATTAATTTCTAAGGTTTTCTTAACTAAAAGAATCTAAATCTTACTAACATTTTACATACCTGAAATAATAGGATACACAACTCTCACAAATGGTGGCTCAAATGGATAGGTGTCCTTAAATAACATATTTAACAGTATAGCATCTTTGCCTTCTTTTTCTTTAAGCAAAGCCAAATCATGACTTAATGGACTGTCAGGATCGACGCACATTAAACGAATATTCCATTCATATAGTGAATCATTGACTAACTCAATTTGATACATCTTATTCTTAAACGATTCAGATCTATAAATATCTCTAAGTTCTTTCATAAGTCTGTCAGTAGCTTGTACGGAGCCTGAAACTGATCCCTTGAAAAAGGAGAGAAAAACGAATTCGATTAGAAAGGCACTCACATAAACAATTCACATAATTACTTTTAAATAATCACGTCTTTGGTTTTGTCTCAGTCTCTCTAATGTGGCCAAATGTTCTACACCCATCTCATCAGCTTTTCCTCTGCCATCTTCCATTTCTATTGCTAAATCTTCGTCTGCATCACTATCTTCTGCTTCTGCATCACTCTCTGCCATTTCAGCTTCTGCATCACTATCTAATCCTTCATCTTCCATATTTTCAACACCACTGCTAATACTAGATGTTGTGAACTGTGTACTCGATATTCTAAGACCATCTAAATCAGGTGGTTCTGGGACGGCGTGTAATCTACATAATTCTCTTAACAAAATCGCGACCTGATGTAGAACATGATTATCGAGTCCTTCCGTGTTACTTAATATCTGTACAGCGTTCGTTATACTTGTCTCCTCGGAATCTGCAAACCATACTGGCGGTACTGAGGGATACGTTTCCTACAATAAGAAAATACATTGCGACATTCTCAACGACAAACGAAATTAATTGAAAAGGAAAAACAGTGATTAATTATTAAAATAGAGCGTATAATAAAAATGTGTTCGAAGGTGAAACCACTCAGCTGTTCACCAGTTACATATGTTAAATGTCAAACAAAACGAAAAATAGATGAGAACAATAACTTTGTTATTATTCATTCGTAGAATCAATCAACTGGTTACGATTTGCTAATTAAATCTTAATTAAAAGTGAACTTACGGTAATGTTTGCGTGAATTTCGTATCTTTTACCATTTCTACCAATAAATCTGCAACTGAGTTCGTCCACACTAGCGGATACTATCTGAAAACGTTCATGATTTTTCGGAAATATCGATTCTAATGTCCTTATTTCTTGCTTTAAAGTATTTAAACAAGCCATATGTGTTACACTTGATTAATTTCTCGTGTATAGACGAATAACGTCTATACGATTTACTTGATTTCGATAGGTTTATCAATTAATTCGCCACAATTAACGTAAATTTTTTCTTTTTGGGGAAATTATCCTAAGAGAAACACACACACGATAAAATTATAACTAGCAATGTTTTTGTAACTGTTCACTCCCTATTCGTTTCAAAATGGCCGAAATCTCCGTACTCCTTGAGCCACGTTCGTACGTTATCGTACGGATTCGTTTCTTTTGCAACACGACAAATACATATTCCGGAGGCTCAACTATTCGATCTTTTTAACGGGATTCAAAAGATTTGAGAAAAGAAAAAAAAATCTTCATAATAATGATAATACTAATAGAAAACTTGTCGATAATTAATTAATTATCGATTAAATAAATGCGAAAAGTTTTCTTTGCATTTCCACTTTCACCGGAATCGAAAGCACGAAAATTTTACAAACCAAACCGCTGAAATATGACAATGGCATTGTTTTTGCCGTTGTTACCTTGATTGACAATAATTTAAATCGAAATTATACAGATCTAATTCGAAATATAGGAGGATCTAATAATAAACCCAAAAAATCATTGGACACGAAGACTTGATAAGACATAAGCAGATACTGCTTGAAACAAAAAAAAGGATATTGCTTTCTGAAATGTTTGCCTTTGTAAACTGGCAGTTTTTATTAAAAGTAGAACGAAAGAAAGGTTGAATTTATGTACGAACTGAAGCAGGTAAAATTTACAAAACCTGCTGTGCCTTCGAGTTCTGTACTACACAAAGCGTTCGCCAATTTCCTCTTCTTCGCCAACAAAACCTTTTGTCTGAAACTTTCTTCGCAGTTAATAATAATAAACACAATCCCGATCTTCTGAAGAACAACTTTGTCAACAATTCCCAAATTTGTTTATTCAACTTTTGCTCTAAAGTAAATTTACCGTTTCTCGGTAAATTTTTACTACTTCTTAAGAGGATGCCTGGGCATTATCTTTAAATCACAAAAAGGGAGAAAGATGATGGATATTGCAATTAATCAGAATTAAATCAGTTGAATGTTATATACGAAAAGGCAATCGAATGTATCCAATCGATCTTGTTCTCCCCTCGCTGAGATCGTAAGTGGAGATTATGTCTTACAGTTATTTAAACAAGAATCTCTTATTTTGGTGCACACACAGAGAGAGGTCCATCCCAAAAATAATACAAAAATATATGATAATAAAAAGAAAAGGCGCGTATGCGTTAAGGAATCGACATCCTGCCTTTTTAGATGCTCTTTATTATCCTTTTCTTCTTCATTTTCTTGGATACGTGTACGTACGTAATCTGCACCGATTTCGCTCCTCTTCATTGATTTTCCTTTTCTTTTGCATTCGGTCCTTCTTTGACCACGATGATGATGATGATGATTATACATTAAGAAATAGCAATCTTTTCTTTGCCTTTTCTTATTTGCTAAAAGATATCCAGGGTAGGGGCACTGCGTATAAAAGAGTAAGTTGATGCGTTCGCGAATTTGTATCGCAAAATTTTGTGCGTGCTTTTCGAAATGTACAAGACGAAGATTGTTTTAATTCCATTCGTGTGTGCTCTTGCAACGATCGATTCTAATCGATTGTACCAAAACAATCCATTTCTGGTTAATGGTAAGTTCGTAGAATTGCTGAGGGAATTTAATACTTTCTGACGGACGGACGAAGTTAGAAAAGAAAATTTGACTCTGTGCAAAAGTTTCTTGAAATGTATTCAAATGTGAGAATGAAAGCGTTCGTCTTTATTGTTGATGTCGATGGGGGGGGGGTACTTTTATCCCCAAATAACAATGAAGCCTATAGGGATTGAAGGGCATAACCCAAGGTTTCCTTTTATTTTCCTGTACCACAACTTTCTTTCGTAACAATGAAAAGCGCGCTCTTCCTCGCTCCCAATGTTGTATTTGTACTTCGAAACCAAAAAGCATTCCGCGTAAGAAGCTCTTCGTTTATGTTAGTGACCTCTTCGCAATTTTTATTACACCGTGGGCTCTTTACTGCCGTTAAACACTCGCGGTCTTTTTTCTTTTTCTATATAATCTTGTTGATTCGCTCGGTGGGCGTCGCGATGACATCAAAAGAAAGGGCTATCGGTCCTTTTATTATAGGAAACTTAAATTATTTGTACAGAGGAAAGAAAATGACGAGTCCTCCTCAAGAGCGCGCTATCAAACTCTCTAGCTCACGTTCGCGTGCATCATCTTAACAAAATTTCGCACGGTTTTGATTTTTGCGTGCGATTGCCATATCTTAAACTGGTTTTTTACAATGTTCTTTTTTTTTATTGAAAAGGAACCAATTCAAGTTAATAAAATTCGCTTTACGTTTAAGTAATACCGAATACGCCCCAGCAAGTTCCTCATCAAGAAACCGTTCAACAGGGTTTCAATAACGTGGGACACGTACAGCAACCAAATAAGAATGAACAACCCGACTTCAGTCACAATCCATTCTTGGACGGTATATTACCTAGTCCAGGTGGTTTCATTAAGCCCACACAATCAACGGTATCAGCCGATTTCGTAGTTCAAGGTAAATGAGATTCGCGTGTATGTACCATTAATGACACTTTCGTTTCTAGATCATCCGATAACGCAAATACCGATTGATAAATCGCCGCCAGTTCACACTTATGCACCAGCAGTTTTAGGAAACTACTTGAGCAATTACTGCTTGAAACCGCGCGGCCAATTTCCAGGTAGATTTTGCAACAGTTTCATCAATTGCTGGGACGGCAATGCGTTTGAACAGTTCTGCAATCGGCCGTTACTTTTCAATCCGATCTCGTACAATTGCGATTACCCACACAACGTCGACTGTCGAGGACATCCAATTACAGGTAAGCAACGACGATTTCATCACGATGAAACGCAAAATGATTCGATGTTGTCTTTTAGATTATCCAACTTATCCAACAACCGAAACAGCACCAAATGCAAGTTCGACAACACAAAAACCAACTAATACCTCAGATGTTAGTCCGGTTGAATTGATAACTGTCGGACCGTCACCGATACCGACGGTTCCAACGGCGGCTCCCATAACTTTACCGATCTATGATCCATCACTGAAGAAGTATTGTCTGAAACCGCGCGGTCAATTTCCAGGGAGATTCTGCAACAGTTTCATCAATTGCTGGGACGGGAATGCGGTTGAACAATTCTGCGCGCGGCCGTTACTCTTCAATCCGATCTTGTACTATTGCGATTACCCATACAACGTCTACTGCCAAGGACGTCCGATTACAGGTAAGCAACGATGCATTCATCACGATGAAACGCAAAATAATACGATGTTGTCTTTTAGAGTATCCAACAAACGAAACAACTCCAAATGGAAGTTCGACAACACAAAAACCAATTAATCCCTTGCCACCGGTTACTCCGGTACCGCCGTTAGATCCTGTAAATCCGGTTGAATTGATAACTGTGGCACCGTCACCGATACCGACGGTTCCAACAGCGGCTCCCATAACTTTACCGATCTATGATCCATCGCTGAAGAAGTATTGTTTGAAACCGCGCGGCCAATTTCCAGGTAGATATTGCAACAGTTTCATCAATTGCTGGGACGGCTATGCGGTTGAACAATTCTGCGCGCGGCCGTTACTCTTCAATCCGGTCTTGTACTATTGCGATTACCCATACAACGTCTACTGCCAAGGACGTCCGATTAAAGGTAAGCAACGATGCATTCATCACGATAAAACGCAAATTGATTCGATGTTGTCTTTCAGATTATCCAACAAACGAAACAACTCCAAATGGAAGTTCAACAACACAAAAACCAATTAATCCCTCAGATGTTAGTCCGGTTGAATTGATAACTGTCGGACCGTCACCGATACCGACGGTTCCAACGGCGGCTCCCATAACTTTACCAATCTCTGATCCATCGTTGAGGAAGTATTGTTTGAAACCGCGCGGTCAATTCCCCAGTACGCGTTGCAATAAGTACGTGAATTGTTGGGACGATATCGTTATCGAGCAAGAATGTCCGCACGGTTTGCTTTTCTCGCGGACCAAATTTTATTGCGATTTTCCATATAACGTAGTCTGCCATCATGAACCAAGAAACGATGTTCGAAAAGTTAACGGACCGCCAATCGACGGTTCCTCGTGCACGTATTACGAGAGTACGTTCCGTGATCCGATCGATTGTTCTTCGTATTATCTATGCAAAAATGATCGATTAATTAAATTGAAATGCGACAACGGATTTAAATTTAATGCGGTGAGTATGTCGTTTATTGCAAATGCGAAGAATCGCGAATGACTCGTGTTACAGGTAACTGGAACTTGCGACCACGAACGTAAAGTAGATTGTACCGATGCTATCGAGTTACAATATTCGACATTAACGAATTCGCTTGGAAAAATGCCAACAGGTAGATGAATTATGTTGCTAATGCATTATTTCACGCGGACGATTTTAAGGTCTAATTGATGCGACGCTCAACTGCGAAGAGGGCAAAGTTTATCCATTAAATCGTCAATGTACCAGTGTATCCATATGCAGGGAAAATGTTATTGAGATTGTACATTGTCCTATAGGATTTGCTTATGATATGTTAAGCAACAAATGTCTTACAGCTGAATTAATCAAATGGTAGTTACAATTTATTGATTTGCTGCAATATCAGTTCTAACTTTTCTTATACTTTCTAGCATATGGAACCAATAGTTTATGCTGTTTTAAAGTTAAAAAGCTATTTGAAATTGTTGTTATACTATCAATGCATCATTGGACATAGTATTAACAATAATTTTGAATGAAAATGGGTTATTTAATGGTTATGGTAACATTTTAATATTCTACTTAAGCAACAATATACAATTTTAAGAAGGCTTTTCTTTTAAACGGGAGATGGTACTTGAACAACCTTAATACCCTTTCCTTCCTCTGAATCTCTGCCTGTTATCCAACTGCAACACAGTAATGGAATAATTAGAATATGATAATGCAGACAGTCTTTTAATTACCATTGAACGTTTGCATTCAAAGAAGGTATGTTGAAGGGCTAGACATTCTTCAGGTACATTACGAGATTGAAGGCATTCTCTTGGAGTCTTCCTTTGCTGCAAGATTCTATGGTTTAGTTCAATTGCACTATTTGAAAGTAATAAAATGAAGTACTATTTTACAGCAATCGCTACTTAAAAGACATAACTTTAAGTCTGCTCTTACGCCGGCACAAGTTGAGTGGTCTGCTAATTTTTCGCCTTCCTCACTATATTCTAATTTACTCATTATCTTTCAAAATAAGTAAATTTACTCGTGAACTACCTAAATAAAATTTGTTTGTCAGAAACATAACCTCTGGATTTGTTTACAAAGTGGTAGACCACCAACATTACATCATTCCCACATTGTCAAATTGTCAAATTCTTTCAATATTTACTTGAAAAAGAAGATGCTAAAAGGTTTTTGGGTATAAAGTGCTAAATAATCATAATGTTTTCTGCTTCCCGAAGTATTTGTCGCTTAATTAGTACAAAGAATATCAGTAAGAATAATACCACATGGAATGTACCACAAGGATATGATACTGGTATAAAAGTGTATAATTGCATTGTAAAAGAAACAGTACCATTAATTGTAAAAAACAAGAATTATGTTAGCTGGTACACATGTGGCCCTACCATATATGATTCTGCACACATGGGGCATGCTAGTTGTTACATAAAATTAGATATAATACAGAGGATATTAAGGAATTACTTTAACTTGAATGTTGTAACAGCTATGAATATCACTGATGTGGATGATAAAATTATAAGGAAGAGTCAATTGCTACAGAAATCCTGCACAGATATAACAAAGTTTTATGAAGAGGAATTCTGGAATAATATGGAATCTTTGGGAATATGTAAACCTAATATAGTGCTTAGAGTATCAGAAAATATTGCTCATATACTGAGCTTTATTGAAAAACTGCTTGATACCAAACAAGCATATGTAGGCCCAGATAATTCAGTATACTTTGATGTAATAAAGTATAAACATTATGGAAAATTGCAAAAACTAAAGCCAGATGATTTTAGTTCAAGTGAGGTAAAGCAAAACTCAATGGATTTTGCTTTATGGAAAGCCAGCAAATCAGGAGAACCATTTTGGGAAAGCAAGTTTGGAACAGGCAGACCTGGATGGCACATAGAATGTTCAACATTAGCTAGTAAAGCTTTTGGTATTGTTATTACTCTTCACTTTATTATTGGTACATAAGTAAAGTTTTAATTTGCTTTTAGGTCCTCTAATTGATATACATGCTGGAGGCCTAGATTTACGTTTTCCGCATCATGAAAATGAAGAAACTCAATCATGTGCCTACCATAATGTTAATCAATGGGTGAATTATTGGATGCACACTGGTCAACTGCATATTAAATCAGAGAAAATGTCAAAATCTTTAAATAATTCTATTAAAATTAATGATTACATTAAAGTTCAGGATCCAGATATATTTAGATTAAGTTGTCTCCTCTCACACTATAGAAACAGTATGGACTACAATGATGATATATTAACTAATGCACAAAATGTTTTCCATACTTATACATCATTCATTGATCGATGTAATGCATTTATAATTATTGGAGACAATTTGAATGTTGATGGTGACTCATTACTGAAATTTTTTGCCGAAGTTGTAGATGACGTAGATACTGCATTGAGAAACGATTTTGACACGGCAGTTGCAATGAAGAAACTTAATAACTTAATCAGTGCAACAAACAAAATATTGAATAATGCATCCACATTAACTGGTGGTAGCCGCAAGCAGGCAATTCAATTAGGAACAGTCTTATCAATAAGTAACTATATTAAGAAAATGTTTAGCTTGTTTGGTATCGATTTAAACAAAACTGTAAAGGGAGAAACGATAGATAATTCAAGAAATTTCATAGATTTGATAGTCAATACAAGAGAAAAGTTGAGAGATATTGGTTTAAGTAATAAAGATAAAAATCTATTAACTTTATGTGATGGAATTAGAGATGATTTAATAAAATTGGATGTAAATGTTAAAGATCACGGAAAAAAATCCATTTGGAATTATCGATAACTCCATAAATGCGAATCATAAAGAAAATGTTTAAATAAATGCGTTTTCAAAAAGATACTGTTCAAAATTTCCGCTCTGTGCTCATGGTTGCCTACGAACTTCCTCACTTATAATTTTCGTTGAAACAACTGTAAACAAATGAAATTTGAAATGGACGTTCTAATCACGTTGAGCAAAATTTTTATTAACGTTTTAGCAAGAATTAAATGAAAATATGATTAGTGTTTCATAAGCCATTTATGTAAACCGGCGAAATTTCTTAAATAATTAATTTTTTTAAGTTAAAATTAAAAATGAATTCTATTGAAATGGGTGATGATGCATTAGCTGAAAAACTAAGAGAAGAAAATTTAGACCAATTTAATATATTAGTTCGTATGCATTTATCATTTATATTAGATTTAAACACTGACGAGTAAGTGGAAATTTTTGTTAGCACGTGAAAGATGTTAAAATAACAATGTTTTCAGTAATGATTGTTTAATTGACAAAAATAAAGTAAAGAAGTGGAATCTGGTCCCTTTTGTTGGGAAAAAGTCAAAATCGAGAGGAATAATGGAAGGAGCACCTTTAACACAAGAGGGAATTTGTCAAGTTTATCAATTGATTGAATTTTTAAAGAAAGAACAAAGTAAATCATAACACATGTGTTAAATATGAAACATTCATTGTTTCTGTTTCAGATATTACAGTAGAAGGTATATTTAGACGAACTGGTTCATTATCTAGGCAACAAGAATTGAGAAGTCTTCTTAATCAAGGTTTAACTTTAAACTTGGAAAGTGCCTCTTATAGTGTACATGATTGTGCATCAGTTTTAAAAGGTTTCTTAGCTGAATTACCAGAGCCACTTTTAACTGAAGCTCACTATCCTGCATTTTGCCAAATATCAGGTACTACAATTAGTTAATGTTAAACAAATAAATCAAGCATATTTTGCTTCTAGATCTATGCAATGCTGTAGATAATCCAAATCAAGAAGGTAGATTATTAACTGCTTTAAAGCTATTGTTACTGCTGTTGCCATCAGAAAACAGAATGCTTCTGAAGGACTTGTTAAGATTGCTTAACTACACCTCATTACATGAGAACAAGAATAAAATGTCAGCAGATAGTTTAGCGACACTCTTTACGCCACATTTACTGTGTCCTAAAAAGTTAACACCTGAAGCCTTGCACATGGATTCGCAGAATTTATCTGGAATATTGTCATTCATGATTAAGAATCATTCAACTTTATTCTCGACGCCAAAGAAACTAGCAATCGATATACGGGCATATTATGCTGAACGTGAACGCCGCAAAGTATTATCGCCAAAGAAATGTTTCAATGAATCTGTTAGTGACAACTTTGCAGCTAACACAGTTTACAGCTTCATAGATCATGAGAGAACCGCCAAAGAAAATTCATCAAATCCCACGGAAACCGCATTAGCACAACTATATGCACACATTCAAAGTATGCCGGAATCGTCAAAGAAACGAAAATTAATCAAGCAATTCAACAAGGAAAATGGACATGGTACACCATTGCAGATTTTAAAAGCTATGCCAAAGAACAAGAGTTTGGGCGATTCAATTAAGAAGCATATATTTCACAAGAGTATAATAAAATCGATGAAAAAGGCTACGCTCTCGCAAATGCGTTCGTCCAGCGAAGAAATACTAAATGTAAGCGGTTTCATGATTCTTATCCATTTTTTTTTTCTCCTTTTCTCTAGGCTTTTGTGGCATTGTTGTAAATAACTTGCTTCATATGGTGCTTTGAATTCTTTCAGAGTCCTCATCATCCATTAACCCGTAACCGTTTGTTTTGCACAAATTGTGATTCTAACTCTGACGCAAGCTGTGAAGAAGATGTTGCGACTAAACGTAAAAAGATTGATAGAGAGTTACTTGCTGAGGATGTTAAAGACACTTCTGATGATTTAAGGCGAAGCATGTCTGAGCCAGACTTGAGTATAAGTGAAGATGAGAGAATGGTTTGCAATGCATATTTAACAAGTACACCAGCATGTACTATTCAAAATCATAAATGTCCCGACATTTTATTTACACCCGAGGATCGCAAGTCCATGTCTCCAATAACCAGATCCACTAAAAAAATGTGTCAGGCCATGCAGGTAGAGTTCATTTGTTTTGAGTGATAGTAGACTTGCAGTATTTATTATCATTGTTTAATCATGTAGGAAACAATGATGACGCCGAGAAGTAGACGTCCCGTGCTGTTAATATCTGGTACAAATCTTAATAAACTGCCTTCCGCAGTGCAGGCACCATTAAATATTCAAATGGATGAAGTAGAGGAGGAAACTGCTGAACAAGTCAATGTTACTGATAACAGTGAAGTGAAAGACCATAGTGCCGGACCTATTGAATCT
This sequence comes from Hololepta plana, assembly GCA_963695495.1. Taxonomy (NCBI): domain Eukaryota; kingdom Metazoa; phylum Arthropoda; class Insecta; order Coleoptera; family Histeridae; genus Hololepta; species Hololepta plana. Next base: position 2,852,013 of record OY968839.1, read on the forward strand.
GATGATGTAAACAATTCATTAACTAATACGTTTAAGGAATACTTAAACAGCAGGGAACATATAACTGAAGAACCTACTGATTTAAGTTTTTCAAGCAGAACAGATGACTATAATTCTGCAGACATAAAAGACCTGAGTGCATCCAAATTAAGTTCATCTCTCCTATTTTGTCTAGATGGTAATTTACCATCTGAAGGTGCTGAGAAGGAACTAGTCCTTAAACCAAAGCAATTTGACAAGAATGGAAAACCGACAATATTTGAAACATCATTTTAATTAATTTATGAATAATTTTCTGATAGAAATAGTGGAATTTTATAAATTACAGATTAATATTAGGTAATATAAAATCAAAACATATCATCATGTGTTAAATCTGGCATCAGATGTAATCCTCTTTCTTTCAGTGCTTTGGACAATAACTTTTGCTGCTCCTGCTTGCTCTCCTGTTCTTTCCTTTGGGCATCCAATATATCATCAACACTAACTTCATTTAATGGCAACGAGCATTCCTTTTCTGGATCCTGGAATTATTCCATCAATTGCAAAAGGAATTGGGCAACATTATCGGTAAGCTTACTATTTCACCTAATAACACCACATTTTCACCCCTTACAATGAACACACCTCTGGGTATATCACCATATTCTTTTCCGACATGAATTCTCTCTATCGTACGATGTAATACTAAATTCGCAAACTGATCCACTGATCTTAAATACCCGATTAGAGTTCGTCCATCTCTCAATAATACCATTAATTTTTCTAAATCATACCACATCAATATATTTAAGCATGATATTAATCAAACCTTACTATCTAATTCGTCCAGTAAATGTGCTGTGCCTTCCAGTTCTGGCTTATTCATTATAAATCTAATTTTCGAACTTTTTGTTAGTAAACTTTAACCATAACTCAGAAGTATGTTATCTTTGAAGCATATTTCAGGTTATAGTCGTTTACTTCAAATTCACCAGGAGGAAGTCTATGAAATTAAAGGAAACTGCATTATCACCAGATAGCGGCTGTAGGAAATATTTAACTTTATTTAAAATCTACATGTAGAAATTAGGACGTGATTAATTTAAAAGCAATCTCTATCAAATTCTGCGGTATCGAATCTTGATAACAAACGTATAGTTCACGAGGATGCGGATCGTAAAATAGTCGCCTAGAAAAATAGAAACTACTTATTTAAAATACGCTCACTTTAGCAGTGTTAATCGCATACCCAACGACCCAGAAAGTAATCTTTGACGGTTTCTTATTGTTCTCTTGTAACGGATTGCACTCAAAAAGCAAACCGTACTCTTTGATTGCAATTAAACTCTTGTTCACTACGGATTTCGCCATTTCCTCCGTAGACATATTCTTAAACCGGACGGTATTCTGAAACAGTTCCCTAATACTTTGGCAACACGTTCGGAAATTATTCAAGATCGTCTCGTACAATTTGGAGTTGTCGCTACTTTCGGGCGGACAAACGACGATCCCTTTAAACGAATCGAAATGCGCGTAATGATATAATACGTTCTCGTTCCCGGCCGTTAGTTTGAACGGCCGAAAATCGTTCGTATCGTTTAGAAGGGCTTGTCTCAATTCGTTCAAATCGTAACTACTTCCACTGATCTGACTCACATCCTGTTATAATGCGATTTAAAGACAAGTTAATAGCAAGTTAAACGGAGCCCACGAACTTACGCCGTAATCGTCCAAATCCGATGACTCCTCGTCGGAATCCATCAAGTTCCTTCTTTCGCGCATATGTCTTCTACCCAAGACTGGCTCGTCGCTCACTTCGCTCCTCTCGCTGTACCCTCCTTGGCTCGTCGAATCCTCCGATTGTAAATCGTAATCGTCGTGTACGGATATCGTAGAACCGACGTGCAACGATTGCCCTTGATCGGAACTTCTTCGTTTCAATATCGACGTGACTTCAGGCTTTTTGCCCATCGTTCCCGTTCCGGCCTTATTCAAACTCGAAGTCGATTTGGAAAACGATAACGTGCCCAATAAATCCATCCGTCTCTTTTGTACGTTCACTTCGGGCGCGACGATTTGATTGCCCGGATTCGTGGCCAGACACCGTTCCGCCAGTTCCGATATGCCCAATTCCTGTAAATGAGCGAGCGTTGCTTGTACCTCTTCGACGTAGAACGCGTCCGGTCCCAAGTTGTCTTCGGCCGGTTCCGTACAACCGCCGGCCTCCATTATGCAAGCCAATAGATCCTGAACAACATTTGATAATCATTACTAACGTTCGATTTTAGCAATTGCATACACAATACTTTGCCGGCACCGACAACAAGAAGGTATCGTTTTCCTTCCGGCCATTTGACTACGTTGGCATCGTTACAAGAAGATGGAAACACTTCACGCCATATGACGAGCGTCCGTAGCGGTTCCGTGCGCGTCAAATGGAACAAGCCGTATTGCCGGCAGTACGTGTGCACGTCGATTAAATCGTCGTGCAAGAAGTGCGACGACAGCAAATAACCCGAATGGTAAAACGCGCTGCCGAGTATCGTGAACAGTCGCTGACAGTCGAGCGGTTCCTCGTTCTGAAAATAACACTTTCAAAGCACGACGACTCGCTTATGACGTACGATTTACCCATTCCCTGTAATCGCTCGCCTCCAATTCGAATAGAGCGTCGTCGATTTGCACTCGCGCCTCTTCCGGCATTCGAAGCGCGATCGCCGCCAAAAGGGACTCCTCGAATTGCGAGGGCGCCAACAGTTTCGACTTGGCCGCGACGTCGTTTATTTCGACGAATTGCTCCGCTTTCGACCACAGTCCGCTGCACAGCGTCCGCGTGAAGAAACGCGAAAAGAAATGATCCAATTCGTGTTCTTTCCGCGTTTCGAAACATTTCTCGACGGAGCCGCTCGTGAATCGGAGTATTCTTACGAGTTCTTCGGTCAGCAACAACATTTCCCCTTTAGATACCCTATTGTTGGGCAACATGAGCAATAGGAGCTTACCGGAGATCGCGTGATAAGCGATATGATAGATTTTATCCGATTGTACGCTCGATATTCGCGGTTTGGTTTTAGTGATTTCGTTCAGTAAATGATTAATCGTTATGAAAACGCCACGTGCCGAACACAATTTATTCTGGCCGTACGGTCTCGGATAGCAATACAAAACGCCTTCGAATTCAGGCCCGCTTTCGGTCAACTCCTCCGTGTTCATGAACAGCACTCCGATCGATTGTTGGCAAAGTACTTTATTCAAGTATTCGTTTTGTTCGTCGTCGAAATGGGTTAATTGTCTAACGAATTTGGATTGATTTGTGAGTTCGTTCGTTGGCGGATCTTTTGTAACTTCCACCCCTGCTACCCTTTGCAATTCTAACAGAATTTCATTGGTATGTATCTGCTCCAATGTGTCGTTGATATTTTGATACGTGACATCGATGCCGTTAACTTTTTTTAACCAGTCGCCAATCTTAATGCTCTTTTCCTTTTTAGCTTCGCTGCTTAGCGTGAAACCGGAAATCATGACTCTGGTACCATCCGAGAACGGGCTGACTGTTAAACCCAACAATGTTTCCACCAACGGTGCACGATTCTCTCTGCCAACCGAACTGATTTTCAATAGTACTTCTTTGATTTCGCCCTCTTGAAAGTCCTGAAATGTAACTTTATTCGTTTCGACCGTTTCCAAATTTTTATGGCAACGTTTGCTACGTCTCTTGCTCTCGCGTCTACGGATCAGTCTTAAGAATTTACTTCTGGTGCTCTTGCGAATTTGCGACCTCACAAATGTTGGCGCTTTTGTCTCGACTTCGGTTATATTTTGTGTTACAACTGGATGACAGTCGATATATATCAATTGACCGGTGGATTCGTCTAATGAAGATTCCCATTCTGGTACAGAACTGAAATTATTGCTTGCTTTACCTAAATACCGCGATCATTTCGTCTTGTTACCTTTCTGAATCGCTGTAATACGATCCTGTACTGGATTCCTCCGACCATTCTTCTGACGAATTATCCTCGTCTCTTCTAGACAATAAACTTTCTTGCTCCTCCATGTCTAACTAACCTTCGAAGTATAAAGCAGAAGAGGTGTATATCGAAAGATCCGTTTGGTGGTAGGAGAATGACCTCTTCAAGGATGTCTTCTTTCATCTTCTGGCGATTGTGTAGTATTGGTTGTCTAAAATCCTTAAGGCTCGTTATTTCTTTAGAAACTTGAAATCTAAGGATACTATCATTTATAAAAGTTTTGAATTTGTGCAAGGCTTTATTCTTAACATAAAAATACTACAAGTTATTCGAAAAAAATCAGTTTCAAATTGTTGTAGTTAGGGTTGTTCTTATTTTTTATAATTATTTAGGAAAATTAATCACAGATTAGCTATTTTCTTACGAAGAGTGCGATTAAAAATTGAATCGGGCTGAAGAATGTCTTTATTTGAATCTTTCTCTATTTAAGAAACATCTTCGAAGGAAAAAATCTCGGCTATCAAGTTAAGATTTTCATTCCACTTTCTGTTTTAATTCATGTAAATTAACATTAATTCATTTATTGACATCTATTTTAGCTAAGGTATTTTTTTTTAATAATAATATATAAGCGTATACAACATTTAAAACTAATCATCCAGTAAAGAAAAAAATTCAAGCAACATTACAAAAATTCCTTTATATGTTATGTAATATCAGTTCTATTATATATTATTCATTAATTAGGTGATTTGGTGTTGATGTTGGATAAACAGTAGAGTTCGGGTGATGTGAATATTTACATTTGATAGAATCCCATAAAACCTGGTATCGTTAATCTCTTTCATGTGCAAAGACGGTGTGAACCAAATACATTGCCATTATTAAAACATAAAAACGAAACAAAACTAATAAATATGAAAGCAATTTTTGTAAGTACTAACTATCCAATAGCAAATTAATATATTTATATTTGTTAAGGTACAACTAAAAAGCGTAAGAATACATCAAAATTATTCTCTTTTATATTTGTACTGAACAAATGTCCTGTTCTTTTTTATTCATATTTAAACGTGTCCGAATGAGATGTTTATATGTATACAAAACACAAGTAAAATTACACGACAAACTTCTCGATCGTCTTCCTACAAAAATAGATAAATACAAATTTTGAATTCGAAAATCTTAATTTAACATATATTACAACATTTTCATATATACCAATTTCTCTTATTCAAATTTATACGATCCCTTTAGACCCACATTTGTTCGTTCTAATGATTAAAATAAAATTTCTCTTTTGGCTTTTCTTTACAAAATACTAATAGTAAATTCATCAAATTTGGATCCAATAAATAACCATGTAAATCTACAAAATTGGTATATAATCGATACATTTGTGGTAGTAGGCAACGAGGAAAAGAACGTTATTAAAATATTTCATTTTCTCCGAACATATAATTAATAAAGTTCGATTGTCCACTTCCACAATGTCCTGGGGCATTTATTATTATCATAAGCATATATCTCTTATATATAAATCATTTGCAGTTCTTTCTGTCTCTCGTTGGAACGAAAGAAATTTGACTAGAAAGACAGTGAGTGTATGTCAGATAAAACAAGTAATTGGAAAGCAAATGGTCGTTTTAAAAAAAATATATGTATATGCATATAATTTTAATATTAAGACAAAGAGGGAATGTGATATTATTACAAATGTTGAACAGTGCAATTTGTTTTCTTCTTTCTTTTTAATCTCAAGATAGGAACACTCTGTTTGTCGCTTCAATCACACGACGACACACGGCACAATTACCGAGTCCCGTAGCACAGTCGATGCAAGCACAAATGTGACCGCATGGCAAAAATACCATGCCAATCTCTTTATCATAACATATTTTACATAGTGTCGATAAACTTGTAGGACTATCACTTTTTCCCTTCTCACTAAATCCTTGCTGTTTACTTTGTTTGCCATTAGTAACATCGATTGCTTTTGTTGTACCAGACGACGAGGAAGACGTCGAGGGTGATGTTAATCCAGCAGCTTGACCCTGCGTTAAAATTGCCTTGTTCTTATTACAAACGTCCGATATGAAGTCACGGCCTTTTTGCAATAACAAATAGTTGCATTTAGGGAACCATACCGCGTGCTGTTCCCACGGATCGTCGTCACGTTCCCAATTCTTCAATCCGCCGCCGCAAAAGAAACATATCGTTTGATCGCTTTTGCCCGTGTAGAAGAAACCAGCTTCGGCCAATTCTTGCGGCCTCTGTGCGATCGACAGTGGCCATTCCTTAAACGATTCCAAACGTTTCTCCGTTCTCGTGTAATCGGGAAATGCGGCAGGTTTCCCTACATTCGACAAGTTCAACTTATTAAAACTGGATATGGATGGTTGTTCTCTTTCTGTACAGGAATTCGGTCTTATTTCTACACCATATTTGCCACACGTGTCTTGCCCTTCTTGTGGCATATTTATTGGTTCGACAGTCGATTCTAGGGGAATATTTGTGGAGTTGTTATACAAAAATGGACAGTTAGGCGAGAAACGTCTGTGATCTAATTCGATGGAATCATCTTCTTCCCAACCACCTAATTCTATGCTACAGAACGCGCACTTTACGTTGTCACCGACGTGTATAAAATAAAATCCTTGTTTAGCCAATTCTTCTGCAGTAACAAATGGATTATTCCAATCACTGAAGGATCTCAAACGATTTGATTCATAATGCATGGGTTTTACAGAACCTGTACCATTATCCACAACTGTGTTATTGATTAGATTACCTTTATAATAATAATCTTTAGGTAACGTCCAGGATAGTTCAGTCATCATTTTTAACAACTTCCTTCCAATAATTCCTCCTACTGCTTATTTCCTGCAATTAGAAAAAAAATTGTAAGAATTAGGTTAAACGATTACATATCAATTTTTTAACGTGCTTGCTTATAATCATATTTAGTCTTAGATTATTCATGATTTAATACATACAACATTTATAATAATATCTTTCCATTATGTCTTTCATATTCAACACATTGTTCATTAAACTTCTATCTAAAAGTCGTCCTTGACGATTCATTGATAAAACGAAATAAAACAACTGTAATACCGATCGGGATGTTCGCAGTCATTATGATAGATGGTGCTTTTTTATTTAATTACTCATTTGACGTTTACGAATTATTTGCAAATTGTAAAAACATTTCGGCATAAATTTCTTTTTTAGATTTGCGATATTTATAAAGAAGACTTCGAACCCAATGCATCAATGGACATCAACGTATCGATTGTAAAGGAAACGAATAATTTCAACGGAAACCTTAATCGACAAAAAAGAGAACTACAACATTAATCATTTAACGAGCTTCTTTGTCCTTATAACGTATACAAAAATTCGGTAAGATTTACTATTAATCATAATTGCGGAATCGTTAAATGTTATGTTTGTTAAAAACGGTCTTCGCATATATCAGAATCGTATGAGCTAACGGCACAATTAACGAGCATATGATCTATTTTCTTCTGCGATATTAGACGGACGTTTCTTTAACATTTACAAACCGACCGATTAAATGCATGCAAGTTCGATTCGGGTCTTCGTCGTGTTGTCGGCAACGCAGCCTGTAATTCAGAGACCATTCACGATTTCTAACATTCCATACTTCAGCTCCCCGAGACCCCTTGAAGGCCTATAACATCCAGCCCTACCACATTCCATCGAGATCACATCAATGACCGAGGGCCGGAAACAAGAAAAAAAAAACTACACTAACAAGCGAGAGAGATGGATACTGCTGCATTCCAATGCACGTCACTCTTTTCCTTTGATAAGAAGAAACGAGGTATATATACATATACACTTTTTCATAATAGACGAACGGGGACAATAGCGAATGTTTAATCAGGCGTTTTTTCCCAAATGTCCACATCTTTTTCAACAAGTAATTTTTTGCATTTGCCAAAAACACAACACGAACATATGGCAACGTAATTGTTAATTAAAGCAAACCTAACGCGTCTCAGTCTAGTATTATCAATCGATACTTAATCAGATGAATAACTGACCTTTTTCTATTTGTAGATTTTGGGACAACAATTTAGCACATTTTAGCTGAATTCTTTAATAAAAACATTATGGAAAAAAAACAAGAGGAATTCATCACATGACCCACGAGCACCGTGAGAAAGCCACGAACTACATTAGCCGCTATGTTGCCGGCGCTTGGAAACGATATGGGCGGTCGCGCACACACAAAATGTAACGTAAAAAAGAGCTGTGTGTACGACGAGCGAGAACCCGACACTTTGGAAAAGAGAAAGATGGAGAGAAAGGAGCCCATATAATATTAAACAAAACGCTGTTGCGCTGTTGTCGGGTTTTCGAAACTGGAATGGAATGCGAGGAGAAGTCTTGTGACTTTATTTTGTACGTATAATAATGAAGAGAAGACGGCGACCGTCTGTATGTATGCTACATATATGTGTGTATATAAAAGAAGCCAACGCACACATACACACCAACATTACTTGGCTGAAGTCCGACTGCCACCATCTCTCTCGCCCGTACCGACAGACTGGCTTTAATTGTACAATTATTAGCAACATCCGGACGCGTCGTTGTGCGTTATTCCGCGGCGAGCGAACTTATTCTGTCGAACGTGGAAAATTGCGCCGCCGAAAAGCTTTCAGAATTTGCTTAAAAATTGCTAATGCGTCAGAATCTATTGGACCAAGTCGTAACCAAACAATAGGGGCCAGCATAATATGTTGATTATTATCGCATTTTTATATACTTATTGGTGGTCCCGTTTGTCCAGTTGCTTTCTTTTTGGCGATACGATTTACACTTTTATTACGACCTTTTTGGTTTTCGCTTATACCGCGCGCGACTATATATGGATTTGTAACATTTTACAATACAATGCCTTTCCTGTCCGCTTAATTGCTACCGCATTCGGTTCGCCGCAACTTTTAGTCGAATTTCTAAATTCCCCCGCTTTGTATTTCATCAACAAAAAAAAAGTTTATCGCGTACAAGAAGTAGAAAGTTTTACAAGACGCAAGCACGATTTCTTACAACCAAGCTAATATATATGTATATATATATAAACATGAAACGATAAAAATATCATCAATTAAAAACCCCACGGAGATTAATAATAATGGTAACATTCGTTGTCGTATAAATAAACATGAATTGAAAAGAAGAACGCGACAGAAGAGCGCCCTTATGCCGCACACACCATATAAAGAAGTCTGTTCTTTATTTTTATGACGCGCCCAATAATGAAACGGCGTTCTCGTTAATTTGACCGTGAGAAATAATGAATGAATATACCGCACGAGAGACGACAACGTCGTCGAACTTCAAAATGTAGTAATAATAACGATAATGCATTAAAACTACTCACTTTTATGTACCATCATCAGCATCATCTTCGGCGATCAGTCTCGCAAAGAGAGAACGAAGTTTCGTTTCGGCAGGGAATTTCAGTGCGGCACACCACGAAGGCGAAATGAAATTATATTCGATTCGTGAAAACTACGGCCTTGCGTTGCAGTTGGGTACTTTTGCAGACACGGTGCTTATAAACTCGAAGACCTTCTACTATCTGAGACTAGTTGAAAACTTTGAACGGCGTGCGGACGACGTTTTCGTGCCCCACTACCACATACTTGTTTGAAACGAATTCCTTTTTCTTTTTTTTTTCTTTTTTACTTCTCACACATTTTCTCTTACTACTCGACGTCGTCGTCGTCGTCAATTCCATACGTATGGGAATTGAAAGAAGACCGAACGGGAAGAGAGTGAGATTATCATCGAGAGAGGGGCCCCTTTTTCTTCTTCCACTTCTTCATACGCCCCCATCACAAAATGAATCACGGCTATATGTGCCATTTAGGAATTATGAATGCATTCTCCCACGTATTCAATTGTAAACAATTTTATAGCATAATTAATGTTTTTGCTTTTATAAGCCGTATGTGCTGTTTGTTCTACCTGGTGGAATGACGGTACGACTGGTGCCATACGATAGCATATCATTGCATTCGCATCTCGACGAATTCTATTTATAGAGCGAACTTTCTTGAAATTAACTCGTTTACGTTTTATTTTAGATACCGGAAGGAAGTTGTATTGAAAGAAATTTTTACGCGCGAACCCGGAGAAGGAAGTTGTTACGGATGTCATGTTTTGTTTTATGAAAAGAACGCCTCTAACGCGACACAGGAAACGAATCCCTAGAACGTTTTGCTAGAGGATTGAATATGTTGAAGGTGATTTGCGAAATTTTAACGATTAACAAAACTGAACGGATCAGACTTTGTTCTTTACACTTCGTAAATGCATATTTAAAATTTTCATGTGTTTACCAGTGATGCATAGTCATTTCTTTAAGAAAGAAACCAAGTTCAGAGCACAATAAACCGTATTTGAATGCTTTATTTGTAAACAAAAAGCGTTATAAATACGATTATAATAACCTTTGTTTCACATTCGAGTTGCTGCCGTTTAAAATTTGTTGAATTAATGCAAAGAGTAAATGGATTTAAAGAGGAATTAATTACATATCCATCATAAATTCGATACTGTTTGCTTTGGCACACGGCGAACATGTAATGTACCTTAGTGGGTAACATTAAACTTATCAATGTATTCGTATTACTGCCATAAAGTTCTTTCTCTTTGGGTTTACAGTTACTATCGAATGTTTTTCTAGGTCAAAGACTTAACTAGAAGAAAAAAAGGAACGATAATGATAGTAATAATGACAATAAATACATACGATTCTTTCCTTATTACTCGAAAGAAATAGTTTTGTAAAAACAGTCTTTCAAAGTATGCATCCAAATGACTATTTTTAGTTTCACATTGGTATCGACAAAGAAAGGAATCGTTCAAAATGTTTTTCAATTACTAATCGACAAATTGTTTCATTTGAAAATTGCTTAATTGTTAGATCATTTAAAGTATCTCACGTAGAGATTTAAGTAACTTCGTGATTTGATAGTTTCGAATAACGTTTTTAGTTAAGATTTAATGAAAATTCATAATTTCATGGAATTTTCTCATGAAGAATAAACGAAAGACACGTGAGGGGAATTTCAATTAGTATCAAGTGAGTCAAATTTTAACATAATTTCAATAATTTCATCAATTAATTAAAGGATATTGTTACAAATTACTTACATGTCACGATTGGCCCACTAATTTACTGAAAACTTTAAACGTCTGCACTTCATCACTCACGTAATCGGACTTGGAATATTTCTGATTTCAGAGTTTTCTGTATTTAACAATAACAAAAGTCACATGATAATGCATGTTCTGGTAATAAAACATTAAACTATTTACATATTATTATTGTAATCATTCGAATGAGTAACTTTGACTGCATCGTGCATGTGACTTATTATTTGTAATGCATGCCTCTTCTTATTCATGGTATTTCTAGATGAACTTTGATGTCGATAATATTATCACTGGAAACATTATTCTTTTATTATTGTTTTCCTTCAACAGCTTATATTATTGCAATACAAAGAATATTTGAGCGAAGCCGAAAAAATAAAACGTTTGCGTTTGTTAGTTTACAGTTTCATCTTAATTCGAGAGGAAGTTTGTTGCACAACGTGCATCAATCATTTTAAATACACGGAAAATTCCAATTAATTCATTAAATCAATTGTAACTATAAAAGAGCGTGAATCATTCTGATACAATTTTTATGGGCGGATTTGTTTCGTAATTGCCATCGTTATCATTTCGAATAATAGAACATCAACAGAGATTTGCATAATTCACATAAATCACGATTGAGCAAATCGGCAAATAATAGGCGGAATTTTCTATTTGAAAGAGAAACTTGCAAATAGCCGAGATTAGGGATTTGCCTTTGTAATAGATAGCGATTCGAAGATATTATCGTTTTCATAGTACATATTTGAAATAGATTAGTTATCGTGTTTTCTTTTGTTTGTTTTTAGGTCCTTTTGCAAATACCGTATGCTCTCAAGCAATGACAAACAGCCGCAGCTTCTTGCGGAACCTGAACGTTAACGACCACGATTATAAGCGGAATACGTAATTAAGTTGACAATGGAGATGACGGAGGTAAATAATGTTAATCAACAAAACTCTTAATGGCCCTTTACTTTAATCTCACCAACGAGACGTATTTGAATTTGCTTAGAATACGTAGCGCAGAAGAATAAAAGTGAAACAAACCGATTTAAAACGCAATACAATTTTTGTAGCAGGAAATCGCATTACAGTTTACACTATAAACAACGTAAACATTGTGTTTACCTTAAGGAAATTAACGTAAAAAAAATCCTAACGAACTTACCCACGTGTAAAACTGCGTCTCTTTCGTTTCAACTACGCGCTTAAACACTATTTCCATTAATAAACGCAAATTTTAGATTTAAGAAACGCGAAAACAATCAATTTCCCAATATTTATTACGTATATTTCAATAGGTTTTAATATTAGCTGCCTACAAGTCGTGCCGCGCAATACTAATCGACCAAAAATTAATTCCAAACCACTGAAACGCTCGGAACGATGACGCTCTAATCGTACGAAATTAATTAACATTCTAACAATTACAAAACTATAGTTTTAAACGACGTTAGAATTCCTAGAATCGTTATTGTTATTATGCGGAGCTGCATAATTTCACGTAGTGACGACACAATTTTTGTCAACGTCTCTTTCGCTCTTTCCACGTGATGATGAAATTTGCAATAGAGATGATGATCTTCCTTGTTTTATTTTTAGAAAACATCAAAAAGGATGACACGCTACTTGAATTAATTAAGCGACACACGCTACAGCAGCAAAAAAATAATTATCATGATCATGCAACTAATTAAGAATAAAACTTTAGAAAATTGTTTATATGGCAATCATCCATTGGAAATAAACTGGATTGAGCGGAAGTAAAAGTAGAGCAATTTAAATATCATTAATTTGTTCCGCGCAGGAGCACTTTAAAGCTTTCGCATAAACGAAACTCTCGCTATCGATGATTTCAGCAGTTTTGTGATGGTTTAAATTTGCAAAACATCCAAATTTAAATGACGTCACTGTTATTTATTTACCTTTTTTGCTGCGTGGAAAGAGACCTTGTAATAATAATAACATTTAAGCGAACGAGCACGACCTTGTATCCAATTAATGTATCCTAAAAAAACTAATAATCAACGTACATCATAAATTCGTTACATTGATGCGGAGAAGAATCAAGAGATAATTAATTCTTTTTTGTACTCCGCTTTCGTTTTCTTATTCAATAAAACGAATCCAATTTTAGGTCATCTCGAATTATCTAATGTCGTAGTGTAATAATATGTTTGCGCGGTTCCAGAATTAGAATGCCTCCGTTGCAAGTAATAATAGACAGATATGAGTTGCTCGTTTCTTTTTCTTCAGTTTTGGTAGAAAGTAAAAGCGTTAATTATTTTTAATGCATTACGCAATCGGCGAATGCTTATTTTAAATTCTAAACGCACTATTATTATGCACATAGTAAAGTCGTTTTGTTATTGTTGTTTTCGAAAATTATTATTATTTTAATTGACGAAACCAACGCCTTTTTACTCTATTTAAAACCGTTACGTTATTCTTGAACATAATGACCCGTTCGGGGAATCGTTCTATGGAAATAAATCGATGAAAGAATGGCGCGATGGGACGTTAAACCAAATTTTAAGTGTAGCAGTAACGATCCGAAAATAACGCTTTTAATTTTTATTCGGTTTCTTACGAATATTCCAAGAGAAAGACAGAAAACTCGTTCCATCTTTAATGTTTTCCCATTTCTCTTTCGTTCTCTCTGAACATTGATGATCATTTATATTCAGAAACGGCAGGAGATGTGATCATTGAGAGCATTAAAAAAATTATACTTAATAGAAAGTGTTTGGAAATATCATTTATTTGAATGCAGCTGCTGCATCTCTTAAGAAAAAGTAACTTTTAATGTTGAATCTGTTTTCATTGCAGGACCCATTTGTTTTTTAGAGAGAGCGAGCGTTTCGTTAATGTAAATGAAGATGAAAACTGGTCGAGGATTCTTCGTTGATGGGTTCGGATTGTAACGAGAATCTTAAATCATTAGATTGGTATTGTGAGAAGCACAAACGTGGCAACGTGCTTTTTTCCCCGGCACATCGCGTTCGTTGATATTTTTGCAGTCATTTCTGCGGATTATGGAGCGTGCGTGCGTTCTTATAAAATTGCTAAAGAATTTCTGCCGCATAAACTGGACGGCATTAAATTCTAAAACAAAGAATTCAGTTACGATCGTTAAAGAACGAATTGCCTTCTCTCGTTCACATCCCATTCGTTACGGTTTCGTGTTACCCATGCAATAATAATAATAACAAACGGAATTATTGTTATTACATGGCGGAAAAAAAATGGACTCGTTGTTTTACCAAAGCATTAGCCAATTGATAATCGTGGCGAAAATCCAAGACGCAACAAACACAATTACTGCTACCGGTTTCCCATCGATTCCGTTCTAAAAACACGAGTGGAGGCGGTTCAAATAATAACAATATTTCTATGTAATCGTAAAGATGGAATCTTGAAAACAAAAAGGCGGGCACACACGTAGTACGAATGGTAAAACGCTCATTGTTCCCTCATAATGAAACGTTTATAAATAAGCCTATAGAAGAACTTGTATAAATTAAAACAATAAACCACGATCTTCGGGACAATGTAACGTACGCGCGCAATAAATGCGTACGCTTTGAGAATTAAATTTCGAGCAAGAATAATGGAGAGAAAGACGAATTCCTCGTGAAACATATGGAAGAAGAAAATTATCAAACCGTACTCTGTTAATAAAATAAATCTGAGGAGAACGAAATGATGGAACGATGGTAATAATAATGACTTTGAAATGGAGAAAACGAAAAAAAAAAGATTGGCCGCGCGTGGGAGTACTTATATTAATTAAACGTAGGTGATTTCAAAATAATCCGTGTGCATTGTTCCTTTTTTTTTCTCTCTTAGCTTACGAGGGCGTCGATATAATTATTGTAATGCATTACGGTTGCATACAGGGTGGTCGTTTTTATGTAATATTTGCATATTCTTTTTTAGCAACAGCAAGAAATACCAATTACTTCTTCCTCGAGCATATAATAAACAAAAATAATTAATGACGATAATGCGAATGAAAGAAAATCGGCATTATTTCGTTGGGTCCTGTAAAAGAAGGACAACGTGCACCTGTACCTTCATTCATATCATTCACTGATAATGGATAATCAGGGGAAAACAGGCCCTTTTAAATATTTTACCGAGTGTTATGCGTTCATACATTTGCATGGGCGTAAAACGATTTCCTTTTACAAACAAACGCTTATTAATATTAACTGAGATAGTACCTGTTATCGATAGGAAATAATAATAATTAGAAAACGCCCACGTTACGTTCACGTTTAATTATTTAATTCTCGATTTGATATGCGCCTTTTCTTATCGCCCCTATTTTGTTATTAATATTTTTTTCATTATAAATCGTGGAATTGTTTCGCGATACCAAACAATGGCAATTAAACTGGAAAAATAATAGGAGAAAGAAAAGGCTAATCAAGAAATAATTGATCGTGAAATGAAAACGTTATGTGAGAACGGCATGGAACAATTAAGGATTGGAAAAGGGGGAATATGAACGATTTCCACTTGTTTAGGAATGGTTTATGGTCGCCGCTATCGCTTCGATATCTTATCTATAAAGAAACTGATGAATATAAACAATAGTAATAACCAAAATTGTATTCGAAGCGCAAAGTTTCGTCATTTATTCGCGCTCTGATTATGCCAAATCAATGAGTATAATATGCGAATTTCTATTAATCGTTTGTTGACGAGGAGATTGCAAGAGAGACATAACTGTTACGATGCCAGTATGTAATATTTTTTGCGCATTCTATTATCTTTACGATGCATTTTATAAATATGTGCAAACGAGTAAAATCTCTGGTTTTAACAGTAATCGCATACCTATCTCCGGCCGATACAAGCACACGTGCATCTCGCGTCTCTAATGGGATTAATCGATCGATTTAATTATTCGCGTGCGATGAAGAATAAGAAAGAATTTCCTCATTGCGATAGTTTCCGTCCGCTATTTAACAAAAACGAAACGCCATCTCGGTTCCTTCCCTCGTTTCTTTATACAGAACTGTTTATTTACCCTCTGGACGGAATTTCTCTACCTGGAATTTCCAGGAATTCGCGTGAATGAGAGGTCGTCTTCCCTTCCCTTGCGGCCGGCGTCGATTAAATGCAATTTTTGTTTTCTTATTTCCAAAAGCGACTCGGTCGGCCGCTATCTTAATAAAACGCCCATTTTCGTCGTTTCAGGTTCTCCACGTCGGACTCGGAGCTCTCGGTTTAACGCTCAACGTAGCAACAACGGCGACAAGAAATTGGAATGCTACTTGCAGTCGCCAAGGATCGCTCTTTAAATGACTTCATATCGAGGAATTCTTGCTCGAAACGATATTACTAACGTACGTTCATTTTTTTAAACTTTATTAACATTATATAAACGCTACACCTACGATTCGAAGTGGAATTTGCGATTTTCCGTTTACTTTTTATCATACAGTTTCATTTACATTCCTTTATTTTCTATTATTTTTTTCTCCGCGTTGCTCTCATGCTGCCTCATTCATTCGCGATCTCTCGGTGTGGCATTAAATTGAAATCTCTCATTACCCACGCCTTTCATTATTTACACGCAACACCTTTAATTTCCTTAATAATTTATTCATTTCCATCGTGTAATTGGCTCTCGACATACCTCTCGCCTCTCTTTCACGTAAACGGACCAAATCTCGTTTGATTCGAAACGTTTTCCCCGGTCTTCGAAACTTCTTCGATTCGAAATGCCACCTTAATTGAATGCGTAGACGAGGAATGTAGTTAAACGCGTCCGCAGATGGTAAAGTGGAGAGGAACAAGAACGAGCGAAGAGGTAAAAAGACGTTTCTATGTCGGTATTTCTTCCAGCATCACCTCTTTGTCTCCCATACTTTACCATCATCATCGTTACCAACGTCGTCTTCGTTTCATCTTCACCTTCTGGCTTCTCCCGTACGTTTACGATCGTTCTCTTCGTCTTTCGATCATCTGCTTCGCTTCGAGTCCGAGAGAAAGACGCGATAAGATCCATCGAGTACGGTCCGTGCTCGCCTACAACGCGGTCTCTCGTATAATTTACCTACCGCCGTCGATTCGAACTTTTTTTCTCTCTTTCGATTCGCTCGTCTTTCATTTTAACATCATCATCGTCGGTTTCGTCGGTCTGTCTGATAAGGAGACGCCGAGAGAAATGTGAAACTGTTCGCAGTTAGGAGTAAATTTCGTGGGAACGGTTCATTCTCAATGGGAGCTTCGAGATATTTGCGTAGTTTCCATGTTTTTCGATTAATATTTTGTCTTTCATCATGAATGTGTCGCAGTGGAGAGATTCGATTAGATGGAGAGAGAGAGAGAGAGAGAGGCGGAAGAGTTTTTAAGATCTTTTTTTTTCTCTCTCTCTCTTCTTTTAATGAACATCTGGCTGCATTTATAATTTCTTCTTCCTATTGATTCCTATAATGATTATTGACGTGGAAGCTGTGGGAATATTTACTTTTTTCATTAATATTATATCACCGGTAACGTAATTTTATTATGGGAAAGGAATCGTGCAGAGTCGTTGCAATTTCCATTTAGATATTTTTCTGCGACTCGTTCCTGCCTATAATAGGTAATAATCAATGCGATTGAGCGCAGGTTAAGCAAGTTTATTTTCCAACATTATTAACAATAGAATTGTTATGATTAGTTTTATTAATTTGTTTATTAACGTTTTGCTCGTTTTTGTTTGCGAATTTCAAATAACATAATAATACAATGGCAATAATTAAGTTTTACTATCAGTTTTATTTGTTATCGTTAATTGCCGGTGGATAAATGAACGTGGGAAGAGGGATTAATTAGTAACGAAGGACGGGAGGAGAAATTGTTAATTTCAATTGTTACTTCTTTTGCAAGCGAAAAAAGAAAATCACGGAACAGTGAGTTAAGGAATTATTGTTATATAAAACAGTTAACGATTGAAAAATATATTTTCTTCTTCAAGAACTCATTCTACAGAGAGGTAGAAGCGTAATGTTAGGGATCGAGAGGATTTAAGGTCTACTGCGTCTACTGAGGATTTTGTTGTATGCTTTGGCACCGAAACGTTTTTCCCGATTCGTCTTTCTCGAGAAAAGCGTTCTGTTGAGTTTCGGGTTTTTTTTTAGATTTCGATTATACGTGTCGTAATGAAGAGATATCAAGAAAGGAATTTCATTTTTAACGACCATTAGATAAGGACGTACAATTAAACCGGTTCTCTTCATTAAAAATTCTCCTTTTTTTATTTTTTTTTCTATAGAAAATGTAGAAATTAATATTTATTTTAAGTAATTTCAAGTGCGTCGACACGCACTTCAATTTCAACGAATTCATTCGAACCCATTCGACGATCCGTGTGGATTTCCAAGTTCGAAAATTCCAGTTTTGCAATTGTAAATCGCTTTGACGATTATTCTTTTTGCCTTTGAGCGTTTTCATTTGCATCGCATTCGTATACGTAGGAATGGGTCAGCTCGATTTTAGTATCCTTGTAACCTCTCTGCAAATCAGTAGATAACGCTTCTTTCTCGATTCCACATGCTCAAAAAGAGAATACGAGTAAATATTCAATCGTTAACCAGCTACTTCGGTGATGTTTTAATCAAGTCCCATTTACGATAATGAATCTGTTTACGTTGTCGTTACTGATCACAGTCAATTGTAAGTAGCAGTTAATTCGCAATTATTTTTGATTTATAAACAGCGTTAATGGCGAATAATAAAAAAGTCGAGTAAACGTGATTATTACATAGTCAAGGTATTAGAATGTTCGGTTACGGTTGCCACTAGGATGTGAGAAGCCGTAGAGAGAACGGACGACGACGAAACATGAATGGGGACGTTGCAATTATGCATTTGCTCGATTGAATGAATGAAGTGATTTGCCTTTTTAACTCTCTCAAATTATTTCTCCAACTGCTCTCGCCACGTGTGCAGAAGGAGCGAGCGCAAGAGAGAGCAATATTATTCTGAGGTTTCGTAGAAATCGTTTTGAGAATAGAAAATTCCTACGAAGACACGAGAGCATTTACGACCTTCATTTAATTGCAGGGACACGTTTCCTATACAATTTTCCCATTTTAAATGAGATGACCTTCAGAAGGTTGCGGTAGAGAAGATTCTCTAAAACTTCTCACAAATTCTACTGATGAAACATCAGCAATTATCGTCTTTTGCCAGTTTTGCGTTAACACTAAACGTTTTCTTCTTCTAGGTATTTCTTTCTCCCGTCAATCTTCCCTTCGCCCCGAAGGTGCGTCGACAAACGGGGCAAGGATCCGACGACAAACGAGGTGCGGGTAAGTTTCATCTCAGCGCCGATTAATTCCCCGCCCGTAAATCGTCCAATGTTTGCCTCCAACAGTCTCAACGAGTTCAAGTGCAAATCCGGCGAGTGTGTGAGTACGTTGGACCTCTGCGACAACATACCGAATTGCAAGGACAGTTCGGACGAGACGGCCGAGGTATGCGCGGGCTACGAGTGCCCAAAGTTCACGTACAAATGCGCGTACGGCAGTTGCATCTTCGCCGGCGGCCGATGCGACGGCAAGAACGATTGTTTGGACAATTCGGACGAGGACGATTGCCATCCGACGACGGTCGCGTCGATCGTTCAAAATGTGACCGCCGACTATTGCTTCCTACCGGAACCTCCGGCAAACGGTTTCCTCTACGTCGACGGCGACGACGGCAGGCGATTTCGATTGGGCGACAAGGTGCCCGATGGCGCGAATTTGACGTTCAAATGCGTCGAAAAGCACTTACCCTATCCGAACAATGCGATCACGTGTTCGAAGAGGCAATGGAGCGGCGAGGTGCCGAAGTGCGAAAGTAATTTTGTTGCACAAAGAAAGAAAAAGCTCAATACGGAATCGTATTAACTTTCAGGAGTATGCGAACCAATCGATGTCTATCACTTAATCCTGAAGTGTTATCGCGGCGGCCAAGTGGTCGACTGCGACCCAGCATTTAACGGTACCAATGCGAAAGCGACTTGCACGCGGTTCCACGAAAACATGAACGTAATCGAGCAGCGTTACGCACAGTGCGTGAACGGGAAATGGACCGCAAGCTTCGGTTTGTGTGCAGATGCAAATAGCGGATATCTCATACCGCCGTATAGCATGTGGTACGCACCGATCCGTCGATCGTCGGACGAATTCGAATAGATAAAGCTAACGATTCCCGTTCCGTTTTACAGCGATGAACGCCGCTTCTTCACGTGCAGTACTTATGTCACAGACGACCAAGAACAATGCGTGGACCTAGCGGCGAAGTGCGACGGCAAGTTCGATTGCTGGAACCGCGTCGACGAGACGAACGAGACGTGTTCGAAGTTTGTGTGTCCGTCGCACAAGTTCCGCTGCGACTACGGCGGCTGCGTGCACTCGAAGGCCCGATGTAACGGCATCAAGGAGTGTTTCGACAATTCGGACGAAGAAGGATGCCCGCCGATTGTTCTGTGAGTCGCATCTTGTCATCTGTTTCGTGCGTTATCGCTCACCATCTGCTTTTCTCGTTGGACAGTCCGTGCATTTTGCCGGAACCGCCAGCGAACGGACTCGTTACGGTACAAGCCGTCAAAGCTCCGGAATACAAGCCGGGCGACGAAGTTCCCCAGGGCACCGCGTTGATCTACAAGTGCCGATTCGGTTACGATCTGCTCGACGGGGCGAACATCAACTATTGCATCGGCGGCAAATGGCTGACCGAGAGACCGAAATGTGAAAGTAACGCGGTCGCCGTTGTAATTGAACAACTGAATTAGTCGACTCGTTTTGTCGCAGAAACGTGCCCGCCGATTAATCAGACCAAACAGATGGAGGCCAAGTGTTATCGCGGCGAGAACGTCGTCGACTGTTCGAAACCGTTCGCGCAGACCAGGGCCAGGTTGCAGTGCGCCCGCTATCACGAGGATCCGAGCCTTGTGCTGTTACCTTACCGATACTGTTTGGACGGCGAATGGGATAAGAACCTGCCGAATTGCGTGCCAGGTTCGTTCGATGTTTTCGAATTTACAACGTTTTTCACGTTAATAATCCAAATCTCTTCGTAGAGTGCGGCCAAAAGTTCGTCAAGCCGCAAGCGTTAATAATCGGTGGCCAAGTGTCGAAGAAAGATCATTGGCCGTGGGTAGTCGGCATTTATTATAAGCGCGACAAGCAGCACATTTGCGGCGGTTCGTTGATCAATCAGAAAGTCATCGTGTCCGGTCAGTTCCTTATCGTGCGCCGTCGACTATCGCTAACCGTGTCTTTTAGCCGCTCACTGTTTCAGCGACGGGTCCGATCGACTTCTCGCCCCCGAAACGTTCGCGATCGCCGCCGGCAAGCATTACAGACGATACGATCACGTCGAGGACGTGGCGCTGGCTCAATACTCGGACGTCGCGAACATTTACGTGCCGAAGGAATATCGCGGGGTCGATCAGAATTATCGCGCCGATATTGCCGTCGTCGCATTGAAAGAAACGTTCGTCTTAACGATCAACGTACGTCCCGTGTGCATCGATTGGGGACCGACCTTTGAGGGCGAGCAATATAGCAACCAAAGGATAGGAATCGTGAGTGATTTCCTCGATCGGCGCCGTTCGTCCGTTCATTTCTCTCACGTTTAAGGTCTTGGGATGGGGACTGACCGCCGAAGGTGGCGCGCCGTCAGACGAACTCAAAGAACTCGATGTGCCGTACCGCACGCAAGAAGAATGCTTGGAACGATTGGACGACAATTACAGACGATTTGCGACGACCGGTGATAAGATTTGTGGCGGTTACGTCAATAAGAGTGAGCTCATTTCTGCTTTCGCGCAATAATTACTTAAGACCTAGGGAATTGTGTGGTTTTACGATGAACGTTTGCAGGTACATCTGCTTGCCAAGGGGATAGCGGCGGCGGTTACGTGTTTCGACGTGGCGATCGATATTATTTACGTGGCATCGTTAGCGTGGCTCCTAAATCGGCGATTGGATCGTGCGACTCGAATCAATACACGCTCTTCACGCAAGTATCCAAATACGACGATTTTGTTTCTAAATACGCAGCGCTTCATCGGCCGTTTTAAAGTTTAATGATGTGGTTTATTAGAAGAGATACTTTAGGAGATGTATGAGGACTAAGTTTGAAAAAGACAGCGCATTTTGTCCTATATTTACGTATCGTACGAGCCAAAAGTAAATAAGGCTATATACATTCATATACTAATTGATAGAAAATAGAAGAATAATGATTTACAGGCAGCATGAAGAGGTATTACAAGAAAATCCTTCTGAATGAACCTGCAACATTCATACCTACAAAACGGACACTGGTCCAGCTTCTCGCTTGGGAATGGACCAACTTGCTTTAGTATCCTTGTAACATCTGTGAATAAGCAGATAAGTTCTCTTCGAATCCTTTCCGAGTTGACGAAAAGTAGAACGAAAGCCAGTAAAAATTCAATTAATAGCCAGCTACGGCGATGTTTGAATCAACTCCAATTACGATAATGAATATCTGTTTATGTTGTCGTTACTGATCGCAGTCAATTGTAAATTAATCAGTTAATTTGCAATTATTTTTGATTTATAAACAACGTTAATGGCGAATAATGAAAAAGTCGAGTAAACGTGATTATTACATAGTCAAGGTATTAGAATGTTCGGTTACGGTTGCCACTAGGATGTGAGAAGCCGTAGAGAGAACGGACGACGACGAAACATGAATGGGGACGTTGCAATTATGCATTTGCTCGATTGAATGACTGAAGTGATTTGCCTTTTTCATTCTCTCAAATTATTTCTTCAACTGCTCTCGCCACGTGTTCAGAAGGAGCAAGCAAAAGAAAAGAAAAGAGAGAGAGAGAGAGATCTTATTCTGATGTTTCGTAGAAATCACTTTAACCCTTCTCTACTTTTGCATTTTTGCACAAATTGCAATAAACGCATTTTGGAGCTCTTAAAGTGATTAATTATGGGAATAAACTTGAAAGATCGACTACTTAGAGTTTAAATGTGAATTTTACATGGAGATTCATCTATATTTTGAGATTTTTTTTTTCTGCAAACTTTGCATTTTTGCACCAATTGCAAAAATTGATACATGGTGGAGGATGGCACGCCGTTAGACGACTTCGAAACACTTGAGGTACCAGTCCATACGCAAGAAGTATGCTTGCTGCGTTTGGAGACCAATTTTAAGAGATTTGCGACGACCGGTGATGGCGATCGAGATCATTTACGTGGCATCGCACCGAAGTCGACAATGGGATCGTGTGACTCGAATCTCTACACGCCGTTCACGTGAGTATCCAAATACAACGATCTTATTTCTTAATAAGTACCACTACAGTTTACTGCTTTGAGGATTATTAGAATTTATTTACGGGGCCTATGAGGAGTAAATTGTGAAGAAAGACAAGAGGAATATTTTGCGAGACAAAAGTTAAAACACTTTAATAATAATATAATATTATAATAGTTGATAATAAATACAAGAATAAGGTACATGATGAGGTGCTACAAGAAAATCCGTCTGAACGAGCCCGCAACGTTTTGCCTACAAAACGGACACTGGTCGAGCGCGTAGCTGCAATCGATGCAAACCACGTGGCCACAAGGCGCGACCATGCTCGCCTTCTGGTGGTAGCACAGCTTGCAAAGTAGCTCGTCGGCCGTTTGCTTTTCCTCCGCTGCCGGCGGCGTCTTCGCTTCGTCCGCGTTCTCACCGTTCGCGGGATCGTTACTCTCGTCCTTTTTCTCGTTCTTCTTCAAACATTCCTCCACGAATTGCGCGTCCTTCTTGCTCAGCAAGTACTCGCACTTGGGCGAGTACCTCGCGTGCTCGACGAACGGATCGTCGTCGGTCTCCCAGCTCTTCAGTCCCAGGCCGCAATGGAAACAGATGCACTGGTCGCCCATGCCCGTGTAGAAGAAGCCGGCCGATGCCAACGTTTCCGGCCGTTGCGGCATCAGCTGCGGCCAGTCGGCGAACGAATTGATCCGCGTCTGCAAGTTTCGGTGCCAGCTGTACGTGCACTCTCTCTGATCAGGCCGATCAGCGACATTAACACTATCACTCGCCGCTTGCGTGCCACAAACGTCTTCGCCATCGAGCCCGATGCCGCCGTCCTCGCGACGACCTCGGTTCACGATCACCGAACAGTTGGGCGAGTACTCTTTGTGCAATTTTTGTATGTCGTCGTTCTCCTCGAAGTCGTTCAGGCCCAGTTTGCAGAAGGCGCACTCGACGTTGTCCATGACATCCTTGTAGTAGAAGCCTTCTTCCGCCAACGCTTTCGGCTGTATGGCGAGCGATCGCCAATTGTGGAACGTCTCGAGACGGGATTTTACGTCGTACAAGTCGCAGTTGTTGGACCGTAACACCAAAGACGACATCGCGGTACTGCGAACGATTAAGTTTAATGATTACACCTTGCTAATCGCTTTGTTATTTATTCGAACGTTCGTTAGAGGAATTTGCGATATGATATGGGAACGGCGCCAGTCGATTGACGATAAGGCGACGCTTATCGGCATCATCGAGAGGATTCTGGATATAGTTTAACATCCAAGATAGTCATTGTTACGTTGGTTAAAAATAAATGGCATATTTGCGGTGCAATCAGAAATAAGTTGCAATTTCATTATAGGCGCCTACATAAACTTTATGGCTGGCGATACTTTTATTATTATTAGTAATGCACCGATGGAAAAACGTGTTTTATTTAAAGAGCGCTTAATTAAACGGAAGGAATTAGTTTAGACGCCAAAATACCAGACGCACTTTATTTATAGCACGTAGTCTGGTCGTAGTCGGCAATTTTCCTACCGTCTCGGCCGCACTTTGGAATATGCAATTTATTATTCAGTTTTCAAAACTCCGAGGCGAAGGCGAATGAATCCAATCCGCGATTCGAAGACTTTGGATTTCGATCGCGCTATTATCGACGATGATTAAGCCTCTTTTGTTATTTACGTTTTTTTTTTAATACCTATTAACATTGTAAACGTATTCTAAAAACTTTTAATCAGCATCGCGGCCGTAATCTATGCAGGCTTTTATTAACTCCACTCTTATCATTTGAACGCTATCTATATGACGTTCCTATTACAATTTTTAAAAAGGAATCGCTGGATGGCTCTTCCACAGCAAAATTAATTAATCGCATCAATTCGATTGCTTGAGTGATCCGTTAAGAGCGTCATATTTCTGACGCGATAATTTATTTATTTGCCCATATCCAACAACATCTGCTCAGAACGGTCGATAAACAAACCGGCGAGAGAGCACTTCTTTTGCATTATTAACAATCGTTCAATAAACAATTTGTAGATTATTATAAGACTATAAATTGCGCTCCTCTTAACGTTATGGTACAGTAATGATGATGACGATAGAAACGACATCGGCCAAGTAAAATTATGTAGCGATAGAGGAAGAAATAAAGGGGAAACGGAGAATAAGAAATCCAAAGTAATAAAGGCAGATGGTAACTTATTATTATATTGGCAGCAGGTGAACGAAAATAAAAACGCCAGGTGCTAAGAGAAAAGAAAAAGCTGGGCATCATGCCAAAGTACCGTCAGCTGTCTCTTAAATGCGTATAATAATTCTATTTTATACACGTAGAAATATCTGTATCTCTTGTAATAGTAATAATGAAGAAGCATATGGAGTATCTTCTTCTTCTACGTACCGACTTGTTATATAATGCGATCAGTTCGCGGTTGCAATTATTTGCGATTAATTAATATTTGTAATTTAATATTTAAATTAATCAGGTGGTACAGGTACTCAAGTGCGCAAGATAAGACTGTTTATTTGTACATGAAGATGGTATTTCATTCTTATCGCGAGTAAGGTTATTTTTATCGGAAAAGTGGATGTACGTGGTGCTAAACAAATTAACAACGTTTAGGAAATTCATTCCAAGCAAATTTCGTAGGGTTAGGAGCCGTTCAGTGCGGTAGAGAGCGTTTCGAAGATTTATTCTTTGCCAATTTATACTCGAGCTTTGCAAATATTGACGTGCAGTTTATATGCGGAATAAAAGTTCGAAATGCTCATTTTGACGTGAACGTCTCGAATGGTTCTTGTCTTTATAAACTGCATCTACTTACTTTCAATTAAGACTTGTTGATGACCATGTTACGGCACAAAACTGCGAAAAACATTTGACGCAATCCTCGGGCACGTTTCAATTAATATTCAGATAAAATTATCGTTAAGGTTTCGATAAGCTGATAACGAACTGAACTGGAAAGCGCTGACGAGCTTTTTTGGAAATAACATAATTTTCACGTTTCAAATGATAACCGTCCTTCGAGCGAATTCTTCTTAAAGGTTTTTAAAAACCATTTGGCCTAGATTGCGTCCCGATTAAATGCAATCTTGTATTGCATGAACGAATCAAAGTTTATTCACACCGCATTACTAATTGTTCCCCGTAAACGGTGTTATTATTGACTTTTTTAATCTTTGCCAATCTAGGACAGGTTTTTTCCAAGCGATCTGTTCCATGGAAAGTTACAATTACTTATGAATTATTACATGTAATAGATGCATGCCGAACGAAACTAAAAGAATCTCGGTTATATATACGTATATCTTTATTTAGAAATTAACAGTGGCTACCCATTTATAGAAAATTCATATTCAATAGTAATAATTTTTTATATTCTTTAAAATTAAATAAATAATGTAATATATAAGGATCTTTTCCTCTTTATAAAGTTATATATATATATATTTATATAGAGCTAATTTTCTCGCGGTGGCGATATAGAAAATGTACAATGATATGAATTTCCATTTAATAATTTTCGCGTACACAGTAACATGATAAAAGAATGGTGAAAAATAAAGAATCGCGTCTGTTTACATTTTTCTTTCGATCGTTCATAGGTGGTACTTGAGCATCCAAGTTTCTACGATAAGAACGTTCTGACGGTGGCCTTAATTGCGGATCGACATACGGGACAGTTGGTGAGATTCGGTGCGCAATTCACGCACACGGTCAAATGTCCGCACGGCAAGAAAACGATGCCGACCTCGTTGTCCATGCATATTTTACACAATCGCGCCTCTTTCAGCAATCGATTCTCCTCCTCCAACGAGACCGCCTTATTCGACGACGTCGACGGCAACGACGCCGGCTGCTTCGCCGACGCACTGTCGTCGTCTTGCGCGTCGCTCGCACAATGCTCGACGAAGTTGTTCAACAATCGCGTGACGCCACGCGCCACTTTGCTGTCGATCTCTTGATCGTCCTCCTCGTGCTGTATGTTCAGCGTCGCCTCGATGAGAGCGTCCGCCGACGAGAAGAACATGCCGGTGCTTTGCAATTTCTCCAGTACGGCCCGTCTCACTCTGGCGTAATTTAACCCGATGTTCAGTGCTTCGGTGACGATCGGCGAAGACATGTAATCGGTCAAGAATTGTTCCGCAACGTCTCGCGATATTGCGTATCGCTTTTGTTTTTTCATCAATTGCTACAAGAGAAAGAAAAAAAAAATGTAAAAGAAAATATCTGTTAATGATATGCGAGCAATTACATTTAAATATTTCAATGCTACCGTTTAAGGCGATCTCACATCGTTTAATTGCATCCCGTAATTTATTTATTGTTATTAATGCGGTTTGCAATTAAATAGATGTATTTAAATAATACAAAAAAAAACGAGAGAGGAAAAGAAAGATTGAACATGATTCATTGTCATACATAATGCATTTGTAGATTGTACGTGCATTACAACGAATTGCAATTAAGGCGCAAGTTTGCGAAATAAATCATCTCGGTTGTTATTGAATGCTATTGTAATTTTCGGTTTTTCTAAAAGGTTAAATCGATTATGACGACGTTGAACCTTTGCATCAATAATGTACGCATACATTTATACAATTTACGTGCATCAGATGCAAGACATAGATGATCATTTAAGATGAATGATGCCAATCGAAAATGTCTCAATATGCAAATTACTGTTGTCTAGGGAAAAAATCGCTTCTCTTCGAAGTATTATCCTCCAAATTTCGATGAATAATTAAGATATTTATTTCGCATATTAAATTGCAAACTTCCTTTCTCGTCGTTTCCATTAACTGAAATACGGATAGGAGTTTCTAATGGGAATCATTACGCTTAATTGCGTGCTATTTCTTGCTACTTCCCACGCGTTTAATGGAAAGCAATTACCAGACTTGTTCAAAGACAAAATAGAGGAATCATTTTTATTTGCTTACCAATTGCCTCTTAATGAAACTTTCGCCTTTAATCATTTTCAAAAACGAACAACCCGGAAACCATTTGGCGTGTTCGAACCACGGATCGTCTGTCGGATCCCAATGCTGTAAGCCGCCGTCGCAGTGGAAGCATCGCACCAAATCGCCGCTGCCTCCATAGTAAAATCCGGCCTGCGCTAGAACGTTCGGAGTCTGAATGAGATCTTCTGGCCATTGCGTGAACGTTCGTAAACGCGATTCCAGGGAACATAGGTTCGGTTTCTTCGGCGATTCGAACGTCTGTATGCCGAGCTCGTTGAGATTATCGCTGGAGACAACGTTGACATTTTGAAATGTGTCCGTGTTTAATGTGGTCGTTGCATTTTCTGTCGCCAATCTAGGTATAATGTTATTTCGAACAAACGAACAATTGGGAAATAAGCGTTTATGCTCCAAGTCCGGATTATCGCCTCGTGCCCAATTCACAGCCTGTCCAGCACAATAAGCACATTTGGTGGTGTCATTTTTACCCGTATAGTAAAATCCAGCTTTTACCAACTGCTGTGGTGTTACAATGTTTGATTTGGGCCAATTGGTAAATGTGCTCAGTCTTACTTGTTCTATCTTTAAAGCATATAAATTTGATTCACCACCGCCAGATTGATTACATTCCATCATTCTAGGTAAAATATCTGACAAAACAAAACTGCACGTAGGAAAATATCTTTGATGTTCGATGTCGGGTACGTCCTCCTTCTGCCATGCCCCCACAATACCTTGACAATAAGCACACTTGGTTAAATCTCTCTGCTTCAGATAGAAGAAGCCAGCTTTAGCTAGCAGCTCCGGTTGAACGATATTCGTGTGTGGCCAGTTGACGAACGTCGATAATCTAGTTTGTTCATCTCTAAAATCCATCTCTCTTCCAGCAATGTTTTCATTTGGTATTGTTGTTGTTGCCGCTGATATGCTAGGAACGTTGTCCGAGGTAGTAGGGTTTAAAACGAAAGCACATTGAGGGCTCAATTCCTTATGCCTAGCCATCACTTGGTCACCATAATTCCAATCCGATATACGTACGTGACATGAGAAACATTCAACCGTTAGGTTTTCTTTCGTATAAAAGAAACCAGCTTTTGCTATTCTCAATGCACTAACAACGGCGGTCGATGGCCAATTATCAAACGTTTGCAGTCGATTTTCTTCGATGTTCATCTTAAATACGAATGTTTTAGGTTACGGTGCTGAAATATTGTGATTGGATTCTATTTTTAAAATTATCGAAGTCATATTACACTATTATATTTTATTTTCGCCTCGTCTTACTCGTAATCATCACACAATCAACATTGTAATTTAATTTCAAACTTATGTTTCAAAGTCAACATATATTATTGAGAAAGTAGAAAAAATATCATTCATTCAACGTGAAGTTTATCGCAATTTACAGTCGTGAATGACAAAAATAAGTCACGAACAAGAGGCAATTTCGAATTGATCTTCGATTAATCGAACTTAGGGCAATTTAGTTAAGTAATCCGTAACGTTCTGAGCCATACTCAACAACTTGATGATGCACTCTTCTTTACGCAAGTTCTCGGACGAAAATCTATTGCACAGAAACAATATTTCACTCTTTGATCAAATTACAGTTTAATTACTCACGTCGGTTCTTCGTTCCGATTGTACATGTTCTTGTACTTTAATTCGTTGAATGCAAAAATCATTTTACGATGTGTCGCATTAATATGCTCGTTTATTACAGTAACTTTTTCGATATCGTCAGGCACGATCTCGCACAAGTGCTTTCGTAAATTGGTTAACTCAATCGATATGTTATTAATTAGGCTGCTCAAATCGTTTTCCAGTGTCGAATTCATTTCACCTTTTTCGTTATTCGAGTTTTCTTTTTGTAAACGAATTTAGTTTTTATAATCACACGAATGGCGCACTATAATCATTTGACGTTATATTGCGCCCTCTACCAAGAAATAACTGAGTGTCAATTAACTTGGAGACTGTAAATGTCGACGCTGAAGTACGTTGTTTATTTTCAAGATGTCGGCTAGTGTTTTAAAAGGTGACAAGTGCAAAATTTGTTCTGATTTAAATGCAACTTTTTGTGATTTAGTGAGTGGTATGCAGATAATTTACTCGATGAAGATGCAGATATAAGGTAGGAATTTTAATTGTCTTTTGGAAAATGCTGCATAAAAGGTGGAAAATGATGGTTCTTAGGAAATGTTGGGAAAAAATTAAACGCTTCGCAGTTGTTAACAACAAATGAAATTTATTAGCCACTTAAACCCTTTTATTTATTGTTGTTTCACATTAATATTTTTGCATATAATTCCAATAATAATATCGTATTCATATACGTATATATGTATAATATATTTATCATTTATAATTAATATTTTAACAGATGCACAACATTTTGCTTCTTCACATTGAAAAACGTAACACCAACCATTAGTTTTGCGGTTATAAACATAATTATTGACTAAATAACCAATAGAATATCATATAGAATGAAAATTATGGTAAAGCAATTAGTAAGAAATTGAATACGGTTTTTATTGACTTTAATATCGGTCAATTGATTCTTCGTTACGCATCGCGTCCACTTTAAATTTATGAATTATTTATCATGTTTTTTAATCATGATTTCGCTTACTTTATATAATAATATAAAACCTAATAGTCAATCAATTAACTAATATATATGTTTATATATAAATGCTAGAAATTCGTTTATTTGATCGATTACGAAATCGTGATGAGGCTAGGGGAATAATTGTTAATCTTTCCTTTAGAATTTCCTAGATAGAACGTTCAAATATGAGAGGATATGCAAGAAGTTAAATTCAGTTAGAGACGTGTATATTAAGGAGGTGAAGGTTTTCCTTTTCCATCTCGACACGTTTCCCATCCAATAATTAATTCATAAAACAATATAATTTGTGTCGTGGGAAATGTGTGGCACGTGCAAATATAATATTAAAGGTTTAGAATTTAAAATTGAATCGAGTAGCGCTAAAAGGGATGCCAACATCATAATAATCGTTCATAAGATAGTAGTTATTAATAATTTGTTTGTTTGTTATTTCTGAAACACTGAATCTAGATAACGTTATCGTCGCCTTTTGAATTCCATATTTAAATTGTACAGACAAAAATTGTTTAATTTAATGATATTAATATGCAGGAGAGGGTTGTTCTCTCATTATAATTTTTTTTTGAATTGCGTTGCTTCCTCTCGTTAGTCGTCCTCCCTTTGTCGAGTCCTCCACAAACTGTTATTCATAGGTGGGAGCGAGGGCGGGAGGGAAAGAGAAGCAACGAAAGTTACGGGAATCGGATAGAGGTTTGACGTGTTGAGCGGTTATTAAAATTTGGTCTTGCCAAAGATGTAATTGCCCGGCTCGTTCGGATTTTCGGTGATGAAGAATTGCTTCCACAACTCGACGAATTGCTCGTAGGAAACCTCCTTTTTGCCCTGCAACAAAGACGTTTATCGAATTCGCCGAACATCCGTGCATCGTATTTATTATACACGTACGGCCGACATCTTCTGGAACGCCTCCTTGCATTCGGCCGTCTCCAGGCCGTAGCACGAGCACACGCTGATGAACTCGTCCACGTCGATGCTGCCGTCGCCGCTCGCGTCCTCCAGGTCGAACATGAACCGCATGTACTGCGATTGCCAATCGAGCGGATTGTTCGGATCCCTGGCGTAATCGTTCCACATTTGCGACCACTCGTCCACGCTCACCTAACAAATTGATTACACGTGCAACGACAACGTAACAAACGCGAAAAGTGCATTTTATTAAAAGGCAAATCGCGTTTATTAAACAATAAACCGCTTTTTCCATATTTATCGCTTGAACGATCCCATTATCCGCTCGACTAATCGAGTTAATGCCGTAACGGTGCGTTTACGCGTGAGAGTTTGCTCTCGGAGAGCACAAACCCTCACGTGTAAACGCCGCCGAGAGTTTAGTTCTCTCTCAACTCTCATGTGTACGCGCTGTACGTAGACTGGAGTAAACTAAATGAAAGCGCACGAAATCTTCTCTCGCGTGTAAAGGCCTCTGAGAGTTAATCTCGCGCGAGTGGTCCAATGAATGCGCATGCGAAGTAAAATGCGGTAGAACGCGAAGATCACGCGACGACATCCGAATCTACGTGACGTGTGATTAGAGTCTGCGCGAGAACGTGCGAGAGCTCGCGAGAGTTACTCTCGTTGCTAATTCCGCGCACTTACTTGCCCGTCCTTATTGGAATCCGCCCGTTTCCGCAATCCTTCCCATATCTGGATCATGCTCTCGTACGTTTTCTTATACTGCGACGAGCCCGACGTCCATCCTCTTAACGTGCAGATTTTCTAGCAGCGACGACATGAAAGAGATAGATTATGAACGGTTCAAATATTTAAAATAATCCTTAATAATGCAAGCGAAAGTCGTTGCTACGGCTCAAGGATTATCGGGTTTAGGTGCCGTCCTCTAATCTTATTCGGAATCGAAGAGCGATAATGCAAGGAGCAGATGTTATTGAAGAAAGAAACGGGAAGAAAAATGGGAGGAAAGGCAGGAATAATGACGTAATAAATTATTACACTATGCCTACGATAAATTTACCTCTATGGCAAGCTCAAAGTCCTTCCTGTCGATCGTGCCGCTCTGGTTCACGTCTGGCGGCATATGCAAGAGAAAGAAGACAAAAATTAGATTGAGAACGGATAAAGGGGTTCCGCGTGAAAAGCGACGGCAGCAGCGACGGTAAAAAGTGCGTCGAACGAGGAAAGAACCTCGTCCCCTTTGCGTCGCATTTCCGCCGTGTTTCGCATTCGCGTATTGCTGCTGTTGTCGCGAATATCCGCAAAATGTGTCATTTATTACATGCTTTCACGTTGTTTAACGTTCCGTTGGAAAGAAAAGCCGTAATGATGGGGCGCCGGGATGGAAATATTTCATGGAAGAAACGCGAAAACGTTTTTCTTCGTTTTTATTGTAAACGGGAATAATTTGCACACGTTTGTACAGTTTCTCTCTAACTCTTAAACAAACACCGACTTTAATTGGCGGAAAACGGCGCAACGGGACGCTTCAATTTGTCTTTCTTTTGGTCGAGCGTAGAGAGAGCGTGAAATAAATTGCACACGATTGAGCAGCACGTTTTCTAAAGTGCACTCTTCGGTGGGAAAACAAGAGTCGAACAATTTCCACCTTTGATTTCCTCCTACGTACTTACTGAACAAAGAGAATCACTCCGCGACGTTCTCGAACGGGAACCGTTTCTTTCTTCGCATAATAGATTAAGTGTCGTGCAATTTCTTTCGTAGGTTTTATTGCAGTTGTTATGAAGGCAATAAAGTAACTTTATTTCTTTGGCAATAATTTCCTGCGTTATTACTACAATTTAACCATGTGCAATAATAACAATAATTGTTATTATGTTTTGTGGCCGATGTATTAAAAACAGAATATGGCAAGTTTGCAACATTCGCTCGCGCATTCGTACGTCGTTGCAATTCTTTGCTTCTACGGCTAGACGAAGACTGTTACTCGAAATTAGACTTCTATTAATATTCCTAACGGCGTGTCTTACTTAATTATAAAATAAGGAGCGGAACTGCTATTAGCTTCGTCTTCTTCGCGCAGAAAAAAGACAATTGCATAACAACCGCAATTTCACAGTATTCGCATCTCGCCTTATAATATTTCTCATTTCTTCGGCGTCGTTTAATCCCTTTATCTTTTCGCGTTCGCAAGCTAATCTAATACAAAATTGCAAATCCGATATCGTTAAATTTGAATCTATCGCACGGCGAACGCTAAAAGATTCCATTCGCAGATAATCATCGATCATTAACGGATGTTAATAACGGAACTAACGCCTGTCTCTCGCTCTTATTACGTCTCGTCCCGCGATCCAATTCGTTAGAATTGATTTCGGTAATCCAACGTGTGTGTGTAACACGTCGATAAGATAACGTCTAATTAACCGCTGATTGATGCGAGCGAAGGATTCGTCGGAATTCGACGCGAACGGACGTTAATAATGCAACATTTGTTACACAGTAAGAAATTGATCGCGTCCGAAGAAGAATCGTCCAATCAAAATCCGACGGCTATCGTTTCTCAAGAGTCGACTTAATCATAAAGAACGAACCCTGCGAAGTTGATATAATGCGATTTTACTTGGAGAAAGTTAAAGGATCGCAAAAACGTTGCGATCGAACGGCTGGATTTTGGTGGATGCGCCGGGATAGAATTCGTTCGCGATTTTTTTTGCGGTTAAAGCAGTCGTTTTTCGTTTCCCGGACGGAGCGTTAACTTAAAAACAATGATCCAAAAGCGAAGGAATGTACGGTTCGAGCGAAATGAAAAATATGAGAGAGGCATAAGAAGAGAAAAAAGGGAAGAAAAAACAATCTCTGGAGAATTTCGTATTACGTGCAGGCGACTCGTCGTAAATATTTCATTGATCTCCTCTTCGCCGGGACCATCAACCAACGTTTGGGTCTCGCGTGCCCACGATATTTCAACGTTTTCTCCTTTTTTCGCATCGTTTTCCCTCCTCTTCGCGCTTGCGAGACTGTTGTCCGTTTACCGTTTGCCCTTGTCGATATGTTACGATATATTCTATAACGTTTATAAATTTCTATGGGATATTTCGGACGAAGGGAAAGAAACTGGTAGTTGGCAAGGGAGGAAAAAAAGAAAACGATGAAAGAACGTTCATAGAATTACGTTTATAGTTTCCGGAAGGAAAGAATATTTATCCCTTGCTTTGCTTTCCGTTAAGGTCCCAACATTTTTCGTTGTTCCTTCACGTTCTCGTTACCTTCTCTTTTCCGCGATAAAATCTGCTTTCACTATTCATTTAGTTTATCGTAATCGCAATAATCACGCGATAAAACGTCGGCAAAAGTCCACATATTTATTCGTTTTCACGTTTTCTTTCGCCCCATTATTGTTTATGAATTATGCATAACCGTGCGACAACGATCTACGCTACGATTTCGATATTATTATTAACGGAGTTTACGTATGTTCAATCGTAAAAATTCGAATTCGAATGACTCGCTTAAATGGACGTTTTCCTTCGATAACTCTTCGTTTTCCCCTTCAAACTCATTCGCGATTTTGCCTCGTGCCAGCCCTTCAACTCGTTTATGAATTTAATGTTAAACTGTAGTAATTGAATCAAATTTACCGGGATTAAACGTTAAACCAACTTTATTTGAGAATCATCGATATTATAAAGCCCATTACAACCAGATAACGATAATTAATAATTTATTAGGTCGTTGTGGGGCAATTTTAATTGCAAAAAGAAAAATTAACCGTTCCCCCCGATGGCGAGCGGCCATTTGGAAGAGCCGGGGCCAGGTTTGCGAGGACCGCTAAAAAAACCAATTAAACGCCAGCGATTTATAATCGAAAATTAAACACGTGTGCAAATCGTTATTGAGCGTTGGCGCGTAAAAGGCCGCAATTAATTGAATAGAAATTTCGTGACGAAATTTTTACCTTCTCCACCATCTTCCCATCACATTCCCATAATTTGATCGTCTCGAACCGTCGTCTTAGACGTCCGTGCGAGTGGGAAAAAACAGGAAACAAATGGGATTAACCGGAGGAAACGAGAAAAGTAATCCTTTGTTTTGATTCCATTTATTAAGTCCGAGGAGGAAGACGATCGGCGACCTCGTTTTGTCCGACGAAGTAGACGAAAGCGAGACCGAGAGTAATGGAAAAGTAACGATTGCAAAAGGTGTTCGAAAGGGCGAAATCTTGTATATTTTTTTTTTTGGGAAAATTAACACAAAAAGTTACGAAAGAGACAAAGAATTTTCTTTTTTTTTTGGGAAAATTAACACAAAAAGATCCGGAAAAGACAAAGAATTTTCGCGTTCAGGTTGGGAAGTTCGGTGACCGCGAACGCTTTTAAAAGTTTTTCGCAAAACTCGTTCTCAATGCGATTCCGTTTCCTTTCAAAACTCGTCGATTGCAATCGGAGAGGCAATTAAACACCTTTCGGCTTCGATTACGGCCAGGTCGGCCGATTTAACGGGAAATTAATGCCGCAACGGGCAATTCGCGGACAATCAATTCGAACGTTATTGCTTCCAATAACACGGACGTCATCGACTCGGAAATTGCACCAAGCGGACGCGTAATCGGACAAAGAAATTATTTAGCGTGGATCGAAATCGGTTGCAATCCACACGCGTCTCGAGGAACAGTCGGAAATCTCGTTACTTTCCGTTCATCAACTTCTTTCCTCGTCGCTCGCGGACAGAGCGGGCGATAATATCGTTCGTTTCCTGCCGCATTTTCCGACGGATTCGATTTATTTTTCCCCCTTCGTTCGTTGCCCGAGGGCGCGTGTTTAGTAGATAGCAAAAAAAGAACGAGTCGAAGGAATATAATTTCATCAGATCGGTGCATAATTTCCAGCCGTTTTGTTAAATTGAAAAAATTAAGTAACGCACCAAAGAAAAGCTTACGATTTAGTCCAACAGAAGATTCCTCGGCGTTATTTTGGAGGTTGTCAGTATGCTCGCGTTCCATTTTGATTGCTTCTTTGAAGAAAAGAAAAAGTTGATGAGAAACATTCCGCGGTTTTTAATTATTACGTTTTAGTGACAATTACGCAAATTATAACCAAATATTTGTGAAATATGTCTTCTCAAAGGTTGTCTTCGATATATTTTCAACCGCTCAGCCAATTATCTTCTGCAATTTCGGAGGAAATCGCCCCTATTTCGGACCCCTTCTTTCATTTACTTCAACAACATATCAACTTCAAACAACTAAATTTCTTCGGAGAAGCAAGCAAAAAATAACGGGAACGACAACCACCAAAATAATGCCGAGGAATCTTCTAATGACTTTTCCTTGGCGTGACTTTAGCAAAACGGCTGGAAATTGTGCACCAACCTGATATTATATGAATGTGCGCTGAGTGTCGTTGATTTAATTTAGTTTTTTTTATACTGAATCGTTACTTACCGAAGAACACGTTGAAAACGTACAAGAGCTTCTTCTTGCGGAATTCGGAGATCGACATTTTTTTAGAAAAATAATTCGTCGGGTTTCAACTCCTCGGATTCGCCTCTGTCGCCGCTTTTGGACTCGTTCGCGTACGCAACTGCAACGAGAACGGAATGGAATTAAATATTCTTTTCGCAAAACGACACCTTTACATTTAATTGGATTAACCATTTAGATAATTAATTACTCGCAAACGATCTTTGTTTGCTTTTCAATGTAAACTTTAATAAGCTAGAAAGAAAGAAACTTCGAACGAGGGGACAATTCGACAATCGTTCGTGTCCTCATCGTTTTGCCCTCCATAACTCGCGCGTCAGCGATAATTATACGATAAAAGCGAAGAATGATTCGGGTCCGTTAACTTAAAGTGTTCAATAATTAATCGACGACCTCCTTTAGCCTGCATTAAACTTTCACCACGACCATTTTAATATTAATATCGATAACAACAACAAACAATAAACAACGAGCGCCGAGGAAGAAGTTCTGAGTGCTCTAAATTGATTCGAGTGACGACGCCGTTAAAGTTTCGTCCGCTCAACTAGTAATTACGAAAGGTTTCCATCTTGTCAAGAGTTTATGACACGCGACGTCGTTCGCCGGCACGTTTTACGATTTGCAAAATTCCTCTCGCGAATCATCGACTGGTCGCTTCCTATCGGTTTCGCGATAACCTCGATTCTTCCGCTTCTACTCCGGATTTCATCTTATTCTTTTTCTCCGATTGCAAAAGAACCGGAAACAATCCACTTCTTCGACAACTTCGTCCCGTTTACGTCGCGGCGAACTGCAACGATTTAATCGTCCGTCGCGAGTCCTAGTTCTCGCGCCAACCGAGACGACGACGCTTTCGCAATAAATAAATGAAATCCGCCGCGACGACATTGTATCCATCTGATAACGGCGAAGCGATAGCAGGTCGAGTGTTATTCGATCTTTCGCAGTTCCTCACCGGGAAAAGCGTTAATAAAAGTCTCGAGGAAAACGCTTTTCCGGGAAGAAATCTGCGCTTTCCACCGATTATTGTTATGTTATCGTATTTTACGAGAAACGCGACGCTCTGGGGACTTTTATTTCCAAAACGAGCTATCGTCTCGAGATTGTAGAAATCGGAATTTGCATTTCTGCACGCTTTTTCCTTATTGTTAAGGAACGAGTTAACGATCTTAGGGAGACGTAATGCACGAGGACGTTCTTTTGTTAAACATTCGAAGTCCTCCAATCGATTGCTTCATTCAAAACGAATCGCCCACTCGTTGCGAATTCATTATATTTTGCATTAGTTTACGGGTCGCGTGCGCGTTAGATTTGACGAATTGAAATGATGCCGATGTCGTAAGATCGAGGAAATTCCGTAATTTGCACGTGTTAACCTTGTAATTTTGGTTGGCTATTAGCTGGATTTCCTGCGTTCGCCAAATTGCATAACGTTGCGGGCATTTTTTTTTCTCCCTTTGGACTTCGCGATCCGTAAGGTCGCCGCAGCAACTATTATTTTGTTTGTTTGTTTATTCGCACGTTCATCAAACACGCAATTAGTCCCGCAATCATCTCGCATAATAGGATATCGTTACGAAGCACTTTTGTTTCTATCTAATTAGCGCCGAATTATGGCCAAACATTCGTTGTTAGTTCGTGCGGGCAGATAGCAGAACAGTAAACCAGATAAAGATGACAATTTCGTAAACAAATCCTAATGACAATATTTAAATTAAGCGATCCATTCTTTCGCTACAACGCAAATGCTGACCTAAAGACAATCGGCGCATTGATAGCGAGTTAGAACGGGGCCGTTGGAATCGCTGTAGCCTCTTGCTATCATCAGCAAGAATGCAACGCAGATAATCGATTATTAGTTCAATATTGCGCAGCAATTTGCAACAACATAGTTTGCGGTCACGAGGTTGATATTCACGTGGACATTTTAGGAATCGCCGACGACGTACATTAAAACTTGCAAATTTGTGCCCGTAATTCAGTCTGATCCCTTATCAAAATGTATCTAAATTGTTTTTGATCCACGCTTGAAAGGTTTGATTTAATCAATCGAATGCTATAAAACAAAATGAATGAAACAACAAAAAGAAGTTAATCGACGCGAAAAACTTGCAAAATAATCGTGCATTTCGTGCAAAAGTTGCTATTATCTTGTACTCTCTAAATTGTTTTTGATCCGCATGTGGTTTGAAAACGGCATAGAAAAACGCACTCAAGGCCATTCTAATTAATTTGAAACTCCTCCCGATGATGATGATTTAAATATGACGATGATTATTCAAATATCATGATGATTATACAATCGCTTGAACGATGATAATCCTTATTTACAATTTTATCAGTTAATGTTGTTTTCGTTCACGACAACACCAAACAGACTATTATTTCGCGCTGGCATATAAATAGTTGCGATACTTTTAAATCGCGTCAGAATTATTCGCTCCATCGGTCGACGAAGAACGCGAAAAGTGCGCTAAAAGAAAACGTATTATTACGCAACACACGATGAAAGCGCGACGCGATCAGGTCGTCAGCGAACTGATGGCGAACATCGCGACCGCGAACCGAATCGCCGACTATCGTTACGACGTGACGACCGGTTTGAACAAGAAGGACGGCTTCGTGAGCACGATGTACCACGTGAAACTGACCGGTGCCGATGAGACGGCGAACGGCAGCAAGAAAACGCTAAATCTGCTCATCAAATTCGCGCCGACCAACGAAAAGTTCCGCAACATGATGCCGCTGAGGGACGCGTACCGGCGCGAGATCGTCTTCTACGCGACGATCGTGCCGATGATGGAGGCGTCGCTGCGGGCGGCCGGTCTGACGCCGCGCCTGGACTACGTCGTCAAGTATTACGATTCGACGATGGAGGAGTATCAGGAGGCGATCGTGCTGGAGAACCTGCGAGACGCCGGCTACGAGCTGTGGGACTGCAAGAGGCCGATGAACGACGCCCACGTGCGGTACGTGTTACGGCGCTACGGCGAGTATCACGCCAACGGTTTCGCACTGAGACATCTGCGACCGGACGCGTTCGCGGCGCAGTTCGGCGCGTACAAGAAGAATCTGCTGTTTTCGACGGAGTCGCGCGAGTTTCGCGACTTCATGGTCGAGCAAATGGGCGACATCGCGCGCGGCATCGCGGCGCCGGAGGACGCGGACATGTTGGAAGCGTTCCTCCGGCACAAGGAGAACGCCGACGCGATGTTGAGCTGCGAGGACGACGACGGCGACGAGTACTTCACGCTCCTCCACGGCGACTGCTGGTGCAACAACATGATGTTCAAATACGTAAGTTTGCGCTTGCGATTTTTCGTTTCATCGGTCTAACCAAACGTTGTTTTTTAAAGGAGAACGAATCGAAAGACCGGCCGTCCAGCATGAAGTTCCTCGACTGGCAGATCATGTGGTTCGGCCCGCCGGCGAACGACGTCACCTATTTCTTCTACGCGAACGCCTCCGCCGACATGTACGATCGCATCGACGACTATCTGAGCGTCTATCACGCGAGTCTCGCCGATCAGTTGAGATCGTTCGGCCTGGACGCGGAACGTGTGTTCCCGCGCGACGCCCTCGACCGGCAGATGAGGAAACACGCGCGATTCGGCATGTCGATGAGCTTCCTGATCATGCACGTCAAGTTGTTCAAGGACGAGATCAAAGATCACGAGGACATCAACGGCACGGACGAGAACATGTTCGATCAGTTCCGCTTGCAAGGCCGCGACACGAGCGAATACTTCAAGATGAGCAACGCCCTCATACGGCACTGCTACACCATGGGATACATATGATAGCAAAGCGTTATCGCGACGCATTCGTGGGGGCACGTTTCACGTGGTGATTTAGTATTAGAAGACGGACAATCGCCGTCGCTGTGATATCGCATAGACGTTAGATGTTAGAATGCGAATTCAATCGAGGGCAATTCGCGATTTATCGATTCGATTGCGCTCATCAAAAGACGTTGCACGATCGAGGGAACGCCCGCTTTCTCTCCGAAAAAGGCGCCCAGAGAAATAAATGGATAAGAAGCTTTTCTTATTACTCTTAATGAAACACTTAATTGAATTCTTCGTAGGTGCGCAAAAAATATGAAAGCCCCGACGGCAAGATTCGATGCGGCGTTGGACCGGTTCCAGAAGGAAAAAGAGGACAATAGATAACGTCGTGTTCGAAAATCTTCTTCATTAAATTCTGCGGCCTCCCTCGCTCCTCTCGTCTCCTCCTCTCGTACAATAACAACAATCGTTTCGCGAATAATAAAAGTCGAGTGCACTTTATTAGACGTTGTTATTCTTTAGCGTTTAGCTAAGAGAAGAAGAGAAATGAAGAGAGCGAATAACAAAGGGTTGCTCTATGATTAGTAAATTTAATTACCCCATCGTTCGCATTCAATTATTCATAATTATAACGATGATACTCGATGAAAAGACGATTACGAAGATGATGATGAATAACGGTAACAAGGAGAATTTTAGATGAAGCCGAGCGAAAGAATGGAGGCCGCGCTCGGGGTGAAAAAAATCGATAAGTTGTGTGAAGAGTTCAGGTGGTGCGCTCCTGGTGGTAATAATAATAAACCTACTGAACTCCCTCGATAACGATAATCACCCTTCCTCTAATGACATACTAAAAGGAGATGCGATGTCGGGGAAGAAGGAGAGATAAAATATTAACCAACAATCGGCTAATTTTATCCGATTTTCTAATGCAAAATCCACGTTCTCGTTACCTAATATAATACCCGGTTTGTCGTTAAGATCGCTCGCGTATAATAACGGTTCACATTCCCGTAGTCGAGGGACTTCTTGCGAAGTGCGCTTCCTCTTCACCTTCGCTGAATAATTAATCGCGCGTCTTCGCTCGCATTAAGTTTCGCGAAACCGTATGTTTTTCGCGATTATGCGTGTGTCTTCTCGGATCGAATTGTCGTCGATGCTCTACTTCTCTCTACTTTTTTTCTCTCGTCAGCCTCGACCTGCTTTTCCACATCGATCACTCGTCTCTTGCGCCCCGCATAAGCCGTAAATCCATCGTCGTATCCGATCGCGATCGATTCTGCCTTTCAGTTTCCTTTTAATTCGTCAACGGAGCCCATCTAATGATCGACTAGAGATTTGTGGGTGTTATAATATAAGTGAACGTGGCGATTGATTAGAAATGAAACGTTTATTTCAAAAGTTAAAACATTAAAATTACATAAAATTAAAAATTAATATCACACGAAAATATATATTTATATATATATACTTATATAATATGTTATTCTCTTTTATCTCTCGTCGCTCGACTACTTCACGGTTCTTCGTACCTTGAAATATACGATTTCCAGAAAATAACTAATTTTGCCGTCCTCATCAACATTTTTCTTTATCAATTTCTCTTAAATATCACAGTGTATCCCTCGAGACCATATCGATTTTACAAATGATTTTGGCAAAAGAAACTATACGCTCAACATTTACAAGACGTCAGTGAAATTTCTCTTTTGGCTCAGTGTTAATGAACTGAAAATAAAAAATAAAACTAAGAATCATTCTATTTAGGCTCACAATTAGATTGCGTTGCTTCGAAATAAAAACAAAATCGGAAATCCTTTTGCAAAGCACCAGACTGTTTGCAAGTTACATAAAGAAAAAATAAATAGACGTTATTCTAAAGTATCGGGGATATTTACATTGAAATATTCGCAAAAAAATAGCAGAAAAATCGATTAACTTTGTACAACGTCGATGCCGATATCGGAGAACTGCGCGTCGCTCCACGCCACGCAAATGCAATAATGCTGAAACAATTGTATCAGCAATTCTTGTTCGTCCAAAAACTCCAATCTCTCTATACGTTGCCGTTCGGCATTCGGCAGAGCGTAATAGACTTGGACCATGTCCCAAGCACGGGCGCCGTGCCATCCGTTCGACAGGAACCGTTGCTCTTGCGACTCCAGACTCTTGCACGACGATATGCCCGCCAAATTGCA
The DNA here is from genome assembly GCA_963695495.1 of Hololepta plana. NCBI lineage: Eukaryota > Metazoa > Arthropoda > Insecta > Coleoptera > Histeridae > Hololepta > Hololepta plana. The sequence continues at coordinate 2,895,422 of OY968839.1, forward strand.
ACCTCTCGTGCGCAAATTACCCAACATCACGTCGCCAAAGTTGTCGTTCATGTTGCACATCTCGTAATTGACGAAGAAGGCCGTCGAGAATTTCGACGTGATCCACGATAGCAATCGATTGTTGCAATCGCTCTCGATGTAAACGAGCACGCACTCGCTCAGGAACAACGTCGGCCGGTTGTAATTGATTTCGGACTGTTGCAGTTTGCTCTCCAACTCGCCGATATTTCGCAGGTCCAGGCCCAAGCAGTGATAGGTGCCGGAGTGCAGATCGGTCGAGCTCAACTTAATCTCGCCGTCCTGCTCGTGCACCTTCTCGATCAGTTCCTTCGATCGCTTGATCACGTAGCACTTCTTGGCCGTCACCGTTGGATAATCGATTTCGATGAAACTGCTCAACTTGACGCCGGACTCTTTCAATCGCCAATACAACGTGTCGAAGCCGCTGCCCAAATTGATGATCTGTGCACTCTCGCCGGTCTTATTCAGGAATTGCCTTATCAACGATTCGACGCCTTTCACTCTGGCGTAGTAGCCTCTATTGATTTCCGGCGCTCTACGTTTGATGTGCTTTATGAATTGAGCGATATAATCGTCTTGCCAGTAACCTAATTGCACCGCACCTCTTTTGCATTCGCTGGCATCGTCGTTCGTTGCCATTACGCATTCATCTTCCATGTTTCTATTTCTAGCTCTCGACGCTCTCGTGCAAAGTCTTGAAACAAGAAACGGTGCGTTAGATATTTTTAGATCGCTCTGCTTCCCTCTTGTTATTTGTATTGCCACTCTTATTTCCTACTCCTACAATTTCAGGTTAGATTTGAGCGAAATAGGGCCTTCACACTCGCACTTTAACAATCATAATACACGCAGGAACCTTGATTAAACCGTTGCCCGCGATTATGTTCACGCGTAATTCCTATCGAATTGAATAATTAGCCGATATTCAACAACAAAAACGTCTTCAGTATGTCACTGGAGAAAAAATCGTTCAACTGACAGTTGTACATGCGCATTTTACGCAACAGAGAGCGCTCGATAATAACGAGCCAGTAACCGAAAGCGCGAAATTTAAATGCAGCTTGCAAAAACTTTCAAAACGGAAAATTGCTGATTAAAATTAATTACTCAGCCAATTAATTGCATACGTTCAGAATGGACGACGTGCAAATAGTTAAAAAGCAACATCAAACGGTGCTGGCGACCCATTTTCATCTGCTAATTAGCATTTAATTTATGCGAAACATTAATGATTTATCCCGTTACTTTTATTATTGTACGATCTCTATCGTTTTCGGTGCAGCGGCGAATTATGTGAGGCCAGAAAAAGGGCGATACGTGCACACGAAGACCGTTGCGACTCTTTTATTAGCGCACCTTTAACGGCCAAAGTTATAAAATGTATAATGAATGATCTTTGGGAGAAAAAAATTAAATTAAATATTTACAAGGATTTGCTTTTAGCTCGTAAGCAAGGACAGGAAATTGAATTTAAAAAAACTATAATAATCATTTGATTGTAATATGTTGCAAAAAATTTAAAAATTCTAGCAACAAATTATTTTTATTTTTTATATGATAAATATTAGAGAGTCAAGTGTCGATTATCGTTTAATGCTCCTGGATTATGGAAATAACAGCCGTGCCTTTGAGACGCGATTAAAAACGAATCAGAAAGAAACTGAATCAAAAAGGAATGAAACAATATCGAGGGAAAAATAACATGTGGGGCACCGGTGTGAAATAAGTTAAACATTAGCGAGGGAATATAAATTAATTTTTGATTTAAAAAACTTTAGGGTATCGGTAAGAGAGAACCAACATCGGCCGAAAGATATTAACAAACAAAAAACTCTATGCGACAAAGGGATGCGAAAAAATCGCCAGTTTATCTCATATTAATCGTGATATAGGTACGTCGGGGTGAGATAATATTTATTATCTGGCACACGGGGATGATGCGGGAGTGATATGCAGGTCGCAGAATATAAATGGGGTCGCTGAAAAACTTTTCAATTAACCGGGGAACCATTAATATTTATAACAAGAGCGCGAATGCAAACAAAAGTTGTAAAACCGATCGTAATTAACATTGCCCGCGATTGTTTCAATTAGAGGGTGTAATTTAAATTTGAGAAGGATTAATTCACACGCCAAAAATTCGCATTTTTGGATGAATCTTTGTTTTGTGAATTTCTTCCCAGAAACCGATTGACATTGGAAAGAATTTCTTCTCAGAAATCAGTCGACATTAGAAAAAATTTCTTTTCAAAAACCGATTGACATTGGAAAGAATTTTTTCCTGGAAACAGATAATGGTTGACCCTCGAATTCGAAAGAATCCTTTCCGAGAACTTGATTGGCCTCCCTCATTTCATACAAAAATAATTCGTTATCTGTAAACGATAGTTAAAATCGAATGGGAATGAATTCATTCCAAGAAGCAGATAATATTTTCCCCTTCAATCTATAAAAGAATTTATTCCTTGAAAGCGATAAAGTTTTAGCATCGACATTGGAAAGAATTTCTTCTCAGAAACCGATTGACATTGGAAAGAATTTCTTCTCAGAAAACGACGCCCTTAGTTTTTTGCACGAGGAAATAGTTTTTTTAAATTTATTATTAAATTGGACGATATAACATAAGTTGAATAAACATTAAAGATCAATTAATTAGGGTTTAAATGTTCTCTACTTTTTTTTTATTTTGTGATATTAACCCGTTGCATACTTTTATATTTTGAAAATAATAAAGTTTAAATTGGACAAATTTATAGAACGCAAATAACCCCATCTAGAGCAGGATAAACGTATCGCATATTGCAACGCGACGCTGTTTCGGTCGATAAATACAGCTTGGATTTTAACATCACCCGATAGACATCTTACTAATATTATCAAAGATAATATATATGGAGATGTATCAATTCCATATAAAAATTTTTCCTCAAGACGACACCACTTCCAGCCCAATTTTAGGAACTAAAAATATGAGCGACTACAGTGCCGCCGATGGCAGTAAAGTGAATTTAATTTTCCAGCGGTAATTTTAAAATTGCATCTGTAGCACACTGGAGAAAAAAAATCGGCGCATTTGGGAAAATAGCTAAATTTGTAAGATTCTGCCTTGATTTTTACTATTTCTCTTTTGCTATTATTCGAAATTAAACTTGCGAATAATGAATAAATGCCCGTGACTGATAATTATTTATAGAACTGACGCATTATTAACAAATAAACGAACGACAAAAGCTAATCTTGCAATAATTAATAATACCTGACAGGGGATTAGGTTGGAACCGGACAATTGTTCCTATCGCCGTTAATTAATGTGAAATGGGTAACGATTTGCATCTTGCTAATTCTAATTTTCTCTCTGTCGGTATTAATTAGTCCGAGGACGGTTTTCCGTTTTCTTTTTAAACAGCACATTGCCAATTTCATTGTTTGTGCATTTTTGCTAAGTGCAAAAGAGATTTATCATCGAGCAATTTATTTATTCCGATGCGTATCGTGCGCTATTAACAAAATTCAATTAATTTTGATCAATACACTCAACTCGAATTGTCTTTTGTCGTCCGTTGCACCTCCATTAATTCATCAAATTCGTTTCACCATTTTTTTCTTTTCTCGGCCATCCTCCTCCTCCCAGTTTAATTGGAACCGTTGAAACGTATCTTTCAACGTCAGTTTTTCCCTTTCATGCTTCGTTACAACAAAAACGGTTTTAATCGAGGGCAGTAATTGAAGTGAATTTAACGAGAGAAAAGAGGCGAAAATAGAGAAACGCGTCGCGCAACTTCTTTCATCCTGTCATACGTTCGTCGTGTCTCCGCGAGTGAGCAGCAACAGTTATAAATCATCGGATTTCTTTCGTTGTTCTCGACGATTCGGGCGCGTTATATTCCATTTTCTGCGCCACGAGAAAATTGTAAATATTTATCAATAGAGTGGAGTACGATATAAATCTCTTCGCTACAAGCGTTTTATTTAGTTTTATTAATCGTGAGATACGAGTTTTGCAAATGAACATTTTGGACAAAACCTTTTTATCCGCTCTTCTATTTATATTTTTCAAATCAACAACACAACCGCTTTTCTTTCTCCCGTTCGTTGGTGAGGGAATTTTTTGAGCGAGAAAGCGATCTATCCCGAGCACAATAAATGTTGCTCCGTTAATTTCTAGTTTAAAACGGCCCAACTAAACAGCATTGCGAAAGTGAAGAACGAAACAAAAATAAAGCATATTGTTATAACTTGACGGGGGAAACTGAAGTCCGTTCGCGCCCATGTAGATGTTAATAAAACTGAGCCAAAACTCCACGACAATACGTACATAAAACCATTTTGCTTGCTTTTAAGAAGAACGATCGTTACGTGCAGCAAACTCGAGGGACTCTTTCCCACAAGAACACCGACCATACTATCATAATAAACGTAATATGTGCAGTAGAAGCAACGACAACAAGGATACGACGGACGCTAATGCAAATAAATGCAAATCTACCGCATCTTCATCTTGTAGTCGAAGGTTTAATAATAATAAAGAGCGTCGTATGGAAGCCATGCAAAGAACAATGATTAAAAGCCACGAGCGATTTCTGTCTCTCCTCGCGAGATCAATTTAAGATTCTCTCGCCGATTCTGTAATATTATTGCGATTATCTGTAATATTAGATTTCTATTTTAGCAAGAGGACGATGCCTAAGAAACGATTCTGCGGGGAAACGGCTACGCTTCGCACGAAAAAGACCGATCTTCTGTTGGAGCCGAAAGGAAACTAAGGTAAACTTTATCGTTATTTCTTGCTTAGAAATAATCGAATTCTAGTTAGATTTGTTAGTTTTGGTACACGGTATCTCGGAAAACGAATTGTCCTCTGTCTTCCTCCCCCTGTGCTATTAAGTTTAATAATAACAATGACGTTTTCGTGATTTCGTATCAGCCTCGAAATTTATTGTTGCGTATACAGGGCGTTAAAAAAAAAGGATGCCACAAACTTTAGTATGGCCCCAGGTAAGCACAAAAGTCTTAATGAACGCAAAGAAATCGTGGCTGCCGTGAAATCGAAGGCGCGCACTTTGAACTTGCTTTTCCTTTGGTTTTTGTTCGTAGTTTGCATTGTTCGTACGTGATTGCAAATAGCGTGAAAGTTGCAAAATGTCTCGTATCTCTGAAAGCATCCATTTCCTCGCCCATGTTCGTGAAGACTTTTCTGCTCTACTTGGGCCGTACTATCGCCCCTTAAACTTGGTGCCGCTTTGTTTAACACCCTGTATATACGTTCAACCCTCCGCTTTAAGGAGCTAAGCGGTAACAAACGAGAAACGCACAAATATATACGATCCATTTAAATTTAGATCAAATCGTTTTCGTTTTGTTCTTTGCCGAACCGGTTCATGTTCTACCTCGAATGACGGATTGAAATAGACGGTACGAAACAAAAAAACAATGGGGGGAAACGAAGAAAGAGATGGAAGGCAAATTTTAATTTAATTGCAAAAATCCAAACCGGATGAAATATTAATAATCCAATTTTAAATTAGACGCACGAAAAAAAATGTTAATATATGAGGGGTAGGTAGCGAAAAAGTTAAAACAACGCGAGTTAAAAGAAGAGAGAGAGAGAGAGAGCGAGAGCGAAAAGAAAAACAAAATTAATTTTGCAACAGGCAGAAAAATTCAATAACAAGTAATGATGTTATACAAGGCACAAATCGCTCGGTTTGCCAAACTGAATTTCTTTTTTTCTTGCAACAGAAACTTGCTGTAATTGAGAGATTGAGGGCCGCAATAAGTGAAATGAATAGAGAAATTGAAAAGGAACGATTGGGGCGATCAAATAGTACTTGTTTGATCGTCAAATATTTGGCTTTAAAACTGTTCGAATCGTTTGCGTGACTAGCAAAGGGACAATTTCAAACGAGCATAAATAACCGAGAAACTGGTTAGATTTCCGTAATCGAATCGAATAAAGAAGGATTTCTCAAATAATCTCGAAGCGAAAATTACGCGAATTCCGTATAATCGATGCCCGGTCAACGCACAATTTTAAGCTGGACCTACGACGGCAAAAATTTCATTTTCTGCAATTAATTCCCGTGCGAATGCGATAATCGATCGATTGTCTCGCCCAATTATTATCGTTAAATTCCGCGATAAAAATGGAGGAGCCGATTAAAGCGCACTTTCAAATGGGATTGTCTCAAATTGCCGAAGGCAATTGAAACGAACAATTCGAACGGTAGAAGAGCGAGCGCACAAAAGAAAGCGGGCTAGAGTTGAACAGAAAAAAGAAGAGGATCCGAAATGGGACCTCGTAAAAGATAGACGAGACCGTGGCACATAAAAATTGGAAAATATAAATAATTTTTCCTCGTCCTCCTCCATTTCTCTTTTGCGGTCGTTTATTCTGGTTGATTGTGGAGAGGACCAAAGGGGAAGAGAAAAAGAGGGGGCAGGTCGTAAAGGAAATAAGTTAATTTTTTTTGTGTTGCTCGGTAGATTATTCGATATCGAGACCATCATAAAAGCAGAAATTGTAAATGCGTCTCATGGAAGGCGAACGAAGTAAATGGGGGGTCGAAATGGTGGAAAGAAGACGTGGCAGATTTTTTTCCCATTTTGGCATTGAAGTGTTTAATCAAAACTCTCCACATACGTACAGGGATTGATGGTGATGATAACGGCGCACGTATATAAAATTGTTGCTTTATTGTTATTAGTATTTATCCCGATATTCATTCCCGTTCCCTTTTCTCTTTTGGGGTCGTCTAGCCTTTCTTCTTCTCCACTATTCCCGCGTATTGGATCGTTAAACTTTATTACAAGTATTTAGCCCATTTCGTAGTTTTATTATTCATTCTTTCCTCCGTTTTTTTCTTTTATTATTATTGTTAATATTGCGCCAAGCATTAAAGATGTACCGGAGAGACGGATAATAAAAGAATACGTCGATGTGCGCTCGAAGATTGGATCCTCTTTATTATTCTTTCATTTCATTATCAGTTACCATCGATTCGCAATCGAAGTTTTAAATGTACTTTTCCTTGTGGATGACCTTTTTGCAATATGTCAGCTCGTTAATCCGAATTTTGATACAAAATGTCGCGCTGCAGTTCATTATCTGACATCGAAATGGGCCAAATTATTGACTAACACTTTCAAAACTGTCCTGCAACATTTCTTGAGAAATCCTAAGAAAAATGGAACAATCTAACGTCGTGGACGTTTCCCAACGCGATCATCGAATCATTCAACGTTTCCACTTTCATGTCAAGCGCCCGTGAATTTGTTGCCACATTTACCAACCTCTGTAAGTCTTGAAGGGCTTCGAAGGGCAATACACAATTGTGGCAATGTCGGCTATCGTTATGCACTAAAATTCGACAAAATATATTGATTTCGCTCTGCGAATCTATGCAGAATCGTATTTTTAAGTTAATTTAAAAACTTTTAAAAACTTTTTTATCAAGTGGTCTCATATTTCTGCGTCACGGAAATTTCAGATATTTGCAATTATTTTCTAATTTTTATTTTAAAAAATGATTGAACTCGCATTAATTCGATGCATTTTGCCATTCTGAATCCAATAAAATAGGTTCCGTTCAGATTGAGCCACCAGAAAAAAAGTTACCCGCAAAAATGTAACACCCGCTTTTTAGCGTAATTCGCGGGGATCCTTTGACGTTTACTTTTCGTCTTTCGTCACGAATTCCAAACGACCCACGCGAAAATTGATTGCGGCGATTAACCGATTGGATTTGCGTTACGGCCCAAACTAATTAATCAAACCGTTCGCACTTGCGACTCGCGAACGCAAATGCCCGCCTCAATCGCGGCAACGTCAATAATAATACCCTCCTTTGTTTTTCTTTTAATATCACTTAACGGACGACATCATCAAAAGGCCATTAGCACTCGTCAACTAATGACTAACAAGAGTCGCGGGAAGAGGGAGCGAAGAACAGAAAAATGAAACCGTTTCTCGTTCAGGTTTATTCGCTTGTCGTCATCAACGTTAAGAACTCGTTGCGACTTACTCCTCGACTCTTTTACGGCGACGACCGGTTTTAATGGAGAAAGAGCCTTCGATACCGTCGTGGAGTCGCTCTTTAGACGAAGGATTTGAAGTCGACGTTCGCGCGACATGCAATAGAGACAATAACGCAGAAACGTCTGGCGGCGGCGATAGCAGTGAGCGTTGGCAGAGGAATTTCTTCCACACGCAGATTCCCATCTTAATGACATCGCACTTAAGAGACGGCGCGCGTTATTACGGAGAGGAAAAATGTTTTAATCTCGTCTGCGAACGCCCCGACTCGCCGCTCCTTCTGGCGTCGATTTCGCGTTTTGCAACTTATTACTTACGGCGTTTGCGTTATTTCTGCAAAACGTGTCCATTATTGTTCGGTTTTCTCTTCAGCCCTCGCGCCGCGCTGTAAATTATTTATTACGTTGCCATCGTATTTTATTAGGGCGATCGCTGTAATTATTATCGATTCGTTCTAATTTATTGTACGGATTATCGTCGATAAAGATAATAAAAATGTAAAACAATTGGGATTAAACGTGTGCCAGGATTTCAATTATTGCCGAATAAAAGTACGATTCGGAGTTGAACGAGTTTTACGTAGGGAGCGCCGAAAGTTTTTGCAAATTGTTACAATAAAAGTAGGTTTTTCATTTTTCGAAACCAATCGCTAAAACAACAAGTCCATTCCTCTTCAGATATCTGAAGTTTGTAAATAAGTTTGGAGGCTTCGAGAGCTACATTCGCATTAGTTAATCGCAAACCGTGCAATTTATCTTTTAATCTAGGAAAGAGGAAGAAATCTAGGATAGAGGAAGAAAAAGTGGCCAGCGCTTGGACTCCTCAGTTTCCCCAGCAGTAAACTGTTGCAAAAACGTTTGGCAAGCAACAGATAATGATAATCTAATCGTAACTGCCAAAGTACGTTTGTTTTGTCAAGCGTTTACTTTTTCATGGTAGAAACTTTCGCTGCTACCTGCGTAATATAGATACTTATGGGGGCGATAGCAATCGATTAACGAAAACAGCAATTGAATCCAATTTGCGACCGAATTTTTGCGCAATGTTGAACGTATTTCTTCGCATGAAATCGAAAGCAAATTTTTCTAGGGGGAAACCGATTTGAATTCCCTCCGTCTCTCGTTATACATTTACTCACTGCGAGAATATCAATCAGCGTTTGTGAAGTAAAAGCGGCAAGAGAGCATTAAAACGCGTTGAAAATACGGTTAGATATATATATATATATATATATATATATATATATTTTAATAGAGAGAGAGAGAGAGAGAGAGAGATAGAGAGATTTAAATTGAAGACAAACGAACTCGTGTATGGGAAGTGCAGACGAATTAATCCAATATTCCCGCTGCCTACGTGTCTTTCGATCCGATTCACGTCGTCAATCTGCAGATTAACGCTAATTGCAGGTATCTCGCATGCGTGCAGATGTTTTGCTGAGCGGGCTTTTTGTTGCGATTCGAGAGAAAAATCGATTGTAATCTAAATCGAATTATACGAGCGCGATGATTGATTCGAAGGTGTTCGGCGACGAAGAGGACGAGGACGGCGAGTGCTGCACTTTTGCACCGAATTTGTCGCCTTTTCGCCGTTAAAATTGCTTAATCTCGTTTTGATTAATGCACCATCTCGCTTCTTTCTCTCTCTCGAAAATAACGTTTGTCACATTATTAATATCGGAATTGTAATCGAATCCACTTCCGTCAATTCGAACGCGATAGCGGTTTGATTGGTTGCGATTGCATCGGGAAACCTATAATACGAAATGGAAAACCGTTAAAATCCGAATGCGTAAAAAGAGGAAATCGAAATCGATGTCGCCAACGTTGAATTTACCTTTGCGAAGAGGGTCGCCGTCACGCGCCGTCATTAGTTGTCGTATAATCGTTATGATTATCGTATTGGAAAAAATAATAACGATCGATTTAGAAGAGGAGAAAAGACATTATTAAAAGTACAGTGTGCGACAAAAGTAAATTTTTTACGACACTTTTTCCACCCTCAGCCGGAAAAGCGGTGGAAATTGCTTTTTAAAACGACGCAAGTTCAAACATTTTCTCTTTCGATTCAACAGAACAACATTTTTCAAATCGCCCAATGAAACCTCAATCTCGACTGTCGACTTCGCGTGATCTTTCGGTTAAATGCTCTTCGCTGCCCCGTCACTTTGTGCTGCTTTTCCTGGACTTTTCCAGCCGCTGGAAAAACTTTATCGGGCCACGAGTTTCCGTCATATTTCTTTATCGCTCGCATAACAATTAAGATAGAAATAGCCAAATGAAGACGAAAGCGTTTCCATTCTTCCTACGCATTTCGCGCGAGCTTTTATCGTAGTTACCTTTCGTCCGACACTGCGTTTGTTTTGGGTGGGACATTTAATTTCCCGCACAATTTTTGCATCATCGAAATGCACGCGAATCGATGTTTCGACATTAAATTCTCATCAGCGAACGTCGATTCGGTCGGTTAAGAACAAATTTCTCTTTTGACGTCGAACTCCATTACCGCAAAAAGTCGGAGCGAAGAAGTTAGAGCAACAGTGACAAGAATCGGCAATTTCGAATGGGCGAGCTTGCGAATCCGCTAAATTAAACGCGAAAAGGAGTTCGAGTGGATGCGGCGCGACTTTTGCGCGAAATTCAATTAGTTCGCATCGATGGGGCGGAAAGAAAGAAAGAGGGCGAGAGGGGGAGATTTAATTTTGAAAATGGAAAGATGAACGGGACGGGAAGGAAATGACGATAAAGAAAAAAATGGCATCGCGCGGAATTAAAACTGGAGGAACGGTTATCGTTGCGAAGAAATGACTGGAACCGTTCCAGTCGGGAAGAAAAAGAATTGCGAGGCAGCCAGAAGTTTTACGTTGTACGCGAGGAAAGAGTGAAATTAAAGTGAATCGGGTCGGGCGTTATTGTAAAATTTTCAGCGCGTGTTACACGAACGATTTTGTTCCGAATGGATCTGCGTCGAATGGAAACCGAAGACTAGCAAACGTAACGAGGTATCAACTCGCTCTCTTCCGACGGCGTAGACTATTTAAAAGACGATTAAATGAACGCGACGAACGGGAAACGAGGGCGTAAGAAAGAGTCCGGATTTAAAGCGGCGAAGCGTGGGAAGGAAAAACGAAAAGCGTAATTGGCACTTGTTGCCGCCAATTAACTAAACGCAATCCTATAATTAGAAGGATACTTAATGAACCGCGTGTTCTCCTCGCATTTCCATTCTGATCCAATTGCGTCGTAATGCGATGCAAATTATAGCAACGAAAAAAGGACAAAAAAAGAGCAAAAGGAAACACTTTCGGCGACAATTTGCGAACAAATTGGAGGAGATTTATTGTGAAACGTTGTCAATTGGCCAACAAATTGGCGGGCTCGCAGTCCAAATTGCATGTGCACGTCGAGAGAAATTGGCACGCGTTGCCGTCGCAAGTTTGCAAAATAGCCTTTAAACTTTTGCGACAAAAAGCGGCGCAAGTTTCGTGAACGCGAAAAACGAGCGAGAAGAACGCGGACTAATATTTATTGAAAATCAATAACACCTGCCTATTTCTGACTCCGCATCATCATCCGCACAGCATCGCTTTTTTGTGCATGATTAATTGCACGCGCGTTTCGCAATAACAAAATTACGCCGACAACAAAGGAACGCAAAAAAAAACTACTTCCTCGCGAAAAGAAACAGACATCTTCCTGCCATTCGCCGACATCATTACTCTTGCAAAAACCTAACATCCGGTATAAATTTGCAATTTATTAATGGACCTCCTCCGCTCGGAGGCGTCGTTCTTCTTCCTCTTTGAGCAAAATTCTTCCAATATCGAAACGAATAAGGAAACGTATTTTGCAAATTGATTAATTAACAATCGCCTAAGAATTCGCTTCGCTTGACGGACGAGGGGCCGAGGAAAACGCGACGAAAAAACAGCAACAACGAAAGAGAAATGGCAGACCACTCCGACGGTCTTAAGGCATTTTGCACGGTTCGCCGACGATCGAAAAATGGCGATGGACAATCAATCGGCAGGTCGGCGGAAAATCTTTTCAACCCCTCCCCGACCTGTTGTACCTTAGTTCGATCGATTCTCTCTTCCCTTAAATTCATTGTTCGCTCTTTTTTTGCTGTGTGCAGATCCTTTGACATTAAGCCCTCCGTCAGGTGGCGACGTTTACAAAGGATTCGCTCGTCAAGATAATCGAACTGCAAACAGATTCAACAGTCGACGACAACGTTTCGAATAATTGCAAAAGTTATCTTGTCTACGATGGTATCTTGCACTTAACGGCGAGCGGCTGGAGGAAATGAGGCAACAAGAAATGGGCGAAGAAGAAGAAAAAGAACGGAAGGAAGGAAGGAAGGACGTAACGTGATAAGTAGGAGCAAAAGGTAAGGTTATTTGACTTAAGTACGGACGTTTATTAGCGACGGATGTTACGTTCTCGCCTATTGCCAAGTTTCAAATGTTAAACCGTAAGTGATAAGACCGTGCGTACCGGAAACGCCGCATAAGAACTTGGGCCGAACGTTTCCCATTTGCCGCACTCTGCGTGACTCCGCGTTTCGTCGGAATGTCTTTGCTTACAGTTGGTTAAAAGTTCATTGCAATTTACATGTTTCGAGTGATGAACAAAGTGGATAGTAGATAGTCGTTAAACCCCAAATTGTCGTCTGCCATTTAATATGCCTAATATCAAGAGAAATTATTTATCGAGCCTCCCTCGTAAATTGCGCGAAAAAAATCGTACTCTAATTCACGTCGGGGGAAGCGATATATATGTGTCTTTGCTCTCGCGGTGCTCATTGCGAAACGCATAAATACATTTATAAATTCCTTTTGTAAACAACGTTTAATGGAAAAGCACTTTCGTCGCTTTTTTTCTCTCTCTCTCTCTCTCTCTTCGTCCCTTCTTGAAGGGAAACCGAAATGCGGCGCGGGCGGCGGAACAACACAACAAAGCGATAATACTTGAGGGATGTCGATGATTGTAGCGTATCTTCTCCCCTCTATTATCATTTCATAATTACCCGTTGGAAATTTTCAATGAGATCCAATTAAATCGCCCTATTTTCGTAACCGGCCCTTTTATTATGCGGTGTCTTCGTAGAAATTCCTCAACAACAATCGATCAGATGAATAATAAAATTGATTAATTTATGTACTAGCTAATAAATAATAATACGTAAAAAGGTAATAAGGGAGTCGTTATTTGCGATAGGGGCAAAAGAAAATTTCGCTATTTAGTTTCCTTTCGCCTATTCGCCAATATCAACATCAAAAGAAGTGCCTTAAACTAAAATTGTTTGCAGCGAAAGCAAAATAAAACTGCTCGTTATTAATGCATTTAAAAAAAAACTACAATTTAACTTTATAAAATTTTGTTTGCACTGTGCAGAAAATTCGTTATTAAGCGTTTTCCACCGAAATTTTAATTGTCATTTCGCGAAAACAACGTTTCGAACGTTCGCAACAACGATTATTTATAATTCGCTAATTCAATTATTATTTAACAATGAAATTACCACCGAGAGCTTCCTCGCTTTGTTCATATCGCAAACACGCGTTACAAGAGCTAATCGAGGACGTTTTCAATTCGTTCACTATGAAACGTGCTCGAAGGAATTTTAGTTAAATTGCGTCGAAGGCGGATTCAATCATCTTCGGCGACCGAGAGGATTATCTCCAAAACAAGTTCGACGAACGTACGGAACACGAACGGAATTCGTAGCTCTGTCCGAATGAAATGCAGTTTTTACTTTTCCCTCGTTTCCTTTACACGATTCCAAGCAGGTGCATGCATTTTATTGCAGAGAGCATTCGGCTCACGAAACCGTACACGTGTCTATATACGAGATAGCAATTCGTACAAAAGAAGGAAAAATAAAGAAGGAAAGTGCACGAAAGAATTCAATACGAACAAAAAGCGAACGCAAAGAATTGTTGGTGTTGTCCAGGTTGGTACGTGCGATTGGAAAGCGTTGGAACGGCAAAAAAATGCAAGAGAAACGTCTTAACCGTATCGAACAAGGAAGCTAGCGAAGTAGAGGTTCACGTTTCACTCGGGGATTGCAATGAACCCCCTTTAAAAGTGGGCGAAATGTAATTAATCCCTCGCTCTTTTCGTTTGCTCTTTCCTTCTTTCCTTTTACATACATTTGCACGAACTTATTTACATCTCGATACGACTGCGACTCTTTGTCTTAGGACGAGATAGAAAGAAGACGGAAAATAAGAGGAAAAGGTAATAAACGACGCGGGGGCACAAGAAATATTTACGATAATTTTTCATTTATAAGTTAACAGCGGCAACTTTAGTTATAAGCGCGGAGGCGAAGGAACAACGACAGAAATCCTTCTTTCCGCAACGTCGGTGTTAAGACATTACGTTAATGGCCGGCCGTAAATAAAAGTTTACCTCGGTTGTGGGGGACGCGAACGTACGCGAGAAATAAGAAAAAAAGGGCGAGAAAATCCGGCCGGAGGTGAAAGTGAATTGAGTGCAAATGTTGCCAGAAGAGTTTGCAACCAATTTCAATAATTAATTCCGCCATCCGACGCCCTTTAATCATCGTTGTTCGACAAGAAATTGCCGCTTTGACGAGACGAGTGACGATTTTTTACGTGCCAATTGTAAATGATAAACGACGAGTTTCGCAATTTCGGGTTTTGTTAAGGGTCGATCAATTTTCGATGGTTAAATCAAATTTAGACGGTCGTGATTTACCAAAATTCGTGCCTCTTGTACGAGTTTAGCAATTTCGGGTTTTGTTAAGGGTCGATCAATTTTTACCAAAATTCGTGCCTCTTGTACGTAAATCGAAATTAAGAGTTTGGTCACTTGTCTCGCAACGATGGTAGCACCTTTTGGCGGCGAGAAAATTCAAAGAGGTCAATTAAGTTGCTTCGTGCAAAATGGCTAAAAGTCGTTGATACTTTAAGACAACTTAATCGTTTCGTTTCGTCGACTTCGCCTTTAATTCTTAATCCGGTTAAACCGGCAATTGTTTGCAAATCAATTAACGTTCCGTCATCGTCGCTCTCGTTCATCGTCTCGCCGTAATATTTGCACGACGAATCGACTTCCCGTCGTTACCGCGAGGTGGCCGTAATCGAATCATGTGTCGTTTTAGTTTTTGGACCCACCGCGACGCACTTTCAATAATAACAATCGACCGATGATAATATTCAATTTATTACGATCACCTCGACGGCAATTGGTTGGTAATAATTGAATCGATTCTCAATTAACTTCGAACTCGTTGCCCAAACCGTTCGCTGTTTGTTATACTTTTAACAAGAGACTGTCGCCGTTTCTTTTTAACCATCACCGTTAGCATCGTCCGTGTAAAAAAGAGAATCGAATTGCGATTGTAGACGGTGACATAACGATGGGTAATATACAGGGCGTCCCGATAGTGCGGGCTCGCAGGATTGCGGCCAAACCGGTCGAGGTTAGAGAGACGTGTTTCGGATGAAAGCGTTTGCTCGCGGGTAGGACTACGAAATAAAACTATTTGCCCTCTAGTTTAAATGGCGTTTTCGGATTCCTTATCGAATTTTAATTGGGGCTTACTAAAACAATCGCATGCCCAAGATGTACCGTTTCAGACTTATTGCAGAGTTTTTCCGGAAAATGTCGTTTGGAAGGTCGTGGAAAATCGCAAATATCTCCGGAACGATTTCAAGTAGCGAGTTGTGCTTTTCTTCGTTGTTTTAAGCAAGAAATGACGAAAAGTTTTCACTGCTTGAAGTCAATGAAAAGTGAAACTGGTTTGATTCGTGGCCTGTTAAACTTTCGCATTTTCAAATGTGCATAACTTCATTTTTTCAAGTGGAACCATCTACCTTTTATTATCGCATTAGATGCAGAGACTGATTCAATTTCGATCATGCAAAGTTAACTTTGGGTCTACTGTCGACGGTCTTCGAGTTATTCCCAATTAATAGATATTTTGTGTGTCATTTTTACATGCTTAATGATGTAATAATCCAAATAACAGGGTTAGATTTACATTTTTTTACGATATTCTTCCGATTATTCGTTAAGATGTTAATTAATAAGTGCAAAAAATTATCCAGTTGAGGGTAAGTTTTTTTCATGAAAATGAATATAAGTTGGTCCAAGTTAAAACAAAAACTGATAATTTTATTGTTTTCTTCAATTGTCTCATGGATTATAAAGTTATTTATTAGAAAGCATGAAGAAATCATATATAAGTGTAAAAAATTGCGTATAACTCGAAAGCCCGCAAGATTTGTCCCCATGTTACCTAAATAAGATCGAATGGGAATAATTTTTTGCATATTATGCGATAATAAAAGATATAGGGCTCCATTCGAAAAACTTAAGTGCACATTTGAAAATGTCAACGTTTAACAGGCTACGAATTGCACGCGCTAATACTCGCAACGAAATATAAGCAGACCACGGTCTTCCTCCTTTCTTGCTTAAAACAACGAAGAAAAGTTCAACTCTCTACTTCAAATCGTTCCGGTGATATTTGCGATTTTCCACGACGTTCCAAATGACAATTTTTCGGAAAAACACTCGAATAACTACGAAACGGTGCATCTTGGGCATGCGATTGTTTTGACAAACTCCCATTAAAATTCGACAAGGAATCCGAAAATGCACTAAGAAAGATACCATTCCGTTTAAAATAACGGAGCAAGTATCAGTTCCGGGTACATCCGGAAGTGCGCCATCTTGGAAACTATTCCTACATTGTAGTCCTTCGCGAGAGAAAACTTTCCTATCCAAAGAAGGCCGTAATCCTCCGAGCCCGCACTATTTGTCGTACAGGACACCCTGTATAAAACCGTTAATAGGCCATCGTATGTTAATAATGCCCCAAAAACCCCTCAGTCTGTATAATGTATGTATGACCCGAAACGTCTCGACGTTATGACCGTAATATAAAACGAAATTGATGCCACCCGTGTGTCAGGGTAAATCGTTGTCTGCCAACCGAATGCGCGCAAGAAAGAAAGGGAACAAAAGCGAGATGACGAAGAAGAGAGCCATCGGGAGGGTTGGAATTCCTATATGCGAAAAAGAAGGAGTTCGTGACACAAATGCGATAGAGCAATTTGAACGGACGCCGCCATCGTCGTAAGAAGTTTGTTAAAGAACTAATTCCGGTTGATAAACGAGGACAAGATGATGATGATGATGATGATGAGGACGACGACGACGGAGGAAAGAATAACATAAACAAGCCGGAGTCGAGTTGGTTTAAGGTGATCCCTTTCGGGGAATTGTCTTGTTACATCCTCGTGGTCCGTCGATGAACGAATTCCCGTCGCAATTTCAATCAACTAAGAGAAGCGCACGACCAAGAAGAAACAAGAGCAAAACAACGAGGAGCTCGAAGGGGAGAAAAGGGAATTTTTCTTCGTGTGCTTCCACCCCCACGTTACTTAACTCTATCGATAAATGCGGCCAATCGAAACTTTATCTCGTCGTTTCGCACGTGATTCGATCGTGGCATTTTAATTGGTTTCTCACACACTAGGCCATCGATAATAAATAAAATGCGATCGGATTCCCGCAGGATCGTTGACGGAACGTCAGAAGGACTTTAGCAGGGGATTCGGGTCGTCGAAAGTTTTTGGAGGGAGAGAACGATTTTTTTTTAAATCACTTTCCGAAAGACCATCAAATATTAATCGTGTATGAACGAAGTTACTCCACGTCTCCCCCATTCTTTTCGCATTGGAAATGATTTAAAATTTGCGGAACGGCAGAGAGCGAAAAAGATTCGCCAGCAGATAAAGCGTATTAATTTCCTTCGTTTGCCATCTTTACATCTCGTTAAAGAATATTCGCATTTAAAATACGGAAGCCGGCTCGTTTCCATCTCCGATCCGTATTGCGTTTGCAAAATTCCACGACTCGCGATTATTTGTCCCTCTTTCTCGCAGTCGCGCCGCCGAAGAAACGACGGCCGAACATTTCGGATATTAACTGTTAGGCGAGAAGTCGCAATTGAATTTTGCATAATATTCGAATCGAGTCCTTTCCTAACAAGTCGTATGTAATTAATTCGTTGCGTTTGCAAGAACAAAAAGTCGTAGAAAATAAGGTTAAGTCCCTCCGTGTCTTCGGCGACAGTAATACATCATCTTGCGTCGTACAAGAGAATCTGTGGATTATTATCGCAGCCCGGGCCAATAAGTTACAATGTAGCAAAACGCGAAATAATTGCACACGTATAACGGCCCTTTTAAGGACGGCAACAGATGCGAGAATTGCGGACAAACGTAAAGAACGACTCACCTTTCGCCGCCGTTTTCCTCCGGATGCGACTGGGAATCCTACGAAAACGTTCCCTCTTCCCTCGCGTAATATGTCCTAACACTGAACGCGTCTCAGTTCGCGACGATTTCGTGAAACGGTTTGCGCCCTTCCGGTGACGTGTGCGGCACTCGATAGCGAACGGTGCCGTAGTGGTTCGGATTCGCGGCGCTCCGTCATCTTTTATACGTGCCCCAAACGGGAGAAGGCACCGGGTCCGTGCGAAAAGCGCTTTTCCGTCCTGCGCTCTATAACACTCGGCGGCGCGACGCTTCGTGTCTTCGGTCTCCGGAAAGGAGGAAAAGAAAATCGGCGAAAGACGACGTGATGGAGTTGTTGTCGACGGCGCAAAATTAAGACCCGTCTTCTTCGGCGAGCGATGAAAAATAATTAACGTTTTTGCGAACGGGTTTTTCCCCGGTCGTGCGGCAGCGAAATTGACGCGATTTGCTGCTTAAAGGAAATTCATTCCGTTTCTTTTAGCATCGACTTTGATTTATAATAAATATTTACGCTCATTAATTTTCCTTGCGCCTCCCTCGACAAACATCGGCGCGATATCAATTAAAAGCGAAATACGATTTGACGGGGCGAGTGTGCAGGATGAGGAATGAATTCGCCCCGGATTTCGCGAATCGTCGAAACGATTCTTTCGACGGATCGTCGCAAGGGAAGAAACGATAAATTCCAAATCTCTTGCGCGTTCGCTTCCTTTTTTTTAACTCTAAGGACTCCAATCAAAATATTATTGCAAGCGTCGAGAAGAAAGCGGATAATTGACGGAGCGCGAGGACGTCTTTGCGAAATGGCAAAAGAACGATGGACGAATTGTCGTCGATAAACGATTTTCGAATGGGGATTTACTATTTGCGTCCCCGCTCTTTGTTCAGCAACAGGCGGTAGAAGGGCGGGCGATATTGCGGCGAGAGGAATAAATTTCGCGGAGAAAACCCTTTTTTTCAGCCCCGTTCCCTTGCCCAAGTTTTAATGCTGTTTCGACGACCGTGTTTACCATTCGGGGAAATTTATTTATTGGAAGCGAATCGATTCGATGCGACGTTATGTTGATGTAATAAAATGGGATTCGATTCGTTTTACGCGGATTGCGAACTTTTTGCGATTAAGACACCGAGCGAAATTACAGACTCGGGTGTCTTTTAATCACAAGTGGATCCACCTGCGGGATAATTTATCGATGGAGTCTGAGTCTTAAGCGAGAATCAACGTCTTCCCTTAGTGCCGACGCCTTTGTGCGAATAATTTTCGCCAAATAAAAAATACGCCGCGAAGGCAAGAGAAAAATCCAAATTAAATTCGTTTATGCTCCATTTTTTCCCCTCTTCTTCGTGCCGCCGCTTCTTCGAGCAACTCCTTCGCGCTGTCTGTTGATTTATAATTAAATTACTTGCGCGGGGGGTTTTTAACTTTTAATGGGAAGTTCGTCGACGGCGGCAGGACCCCGAATTCGCTTATGAGCCGCGTTAACCCTTCGATTATCTTCCCTTCATATCTGCTCCCTGTTCGCCCTTTATCCAAAGATCATCTCCTTCGATAAAGTATTCGCTCTCTCTCTCTCTCTCTCTCTCTCTGTGTATTTCTTTCACCTTCATCGCGTCCCGGCGTCTCTTTCACCTTCGAACGTAATTAATTAAACACTGTCGCAGTTTACTTTAAAGCGAAATCTTCGTACTATTTATCGCCCCATCCTAATCTGTTTATCTATTTATTCGCGTATAACAATGGAGTCTATTGTTTGCGAATTTCTTTTTATGGCGAAAGAGTATCAAATCCCTGGGTAAAAAGAAGTTAATTCTTTTTTTTTTGCTCTCGCTGCAATTATCTTTGCGAAAGGATTACGTTCATCTCTGACGAAATTTACAACGTTTATAGCGTCACGGTTATAACATGTTCGGGCCGCTTTTTTGTTGCACGTTACGTAAGGCGAGCAGACCAAAAGGTACATACAGTAATATACGTTTAAGCTCGTTGTGTAAATTTTCTTTTGGATTACAACGTCCATAAACTAAAAATACCTTTAGTAAACTAATTAAATAGCATAATTAATTATGGGGCAATTAAATGTCGAAATAGATTTGCAGTCTTTAAACGTAAATTGCTTGCAAATTGAATGGATTATAATTAATTGTTTGCAGCGGCCGCATCCTGGGGGCAAACTGATATAAGAGTCGATCTTAGAACTATTGCATGTTGCAAAAAAAGTTTCTTCTATTGTAAGGCAATAAAATGCAAACGGCAAATAAGAAGACATTAATAATTTTACATGGTTTCGGTCGGTTTCGCCTTTTATTAGATGAAACGTATTTTCTTTTTATTTACGCATTTCATTATGCACGAGCGAAATTTGATGGTTTCCGTTCACCGTTAAGCTTTGACGAAAGAAATAAAAGAAAGTGGCTCTGCTATTTTCCCGACTTTTGTTGAATTTCCAAACAAAAGGAAAATACACTGGCAACAATAACCAATGATTATTCCGTTGCTTTATGCTAATATAAGCAACTAATTGACAAACAAAACGTACGTGTTTCCTTTATTAGAAAATCGAATTTACCTTTTTATAAACATCCTCCAGTTTATAATTGATCGTGTATTAAGAGACTTCTTTCAATCAGTTTATTTTATTTTCATCCCAAAATATAATAATTCCAATTTCAATCATTTGATTATTTGGAATTTATCCAAAGGTAGAAAAGAAATAGAAACGGAAATCGCAGGAAGAACTTTGTTTAAATCGAAAACAACGCACATGAAAGATTAAATAATTGGGAATACAAATTGCGAGCAAAAGCTTGAATTAAATTCGAAATAATTCGCTGTAGTAAACTTCATAGTAATCCATGTTTACGAGTATAAGTTTAGACTCTTGTCTTAAATAGACAGCACCCTAAACAGATTGTCTTCCATTTAAGTAACGCAAATACTTTCAATTAGCTTATATCGATGTCCTACCGTATTCTTGAAAATTATCGCTTGTATTATTACTACCATTAATCCTCTTAACATATTTCTTAGTCATTTGTCCTTTACTATTATATTTCAAGAATTAAAAATTTCCCTCCATGGTTAACGGGCAGCGCCGACGCATTTTAAGTTGCTGAACTGCAATTATTTCGGTACTTCGTTCAGAGAGGGCACGAGTATTAAAAATAATTTTTTGTAAGAATTTACATTGTCGACAACTTCATTGTGTATGTTCTTAACTTTAAATTCAAAGCTAATATATTTGCTTTCAAGGGACGTCAAATGAAGTTATGAAATTATTATATTGTGTGATGTTATTTTAAATGTTTATTTGGCAGTGGAGTAGGAATGGTGGATTTAACTTTAGTAGAATATAATTAAGTGTCAATTAAAAGTAATGACTGGTGTTAACACTATATTAATTCTACGAATTATTTTTCCTTTTAGATAACATTGCGCCGCAGATTGATGCAAAGTATTTAGAGGATAGTGAATATTTGCAAGAAACATGAAATTAAACAAATTATATCATACATGTTGAAGCTACATTATGTTAAACAAAAGGAAAAGTTATTTCTCATGCTGCATTAGAATTTTAACCTGCAACAAGACAGCGAATATAACTGGAAATCCCGATTTAATTTGGTGAGTGTGCTTACATCTATAGTAGTAAATGACCTTTACAAAAACATACTGATATTAATAAAACTATCATGTATAAATCAAATGTTCTTATAAATTGATTGTGATATTCACTTGGAATATTGTAAATTTCAAATACTTTTGCAAAAGCTTAATAATATTAGGACATTATCATTTATCGAGTAAATGTTTTTATAAATGTACGTGAACATTTATTCACAATATTTTGCGACATACTAACACAAGTAATAGAAACTACAGGTGTTTTTATAAAAATATGATAATATTTCATTGCAATTTTTTAATGGAACCTATTTCTATAACAACATTCTAATCTAACATAAGACGTTAGAAGAAATTTGTGGTATGATATCTTAAGGCAGAAAACATTTCGAATTTCAGGATTATACTCCGTTATTACATATGTTTTTATTCTAGATTTCCGTCCAAATTGGACGGCATGGTAGTGACCTTTGAGGTAGCTATCGTGTCTGTTCAGTCTCTCATTCAAAGAGGACGCTGGATATAATTGTCATGTTCTCAATTACCTTGTTCCGTATTTATGTTAGGCCAACATAACAACAACAACGTATTATCTTTGACAACGTATTTATGTAGTAGGCCATCAACCAAAATTATCAACAACAACAATTGTACACGTAATTTTCATTGTATTTTGGTGAAGTGCGTTGGTGTTTTTGCGTTTTCTCATATTAATTCACAAATTAAAATTGCAAATCATTTACTGCCCTTTGGAGATGTGCAATTAAAATGAATTAATGCATATTAATCATTTGATTTATATTTGTTTACTTTTCAGTGTTGTAAAATGGAACGTATGATTCGGTATTATGTAATCCAATGATCGTAGCAGCTTAAGAAATGATTAATGTCTGCAGAACGAATGAAGCCAATGGGAAAGTATCTTAATTTATTAACAAGGTTGGTGCACAGTTAATAATAATTAATAATATAATCACATAAGATAGAAATCTTTCGATATTGATACGGCAATTTTATATACAGCATGTGTTTTTTATTCCCATGTACTAATATATGTATATCAATTATTTATGTTTTAGAAATAACTATGGGTCAATGGTAGAACACAGAATATAATTTAACGCCCCAAGATTGAGATGCAGAAAATGGATGCTCTGTAACCAGTTTACTAATAAAGGCACCTACTGATTAGCAAATTGAACATTGGAGCAGCACAAAACTAGATTTATGAATTTGAAAATTAGAATTACTTTGTTTTTATAAAAGTTAATAGATTTAACACTTCTTGTTAAATCCTTAACTATGTTTATAAAAGCAAGGTAAAATTAAGAATTGTATGTATTCTATACTTTGTTTTCATAAGAATTAAAGAAGATTCAATGCTAATTGTTAAATCTTCAAATATTCTTATGAAAACAAGGCAAGTATAAGTTTGTGATGTATTCTGTTATTTGTTTTTATAAAAATTAAAGGAGATTTAACATTAATTGTTAAAGCTTCAAGTATTTTTATAAAAACAAGGCAATAGTTACTGGAATTATGTTTATTTTAATATTATAACAGCATTCAAATATACTTAAATAAACAATTTTAAAATGCAACCAAAATCTTTAATATACAAATCTCCCTCAATTAAACATCCCAGATTCGAATTCACCATGATAAAAAAAGAGAGAAAGAAAAAAAAGTCGTGTTAGTTTCTCAAATTTCTCGGACTTTTAATTCGAGAAATATTAGGAGAACATGAGGACCGAGGAGGTCGGCGATCCTCATATTTTGGCGGGAAAAAATCTCGACGAATGCTCGCGAATTACTCGGACTTTTAATTCGAGAAATATTAGGAGAACATGAGGACCGAGGAGGTCGGCGATCCCGATATTTTGGCGGGAAAAAATCTCTACGAATGCTCGCGAATTTCTCGGACTTTTAATTCGAAAAATATTAGGAGAACATGAGGACCGAGGAGGTAAGCGATCCTGATATTTTGGCGGGAAAAAATCTCGACGAATGCTCGCGAATTTCTCGGACTTTTAATTCGAGAAATATTAGGAGAACATGAGGACCGAGGAGGTAAGCGATCCTGATATTTTGGCGGGAAAAAGTCTCGAGGAATTCTCGCAAATTTCTCGGACATTTAATTCGAGAAATATTAGGAGAACATGAGGACCGAGGAGGTCGGCGATCCTGATATTTTGGCGGGAAAAGAACTCGATTCAGAATCTATTACAGTGAAGCTCTGAACCCTGCATTACTCGGGCATACTGCGCCCTCTATGAGTGGAAAGCTGAACGAATCTCGATCAAGATTTGAATGTTAACTTTGTAAATTGAAACAGAAGAGTCATTTAAATTGCCTTTATTAAGTGAGCAATCTATAATTTTATTATATATTACATTGTAATTTTACATTATTTATCTAAACTAACAAATACTTTGCTTTCATAAGAATTGTTATTAATTTAACACTTACTACTAAATCTTTAAATGTTTTTATGAAGGCAAGGTAAAAATATAATTACTATGTAGAATAGATATTGTTTTTATAAAAATAACAAAAAATTTAACAGTAATTGTTAAATCATTAATAATTTTTATCAAAACAAAGTATCTTCTATCTTACAATTGTATTTCTACCTTGCTTTCATAAAAACATTTAATGATTTAACAATAAGTGTTAAATCATTAATAGTTTTTATAAAAGCAAAGTAAATTCTATCTACAATCTAGTTTTGTGCTGCTCCTATGTTCAACTTGCTAATCAGTAAGTGCCTTTAGCAGTAAACTGGTAACAGAGCATCCATTTTCTGCTTCTCAATCTTAGTGTGTTGAATTATATTCTGTGTTCTACCATTGACCTATAGTTATTTCTAAAACATAAATGATTGATATACATATATTAGTACATGGGAATAAAAAGCACATGCTGTATATAAAATTACCGTATCATTATCGAAAGATTTCTATCTTATGTGATTATATTATTTATTATTAGTAACTGTGCACCTACCTTGTCAATAAATTATGATTCTTTCCCATTGGCTTCATTTGTAGTACATTTGGAGTACATAATATTCCATTTTACAACACTGAAAAGTAAACAAATATAAATCAAATGATTAATATGCATTAATGTGTGTATGCATTAATTCATTTTAATTGCACATCTCCAAAGGGCAGTAAATGATTTGCAATTTTAATTTGTGAATTAATATGAGAAAAGGCACAAACACCAACGCACTTCACCAAAATACAATGAAAATTACGTGTACAATTGTTGTTGTTGATAATTTTGGTTGATGGCCTACTACATAAATACGTTGTCAAAGATAATACGTTGTTGTTGTTATGTTGGCCTAACATAAATACGGAACAAGGTAATTGAGAACATGACAATTATATCCAGCGTCCTCTTTGAATGAGAGATGAACAGACACGATAGCTACCTCAAAGGTCACTACCATGCCGTCCAGTTTGGAAGGAAATCTAGAATAAAAACATATGTAATAACGGAGTATAATCCTGAAATTCGAACTGTTTTATGCCTTAAGATATCATACCACATATTTCTTCTAGCGTCTTATGTTAGATTAGAATGTTGTTATAGAAATATGTTCCAATAAAAAATTGCAATGAAATATTATCATATTTTTATAAAAACACCTGTAGTTTCTATTACTTGTGTTAGTATTTCGCAAAATATTATTAGTAAATGTTCACGTACTTTTATGAAAACATTTACTTGATAAATGATAATGTCCTAATATTATTAAGCTCTTGCAAAAGTATTTGATCACAAGCAACTTATAAGAACATTTGATTTATACATGATTTTGTTATTAATATCAGTATGTTTTTGTAAAGGTAATTTACTACTATTAGATGTAAGCACACTCACCAAATTAAATCAGGATTTCCAGTTATATTCGCTGTCTTGTTGCAGGTTGAAATTTCTAATGCAGCATCAGAAATAACTTTTCCTTTTATTTAACATAATGTAGCTTCAACATGTATGATATAATTTGTTTAATTTCATGTTTCTTGCAAATAGTCACTATCCTCTAAATACTTTACATTAATCTGTGGTGCAATGTTTTCTAAAAGAAAAATGATTCGTACAATTAATATAAAGTGTTAGCACCGATCATTACTTTTAATTGAAAATTAACTGCAATTTAATAAAGTTAAATCCACCATTTCTACTCCACTGCCAAATAAACATTTAAAATAACATAATATAATAATTTCATAACTTAATTTGACGTTCCTTGAAAGCAAATATATTAGCTTTGAATTTAAAGTTAAGAACGTAAACAATGAAGTTGTCGCCAATGTAAATTCTTACAGAAAGTTATTTTTAATGTTTGTGCCCTCTCTGAACGAAGTGCTGAAACAGTTGCAGTTCAGCAACTTAAAATGAGTGGACGCTGCACTGTTAGCGGTGGAGCGAATTTTTGAATTTTGAAAGAATTTATTACAATGAGATGTTACTTGTGTAATATTATACGGACTACTTTATAGACATACACTTTATTTATATTATTTATAAAAAAATTTGCATCCTATAGAATTTTTGTGTTAATGAATCGCTTTTGTGAAAAAGTTGTGTCATATAATTTTGCAAGTAAAGTTATTAAATAAGTAATAAATTAGTGTCTTAATATTACTACTACGTGTTTTTATGAAAATAGGAAAAATAAATAGCATTTCATGTAAGAATAGACGCATTACATTTTCACTTACTAAATTAAACAAAATCGTTATCGTTTATAATTGACTTAAATTATGGAATCAATATCTTTCACTACAATTTCTGAAATCAATTACA
Source organism: Hololepta plana (assembly GCA_963695495.1). NCBI lineage: Eukaryota > Metazoa > Arthropoda > Insecta > Coleoptera > Histeridae > Hololepta > Hololepta plana. The sequence goes on from OY968839.1 coordinate 2,922,221, forward strand.
TCTCCGCATCCATTAAGATTTGTGTGTTTTTCCTATTCAACAGTATACCACCTTCAAAATGAAAGAAAATTTGTTGTAAGGTCTGTTGTATATTGCATAAAATCTATTATATTTTTGGAAGAAAGCGCGTCAGTGAGCAAAAAATTTCTATCTATAGAATGTTACATTCATGGTATTCGTCATCTTCGGCTTATTCTTATTCTCGTTATTGTACATATATTTATTGAATCAGAAAGTTATGCAATACACGTTAAAATGTATTTGCGTTTCTTATATCTCTTTTGTATAAATTGCCTATTGAACTCCAGAACGAAATCGTTCGTATGCCAATAGCAATATACATGGTTCGTACGAAATTTGCAAAATTTATTTAATAGGAGCGCAATTGAGAGAAATGCTTGACGCACACTTCTATGACGACATGATGGTGGAAGAGACTGCACTTAATAATAACATATTGTTACACAAAAATTAAATGAAATCGTCGTGTTTTATGATGTCATCCGTTTCTTTTGCTTTCAATCATAAAACACATACGTATCCAAAATGTAAAATTCAAATGAACATTACTTATGGGAAAAATGAACGGGAATGTGAAGAAGATAATAGGAATGTTCGAGGCATTGGGCAGCAAATTGCGCATATTATTATTCGCACGATTGAATGACGAATAAAAATAATAATACTAGAAAAGAAGATCGAGTTGTAAAACATACATTTGCCCAGTGATCGGGAAAGAATTGTTGCGTCCAGGCGCTTCTCTCCGCTCGCCTCTTCTTTCTATCCTACCTTAACATTATTATCCACCTAGACAATATGGGCACGTGTGTATTTACGCGTGCAATTTTATTGTTGAGCACAATAAAAATTATTATTTTCTTCTAAGAGGAATAAGAATAAAATAGGACCGAGACGGCGTTTCGCGTACGATCGATAGGAAATGAATAAAATCTCGTTTTACTTGCAATAACTAATTTAGAAGAAACCCGATTCGCAAATTGTTCAAACTCTGCTGTGCATCTAGGGAACGTAGAGGATGTGTTCTCTTGTAACGTAAACCTCGATTTGGCGCTATTATTAAAGCCGATAATAATTACAAAACTTTGCACCCACCTGCATTCTGTGCTTGTTATTCTTCACGCTATCCCCCCCATTCTGTCGCCTCCTTGCCGTTTTCATCGCCTCTTTGCCGGAGTCGTAAATCTCATTTACAACTTTTATTAATACAACCGGCTCGGAATTGATTATAATCCATTGCTTTCCATTTAAACGATGGGATAATTTTTAATTTCAATTCCCCCAATCGTATCTTTGAACGTTCTCGACGCTCCTTTCTTTCGGTTCCTCCTAAAACACAAATTAAAGTTAATTATTTGCTTTTTCCCCTCGCGTCCGACCAAACGTCGCTCGACTTGACGAAGCAGAACAGAACAACACCAACAACAGAAAAAGGAAAAGTTAGAGCGAACCATCATCTTCATCGTCGATAATCTCGTTAATTTTTAAGTCACCTTCCATGATTAATAATCATGTTTACACCTACGTCGTACATAAAGAGAGTTGTGTGGTGTACCATTAAACATTGTTATCTTCAATTCCGAAATCAACGTCCCATTTAATTCTCCCCGGCGTCTTACTTAATTTTACCGAACTCGTAACCCGTTCACGTTTAGTTTACACCGTATAGTGTACACAAAAGACCCGGGTATGCGACACTCGTGTAATGCGACTACGACCAGGATGGGGGTTTTCTGAAGATGTGCCGTTAAAATTTGATTATTATCCGATGTAGAACAATCTTCGCGATAACGAATTAACAAGGATTATTATCGTCGGGCTACAAATGAAAATTGTGATTATTTTAACGGGAAAAATAAGAAACGCGATGGAAACGGAAGCAAAGAATTCGGATGCAAATTAACGTTTTGGGAATACGCTTAAAATGCGTCGTATTATATTTAACGAAATAATATTTGGTTTAATAATAAACCCACGAGGAGCGAAAAGAAAAAAGTTAAAAGCCCGGAGTGCCCTTTCAAGGAACGAGAGGAGAGAAAATGCGAGACGACAATTCATTCTGTAAATGTCCCTCGTGCAGTTAGTTATATTATTTTTACAATTTGCCTCTCTTTTATCCTCTATTAAGCGACGCCAAAGAAAGGAAAAAAGTAAATGATGATTATTTAAACGCTTTTTATTTAAACTGAATTAAATTTCCCGTATTATTATTGGGCACGAGAGGTCGTCGAATTAATTTAATCTTAAAGGGCAACGAATTAAAATGAGGGAAAAAGGTGAACACCAAGCGAGCCTTTTTGCCGTTTTAGTGGATAAATGTATCAATAACAATTTAACGGCCTGTTGCCGTTTAATTAATTGAATCGATCCCAATAATAATGATGAGTTTAAGTGAAAGTAGATGGAATAAAAGAGGCGCATAAAAGAAGGAAACAACAACAACTAGGTGGAGCTTGAGTAATAATAGATAATGAAGTTTAGTGGAGCCTCCTTCACGGAATACTTACGCACGCTACTTCTTCAACCTTCGAGGGCCCAATTTTATCCTTTTTTTGTTTCTTTTAACGTCCTAGTTTTACTAAACGGTTTTATGCCTCCGTCGATTTATAAAAGTTTAAAGAGTTCATCTTCGCGCCTCCTCCTCCTCCTCCTATCATCGTTGGCAACAAGTTGGGATCGTTATTTTGTGGCGTTACGCCATCCACTTCCTTCGCCGGACGCGTTCCTCGTTTCTCACTTGCCGTAATATGAATTTATGGCATTTAATTTAATTATTATAGGAGCCACCCCTAAAAAGAAAGATAAATAATTATTATTTACGTGGGGCGATGCATTAGTATTATTATTAGTTCATTAAAATTGTTCCTTATTAAAAACGCTTAATTTTGATCAATGTTGCAAAGAGAACAAGACGTTAAATTACACGATTTACAACGATGTTTAATCCAGCAAATGGAAGGGAAAAGAGCGTTAAAACATTTTTCCCTGCTTCTTTTGCAAGTTCTCGTTGGCCGCTGAAGTAGACGCTTTTTTCTGCACCGCATGTCTCACATGTTTTCGCAAATGTATTGAAAATTCGCGCATAAAATAGCACGAACACGCAGAGGGCGAGACGTGGTTCATTTTTCCGAACGATCTTTTGATGACGAATAAAACGCGACGATGATACCGGAGCAAAATATCAATGGTAATAATAATAATAACGTTTCAATGTCCGCATCGTTGCAAAAAACGCGATAAGGGGTGCTGAACGTATTTAATAGGCGCGGGCGGCAAAAAATTGGCGACGACGATAATGCGTGAATTAAAAGCGATGCCGAACGTTCGTTCGTGCGAATCTCCTACGCGAATTGCAATGCACAAAGAAATGCGAATACAAAAGGCGATTTTGATTGATGACGAAACGATTGATAAACAAATGGAACCGAATGATATTCCACGCGCGCGTCTATCTTATTCAGTCGACATCAAATTATTACATTAACGCGAATTATTATTATTCACGCAATACTTAATAGCAAACATCCGATTACAGCTGAACGGCAACGAAATGTTACGCTTTTGAATCGACCGCTTGATGGGCCACTTGGTTCAGTTGGATCTCGTTTACCAAAAAGACGTTGCCAACAAGGTAAAACAAGTTAGATTACAAGAAATTTGATATCGACGAAGATCAAGTTCCTTTAAAATCGCTTCTGGTGGATGCGCCAGGCGTTATTACAGCAATAAGTTTTCGAAGAATTGCACAATGTTCACTTTGCCATACGTTTTCTTTTCCAAATTTTGTAATTGTATCTCGTTTACCAAAAGACGTTGCCTACAAGGTAAAATAAGTTAGATTACAAGAAATTTGATATCGACGAAGAGGTGCGGATCAAGTTCTTAAAAAAGAATCGCTTCTGGTGGATGCGCTAGGCGTTATTACAGCAATAACTTTTCGAAGGTTTGCTAAGGTGAAATCTTCACGAACTGCACAATGTTCACTTTGCCATAGCCTTTCGTCATTTTTCTGATGAGGCAGTCTTCCATTCTTTTCGCGTTTTAAAGTTTACACGTTTTTGCGATTTTTTTCTTCTTGCTTCTCGCACACACACGCACCATTTTCGATAATGAATTACGTGACATTTCTTTGATGGTAAGTCAAGTATGAAACAATCTCTGATTTATAATATATATTATTTGTATAGATTGCAAAATAAAGAAATCGCAATTGGGGTGAGATAATTGATTGGATTGGCGAGAGAGATATAAAGAGAGTACGTGATAAAAATCTTGTATTAAACGCCAATAAAGTCGGAGATATATTAGATGACTGATGAAGGGAGGACACGGAGGAAGAGGAGGCGACAACGGATAAATGTTAAACGTTCATCATCAGCAAGTACCAAAGAGGCGATGGCACGCCGATTTATCAATTAGCAAACTTTTACTAACAATTAATGCGCGTCATCAACGGTGACGGAGATCGCTTTGGTTCGTAGTCTTGTTTATAAGAATAACGAATGGCGAGCTAACGACTCGACGCAGTGATCGTTTGCTAATTAATTGGCAACGAATCGCTCGTGTTTGAACGGCAGTTTTTCCCCGTCCTTTGTCTTCGTGGATTCGATAATTCTTTCGAAATCAATAATAATAATAATAGAGATAATTGGGATAAATGTGGGGCGGCGCCCACGCTTATTTCGCGAAAAAATCGAAGCGAATTAAAAATCGTGCGCTTCAATGTATTTCTGCAACGGCTATCATACAAGATACCATCCATCTATCATAATAGAACGTATGTGTTTCTATTCGTAGTGGAACGTGTAATAATTTTTAATTATCCACGCACGCATTCGATCGCGAACAATGAGAGAGAGAGGTTCGTTTATCCAGAAAAATGTGTTACGGATCCTGGGGCAATAAACGAAAGAACCAAAAAGAGCAACAAGTTCGAATAATGGCGGTCGTCGAGAGAATTTAACAACAAACGGACCGGAATCAAATCCCGACCGCCTTCGCGCTGATTATTATTACGACTTTCGCCTTTTATTTTCACTACTTTTTCCGTCCCATTTCCTCGTAAAACTGAAAACGACAAATTACATTACGGCGTTAACACGATTCGAGAGCGTTTCTTCAGAAATTTCACGTAGCAAAAGTCACATCGAACACACTTTTCACTCCACCTACGCCTTCACATTCGCGCCATCACCCGTTTGGCCACGATCCGTCCCCTTTTAATAATAATGTGACAGTTTTTCAATGGAACGAAAAACCGATCGACACGTATTTAAGAAGTTTATCGATAACTTTATTGCGTCCATCTTTTCGACAGGTTGGCGAGGATAGAAGAGGGGAAAAAGTTTAACATACAAAAGTCGACCACGGCAAAACTCGCAATTTCCTCCCTTTTTTCTTTTGCACTATTTTCCCTGCTTTCGACGCCTCCGCCGTCGACATTTACGGCTGCTAATTTCGGTTTAACTCTAAATTAGTTTAAGATCTCCACTCTTTTCCTACTCGATTAACGTTAAATGGTACATTGATGAATCGTTGCGAAAAGGAAAAAAATTATATAAAAGTTAGCAGTCGGAGCAAAAGTTAATCGCAAATGGATTTTTTGTTCGGGGGGGCGAGTTTAAGTTGGCGCTTTCGCAGAAAAATTATATTTTGATTCCCGGACGAATTGGAGACGAAGAATGGCAATTTTTCTGTTTAAAAATCAGCGCAAAACGGGTTTTTAAAGGTTGCCTTCGCGAGCGAAATCTAAGATATTTGTTTGCGAATAGTTTCGCAGAATTTGAAGATTGTCTATTTCTTCTGTTATAACACACACACACACACATCGACGAATGCATAATAAAGATGTGTTAACGTGCAAATTGAAAAATGTATCCCACGTGTCGCCGCTATTCGCCTATTTATTCCGGCGTTCGGGATGCAGTGCTCGTTATTTTATTTATCAAAAAAAAAAATAGAGACCGCACCTGGATATACGGTAACGTAAATACGTGGAATGAACAGAGAGAGAGAGAGAGAGAGAGAGAGAGAGAAGAGAGCCCGGTCGCCGGCGTTACATCATCAATTCATTAAAGTTAAACATCTTTGGGGATTGTGTATGAATAAAAAAGAAATGGAAACGTTATAACAATATCGCTCGCAGTGCATGCATACGTTCTCGTTCAAGTCAAATCTATTCCCGATATTCGTGTGGCAAGGAAATCCGTTTATTTAGGCGACGGACGACGATCCTCTGTCGATGACGACCCATCAACTCGAGTCCCAAAAGGAACTGCGATTCGGACACCTTTTTGTATAAGCAACCGGATTTATTATACGGTTTCGATGATTTATGGGAAAATGCCGTATAAAATGAAAGGTACCCCCAGGCAAAAACTATCGACGCGACGTTTTGCCAGGAACCGGCAAACGATTGCTCAATTTTCGCTTAATAAATTGCGAAATTACTCCCGCGAACTGGATTAAAACCAATCCGATTGCGAACTAAGTGGTGGATTAGTAAAAAGTGAAAATGTTCGCGATTAATACGAATTAAACGCGATACATGAATCCGTTACGTCCAATTGACGATTGATAACAATCCGCTCCGATGATTTCGATGACGATCTATCCCAGAAGACGTCAAAGAGGCGAAGAGGAAAACGAAAACGATTTTCCATCGCCCGGTGAGTGGGACGGAGAGCAAGAGAGTCGCGGAGGTGGAGGATCGCACGGCGAGAGTAACAGAACGAGAGGGGGACGTACGGAAGCGCGGGAGGAGGATCATCATCATCTGTTTGTCTCCTTTTCGCACGCTGCCACTCTCTTCTCTACCCTCCGCGACCCAATATATATATAAAACGTGATCGTCTACGTACCAACTCACGAGTAGATTGTACATACTTCTAGGTGACAAATCGACCATAGTCGAACGCAGAACCGGCCTAAAAAGAAACGAACATTTACTTTCCTAGAAGTTTCCTTCAAATCCCGATTTCGTACTCTCGCCGTACGAAGAATAATATCCCCGTAGTTTGCAGAACGCTCGCTCCACATTTTCGGTTTCGTTTCGGGGAAATTTGATTCAGTGAACGAACGCAGAAGGATGTTGTGCCAAAGATCCATCAGATTATCGCCGTCGACGATACGTCTCGGGAAGATCACGCTGTTGTTCGCATTTTTTTGCTTCGCCGAATGCGTCACAGGTAAGTCCTCTTCGGTTTCCTGTTGCAATTCCTTTGGTGGATGCGCCGCGACATTAACTGTACTAATTAATAATAATCACAAATTGCACGACTTCCTAATCCAAGCGTTTTACCTTAATATCACGTTATCATCGTCATCAGTTAATTGATCGCACAAACTTCCGGTTGCCATCATTTTCGTTACGGATGTAACCGGATATTAATCGACTGATGGAAACAATGGCAACGATAACAAAAAAACAATTAAACGACTTGTGTCTTAATCGATCGGCCGTTTTTAAATGCTACAAATAGTTAATTGGAAAAGTTTATCGTTTTCCCATTTAAAAGTTCGTAGACCTCCCCTAAAATAAATTCGAACGAAATTGTTACTTACGTCTCATTAATTTGAATAGCCGGCGAGGAGGCAGCGCGTTAATGATTCGAATCGCTACAAATTCCATTTTCTTCGGGTGCCAAAGCCCAAAACTCTTCTAAAACATAAAATTGATAGTAACTCGTTTTAGAGAACAAACATCTACCCGTCTGTATAATGGCGCAATATCAAAAGTGTGTATCATCGCCAGTAAGTTTGGGCGTTTGCCGCAACATACTTTATTATATTAAACTAGGCGATGGTACACAACATATAGAGAAAACAATAATAACAACGAAAAAGAAAAGAAAATGTTTACACTAACCGTAAAGCAAAGATGCATCATCGCCATGAGGGAGACGAGAGAGGATAAATAAATGGAAGTATAACAAGCGTTTGAAAGGATTTTTCAATTTTACCTCTCCTTTGTTTTTGTGTCTCGTAAGTTACTCTCTTCGGGAGATGCCATCGCAGGAACACTAAAAAGGTTTCGCTTTAAGGAAGAACAAAATAAGCACTTATTTACTCGAACGCAAATTCGTACCTCGAGCGATACGCGCGACGCTTTCGGTTTCGCGAAATATAAACATTTTGCATAATCACACGCGAACAAAATTGAAATGTATTAAAATTTACGGATAAATTGTCAACTGCACTTACGACGACAAACGTTTCCAAAATCGTTTCATTCTTTTGTTCTCGCTTTCGTTTACGTAATTAACTTCACACCTAATCGAACAAGTTAAGTTTAATGACGGACAACTTCAGGATAAGAATGTAGTTGGAAACGTTTGAAGCGGGATTTATTAATATTCAAATCTCAAACGCGAATGCATATTTTAATAGATCGCGCTCCTTTAAACGTCGCAAATGTTTAAAATAATGTTTTCCTATCAACGTCTACCATCGCACATAAGAACGGATGGCATAATTTGCATTCAACTTCCTCGCTACATCTGAATTGATATCCATTTCGCTAGAGATAACAATTTTAATAGGAACCAATTCTCGCATAACACGTTATCGAATTCGCGCAAACTGAAACAAGAACTCAATTGACCAAGACAAAAGAATGGAGAAGATAGATTAGTGGCGTAGTGGAGGAAGAAACGCGAATGAAAGTTTTGTTTTTGGCGTTGAATAATTCAAATCAAAAGCAATACACAATATTTTATAATTGGAACTTGAATAAAACATTAATTGAATTGAATACTATAAAAAAAATATTGAAATTTAATTTAGATGCGAAATTTAGGGCTTATTATGTGCAGGATGAACAGCAAAATAATATTTGCACATGAAACGCGTTTCGTATGCAAAGAGATAGCGGCGTACGCGCGAAAAATGTCCGCTTTTAATCAAATTTAAATAAAATAATTGAACGAATTGAATTTTAATGCTCGCCTCTTGTTTTTCCATTTATTTCTTGTTTTCGAGAGTATAAAAAAAATGGCGAGGTTCATCGTAATACGTAATAGTGAATGAATGGTCGAGTTCGGTCCACAAGAAGAATGGTAGTGAAACGGGTGTAATTGCAAAATACCTGTTCGCAGCCGTGAAAAGTTCGCTTGAATTGAAAATAAATTTCGCAATTCTCCCATTAATTAATAATAAACGCATTCCATTTGATTGTACATCAATTAATTTAAATTTTTAGGTGCGTGCATCCGGTACGGACACTCTTGTTGGGGCGGTAAGTAATTCAACGTAGGAAATAAACTTTAGAAAGAGGGCAATTCGCCGCAATCGCACACGAGGAACATTTTCATTAATAGCCGATAGTAATTTCGCAATTACCTTTGAAGCGATCGCCCGCTCAACATTTAGCCATTTATATATTTCAATAAAAAGGATCTTGATGAGAATTCAAGTACGTAACCGGGAGAAAAAAGATAAATTGCACATTCGATAATTTGCCTTTTCAAAAAGAAAAGAAAAAAATGGCAAAGGCCCTAATTTGCAAATTAACGCGCGTTTTGTTTTGTTAAAAAGGACTCGTGTGTCAAAGAGCAACAACGAAAAAAGAAAGCGACGAAAAAAATGGTTATAGAACAATAAAGAACTCGGCCTACGCGTCCCTTTTAACTTAGTTAGAAGTGCGGAAAATGTATGCAATTTTCTCTCTCTCTCTCTCCTCGATTTAGCACACGGAAAAAGGAACGGTGACGATAACAGGAGCGTTAACGCAGAGAGCATAGCCACGAGGGCGGTCAATGGCGAGTTAGTGAACGATAGCGACGAAGACAACATCAATAACGGTCTCTTGGTGTCCCGTATAATCGAACAATTGCCGCGATTCTATAAAGGACGACGCATCGACATGGACTTTAGCGACAGCGATCTCCCCAAGATGAAAACGTATATTAATTCATTGCATCGTCGTTCCCCGTTTCATGTTCTTCATTTCAGTCTGCAATTGGACGACGGCGATCTGCAAGAGTTGTCGTTACTATCGCCGCAAACTAACGCAAAATTAAGCGAGTTCGATCGACGCGAGAAGGCGCTCGATAAGTTACGGTTCCTCAATTATTTGGTAAGTTTCATTAAAGCAACCTCCCGATGCTTCGATAATTAGCGGTTCGTTTCGATTGCTCATCGAACGAATATTCGAGCGGGATTTTTGTCCTTTTCACTTGATCATATCGAATCGTTATTTATCCACGAGGCAATTGTAAATTTGGCGGAGGCGCCGCGTTGCGAATAATTATTCCTTCTTCTTTTGCAGAAAACCAATGCGGAAAAGTTGAATTGAAGATTCGTTATTACGGCAAATTCTCTTTTTCGTACACGTTTTTAAATCAATCTTCTTTCTCTCTCTCTCTCTCACTCCTCTCTCCCTCTCGATGACGTTTACCGTAACGGGGCCCAATTCCAATTAGCACTTGAACGAGGCTGGAATCTGCTAATCGCAATCGGTCCCTCTTTACGCGGATCATTTACGCAATCCACACTGACGCTGCCGATTGCTTAAATCGTCTGGAAAATATATATATATATACACTTATATACATACATATAATTAAAATTTTGTCCAATGAATATGTAAAAGAGCCCTTTTAATCTATGTAATTATTATTATTAATGAATAAAGACTGTGAAGGAACTCGTGCGCGTTTCCGTAGGTCGGTGATCGCAATCAATCGCGATCGATTTAATTAAGACGCACTCCTTTTTCTCTTCAAACTATTTTACGGTACGTTAATTAAAAAGAGATTCTAACAATATTAATCGTATCGACTTAATACTAAGGTATCACAATGTATCTCCTGCTCTTCGGTATGGCGAGGCATATGATGGCGCTCACTGCAAGAGGAAGAAGACGATTTAGTGGATGACGAAGACGATCTTTCGCGTTTAAGGCGACTTACATATCAACAGTGAGCCAAACGCGTATATTGGTATGACGCAATTCATATCGACTAATATACCAAAGAGGTAATTGCCAATTATCGCACCGATTCTACCCGAGGTCGCCGTCAGCGATAGCGCCAACGCTCTGAAAATGCGAAAATAACTTGTGTTTGGCGCATTAATCTTCGCCGATTATTCTTACCTGAGATGCGTTGGGAACAGATCGACGACGACGCAAAATAATACGGCCTCCGATATGCTGGTGAGCGATTCGAATAAGCAGCTTAATATTAACGTCTGATTCGCACTTTGCACCCAATTGAGGGCTAATGTCGATAATCCTGAGATTAATAGCGTGGACACTAAAAAGGAAAAGGTTATGAGTGTCGAAGGAAACTTCAATTTGTTCAATCGGTCATTGCGTCTCGTTTTATGTCTATAATATTTAGTCGATGGCCAACCGTATTCATTCTTGATTGAACTTGTGTTAACGCAATGACTTTTCGAACGATTCAAAGTGATTGCACAATTAACTTACCTAACAACGTTTTCTTGCCCAATTTCTCGATGAACACGCTCAAAAATACTGATGCCGGCATGCAACTGAATCCGATAATAAGCGTGTAGATGAAAACGTTATTGTTCAAATTGTTACTGCAATAATCTTTAAATATCTTATCCGCCTCGTATCTGGTGATTACGTCGGACACTTTGCAAATGCCCGCCTGTTCGTTCGGATGTAAAATTTCGTATTGTTCGAATCTTTCGAATAAATCTGGGAACCACATTATTAATGTAAAATAGCTAAAAACGATTTCATTACATTCAAACTATCTGTTCGGCAAAAATTACACATCGTAATAATAATCAATTTCGTATGAGCCAAATGAGAAATAAACTAATCAAATCGAAAGTTCGTTTACGGTTTTATGCTCTAGGTGTGTGTGTGTGTGTTTCTTTTTAAGTAGCAAATTTTAATACATACGTATTTCATTTTTAATTTAATTAGCAAATTTTTATGTGGATTATCCTGCAAATTGAGCAAAAAAGAAAAATCATGAGATCATTCACAAATCATGTACAAAACACGTTGTTTTACTTAAAATCTTATAGGCACTCGATTTGGCGAATTTTTAACGACGAATTACGAATTTTCAAATTAATAACGTCATCGCGAATATATTTATTCTAACGAGGAGGATGCCTTAATTTCGTTCCCTTATAATCCCTCAAACAAATACGCGACGCCCGCTTCTTTCAACGCGGGTCTACTAATTACAAACGATCCAGTTATACTAAATTAATGCAAATTAGTTGATTAATAATTCAACAAATTTCCCCTAAACGTAGATTATACACGGGCACCGCGAATGCCTTTGAATTAACGTCGTTTGTCCCGACTGGATAGTTAGATTACAATTAATCCACAAAAATGGTAGCGTTTAAATGCGCAACGGAGAGGCACGATCGCGAATACCGCTTTTCGACGCTCTTATCAACGTTAGAAATAATCGTAATCACCTCGAGATCAATCCGAAATCGATGAAACACGCCAAGAGCACGAATTTCAGGTAGGGCTGCGTGAAGAGATCTTTGAATTTCGCGCAAACGTATCCGCAGTTCTTCACGATCGTCATCTTGAACGATAGATCGTCCACTTGTATCGAATTACAATTGAAATCGCCGTCCTCTTGTAACGTGTGCACCTACAAATTGAGAACAATAATTGATTGACGCGTTCGACGAGGGAAGGCGGCGAAATTGCAAACGTTCGTTACCGGATAATTATCCATCGCTTGCCCCGTATTGATAACGTAAACTTTCTTGAATACGTCGATCGCTTTGCGAAACCGTTTCTTCGATATGTAATACTTGGGCGTTTCCGGCAAGAAGAACATGACGATGGCACCGGCGAGACTCGGCACTCCGCACACCAACAGGAAGATCTTCCACGAACTGAACGTCGTCTCGTCGTAATCGACCAGCCACGGATACTTGTAGTCTTGCGTTAAGACCAACCATGCCAAAGCTATGGGAAACAGACGATTAAAGAACTGTTGCGTGAAAACGAATCACGTACCGGGCAAAAAGACCGCTCCCAAATCCCAAAAGACCTCCAAGCGACAGAGGTAAGTGTCGCGGTGTTTCGTCGATAAGAATTCGCCCAAATAGGGGAAAATCACGCTGGTGGCTCCTATGATTCTACGCAATGGGCAAATGTGTTTTAAACGCTTGCGAATTGGTTCGCATCAAATGTTTACCCGAAACCGTTGAAGAACCTAAACACCAACAACCATTGGAAGGAGCCGGAGAAAGCCGAGAGGGTTGCCGCCACGAAATCGACTAACAGCGATAAGACGATCGTAATCCGGCGGCCACGCGTGTCGGCCAAGCTGCCCCAGATCGCGGAACCTACCACCATGCCTAAAAACAGGAAGAGACGATTTAATCGTTAAGACTAAAAGGCGCGTTTCACTTACCGATCAAGGGCATGGCGGATAATTGTCCCTTTTCGGCGGAGGACAACTGGAAATCGCATTCTGCCGATGGCAAAACGAACGATAACGTCGTGGTACTAATGCAACAGGTCGCGTACACGAAACCGCACACGCCCAATAATAATCGCTGGAATTTTCCATAACCTACGGTCGAGGTGGAAGAATGTAATTCGACGTTTTTCCTACTCGTAACGTAAACATTACTCATCGTCACATTCTTGAGGCCGCGTCCGATTGTTCGTTCGTGCGAGAACGAAAAATACTTAATTACTTCTTGTTTTTCTTTCGATATCGAAATTAGCCTTCCTCGCACATTCCACATCGCGATAAAGGGAAACCTTGCGCCAATTATTATTGCTTCGTGCGAGATACGAGGCGGACGAGATTTTTCAATAAATCTTTTATCGCCGTGAAAACGTCGATTAAGGATAAATAGACAAGTTCGAAAAGAAGAAATGAAATAATAACAATAAAGAGGAATAAATAATTGCTTGCAAACGTAATAATAATAATGAATTTATGTAAAACAATAAATTGATAAATCGAACGTTTTCTTTTAATTATATCTTGTTTGTTAATGAAAGATCAACAAGAACGAGTTATATCTGGCGCGAAGAGGAACATAAGCAAATAATGTGCACGTTATACGTTCGAAAGCGGCGATTCGATGAGTAAATAAAATCTAAATAACGGATTTTTAATTAACTAAGAGCTGATGGCGATGGAAAGGAAGAAGGAAGAACAAACGCGGCGGATGGATAATAACGATGATCGCGGTGGTGAAGAGTATGCGATGAGGGACGGTAACTTACCAGAATGATAAATGGCCGTCTCAAAGTCCGCCAATTCGACTTTCTCTATTATCTCTGCAAAAGAAAAAATATATGTAGATAATTGATACAATGAGAAAATGTTATTTCGTTTCGTTCCTAATCAATTCACAATTAAACAAATAAAATGATACATTTTTTAAATTACTTTAATATCGGATAACGTAATGACGTTATTTGGAATTGTTTTTTAACTTTACTTTATCGATTAATCAAAACAACTAAATCAACAAAGTCAAAGAACGTGACAATTTACATGTGAACTCGAGGAATACAATTATTTTCCTCTAGAATAATCAATCTTTGGATTAAAGGATGAGTTGCAGACTTTTGGCTCGATGATTTCGTTCAATTGGAATTTTTGTTTTAATGATTGGCCTAACATCTTCACATTCTGCAACAAGACAATTTTGGAAAGTCAAACTTTTTAGAATCAACAGAAATACAAATGAAAATTCCTTATGTTAAATCTTCATTTTTCCTACATAGGGCTATGAGACAAAGAAGCGAAGTGAAGGCAAACTTTACCAAAAGCTCAAGAAGATGTAATAGCGTATTGGTCAAAACTGGATTTCTTTTAATATGGACAACTAAATCACGATTTTATCGAATAATCATCAATCTTTAAGTTTTCCCCATTCAGTTTGCTTGTAATAAAGAATTTTAAATTAAAAAGCAAAATGAAACGAACCAATAGTCATATTATTTAGCTATAATTCGCACACGATTCCTTCTTCTTCACTTGTATTAACACGAACTACTAAAGAAAGTCATTGCAAAAATTCCATCATAACAATAATAAATATACGAAGACGACGATTTCATTATCTCCGCTCACATTTTTGTTTTGCACGATGCATCCAATGCAATGGAAAAAGAGCGAAATCGTCAATGATGATGATTACAAATTGATCAATGTCGTCCGAAGAGATTGGATAATGATAAAAATCGAGATTTGATGTGAAAAAATAATAATAATAATAAATGAGAGAGTTATTTATATTATTCGCAAATTTGTTCGCCAAAAAGGTCATCTAATCGTGGTAAATAGTTTACATGGTGAATGTTTATAAATATATCGTCCGAGGAAAAAAGTAATTTAATGAAATTGTTATCAATTAGAATATTTTTAGATGGAAATTAAACAAATCGCATTTTAATTAATTCCTTTTATCACTTACCCATTTTTCTTCTTATTCGTCGTCTCTTTTCTTTTCAACTCGGCACACACACGATTACTATCTCGCTTTGCTGTTTATATTTAAAAATTATTGTTAATATATAAATTGTAAAAATAAATTAAACGATTAATGAATAAATAATTCGTTTTACACGTTCCTTTACTTAAAATGCACGGACAAACGCAAGAGGAGACAAAACGTAGAGGATCTTTTGTCTTGTGAATACAATCCGGAAATTGACGTCTACTTTTGCAATTATTTCTGTTTCACAATTTCGTACGATTATTTATGCTTTGGTATATTATAACCAAGAGTTTGATCAGAAATTCTCCTCTCTACACGAATATTCGTAATGCCTATAACAATAAATATGCGTTATCAATAAAATTTTTATTTTCCTTCCAATCTTCTCCTTTTCACCACTAAGCCTCTTAGTGTGTAAACGTATTGCTATGGCCATTCTTATTGGATAGATTCGTTTAATCGTTCGGAATTTTACATTCGATTTTAAAGGAGGTCTTTCAATAATCCATACAAACACGCACATAATTGTTTGGCTAAACTGTTTGTTTGCTTTCCTCTTTTCTTTTCCATTAAATTAGAAACGTATTTACGTAGATCAACAACAACAACAGCAGCAGCAGCATGCATGCAATAGAAACATGCCTGTAATTGCATGCGATAAGAAATAAGACTTTTGATCTCGGCATCTCTCTAAAAGGGAATCTCGCAATTTGCAAGAACGCTTTCATCATTAATCAATGTTCGTTAAGAGAACCTCTACAATTGACCAAATCGTTTTAAGGAACGAAGCACGATCTCTGTTCGCAATTTAGGATTTCTCCATCATTAACGTAAAATTTATTGCAAGCATTTCAACAACCTGCGAAATTTCCATACTATCGAATGTTATCGTTGATCGCTGAACGCGACCATGTAACAAGTGATCCCGTTCTTCGGTTTCGGTTGCGTTTGCAAGAATAAATGCGGCGGCGTGCACGGGACGCTCGGTTGTGCGGTCACGTCGCCGCTTCGGCCGGTCGACGGCACCTTGCTCAGCCACGACATGTTCTGATCGGTCGACATTAACACCTCCTCGTAAACGTTCGCCGGCTAAAATGAAAGGAATTCGTAACGATTCGCGGCATTAACATTTCGTCGGTCACTCGCCAAGATGTCCCGCAGTTCTTGCAGATCGCCCCGCGGTGGATCGCTAACGAACGGCGGCGTGATCCGCTTCGTTTGCAACATTAGCAACAAGAACCACATGTACTCGTTGCGGATCTTTAGCACGTCCGTGTCGCCATCGACTTCGTGCAATTTTTGTATCCACAATCTTAACGACGGACGATCGGAGACCGGCATCAACGGCACCAGCGCTCTAGCAATTAAACTGTTATAGATGAAGTTCTCGTTTAACGCTTGTATCGGATTAGCCATTGTAATAAACTTTCAATTTGGTTATTGCAAAAAAATTTAACCGTCACTCGATTCAAATTGATTAATTGTCAATTCGATTTGCGACAAATTACTGCTGTTGCTCGAAAACAAACAAGCAAATCTGCCTTTTGGAAATGATGAGAAGTTTTATCTTCGCAGACGTTTATCGGCTAAATGGGTAATTAAGGGCGGCGTGATCTTCTTCGTTTTTAACATCAGCAACAAGAACCACGTGCAATCGTTCCGTATCTTTAAAACGTTTGTGTCTCCCTCGACTTGCTACAAGTTTTGCATCCATAATCTTAACGATCAGCGACCGAATTTTCTGATTGTGCCTAAAAATTTTAAGTGCTGTTCTATTGAAATTGTTGTGTGAAAGCAAAAGAAAATTGATGAATCTGTCGTTTGAAGATGAAGAAGTTTTCAATTAAATCAAAGCTCGTTATAGAAATTTAATTTTATCAAATGTATTTTTCAACGTGTTCCTTTGCATAAAAATTGTTCTGCTTTCGACGTTTATCAAGAATTTGCGGCGTGGAATATATATAGAAAAAAATAAGAGTGGAAAGAATGTGCGAAATGACAAAAAGAGCGAAACGATAAAATTTGCGAGAAATGATTTACCACCATTCGTTCGTCGTTCTAAAACGAAGGCGTTATTCCATTTATTCTAGTCGTTTTATCGCATCGTCGAAGGTAAGCGAAAAGTTTCAAACGCCCATTCGAAATCGTTCACGTTTATCGCTAAATCAAAAATAATTGATCGTTATTATTAGTTATGGGTCCGCATAAATATCTATTACCGTCGTTCGTCTTCCTATTGTATTTGGAACAATTGAAAGGCCACGTGCACCGTCAAAGGACGACGAACGACCATCCGGACCAAGAGATATTGG
Organism: Hololepta plana; assembly: GCA_963695495.1. Classification (NCBI taxonomy): domain Eukaryota; kingdom Metazoa; phylum Arthropoda; class Insecta; order Coleoptera; family Histeridae; genus Hololepta; species Hololepta plana. The sequence continues at coordinate 2,939,977 of OY968839.1, forward strand.
TAGACGTGTTCAACAGTCGTCCGAAAGAGCACGATTTCACGCCGGCACCTCCGAAACTCAAACCGTACAAGGACGTTTGCACGGAAGACGAAGCCGTTTGCGTGCTTCCCGTTCAATGTCCGGCCCACGTGGCCGGAAGACACGTTGGCACGCATCGGCAGTGCAGCGTTATCGGTGGACGACGCGGCATTTGTTGCGCGAGCGGTCAAAATCACACAGGTAAAACCGTACAGTCGACGAACGCCTCGCGTCAATTAACGTTCGCATCGTCCTCAGTTTACACCAGCAGGAAGTTGCGCGACCGCCATCGCACGCACATGGACGCCGCCGCGATGGGCATATTGGCGACGCGGTCGCGTATCGAGATGGCGGAGATGCAGATGCGCGAGAACGCCCTATTGAGTTCCGGCCGTTCGATCGTGTTGCCCTACGGATCGGCCAGTTACGGTCATTTCCGCAACATGCGCGTCTACGGCGAGAACGATCTCGTCGAGGTGATGAACGTGGCGAACAAGGCGCTCGAGATCGCGCTGGCGACGCGCGCCTTCAAGGACCGCCAGGGGTTGACCGTCGAGGAGATCGAATACGGCGAGTATCAGGACTTGAAACCGACGCCGCTGGGCTCGTTCTGTGCCACGTCGCCCACGTGCACGCACGCGGCACGTCGGTACCGACGACTGGACGGCACGTGCAATAACGGACGGCATCCCGGCTGGGGCGGACCGCTCACGCCGTACTCGCGATTGTTACCGCCGAGCTACCAGGACGGTAAGTGAACCGTCTCGTCTCCTCCCTTCTTCCTACGACAATTGACAATTAATCGTTGAGGCATTTGGAGTCCGAGAGTGTCGGAGTACGAGGGTCGTCCGTTACCGAGTCCGCGATCGATTAGCACGACGATGTTCCGGGACGTCGACCGGCCCAACTACGATTACACGCTGATGGTGATGCAGTTCGGTCAGTTCCTGTCGCACGACTTCACCCATTCGATCGACACCACCTTCGGTAACGCGCGTCCTATTCGCGTTTCGCCTCTTTTAATTTGCTTAAACGCCAACAGCCAACGGCAGCGCGATCTCGTGTTGCTCGGAGAACGGCGCGGCCGCCGTGCCCGAAGAGTACCGTCACTTCGCCTGCATGCCGATCGAAATCCCAAAAGACGATCCGTTCTATTCGCGCTTCAACCAACGGTGCATGAACTTTGTGCGGTCGGTGCTGGCGCCGAGATACGATTGCACGTTGGGCTACGCGCAACAGGTCACCACCCTGCCAACATTAATTAATTAATTAAACTCACCAATTAATTAATTAAACTCACCAATTCTTAACCGTATTTTATGGTTCCTCCTCCCTCTAGATGAACAAAATCACTCACTTCATCGACGGCTCCGTCGTCTACGGATCGAGCGAAGAGCAGAACGCGGAATTGCGCACCTTCAGCGGCGGCCGCTTGGAAGCGATGAACGATTTCGGCCGCGAACTCCTGCCGCTCTCCAAAGATCCGGACGCATGCCTAACGATGGAACAGGGATCGGCGTGTTTCACTTCAGGTAATCGCGCGCAAAAAATTGCAAGAAGAAGGTTACTCAATTCGTTTGGCAGGCGACACGCGAACGAATCAAATGATTTCGCTGGTCGTCCTGCACACCATCTTCATGCGCGAGCACAATCGCGTGGCAAAGGAACTCGAACGCTTGAACCCGGAGTGGAACGACGAGCGATTGTTTCACGAGGCGCGACGTATCGTCGTCGCCGAATTGCAGGCGATCACCTACAAGGAATTCTTGCCGGCCGTGTTGGGCGACTTCGCGATGGAGGAATTCGACCTGACGCTGGCGCGAGACGGCTACTCGTACGATTACGATCAGCGCATCGATCCGTCCGTGACGAACGAATTCGCCTCCGCCGCGTTCAGATTCGGCCACTCGACCGTCGACGGACTGCTCAAGTAAATCGCACGATTCGTCCGGTCGCGTTCTGTTCAAACGATCGTGTTGCAGGATATACGGACTGAAGCACGTCGAGGAGATGATTTCGATACCGGAGATTATGTTCCATCCCGGCCGTATGCGGAAAGCTCCGTTCTTGGATGAATTATTGAGCACGTTGGTAACCGAACCGATACAGGACGTCGACGATTCCATATCCGATGCGGTACGTGAATTAAATATAATCGCTTTCCTTTGAAGCTCCTCGAGTTTCCCATTTAATTCGCTGCTTAATTATGTAATGTTTGTCTAATCCCGTTCGTCGTCAGTTGACGAAGTACATGTTCAGAGCGGGGCAACCGTTCGGCGTCGATCTGGCTTCGTTGAACATACAAAGGGGCCGCGATCACGGATTGAGGCCGTACAACGATTACCGCGAACTGATCGGTCTGCCGCGGATGAAAACGTTCGAGGAGTTCGGCGACGACGTACGTACACGTATTCGAATGTTAATCGTAATTCAATCGAACGATTCTCTCGATTGCAGCTCGGCAAGAAGTTGAGCAAAGTCTATGCGAGCGCGGACGATATCGATTTGTGGGTCGGCGGTCTGTTGGAGACGAAAGTGGCCGGCAGCATCGTGGGACCGACGTTTCGCGACATAATAGCCGATCAGTTTGTTAGGTTCAAGAAAGGCGACAAGTATTTCTTCGATCACGATCCGAGCATCAATCCGGGCCATTTCGCTATCGGTACGGTCGATTGATTAATTAACAAATTTAAAACGGCGATAAATTGTTGCGGTTTTTTTTTTTGTTTGTAGATCAATTGAATGAAATAAGGAAAGTTTCAATGTCGCGAATCGTTTGCGACAACGCCGATCGTTTGTTATTGGCCAAAGTAGGTCTCAACGCGTTCAGGAAACCGGGAGTTCCTGGGTATGATTCTTTAAAGCGAAGCGCTAATTGTTGTTGATTAAAATCTCACGTTTTTTTTCCTTTTTTAATTGCAGAAACGAGTACGCCGATTGTGACGGCGACGAAATCCCACGTATCGATCTCAGATTTTGGCAAGAGTAGTTCGCCGTTTCCTCTTTTAATGTAACACTGTTGTGATTGTTTAATTATTGTTGTTAACTTTTATCTGTTATTGTCTAATTAAGTTCACTTAATTTTAAAATGCCCGAATTGGTAATATTAAACGATTTGTTTCAAGTATAAATTTGTTTTGAATTTTTAACCCGCAATTAGAAAAGGACCTAAATGGATGGCGTATTTAATTATGTAATGTTAAGGGTACAATTAAGTACTATTAAGAAAGTAATTTATTTCATTTTTTTTTTGTTAAATTACAAACTAAAATAAGAATTTAAACAATTATAACCCTTTTTTTATTTTTAGAATCGAACGAAGAAGAAAAAAACGTGTAAACTTTTCCTGATATCTGCAAACATTTCGAGTCAAATGATTTATGTTGTAAAAGTGGGACGATTAAAAAGAAGGAATTAAAAAGAAAAAGGAATCTTCATTGAATTAATCGCAGAAAATTAAAAGCATAAAATTATTCGGGTCTGTTTTCTTTCCTTAAGATTGATTCTCCGCACGTTTCTTTCTGTTAATCAAAATTAAAAAACTAAATCCGCAATAGTTTGCTACTGACATCCCCCTGTTTCTGTTTATCTTTTATAATTAATATAAATTTAGTAATTTGTTAGTAGCAAAAGAAGTAAACCAAGTAAGAAGAAACGGTAGGGTAAGAATTTTGGCAAAGTACAAAGGAAAAGTATTACAAAATTAGAAGGATAAAGTATGTTAGTTATAGTTAATAACTTCTTTTTTTTTCTCTAAATAATAATTGTTATGAGGAAAAAGAATATTCACACTGCGGCAATTTCATTCTGGGCACTCGATAATAGTTAGCTGTAATCCGCCCAAGTTCGGTCCACGGCGTGTGCAATATCGTCTCTTCCCATCGCTCATCTTTGTTATCGCTTTACTTCGCTTAAATAACATTCATGACAAATGTTTGTTGGACGCTTCATCATCGTCGTCGTCGTCCTCTCTCTTCCATTAATTAACGTATTCCATCCGATTCAATTATCATGAGCCCTTCCTTTTGTTGTTGGTCTAGTTTTATTGTACATATACGTTGATTCGTACAGAAGATGTTCTTCGATGTTGTTGCTGCTGTTGTTCTCGTTGTTGATTTTAATGTTGAATTAATTTTTTTGTAGTTTATTTAATGTGCTGCGTATACTGCAAATTTGACAATCTGGCAATCTTGATATCACTTTGCTAATTTTTTATTCGTTTTAAACATTCTTTTTTCGAGTAAATCGCTCCCGCGACTCGCTTAAATTTATCCACGTTTTCGCCGATTCAATATGGTTGTGAGAATTGGGCATTCGGTTGATAGAACGCCGAGCGATCGCCTTGATAAGTTGAATCCTGCGACAATAGACCGTCCATTTGCGATTGATACTCTGCCATGTACGGATCTTGGCTCAGTTCGGCCTGCGAGAGGCCCGGCTGAGATAAACTGAAGCCGGGCTGCGAGAGTCCAGGTTGCGATAGACCTGGTTGCGATATTCCTTGCGTCAACTGCAAGCTTTGGCTAAACGGTTGCGTTTGCTCCTGGCTCAGCCCCTTGCCGCCCTTCTGTCTAATCGGCTGCTTTCTATTTCTCGGATTCTGTGCCTGTCTAGCTTGCAGGGCTTGCTGATGCTGATTATAAAATCTGGGCGGTATGTGGGCCATATTCATAAACATACCGACTGGCACCGGTAGATTATTCATCGTGGCTTGAGCCCTCTCCGGCGAAATGTAACTTATCGGATCGTGCGTTCGACTGAACATATCTAATGGGACGGCGCCACGTGGATAATTGTACTGTCCGCCGTTAATCGAGGCGTTTGTTCTATCGTAAACCGAGCCCGGCACTAATGCCTCCCTAGCATCGAACATCGATGTGCTCATGAAATGAGAGCCGGGATTCTCGGAATTAATTAGCTTCTTCGGTTTAGCAAATTGTATCAAAGATTCCTTTAAATTAGTTAGTGGTCCCTCAACGAGTACCTTCTGTTCCTTATAGAACGTCAGCAAATGATTCCAAAGCGGTTGTTTAGAAAGTACTTTAGGATTACCGACTATTATTATGCCGTATTTGGCTCTAGTTAACGCAACGTTCAAACGACGTGGATCATTTAGGAATCCAATACCTTGGTGTTCATTGGATCTAACGCATGACATGATGATAATATCTTTTTCGCGTCCTTGAAAAGCGTCTACGCTCGCTATTTCAATTTCTTGATAAAGTTTACTATGCAACGCGCCTTGATATTGCATGTACTGCACAAGGTACGCGCGCTGGCCTTCGTACGGCGTTATCACGCCAATTTGCTCGGGTTTCACGCCCGATTTTAAGAATCGCGTGGCAATTTTCTCCACGTTAGCGGCCTCCGTACGATTTAAATAACTAGTACCTGAACCAGCAATCTCCTCTTGTCCTTGTGTAACGTGGAAAAACATCGGCCTGTCGACGATTGGCCATGGAAAGTCAATCTTGAGCAATTTCCTTTCGTCAGCACAAACGCCATTCTGTAGACTTCCCTCGTAGAAAAAGTTCGATGGAAAACGCGACAATTCTGGATGCATCCTATATTGCACCTCCAATCGGAACGGTCTTATTCCAAGTACGACGAGACGCTCGAACAAGCTCTGAGACAAACCAGCCCGAGCCGCCTTTTTACACATAACAACCGGTCCCAATTGGCAATGATCTCCGACTAATATTAATTGCTTGACGCCCAATACAACTGGTACCATGCACTCAGGTTCCGTAGCCTAAAAACATTCATTACTTTAGCCATCAAAAACTATTCTTTCGAGTCACTAAAACGGTTTACCTGCATGCTTTCATCGATTAGGATGGAGTGGAATTTCAAACGCACTAACCGTGGATCACCAGCCCCGACGCAGGTACAGCAAATGACATCGGCTGCTTCTAGCAATTCCTTCTCGGCGCTCTTCTTCAACATGCGGTAACGTTTCTCGTCGACCGAGCTCAGTTCGCCGGTCTCGTCTTTAAGTTGTTGCAACTTTTGCAATTCCGTGTTCGTATCCATTTTTCGGATCTGATTGTGTAAAGCCAGGAAACTGACGGGCGAATCGATTGCCTCTCGCGATTTGGCGCAAAGACGAACCACGCGCAAATTAGTTCTGTGAATCTTTTCGGTCAACTGATCGACGGCCGTGTTACTCGGAGCGCAAACCAAAACCGGACCACCGTTTTGTTTAACCAATTGATAGACGATCGTAGCCGAAGTTACCGTCTTTCCGGTACCCGGTGGACCTTGAATCAGGGATAACGGTCTCTGCAAGGCGTGCTTAACCGCATAAACTTGCGAACGGTTTAGATCTGGTAAGTTTGGCGCGGAAAAGTGTTTTGGTAAATGGCATCTAAAAAGCACTTCTTCGACTTCGTGTCCCAGAAGTCTGTGGTAAATGTATGGAGAAACAGATGTGTCGTCCACGGCAAATTTCTTCAGAGCTAGTTGCATTCTACAACAATACTTTTATTCGAATTTATATTGTTTTTTTATATAAATGAGTATACCTGTCAAAGCTGGTACTCTTCCAAATAAAATCCACCACAAATTTACTGCTGCATTCAATTGGAGCGCCTGAGCCATTCTTCAATTCTATGCCGATGTCTTCACCATAATTATCTGGTACTTTAATTACATGTCCGACTCCGGCCCATGGTTTATGCATCTCTCCAACGTATCTGAGACGAAGTTCATCGCCGTGCATAAGTTTCATGTCGCCATCGGTTTTCGCCAACGTGAAATAAGCTATGGTTTTCTTATTCAAACCAACATCCCAGCGAACTTCAATGTTTTCCTGCGTTTGTGATTCCTTCAAACGCTTATCATAATCAGCTTCTAGTTTAACAAGTGGTCCAAAAATATTCTGATATTGATATCCATCTTCATAGCGCAACAACACCTACAAAACGAAGTTAATTTCTATTTGTTCAAAATATTGTTACCTGATTTACTTGTTGAGGTTCTTCATCAACACCAGGCTTTTCTAGATCCTGAAATGTGGCATCGACATTCTCCTTCCATAATTCTTCAAGTTTGTTAATCTGTTGTGCCGATATTTGCCTTGCACGTAATTGTTCCTGTTCTGATGGTATTTTGACTAACCATGTCAAAAAACAACGATCGGATATTAGCGGTTTCCATTGTTCTTGTTCCCAATTCATGTCCTATAATTCAAAAAAATCAATGTTTTATTGAACATCTTTCAACAATTTAATGAAAATTTATGTTTACCTTTAAAGAATTTTGAGCAGCACAAGGTTGGCGACAAAGTAATACAACCACAGAATCAGCTTTGGCTGGTATAAATCCAAGAACAAACACATTCCTAACTCCACAACTGTAGCACTCCAATATTGTCTCTCCTAATGGTCCATCCTTATGTAGTGTCACTTCCTTATGTTTGGCTCTAACCTAAAAATTTAACAATCGATCACATTGCTTAACTATTGTCTAACAAAACGCCATACCAAATGGTTTATTATGTGACTTCCTGATGTGTTACCTCTGCCATTGCAAAACCATTTCTTACAGAGGTTACACATGATGACACAATTCGGTTCATGTATACCACAATATTTACATGCATAATCTGGTAACTCTTTGCTATTGAAATATTCCTCATCATCCTCCTCAAATTGCAATTCGCCCAGGGCCGCTGTGGCTGAGGCTAACTTCGAAATTGTGCTCTTGCTCGATATACCATTAACCTGCAAATAAATTCAACGATAGAATTAACTACGACCTTGAAAAGCACCACGATGATGCTACTCACTTGTACGCCAGATATTTGCGGTCCACCGTGTTCCAATTGCGATGCTTGCGTTTGTGACGGTATGGTAAAATCCGTGAATTCACAATCGGATCCTTGCGTATCGGCACCAATTAAATCAGCCTCTTCCGTATCTAAAAACGTGAGCGTTTGCGAACTGGGACCGTATGCGTCAACACTCATGTTTTATTATTGTTCGCTTGATAAATGTGTGTATATTAGAACTTTTATATCAAATTAAAATCTCTTGCACAATGACAACGAACTGTATGTACTTTGTACGTAAGCGCTGCGACACGATTTATTGGACGATATCTCTTGGATTAATTTAAATTCTCTTTCTGAATGCTTCGATATAAATTTTATTTGATATTCTGTCACCTAAGCTGAAACATCCACACCTGTGGCAACCGCCATATTCATTCCTTAATGTCATCATTTGTTTTGTCGTCACTCGATCTTCCTCGACATTTCCTGAAAGCGGGAGTTTCAAATTGCAATAAACATTCATATGCAGCAAAATATTTTATTTAGTTAATTGAACAATTGGCTCCATTTATTCCGTGCAAGCATAACTAGTTAATATACCAAAAATTCGCATTTTTGGATGAATCTTTGTTTTGTGTTCAACCTCCCTTATTTAAATTTTTAATTGCAAGAAACTCATTTTGGAACTCAGATAGTCGCTTCTCGTGTTGGACCTATTTCGATTCCCTTTTGTGCGACGATTACATCTTTTTCGTGAACGCGACACTCGAGCAGACGAAATATTTTAGAAAATAGAAAGAGCCACCGGAAAAAAACCTCGTGTATTAGACACGACGCGCCATCTATGATATTGCGCTCGAATTATTGATTACATTTAAACAATTTTGCGTATTCCAAATCGAAACAAATTTCTTTATTAAGAAATGGACAACGTACAATTCTAAAAGATTACAATGAAAAAAAAAGTCAATAAACACTTTCTTTACAAAATATTAATAAAACCACGAGCTTTATAACAAGAACATACAAATCTCAAAAAAGATTTTCTTTACACTTAATCATATATAGATATATGAATTTCTTATTTAAAAAAAAATATTGCACAACACCCTGAGGTCTTGGAGCAATTCCTTTCTTTTTTCTCTATTCTAAAATGTTATTTTCTTATTGTAAATTACTCAAGTCATTAATAATGACGGAACCATTTATTAGTGATATTAAACGGTAATAAAATGCAGGTATATTTGGTTTCTTTCATTCTCATTTCTACCTTCGTCTTGGGATCTATAAATTTGAACTAAGAATAAAATTCGTCAACTTTAAAACGTGGAATGTAGTTAACCCAGGGTTGAACATTATTTTAAATATTGATTAAACAAAAAAGTGGCACAGCCTTCGATATGAAATTGAATTATAACAATTAATCATAAGACGATAAGAAGTGCTATTTTATCAGCCGAACAAAATGATATGTGTACTGCATTAACAATTACCTAACTTATTTACATCATCTACATTCGTATATGCATATAAAAATTAATAATTAGTCAATTAATTAATAATAAAGAGGAAGACGTTTCATCAGTCTTACATTTTTGTTTCACTACTTCTCCTTTTCTTTAGGCGGGCAGTTGTCGAAATATCGACAATAATATATACAAATAGGTACTTGCGGGAAGGCACTTTGAAACACGTTAAGGCACATCGTTCGTCCTCCATTTACCACGATCGTCATTTTGTTTTAATCAATCGTTTGCAGAATTTAATTAGAAATGGCACATTGCAGCAGTTGGGACGGACTCAATCGAACCGCACGTAGGAATTACTAAACCAATGCCGATTGATTGTTGGCCTCTTTGTTGCGTTGACGTTCCCATCGATTGACCGCGTTCAACGGATAACAGATAATGGCCGAGAGGAGTATGAGGCTACCGGACAAGTAAAAGGACGCATCGTAACTCGCCGTCGCCTCCATGAAAGCGCCGGCCATCGGCGTACCCAAAACCGCGGCGACGCCTTGGAAGAGCAACAGCAGACCGAAGGCGTTCGTTAGCTTCTCCAAACCGAGCAAATCGACCACCAGTATCGATCTCAGCGACGCAAAACAAGCTGCAAAAAAGTCGATATAAATAAGTACAAATCGTTGCGCACAATAAAAAAGTGATCGCTTACATATGCTCAAACCGAAGACGATCGCATACGCATATTGATACGCCTCCGTCAGCCAAATGCCGCTCACGATCGTCGCGAGGCCGCTGATCGAAATCGCAATGTTATTGATGAGCAACGTGTCCATCCCCGGCAACGAGCTCAATATGCCGCACAAGACCCTGCCGACGGTGTTCGCGATGCCGACGGTCGAGACGAGGAAGACGGCCGTCGACGTTTCGATGCCGCTTCGCTCGGCCCGATCCCGCAAGAACATGAACGGCACGTAGAAGCCCATCATCGTGAGGAAACCGCTGATGGCCAAGATGAGGAACGACGGCGACTTCAACAGGCTCACGTCCAACATGGTGGCCAACGTTCTCCGTACCGCTTCCGGGCACAATTTGCACTCGTTCTCCTTCTCCTCCTCGATATCGTTCGCTGTGGCCAGATGCGTGATCGACAGGTGATAGGCGACCGACGACTTCGACTGGTACTGCGGCAATCGCAACAGACTGCCGCTGAAGAAGATGTCGTCTCTGTACAGCGGCCTGTTAACGTCGCCGCGACTCCGCGACTGGCTACTCTCCGACGTCGTTCGCAAACGTCGATTCGTCAACGTGTTGCGTCGATTCGCGAGGATAATCGGCGCGGCCTTATCCGGTTTCTTCAGCAACGGGCCGTGCGGTCTGTCCTCTTCCGGTATGTACGGCACGCTCAAACGTTTTTCGTGGCTGACGATGTTGATCTTTTGCTGATGCTGCGGTATGCTGATCGTGTGGTAGACGTCCGCCACCGTCGGATACTCGGAATTGTTGTTGAACGAGGCCTGCGAGCCGGCCTTCATGAAGTCGAGCGCCTTCTCCATCTTGAGCCGCGTCGCCTGCGGCAGTTTCTGTATGTCCATCACCAGTTCGGGTTTCTCCTTTTCCAAGTCTTTCAGCTTCGTCGGTTTGACGGGCCTGTCGTGATCGACGAGAAAAAAAGTTAGAAAACTTTCCACTGTAGATAATTTTTTTGTTTAACGTAAAACTGAAAGTAGTCGAACGACGTCGAAAATTCGAGGTCAAGTTCAGCTCGTGATTCGGGACATTTGTATGCAAATTGAATGGTTGCGAAAAACGAATGCGAACGTTATTAGAATTAGCGAGAACTTTGCATAATTCTCTTCCCATCGTTCCACTGAGTCGTTAAGCAAACACGAACGAATTACCTGAACAGTAGACCGAATATTACGCAAGTGAAAGTAATCGCGGCTTGGACCAAGATCGCGTTCTTCCATCCGTAGGCGCGGATTATTTTGTCGAAGAGCGGCGCGAAGACGAAACAACCGATGCCCGAGCCGCAGACGCCGATGCCCGTTGCCAAAGCTCGCCATCTCTCGAAGTAGAAACCGACCGTGATCACGGACGGCACGTAAATCAAACCGAAGCCGATACCTGAAATAAATGGAAGAGATACGTTAGCGTTTTGGACGAATGTACCGGTTTCTGCGTTACAGATTATCGATTGCTATTGTTGCGAAAAGAATGGAAGAAATGAGGTAAAAGCAGCTCTGCAAGGTGATCTGGATTTTATTCCCAAGGCCCAGAAATTATTGAGGACGAATCGCTAATTTTCGTGGCAACGAAACTTTTTAGGTCACTTGCAATTTACTCTTGCTCGCAACAAACAAAAAAAAAACAATTAACGGATTAAATTCAATCGACAAGGTTTGCGAGTACCGAGAAACTTCTTGCGAATCAATTTGATTAATTGACGAAGAAATAATCGTCTTCCTACTTAATAACAGAAAGCTTCCAGTCGTGCAGCGGTAATAATTTTCTCGTTAAACGATTAATTAATTAATTGTTCGCAACGATTCGATGACCGGACCGACTTTTAACTAATCCAATTGTCTTTAATATGATGATTGATCAGCTAATGCGTGTGATTTACACGCAATTTATTGCAACATTTGTTTACAAAATCGCATCAATTTGAACTGCAGAATGTACCTGCTGAACTTGACAATAATAGTAGTAAGCGGCAGCCACGCGGTTTTGCAATAACAAAGCGACACGTTACAATAAATAATCCAACAGGTGGAATGCGGCGCGAATGAAACGGAGAATTGAAAATGCGACTTAATCAATTCAATGATCTCGATTCCATTCCGTTTAGATTTCTCGCTCAATTTCTTTTTCGATTCGAACGGACGAGCGCTTTTAAAGATTCTGCCGCTTGTTTTTTGCGCAAATGTTCGCTTTCTAAACGAATTCCCATTCACCTTTCAGCGTTTTCGCATAAATCAGTGGGAATAGTGCAATTTCATTATTTGTTTACGTTACGAATTCAAATTAGCGACACGTTTAACATGTAACAACAACAACAACAACAACCGCAACGGAAGCGCAAAGTTGATATAAACTTACCGCCCAAGACGCCGTACGTTAGCCACATGTACTGAATCGACATCGAGAAATAGGAGAGAATGAAGGAGATGCCGCCGATGACGGCGCCGACGACGGCGACCAAACGGAACCCGTAGCGATTGGCCAGCGCGCTAACGAACGGGCCGGCCATCAAGTAGAAGCCGGCCATCAGCGAGGCGACCGTGCTCGCCTGCGAATTGGTCGCGTTCAGGTCGCGCTGCACGTCGTTCAGGAACATGCCGAAGGAGAATATGATGCCGTCGACGATCATGTTGCACATGAACGAGGCGAAGACGACGACCCAGCCCCAGCCGCCGTCCGGCGGCACCACGATCTCGGCCGTCGTCTCGTCGATCACCGCCTTCACGTCGATCGCGTTCGACGGCTTGTTTAGAACGGTCGCGCTCTCCGGCGTCAACGATTGAGTCGTACCGTTCGTCGTCGGTTCTTCGACGGTGGTGGTATCGTTGTTCGTCGGCGATTCGGTCGGCACCGGCGCGTACTTCTCCGAATTGTCCGATGTCGTTCCGTTCGATGGCGACATCCTGCCGAAGAAAATTGCAGTTTCGTGTTAGCGGTCGTTGTGAAGAGCGAGGATTCGATCGGATCGATTTAACAGACCGCGAATCCGGTGACAGTTACGTAATCGAATAATTTGCGGAATGGATCGATGGATGAATTAATATTGGCCGCTCATTACGCTATCGTTATTATTGTTTGAAATAAACGAAGCTGATGTAATGCGGATTTGTCGGTGGCAAAAAAAAAGACGAAATTGGCAGAGACGAAAGGAATTAGCAAGTCTAAATCGTGTCTATTTGCATAATTTGCGACTTTAATTATTAATCAAACGAAATTGAAATACCATCGTATGCGAGATGTCCTTGCCTCTTTCTTTTTCTTTTTTTTTTTGCTCGTTCGGCCTCTAACTTTATTTGTTAATGTCGTTACGATTGATCGAAACCACCGAAAAGCCATCGAATTGTCCACGAAGAATGTTACTGTTCAACTTCTTTCGTTTATGGTTTGTACGTTTGAACTTTAAAGCGATATCTTCCGACAATCGAATAATTTAACAGGAACGTAAAACTTTTGGCCTTTGGGTGGTCCCCCAATTGTAAATGTGTTGAGGGTGAATGGCAGAGACGGTGGTGTCACGTACGCACGTTTAATATAGGGAAAGAATAACGCAAAAGTTTGTCAATTGTCGACAAAATATAAGAAGAATAAGGTAGAATTGCCTTTTTCGTCTTTAGGGCTTGCATAACAATAAATTTCGCAATCGTCAAGTACTTCGAACCTATTGAATTTTTTTTAAGCAATAAGCTAATCAATTGCTTTGATTGCAAACATAAGTTATCAATGTAAAAAAGTACGTACGATAAACTTTCTTATGTAACTTATTTAAAAACGTATTGCTCAATCGTTTACCAAAATAATAAGCTTATCTTGGGATTTTTATTACGCTTAAAGGGACCAAGAAAGAAGTACGCTTAAGCTGCAGAAATGAAACTTTTTGCGTGCAAAATATAGTTGCGCAAAGGGAAGCAATTATTTGTTTACCTTCTTTTTTTTTCATTCAAACTGACGTAGCTTATTTGTATTGATAAGGCTTTTTTATGGCCTGCTTTCCTTCTGTTTTTTTAAATTTGAGGATTCAAATATTGGAATTGGACACGGTTTAATTGAAAGACTTCAATGCTTGTGATTGGGAAATAGCTTTTACGATTAAAAAAAAAACGGTTTTTTGTCAGCCAGCAAAATTATACAGGAAAGAAATGAAGGAATGCGTCAATAATTCATTCATTCCACTTTTCAAATAAAGAAAGTTAAACATTATGCTAATTAGAATCTTGCATTTTAATTAACAGTGCATACGTTTCATAAAATGTATAAATATTAATTAATAAGTCTATGCGGAGTGTTAAAGCGCGTTCAAAGCGCACCTTTAAAATATAATTCCAAATTGTGAATTGAATTCGAATTGAAATCGATCGACGACTCGAACAAGTCGATGTCAACAAATTATTTCACGTGGACGACGACGATTGCAGCTTCGGTAAAAAGCACGCGTACTTACTTGCTGGTGGGAAAACTCTTCTTGCGAAAACAAACGAAATAATGTTCTTATCAGGATCACAAGAATTTAAAATCGAATTCCGCACAAATTTTTATAATTGCCAAGTCTCAAATCAAACAAACGAAAACAGTCAACAACACTCCTCTCCTTCTTCTTCAACTTAATCGGGCTAACGCTACTGATTAAAAACAATATTTAATTTGTACAAATAGAGACAACGTGTTTAATTTACGTTAACGTTAAGAATTGCTCATTATCACCGAACGGCAATTCTCGTCGAACTAAAGTTCCGCGCGGTCGTCCGTTGGTTTTTACATTTCACTCCGTGAAAGAGAGTGAAATACGATGAAAAAGGAAAAAGGACAAACACAACTTACTTATACGAACGCACATTTTCAGTACACGTTTAATATACACGTATACATACAGAGAAAGATCATAATATCCCCTACTACCACGGGGAACGAACGCTTTTAGCTGACTTATTATAAACACCACGTTTGTATCTATTTTTCATAACAACAAATATCGTTTATTATTAAACGCACTTCGTACACAAACGAAGAACTAGAGAATGGTAGCGAAGCAGGGGAATCTCGCTGGCTACTTAACGCTACTTGACTTAGGTTCACGTGTAATCTCTCGTACAAGTTTAACTGAAACGACCCTCCACATGGCACAAGTGTCGACCACGCACCAAGAATACTAATGCTTGGCGCTAAAACATTCACTATTCCATTCGCGTTACGTTTCGACGATATTCGCAAATTTAAACCATAACACTAAAACTACGGAATAAAGTTGCCGATTGGTAGTCAAAGTTGATCGAGCGCAACTTTTAGTCCTTCAAATGTGTTTGTTGTATTTCGAATCGAACGGATAACGCGGTTAATCCATTCGCACTTCGTCGATCCCGGAGAGATAATGATAAGCGATCGCTGATTAACCGTAAACGTAATTTAATGATCGTAAATAATAATCGGCGAAGACTTTCGTGAACTTATTGCGCGACCTTTTTTGCGTCGTTATCTTAAAATTCGTAACAATAACAAGCCATTTATTTTTATGGAAAAGTTTCTCTTTGATTTAACAAACGAGAGGAGCGAAGAAAGCGAGAGAAAGATCGATTGAGGCGAATGGTCTATGTATTGCTCAAGTTTGGTAACGATTAAGTAACATCTAACGAAAAGAAAAAAGAAAGAAATTAAAGCCAAACTGGAATAATTCGCGACCATTTGTAACCAATTAATTGCGAAACGATTGGGAAGGTTTTTCAATGAGTCTCGATGCAGTTTAAACGCAAATTTGAGCGTTAATAATTGAATCAAGAACCTTGACTTTCGTTAAGAGACAACAAAATTGGCAACTATATTGTTAAGATAAAAAGTTTGCGTCACGTACATATACGTGGGCAATTATGAAATTGTTAAGCGACAATTTCAACTTCCTATTTTATCTTTGTTGTTTCTAAAAGAACCCATTTCGAATAAAGTGGACCAAATTTCGGCTCGTTTCTTCTTTGCAAGTACCGCAAAATGTTTGCATCGTGAAGGATACGGAAACGAAGAATAAGCGCAAACATGTTAAACAAACTCTTCGTTCAAAGTGCGATCTTCAGCGATTCTTAATGTATTCCATTGATAATTCGAAAGTATTCGAATGACTTTTGCAAGGCCATCGATATCTTCAACAAAAAATAATCGAATCCGAGAAAAAAAACGTACTTGTCCACATTCTTGGACAAGATTAAATTCCCCACGTACACACTGACAAACGATCGAAAATTAATTATCCAATTTAATTTGTGATTTATCTAATCTGATCATCGTTGCTGGAATTCGATTTTCGTTAATTGTCGATTAAATTATATTTTTTCTTATGATAATAACATAACCGAAAGAGCGAAATAAAACTTGAGGTAAATTCCACTCTAACATAATCACCAGAGGGTACAAGAAAAACGTAGCAATTTCTTTCGCAAATGTAATAATAAATCATATTGCATCAAAAAATTGCAATGAAATAAGCGAGGGTATTAATTAATTCGTCTATTATCAACACGTACTTTATTATTATTAATATTATCCTTCACGCTATCTAATTAACAAAAAATAATAATTTCAACAACCAGCAAATAACAAAGAGGTGTTTGTAATTGCGATTCGGTGGCAAACGAAAATTAATTTAAAAAAGTTTAATCCAAGCGCAAAGCGCAAAAAAAAATTGCCAATCAATAATAACTGATAAATGCCAATTTAAAATAGAAATTGATCGTTATCCAATTTATTTTCAATTCTAATTATTGCAATTTAATTTTAATCTTTAATTTGTTACTAACGCAATTTCATTATCATTAGCGTTACTCTAAGATGATTTATATTTTTTTGCGACGATAATACTTAAAGGTTGCACAAAACGAAAATAAATAATAATGAAATAGGAAGATATGCAAAAAATCCGTTGATCTCTTAACACCGAGAGATGATACGTTATTACCGTTAACAAATTGAAAAGAATATTTATTTATTTGCCATTCTTATCATATCAGTTCGATTATGTAAATTTAGACAGTGTACGCCCCTCGCACCATTTATATATGTATAAATAATTAAAAGAGGAATGTAAATATTTCTTTTTTTTAAGTGCATTCTGGCTACATGTAGGATCGAGTAAAAGTCCAAAATTTTCCATTCACTTTTATCCTTCTTTAAGCGTTGCCTCTTTCTTTTTATTAATAACATACACACATTATAATAAACGAAAATGGGCACAAATAAGAGAAATAAAAATAAGATGCCACATGTTAGCAATATATTACAAAGATGTACCCCCAAAGTAATTTTGTCTTTTCAATCCGTACAGATAAGCGTCGTAGATTGTTCGTTTAAGAAAGAGAGATTTATTTTTACAAATCGCCTCCAGTCACCGCACTGAAGAGCCTTTATCCGAGCGATTCCGAATGGAATGCGACAACGGTTTTGGGTTAAATTTGGAAACGGATTAATTTAACGCACAAAGATCTGCCTGAAATGCGTTTCAGTTTGTTCTGCCGAAAATAGGATCCCATTTGAATCGGTCGTGATTCTTCTGCGCGTTGCATCTCCCATAAACGATTGCAATTATTGCGTCGCAAAAGTTGATTGCACAAGAAATTGATAAACAACAACAAGGACAATAAATGCATAGCAGATTCGTGCACTATTAAAGGGCTATTTGTTAAATTAACAATCGATTAAAAAGTTTAAATGTGAGATAATATCGGATTCTTCGCGCTAATTAATGAGCTTTGTTGAAATTGCGAAATTATTCTAATCCGAAGTCGTTGTATATGCATAACTAATGCCGAAAGAATCACCTGATGAATTATAATTGATAGAAATGAATTATTTAAAAGCGATTAAGAAAAATAATAAAAAGCGAACATTTTCCATACTCGTTATCCCTGACATTGTATTTAATTTAATAAATATTCTTGTGCGTTTCTACGTGTTATACGCGAGTTAATGTATGACAAACGATAGCTTGGCTAATAAATAAGATATGCGATTATTGCTAGACGTCGAAGAGAGAAAAGAAAATATGTTTTAAACGCCGCAATTAAAGGTATTTAACGTTCACGTGTGCGGCGTGCTGTTAATTAGTAGAATTTCTTTTTTGGAAGTTTCGGTACTTTTACAAATTAATCGCTTACAATTTAGTTATTGCGCGCGATGGAAAACGATAATCTAACGAAAAATTCCTCTCAAATCATTTGACACCGTTTAAACGTTATTTTTAATTCGAAGTCATCGACAAATTGCGTAAAGCAAATACGAATTATTGCCACCGATGGAGATTGATGTAAACTTTAAATAAACACCAGATAGATTGCGATTCCCTCTTTCAGAACTGAAAAAAAAGCGTAATTCACAAATATTGATACATTTCATTCCTGAAGAAAGCTCCATCGACGGATAGTTTGCTCGTTGATAATGATGACGATAAAATGCGGTGGAGAGAGGTGCAACAACCTCGTCCATCTAAATTATAGGTCAACCGTTTTATAAATACATAGTGTATACGAATGTTAACGCGTCGAATAGAAAAGAGAAAAGAAATCTTTGCGGTTTTGCAACTATTGCTCTTCGTCCAAATTGCCACACTTCATTAGCCCATTATATCATACCAAAAATGACTCATCCCTGGGGACCTAATATCGAAAAGAAAAGAAAAAAACTTATTGGAAATTTACCTCTTGTACGGTACGTTTGCTTACGTGGCGGTATTCCCATTATGATTACCGCCAATTTGTTAATTTCCACGTGATTTCGTCTTCTCCAAGAGAAACTGGTTTCGTTTTCGGACGAGAAAGAAGGAAAAATTAAAGGCGAATCTGGAACGAATTATTCGTGCACCATATGGTCGAATGCCAATGAGCAAGAATAATTTTTATAGCGATGCGATAAACTTTATTTAAATTTTATTTTATCAAACATATCCGCTCTTTTTTCTTCGTCTTTCACTTTTTCAAACGGAAGCGGAAACGGCCGCTCGCTTGCGGTTATAAATTATTCAAAATAATAGCGGATATTTGTAGCAAATAACAAGAAACGTTTCGAACCTTTACTTGCCAATTCATTCGAGATCCAAGGCAAAATGTTTTCGCATCAATTGAAGAATCAAACAGTTAAGGAAACTATAGGATGTTATTAATTATGCGACATAATTAATTCAAATATTTAGTCTACCCATTCGATTAAATCGCAAATCGTTTCGCGAATCAATTGACGGTTAAATAACACAATCGTTTCGTATTCGATTAATTATTCTTTGTCCTTTCGTCAATTCGTCTACTCGCATTATATTGTCAAAGAACGCACGAAGACGAAATGCAAACCTATTGTTACATCAGTTTTCTGATCAATGTGCAATTTGCGTTTAGCAGTATAACGTTCATTAAAAAAAGACACTTTTTTATTAGTGTAAGCGAAATAACTAAACAGACAAAGAGATTAATCCAATTAATTCGCTTCTATATGAGCAATTGATAATAGCCGGAGGACATTGAACGTCAGTCGAAACACGCAACATAATTGTATTCGGTCGAATAAGCAAAATGATTTATACCTTCATGAAGTAGCTGTTTAACGACGGGACAGTCTTAACAAGATCGCTCCAGATGTCCAGGGCATTGTTTGTTGTCTTTGGCGCGGTAAATCAATTGAAAGCAACAATTTATTGTGCACACACATTATGATAAGAGTAATTAATACGAAGTAAATAAAAAGTGCGTTGCATTGATCTTTGATCGTTAACCATCGTCATTATTGTTGTTGTTGAACAATTAGATTGTGTTATTTATTATTTGGGTTATCAGTCGAAACGGGATTTATAAATGGCCTTCGTGTTTACGACGAACCGATTCCGATAATTTAGTAATTACTGGTTGAATGGAAGAATCTTCCGGACCGATTGTCCTCGAATGACAAAACTAATGAAGAAAGGAACCAAACAAAGGATAAAGAAAAGTCTTTATCGGATGCATGACGATCGTGTCCAAGGATCTTCATTATCGCATCCGCACTTATTAAATTTATCACTACCAAAAGCAGCAAACAAAAACAGTTTCGTGATTTATTCAGTATCTTGTCTCTTGTACGTTTTGTGCGACAAAATGACGAGAGGAAAATGTTTCCATTTCCCAGAAGGTACTAAGAAAAATCGATGCAATATTCAAGAGATGCGTCGTACATTCTAAATGGACGTTTCTCCTTTTCCTCTGGTTTCATAGTCCATGAATATTCTAAACGTGTCTGCACGTAAATAAAACGCTCCTATCTTGCTTTATGTGAAGAAGTAAAAAAGTCCCTTCCGTTGAATGAAGGGGATTGTACAACTCCACTTGTTACCTTAGAACACAGGTAAGCACGCGAAGTTTAATGCGAAAATCAGTGGGAATGGCCTTAAGAGGAATTTTGTCAAGGCCGTTAAGTAACCTGTTTCCAATACGTATGGTGTATAACATCCCTTCATATGGATAAAGTGCCATTACGAATGGTACCTGTCTGTTATTATTAAAACCATTAAAAACATATAGTCGCGAAACTTATTCTTGAAAGGATTTTTATTTTTGCGTTATGCGTTTTATTTGCACGTTGATAATTTTATAGTTTGGCAATGAAATTGGATTTAGTTAGAATTTTGTAAATTGCAACAAAACCACCGCAGCATTTTGGCCGGATTTATGAAATTTGCGAAACGTTCCAATTACTTTTTTGCATTTACGTTTCCTCTACCTTGTATTCACTTTTTTGTATATCAATTAATTAGTTAATTACATGTTGTAAGCAAATAAAACTCCCTATTTATGCCTTAATCAAAATTAACGGAAATTGTAATTAATTTTTAATGTATCAAAACTTTTTTTTTTTTGAAGTTTCTATAACGAATAATTTTGTAATATTTTTATGGTGTCCACGACCTTCCTCATTGACTTGTTTCGTGCAGGGATTAACGTAATTTCCAATTGCCTGTTATTGTTATTACTATTATTAAAATGTTACGAATGATTATTTGTTTCTTCAAGATGACGCTAAATTATGGCAAAATTGCATCAGTTTCTAGAAACTGAACGAATTCGTCAATCGACATTGAAGGGATAATTAAGATTCCTTCAGGTTTTTACAATTCCTTTTCGATTTTTACCCATTCCTTTGCTCTCTTTGCAATTTATTTATGGTTCGGAAAATGAATATTTTGCAATATTCTCGCGCAAAATGTGTTTAATTAAACGATTACCATAATTACACATTTGTATTATTATCATTAATCTAGATCCTTTTAGTTTCTTTGTCATTAATAATCGACAACTTGCCCTCTAGCTATTTACTTAGATTTGAAATGAATATTGAAAAAAGACATTCAAAGAATGAGATAAATCAGCAATCGAAACATATAATTAGCAAGCGATATCGCAATAAATTAATGACTGTTTACGATCATTATTAATTCAACGGCACCTTATTATCAATAACATCCTGCACTTACAGATTTAATTCTGTGCCTCCGAGTAAATCCTCATGCAAGAAAGCTTATCGACATACAATCAATTTTCATTATATAATATCCAAAAATAAAAAGGTTTGCATATGTATGAATAACAATCATTTAATTAATTCGCATCTATATTTAATCGAAACAAAAATAATAAACTACTGTCCAATGTATTTTTGTATATGTCTGATGAAATCTCTTAAAGTGTTGCACTACATTATTTATTTTGGTTTTTTCTTGTGAGTGCGAAACTTACGTAAAAATATATATGGGCGGCCAAACTATTTCGGCTCCACTTTAGAAACGTATAAATTTGCATTTGTCGCTGGCAACCTTCTGTTCTACTTCCACTAATATTATTAATAAGAATGAAAATAATGTTAAAAAAGAAACGAAAAAGTGTAATGCATTCGAAATTATATCGTTAACATTGAATTAGAATTTCAATGACAAGAGCGGCAAACGAATTTTGTAATTTCGCCAACAATCGAGTCGTTGCATATTTGTTTGATACGAATTTAAAACTTTTTAACGCGAACGCACTGTTGAACTGCATCGGTTTCCGTTATGCAAATCATAAACATTCCACTCATGGATCACAAGAAGATTCTACACGTTTTCTTGAACTTGGCATTGTTAAATTATTCTTGTTACATCACAATTAAATATTCCAAAGTTTCTCTTTATTTATTATTGTTACTGTCAATAACCTCCGGCGCCAGCATCTTCATGCGGTGGGATTATAAAACCATTCAGTTCCGCAATTGAAATATATAATTTTTTTATTCAAATATAAACAACATACAATATATTATCATTAATATTTTAAATAGCACAGAAAATGTTTTTTCCTCAAATTTTTATCCATCTTAACATATACATGTCTCCATCATTTACTTCTTCAAAAGAAAAATGTAAGATTATACAATTAACATAAAAAAGCTTCACGTTAATTAAACATAAACATCCCATTTATATCTGTAGCGGCGCTATCATTTTATTTTATTGTAATATCAAAATTTATTGTGATTAATAATTCTTTGGAATGTTTCGTTAATTAGATGTGTGACAAAGAAAATAAAGAAAGAAATAAACGAAAAAGAAAAAGAACGGAATATATCGTACTATAATAATGCCATATGTTGTGTATTATGTATTACATAAGTTCTTGTAAACTTTGTAAGGACTTTCTAAACAGTTCCTGCTGCGATTTCGCATGTTTAATCTCCAATTCCGCGAGTTCGATTAGGCTCTTTCTAAACGCGTGCAGTCTTCTCGTCTTGAAATCGAGCAGTTCCTCTTTGGCTTGTGCCGAAATCGATTCGAATTGTTCGCAAGCTTCCGATTGAGCCTTTTCCGCCTGTAAAATATCATTATGTAACCGTTATCGTTGATTCGTTTCGATTATCATAACGTGCAAAACATTAGGCAAGCGATTTACTTAAATGTACATTAAGCGGTTCTACGTTAACGTTACCTCTTGCACCTCGGGAGCCTGTTAGCGTAAACGATAATAAAGAAATGTACGGGATTATTTGCAGATTGTGCATTCAAAAAGAAAAAGAAACAATGACTTATTTAATAATTAAGACTAATTACCGCGTGAATGTCCTTATTCTTATGTCTGGCCTTCTCCAGCGCTCTATTAGCGGCTTCGTAATTGGCCAAACACCGTAATCTTCTAACTAATAACGCTTTCGCCGCCTGGCTATCACGCATGTAATATCTCAAAGTGTCCGCTAACTTTAGATCTTCGTCGCTCGCCACTCTACTTTCAATTTTCTACAAATAACATAATCAATGGATACACCGTTGTTTAAATAAATGGTTCTCACTTACTCTTGCTCTTTCAAAAGTGTCGGATACTTTCGATAAAAACTTATCTAATGGACCTGGATCTATATTAGCTAATTGCATTATTGTGGCCGATATTTTTATATAACTATCTGCTACTTCTGAAAAAAGATAGGATCGTTAATATAAATTTCACCATATACTTATGTTAATTACCCTTATGTTTTTCGGTCATCTTGTCCGTACGGGTGGTAGCTTCTTTTAGATGACCGTGATACTCGGTTAAACTGTTCATTTGTTGCTCAAAGAAATCATTCACGTCACGTACGGTAGCATTTAAATAATATTGGTCGGTCGTGTTACCGAAAGACTTAACTAATCCACCTAATTGCTGTAAACGACCTCGCGGCCTGGCGCACAGATCTTGATCAAATTCCAAAAACACATGCAGATGATGATCCTCTCTAAACACAGAATGACTAGCTAAGCGTGTTAAGAACACTTCATGCATGGCAACGGTTTTCTTAAATGTTGCTAGGTATTCCCTGCAAAGAAAACATTTGTTAAATTAAAATGATCTAGGGTGATAGCTTTTATCATACGCTTCTAGTTCCTGTTTCATCTTATTGAACTCTTCTTTAGTCATGGTACCTTCACCTTCACCAAGGCGCTGTAACTTCTCTCTGGAAGCATCAAAATTTGGTCTAGGAGGTGGTGGTGGTATCTTAATAGGAGAGATACAATTATTGTTTGAATTCATTCTTAAAGTATACTTGCTTACGATATACCCAGCATATGCTGGATTTTCTTCATATCTATCATGTAACCAAATAAATTCTTCATGTTGTCTAACTACAAGGAATTCAGGTTTCTGAAACACTTTCAGGGAAGTCCGTGTATGGACCGTAAATTTCACTTTGTCCTTTTCGCTTAACGCATCGGATATGTCTACGACCAGCGAGTTTTCTGTTAAAGGTACGTTACTTCCTTCGTTCGGAGAATTGCGATCATCCTTGAAATAATAATTTAGTTATATTTCTTTCTATAAAATATGTGTAATTACAACAAGAGGTTATCGGCGTATCAACGCCCCTTTTGCTTAATCATCAACACATTAGAGGCTTCTGATATAAAGCATCACATTGAAAGTACTCACCATTTTTATACCATGAAATCCTATTGAACAACTAAAAAGCTAAACGTCTTATTTGAAGCTACATAAACTGGACCGATTCTAATTTGAGGATAAACTATTCTTGTTAAACAACCAAACAACATAAATGGCGAAAACGGCAAGTGTTCAAAAAATTTTTGACATAAAACAAATATGATGTGACGTGTGTCATGAATTCAAGAACGCAATTAGATTAAAATCCCTACGATGAGGCATGCTGGTTGTATAAATGACCAAAGAAACTATTAATTTCTGAAATTTCATATTTAAAACTGCTACATTGTCTTTAAATTAGTAATTAAACATATGCTATATAACAATTTCTCTTGGAGTTTATTCCAGCTGACCGACGAGCAACTTTGTATGCCAGGAATGTAATTCCTGAGCACTTCCTCTTCAGCAATCTTATTCCCATGCTCTTTGAGGAACACTCCTAAATATGCTTGAGCTAATTCAAAGTTCTTGTTACTTTTCAACATACATTCAATACATTTCAAAAACTGCAACATCACCTCTATCGTACCACCGCCTTCGGGAGCTAACGATTTTATCTCAAAGTCTATCATGGATGGTCCCAATTGTTTTAAAATTGTTATAACTGTATTAAAATCGTTCGTTTCTCGCGTTTTATCTAACGCCTTTCCAAACGGAGTCAAATTACTGGTCATTTGCGATACCAACAATCTACTGTTCTGCGCGGCTTCTTGTTCCTTTTCTAAATCAAACGTTAAATTCAACGCTGGGATCGTTGGCAAGAAGAAAGGAGCAGTCTTTGGCGCTTTCGGCGGTGCTTTCGGTTTATTCCTTTGCTTTATGATATCGAGATTCAACAAGTTTTGCCATCTCGATGTGGACAATCCGGAAAGTGTCACTAATTCGGCGCTGATCTGTTCTGGCGATTTAAATTCGACTTCTTGTTTTATATAAACGGCCTCTTCGTCCGCCTCTGTCATATGAGCATCTATTTCGTCTGGCAAAGCCAACAGTGGTGGTTCCTCTTCGGGCGTTAACGCCTTTAAAGTAACGTGCGAATAAATCGTTTTATTACTCCATAGAAATATCCCCAAACAATCCACGTGTGCAGTGGCGACACATTCTCCTGTAGGCGACATGTTAAGCGATATGCAGGCAGCATCCGTTCGAAATTGATCGATTAATTGACCGGTGGGTATGTCCCATGTTTTTATAGAACAATCCATCGACGATGTGATTAACCATCGCGAGTCCGGACTAAATGTTGCGTCGGTGATTTGTGCGAAATGTCCATTAAACCTCCTCACGATGTCTTTCACATCTACATCGATTATTAACACGGTGAAATCCTCTAAAGCAACGGCCAACATGGAGCTTTCTTGATGTGCTCTGAAGAAATTAACCGCATCCGGAGCATCTAGCGTTTTAAATTCTTTGTGGCCTATAAAATAGTTATGCATCAAACGATTTCCATAAGCCGGTATTTCACGCGCTTACCTTGACACTTGAACGGCCAAAATTTTATTTTGCCGTCGTTCCCGCCGGATATCACAATCTTGTTAAGTCCATCGATTGATAGGCCTCTAACAGGAGCCGAGTGTGCAACCGGATCGCCGTACGTATCGCGCGACAGACCGGACTGCATGTTAAACCTTCAAGTTTCTCTATTAAACATTTATTCTCAAACTATATGAATTCATTTGCAAACCTATTTACATGTCCACTGCTGTAACCAACAACAACAAAGTTACCACAGTGTGAAAGGCTTAAAGCTGTTGCATAAATTTCAACGTCCAAGGAACGATTCTTCTTGTGCAAACTTTCTGGTAACAGTTTCAGCTCACCCATTTTTACTTTATCATAAGACCAAGTTGTAACAATTGGAATGCCTACAAAAACAAACTGCGTGAATGCCAGTCTAATTCAAGCAATTATTATTACCTAAATGTATGGCAGCAATATTGTCCCATTCTTTCTCTCTCGTGACTTCCGAGGTAAATTGTATAATTGGCGGCATCTTTAACGGATCTTCTGCTCTACCACGTTTTTTGCTAATTTTCCTATTATATGATGCCTTTCCCATGTTTTTGTTGAATTGCTCTGTTTGTGTATTGAATATTCTAAGGGTTGAATCACCGGCTGCACTTAGGATATTATGTCCATTTGTTCCATGAAATCTTATGAAATTTGGTGGTGCCGAATGACCTGCAAATCTTGACTTTTAGATTTTATTATTTCAAGAATATGATTTAATAAAGAACCTTCTCTGATGCGCAACAACCTGGCTGCTCCATCTGTTTTATCAAAAATCCAAAGTTTTAATGTATTGTCAGGTGAAGATGTTAACATTAAAGGTTCATCTTGTAGGCAAACCATTCCAGTAACAGCATCGTCATGTGCACTTATCAATTGTGAAGCTACTCTTCTCTCTTCCAAGTTCCAAAATACTATGTTACCATTAACACTACCAGTTGCCATGATGGGATGATCATCAGTTCTGAAGCTGATTGATGTGATAAATCCCCAATCTTGCATAAATTCCATGATTGTCTCATCATATTTTAAGTTATGCAAAATAACTCTTCCTGAAGCTAATCCAATGGCCACCACATCAATTGCAGGTGCTTGTACTGTGCAAGTCACTTCTGATTTCCATCCTTGAAATGTATAAATCATTTTCATACTATGTATGTTCCATAATTGCAATTTTCCTTGTTCACTTCCCAGTAGTATTTTATTAATATAAGTATGAGGATGCATTAATGTAGTAATTTGGAAATCCTTATTGCTAAATGTTAATTCACAGTATAATGTTTCTGTTTTTATATCCCATATCTTGATGGTACTATTCTCATCAACTGATATCAAGTGTTCACCAAATGGTATCATAGTATGAATTTCATTCCTATGTCCTCTATATGTATGCTTCAGTTCAGTGCCTCTTCTCCAAGCATATATTATATTTTCACACGCTGTATATACATGATAAGTATCAACGGTAATTGCTGTGATGTTCGACGGATGTAAACCGCTAACACTTAACAATCCAAAATGTGATATACCATAAGTATGAAATGATTTTCCAGTGCAAGTTACAATCAAATTTTCTTTTCTACTCTTGATGTATCTTACTTGTAACGGGATATGATTTGTAACGTAACCCAAACCTCTGCTTGGCACAAATATTTTGCTACTTGCTGGCATGTTTTCCTTCTATCGACTTTAAAAATCTTACAACTTTATATTTTTCATGTGTTTACTTCGCATTTAAATTATATCAAGTAACCTAAAAATACACACATGGAAATGTTGTTTTATTCGAGCATTACATAGGCAACCAACATGAAGAGCTTTTATAATTTAAATTTCATACGTTATTCATAAAATCGAATCACTGTTATCACATGATAAGGTACCGATAATTAAAGATTTCGTGCAATTTTTGTATACTTTGAGGCGGTACTCAAATTAGAGTATCTCACTTGTGTCATCTGTTGATGCAACGATAAGATCAAGCTAACGCCAACTTTTGATAGGTGTTTACGTCAAAGAGTTATCTTTGAATGAAATAGAAACTGGAAATATTGAAAGATTTAAAGAAATTGTACGTAAGTCGTGGTATTAATTGAAAATTTGGTGAATCTTAGTAGAAATATCATAATTGAAGTTTAAGGTAAGTTTAGCAATGTTATTCTAAAGGCATAAACTCCATATCGAATAAATAGGGCTGTGCACTTGTTATGTTGCTATTGAATTTTGTAAATCAGTTTTATCTATTGCAATGCATTTGGGGTACATATTAATGTGAAATTACTTGGATTATATGTTTCCATAGTCTCGTGAATCATACACTTCATAGATTATTTAGAGGACTTTTTTTTTCTCACGTAGAAGGAAACCGGTTATTTTACCGTACTATACATGAGACACATTCATCTTACCGTGAAGATTTGATGCGTGCACGGTGTTATACATAGAACGAATGTGTAATTAATAAGAGACCTCATTAATTTTCACTTCAATATTTCAGTAAAGAAAAATGGCTGTAAACGTTTATTCCACGAATGTGACGACCGAAAATCTGTCGCGTTTCGATATGTTGGCTTGGGTCAATGATTGCCTTCAGGCGCAATTTGGTAAAATCGAAGAGATGTGCACTGGAGCTGGATAC
This sequence comes from Hololepta plana, assembly GCA_963695495.1. Classification (NCBI taxonomy): domain Eukaryota; kingdom Metazoa; phylum Arthropoda; class Insecta; order Coleoptera; family Histeridae; genus Hololepta; species Hololepta plana. The sequence goes on from OY968839.1 coordinate 2,968,555, forward strand.
TGTCAATTCATGGATATGCTGTTTCCAACTTCTGTACCATTAAAGAAGATTAAATTCATCACCAACTTGGAACATGAGTACATACAAAACTTTAAATTGCTTCAGGCAGCTTTCAAAAAACTCAATGTAGATAAGGTACAGTAGTTACAAAGCAAGACCGATTCAAGAAACTAAATCGTATTTTACCCATGATAAAATTTAGGTCATACCAGTAGACAAATTAATCAAGGGCAGATTTCAAGATAACTTTGAATTCTTGCAATGGTTTAAAAGATTCTTTGATGCAAATTATGATGGGAGACAGTATGATGCTTTAGAAGCAAGAGGTGGTTTACACTTAGGTTCAAAAGCAACTAGGAATAACAATGGTATTGCACCAAGGCAAAACATCAGGCCATTGGATACAACAAGAGGTAACATACAAGGTATGTTTCAAAAGCACATTTAACTAATTTTTCATTTACAGTTGTGACTAACAACAGATATAGACCAGCTAATTCTCAGGTTAGCAATAAAGGTGATAATGGCAAAGTGGATGAAATACAAACGCAATTAGAAGAACTTAAGGTAAGTGCAGATTGTTTATTGAAATTGTGAATAATTTAAAATTGATATTAATTTTAGGTAGCCTATGAAAGTATGGAAAAGGAACGCGACTTTTATTTTGGCAAATTGAGGGATATCGAAATTATATGCCAAGAAAATGGTGACAATGAACCAATGATTCAGAAAATTTTAGATGTTTTGTATGCCGTAGAGGTAATAACGCTATATGTCTTGTATATAACTTATAAAATTTCTTTTAATTTTATAGGAGGGATTTGTGCCACCAAATGAAGCTGAGGAAACTCCTGATGCAGACGAATATTGAAGACAATTTCATGATTACCCACGCAAAACAAAAATTATTCATGAGCATTGGTTTCTTTTTACCAGTATCTATTAAATTAAAATTGTTCATGAATTAAATTTTATTTTATATGGAAATAAATTCCACAAGACGATTTTAAAAGTTCTCCGTAATAACTCGATCTATATTCTTTTAACTTGAAAATGAATTGATTTGAATGGATTAAGTGAAACAATTGTTACTAATAATATTAATATTTATTGTTAAATAGATTTAAGACAGAATTTTTATTTTAAATGAATGTTATCTTTTTATTACTTTTGATCCATATTTAAATGATTGTTACAATTGTTTCGTTTAATTGTTGGGAATATTTTGCAATTTCTAAAGAGACTATTTGCTAATATAGAAAAGATTTTAATTTTGCATTCTGCAAATTTGTTTCTATTTTAAGAACGATGCATTTCTATTTTGTAATTCCATGTTGCGCAGGTAAAGATTAATTACTGAAACCGATGCGAACGCTCGGTTTGTATTAAGTACAGAGATTTTAATTATTTTTATATATTGTATCTGTTTAATTAAGGCATTTAAACTAAAACTATTTTGGTTATTAATTATTGAAAGCAAAAAAGATTTTAATGAGTGATTAATACGATCACACAGTTTGAAAGTGTAAATATAATTTTGCATGAAATAAAGGCAAGCTAATTGAATTACCTTTTTCGTTTTTTTATCAATTGACACTGATCCCATTACATTTCAATTTGCAACGAAGAATGGTCGCATTAAAGTGAAACAAAATTGAATTCTCGAAAAGAAAAAGCGTCAAATTGTACCCCTGGTGGGACTCGAACCCACAGTCCCCGGCTTAGGAGGCCGATGCCTTATCCATTAGGCCACAGGGGCTGATGTTGGTACAGTTACTTCCAAAGCAAATAAATTATACAGTCATATGAACAACCTTGACACATTGATTGACAGATCTTCTGACAAATGCCACAATAATAAACGCCACGATGACACCATAATGTAATTGGAACGTGGTAACTTGTCGATTCTTGCCATCGATTTCCGCTGCAGGCCGACGAGTATGTAGAAGAAGTAGCGATCGTAAGAGATGTCAAGACCGAAAGAAGTCCGAAGTCCGCAGAACGTGGATCTGAACGCGCCATCGACGGCTGCCGGCCGTGGAACGTTTCCAACAGTTAGCGAATTCTCGAAGAGTAACTATTCGAGATTGAACGAATTCGAGGCGTTCGTAATAATACCACCCGACGGCGGTATCGGATGGTTAATCGTCGTCGCATCGTTCCTCTGTCAATTCCTGACCGACGGTTCGATGTACACGTTTGGTATATTCATCAAGGAGATCACCTTCTCGTTGCAATGCCCGGAAGCTCACGTGACGCTGAGCAGCTCGATACAGAACAGTTGCTATAACATTAGCGGTATTTCGATGCAAATCACTTTGTCGCCTCACGATCCGTTAACGTTACCTCGTCTTTTAGGTCCCATCGTTTGTGCTTTAACGAATCGCTTCGGATTCCGATGCGTTTGCATGATCGGTTTGATACTCACTTCGTTATCGTACATCATAGCGTCGTTCGTCGAGTCCGTGTACTTGTTCATCCTGTGCCACGGCCTAATCGGCGGCGTCGGTTTCGGCATGGTTTACCTGCCCTCGCTGATCATAGTCGGATTCTATTTCGAAAAGTGGCGTGCCCTAGCGACATCGATCATCGTCTCCGGCTCGGCCTTCGGCACGGTCGTCTTCCCGCCGGTTTTCACCATCCTATTGCAGGGGTACACGTGGCGGGACAAGTTTCGCATCATCAGCGGATTGGCCCTGTGCTTGCTCGTGTGCGCCGCCACTTATCGTCCGATCAAACCGACGAAGGTGATGCGACAAAAGCTGTCCGACGGCGTCGTCCGCTTGGGCCTGGAAGCGGTCGCGTCGGCGATGACGTCGCCGTTGGCCGTCAATCGAGTCTTCAGCAAGAATCATAACGTGATGTATCCGACGGCCGCCGACGTCGTGAACATCGTCGGCGACGTGTCGATCATGTCGAGTTACGATCCGAGTCCGGCGAGCAGCGAGATCATGATCACGCCGACGGTCTCGCAACTGGAACAGCCGGGCAGCGACCGTTTGGAGATGATACGCGAAGAGACGCAGCCGATCAACAAGTGTCAATTGTGCTGCTTAAAGTTGCGACACACGTACAATCCGTGCCAATGTAGTCGCGCGCGATACTCGCCGCCGTTTCGGCCGATGTACAGAGACGATGTGCTGTTCACCGCTTCGGCGGCCGCGGCGTCGTACTACTCGTACAAGAACCAAGGCGTAAACCGTTCGGCAATCGTATTCGACTTGTCTATGTAACGATCTAGTTTTCTATTGTAGAGGAGATCGGCGATGGACTACAACATGTCCGTGACCAGGGTGATGACCCAACGTGATTGCGCCGAAGATTACATACCGTGCGTGTGTTGTCCGATCGCGGTGAAGCGAACGCTGGCGACGATGTTCGACTGCTCGATCGTTTGCTCCCCGTCGTTTCTCGTGCTCGCGTTCAGCGCGTTCATGTCGACGTTGGGCATCTTCATACCGTACTTGTACATCGTCGACGCGTCGATACACGAGGGCCACAAGAAACCGAGCGTCGCCATCACGCTGATGACCGTGTTGGGCATATCAAATGCCGTCGGCCGTTTGGCGTGCGGCGTACTCAGCTTCGTGCCGCGCGTGAAACCGTTGGAGTTTAGCGCGGTCGCGCTGTCGTTGGCCGGCCTGACGACCGCGTTCTTCACGATCAGTTACGAGGAATGTTGGCTATTCAGTTACGTCGTACTGTACGGCTTAGGATTGGGTGAGATTATCGGATGCGGTTGACGTTTCGTCGAGAATCGTTAACGTTGAATTTGTAGCGGTGACGTCCGTCACGCGGCCGTTGATCATCGTCGAGCTGGTCGGTTTGGAGAAGTTGTCGAACGCGTTCGGCTTGCAATCGCTGTTCCAAGGGGTCGCCTGTTTGGTCGGGATACCGATAGCCAGTGCGCTGCTGGACGTGACCGGAAGCTATCGGATAACGTTCCATTTTGCCGGCGGCGCCATCCTGATCGCCGGGATCCTGTTGGGCGTGATTAGACCCGTTAACAACAAGGAGAAGTCGAGGAATAATTGAGAGCGATTCTTTCTCGTTCGCGGCAAAGGAGCGGTTCGAACGAGCGAGGGTTGGAAATGATCGCGCAGATTTCCAGCCATCCACTAACATTTATTCAATTTTACAATTACAAATTAACTATAATTGACAAACATATTACAGTAATTAATTTGCTTAATTAAACTAGTTTGCTTTTCTTTTAAATTGTTTTAGACATCGTTAAATCTCGTATATTGAATTGTTCTGTTTGGTTTCTCATTAATTGTTTACTCTTACGTTATTAATATACATGAAAAACAAATAATAATGAGCAAAACAGGAATGAAACTGACGAAATTACTTCCTTATGTTGTAGTCGGCCTTCCTGTAGGATCGTAGCTGTAAACGAAAGAGCGGAAACGAAATTAACGAGACCTTTCTTCGCGCACGACTCTCTACGTACCCATTGTCTTAAGAAAGGCGACAGATGGTACAACTGTTCGCGTAGTTCGTCGTCCGAAAACGCCGACGACGGCCTCCTGTTGTGATTGCTGCCCGCATTGTTGTTGTTATTGCTCCTCTCGCCGGTGAACACGTATTGCGGATTCTCCTCTTGCGCGACGACGTTCTGCATTAATTCCTCCTCGTCGTTGTTGTTGTTGTCGTTCGCACCGGTCAATTCGTCGTCGTTGTTCCTCTTGCCCATGCCGCCGTAGCATGCGTGCCCGAAACTGGCGCAACCCCCTTGAAAAACAGCAAATCGTTCTTAGAACAAAAAAGAGGGATGCGAATGAAAAATTTTAATTAACGATCTTTATCTTAACAATCTACGACGCGGCAAATGAGTGGAGGAGCGGGCGGCAATTATGATGGATTACGAAATCAATTTCGAGCGATTTGCGAATTAATTGCGCTCGTCTCCGTTATCTTCGGTTGCGGCCTCACATTTTAAATTGAAGTCGATCCCCGAAGAACGCTCGACTCTTCTCCAAACTAATTTCCTACAATTGCGAGAGATAAATCTCTTTTTGTTTGCGATTGGAAGCTAACTCGTTGCAATAAATGTTACTTGGTCCGCTTCTTGTTGAGGAAGGGGCGAATTTGTTGCGTTATTATTGCAAATTTGATAATACATTAGTTTTGTAATAGATGGTGGTGTATTATTATACAATATAAATTATAATTTCATTCAGAACAGCAATAATAATTGCGGAATATGTTATTTACCATTATTCCTCGCTCCTGCGCCCCAATATTAAGCCAGCGGCAACTGTTAATCAGTACGAACGCCAGGAGGTCGTCGCAATTGAACTTCTTGTTAAGTAATAACAACTATACGGGAAATGATTTCGGTTATATGTTTCGCGCGAAGAAAAGAAATAAATTATGGTTACTAATACACGACCGTTAATCACGGAATTTGCATGCCGTTTCCTACGGCGGGCGGAGGAGAAAGGAAGAGGACGAAAAGTTTGTAAAAGACCCCGAAAAGCGCCGAATGAAATGTTAATGAGCGGTCGCCGAATTAAATGTGGAAGTTTGAACCTTTTCGGGCGGGGGAACGACGACTTTTGAAAGCTTCTTGCCACGAACCAAAGCGCTGAAGACGCGATTTCTTGTCTTTTTTTTTGTGACAGCTTTCGCGAAACATTCTGCACGAAGAAAGTTTCGCGCGCCACCAACAAAGTGAGTTAATTGCATTTCACCGTAAAACGGGCACTAATTGCGTTTTATTAATAATCGCAATTTGCGTTATTTAAAGTTTTATCGCCCATATTTAATGCGAAATTATTAACAAAAAAACACACACACACAACTTGCATTCATAAATAACGAATTTTCCTTTATGCAATGCGTACGTTTGTTGGTGTGTGTGCGAAAGGGATGATTATTTTGATGATGGCGATGGCGATCATCCCTATGTGTGTCTATTTGTTATAATAAATTCAGCACATTAATTCCTGTAACAGTTAAAAGCAAGTTAATGAAATTTCGTATGCAAATTTCGCATAATTCTCTCTCCATCTGTCCCAACATCGCCGTCTCTCGCACACACACACGCCCACGCTTTGTTTCTCCCGTCGACCTTTTGCATCGAACATAAGGGAATTTTGCGAAATAGAAATAGCGCTCGACTCTCGCGCGATACGTAACAATAATTGCCAACTCCGTCCTTTCTTTTTCATTTTTGCCATCGTTTTTTCGACGGTCCACTTTTTCGCAACATTCGTATTACTTCTCTCGCTGTTACGGAGAGTTGGGCGAGGATTAAATAAACCGCGGGATTTTAATTGATTAGATTTAAAATTTCATTGCATTATAAAACTTTATTAGGTTAAAAAAAAAAAATTTGCAAAAAAGCGTTTCGCACACTTTTTTCGCCCGACAGGGATAATAATCAATGTGCATCATTCGATGTGCGAATGCGTTCATCGATTCGCGAATTTAACGATGCGGGAGTGCATCCAACGAGCAGAAAGCGTTCTCTTCGGCTGCGATTCTCTCAAACCGCTCGCACGTTTCGCTTTTTCGCGACGAACATCCGATTTCTTCCTGCTGGAGGAGGAGGGCAAAAGGAACGGAAACCGAACGATTTCGCTCTTACGCTCCTTAAATTTGTTTACACTGCCGTTATACAAACACGTGTACATTACGGTTGATCGGTTACTTTAGATGCAATCAATTTCGTTTTTTATCTCTTTGCGAAAGCCGACGAGAAAAACTTTATTCTTCGATTCGGCGATGGATTCGTATCGAGCTGGCGAGGAAACGGAAAATAAATGGAAGAACAACGGCAGCGGATCGCTATTATCGAAAGGATTAATGGAAAACAAACGGTTCGAAGGACGGCCCTTTGAGGCAAGTTGTTTATACGAAGATGTTTTGAAAACGTGGAGATAACTCATCCTTCACCTGCTTACGCAACTCGACCGAACTTCGTCGACGATGGTATCGATAATACGCAAATTTCCATCGTAATAAATTCGCAATGAATTATGAAGTAGCGATAAGCGAACGCGATGATTTACAAACGCCTAAAGCCCTTCCAATTACTTTACGTCTTAATAAACGATTGTTATTCCAAACGTATAAGAACAACAGCAGGAAAATACGAAAGAGTGAGACCGATCCTCGTTGATTATTCGGGGAATGAAGAAGTTAACATCGAGAAAATATACAGGGCGTTAAAAAAGGGTTACTTTGCCGAAGTTAGGAAAGGAAAATGGACTTTTCTGCTTATTTTGGGCAACATTCTCACCCCGTAGAGTTGCCGATACGTCTTTTTTTAACGCCCTATACGTAGAAAAGAAAGGTAGGTACAAGTGAAGAAGGGCTCTTCGATTGACTGGAAGCGTTTCCCTTCGTTAGGTCTAATAGATAATTTCCTTTGCCGCTCGATTGATTGATTGGACCGACTGATATAGCGAAAGGATATCGGCGAACGGCAATTTTTGGTCGTCGCAAAGCGAACACGAGCGCGAGATTTTGCCAAATTGCGGACCAGTTTTATTCTCTATTGCAATTAGCGCAATAATTTGTTTAATAAATGTTTGTTAATTGATACGACTTGATTTGTTTATTAGTCGATTTTATGGACTGGTGACATGAATGGCCTGAAATTGCCAATTTGACAATCGTTAAATGTTTGCGTACGTGTAGCGAAAATTTGGACGAAGATTAAACCGCATGAAGGTAATAAATTCTTTCTTTGCGAGAGGACCTGCCAACTTTAATGGCTCATTAATAAGCGCCCGTAATAAATCGTTGAAACTTTTTATTCGCGTTTTTCTTTTACAGAAATTATAAATATAAAAAAATGGTTAATTAATTAAGTTGCGCTTTTGACTGAACCGCCTTCTTTCTTTTGTTCGCCATTGATCCATGTTCGACAATCGCTACAAAGTGTGCGAAAAGAAATGGCGAAGAAGGTAAGTTAGAAGAACTGAACCGTTTGAAAGGAACTGTTTTTGTTTAAGAGGACTCTTTCAAAAGAGCGTTTTGTTTTTTCGCTTAAAATTTAAGTCTTTTGAAAATCCATACACAGAATTCCTGAAAGGAATGAAAAATTCGATTTGTTCAGACAATCTTGCAAATAGTTGCAGTTTCTTTTCGAAATAGAAAAAGGGAGTGGAAGAAAACCTGAAACGGAAAATCGTCATTCGGCGGGAGAGAGAAAAAAATTGCAATTAGTTTGCAACGGACGCTGGTCGAATGGCGAAAAAGAAAACCCGTAATAACTTCGGCTGCAAATTGGAATTGCGAATATTCGCGTGCGGGCGAGAGATGTCTTTCACGAACTAAAAAAATAAAAATTAAAATAATCTGCAACAAATCGTGTACGAAACCGATCGAAAGCTTTTTGCATTCGTCGTTTCATTATATTCGCTAATGAGATTGTTGGCCAATTTTTACAATCATTATGCTTCTTTTCGCAGTTAATGAATTACAACATGACGATAGGTTAATTAATTTAATTAGGCCGCCTTTTTTGTCGAAATAAATTACAAAGTTATGAAAACTAATTAAGCATTCCATTTCATCAAATGTAATTTTGCTTTTTTCAATCAACGCAAAGGCAACTTATCGAAAGGAATATGAATAATCTCGGCGATGATGGTATTTCAATGAAGAGGACCGAGAAGGAATAATAAAGAAATGGAGAAGAGGGTTGGGAAGTGGGAATAAATCGTGATAAAAGTACGAGATGAATCTTTAAACGATGAATTCGCTTGTTGCTCGGTTGATTTTAATCAAAAAAATTGTTTCGCAATCTATGTAAATCGTTTCCCACTAGTTGTTTGCCGTGGCAAAAATTAAAATTGCCAAATGATATACACACTAGCGAAATTGACAAAATGTTTGCTCGCTAGACATTGTGATATGATAGTTGTTTTTTTGCTATTGTTGTTGTTGCTTCCTTTAAACATGCCAATTAAATTTGCAAAACTGTACCCGCGAGTTGGGAAAATAAATCAAATTTTCCGCTCCCGGAAAACAAAACAAGAAGGATACATTGAAATTTATAAAAATAAATTTTATTTTATTCCTTGCGTTCCAGCCAAACACGTCATGTTTGAATCAACTTTTTCCTATTTATTTTCGGTTCAACTTGTTTTAATATCGCATATACAGATTTTTATATTTATGCAAGTAAAGAGACTGACATATAATAATGATGACGGCACTGTAAATATTTTACAACTCGGAACGTTTAATTCCTTGGCAAATATAAAATAATTGCACAGGAAGCGGTAGCGCAAAAAAGGAAGGAATTTAAGAATTAACGTGGTTTCTTATCATCCTCCTCCTCATCTGCCATATTTTCCCTTATACTGCTCACATAAATTTCTTATCGTGGATACGTGATACGCAGAGATTTACATTTATGAAGAACAAAAGTACGATGTGGATCAGATTTCCAGATTATTTGCAATTCGCCATCCATCCATTCACTGGATGTGTACGTACTGAATTCGTGCGAATTTCCTTTTATTCGACCGCCCTTAACGATTCCCACACGGTCTCCGTCGGTTCGTGACAGATTTTTATATTTGGTTTTAACCGCGAGCCCATCGACACATATCATAGAAGCCGCAAAAATAAAGAGAATTAACAAGAAAAAACTATAACCAATGTGAAAGGATTCGACTACAGATTCTTTGACTCGAATAGCATTCAGTTGAAAATCTTTGACTGGAAATATCTTTGAATAGGAGATATCTGAGTAGAAAATGTTCGACTGGAAAATCTTGAATTAAAAAGTTCTTGACTAGAAAATCTTTGTGCGGAAAATTTTGCACCAGACAAACCTGGAGCAGAAAATCATAGATTCCACCGTCTTTGACTAGAAAATCTTTTACAAAAGAGGTTTTGACTAATCCTTAAGTGGAAAATTTTGCATTCGTAAATCCTTGATTAGAAAATGTTTCATTATGAAGACTTTGAATGAAAAGTCATTGACTTTAAGATCTTTAACTGGAAAATATTCGATTAGAAAATATTTGAACAGAATTTTTTTAATTATAGGACCTTTCATGGGAAAGATATTTGATTGGAAACATCTTTGACCAGGAAATCTCCGATTAGAAAGTAATTGACAAGAAATTACTCAAGTGGAAAATCTTGCACTAGGAAATGCTTGATTAGCAAATCTGCGAATAACAAATCCTTGATTAGAAGATCGATATTTTAAGCAAATCAAAAAAAGTTTCCGCGTCTGTTATTAATTAAAACAATGGGCACGTATTTTCTTTATTAAACCTCTTTTTGCTCGCCGCCTTTTAATTAAATCGACAACACGCATAAAAAGCGTGCAAATTACTTTGGCGCTCTTTCGCGAAACTATTCGATTAAACTCCCGTTAAAGACGAGTCCCTGCTAACAAAAACTTTCGCCGTGGAATTTAACGCCGCATTTTATAAATCAACAGGTTTTTCTTCCGCGCCTCCCGTCTTTGCAACATTTATTAATTAATTAATTCCTCTTTTGATTTTCCAAAAAAGAATTATTGCTAATTACAGTTTCCATCGCCGAATCGAGAGGAATTCCCCATCGATTCCATGCTTGCCCCTTACTCACCATCCGAAGATGACACGAATTGATAAGGTTTCCTTTACTAATAAATCCCTCAAAACCCTGCGCCGACGTTAATGTCGTTAAGTGCGAGTAATTAATGTGCGTGTAGATCAAAAGCCTTTATTATCGTCGCCAATTTTAAAGGCTTTCGATTTTCAGATCTTGAGACGTACAACATTAAATTGACCGTGTTTTCGAATGGGAACACGATGATCATCCACTCAAGGCAATTCTCTGGATTAATCTGCGACGTTCACTTAGGCATTAATTGGACCAAACCGGGGAATAATCGCGAAATTATCATTTCATTATTTTAAACCTCTTCGCTTGAACTCCTCGCCGAACGCCGGCACGGGAAAGCGAGGAGGAAGGAAGGAACAAAAAATGAGGCAACAACCGAGATGTATTTTCGCATTAATTACGTGTCAGTGATCACTTTTGATACCTTCCCAACAACCTTTACCTCTCTATTTTCATCTTTATCGCTTTTGCTTTGTTTGCCCTCCAACTAAACGGACCGTTTTTAATGCGGCGAAAAAAAAAAGACGAGCGCGGTCTTCCTTTAAAATCGGTCATTATTTTATTTTCGCCTTAAAATACGATTTAATTTTAATTATCGCAAGCCGAACTCGTGGCGCACGTAAACCGCAAAGTTTGATCGAGTCAAACTGTTTGCGAAACGGTTGCGTTTGATGTTCGGGACGGTGTTCGTCGTTTTTCTTTTTTTTTTTAATTTATTTTGCAAATGATACAGGAAGCGAATAATGGGATCGTGGCAACAAACAATAGCTGAGTAATAACAATTTGCTGTACAGGGCGTCCCGATAGTGCGGGCTCGGTTGAGGTTAGAGAAAAATGTTTCAGTGAAAAAAGTTTTTGAAATAACGGAGCAAGTATCTGTTCCGGGTACATCCGGAAGTGCGCCATCATGGAAAATGTTTTTACGTCGGAGCCCTTCCCGAGAGAAAACTTTTTAATCCGAAAACCCGCACTATTGGGACGCCCTGTATACGGTTAGTGAAAAAAAGTAAAATAAATATGGCATATAAATAATAATAAGGACAATAACATATTGTATTAATAAATATACTTTAACCCTTCGGGGGTTCGTCATGTGTGGGTCTGTTTTGTTCATTTTTTTTACTCTTTTTAATCTCATTTTTACATGCACTATATAAATTATGCTATTAATTAATTAAATATATTATTTATTTCATACGACCTTTTTCCCATACGATTCCTCCTCGGCCGTTTTCCCTCCCCCGTTCGTTATCGTTTCGACAAAAATTCATTATTTTAATTAACAATTTAAAAAGCAAACGACGGACATGTGCACGTCACGTTGAAAGTTTTCGCTTAATGAGATACGTCGCGAAAAAACAACGTGCAATTGCCGATCATTAAAAAAGTTAATCGTCGATAAGCGATCAATCCTTTAACGTTCGATTAAAGTCCAATTAAAGAATCAACAATTCGTCAGTCTTCGGAAATAAGTGATGATAATTGGCCAAAATTCGATCGATCTGCGGTGAAAATTTAACGAAACGCTTCCCGTGCAAATTACGTGCATTGAAACCAACTGGTTAAGCACCGAAATTGATTCTGCTCTTGCTTCCTGCCGTTTGGTCGGTATTTATTTGAAAATTTTATTTGCAATCAATTCGCGCATAATCAAATCGCAAACACCATTAGTTACGTTGTTGGCAGGTGAATCGAGTTTTATAATGATTAATTAATGGATATCGGCAAGATGTTGCATTAGTTTGCTCGGTTTTGGCAAAGAATCGAAATTAGTTAACGAACAAAATTGCAAATATTATCGATACCATAGCAGGCGGAATCGGCGCTAATTACGAAAAATATAAAATAACAGTGGAGTATATAAACATCAAATGGGATTACATTTGAAGTGCGTCGGTAATTGGTTAGTTAGCAAATAATTTGCCAAAAATTCGCGTAACACTAATCCTCAACGTGCGTACGCAAAAAATGCTACAAAACGCCTCTACCGCTCGTGCCGGTGGGCCACTTTGCATAAAAAATCGCGGACGGAAAAGTTTCCGCTTGTTTTAAGCGAAACCTCCAACAATAATCGCATGCAAAATCGCCGTTGCAGCCGCGCTTCTAATCATTCAAATGTATGCGAAAAGTGGCGCAAACGTAATTCGAAAATTCGCAACTCATTCGCGATACCCTTCCTCGTCTTATCGATTCCTAACGTCGGAGGAAATCGCATAAACAATTTGCGATCTGGACGTCCGTGGGAGGTTTTATTCGATTTAACGCCCCGAAAATATGCTCACCTTCATTACGAAGATTTTAATTATACGCTACAGGTGAAACGGGGGGATTTAATTTGGCGTCGCTTTTTCGAAAATTGTCGCAGACGGCAGCGCGTTTCTTCGCGAATATTAAATTACGCGAGGCACCCGTTTGTTTATGAACAAAAGCCATCGGAAGCGATTTCTTTTGCGAATTATCGCCCCCGGAGAAGCTGCATCTGGAGCAATTGTGACGACTACTTTGTGGTGGATGCGCCGCGTTTACTTTTTCCCTTCGGCTGCGGCTCTACTAAATTAAATTGCAATTGCAAATAGAACACAATTAACAATTTTATTGCGGGCATTTACATAAAGATTTCTTTCGCGAATGAGGGAAAGAAAACGCGGCGACGACAATTTTAAAGTTTCATTTCGATTGTAATTCCGTGCTGGCATTAATCCGATTTAGCGTTAAAGCATTTTGCAAATTGCACCGACTTCCAGCGTCCAATTGATTCCGATCGAACTCCACGCAAAAGTGATCGGTCGCAGTTTATTCGTGTGTGTCATCGCGAAAAGTTGCTAATTAATTATCAAAACAAATAGCGCAAGATAAACCCTTCAACGGGATGGGCAAACGACAACTAATTCCCGTTACGTTTACTCGCACGTTATTTAGGACGGGTGCAACCAATTATTGTTTCCTTTTAATTCATTAACCGATCCACGCCTCTTCGCACAGACGATTTTCGCAATTTCGCACCGACAGATGGATATGCGAAAATGGTATCCAGATGGGAATGTTAACGGAACTAATTTTGACCCATCCAAGATTAATATTAACAATTGTCTTCGGGGGCGCTCGCTTTAATCAATCACCGTTTGATCGTGGATTAATTTCGCAAATCGAAGGGTCCGCGATTTAAATTGGACGCTACACGGGGCCCAAACCGCGAGGAAGCAAACTAATCGCAATTATTTCCAACAAATTGCTCCCCTTTTGTTTTATTTTGTTTTTTTAAGTGATAATGTAATCGTTGCTAATTAAATTGCAATTGACTGATGCCGAAAATTCATCGAGGAATGCTAGACTTCGATCGAAATACTACATGTAATTCGATTCGAATTCGTAGTTGCGAACTTTTTCGCAACGCCAAAAGTAATTTCGTAGATAAACACCAAGTAACGCGATATTCGATAACAAATAAAAATTTGAAGCCAACTAACGGCGAGTGATCAACATGAATTTCATCAAAGCCGCAGCAATAACTTTGATGCAATTTGTCGTTAAGAAATTCATGCAAATTTTTGACAACGTTCCGTTCGATTGATTCAATTAAAATTTGACGAAACCGAGCGAACTAACGTATGGCGCATTAACGGATTATATTCCGCATTCCGATGCATAATTTATTGCATCAACTATCGCCGGACGTTAATTTCGCGACTTTGTAACGCGAAAAGCGAAACGAAAAAAAAACAGGTTACGACTTTAATGCGCGTTCTTTGGCACGTTAAAGGTGAAACAAAAATCCTCTTCTTCCGCTGGGAAAGTTTCCACTTGGACGACTTTTTAAAAAGCAAATCAAGTATCGATTGTTCGTGGCTCTTCCTCGTCTCTTGCTTGAGCACCTTTCGTCGTTACTTTGAAATTTCGCGAGCCTTTCGGCCGCCGATAAGTGCGCAAAAAGCGTACGAAACGGGGGGCGAATTATAATTAAAAAATATTCGACAACTGGCGATCTTTGTTTGTCTTTCGCGATCGTTTGACTTTAGATCGTTTTCGAAACGAAAAAGTCGCATTCACGTGCGAAACGTTTGCTTCAATTGGGGGTGGATGATTAATTAATTGCGAACGGTCCCTTTTAACACATTAATATCGTAATAATGATTAAATAGCGGGTAACAAAAGTGAATGAGACCAACCTTTCTTTCTGGAAATCCTCCAGACTCGCTCTTCCCGGTACGTGACAATTAGCGGAGGCGCATCAATTTCGATATTAATCGAAAAGGAAATAATGAAGAGACGTCAATCTACTTACTCTTAGCCTCGGTGCCGTCCACGTTGAGCGCGATCACCACGATGACGTAGGAGGCCAATACGAGGACCGTCGTGTATTTCATCTCTTTGCGAGCGAAGAACGTGCGGAAAGGAAAAAGTTTCAATTAGCACCCGTCAACTGTTCTCTTCGGTATTCGCTGTTATCTCGCCTCGATCGTCGACGAATCGGTTACTCGATGCGATGAAACTGAAATCGCTTGCGATCGTCGCGGTTGCGGCTTGGAGATGACGACGGGAGGACGGTTTCGTGCTTGTTGCGACCGTTTTCGAAGTGGATGAGACGTATTTAGCGCTCGCCTTTTCATTTGCCACGGGGTTGCGCGCGTGCCGCTTACGCGTCGCTGGAGGGACGAACGAATTCGCGTTTGATAGTGGCAAGAATGAAATAGAACAAGTTAACCGAACGTTATCGATACAATTTAGTTATTGTTAATTAGAAACGTTCGGGGGGGCGAATAAACAATAAATTCTAATTAGGCTTCGTTGCTCGCTTCTCATCATTGACAATTCGCACTTTCTTTTGTGTAATCGGAAGTGTTAAAATGACCGAAAGCGTTTAAGACGTTTTGTGAACGCGCTTTTGTCGATGGATTAGGCCGGATGAGCAGGTGATGGACACGGTTGAGTTGGGTGCCAACGTTAATTAATTAATCATCGTCGACGGTTAAGTCCGAGGAGATCGAGAGGTTTAATTTCGGATCGAAACGGACGCCGACGATGATGACGTTATGAAAGAGACGAAGAGTTTTATTCATAACGAGATTCCAATTGATGACGAAATACGGGGGGTTTTTAAGAGGCGGGAGGGAAATTGGATTTGCGATTACTTTCGACATAAAGAAAAGGACGTCGATGATGATGATAAAGTAAAATGGGCGGTAAAAAAGTATGATCGAACATCGATGATCGTTTTATGAAATTATTACCAAAGAGGTACGGGGGTACCTTTGGCAATAAAATTCGTGCAGATTGTTATCGCGTCAGCTTTTTATTTTCCCCATAAAGTTTCGCCGTCGTTTGGATGACGGAGAAAACGAATTGGCAACATCTAAACAATTAAGCCAGCGAATTATGGAAGAAGTTTTGTTTTGCAGATTCCCTTCCATCATTTGCCGGGATGTCGTTTAATAGACGCGCTTTCGCCAACAAATTGACGGTTATCCAAACTTTCGCAACAATTACCCAATTACAGGATGGTGATGGATCACTTTTCGCCTCTTTTTTTTAATTTTAAGGAAAAAAAGCCTCTCAAAATATGAATGAATTTCAACTTAAAACTCACAATTAAACTCTAATTAATCGATCTCTAATGTTTATTTCCACATTTAATCACTTTCAGAGCTCCAAAATGCGTTTTTTGAAAATTTGAAAAACTCGCAAGCAATAAACAATAACATTCTATTTCTAACACCTTTGTCGTGTAGTTGTAAATATTGCCAGATGATGCAGTCGATATTTCAGAAGGTTAATTAGTTGACATAAACTCTGCAAAACAATAAACAGGTATAATTTCTCACTGCGGTCATTCTTGTTCCATCCACCGTCCCTTCAATGGATTAGTTGCATTAGTTATTATCGCCGTCGCCTAAAACGCGAAACATACTAAACTCCTACAGTGCGATCCACGATGATTGAAAATATTTCATATCTAGTTGGTGAAATTCAATTTCTGCTACATTGCTTTATGTTTTCCAAGTGGTCACAGTTGAAGCATCATTTTAATGCTTCCATAAAGCAACTATTCAAACGCATTTTGTTTTTTTTGTTTTTCTTTTTTTTTGCAATTTTGTTTTATATCATTATAAACTTTACTAACTGAACAAAGACGTGGCGGTGAATCCGAATTGTACTCAACGCTTGATCGCCCTGTACGTACTCACCTTCGGATTGTTGTAAAGTTGATCTCGTTAAGAGATCAATCGATGGATGGACAATAACGTGCATCTCGTTTTAATTAGATACTTGTTGTCCGTTACTATTGTGCAGGTTATTAAAAGTTCGCATAATTAATGTGAATCGACGCTAATTAAGGAAGTTCCAATCGCCTAGCGGATGGATTTTGATGGCCGTGCAATTTTAACGAGCATTCCGTTAATTAGATTTAATAAATTCGAGCCGTCTTATTGCGTACGTTATCGACGTAGATTACATTATCGGGGTTTGATTCTTCGACGC
Source organism: Hololepta plana (assembly GCA_963695495.1). Classification (NCBI taxonomy): domain Eukaryota; kingdom Metazoa; phylum Arthropoda; class Insecta; order Coleoptera; family Histeridae; genus Hololepta; species Hololepta plana. The sequence goes on from OY968839.1 coordinate 2,985,625, forward strand.
GAAATTGGATACGGTTAATGCAGATATTAAAATTGCTCCACCCTATTTCGAAATAAACTGATCGGAGCGTCATGTTTTTAATAATCGCGAATCATTTCCGAATAAACAATCAAATTGCTGCAAATAATTGCAAAGTAGAAGAGATTGCGGACAGTGTTTGATTAACAAAATCGGGTAAATGTTAATAAAGCGATAAAGTTATTATTAAAATTGGTGGGAAAGAAGTCGTATGTGGCCGTTATTAACTTTTACCAATGGCACAGTTCGCACGTTATATTATCGCAACATTTTATTATTTGCACGTCACAAGAATTATTTGAGCAATTAATTTCGCAATTAAATTGCAGAAACGCCGATTGGCAATTTGCAGATCCACCGGATAGATTTCGATTATCAAAGCTCGGCGATGTTATCCAATAATTAGTTTGCTTAAACGCAATCTGAATCGGTGCGAGTTTTGGTGGAGGCGCCGGGAAACTTTTCCCAAACTTAACTAAATTATGTGTGATTGTTTATATTCGCAATTTAAATGTTAAAACAGTTTTGGCGACAGGAAATTTTACATTTTCGTTGAATTGATTGTTAAGCTTTTATTTGTATCCTCGCATTGTTAAGAGTAAATAAATTATGATCGTTTCAGTAGGACAGTTAGTGAATTCCAGAAATTATTTAGAATTTATTTTGTATTAGGGTACATTCTAGGTAATTCTTCCGTTTATGCGTCTTCAGCCGACCTATCAATGGTTTATCATGAAGGGAAGCGACAAACGTAATAATATTTCGCACACAGAAACCCAGGATTTATCTAGGAATATTAACGCGACCAATAGAAGGTAAGCGCCCTGTAATAATTTAGAAAAGTTCCTTGTAATTTTGAGCAATTTCAATTTCGTAAAAGATAAAGATGTAAAGTGTTAAATCGCGAAGAAGAAGTTCGCCTCCAAACACAGATTTTTAATCGTTGGCAGGATGAAGAAAGTTTTCCATTTGCGAAAAGAATCACACAACAATGGCTCCAAATACGTTCACTTTCTAAAGCGGTCTAATCACGAAAACGAAATCGACGGACGGACAATTAAAACAATAATAAGAGCGCACTCTGTACGTCTTGTAGAATGAAGTCATTAGCGAAGTGTAACGAGAAGAACAATCGTGTTTAAAATGAAAAAGCAGCAAACATTTCGTGCAATTTCACTGGCAAAAAAAATAGTTTTCTTCCGTAATTGGATTCCTTTAATATCCAAATGAACAAAGGTGAACAAAGTCTTGCCTCGCATGTATTTAAAACGCTCGTCTAACAATCGAGCGAAATTGCATTTGTCGTCGATTGCGATTCAATGCCGAATCGCTATTTCGCGCGATTGTTACCGTCGAATCCGCAAATTTACCATTTCTGGTCACGTCAAACTTTGATTTTAATCCAATATCGACTCGTCAAGAACAACAACCGACAACGTTATCGCCGTCTTTTTGCAAAAGAACGAGTGCCGCATTGTTAAAAGGAGACGACTAAAAATGAACGAGCGAAAAAATCGTCTAATTGTTTTGTCTTCCAAATCATCTCGCGCGCTAATTGAATGCGAACGCGTTGCCGAAATATTACGCGAACAAATCGAGTATCGGCGTTTTAATTAATTTCATAATATTAATTAACCGGCAAATTCCGGGCGAGTGCCGACAATTAGGCTACAACAACAGCAGAAATTAATTGATCTGTTTGAAGAAATTGCTATCGATGATGGAAACCGTCGAAGGGGGAAAATAATTTTAACATGCGTTTTCTTGTAATCACATAAACGTAAAGTAGTTTTCCTTTCATTAGCACCGACCGAAATTGAATAGGCACCCCCGGACTCCGCCATCACATACACTTTAACGCAATTTGTTTTTACTTCCAAGAGGACCATACGTTTGCACGTGGAGTTTTATCGGCGAAGACGATGCCTCGTGCCTTTTGTTTTAGTTTGTATTTCATTAAGCGTCTCAATAGGACCGGGGGTGTTGGATTAAATGAAGAGGAAACGGAACTCAATTACGTCGCAATGGTAATAACACGGTGCGGAGCATATTAAAATTCGAAGGGCGTTTAATTCATTAAGACAACGTCGTATTTGCGAAATTAATTAATCCCATTATTAATATTATTACCCATCGTTCGATGGCGATGGACGTGAATGAATGAGGACTTTCCCTCCCTCCCTCCCACGCGATCTTCCACTTCTTCGCGTAACAACGACATTTAAAAGAAAACCCATCGGCAGCGGCAAAGAAGAAAAGTTAATCGCGAACGTGTTAGTCATCAAGTTGCGCGACGACAACAACGGCAACACGACGATGGCAAAAACGAGAACAATTTGATGGGTTCTTATCGGGGAAGGGAAAAAGTGATGATGGCCCGACCGATGTGCGGATGTGCTGTTATTAATGATTGGCGAGGAAGACCTCGAGGGCCAGCGACGTCTCTCAACGAAACAATGGCAAACTTGGAAACTTCTTCCTGTTCGCCCGTCCGCAAGGACCTTGAATAATAAAAAACGAAATGAATGGCGAGCAAACGCTGCAAGGACGTTTTTGCTAAACGGTTTTCCAATCGGACGCAATTTGCTCTCAGTTATTTCCCCTTTATTACAACAGCGAAAATATTATCAAAATCTCATTTTAATAGCTTATTTATTTTAACATTTGCAATAGTTGTAGGAAACCAGTGGCGTAACGGGCGAACGTTCGTACAAACGAAACGGGGCAAAGGGTTGCGAAATTGATTTCCCTTCTCGTTGGGCCGCCACTGATAATTGCAAATTGTTCGGTACTATACCATTATCGATTGCAATTTGTGCACTCTTATTTACAATAATATTAATACAAACTCTATTAACTTAACAACAAAGACCACTCGACGTTAAGCGGAACAAACAGACTTCGGTTAAGTCTCTCGTAGTTTATCCGATTATTGCTGCCTCTTTCTTTCCGCGGTTAATTTGCTAATTATTCGCCGAACAAAATGCCAATTTCTTAAGGCCAATAACCGAATGTGATGCATCGCGATTACTAAACGTGTGGGCCATCGTTAAAAATAAACAAACGCGGATGGAATTTAATTGCAAGAAGTCAGGCTGCTAATTAAATTTTTAAAATACAAACATAATCTTTAATTAATGTAACTCGCGTTGATGGTAACGGCGCTGGGACGTTAAAGAAGTCGTACACAAATCATCTGTAAAATTGTAATTATTTCGTAATCCAGCAGATTAACACTTTATTATTACTTTCTTGTGCTTTGCCATGGCTCAAATTAATAACGTCGAATTTGTCTTACGTTGACGTTAAGTCTTTGAATTTCTTTCAAATTATACGGTTACGAAATGGCATTACATCAACGGCAGCATCCATTGGAGAGAAAGAAGCGATTCTAACAAATAAACACATCGCAGTCGATTATGCAAGACTTTCAAAGCGAGCGTTTCGCTGTTATTTTTTTTTCTTTTCGCGTACGAGCAAATTTAACCCTGACATTTTCAATGAGGGAAACGAGACGATCCTTTAACGATTTTGCAATGTCCTCCATTTGTTTCTGATTGCCAATTGACGATTTGTTTTTTTTATGGTGAATTAATCAAACTAACTCTTCGTCATCCATCATTGAACTTATGTTACCAATAGCAATTGTTCTTGTTCGACGTTGACCCAGAAATGTGAAAGTGAATTGTTTTCCTTTTCTTCTTTCTTCCAAAGAAACGAAGAAGCTTTCTCGTTGCTGCCGAGAGAATTGCAAGCAACGAAAAGTTATTATCCAATTTAATTTGACGTGACGTCAACCTAATTAATTAACTCTGTATAACTTTTTTACGATTTTTTATTTGGACGCGATCTCGCGAGGGAGCAACATTTTTTGCGCAAGTAAAAGTTGACGCAAGAATTCGTAATGCCTAATTATCAATTAAGAAATTTAACTATGCAAATTACAATGAGCGCGTAATTATTTCGCGTGCCTCCACCATTTCTCGCACGCGATTTGTTATTAATTCCTCCTGCAGCGGCCCGATTCTTTGCAGTCCATCGTCGCATCGGATGGTCGATGGGTTGATTGTTGTTCGGAAACTGGCGTAAAAAGAAACCATCGTGAGCAACAAAGAAACAGATCAATTCCCTCGCTAACAACCATTCAAAACACTTTCCATTTTTCCTAAATAACACACCGGAGCGACTCTGCAGATGCCGGAGTTAACGTGAAGTGCTTTCGGTTACAAGAAGTAGCGATTTTAATAAAATGTGAGTTTGCAAAAAAAAATAATCGAGACAAGACCTTTCTCTTTTTGTCTCTACAATGAGATTCCTCTCGTATTTAATTATCGCTATCGTTGTCGAAGGTGAGTGGAAATTAATTTAATTAACGCGAAATAATAAAGAAATTGACGATAATTTCACGCCAATTAGATTCACGTTAAAAACGGAACGATCGCAAAATTAATTCGCAAAAACGCGTCTGCAACAATCGGATTCCATTTCATTTATTATTATCGTCGTTAGTGTATTAATTGGTTAATTTAACGTCGTAATTATTGTGGTAATTAAGGCGGTTGATTAAATCGTTTGGGTGACGATCAACGCTCATTGAAAACGTATCGCATCTTGCCCAACGGTGGTTGTTGCACTTAATTAATGCGTTTAATCGATAACCAACGTTATGAAAGGTGCGAAAGATGTTTCGCAAAAGAAAACAGTCAATTATGGAACATTAACATACGAGTAGTGCAATCTAATTTGCTAATTACAATTAATGACAGTTTCGTTAATTCTCGTGTAAAATTCATTCAAATTAGGTTTCGGTAACGATCGATACGAATTTCCAAATTGATTTATGCGGTTTTTACTCGATTTCGTTTTGTAAACAATCCGCAAATACGCGTTCCCAAATGCAAAATGCCTACATTTGCTCTTATATCATTATGCAAAACACCTGCTGCAAGGTATGTCGTAATTATTTATCACAAACGTTGGCCTGTTTCTTTTGCTTCATTTTCGCAAATTCCAATTAGGAAATATCGCTATTACGTTGCAATTAATAAGGAATTATCGTAAGAAAATCCGATACGCGAAGACTTCCTACTTTCGCCGCACCGAACTTTATCTTTTATTACGTTTACCATTCGGGGAAACAAACAGATTTGTTCCATATTACGATACATGATCGGCTTTTAATTTTGCCGGAATCGAAAGTGAGTCTTAACGTAAGCGAGTTCCGATGTATATCTCCCGTTATAGATTAATTAATTCGTACGTGTGCCAAATGCCTTTCTAAATGCGATTATTTTCATTTTTCTATTAGCCGTCACGTATAAGTTGCATAACACATCCGATATTATCGAATTGACTTGCGATTTGCATTCGGCGTAACGTTGAGAAAATACGATAAACAACCATTTAAATTGTAGCGCGAGCCCGTCGAAATGATTAATTAAATTCATCGGCAAACGGCGAAAGAAATTGAATTAGGTAAACGTAATGCGATAGAGTTGTTCATAAATCACGCATTACCCCACACGTTTCTGTACGATTCGATTAATCACAATAATGCGGTTTTAGATTTTGCACTCGTAAAACGTTAACAAGCGATGATTTATCTCGAAATAATAATAATAAATCCTAATACGAAATCGGACTAGCAAAATGGTAAAAGCAAAAGAAACGTGGCCGGTCCTAAATCAACGGATTCCGCGATATTGTTAACGCAAACACAATTCGCAAATCGGCGAACGACTACAAAAAGAGCGTCGTCGTTTTAGGCGATGCGAAAAGTGATAGCGTCAGTGGAAGAATCTCCACCGAGACCGATCGTCTTCGTCCGTACGTGCCAATAAGCGTGGACGATCGCCGTTATGGTAATACCGAAAATTCCTCCGTTTACATGGGTTACGCTAACAATCCCTTCGGGCCATCCGAACGTTTGCCGCTCTCGTTGAACGCCAACGAAGATCGAAAGTGAGTTCCGTTTTATTTATATCATTGCGGTCGAACGAATCGGCGACATTGCGACAATAATAATTGCACTCAATCGTTATTTACTGTTCCCCCAAACCGTACGTCCGTTCGTTCGTACGCTCTTTTTGTCTTCTTGCTCTCTTTTCCGCATTAAAAGGTCGAACGCCGCGGATTACGGCTCGAAATCGGCGAGATCTAAACGCGGCGTCGTGCATCTTTACAATATGGTCAATTGCGCCACGGGCTGTAACCCGATATCGTACAAGGGCTACGGCTGCTTCTGCGGATTCCTCGGTTCCGGCTACGCCGTCGACGGAATCGATAGGTAACTAAAAAAGAGAAAAACTCACGTTTCCATTCATCGTTTGTAATCGATCGGTTCGTAGATGTTGCAAGAGACACGACTGGTGTTACGATAGGGCCAATTGTCCGATGTTCTCCGAGTATCTGGTACCGTATTATTGGACTTGTTTCAACGGTCGCCCGCTGTGCGGTAAATTGTGCGATTGTCAATCGAGACCGCCGTCTTCTAATCGCATTCTCGTTTTTGTCCAGCCATCGAGCACGGCGAGTTCGGCGGTCGCGATTCTTGCGCTCAAAAACTCTGCGAATGCGATCGAATACTGTCGGAGTGCTTGAGTAAGTATTCGTGTCCGGAGTCTAGAGCCATATGTAAATCATCGCCATGGCGATTCCTACAAAACGCCTTAATGTTATTTTGAATTTAATCGTCTCGTGACGGCCACCGATTGATTTGTCAGTCGATCGATGACCGTTAACTCTTACGGGTATAATTAAGTAAAAGCGCATTTTAAATGCAATCATCAAATGCAAAACGAAAACGTTGCACATCAACAACAACAACAACAGCATCGGGTACTGATTAGAAGAAGCGTAATAACTTACGTTGGTTTCACGTTCTTATTGATACTAAGCCTTGTAGTAATTGCTTTTGGAGTTTACATGTACATTGTCGAGAAGAAGTGATTAATGTAGATTGAATTTTAAACTTATCGCGTGCCGTTCGACCGAACCCATTCTCTAGTGTTTAATAGATAAACTTTGAAAGCCACTCAAGTTCTGTAAACGTTGTAAAACGTAAAGTCACTAGGCAGATGTTAATGTCTCTATCGTATAGGTTAAATGCGAATAAATTTGAAATTATTTAAAATTTATTTAAATATTATTTATTATAAGAATTAATAATGTGTACAATATTGCGAACAAGTCGAAATCTTGCAAGGCATCCGTTGTTGAAGATAACTTCAATATCGTCGACACAAATTCATCACTCGTCTACAAAAGCTGTTCCACAAATTGAGAAAGAAGACGAACAGACGGATGTTAAACAGTTTATCAACATGACAAAGATGGAACGGAAAATCCGAACGAAGAAACCGCAGCGAGAACCATTCGTTAAAAATTTATTTTTAGGTGTATTTGATACAGAGATACTTACCTATCCAGAAGTGATTGAAAAACAGGATTGGATTGATTTGAAGAATAAATTAAAACCTGTGCAAGATTATATGGCTACAGCTGATGTAATGAAAGAATCTGGCAAGATTCCTAAACAGCATTTGGCCATTTTATCGAATTTAAACTTGTTAGGTTTACAAGCACCACCAATTTATGGAGGTGCAGATATGAATAACACAGAAAGCCTCTGTTATAATGAAGCACTTGCCACTAGTACAAATTCAATTGGTGTTGTAAATACTAATTATTCTGTAGCCAACATTTTAATGAAAGTAGGTACACCAAAACAGCAAGCACAGTATTTGGAAAAAATAATAAAAGGCCAAGTGGCAGCTTTATGTTTACATGAAAATGATTGCATGGATGTCAAGTTAATGAAGACCAAAGGAAAACAGTCTGGTGACACTTGGGTAAGTTTGTATTGCATAATGATAACACAAATTCAATATAAATTTTTCTTCAGATACTCAATGGCACCAAAAATTCTGTTGTTAATGGAGAATCAGCAGATATATTTATTGTGTTTGCCAGAACGAGATTTAGTAATGAATTTAAAAGTGATTGCACTGCATTTATTGTTGATAGATCAATGGCAGGTATCACAACAAACTCCATATCAACATTTGGTTTAGAAAATACAGACATTTGTGATGTTTCATTTGATAATGTCAAAGTGCCAGCAGGTAGTAGATTTGGATCATTGTTAATACAATCCTTGGTTTTCATTTTTACACTTGTTGCAGAAAATGTCATAGGTTCTGTGAATGAAGGTGAACAAGTGCTTACAAAAGTATTAGCGGAAACGCGTTTAGGTACTGCTCCATTGTGTATAACACTCACTAGGAGTGCTCTAAATGAATTAATCAATCATTGCAAATCAGTTCAACTGAAAAATTTCAATTATCACGAAACTGATATGGTAGCAAATAACGTTGCTCAAGTCGCAGTTTCACTCTATGCAATGGAAAGTATGGCTTATTTAACTTCTAGTCTCATGGATATGTATGAAAATCAGGACTGTGACATGGAAGCAGTAATTACAAAGGTATTATATTGATTTTAAATTGATCTCTTTAACAACACTTAGCATAAACTCTTGCATATTGATTAGGTGTTTTGTTCGGAGCGTGCACATAAGTCGGCAAGCAATATCTTACAATTTATCGGCACCTCCGCTTTCGATAAGAACCATTGGTCTAACAAATACTACAGAGATGCATTGGGTCATACGCTCCTAAATGAATGCAATAATAATCTGAGACTGGCCACATCACTGTTAGGATTACAATATGCAGGTGTAAGTTATAATAACGAAGCAACAGAACAAGAGGCAATAGGAATTATGTTTCAGATAAAAATTGAAGAAAATATAAAGATGCTAAGGAATCCTCTATACCATTCTAAAGAGAAATTTAAGAAACTGTTTAGTCTTCGTCATCATATGAGGGACAGACCGAAATTGACATTAGGATTACACTACAATCTTCATCCTTCCCTAAAAAACGCTGCCGATTCCATTGAGTAATTGAAATCTTATTTGGCGAAAATGTAAACTGATTGCGATTTATTTTAAAGGTATTGCGTGCTACGTTTGCAGTTCGCAACCGAGAAATTGTTAATCGAATACGGGACAGCAGTTGTGCTGCAGCACATGGAATTGGAACGTCTGGCTGAATGTATTACGCATATTTATGCTGGTATTGCAGTCCTAGGTAAATGAAACTGCGGAATCACGATTCTCCAATTACTTTGAGACGGTTATTCTTCAGGTAGAGCATCAAGATCGTATTGTATAGGTTTGCGGAATGCCGATATGGAAGTCTACATGGCAAACGCTTTCTGTTTCGACACGAGAGAAAAAGTTAGACGCCTCATATTGGACATTTTGAGCGATCAATTAAATACGAACGATCAGAATTATCGTGCGATCTCGCAGAGGGCTTTCCACGATCGGAAATATTTCGCAGAGCATCCGTTGGAAAAGAATTTTTAAAATGTGATAATCGCAATGTAAGAAATTAAAAACAATTTATTTTTAATTTAAATAATTTATTTGGTGCCCATTTATTCAGAGATATAATACTTACTTTCAAGCTGTTATTGAGTTTCATAATCTGTACTTTATCATAAGAAAATTGATTGAGACAAAATAATTATGATATAAAAAGAATTTTACGTAGTTTGAGAAGATACTACAAAAAAGGAACATCCAGGGAGGAATGTAATTATTATTTTCTTTTTCAATCTATCCAAAACGGATTAGATGCAATAAAATTGGGAATTTACTTACAATACATTTTAGACTGCCTCGACTTTTTCCTCGTGCAACAAGGAACACTTTCTGATCAAATCAGACCCTTTAAAAGTAAGAATAACATGGAACGTGATGTTTATATGTTGCACAAACAAATCATTTGCATTTACCACATTGAAAAACACAAACAAAGATTGCACCCAATTTGAAAGAGGATTTAATTTAACATTGAATTTCACTTTTTCAAAGTTTTGGATAACATTAAGAGTTTTATTAGAAAATTCGATTGCAATTCACGAGGCTGTTAAAGAATAAAATAACAATACACAATTATGTAAGAACTTATCTATTATAGCCACATCACTGTTTTCACACTATCATATTCCAATGTCAATTGTTACACCTATTTAATTTGATTTACATGCGTAATTTTTCTCTATATAGATTATTTCCATTTTGATACATTAGTAATTTGTTCTTAATTACTTCACTTGCCCAATAATCTCATGATTCATTTATTTGACGGTATCCCTTTTACTTTGGCTAAATCATTCTTTACACTCTAAAGCACATTATTGTTAATTTGCAAATATGATAATAATATCTATATGTAGTAGTTATTTTCTCACAGACACTACAACACACTTGTAGCTTTGTTTAATAATGAACGACTTTTCTTTCTTTAAACAAATCTCGTTCATTTGCTAAATGAGTACAGCCCTTTCACATACTTGCTGATAAACCACTAACTATAAAGAGTCAAATCAATAAGATCAATACATATGCTATGTTTATGAAATGAGAAAGAACTGTAAACCACTACAAGAACAAGAACCAAGAAATGTTCACTGCACTAAAATTTTGTACAAGTTCAACAACAGTTATCTTTCATATTTATGTGTTCATTACAAAATTTACATTCCTGATCTTTCATTTGTAAAACTTTCCATATGCAAGATAGTAAAAAAATAAATGTAAAAATATTTTTAAAAAATAATAACCGAAACTGATTGTTCATATTCTCAAAAAATCGAACTCAAAAACAATTATGAACGAACATCATCATCACATTACTTAATACAGCAACTTCATATCATTTTAACGTTGTTCACTAATTTCCTGAAATAAGATGCATATCTTTAATTAAATCTATATTAATTATATTCTAAACTAACATAAGAATAATCCTAAAAAAGAAAGTGTATTAATTGAATATAAGATATAAAGGAGTTGATAAAGGATTAGATGCTTTCAAGCTGTGCCTCCACGTACCACAACAATAACCAGATGATCTTCTTTGAGGGCATCATCAGGAAGATTGTGACATGTGCGTTTAAGGAGTTCCGACGAGAACGGACAAGGTGGAAATGAGTATAACACGCCTGTCGCTTCGGTTTCCTTGTTCAACAGCGATATAACGCCAGCCGCTTCTTTCTGCTTTAGATACGACACTAAATTTCGCAACGGTCTAGTTTGCACGTTCGGATCCTCGTTACTAACCGAAGCTGTCGACCCGGCGAGCCCTAAGAATATTGCGTGCGAACTAGCACTCGAAATGCGCTTCTGCACATCCTCCAATTTCGGTTGATCTAATCGCAATCGTTGCGTAATCCTCAACTGATGTTTGCCTTCTTCATCTTTCATCAGGCCTTCGACTATATCGTTATCGCCATCGACTAGATGGAATTTCGCTGGAAACAAGGAATTTTTCAATATCAGGGCACCCTGCCAAATTGTCGAACACTTGCGAGCCACTTCCGGCAACGTGCGACTAGAGGCTAACAGTCCGGCACGTCTCGATCCGCTATCGGAGTCGGAATCGATCGATCGCCTCGGCGATCTGGATCGCGACCGGTCCGCGCCTCGTGATCCGGACCGATGTCGATTATAATCCGGATCGGCGGGTCTAGCTCTACCCCAATCGTTTTCCGTTTCCACGTATCTATGTGGACCACGGCTGCCGGCTCTACGTTCCGGATAAGGTGGTCTGCCGCCTCTTCTAGAGTAACTCGCTTCGCCTTCGTATCCTTCAAAATCTAACTCCGAACCTCTTCTATAATCCGGCACTTCTTCGTGCGGATAGGGTTTCGGTCGGAAGGTCGTCGATGGCGTAACGTCCGAGAAGTCGGTTCTCAATCGCTTGTCCGGCCCGCCGAGCGGAAAACCTCTCATTTCTTTAACGGCCGCTTGGGCCGCATCGATGCTATCGTATAATATAAATGCTTGCGTATCGCCTTTTGTGTAATCAATCTTTTTTATCGCGCCGAATCTATCGAATTCCCTCTCCAATTGGGTCACGGAAGTCCAAGAACCTAGACCACCGACCCAAATGCGTGTAGTCGGCGTGGCTTTGCCATAACCAATCTTGCATTGAAACTTGCCAATATATTGTCCAGATAATTCCACTTTAGCTCTATGCGCCATATCTAACGTATGGAATCTGACAAATGCAAACGCGTTGCCAGTTCCAGGAGGCGGTCTCTTGATGTCAATGTCCTCGACAACGCCATATCTCCCGAAAATTCTTCTCAGTTCCTCTTCGGTGATGTTGATTTCTAAATTACCGGCAAAAAGTGTGCGCGTCGCTAAAGGATCGTCTTCCGGTTGAATATGATGCAGATAATTTGGGAATCTATCCTTTTTGTTCTCGGGCTTTTCATATGGAGGCCTGGGGACAGCATGACGTGGAGGACCATAAGCATGACCCGGTGCCATATGCGGTGGTCCGTGGTGAATAGGAGGTCTAGCTAGATACTCATGATGTGGAGCTGGCATAGGTTCTCTCCTAAATTCCCTGTGATGTACTGGCACACCAGGTGGTGGACCATAAGCTCTATCATATCTCTCTACTGGCCTTAAACGTTCTGGCGACCTGGCATAATAATGCCTCTCATAGTCAGGACTTATAGAACGTGGACGAGGCCTGTACATATCATTTGTTGCACGTGGTACTTCGTAAACAGCTTCTACTAGAGCAACTTTATCATAAATAATGATACGAGGTTTACCATGCTTAGCATCACGTGCATCCTCCGGGTTTCTGAAGCAAACATAGGCTACCCTTTCATCTAATTCATGGGATATCCTTATGCTGAAGTCTCCATACTTCTTGTATTCTCTATACAACGTGTCCTTGATGATTTCATCACTAGCTTTTGGATGTAAAGCGCTTATACACAATACTTTATAGGGGTACGCTCTTTCCGTGGGTCTCATGTACTCGTCTCTGTGCGGCGAGATGTATCTAGGCCTAGGACTTGGGGATCGTGCGCGACTTCCATGACGGCGTCTCATGCGATCAGGTGTTATCCTTTCGTCTGAACTATCATCATAACGGCCCATGCTTGAACGTGATCTTTTATTACGCGGTGGAGTGTCCCTATCACTACTTCTTTTCATATTCTGTATTCTTACAGTGATTCTGTCTTTCCCAGTCGGGATCATACGCACCACAGTGACACGACAACACAATGGAGGACACTGGTCTCACCTTCCTAAAAATACACAAAACACTATAATTCATATACATATTCATTTTCAATACACAATTACAACATTAAAATACTTCAAAATAATAACGACATACTTCTAATTTATTTTAACACAACACCGTGTGCTTTTTAAAGGCGATATTTCGCTTAATTTCACAAATCACAACGTATGCACAAACGTAGATGATTAATAGAAAGAACAAAATGGCGTTTTAGGTGAAACGATGACGTTTCCGGAGTGAAGGGTAACGTAGATGGCCAAAGAAAATTGAATATTTTTCAACTAGTAAACATGTACATTTTGAATTAATTTCCGATAAAACTCATTAGAAAAGTCAATTCGTCAACTGTATTTTCGTAAACGGTGAAATTTAATTAAATTCCAATCGATTATTTGGAATAATAATTTCAAAAACTCCACTGTAGACTTCCAAAAGTAGATGGCGCATCATTACTACTCATGCGATGAACTTTTTTTTATTAGACCCGTAATTTTATTAAATTTTTATCAACATAAAATGAGCCCCACCATCGAAATAACATTTTTTCGGTAAATGAACACGTTTGAAGAATGCGACCACGTCATTAATACTTGTAATATCACTGCTAATTGTTTAACTAAGATAATGCATTTTAACGACAAAATTCGTATCAGTAAGAAGTTCGTGTTCGGTATGAATAGGAGCTAACGTAAAAGCAAATGATCACAAGAAACACATGACCGGTATCTCTATATGTAAAAAATATACAATGTATTGGAATTTAATTAATTAATGTACAAATGAAAGGAAAATGTTAAGGTTTATATTGAAGCTTGTACATTTTATGCTCAGTGTAATGATTGTTACATGTGATGCAATACATTGGATGAAAAGGAAACTTGTGGCATTCGGCAATAGGGACGAGAAAAGTTTCTACACAAAAATACAGGAATTAAAGAAATTGGAAAAATTACCGGTGCATTTAACGATATTATTAGGTGATGAAGAGCCATTGATTAAGGATCTATCAAATATTGTGTTATGGTCACTATTTGCTGGCATCTCTTTTATCAGTTTTTATGATAACAATGGTATTTTGCTTTCACATCATATTTATTCAAACTGTTAAACAATTCTCTTTGATTTTTAGGTCTCCTTACAAAGGCTGAAGATAAATTCCAAAGTGAAGTGTTGAAATTGAAACAGGAAGACACTCACATAATTTGGCATAGTAATCATAATGCAAAACATAAAAATGGTCTCTCAGGTAGAAAGATACATGTAAAAATTTATACTGAAAATGATGGCAGAGAAAGTATAGCACAAGTAACAAAAAAACTTGCAAAGAGCATCACTACAGAAACCATAAGCATTGACAGTATAGATAAGTTATTAAATGTTAGCTATGAATTTCCAGATCCAGACATGGGTTTATACTGTGGTAATTCATTCATTTTAAACGGTTATCCTCCATGGCAAATAAGAGTAACCGAATTTTTTAACTTAAAAAGCTACCAAAACATTCATTTTAATGCATTCATTAATCTATTGTGTAATTATTCCAAGTGTGATCGAAGATTAGGTAAATAGCCTTCATGTGATTTATTTATTATTGAGTCATATGTCTTATCATTATGCATTGTTATGGTTTAAGAAAAAGGTATACATAAGAAAAAAATAAATAAAAATAAATTGGTGCATTTCCAAATAATCACATCATTGTTCTTTATTACAAGTTTCCTTTTTTTTTTTCATTTGAATTAACAATTTTAATTGTACTAAATGTAAACTCACGCAAATTAATTGCATAATTTGAAAACGTCAATTCCAAAAAAAAATTGTTCTGAATGAAACGAAACCTACACAGAAAGTATACTGGAAGACAAATATTGATTCAATGAAACACTCTTTGATAAGCTTTTTTTGTCATAAATTTAATGAAAGGAGGAAAAAATATGGAGAGAACTAGTAGGTTTATTACGTTTTTTTTATCTTGCAGAAAACGGCTCCTATGCCTAGAGAAAATGAAAGAAAAGAAACTTTATCAGTCTTTTTCTACCGCTTGGATCATTAAGAATCAATAAGAGATAGCTAAATATACAACCTGTGTCCGGGATAATCTTGTGGGTGAGACTGAGGTGAACGAGCCTCCGTTCATCGTCAATGTCTGTGTGATCTCTTACCCCTGCTGCTATTCGATCTAGATCTACGCCGTCGCACGCTCCGACTCCTCGACCGACGCGATCTACTGTCGTCGTACGACGTCGACCTCGAGCGACGACGTTGTCGATAATAATTGTAACGGTGGCGCGACGACGAACGCGACCTCCTCGACTTGTACGGCGACCTCGAACGCGATCTACTCGATTTGCTCCTTCGCCGTCGACTGTTCCGACGCGAATCGTTCCTGTTGTTATTGTTGTTGTTCGATCGCGATCGGTGTCGTCGACGGCGTCTCGACGACGATTTTGATCGCGACCGTCTGGATTTCGACGAGCCGCCGTATTTCGATTTCTTCGTCTCCGGCGTCGTCCTGCAACGACTATCCGAACGACTGTATCGCGATTTCTCGTAGCTATCCGTGCTCTTAGAGGAACTGCGACGCGACGACTTCTTACTGGCGCACTTTCTCTCTTTGTCGGATTCGTCGCTGCTGTCGTTGGTCGACGACGACGACGTTTTCTTATTGAATCGTCGCGACCTGTTCGCATTTTTCGGTTGCGGCGGCGTGCTGTCGTGAACGTTGCGCCTCTTATAGCCTGGAATTTGATATGCGTATATAAAGAAAACCATTGTTTTCGAGCGAGATGGACGGCAACGATTCGAAATGGTTCTAAAGCGTTCGAGTTTCATCTACGCACTTGAACAAGTTCAATACTGACCTTGACTCTTGTCTACCTGTGAATCTTTGTCGTCGCTATCCGGCGTCGTTGCTCGACTGTACTGCTTCCCGTCGGTTTCCGCCAGACGTTCTTCGATTTCTCTTTCGGTTTTGCTAAATTCCGCCTTGCGTCGTCGAATGATGTTCTGAAAATGAAATTATTCGAATGGCATCGTCATGCATCGGTCGTGGACGCTTACTTTCAATTCCGCCTCGGAGTCTGGATGATCCTTGCGCGTCTCTTCGTCGCCGCTATCATCTTCATCGGAACTACCCGATCCGCCATATGCGCCCAGACCTATTTTATATGTAATTAATGTATCCGTCTAAATAAAACAAGCAAGTTTACTTGCAGTTGTAGGATACACCGGAGGTGGAATAAGGGATTGAATATCGAGAAATATGTAGATGAAATACGTTCGATATATATGTTACATATATAGAAGCCATATATGAAGATAGAAAATATGGATGTAACTTACCAAGTTGCGCACTTATGTTGGCACCGCTGGGTGCAGATACACGGTGATCTGAAGCTGAAGTTTACATTAACATTATTAAACTAGCTCCTTTTCTTACCCTGCTAACAATCTCATTACAACAATATCTTGGAAAAAGAAACACTAAACGTATAAAGAGCACTTTTGTTTTGCATTTCTTTAAATAAAATCAAATATGTAGTAACAAAAAGTAGAAGTACCTCTCTAATGGATTTATTAATTACAATACCTTTAAGCTTTTTAATATGTCGCTGTAATTCTTCTGTACAAACATTATGAATTTCTTTGTTAGTTACTTTTAATAAAACCTCTGTCATAGTCCTCCGCACTTTAAGCATCTACAAAATCAATTTAAATTAAATTTAAGATTAGAAATAATTCCAGAAATACATACCAATTCTTCTTGGGTCATTTGTGTTGGTGGTGCCTCTGGTGTTAAGGGTCTTCCATCAGTGTCATTTGAAATTTCATCATCAGATTCCTTAAGGATATTCATTAAAATAAGTGTGCTTAAGCTAATTAAGAAACACCTACAAATTTACTTCTTTCCTTTACAGTTGACTTAATAATATCCATGGCTTCTTTTTCACTGAGCTTCAGTCTGTCTTCATATTCTTGTTTTACTTGGTTTTCTCTCTCTCTGTCTAACTGTTTCTGCTTCTCTTTTTCCATTTTTTCCAGACCTGTAAATTTTCTGTTAAATTACTTAAACTGAGGTAACAAGTATCAAAAGCAACCTTCTCTAATCCAAGCAGGTAACTGCTTTCTTTTAGCAGCATCTAATACTACTGATGATTGCTTTGGAGTTACAGGTACAGGTACATTGACTTTACTATATCTCTTATTATGAGGCTTGATTATCTTGGAACTGCCAGTAGCAGTTGTCCAATAGCCACTAGAATACTCTGATGATGATGGCGATGCAAAATTTGGAAATTGCACTGTTTCAGTATCACTTGATGGAAATTGATTAAATGCTGGTGTAGGCAATAGAGGTGCCTTAACTGCATTAGGTGGTGGCACAGCAGCTGGTACTGGCCAACTGTTATTCCAGGATGGCCAGTTTGCTTGTCCTGTCTGAGGAGATTGTTGCTGTTGTTGTTGCTGCTGCTGTTGTTGTTGCCAATTCCATGATGGTGGTGTGTCAATATTATCTGGATTCCATGGTGCATCATCATCATCATCATCATTTTTATCATTATCATTCTCAACATCCATAGGGGCCTCACCACCCTCATTAAATTGCTCCTTCTTCAATTTACTTATGTTTGGTGGTGGAGGTGCATTTGGTAGTTGCTCTGGTATCGGTGGACCAGCTTCTTTCATTATTATCCATTGTTGTGCTAAAGCAGCCCAATCGACTTGATCATTGGATACATTATTATATGCAGATGGATTTAATGCCCATTGCGTATAACCTTGCGATTCCGTAGAATCGTTACCTGAATACATTATTTTTCTCCCAATATTTCCACGCCTGTTATGTTTTATTTCATTGAACGATTAAGTATTACATATTAGAAACACTAACACATCGTTAACCTGATCCAGCACTTAAGTTTATGTTAAATACAACCGGTTTGAATCAATCTTTTCAATACATATTAAGTTTATGATAACCCAAATTTTGTATCTCACTACTGATGATTACCAAGATGGGAATTGTGATGGTAACACTGCATTGATTAATTATAAAATGCTTCAAATTCAAAAGTTACTAAACTGTGACAAAACGCGGATATTTCGAAAGGAAGTACCATATTTAAGAATAGGCTATTAGCACGTTTTTGTGTATTTTTCCTTTAATTCGCTTGCTACATTTCTTATTTTACTAAATGGACGTGGAAGTTCGCTTTATAAGTGAGGAAAAAGTAAGGATTTTCATTCGTTAAATCTTTATAATATCTGTATAACGTTTCCTTAGGGTAAAGGACTCTTTGCCAAAAGGAATTTTAAAAAGGGAGATGTGATCTTCACAGAAAACCCCTTAGTTTGTTGCCAATTTTCATGGAATGCTGCGTTTGACTACAAAGCTTGCAATCATTGCCTCAAGTAAAAAATTCAATCATCATTTTCATCATAAACACATTACAACATTTATTTTAGGCCTCTGGAGTCAGCAGAAGAGAATGCTAGGAGATTAACTGGGAAATATGACCTAGTTTTGCCATATCCTGAATGTTGTACAACTGTTAAGAGTACCATAACAACTTGTCCTAATTGTTATGTTGAGTACTGTAGTTTAAAATGCCAAGAAGATGCTTATAATTCTTATCACAAGACATTATGCACAAACAGTAAGGATAAGCAATCAAATCATCCATTGGAGCAACTAAATGAAGCATGGAAGTAAGTGTATTATGAAGAGTTAACGTTTGAATTAACAATATAATTTTTTTGAACAGGCAAATTCACTTTCCACCAGAAGCTAGTACAGTAATGATTATTCCAAGAATACTGGCTACTATACATCAGTCATCAAACAAAGAAGAAATGTTGTCCCACTTCTTGAATTTTCAACATCAGACCACTAATGAAGATATTAATATATCCCATAAACTAATAGGGGAGAAATTTAAAGATCAAGTTGTCCTGTTACACAGCTTACTGATTCAAGCTGTGCCGTTAAATGGATTAGAACAACTTCTAACTTTGGATGGGTTTCATTCATTATTGGCATTAATTGGAAGAAATGGTCAAGGAGTAGGCACCAGTGCCATTAGCCAGTGGGTGATGAAGGCATCTAATTTGATGTTAAAACAAGAGGATAAGGAACAGTTGGACCGTTTCATTGATCAACTGTATGATGACATGGATGCACAATCTGGAAATTTCTTGAATAATGAAGGTGTTGGCCTTTATTCGTTACAAAGTTCTTCTAATCATAGTTGCACACCGAATGCTGAACCATCATTTGTATCAAATAATTATATGTTATCATTAGTTGCTCTAAATGATATAGTTACTGATGAAGAGATTTGCATTAGTTACTTGGATGAATGTAATTTAGAGCGATCTAGGCATTCCAGGCGGAAGGAGTTGAAGTCGAACTACTTATTCTTATGTAATTGTCAAAAGTGTAATGAACAAGCTGATGATCCAGATGTTACAAGTGAGGACGAGGAAGATGAAGAAATGAGTGAATAACTTTGGAAATAATTATTAATTATGTATTGAATACTTTTATTAATACATGTTTTCTCATTCTAATTGTTTAGCTATTTACAACTGTACTTGGAGTTAATGTAATTAACTTATTACTGTTCTCAGCTAATTCTGAAATTGAAACCCTTCCTCTTTGTTTAATAAATTTTGCAACACTCTTCATTTCTTCTAATGATACATATATAAATTTACCCCTATCATCAATAACACCTGTTAGAATGTCATCATTCTGTAAATCTTTAATTCTGTCTATGCAAGCCTGTGTTTTCAATTTAAATTTGGCAGCTAAATCTTCAATTACAACTACTTTCTGATCTTTTATGTAATTTACAAATTCTTGTAATAAATTCTCATTTTCAGCTTCACCCTCTTCATATCCTTCTTCTTCTATATTAAAAGCTTCTTTCATCTTAAGATATTCTTCATGTTCCTTTTGCTCTTTCTCTTCTCTAGCTTTACGTTCTTCCTCTTCAATTCTCTTCATTTCTGCCTTTTCTTTTTCTTCTGCCTTCTTACGTTCTTCATCTGCTTGTTGTTCCTTTTTCTTCCTTTCCTGCCTCATTTGTTCTTCTGCTTCTCTTTGTGCTTTCTTTTCAGCTTTTGCTTCTAGTTTCGCCCTTTTCTTTGCACCAACTTTTGCATCAATCATTTTAGTGTCTTCAGCATTTTCTTCATCTGACTGGTCTTCAGCTTGTTGTTGCTGCTGCTGTTGTTGTTGTTGTGCGGCCGCTACTCTCATCCTGGCACCACGATTCCTCTGTATCTGTGCACGACGTGGTGCACCATCGTTTTGAATACGATTTGGTACTGCTCTGGCACGATTAACATCTACATGTATAATTTGTATAAGAAACAGATGGTAATTTACAAGAACAATGTTACTTACTTTCTTTCGTCTTTTGCGATTTAAAGAAGAGACCTATACTTAAAAGAATCAGTAAGGACACTGATGCTAATGCAATTAAAAGTGTTATATCCATAATTGGTCATTTATTAAATTTTAAATCATAATAAATTCGAAAACTTTTTGACGTCAATGATAATCAAAATGTCTGAATGACAGTTTGTTATTATGTGCAATGTGGTGTCTGTGGTGAAATTTCGTCAAAGCTTTTTCTGATATGAAAGAATAAAGCGAAATCAAGAAAATATTAATGCAAACTGTCTAATTTCAGATATTCACAGAATTTTGTTCGACAATATTGTATAATTTTACACCAATATTTCTGCATATAATCTAACCTATTTTTAGGGTGGATTAATTTTTTGATATTAATATAATGATCTGTTTTATACTGAATTTGGCTCTTTTAATCATACTTCACAAATATTTGCTAATTGGTTACTCAATTCTGTTTTTTTTTTCTTCACAGATATGCAGTATATATACCATTGTACTTGCCAATAATGATACCAGTACTCATGTCCCTAAGGATTGTAAAGAATTGGTTGCAAGGAAAGGACAAGTAATTTGTGTGATCTGTACAGTGAAATTATCCTTAATGTCACAAAATAGAGGATATTAATCGATTGTAAAAGAAGAAAATTCAGTTTGAGAGCAGTTGGCACAAGGTTTTTTCACATGGATTTATTTCCTAATGACATTATAGTAAATCATTCCAAATCACATAAATGTAAAGAATATTTACAATCCATAATATGATTATTGTATCATGTTGACAATCGTTACCATTCTTATTGTTGACTGATTGTCATGAAAAAAACATGCATAATTGGTTGCATAATTTATGTTTGTAATTTTTGACATAAAATATTTCCTCGACAGTGTTTCTATTTGCTACCTTATAATTAGTTATTACGAAAAATTATATACTATCTTTGCAAACTAATAATGCAGAAACGTTCAGAAAGCAAAAAAGGTAATATATAGCTTCCATTTACGTTTGCTATAATATAAACTTAAATAATTTATAGGTGCAGCAGATATGGATGAACGTTATAGAATTTGCAGTATCCTTTCCTATTTCGTGGTATTAGTTGTAATTGGTATGCCGGTTTGGTGGTATACCACACGTGTTTATAGAGCTCAGTTACCAATAGAAGATATGTATGATGTTGAAATACCAAGTATGACTATTAGAGAGAATAAGATACCTCTAAGTTTGGAATATGATGTGCTGATAACAATAGTACATCCAGAACCAGAACGATTGAAGGTTGATTTCAATGTAAATGAAGTAATTGAGAAGATGACACCATTTATAAATGTTATGGCCCCAATAGCTAATTTGACCATCAAGTCTCAATGGTTGTACTTCTTAGAATTAGATCAAAGAAAGAAGCAAATTAATGATCATTATGCCTTATATGAGGATCAATTACCACATGTTATAACTCCATTAGAAAAGAAGATATGGTCACACATGTCATCCAGACCTACATTAAACTTGGTTGTGTATATTTCACATTGCTCAGTGCCATTATATGTGTACAACAGTCAAGGTGCGAGAGCAGAACAGGCATTCCTTAGTTCTCCATGGGGTGGAGTTTATATTATTAATCCTGAAAAAGTTTCTTGTGATAAACAAAAATTTACAGTCAACATAACTGAAGTGCTTAAAGTGTTTAAAGCACAACTAAAAAAGCTTATTGGTTTAAAGAGCAGCAAAATAGAAGATATCAACAGATTGCAGATAACAAAAACTACTGAAATGATTGAGTCCACTAGGAGGACATTAAAGTCTCTGGCACAGTTACTTTCAGAAATTAGCAGTATTGTTATTAGTGATGATGTAGCTGAGAAAGTTAAGGTGTCCTTATTGAATGCCAATGAAGCTGATAAATATCTGAGGGAAGGAAGCATTGACCAGGCTCTGAAATGTGCTCAAATTGCATTTGAAAACTCTGAAATGGCTTTTAGTGATCCATCTTTACTGGCACTCTTATATTTTCCTGATGATCAAAAGTAAGTGACTTTGAATTTCTCCTTTAGTGTTGAATCTTGCCAAATTCAGTATAAAATTTCTTTTGTGTTTCTATGTTTTGTATTTTACAGCTACAAGGTAAGATTTAGTTAATGTGATTATGTTTTGATCATAGTATTTGCAATACAAACGAGCGTCAAATTGCGTAATGATATTTGGATTTACTTCGGATATTATAAGTATGAAATTACAAATTTTGAATTTCTAGTGATAATCAGACTTTATTATTCTTACGGTGACATCTTTTATTCAAAGGCGTAACAGATATTGATATTCAGGTTATACAGAAATAAAAAGTAATATTCCTACTTCTAATTGAATACATATTTTGACAAGTTCTTGTATTGTATTGATATTTTTCAGTATCTACAGAAATAGCTGATTTTAATTTATTTTATAATGTTTTATTAAGATTAACAATAATAGGCATAGTTATAATAAACTGTGCCTGAATTAAAGGTGAGTTTCAATGATTTATAGTACGCATATACATATTTTAGCTTTTTTTATCTCAAAACAGCTCAATGGCTATTGATATTCATAAAATTTACAGTTGGAATGATCATTCTTTCCAAAATAAACGATTGAATATTAAAGAATATGTGGCTATCTGTGTATTATAGACTGATAGATTACCATTAAATAAAAATAAATTATCGAATTTTCAGTTTGACAGTGGTTGTGAGCAAACACTTTGGATAATTAAGAATTAGAACAATGGATTCTGAACAAGTATGTCCAGTTTGTACACTATATCTGAGACCAGGTATAACATTAAAGGAACATCTTGTAAGCCATCCTAAGCAAAAAGTAATTGAAGCCCTTGTAAGGCTGTCAACTACTGAATCAACAAAGGAAAATAATTACAAAGATGTACAAGATGCAAATTTGCCATGTTCAACTACAAATACCGCTGCTCCATTCAGCACACCAAGCTTTCCACCTCAAGCATTTGCATCCACAAGTTTTCCAAGTGCTACAAATTTACCAAATGGCAATTTTCCAAATGCCACATTTCCTGGTGTAAATCATTCAATAATTTATCAACAGTTTATGAGCTCATCAGGACAAAATATGGTAAATCTAAATCCACAGTACATCACAGTACCAACTGTGTTTAATCCACAAGTCATGTGTTCACCTTACTTTTATCAACAACAGCAGGTTATTATGTCTAGTGGACCATCAACAATTTTCCAGAGGCCTTTGCCTATTGAGATGTCTGAGATTAATGGCAACTCATTACAACCACTGTCATCAAAACCAGTCATGGAAGTTTTAGACACCAAACAGGACATAGTTGTTATGCCAAAAGATCAAGAGGCTGAATCAAAATTAATAGAAATAAATGATGATGAGGATGAAGATTATGAGAAGGATGTTATACCTAAAGAAGAGGTGGAAGTTATTGGCAATAAAGAAGCGGGCGTGGGAACAGAACAAGATTTAGAAGTCTATCACATTGAGGATAAATGTACAACAGACGAGGAAAATAAAATAATTAACGATAATGACTTTGATCAAGAACATCACAGTCAACATTTTAATAAGGAAACGACAGAATTAAGTCAAACCAATAGTCAACACTGTAGTAACGAAATATTTGTTCAAGAGAGTGATAATATTTTACCAGAATCAAGTTGTATCAACAGTAATCAAGTATTTTATCAAGCGCAGACTGCGACTCAATGTTTCAATCACGACGAGAAGAGTTTTAACGAGAACACTACCCGAAATGATGAACCGTACGAAATCAAAGACGACAACAATGACTGTTTCACAAATTTCAATTCCATCGTTAATGGCAGCATGAATATATTTAACGTCTCTCCGAACATGGTTCACATGGGCACGGATTCAGCGACTAAAGCATGCCAGACGACTAGTACCATGAACGAACCGATCCAAGGCAATTGCACGCAGTATGATGTAGCCGATGATGATGTGAAAGACGTTAATTTCATCGAGATGGACGGCATGAAATTGGTGCTGGCCAACGATTTCATGGCCAATCAAGTAATATCGCAGGTCGACGATTACGAATCTATCGATAGATCGAGGATATTGATGACAATCGGCGGTATGGATGGCATAGATAATAAAAATAATACGTTGATGGACCACGATCCACTCGATACGGAATCCAATGCGCCCGATAGTATTTTGGCTACCGAGGACGAAGATCTATTGCTTAGAGATGACGAATTGATAACCGGCGATACTCTATCGACGGAGAGCGCGAATATTAGAACGAACGAAAGGATGCCGGCCCGCGGCGAATTGTCCGGACAAGAGGAGAGCAACGAGTGTTCGGACGACATGATTTGGTGTAAGATTCATCGGGACAGTTCACGTAAGCGATTCGACACGCATCGTTCTTATGAAATTAATCTTGATGATTTTTAGGTGAAGCGTGGGAGCAATTGGAACAGTCGAGTAACGGAAACGCTCTGCCGCCGATGAATCCAATAGAGCAAAGCGATTTCAATCAGGAACAAATGAATTTCGGGCAACAGGCGTCAATTTCCGAAAATTACGCCGGCGAGAATGCAATAAACGGAATTGATATAGCCAATGGGCAAGATGCAATGCTAAATGATTATGCGTCGGACGTGAGAAAGTCGGAAATTGCGGAAACGGGAATGGCCACGAACAAGAAGATTGTTTTTGTAAAACAAACGAAAACCCTAACCGAAAGGCGTATTAAGAAAGAAGAGAAAGAGTCGAATTTCGAAATGTTTTCGAATGAATGTAGCGTGAAAGAGGACAAAGACATAGATGTAACTGATACGAAGATACAACGGGAAAGTTGTCAATTTTTATGTACGACGTGCAGTACCTTTATGCCTTCTATGAAAGATTTAAAGGAGCACAAGCAAGAAGTACATAAAGAATGTTGTAAATATAAGTGCAATACGTGTGGCACGACATTTCAGTCGGAACCTATGTATACTAATCACTTGCAGATACATCCATTGGAATGTAAACTATGCGGAAAGTACTTTTATAGGAAACAAGGACTGGACCTCCATCTGAAACGACATTTGGGCATTAAACCGTTCAAATGCGACGTCTGTAATAAATCGTTTCTGACCAAGCAGAAGAGAGAGGAGCATCAGAACATTCATACCGGAGCGACCCCCATCAAGTGTAATTTGTGTGACGAAACATTCCGACGTTATTCTAATTTGATACAGCACCGAAATCGGCATCACTTAAAGCTCAAACGGAAACTGAGGGACTTCATGTGTCATTGCGGCGAGATCTTTCATTCGGTAAAAAAGTTAGCGTGGCACAAAGAGATACACGATTTGAAACCGAAAGCATGTACTTATTGTAGCGAGAAGTTCCTTCACATGTCCAGTTTAACTAGACACATGCGACGCGCCCATAACGAGAACTACATGCCGAACGACGAGCGTAACAAGGAAAACGTCGAATGCCCAGTATGCAAGGGCATCTATTTGAAATCCTCCCTGGAAACGCACATTCGGAGTCACAGCGGCGAAAGGCCGTACAATTGCCTAGTTTGCAACAAATCGTTCACGACCAAATGGAACCTGAAGTTACACAAGTGGACGCACGCCGCGCGAACCTCGAAACCGTTTAAATGCGATCAGTGCAATGGTGCTTTTATAAGGGAGAGCGATTACGTCGCTCACATGAATTCGCATCGAAGCGTTAAACCGTACACGTGCAATTATTGCGGCGCGCAATTCATACGGAAGAACAATTGTCAGCGGCACGTGCGGGAGCACGAAAAGGAAAAAACTTACGTGTGCGAGGTGTGCAATAAGGAGTTTCATCGTTCGTACTACTTGAAAGATCACATGCGAACGCATACGGGAATTCGACCGTATTCGTGTTCGATTTGCGGCAAAACGTCTACAACCAAATCGAATCACAACAAACACGTGCGGATTCATCATGCACGCGAGCCCATTAGTACTGAGAATTAATTATGATTTTAGTTTATCATACTAATAAATCATAGTTAAAAGTAATTTTTGTTGCAGCGTACAACGTTTTTCTTTATTTTATTTTTCCGTAATCAAGTAATTTTAATTGATTAATTTTAATACGCTGACAACATTCGATTAGGAAGTTCCGGTCGACCTTTTCAATGATGTTTTTACAATCCTAATTTAATTGTATACTTCGTAGATGTAATTTATACGAAATAAGTTTTGAAATTTATTTCTATTGTTAGCACAAAGTGCAAACAGCGTTCAACGTCTTTCTTGTAAATTAATTAATACACACTGACAGCATTCGGTTAGGAAGTTCCAGTCGATTTTTGTTAGAACAATTTTATTTATGGTTTTAGATTTTATTATATTTTTTAATAGATCTAATTTACAAACAGAAAATATACAAAGTAACTTATTGTAAGATGGTTGTTTTGAATATATATATATATACAATTAATAAGGGTCATTTTGATTTGTTTGTGCATCATTTAAGGACACTTAAAAAGAAACGGCGTTTGTAAATACAATTTATTAAATGAACAAAAAAAAATCTATTTTCAATACAATCATATTCCATATACCAACAGCAAACAGATTTTGATATAATAATATTGACAAAATTTCTACGAAAAATATGCAATAATAATCTGCAATATGGTTTTGTTTTCATTGAAAATAAAATCCAATATATTCCCTATTACCAAAGAAATAACAACTTATAATTGACCAAATCAAAATAAAAAAAACGAATTAGTACAAATTACAAACTACTTTGCTATTAAATCACAAAAAGAAACAGTTAATCGTAAACATTCGCAGAATATCCACGAGATGATGGATCGCCTCCATACAAAACTCCTTCCGTTAATAGATTCCCATAATATGCTCATCTAACGAAAATTCATTTCTTATTTAATAACAGAGTCATCAGGTTACTTCGGAAACTCGTCACAATCCGTTCTAATTCTTCGACTTGTACGCGTAACTTTTGATTTCTCTGCTCCAACTCGTCGCTCTCGACCTCCAATTCGCGTTCCTTTACTTTACGTTTCAGTCGCGATTTCCGTGACGCTTCATTATTCTTGTCTCTCAGCTCTCTGTAACGAGTTTCCGGCGTGTCGCCATGTTGATAATCTTCCAACGACGATATCGACACGTTCCTTTTCGGCGGTCGACCACGTTTCGACCGTTTCGTTCTAAACGATTCCTGCGACTCGTCATCATCATCATCGTCGTCTTCGTACGATCTATATTTATTCCTCGAGCACTTCTTCGCCGGTGGCAAGTATTCTTCGTCGCTCTCCTCTTTGTACCGTTTCCGTGTCGATCGTTTCGTTGACGCCGACAGTAATTCTAAATCTTCTAACGAAATCGTATTCTCCTCTACATCGTCGCCCGTCGAGGCAGTTGTCGTTGGCAAAGAATCAGCCGTTTCCGTAGCCAGTTTCAGTTCCTAAAATTGAAGAAGAAGAAAACGAATCAGTTTATAATATTTTCTTCGATTTACTTCGGCGTACCTCTTCATCGATATACTGTAGGATGTTGAAAGGTTTGCCCGATTCGATGTCGGTTATCGTATCGACAATATCCGATGTTTTCATCGATGACGTTTCGTCTATGTAATTAGAGGCGGCTGCTATGTCCAATCTTAAGTTTTGATTCTTCATCGTGGATCTGCTCGATGTAATCGAACTACAAGTACTTTCGTCAGGTGTATCGTATGTCGATAAACGATGGTAACGTTGAAGCGGCTGTGGAGACGATTCACGTTGGTCGACATTACTTTCGGGCACCTTTTTAATGTTTAAAACGTCGTCGAACTTGTCCACGATGACTAACTTATCCTCGTCGTCGTCCACTAATATTGTGTACGCCATCGTGTTCGGATTCATAGAATCTATCAAATCTTCTTCTGCTTGCAATAAGACTGTTTCTTTGTTGTCGTTGTTGTTATTATTATTAGTGTTAATAATAGTACTAAAATCTAAGCTATTCTCAATCGTATCAATCATGTCTTCCACTTTAATATTCCTCGGAAAGTTTGCGTTTGCACATCGATTGTTGAATAAATCATTATTATTATTTACATTTTCAGTTTCATTCTTAATATTTATATAGTTATGATCTATATGCTGCTGTTGCTCTTGTTTTTGCAAAAAATCTGTATGATTATTAATAGTACGTAATTGTCCGCTGAAATCAAACGGATTCCTCAATTCTGAAAATAACAAGAACAAAATTAATTGATGAACGGCGGAATTTCAATCGATAAATAGAAGCCGTTTTCTCCCACATACCATTTGAATAAAAATATCGTGGTATATTAGGTTTAAGCAGAAGAAACGTTTACTTCTGTTTTGGAAGCAAGTAAAAACTTACTTAAATACAAAGGGATTTCAATGGTCAGATTATGTCGCATAAAATCATATACAACCGGAAGGCGTGAGATCCGCCAATCTGATCCTCATCCTTCTTTAGTAGATTATGCAAGATTTATATATTCTAATTTGGCTTGGTCAACATTACATTCCGTCCAAAACTGCACAGAAACGGGATACCTACCAAATATCGGTGTATTTAATTCATCTACATCTTTTGTTAATAGGCCATCCAATTTGTCCATGCGACAATATCTGGACAGATCGATAAATTCCTCCATTTTTATTTGATTTGCGTCTTTGCTGTTGACGTCCGATCGTGTTGTTGTTGTGATTGATTCGTTCCAAAGGATGTATTTTATAGGATCGTTTACTAAGTCCTCTATGATAGTATCCTTTGTATTGGGATTCTCCAATGCCGTATGACCCAAATCTATTCGCGATTTCTGGTCGATATATTTCTCGCCATGACAAGCAGTCGACTCGTTTACGAGCAGGAGCGGCCATTTCGAACGGGACTGAACGGAAACAAACGCCATAACAAAGAATTAGTTTCGATGCAAATACAATTATTCATTTTATAAGAAAGTGTTTCGAAAAACACGATCGTCATCATTTGCTTATTGCATTTGCGGGGGACTTACATTAAATTCGCCGTTACTTTTTACTGAAATTGTGACTCTCGGAGGTTCTCACCAAAGAAAGAGTTGAGTGCCGCACGTGACTCTCAACCTGAAACAATGAGGTCTCGATTAAATATCAGAAATGAATGTTGATTTCAAGTTTACTCTCTGCGTGTCCAGAGAGAAAGCGGTCGACGAAAATATTTCCTTTTCGACAAAGCAAAGTGGACATTTGCGGCTCACACGGAATCCGTTCAAAGTCGAAAGTCCATCGCCGTATTCGCTTAATTACACTTAATGATCATCCACGAAAATATTTAATTTCATGATTAATACAATGGGAACGAAGCAAATAATATGATATCTACCGAATAATTACACCTATTACACATGAAGGTCATCTTGTTGTTAGTCAAATTACTCGTATAAAAATCCCTGAAATATGTTTGAATAGAGCAGATTTTTTTTTGCAAAATTTCAGACAAGTATAAACTTGCATAAAAGTTCGACGCCGTCGTCCTCGAAGGTCAGACGTCACGTGAAAAACAAGTGTATTGGAATTCCCAGAATCGATAATCTATAATGCGGCGAGTTAAATCGAAACTCCCACGATGCTATTTTCATCGAGAACGTATACAAACCGATTTTCACGTACGAAATTAATCAATTACAAAGCTAAAGTATTAAATTGATCGTTTTCAAACGTTACTTACTCTTGTTTAAATGGCCGGTTACTACTCAAGAATAGAAGTTTACAGGCCCTCGTAATTCAATTAGTTTGCGAATTACCAATAACCGTACAATCGTAAACTCTTCGATTAATTATATTGCAATCGAGAAATTTCTTGCTTTTCACACTAATTTGCCACCTGGAAACGCTTATTCTACTCGCTCGGAACTGACACGTTCGACTTGCACAACGTTGTGAAATTATTTGTGCTCTAACGTAGTCGTTCCACGAACAATTTTCAATGAACTTGATACTTTCCCCACACGCGACAGTCTCTTTCCGTTACACGGAGATTAATTTGCGAACGAATTCGATCTTCGTCTACGAATGCTCCATTGGAGACCGTGATGTCACGTTCTTCCAATTGGATTGCGTACAATCACGAGCTTCCGTATGAATCATCGTTTTCCTAGCGGATTACCCTTAATTATAATCAAACCGACATTATAACTGGCGCCTATTACAAACACTTTTTCCACGTAACAACTACAACGACTTTATTGCAATCTTATCAAATTATGTAACGATTAAACGGTCATTAATGAAAGAAAACGATAAAGAATGCTTACATTCGTTTGGCGAACATGATCGTACAAGAACTAAACCACTTGTTTAAATAATGTCTATTAAACAATTTATTGGTGAACGTAATCGTTTGGGATTCAATACTATGAATTAGATTAGTTAATATCATAGTACAATTAAACAGCATTACAATTGTTTAATTGCAGCAACAATGGTTCTTTTTCAGCAATCGCACAATATTTTGCAATTTATAAAACTTGTTTGCTAAATAAAACACAGCACTAATATTTATTTTA
The DNA here is from genome assembly GCA_963695495.1 of Hololepta plana. Classification (NCBI taxonomy): domain Eukaryota; kingdom Metazoa; phylum Arthropoda; class Insecta; order Coleoptera; family Histeridae; genus Hololepta; species Hololepta plana. Next base: position 3,016,823 of record OY968839.1, read on the forward strand.
AGAATTAATTGCTAATGAGAGATATTTATATTTGAATATTTTCTTTAGTTGTTGAGTATCGAAAGGTATTATTGCTGCAAGAACATTCTCAGATTGAGTTCTGTGGGAGAGTATTTTATCTCTGGTGTTTCGCGCTTCTGCGAACTTGTCCCATTGGATTTTGTACAGAGAGTGGGACAAAGGCGACGAATTCCCATTTGCCAGCTGATAAACGTGTACGCTCGAGATTCTCCTGCTTTTTGGATGATGCAACAAATTTGCCATCGAGCTCATCTTGCAAGTCATTGTTTTCAGCTTTAAATATTTGGGTTTATAGCAATATAAAGTGAACTGTTTGATAATGATCTTCTTTAATATACACTTATATTATATTTCATTCCACATGATAATAATAAGATTAACACAAAAAGAACATGTATTAAATTGGCACTAGGATATCAATAATGATTATTATTTAATTGTATAATATTTAAATAACTAATTTTTACTGAACTGAACATAATATATATAATGTTTCACACATAGATAATCTGTTTGCGTTTGTAAAAGTCCGGAAACAGTGTCTCATAAGCTATCCTTTAATAAAAGTGACTTATACAAAGAATATGTTTCAATCTAGGTCTGTCTTTCCAAAGAGAAATCATAATTGTACTCCTTTAATAATTGCTGCATGGTTCGTGCTTTGATCACTGGTAGTTGCAACTGAAACAATCCCATTATCAGTCATTTAATATGTGTATTCTTATAATATTGTACCTTATCTTTATTGGATGCACTCAAGAATCTGGGATTGATAACAAATGGAACACCTTCCAGTCCATTGTGCTGTGATGAAAGTGTATGAGTTGAGTGCTGTGGTGGTAATGGGGCAGGTGGCTTAGGTGCTGGACGTGATGGTGTAACACTTGGTGGATTAAGTATTTCATAATCATGATCTCCATCATCCAACTGTGGATAAACTCTTGATTGTGGCATTGGTGGTGCTGGTCTTGAGCCTCTATCATTACTATATTCATCTGATTGTGTGTTACCCATTTTGTAGCAAATTGTTAAACCATTTATATCACTAAAATGTTGTAACATGAAGTCCACTTTTGAAATATTGAAATTACAAGTAATTACCCAGCAAACTGAAAACCTTGTGGTGCCTTTTTAAGTCTGCTGCAGACAATAATATCAGTAATGGCAGTTTTAGTCAAATTTTTATTAATTAACTTGTAACCTAGTTGTTTCTTCCTCCAAGCTTTTTGTTCAGTATCAGCAGTTTTTGCTAATATACTACAACCAGTTGGTGGTAGCCCTTTCTCATTAAATACAGCAATTTCTTGGATAACAAAATTGGGTATACCTAAAAGAGGTTAGAATTCAATTCTAATGCAACTTCTACACATCATTGTTGACATTACCTTCAGATTTTGATATGCACAAGTATCTTCCTGTTTTCCTTTTTAGAAACGAACCTTCTCTCCACAAGTCAGCGTCCTGATCTTGATCGTATGTCTTTTTAATAGGAACAAAACCTGTTGGACACTTGTCTATGTTTTCTACAATCTACAACACAACATCCAATTCCAAATATAATTAATAATATTGATATTAAATGTTAACTATTCAAAAACAGCCAACCTGCAAGGCAGTTATAGGTCTATCATCTGGTAACCTCTCAGAAAGTGTGTGTAAGAACAAGCCAGATGGTCTTAACATTTTCAGTATCAGTCTTCTTGAATATCACTGAAACAACAAGAAACATGATTTAAACAGAAGATTAATAATTTTATCTTTTCAAAAATCTATAAATAACTATTACAGTATTACCTGCCATTATTTGATCAATTTCATAAAATATGTGAGGAATTAAAACTTGTTGAATAAAATAATATATTTTTTAAGTTGTAAAATTAAAGTAACATACGAAATTAGTTTTGTAATTCACAGAGAACAATGCTGAATACATTAAATACGCACAATCATTGAGATTAAATTGTATATAAATAATATACACTAAAAAAAAACAATTGCGTATAAAAGTAGCTACATTCATTCAATATAAAATGTCATGTTGATAAATAATTTACAATATTTAAAAAGTTCTGTTTGTACTCACCTTAAACTTTGTAAAATTAATTTAATATTATTATTATTATTAGCAAAGGTAATTGACCCCTCTTTCTATTGACTATTCTTACAGCTTTGATATGGATTCATATGATTCACTTGGACGGATACGTTTTTAGGCACAATATTCATCCAATCGCTTTGAAATGCATTGCAGAAAATTTAAAATAGACCATAGAGAGAAAGAACCGAGTGACTATTATGGCCAAGAAAATAAATTTTACACGGACCGATACTTGCACGTAATATGCGGGATATAAATAGTTGTAAGTATGCAATTTTGTTATTTATTATTATCTATCGCCTAGCACATCCTCACTGAGGATTTATCGATAAACAATGCTATAGATCATGAATTGGGTAAAAAGCATTTATCTACAACAGATTCGTTAGCATAATGCTGTTTTAATTTATCGTCCTGGTGATTCCAAAATCACCAATAAATATTGAATTTGAATCTTCTTTCTTGTAGGTACAAATACGTACGTACTAGATTGATTTTATGTAGATTTTGAACTATATATTTTGCAAATTAAGAATTGGAAACGGTTACATTAGTCATAAGGTATTTCTTAATGTTACGGGAAATTCCATCTGGTTAATTTTTGCGCTAACCACCGGTGAATACAGACCTTCGACGAGTTGTCAAAGTAGGAATTAATTTAAAAACAATCTTAATTGCAAACATATCCCAGGGTCACTGAAACTATTATTAAAATTCGAAGCAATCTAAACGTAAGCATAGATAATTTAACGTGTGAATTATTTACGTAAGTGTAAAGGAAGAGACCGATTTTTATGGTAAACGAGACTCACCCACGAGAACGTTTTATGGTGGATTGCACTCTGAAAGTCGCGTAGATTATTATTAATGTTAATAATAATTCTTATAAATAAACACACAATTATTGTTGCGATCCAACACAAACGATGACGGTGTTTGTTGTTTGATCAATTCTGATTCATTCTTCTTCTTATTCACGCCGCGATATTATTCGAAATGAAGAAAAATTTAGAAAGAACGCCAACAATAAAGTGTTTCCTGTTGGTAATTAATTTTTATTAGGAGAGCGAAGAACGAAATTTTTCTCATACATACAATTAGTAAATCTGCATGGAATCTATCAAGAAAATATTACGAATAAATAGAAGAATAATGAGAATGAATATGTGAAGGTCATTCTAAAGCAATAATCAGTAATTTCGACCGTTATCCATTCAAATCATTTTAATTACGTAAAGTCTTGTAAGAGTGTAGCGAGTTTTATATATTTTCAAAACAACAAACTACTGCATTCTTAAACTGCATACAAGTTGGGAAGAGTTTATAATTAGTAGGGACGGTTCTAATTAAAACCATTAATTTGTCATCGTTGCGGCTAATTACCACAAATTTCTTTGTGCGTTATCTAAATTGTTCGATTCACACGAGCAAGTAATAATGTTAATGTCATTTGTTGATTGTGGATATTTAAACGATCGAACATAATTAGGGGATCTTATCGACAGCACGAAAAATGGGCCACCGACACCAAAATTATCACCTAAATACATAATTCAGAAACGACAACAACAACAACAAAAATTCGTTAACATACAAAACCACCGATTTCCATAAACGAAAAACAGCTTTCAATCATCGTCATTTTAGTTTCAGCACCGATGATGAGACGTGAACAGTTAATATTCCACTTGTTTCGCATTCGTTGAGTGGGAGCAGCGGCGTTTTTTGCGAATTACTTGTCGGAATAGCGAACGAACTTGTTTTTCAACGCCGCAGAACGAAATCGTCTCGCGTAATCGTCGAATTGAACCTCCGTAACCTTTCTTCGCGCATGCAATTGCTCCAATTACGCGATAATTCAGTGTTAAGGTTTTATTTTATTTATTTCTCTCGTTCTCGTTCATTTCTCATTTATATTAATTGTACAAGGTAGAAACTAATGGAATCGTTACCGACGGTCTATCAGCATTACGCTGGCGGCGGCGTCACGTCCGGCTTATCCGTCGACCGGCCCTACTTCACGCTGAACGATCGCAACATATCGATATACAGCGGCGCCCTGCATTATTTCCGCGTGCCGAAAGAGTATTGGCGCGACCGTTTGCGCAAGTTTCGTGCCGCCGGATTGAACACGGTGGAGACGTACGTGCCGTGGAATTTGCACGAGCCGCAACCGGGGAATTTCGATTTTGGGTACTTAAATCGCAAGCGATTACACGGAATCGCACATTTAATGTCTCCATTTCATTCAATTCACGCATCTTATTATATTTTTAGCCACGGAGGATCGGACATGGAAAGTTTCTTGGATATAAAGTATTTCTTGGAGCTGGCGAAAGAGGAGGATCTGCTGGCGATCGTGCGTCCGGGTCCGTTCATTTGCGCCGAATGGGATTTCGGCGGTTTACCGAGCTGGTTGTTGCGCGACAAAGAGATCAAAGTGCGTACGTCCGACTCGAAGTTCATGCGACACGTTACGCGATACTTTAACGCGTTACTCCCGCTATTGGCACTATTGCAATTCACGAAGGGCGGTCCGATCATCGCCTTTCAAGTCGAAAACGAGTACGGCAGCACGACGCAGAAAGGGAAATTCATGCCCGACAAGGTGTCTATCGCTCGTTGCAACCAAACTCCCGTTAATTTGCGTTAATTTTAGGTTTATTTGGAAGAGTTGCGACAATTAATGCTGCGAAACAGTATCGTCGAGTTGCTTTTCACGTCCGATTCGCCGACTAGTTACGGTACGGCCGGCACGTTGCCACGATACCTCTTCCAAACGGCCAATTTCGGCGGAAACCCGGAAAAGGAATTCGACAAGTTGAAACAGTTGCAGCCGCATAAACCGTCGATGGCGACGGAATTCTGGACGGGTTGGTTCGATCATTGGTCGGAGACGCATCATAAGGTGAACAACACGAATTTCAACGACATCTACGAGCGCATCTTACGTTATCCCGCTTCCGTTAACATGTACATGTTCATCGGCGGCACGAATTGGGGTTTCATGAACGGCGCGAACATTCGAGACGGTAGCACGGACAATCGGGGATATCAACCGACGACGACCAGTTACGATTACGACGCGCCATTAACCGAAGCAGGTTTGACGATTTTTTTAAATGTTCGTATTCTCGAGCGACGTATCTGAAATGTGATCGTTTCAGGTGATTATACGGAGAAATATTTGATGGTCAGAAATCTGTTGGCCCGTTACAATCCCGTCAAGTTGCGCGTACCGTCGGTACCGAGCGTTACACTGCGACACGCATATCTAAGTATCAACGTTACGGAACAATTGTATCTCGTCGACATAACGAAACAGATCGCGAGGAAATTCCTGAGTTATAACGTGATGCCGATGGAATTCCTTCCGATAAACGACAATGCCGGCCAGAGTTACGGCTATATATTGTACAGAAAGGAAAACCTGAATATACCGGCCAATTCGATATTGAAAATCGCCGGACGTGTGTGCGATACAGTCATGGTACTCGTCAATGGAATGTTAATATCCAAACCGTTAACCAACGTCGACGATTTGAACGGTTTCGGTTACTGGCGCGCGCTGAATTCGACGTTAAACTTGGGCCCGGTCGAGTTCAAGTCGGCAACGTTAGAATTGCTGGTGGAGAATTGGGGCAGGAACAATTTCGGCAATTTGGATCAGTTCGTGCAGTTCAAAGGGCTGTGGCAAGGCGGCGTCTACATCAACGAGAACATGCTAACGAACTGGGAGGTTGTGCCGTTGGAGTTCAAGACGAAATGGACGAACGCGCTCAAGGTGTGGCGAAAACCGGAGAAACTGTGGTCGCCCGGACCGAGTTTGTATAAGGTAGATTTGTATATCGGAGATAAGCCGCAAGATACGTATGTCGACATGTCGAGGTGGACCAAAGGGATAGTGATCGTCAACGGATTCGTTCTCGGGCGATACGCTTGCATCGGGCCGCAGCAGAGTCTCTATTTGCCCGCGCCGCTTTTGCACGAAGGCAATAATACAATCGTAATTTTCGAGCACTTCTATCCGCACGTGAAGGTCGAGTTCGTGGAAAATCCCATATTTAACGGATCCACTTGCAAAAACTTCATGTCGAATTTTAACAATTTTGCAGGGAAATTGCTGAAACTCTATGACAGTTACTATTGATGTTACGTTAAGATAAATTCGCAGTGCTAAATTATACAGCAAACACGAGTTGGTTATAAAATAATTATATAATATGCTTTTAAAAAATACGACACAATCGACATTATTTACTGCTTCCAATTCGGATCAGCGTGGATTAGTATCTTTATGGGATGGCCATCGCCTGTTTTGGCTCTGTCCAACGCTTGCAGCGAATCCTCCAACTTGTAATGATGCGTTATCAATTGCTTAACGTTTACTTTACCGGAAGCGATCAACTCCAACGACGTTTTGTAATCGTTCACGTATCTGAAGCAGCCGCGCACGTCGATTTCCCTTATCGCGGCGCTACCGATCGGAAGCGTCAGTTCTTGCTTGCTACTGTGCCCGACCATGACCACAATGCCACCGGATTTCGTCACTTGCAAACAAACTCTAACGGCTTGTTCCGCTCCGCAGCAATCAATCGATACCGTTGGTTCGCAATCAAGTAACGTTTTGATTTTATTCACAATATCCTGGTCGTTTTCTTTGCCAATTTTCAGCGTATAATCCGCACCGGCCGTCATAGCGAACTGGAGCCGGCGACTATCCACATCTGACGATAGAAGAAACTGTTTATACGAAACAATACACACCCGTTTAATCGTTTACCGGCTATGAGAACTTTGGACGCGGAGAACGCTTTCGCCACCAACAACGTCATCAAACCGATTGGCCCGGCGCCGAAGATCAACACCACGGATCCGACAGCGACTTCGCCGCGCTTGCACGCGTGCACTCCGACCGATAACGGTTCCATCAGGGCGCCTTCCTCCAACAAAACGTGATCGGGTAATCTATCATACGAGAACAATATCGCTACGCATTAATTCGATCCTTTTGCGTGGGATATTTGAACGTACTTGTAACAAAAGTCGGCCGCGTGACAATAGAATCGGGCCAGATTACCGTCGACCGGTGGCGTCGCGCAAAACGACATCTCCGGACAAAGATTGTATCGTCCCTCCTTGCAAAAGGCGCACATGCGACACGCCTCGCCCGGCTCGATTGCGACGCGATCGCCTACAAGAAGCGCCAACGTTTATTGGCGTCGATTACGCGGAATTCATCGTTTACCTTCTTTCAGATGCCTAACGTCTTTGCCGACGGCTACCACGACGCCGGACGATTCGTGGCCTAAGACCATCGGTTTCTCCACGACGAAATGGCAAATACGTCCGTGTACTAAGTAATGCACGTCCGATCCGCAAATGCCGATGGTGTCCATGCGAAGAAGTATTTCTGTTGGCGGACGAAAGAAGGATTGTGTAAGAAATTAACTGGCTGAGCGAGGAAAAACGAGACTTACGATGGTCCTTAGGAACGGGTATTGGCCGTTGTTCCTGAAGAAAGATTAATCGTTCATCGCAAAGAAATCGATGTTAATTAATTACAACAAATTACCATTCTTAAGTCGTTTACGCCGTACAGAACGGCCGTGAGGTTGTCTTGCGCTGCCATTTTTCAGACGATGCGAAAGAATTATTTAGCTGTTAACAAAAGCAACTGCGTGCCGACGTCAACGAGAAACTTTAACCTTCTGAATAGAATTTCGAATTGATAATGCTTATTTGTTATGTGTAAGTTTAAAACAAAAACAATTAACTGTAACACGAGGCAAGCAATTTATTTTTTGAGCAATTTATCTTTGTTATTAGGTTAAAGTGTCAGCGGGCCTATCAACGTCTAAATTGATAACGACGGATCTATTGGAAGGTAGCGGAATACGTTTTCAGCAATTTATTTTTGGAAAGAGTTGCTGCTTTTAGAAAACGCACGCAGTTGGAATCATCGCGGGCGTGCGATATGCAAAGTTTACTTTCGAACGGCGAATTTTCTAACGCAATAATGAAGGAGAAAAGAAAACCGTTTTGCAGAAAGAGAAAAACGCATAATTAACAATCGGATTGAAACAATGAACAAATTTCTTATCAGGTAAAACAATAAATAGCATTCGTTTCAATTACAAGCAATTAAAAGCATTTATAAATTTACTAAACAGGGCTTCTCAAAATTTACAAGATTAGAAGGCTAATGTTTGTAATCGGAACATATTCATCATCGACGAATAGGATATTTCTAAATTTGCAATTATCAAACCGCCAAATGCAAGAAATCACCGCGGCGAAAATTGCAACGCGAAATGTTGATGGACACCGACAATCGAATTTTATCGCCAATTAAATCTTCTTATATAGCTTATTACAAGGGTTTTTATCAGTTTCTATTAATTCGTTAGTTTTAATCCATATAAGCAATTCGAATAGATGAAAATTTTGCTGCCGCTTCTGCTAGCGACCGCGTTCAGCGGTACGATTTACGGACGTGAATGCGTACCGGTGGATGCGGTAACCGACTTGGATATAAATCAGGTGAAGCGGCGAAGGAGACGCGACAGAAGACGAATTAATTTCAATTTCTTATTTTCAGCTGACCGGTGTTTGGTATACGGTTACCCGATCCGTAACATTCTTCGACCTTTACCTAAAGTGCCAGACTTTCTACACGAGTATTGTTGAACCGGATGTCTTGTACTCGTCGTTTTCAGCGTTGACCGTCGCGTAAGGGATCGCCAATTTGTTGTTGATAACGATTAAAAGTTTGCTTGCAGTAACGAGCAGATTGTTTCTTATGACATATTAAAGTTCGAGAAAAGCGGAACCGTTGGCGAATTCGGAGCGATTAACTCTTTAGATGAACGTGAGCGCAATCGATGATCTTCCATGGTACGATAATCAATTTCTTAAATTCTAGCCGAACCCGTTTATAAAGTGAAATTAATCGCCGTCGATTATGACGATTACGCCGTTTGGTACACGTGCGACGAAAGTTTGTTCATCGGTGAGTTTTAATCGGAATGACGCGCCGGTATTTCAACTTGTATGTTATTTGCAGAAATCGTCACCATTCTATCGAGGGACCGTATAATTAGCGACCGACGTTTGAAGGAATTGTCAAAGATTGCAAACGATGCGGGCATTGGATTAGATTTGAGCAAGGTGGATCAGAGCTCTTGTGATGCTGCTTCGTCGACGACCATGGATAATTTGAACTTGAGGTACATAATTTAGAAAAATTACAAGATCAAGATAAAATTTTATCAAAATATATTCTGCATAAATAGCAATTTAGCTTTAAGTAATTAAATCCTTATCTAAGCGGTAATACATAAATAACAATTAATAATAATAGCTGATCGATTAAATTTACAAATTGAATCTTTGACGCAGTCTTCTAAACGTTAAACGCAACGATAATGTACTTAGTTCCACTCCGTGTCATACGTTATTATTGCCCATTTTCATCTTTAGCCGTCTCAAAAACTCTTTGGCCTGTTTATCACCTTGTCGGGATTCTAAAGCATTTATAGAATCGCTATCTAGCAATATAAATAAAAGTTAATATTATAGTACTCGGTAAATTTACAACAACGACTCACTCAAATTATTCGGACGTCCCAAATGTAAATGTATTTGCGGCAACGAATCGATATCCTCGTTCGTATCGATGATCTCGTCGAAATGTAGGAACGCCTCGCCGATGTACTGATTGTTATATCCTAAGAGATCATAATCTTTCACGCTGAACAAGACCATACCGTCTTTCATACTTCTCTGCTCCGGCGTGAGTTGTCTACAAAGGATAATTTTAGTTGTACTCGGTGCATAAACACTCTAAGGATCGCTTACAATACAAAACATTCGTCGAATAACGGGTATTGAGTCTTGTGCTTCGTCTGCGTTTTCGGCTTAACGATATTCGTGAACTTGTCTTCGGGTAACATATGTATCCGTACGAACGAATCGCACGAACCGTTCGAATCCATCGCAATCAGATTCTTCGCGTTAAGCACTTTAATTTTCAACGTGTTCCCGCTAAACTTGACGATGACGCTCAATTGACCGTACGGCGAATCTTCAACCTTGCTGAAATCCTTCCAATGTTCCAAATGGACCTGATGTATTAGATCGCCGGTTTCTAAACCGTTTATTCGCAATAATTGCTCGGTTCTTTGTAGATCCGTGCAATTGAATTCGCCGTTCGAAGGTTTGAACGATTTCAACATGAGATTCAACGTTTGATGTAAATTTGCGTAGAACGATGGCGGTCTTCTTTTCTAAAACAAAATAGTTTTCAAGTAAGAATTTGTTAGTGCCGATATTTGCATTATTTACTTCTAAATTCGTCTTGATTATTTCGCTCAATATCCTCGATAAATTGTCCCATACGATTTCTAATATGCGTGCAAAGTTCTCTTCGCACAGTTCGTTATGTAACATAGCCAAATTGTTATCGACGTACATCATCAATCGATCGATGCTGTTACAGTCTTGCTGGAAGAGTTCGGCGCCTTCTATCAGTAACCGTTTCATGGCCGGACTCATCTACATAAAAGACGATACACTTATAGAATGAAAATCTGATGCAAATTTCGTTATATTCACTTTTGTCACGAGGATTTCCATCAATTCGATGATTTTATTGCGCACGGTATCTAAAGCGTTCGCGATGACGATGTCCAATGTGGATTTACAACGTTCTGCCTCGACGGGACTCCTCAGGTCCGAGATCTTTTGGATGATATCGCACATACCCAGCTCGCTGGTAAACGGTACCAACGATTGCTGTACGTAATCGATGTTATTGATGGCCAAACACCATTCTTTCGTCACCTCGAACCTTTTCTCGTACGGGTCTTGCATTTCGCCCATTCCTTCCATCTTCACTGCCATCTTATCGGCATAATACACGCAACATTGGCATATATCCTGAAAGAGACGAGTGAATCGTTCAATCGAGTGCTATTGCAAATGCTAATCGCATTAATTACGTCGATGATCTTTGCGATGAACGTGTAGCTGCCCTCGACGTCTGGCCAATTCAGTTGGATCCAAAACGTTTTGATTTGATAGAAAATTGTCAGAGTATCGACGGCGGACGAACTGTATTTTACGGTCGAATCTACGGGTATCAGTGAGTCCAATTCGAGGGCTTTCTTGATACGCTCCCTTGCTTTATAGACGGCAATGTCGAGCCATTGGGCCACGCCGCCGTGGAACCAATTGTGAAAGTTTCTTATGTGGAACATGGTGTGATCGGCCGGGCACAGTCCTTGACCCAAACTAGAAGCAAAAACAATTATTAAATTTCGGCCGTACAATCGATCGTTTGCAATTTACGTGACAAATCGCTGTAAAACGAGGTATAATTCGAAGAGCGTCGTACCGATCGTTAACGGGTCGGTCGGTTCGTCCTCTATGGTCGGTATGCCGTCGTACGATAGCCTCTTCAACGATTTACAAACGGTAACTACCTCCGGTTCAACGAGCGTCGCAATCCGAACTTGGTACAATACGTAAACGGTTTTCGCTAGTTGTATATTCACTGTTCTACGAATCGACAAAGACGTTAGTGACCGAGCTTTTGAAATAGAATAAAACTTACTCTTGGAAACACTTATCGTAGAATTCGACGCATTTTTGCAAATCGCTTCGCACCAACTGTATCAATTTGATTAAATGTCTCAATTTGCCGTCGTTACTCTCGTCGGCGTTAACGTTAGTTTCGACCATGTAATTAAACCAATTGTTAGCACCTTGTATAATCGCTTCGTTCAGTGCTTTTTTCACGTCGAAACTCGTGTCGTTCGCCATAACGTTCGATAGCCACTTATATTCGTTCTCCGGGAACAGTTCGATGCACGTCGGCATGTCCAAGGTGAAGAGTTTCGCGAAAATCATGAGAACCTCTTTCAATTGTTTCAGCACGTTCTTTTCGCACTTTTTGCGCAACCGTTTCACGAGCCCGAACATCGACGGCAACAGTTTGCGGCACGCTTCCCAGAAACTTTTCACGTCCTCGTCGCAGAACGCGTTCGTTTGCAACGGTTTGATCAGTTTGTCTAGGAGATTAACGAAGAGGCCGTAACTCAACGGATAGTCCTTGTGCACTTTGCAATAGACGGTCCATTTCGCTAACGTCACGTCGGTCGATTGCAAACCGGTTTGTGCGATGTGCTGCGTGATCAACGCTTCCGCTTGCGGACTAAAGTTACCGTTCCACCAATGTTCCGCCACTTTCGACACTTCCAATTCGTGCAACAACAATATGCGGAGCAAGTGTCTGTGCTCTTGCGACGCCACTTGCGAATTCTTCTGGGAACTGAACGACATACGTATCTTGACAACGCCCTGACGATTGATTTTGTTACGTTTATCCAAACTGTACCACATGGTCATACCAGAAGCTGGAATTCCCTAAAATTTTATTTGATCATTTCAATCGTTTCAAACTGAACGTATTTCTCGCAGCTACCTTCAACGGGATAGTCGCCTTGCCGATGAGCTCGTTCTTGTGTTGTCCCGTCGTCGCCGTGATGGCGATCTCTTTCACCAGTTTCCGGATGCCTTTGATACCTTTGACTTCGAACAGCTTACCGAACTTTTCGCCCACCGTTTCGGCCGGGTCGAAGTCCCAAACTTCCAAACACAGCGTGTCGTTATCGCTGTCTCCAACGATTGGCCTGTAAAGTGTGTATAAAAGAAACCGTACAAAAATGAACCGAAACAACGTGCGAGAAACTCACAAAGCGAAATGTTCTTCCCACACCGGGTTCAATGTAGCAATCTTAACGGACGTATTGTACCGATGAGCGGCATTCGATCCTAGATAGAGGGTAACGAACGGATCGCTGAAACCGTTCGAATCTTTCGGTCGCAAGTCTTTAGCTTCGATGATCTCGACGTTCAGATGTATCTCGGGCGGTTCCATTTGGTTCGCTATCCGATAGAGTTCCTCGTGCTTTTGATTGTTCACTTTGAACGCGTCTTGAACGTAGCAGAACAACGCCGTTTGACCGATCTCGCAATCGACTTCGCAACCGACATTATGCAGTATCTCGTACAAGATTGTGGTGTAGAGATCGTCAATCTGAAAGGGAAAGAAATACTGAATTACTGTTTGCATTTAATTATTGGTAAAAGTGAAATTGAAAGCAAATTGGCACGTATTTAACGCTGAATATTTCTCTTGTGCCAAGATATCTATTACTAAACCAGCCGGAACGTGGGATTGTTTTTCACTGACTTACGGTCATCGAGGCAATATACAAGTTGGTTTCTCTTTGCAAGACATCTTTCTTGACGCCGCGGAACAAATTTCTCGGCAGCGAACGCTGTCTAACTAAAGTGGCGTCCTTGTGATAGCGCCGTGTTGTACCATTCAATTGTAATTCGGATTTCGCTGATTTCAGCATGTTTCCTTACGCAAAAAAGTGCTTTTTTCTTTAAGTGAATTACAGCAATTTACGAGACCATCGTCTTGAATGCGCTATTTACTCGTGCTACAGCTGATTGCAAATAAAGAAACTGTTTGACTTGTAATTCGCGATTTTATTTAAAAATAAACGGACTTTATTCGTTTGGGGCCGTGCGATGCGTCCGTTTTAAAATTGGGATAGACACTGACCGAGGCATTTTGCGCTTCTTCGCGTAACGTGCCAAAAATCTATTCTAGTAATGTTGCAATCCGCGCGTACCAAATTATGTATTTACCTTTATTATTATTATTTACCTACCATATAATATCTGCTAGAAATTGTATCCAGTTGAAATTAATGTACAGGATTTACTTAATTAATTTATACCATCTAATTAAAAGAGAGTTCTCTGTTTAGAGCGAGAAACGCGATTTAATCATTTAGAAAATATTTTGAAGATTTCGTAACTTAATTAGCAATATGTGCGAGACTATATTGAAAAAGTTATTTGGATTTTGGCCAAAATAAGAAGAGATAGAGAGTGAGAACGGGAGCGCAAACAGATGATTCGCTTTCATTCATAAGAAAAACCGAATCTTGAACAAGGTTTTCGCGTTAAGTTGTGCGAGAACGTTCTTCCAGATAAAAAGTAGAAATGCAAAGGCAAAACGTCGTTGACATTGTTTGAATACTAAATCTTCGTTTAGTAATAATCTATGAATAGATTGCTTGCAACTAATTAAAAATAGTTGAACTTTAAATGTAATCGTTCCTTTAATCGATCAACTCGTTTGGCTTCAAGAGGAAATTATTCATCATGAAACGGAAGACAGAAATAGAACCAGATAATCGATAGTTCTTTCATAATTTCATAATACTGTTTAGAGTTCGATTTGCGTCATTCACGGTTGATTATGATGTGAAGGCACGTGATTCAATCGTCGCTTACTCAAGAGAGCCTTACGTTTAATTTCCGAATTTTTATTAACCGACGACGGACGTATTCTAATTGATATTTACGCGGTTTCGAAACTCTTACGTTTAAGGCACTCGTGATGTACTCGATCTTATCCTTCTCGTCGATTTCGCCATCGGACGTCGTGCCGCTACTTTCGCTCGCCGTTTCGACGTCCGTATCGTATTTCGGTAAATCCTCTAACGGTATCTTACTGCCATCGTCGGTCTCCTCTTCCGCGTCCTCTTTGATTATTTCGGCCGCTTGTTCGGACACACGCAACTTCTCCAATTCCTCTTCTTCAGCTGCAACCGTCGACTGTTGACGGAGCATCGAACCGAATCTTTCGAAAAAACTTCCATCGCTTTCTTGAATCCTACAAATAAAAGCAATTTGAAATGATCGTATCGACGTAAAATAACGAAATTTGAGCGGCTTTTATGCACAAAATTATGAATTCCTCACAATTAATTTGGTTATATAGGCAACTAACTTCACAATAGTTAAATGTAGATAATCTGTCAGCGAGTTACTAAGTAACCGACTAAAATGGTGACTGACGTTGATTGATAGATACGAAAGATTTTGGATTGTAAATTGGTTCAAATTGGAAATGATTGTCATCAATTTATTGAATTAAAACGATTTACATTGATTCAATTTCTAGATAGTGATATAGAATACGTATTTCATACTAGCACGCATGTAAGGTATTTTGATTATTGATTTGTAAACATTCCTTTACAATTTTAGCCGTTAAACCATAGCGAAACCAAAGAAAATAACATTAATAATAATCCCATTGCTGCGGAATAATCAAGATCAAGAGCAAATTGTCTGCTAGCAAAAAACAATTATAATGTTTGCCAAGTGTAATTATAACTTTCTAATGGCATTCAGCTCAACAACAAAATCTTTATTATTACAACGTTCGTTAACAGGTACAAGTGTTAACAGTATGCTGTTAAAGAGTAAAGCATTTATAAATGAAGAATGGGTGGATGGTGAAGAAGGCAAAACGTTTACTGTATCTAATCCATCAAATGGATCTGTGATTGGCCATGTGCCTGATATGAATGTGAAAGATGCAGAAAAGGCTATTGTTGCCGCAAAACAGGCTTTCACAAAATTTAGAATGACCACAGCCAAACAGAGATCAGATATGTTGAAAAGGTGGCACGATTTGTTAGAAAAAAACAAGGATGAATTAAGTAGGATATTAACTTTGGAAACAGGAAAACCTTACATAGAATCACAAGCAGAAATGAAATATGGTAATATGTTGTTGATTTGGCACATGTACAATTTATGCCTTTCAATTAATAGCCATGATTATTTCTTAATTTATTCTTATTTATAGGTAATTCATTTGTGGAATGGTTTGCCGAAGAGGCAAGACGCTCACGTGGCGATATAATAGCTAGTCCTGTGTCCACCAGAAAGATATTCGTCGAGAAAGAGCCGCTAGGTGTAATAGGACTGATAACACCATGGAATTTTCCGCACGCGATGATAACACGTAAAGCGGCAACCGCAATTGCGTGCGGTTGTACTTGTGTCGTGAAACCGTCGGAGGACACGCCGCTGACGGCGTTAGCAATTGCCGAATTGACGAAAGAGGCCGGTTTCCCAGCCGGCGTATTTAACGTGATAACGAGCGGTCGCGAGAACGCGCCGGCGATCGGTAAATTATTCTGCGAGAGCCCTTTAGTGGCCGGCCTATCGTTTACCGGTTCGACGGCCGTAGGCAAACTGCTCTACCAACAATCGGCGTCGACTCTCAAGAGATTAGCCTTAGAATTGGGCGGCAACGCACCGTTCGTCGTATTCAATTCGGCAAACGTCGATAATGCAGTTAAATGTGCGATTGTCGCTAAGTTCCGGAACTGCGGTCAAACTTGCATCGGAGCGAATCGATTTCTGGTGCAAGAAAACGTCTACGACGAGTTCGTTTCCAAGTTGTGCGAGGAAATTAAGAAATTGAAAATTGGCGACGGTTTGCAAAAGGGCGTCACCTTGGGGCCGATCATTAACAAGAAACAATTCGATCGGATTGTTATGCTGGTCGAGGATGCGAAGAAGGAAGGTTGCAAGATAATTATGGGCGGCCGACCGCTGAATGATGTCGGTGATCTGTTCTACGAACCGACCGTTATTGTAGACGTCAAGCCGGGGATGGAGATCTATAAGACGGAAATATTCGGACCGGTTGCGTCCGTGGTCCGATTCCAAAGCGAGAACGAGGGCGTCAGTTTAGCGAACGACACGCGAAGCGGCCTGGCCGGTTACGTTTTCACGGAGGACATGGCACAGATGCAACGTATGGCCAGTTTAATGGAAGTGGGCATATTGGGCATCAACGAGGGATTAGTATCGACGGCCGAGGCGCCGTTCGGCGGCGTGAAAGAGTCCGGCTTGGGCAGAGAGGGATCGCATTACGGTATGCTCGAATTCGAGAACATCAAGTACGTTTGTTTGGGCAATTTGTAAAGTTTTCGATTGAAATATTGATCCACGATCTATTAAGCGAAGTATTAAGCTATAAAGTCTTCCAATGCGTCTTCCAATTCGTAATCTCCACTGATAGAGCAATAAAATAGGTATAAACAAATTATGTAATTAGAAGCAGACAATATTGAAAAGGTCGTTAGAACCAATTTATTGTTATGTAACGTTTTGTCGTTAATGTTAATAAACAGTAATGAGTAACAAGGCGATGAGAATTCGTACAACCTTGCTTCTAGGCAGTTCAAAAAACTCCTCTTAGAAACGCCGGATTTGTAAATTTGTGTTTCATATGTAAATTTAATCATATGCGCTCTCATTCCTGTTTTATTTTTTAAGAACCATTTTATTTTCTCTTTGAATGCGGTCGATAAAGGCTTTTATGACAGCATTCCCGGGTCATCTTTCAACAACGATAAGACATTATTTTAATCCGATTCCGGAAATGAATCACGTTTAAATTTAAACGTGTGCCTCATTTAATTGGAATTAATTGACGAATAAAAGTAGATTAACTAATTCGAAATGCATGCGGTTCTCGATAAAGTGGGTAGTGCAATTCGTTGCAGGAAAATCGGCACGTATTGAATCGTGACGATACTGAAATACAGAATTTTCATACAGAGAAAAATTCCCATTTACAGTTCTTATTAGGCATAAATGTTTACTATTTCATTATTCATTTTTGGATGGATGCACCGATTCCCATGACTCAAAGGGGATTTATTATGACGGAATGACTCAAAATACAATTTGTTAAACAAGGTGGAACGAAACGGTCGGACACGTGAAGCGTATCAAAATCCATTTCGCTATCGGCCCATCAAAATCCTTACCTCAACTCGTGTTCGGTCTTTTGCTCCGACTGCTTGCTCTTCATACGTTCCGTTATCATTTGCAACATGAAATCCTCGCTCTGCATTTTGTATTATTTTTAACTACGGTCTAAGTATAAACGAAGAGTCACAGCATTAATATAAAATACGCACGAGATCAAGCACTTTTGCATCAATAATACGCGATAAATGCCGAAATGAAAATTTTGGCGAACGCTTACAATAAAAAAAAAAAAGAAACGAATAAATAAACTGGAAACTGACCGGACAAGTCGACCGAATAGCGGCCACGGCAGTTTTATGAGGAATATAATAATGACTCACTTGCTCTCACTCTCATACTTATTTAAATAAATTTAATAATAATACGGCAGAAGTTGTGGGGATTTTAAACGTTCTTGAGAAACGGAATTGGAAAATCTGTGCATAAGAATTACCACTTCTAACAGCGTTGAATTATTTTTTTTTGTTAGTGCTAGCCTTGTGAGCCACGCATTCGGATACATAATATACATGGCGCGCTTCAAACGACAAAGAGCGAAGGTGTACGCAATTTGATTTAATCATTTACTTCCAGTACATTTCATTGTCGTTATTTCATTTGATACGCAATTAATTGCTAAATAATCGATTGAGAATGAGCGAAATTTGCGAGAAATTCTGACTCGACGATGAACGTCGAGCTTCGCATTTTTTCTTGCTGCCCACAACGTTATGCAAAACAAACGCGATCCCATTTCAATATTAATTACTCTCATTCAAATTACAATTACGTCTTATTCGCTATTTGTTCACATTGTGCGACATCATCGTGTTTGCTCGCTAGAAGTTAAAAATAGCAAACGAATTACCCACAACAATACCTTCTGCTTGTTCAACGCCAAGTTACAAGTTAACAAATCCGATGATGAGCCTCGATTAGCCAAAGGTTTCTTTAGAATTTAGGGTATCGCTGATGGACGCACGATAATTCACACGAAAATTTTAACAATAATGGATGTTCGTTGTAAGATCGATTCTGAAAATGAGTTTTTCGGACGTGGCACTAATTTATCATTAAAATAAATGATTTGCCAGTAGCGGATTTTACGAGCGGCAAAATAATGCTTCATTACGTGAACGGAAACCGTGTACATTAAACGGAAACGCCATCCATTTTATCTGTCTTCTTTCCTTTGTCACCTGCGTGTCGCGTTAGAATCAATTATGAAATTTATCACGAAATGTAGATTTCGTGTTTTTCTAAATTGTAACACAATAATAATAACGAATCGTTCTTACTTAGACGCAGCACCGAAAAGAAAAGAAAAAACGGCAGAGGATGACGCCGACATCGACATTAATCCTTCGACCGCGATCGCACGAAGATGCTCCTCCACGGATCGTTCCTCTTGTTGATGTTACTTCACGACCGAATCGCCGGCTACGAAATGCAGATTCCCGACGTGGCTTTGGAACGTCATCAGGGCGGTTGCATCATACGACTGATCGACGAGAATTTCGATCCGAAGGGCCGTTTCGAGATGATCTCCGTCATATCGCCGACGTTCCTATCGGACGTCACCACCGGCATACGATCGCTCGTCTTGAAGCACGCGAATTTGCGGGCGACGTGGCCGATCGAGGTGACGAACGGGATGCGCGTGAACATTCACAGTCACAAGAAGTGCAAGAATTGTCCGGTGAAAGAGGGCGAGGAGCCGGCGATGAGGTGAGGCATTTTTTTTTCTGCTCGCCTCGTTCAGTTCGTGCGATCATTTCTCTTGGTTGTAGGTACAACTTCCAAATACCGTATACGACCAAGTATTTCTTCTTGATCTACGACGATTTCGCGATGTTCGACGTCAACTTCAACGAGCTGACGAAGATGAAAACGTTCAGTTTGGACAGCGCGTTCATGGTCTATTTGCAACAGCGGGCGACCGATACGAAGCGATTGGCCGCGCGCGTCTTCGACGTCCTGCTGGCGAATTACGTTTATTTCGCGCTCGTCGTCTTGCCGATTCGCGATCGCGCGACCGGCAGCTATCGCGACGTCGTCGTCTACAATTTGAACTTCTTCTATCCGAACAACAGCGATTGCTATTTGGACCCGTTGGTCAACGAGTTGGACGTTTGCGTGGACGGCAATTGGCAATCGAAGAATCGATTGAACAGCACGTTCCCGTGGAAGCCCGACATGCACAATTGCTCGATCGACGTGCTAACGATCAAATATCCGCCGTTCGTGATCGACGAGGACAACGGCTTCGAAATCGATTTGCTCCGTTTCCTCGAGGGCATCTACAACTTCACGTTCAACGTGATCGTCGATCGGTCCGGTTCGAATTGGGGCAACAAGCGAGACAGCGAGTGGACCGGCCGCTTGCACACGATCAAGAACCGATCGATCTTCGGCATCAGTAACTTGGTCGTCGACGAGAGCATCGCCGAGGATTTCAGCTACAGCACGGACTATTTCAGCCAGCGGTCGTGTTGGGTCACGCCGATACCGCACGTGGTGCCCGGCTATCGCGTGATCTTCAACATATTCAAACCGAAACTCTGGGCGACCGTCGTCGTCTCGTATCTCGCTTGCGTCGCCCTCTTCTACAAACTGTCCTTCCGCCGCGAGTACGTCAAGTTCCGGCGGATCGGCTCGATATTGATCAACGTGTTCGGCGTTTACATCGGCACCGGCGTCGGTTTGTTGCCGAAGACGACGATAATGCGCTTCTTAACAATGAGCCTCGCAATGCTGAGCTTGGTCTTAACGTCGTTCTACACGACGCTATTGATCAGCTTCTTGACGGAGGACCGATACGAGAACAGTTACGACAGCACCGAGAGCGTGCTCTACGACTCCGGCCTGCGGATCGGCGGTTTGGCGCAGTACGCTTACATCTTCGAAGGCAGCGATAACGCGCACGACCGCGACGTGATGCGCCGTTACGAGATGTACGACGACGACAAGGACGTGATCGATTATTGGTTGCGTCGCGTCGCGGACGGACGCGACACCGCGACCGTGTTGAACACCGTTCACATCCAATACGCCGTCGCGACCAACAATCAAATGGTTTGCTCGCCGGACGGCCAGCCGAAAGTGCACGTCGGCACGAAGGAGATTTACATATTTCCGAATCGGATCGTCAGTTCGAAGAACAACGTGCTGCTGAAGATATTCGACAAACTGCTGCCGATGCTGGTGGCGAACGGTTTCACGGACAAGTGGATGGCCAGCTATTTGACGACGCTCGAGAAGGCCAAGTTCATGTTGGAGTGGAACCGCGAGAAGTCGAGCACGAACATCGTGTTCACGTTCGAACAGGTCGAGGGCGCGTTCCTCATCTATTTCGTCGGCCACGCGGTCGGCGCGTTGGCGTTCGTCGGCGAATTGATTTATTATCACCGACACGAGCGGCGGGCGCGTTTCGTCTTTGCGAAAGAATACGAACGGTAGCGGATCGAGATCCGTTAAGGTGCAGAGGATTTTGCATTGATTGTTGGTATTGAAACGATTATTTGCGTTACGGTTCTAGTGCGGTTACGTAAAATAATCGATTGGAGCGTTGACGTTTTGTCGGTGGCACTCCTTGAAAATCGATTCGTTCCGACAACTACAATGACGAGAAACAATCGAAACGAGTACTTACTGCAAGAAACTGGTGTGATATCTCGCAGTGTGCTTCACCAATTCCATTATAGAATATTTCTCTTCCATTTTCGCCACAACAATGATGAACCATAAGCGCGTAAACCAGTCGATACGTGTAATTAATTACGCTGGTAAATTAGTTAATCGGCGGAGCAATTAATCGACTTAGGAGCAAACACTAATGAATAAAGTAAATCCTTTGAGCGGAGCTACTGGTGCGGCACTGTTATTAATGTCGTGATAATAATAAACGAGAATAAGTAGTATAAAACAAATCGATTTCGTGGGGCACGAGTCTGATGATGAACTGAGACAATTCTCTTTTCCGCATTCGATATATTCGTTGTTTTTTATTAGAATTAGATTAAGAATAACCATTCACATGATTATAACATAAACCGCATGTTTGAAAGAGCGTTAATTATCATCTTATTAACAGCATGCGATTCGTGTACGTATACAAAATAGCGCCACTACTCTCCTTTCCGGTTGGGAATTCTCTACTACGTATATACATTCAGCGCTATTAAAAAAAATATTGGCTTAGGAAAAAACACTAGGTCTTCCACAATGTATTTTTTGTTTTAGCAATTTTGCAAATTTCCTAATTGATCGCGGTTTATTCTATATGCGATTCTGCAGCGTGTTAAAAAGTGTCACAAACTTTAAAGATGTGCAGAAAAGTTGATTTCGGAGACACGAATTTCTAAATCGATCTTACATTATTTCGGAGAGAGAATGGAATCGAATCAAATAAAAAAAAGCGGAATTGTTAATTTCCGCTTTAATATTCCATCCATCGAGTACACAAATTGGTTGATTTCATAATGGCATAGCATCCGTTACAATTTATTATTACTTTTTTGTTCGTTATTGTTGTTGCGATCTATTCTTTTATTGTTACTTTTTGTTGTTACTGAAAGAGTCACGTACAACTGAGCAACTTTTCATAAACCCATCGGAATAAAGTTTTCTAATTAGAAGCGAAACTAATGAATAATTTGCGTTTAGGATGATAGGAACCTCTTCATTGATTTGTGTCAAGTACAAATTACATAACAGCATGTTATTATTTAAAAAAAGAAGATTACTTACATTGTTAAATCGGTCGGATGTATCTTCCTTTTGTACCGTTGATAAAGCCAAGGAACCGTCTTCTTCACGAACAGATCGTTTCTCATTAATCCTCTCTGTTTAATTAACCTAATGATACAGATAACGTTATCAGCATTTAAATGTTAATTAAAGTTTACACAAAATATGTTTGCATAAACGGATCGAGATTAAAAGACAAACCGTTTCTTTGCGATGATATCTTGCTGATCCTTCGTCGTCGTCGACGTCGTGTTTTGCACAAATTGAACATCACTTAAGTCTGCGGCATCGTCGTCCGCTTTCTTCGGGACACTTTTCAAATTCCTCCGTCTCTTCTTGTACATCGCATTCGATCTCTTCAATCTGCACTGTTTACAAGAATCGCTCGCACCGACGACTTCCACTTGGTTCGCTTCTTTTAATCTCAACATTTCGAAACTTCTCGTTGCTACCATCATCGTGCTGTACATTGTAATTAATTATATTGTACGATTTAATGGTGATGGTCATGGAATTTCTTGTATTTCAACTAAAGTACTGAAACATGTACGATGCGTCACACTGGTTGTGCTTTTTCATGTGTGAAGGGTCACTGACGTTGCTGCAATCCGCTTTTTGCTTTTTAAATAAGCAACAAATGTGTTATGGAAAAGAGTTCCAATTTAGTAGATAATCACCGTAAAGTGGGGGACTTCCTGTGAAGAATTTTCCCCGCAACGAGTGCTAATTTAATTGAATGCATCAGTTGAAAGAGTTTTATTTCATCTTGTAAATTTCCCCGACTTGCGTTACAATTAGCAAAAAAAAAGGTATGGAAATTTCGTATTGCGTGGAATGATGCTGTGCAAATCGTATTTCCCAATACTTGAATATTTTATGTTATTTAATTAAAGGGTCAAGGATAATAATTGACCCAAATTGAAATTCAAATATTTGCGGTCTTTATGTAAACAAACAGAAGCTCCATCTAGAATAAAGGAATTTGATTTGTTTATAAAAATAATTGAGAACGCATACGTGCGGAAGAAAGAAGAATTTATAATTATTTAAATAAAAGTTGCCTAATTGTGGGAGCACATTTTAATTAATTTTCCGAAACGCTGGAATTGATATCAGCAAATACTTATCAGTAAGTACGTTGTTTAAAACGTCAGTTCTTGGGTCTCTCTCTTTACTTCATTTCAATTGCTTTGATTTATCTTTGCCTCGAAACTAAATTTTATCGCCTAGTTTTTATTTTGGACTTTATCATTTTTGTTCTTCTAACAGAAATTCTGATTTGAAAAATGTTAATTGTTACAGAAGAGAAACCTCAACAGTGAGTACAATAGAAATGATTGAACTTGACTTAATTTATCAATGTTTCAGATTAGACTGTGAGAATGGCATTGAAGTGGTCAATTTGAAGAATTTGACGACATATGTACCCTGTATGGATGAGAGTGTTAATGAAGAAGACATCGAGTTGTTTAACATGACTTCATTGAATAATTTAATATATTTGAGTATGTACACTGTATTAATTATAAAAACATGTATTAATTTAATTCCATACATTTCAGATAAAATTTATGAGAAATCTGCTGGAAATAATTATGATCATGAAGAGAAATATCGTCTATCACTTGCTTATGAAAGACTACACCTGATGCCAAAGATATTGGTCCAGGAAATGGCATTTCATATAAAACATTTAGATATTAGTAATAATGAGTTTGAGTAAGGGATTCATTCTCATATCTAATTCCAGGCATTAATTATGTCTATTTTAGCAATCTCAGCTTTTTAGAGGAATTTACTGAATTGACATCATTCATATGTGACCACAATAACATCTCTTGTAAGACAGAATTACCATATATGCCAAAATTGGAGCTGCTATGGATGAACCACTGTAAGGTATCTCAATATTCACTTGTTTGATAACAATGATACACCTTTCTCCTTATCAGATAGTTAACTTGTATCCTTGGATTAAGAAATTGCAAGGATCTTGTCCAAATTTGAAATTTTTGTCCTTAATGGGTAATGTGGCTGCCCCATCTTATTTGAATGGTGGCAACTTTTATGAATACCTCCAATACAGGTAGCTAATCTTATTGGCATTCTGATTTTGTGTTATTAAGTAGACTCATTCTTTGTAGATTATTTGTGATATCGCTCTTTCCAAAGCTTATCCATTTGGATGACAAAATTGTGACACAAGACCAAAGACAAGAAGCAGCCAGAGTATACAAAAGGCCATTACTGGATAGAGTTTTCTCTTCAACAAATATACCTGACTATGTACGCTCTGTATCTGGTAAAGTGAATGATGCTTTGAGGCATACAACACTGATTGAAAATACAAAGAGGAATATTATTGTGTAACTGATTGAATGTATATTATTTTTAGGAGACTGATCACTTTTGCCAATAAATGTTTATGATTTAATGACATTTTGAACAGGACTTTCAGAATCTCTTAATCTAACATAATGTTGAATTGAAATGGAGGGATTGAAACTGCTGCAATAACGAAAGAGGTTGAATAAACCATTAGAATAACTATTAGGTTGATAATCCTAATTTAACATGCTAATTTATTGCTACTGCGTTATTCGGAGTTCGTAGTTTAATAGAAGATTCCTAAACGTCGAGTATGAGTCTAAAATGGGTCGTGAAGGTGCGGTCATTTATAGGCATGCAATTCTATATGCATTGCTGATGTGTTCAACAATAAACCCACACAAAATGGCTAATGAAATTACTTTGTACGATTATTATACGAAACCGACGATTAAAACTGGATTGTGCGATACGTCGAACATATTCCATTTAAACGGTAAAGAGATCAACGTATTGAGCGGTGCTATACATTATTTTCGGGTACCGCAAGATTATTGGAGAGACCGTTTAAGGAAACTACGTGCAGCCGGCCTGAATGCCGTGGAAACGTACGTACCGTGGAATTTACACGAACCCGAAGATGGCAAGTACGGTTTCGGGAAAGGTGGTACGGACTTCGAGGAATTCTTGAACTTGGGGATGTACCTGAAAATCGCGCAAGAGGAGGACCTATTCGTCATCTTGCGCCCGGGGCCTTACATTTGCTCCGAATTCGATTTCGGCGGTATGCCCAGTTGGTTGTTAACGAAGAATGTTAAATTGCGCACCTCGGACGAAGAGTTTCTTCGTTATGTGCGGCGCTATTTCAGCAAACTCTTCGAAATCGTGGTACCGATGCAGTTCATGCGAGGAGGACCCATTGTCGCATTTCAAATTGAGAATGAATACGGGCACGTGAAGAAATCGAACGAAAGCATCGACGTCCACTATTTGGAAGAATTGAAAAAGATGTTTTTAGCAAACGACGTCGTGGAGTTGTTGTTCACGTCTGATACACCGTCGAATGGAAAAGACGGCTCGATTCCGGACGTTTTGTACACGGCCAATTTTCAATCGGACGCAAACAAAGAATTGGATTTGTTGAAAAGCTATCAACCCAATAGACCGCTTATGGTAATGGAATATTGGACCGGTTGGTTCGATCATTGGACCGAGAGACATCATACGCGTTCCGTTAGCGATTTTAGCGGCGTCCTCGAAGATATCTTGAAGTATCCGGCTTCGGTCAATCTCTACATGTTCCATGGCGGAACCAATTGGGGATTCTTGAACGGGGCAAACATAATCGATGAAATTGGTTATATGCCCGATACTTCGAGTTACGATTACGACGCTCCGTTAACAGAAAACGGTAATTATACCGATAAATATTATGCGCTGAAGAAACTAATTGAGAAGTATAACAAAGTCAAGACGTACATTCCTGAAATGCCAATCGTTCTCGATACGATTGCTTATTCTTCGGTGAACATGAATTTACAGCTGAACATGACCGAAATCTTAGAACAATCTTTGAGCGTACACGCCGATAATTTATTGGCGATGGAATCGTTAGCAATAAACTATGGTTCCGGTCAAAGTTTCGGCTACGTCGTTTATAGGAAAACGAATTTGAACATCAGCAAGGACTCGGTATTGAAAATTGAGGGCCACGTGTGCGACACGGTGATGGTACTGATAAACGGCGAATTGATATCCAGCGTATTAACCGAAAGAGACGATTTGAATAAATTCGGTTATTGGCGGCTGAAAGATTCCACATTAAGCTTCGGACCTCGATACTACAATGATGCGACTCTAGATTTAATAGTTGAGAATTGGGGTCGAAACAATTTCGGCAAATTAAATCAGTTCGAACAGTGGAAAGGTTTGTGGCAAGGTAACGTTCTCATCAACGATGCAATTATAAGAGGATGGGATATATTTCCGTTGGAGTTTAAAAAGAAGTGGACGAATGGTTTGACGCACTGGCATCCAGTTGAACGGACTTTAGGGCCTTCCGTTTACAAAGGCGTTTTAAATATCGATGTACGAAGAGATACGTTCGTTAATATGAAAAATTGGAAGAAAGGTATTCTCATAATAAATGGCTTCGTCTTGTCGCGTTATTTACACCTGGGACCCCAAAGAACCGTCTATTTGCCAGCACCTTTACTGAAGAAGGGCGATAATGATTTGCTGGTGTTTGAACATTTTATTGGATCCGATAAAATCGAATTTTCGAGGAATGGCATTTATTTGTAAATTTTACAAGAAATAAAGAATTAACTTCGTATTATACTTGGTTTTACTTGCGTTTGATTATAAATTTATAGATGACGTCATTCTTAGATGTGCCGCAACAATGGTTTAAATTAATTGTTGATGAATAATTTAAATTACAGCTTGACAACATATAAACTAAAAAATTCATTTCATGGCGACGCGAAAATCAGTATATTATGTTTCATGGAAATGCAAGCAGTTATTGTTGCGTATTTTGAAAAACTTTTTTATTTACAAAGTTTTATAAATTAGTTTCCTCCACTTTGTTTCAACGAGTCGCTAATGAAAATGTTTTCGTTTAGTTGCCTAACTTCATGCAGTTGACATTCCAAGTTCATTAATGACAGTTAATGATTCAAGTGCATTCATAAAATTGTTCGTTCATTCTTTATTGTGATTTTTATTGCCATAGAATAATATTTTTGTAAAGCAATGGCTGAATTAATTGCGATACCATTGAAGAAACCTTCAGAAGTGGATGTGGTGAAACCTCTGAAGAATTTGATTCAATCCAGATACAGTACAGCTGATAAACCGGAAGATTATACTGATCAGCTTCAAGAGTTCGCAAAAATGAGAAACACTGCAATTTGGAGAGCTTTCGAGAAATACGAAAGCTCCCTGGAAGTTTTATATGGGTAATTTACATTATTTAAATGCGTAAATGTCAATGTCCTTGCCTGATAGAATCCTTATGTTGATGACTAATACAATTAAGAAAATCAAAGCGCTAATTAAACAAAATTTTCCAGTTATTATGATCAATTGGTGGCTTTAGAAAGTAAAATACCCGCACAAGAAGTTCAAGTACCATTCAAATGGAAGGATGCATTTGATAAGGGTTCAATATTTGGTGGTAAAATAAGTCTCAGTATGTTTGTAAGTTTATTCATGTATCTGCTCATAGATTAATTTTTTTAAATGTTTGCAGCTGTTGCATCCTTATCATATGAAAGAGTCTGCATTTTATTTAACATAGCAGCCTTGCAGAGTGCAGTTGCAGCTTCACAAAGTGTTGAGAATGATGAAGGACTTAGACTTGCTGCAAAATTGTTACAGGTAAGTTATTAATTCAATAATTTGATACTTAATCCTAATTGCAAACATCTCAGAATGCTGCTGGTATATTTAATTATTTAAAAGGAAATGTTATGTTACTGGTACAACAAGATCCCACACCAGACTTAAATCCAGACACGTTAGGAGCATTGGCATCTTTAATGTTAGCACAGGCACAGGAAATTATAGTACATAAAGCTATTCATGGTATATTGAATTAGAAAAAGGAGAAAAGTTATTGAAGTTAATAAGTTACATTTCTGTTAAAACAGATAATATGAAAGAAGCCAGTGTTGCTAAATTGGCTGCACAATGTGAAGATTTATATGCAGAGTGCTATAAACTTTTAAGCAAAGAAAGTTTAAGAACATTGTGGGAAAGAGAATGGTTATCATTGGTAAATCTTGTAAATGTATATCATAGTCAAATATTCATAATTTAATTTTAGATAAGTGGAAAGCAATGTGCATTTAAAGGAATTGCAGCATATTATCAAGGTATGGTGTGCAAAAGTAATCAGGAAATTGGCAAGGAAATCTCGTGGTTAGAAGTATGAGTAATGGAGAGTTTTTCATACAAATTCTAAGCATCTTTTTGTAGCATTCAATGGACATGTTTAAACAAGGTCAATCGAAATCTGGACGACTAATTTTCCAGGATTTGATGAATAAGGCTCAGAGGGAATTGACGGACGTTAAGAAGGACAACGATTTCATTTACCACGAACGAATACCGGACCTGAAGAGTTTAGAACCGATCGGTAAAGCGCAGGTCGTCAAATACACGCCAATTGCTCAACCGATGAGTCAAAATTTCAGAGGTTTAATGTTAATTTACTGTCGTAGTTCCAGCATTCATTAACCAAATGATTTGTTTTAGATTTATTTGAGAACTTGATGCCGGTGGCGGTTCATCAAGCGATGACGGCCTTCGATATTAGAAAGAACGAAATCGTCAATACGGAAATCTCGCGCTTGAGAGAAGCCACGCAGGTCATGAATAGCACATTGGCCTCCTTAAATCTGCCCGCAGCAATCGAAACGACCGACGGTAGCACGCTGCCGCCGTCGATTTTAGAGAAAGCCGCGAACGTGAAGAGTATGGGCGGCATAACGGAATTGGATAAGCTAATTAGCGATTTGCCGGAGTTATTGAAAAGGAACCAAGACATTTTGGATGAGGTAAGTTGCAGTGTCCAATCAACTTAAATTAATAACAGGCATTGTTTCGTTATTTAGACTGATAGAATGTTAAACGAAGAAAAGAAGGCCGACGATGCGTTGAAGGAACAATTCAAAGAGAGATGGACACGAACGCCTTCCGATAAACTGACCGAAATGTTTAGATCGAATTCGGCGAAGTATAGGCAAATCATTAATAACGCCGTACAAGCGGATAAAGTTGTTAAAGAGAAATACGACACGCACAAGAAATACATGGATTTACTGAGTCAATCGAACGAGGAGATACAGACGGCGGTACCGCAAGGAAACGGCGACGACGTGGGTAACACTTCGGCGGTGGCCATGTTAAAATTGCTGATGGAAGAAGTTGAAACGATTAAGGCCGAACGCGACGTGATTGAATCGGAATTAAAGTCTGCAACGCTCGACATGAAAAGTACGTTCATTGCTGCTCTCGTTAAGGACGGTGCTATTAGCGAACCAGCAATGTCCGTGGAGAAATTAGGTGAGGTTTATGGCCCGTTGCAAGCACAAGTGAGGGAAAGTATTAAGAGACAGGAAGGCTTAATTGAAAAAATACAGGTAAACGTGCGAGTAGCATAAAATGTTAATTCAATTACATGGAGATTTCTTTGCAGAAAGCTCATTCCGAATTCGTCCGAGAACGTGGCTCATCTTCCAGCGGCCGTGATGTCATGATGAGCGAGTTGGCGAAGGCCTTCGACGCTTTCAGAGAGCTACGGAACAACTTGACCGAAGGCACCAAGTTCTATAACGATTTAACGCAGGTGCGTTTGTTAAGCGGCAATCTCAATATTTAATTTATTATTAATGAATCGAATTTCAGTTGCTGGTAGTGTTCCAAAACAAAGTTTCCGATTATTGTTTCGCGAGAAGAACCGAGAAGGAAGAACTCTTGAAAGATTTAACTCAAGAGTCGAGCAGACAAGGACCTACCAGTACACCGAGCCAACCTGCGTATCACAGTGATCCTGGTAAATAATCTAATTGACTTCCTATGCCGTTTAAATAGCAATCTCGAATTTCAGCGATTAAAAACGACCCGGCACCGCAACCGCCGCAGCCTAGTCCCAGTTCCGCGCCGCAACCGCAGCAAATGGGCGGAAATTTACCGTATCCGGTTTACGTGCAGGGAATGCCGGTGCCTTTTGGCGCGACCTCCACGACGCCGTACCCGGCGTACGTGCATCCGCCGATGCCTCAGGGTTACAATCCGTACGGCACGATGCCGTATCCTTGTAAGAATCGCGTTCACAATCCGAAGCGAAATCTTTAATTAAATTCGAACGTTGTTTTAGCCACATACAATTATCCCGGCGGGTTTCCACAAACTCCACAAAACCCGAATTATCCGCAACAGCCGCCACAAGGATACCCGTACCAACAGCAACCGCCACAAGGCTGGTGAAACGTTTTCGCCTTGTACTACATCATTATTATGATATCAGCAACCAATTACGATATCGATCAATTATTGAATTAATTTGTTTAACACGGATATTATATTTTTGCAACTATTATTATTATTAATATTTTGGTAATTATATACTTATATATTGCAATTATTTTATGTATTATTTCAATTCATCTTGTTGTAGTTAATTATGCAAAAGTTGTATGAAGATTTATGAGAATAAAGGTAGTGCCTATATGTTATTAGACCTTTGTCGATTCCCTTTTGTGCAAAACGCGAGACTTGAGAGACGCAAAATGTTTGAAAACAGAAAGAGACATCGAAAAAAATCTCGTTGTTTTCGTCCTCGTTTGATAATCCATCCTCAATCATATGAAATCAAGGTATAATCGAATTAATTAATGGAAATTTACTTAAAAAATAAATAAATACAACTCAAAAAATCGTATAATGAACGAATAACAAGGAATAATAAATAACGTACGTTAATGGATTTGGCTTCGTTAATGAAACTAGATATACTTGGGCTTCTTATACATACGTGCTCAGGCGATTTGCCTTTTGCTAGTTTTAGGAATCTGAAAAAAGAACAATGATAATGCACTTACGATGAAATAAAGTTATGAAGTAGAAACAATTACTTTGTTGACGGGCTCTAAATTCTGAAAGAACTTTTGCGCTTTAATGAACCGCTCTTTCATCTTCTCCTTGTACACGGCGAACTCTTGACCACCGATCGATTTCTTGCGGCTTTCGATCGTCACCTTCACCGTCTGCTTAATCGGAATCTCTTCGCGTTCAACAACGTGGTTGTCGATCGCTTCACCTACAAAATGGCAACGGATATAATTCGCTTACAAAAGAAACGCGTTGGACATTACTGTTAGACGATGTCGATGACGAATCGTCGACTTTCCTCTTGTAATAATCGTTCTCGTTGATGTTTCTGGCGGACGAGAACAAAGCCTTCCGCTGTTCGATCGATGGGAACGTAACGTTCTCGCATTTCGTGTACGGCGGAACGTTCGTCGATTTGGCACGCGACACGTCGTTGGCGGAGTAACTGAAGACGTTATTCAATTTCATCGTTTGCGCTACGCTCTCCCTCTTTTTCACTTTTCTATCGCAATCGCCGCCCGTCGGCTTCTTCCTTTTCGTCGCCGGCGCGGCATGTTTGTGCTTCTCCAATAGACTCAACCAATACGCCTTCCGTTCCCGATAAGCCGTCCGTATGCTATAAATCTCGTTTGCGTCCAACGAATTCGATCGCGTCCTGCGACCGTTCGCCTCGTCGACGGCCGTCGCGTTATCCGTCAAATTTGGTAAACTGGCCGTGAAGCAGTTGTACGCATTGTCCTTTTTCAAACAATCCAAAACGCTCAGGATCCTCATTCGATTATTGTCGCCCGCGCGTTCGCTATCGACTACCGTCGTCCGTATGCAGTTCAAACGGTGCGACTTCTTCAGATCGTTCCGTTTCTCCTCGACGGTTCTCTTTACATCCTGCACGGCAGGACGCGAGAACTCGACGTGCTCTTCTGCGCCGTTATCGAACGATTCAACTTCTTGCTCGATATGATCGTCGCATATCGGGGAAGTCTCTGCAACAGCGGATTTTTCCACGCATTCGGTTTCCAGAGATAGCGTCGAGTTTAAGAAATTCATCTTCTTGATTTGAATCTCGCTCTTCAACTCGTCGCTCGACAACTGCCTGACGACGATGTTGTTGTTGTTCGAGTCTCCGATCTCTTTCGAATCCATCGCGCCGTTCAAGTCGTCGTCGTTCGCCGTTTGGTTTACGTTCGTCGACGGTTTAAACTCCTCCATTAAACTCGAATCGCGCCGTTCTCGCTCGACGAGCATCTCGTGATCCTTGATCACCTTGTCCATGCACGATCGCTTGTAGTTCTCGTACTCTTCGTAGCTGATCTGCTCGTCGACGAAATTGATCGTTTGCGAGATGATGCGTTTCCGCGTCACCATCTGACCTTTCGCCCGCTCTCTGTCGATGCTATTGGCGACGTCGTCGAAACGGTCGACGACACCGCTCGAGTTCTTCAGGACTTGCACGTTGTACGGCGACCCCATCAGATGGGCGCCGTTCGTTATCAGGCAAATCTCGTAGATGCCGGCGCACTGCGGTATGTAGGTGATCTTGCAGCGGTTCGCCTCGAACTCGATGCGTATGGGAATCTCGTCCGTTTGCTGGCCCGCCTTCGCGTTGTTAATCAGCAGCGTGTTCAGACGGAACGTGTTCAGGAACGTGCTACGTGCGCCGTTCCGCCGCGTCCGATCCGGCACGTTCTTGTCGACGAACGACTGCACGCTGGTGCGACCGTACGAATTGTACGGTCCGCGTATGCTCACGAAGATGTTGTCGTTGTCGACGAGCGTCGTGTTGCGATAGATGTAGAACGCGTTCGTGCGCCGCTCGTCGCCGACGATGAGGCCCATGCCGCGGGCGACGTACGCCGACGTGTACTTCAACTCGTTCTGATGCATCACGCCGACCTTGCCGATCGACTGTTGCACGTGCACGAGATAATCGATCAGTTTCGCTTCCATCGCTTGCGACAGCTTCTGGTCGAAGTCTTCGTCGGTGAAGATCTGGAAGTCGAATAACGGTTGAGGCTTGGAACGTGTACCTATTCGCGATCACTTACGGGCGATATGCCGAGATACTTGAACGCCAACGCTTGCCCGTGCTTCGCCGGCTTCTTCCAGTGCCGGTCGGGGTTCGTGCAGGCGCCCGGTATCGCGGTGTTGATGAGCGTGCACAGTACGGTGCCGTCCGTCCAGAAGTCCTGCACGTTTCCGCCGAACACGATCCTGCCGCGTATCCATTTCAATAAGCGATCCTTCTTCGATATCGCCGAGCAGAGATCTAAAAGAAGAAAAAAAGCGGAAACGATTAATTAATCCTGCTTCCGATGGTATAATTCGATTGTGCTAATGCAAGCCAACGTCTTAATGGCCGTGGTGTATATAAAAGGACGCGGATTCTCTGCGGCCATCGTCAAAAGCTTCCGTTCGGTTACAATAAACCCCTCAAGATGAATTATTTGTTGCTGCTGGTGATGCTGCTGGTGGCGACGAGTCCGCAATCGACGGCGTCGTCTTCCATTGGCATTTGCATCATTAATTGCGCGCAATGCAAGAAGATGCTCGGGACGTACTTCCAAGGGAAGCAGTGCGCCGACTTCTGCGTGGAGTTCAACGGCAACATCATACCGGACTGCGAGGACGTCGTGTCGATAGGACCGTTCCTCAGACGAATGGGTTAAAAGCGAATGGGATTGTTTGAGAACGAAACAAATTCGTGTAACTAACTGATTATTTATGGAAAATACACGTTTATCGCTTGCTTTTATCAATTTCTTTGCGTCCCTCGCTAATCGTTTGCTGGTTTTGTTGAAGTTATTTTCTCTTTGAAAAGACGCGCTCGGCAAAAGAAGATGCAACGTCCGGAACGAGATCAAAACTCGCGTCTCTGTGTGCCACA
The DNA here is from genome assembly GCA_963695495.1 of Hololepta plana. Classification (NCBI taxonomy): domain Eukaryota; kingdom Metazoa; phylum Arthropoda; class Insecta; order Coleoptera; family Histeridae; genus Hololepta; species Hololepta plana. Next base: position 3,051,232 of record OY968839.1, read on the forward strand.
TGTAAATGCGGCGGACGGATCGATCGACAAAGAAGGGAAAAAATAGGACGTTCGTTTTGTAATACGAACCGATCATCCATAATAATACTTATTAAATATCGATACATGTAACGAAACGAATTGAAAGGATGATTTGGAAGCAAAAAATATGCGTTTTATTTAGAAAATAAGCGAAAAAAGAGTCGATGGACGTTATTAAATGGAATTTCCAATAGAGCAGAATGGAATTTTTATTTCTTCGAGTCCTACCGGCAATTGGTCCAGTTTAAGAGGATTTCCATCCCTTTTGCAAAACGAAAAAATAGTGCGAATTATAAACTAAACAGCAAATTGGAAAGAGGAATTGCGAATGCAAAAGAGCAGGATTCCGGTGAGTTACCGGGTAAATTAATTTCGATTTCGATTTGCAACTCCACCACGCCTACTAATCGCCCGGTGGCAAATTGGCAATGAGAATTCGTACGGCGCGATTCACTTACCGGGGAAACAGATTCGGTCGAACTGCGCCAAGATCTTCGTCAATAGTCCTCGTCGGCCCCATATAAGAGCAACAGTGGCGAGAGGCACGATGAAATGGAAGAGCCACGAGTCCGCGTCCCACGCGTTATAAGACTGAACGGTTTCTGTGTTTGTAACATTTTCTGCAAAAGAAAAACAATTCCATTTTAATCAACGGACAAAATATCTCTTGTTCGCTTAAGAGAAGCGAATGGCGAGTTTGTATTCTAATTAATTTTCATTTTCCTCATTTTGCAGTCCCCAAAGTGCTCGACAACGTAATCACTTTTTTTCCTTTTCGTCGTCGTTTGTTGTACGGTATCACTTATGTAACGCCGACCTTTGAAATCCTTTTTGCAAAGACTATTTGCAATGTCGTTCAATGCTAAAACAATTGTGTATTATCGTAGGAAAAATTGCGTTTGAATTGTCTATTCATTCGCCACGGTTTGTCCTGTCTAAATAAGCTTTTGCAAAATTCGAAAATAAATTGCAACAAAGTGGAGGTTGAATTTTTCTTCGCACTCGCTCAATTAAAAGCTGCCTTTCCATTATTCTAACGATAACAACAAGAAGTAACAATGATAACAAGGGAATTAATTAAAAAATTTCCGTCCCCCGTTCTGAAAATTCGATACCGTTAACACGTCCCCTGCAACTTTATTATTTTTTCTCTCGCTCTCTCCCCGCAAAAAAAATTAATATTTTTCCTCGTACGCATTTTTCCAATTAATTTTTAATTAAAAAAATATGTTTTACACGCACCACGGCTCAAAAAAAAAATTCAAATAGAAAAAAAGGGAACCGTCAAAGCAAAATAAAAAGTTTAAGGGGAATTTTGCGAAATTAAAATTTATTGGGAAATTGGTTAAATTTGCTCACCGGCAACAACAACAAACTTTAATCATCGATCCGGTGGACGAAGAAGTTGTTATTCAATTAAAAATCCATTAAATTCTATCAGTCTCGATAACTCTCAAATTATTCAATTCGCAAAATAATAACAACGACCGCAATTAAGCAGTTGATTAAAATAACGTTTAGATTCGATTCGACGAACTCTTTCGAATTGGAGAACCTTTGGAGATTTACTTACTGGCCACGCAACAGGATAAATCACTGTCAACGTCCATATTACACTACGCGTTACAATAGTCGATTGCTAACAAACGCCGAACAAGAATCGCCGCTGGAATATCAAATAAACGAGGTGCAGACAAGAATGAACGGAATCTTCGCGTGTCGGATGCCCACACTACTTATTACCCACTAACCAACGACGTTTATGCATACGTGCCCGTTGGATAAGAGAAAGATTGGAATTGCTGAACCATCGAATTAGTACGGTGTTAATCATAACGAGAAACTAAGAAAGAAATGGAAACAGATTGGAAATCCATTCTACGCACATCCGATCCATCATCCTCTTTCACTTTTCTTTCGCTTCTTCGTAATTCGCCAATTAAACAGATTCCAATTGCGCGAAGGAAAATAAACACTTTTATTACCTTTGCCATTCTTCTTCGATTTACCGTTGCCGTTCTTCGTCTTGCCCATTTTCATTTTCTATTATTGCCATCCGTGCGTGAAGAACGACGACGTTCGCGTTCGAAAAGAAAAAGTTCTTCGAGTGAATGTAACAATAATTAATTAATTAATTAATATAAACCGCATCAATTAAAACAGAATGATGAGCAGATTTTCTAATTTTAAAACGGTCTCCGTGAAATTCGCTTTGTAGCACTAAAACGGTCCGACTTACTTCGATATCGATCAATGCCCAGATATCGACGTCGAGAACAACGACGGCACCGATATTCATCTCGAAACTTTTTTTCGGGCAACGTGGCAAAGATAATGTTATCGGCGATCGTTTTCGTTTGCAATTTATCCGTGTCGAATTTTGCGCAAATATTTACAGGTCAATCGATCGCATCCCTTTGACGGCAATAATCGGGGAATCCAATTAACGAGAGACGCAGAAGGTGACCAAAATAAGTTCGCGAGCAAATCGCGTAATAATTTCCTCGTAGTTAGTTAGGTAATCTCGCGGAATTCACGGCCGGGAATCAAGTTTTTCCGTTGATTAAAAAGTAAACTTCTGCAGTTGCGTCTAATCGAAGCATGTAAATAAACATAAAATCGGAGGTTGTACGTTTACATAAAGTTAATTTACACGTTTACGCGTTCGATGAAAGCAAATAAACTGCTCGCATCCTTTTCTAAATGTAAACGAGACACGCGTCGAGAAAACGAAAAAACAAGTCCAAAAGACCAAAGAACGTCGAAGAGCGTTCAAGTTTGCAGGGGAACCTTTCGTGGCGATTGCTTTTTGCAGCGAAAAACCAAACTACGAATCGCTAATTACTGCTTTGATCGTACGAAATTAGCCTCTAATCTTATCTAAACGGCATTGTAAACGCAATCGCGCTAATTGTGTGTGACAATTGCGATTTTTTTCCTTAGTACGACTATCGTATAATTCGCAATTATCGCGACATACCCAACGGAAAAATGGAACAATGCGTGCATCATTAATTAGTCATCAATTGCCAATAAACGTACAAAAATCGTGCATCTTTCGGCGGTTAATCAGAGCAATTGATGGCAATTAAGCGAATCGATTGATCGATTGGTAAACAACCGATAAAAAGCGAAGTCAATTATAATTAGCCGGTCCTAATTGACCAGCGAATATCATTAGCGATAAACCGGATTAATTGGCAACTTAGCTCTGTATTAATGTCGTCGATTCTATTCGAATCCGGTCTTGTGCTTATGTAACGAATTCCACCTTGAGATTTTCACAAGTAAAACATTTTTCGATTCTTCTTCCTCGCGAATTCCTCATATAATAATTCCGCGCGATTTTCGGATTATTAAAATCGAATACGATAGCGCGGAGGTTCGAGGCGAATTCTGAACGAATTTACCTTTCAATTTTTCCTTTAATTTCTCTCTCCTCAAACAATATCGTTAATTAAACGGTAAATAGAAAGCGTGAAATATGAAATTAAAAATTCACGGCCCCGGAAATTAATTAGATCCGTCCGTCTATGCTCGTTAATATTCCTGTTTCTCCTCTTCTTCGATAAACGCTCCGTTAATATCGTTGCTCGCAATCGTCTGCATTACATTTGCAACTTAAATAATGCAGACGGATTTACCTAAATAAACGTTTCGAAAATCCTTTTCGCCTCCTCGCACATACGCACGCACACGCAAACTTTTGCTTGTAAGCAAATTGGTCGTTATCAATTTAATTCGTATTTTTTCAATTCAAACGTACGTATATACGTATCGGCGAAGGTTAAACTATTACTACTATCACCGTCGACGATTGTTTCCATAATAATGATATTCAATCAGATTTACCGAAATTGATTGTCGTCATTACCATGCACAGACAACGATTTTGCACGAAATTTCAGCATCTAATAGAGCCACACACACACGTGATTCTTGCACGAATTGGATTAGTCCTTTATCTCCAGTTATTCACTTCACTCGATCCTCTTTAGCTGGATGCGAATACGCGAAACTGCGTTCACTTCATCATCATCAACAACAATAACAACAATTCGGCATCAACGAACGCACTTAACATCTCGCTTTATTTGTTCGATACTTAAGTTGATACCAAAATGACACGCCGGTCTAAAGTACCTTGCTTATTTAATTTTACAATTACTCGCCGGCCGCACAAACCGTTCTATCTACCAGAAGCAGTAGCGAGTCGTTGTAGATGCAATAATAGTAATAAGCTGGGCAGGCAGGCAGCACAAAAACTAGCAACGATCGCGTTTTCTACGTTATTATTATTAGGAATTAATTATTATTATTATTTAGCGTGGGCAGCAAGTAATGGCGAGCGATTGTAAATTAACGAATTAACATTAACGAAAGATTGGGTCGAATGTTAAAAGGAATCCCCAGCGATTAGCCGCTCATCGAATGGCAGCAAAGCTTTCTATCGCGAGTTACAATTCGAAAATTGCCACCTGGCAGCTGATTTGTTTTTTTGCTTATAACTGAATTCGATAATTATTAAATTGCTAATATAATTTTCTGTTAATTACAAGAGAGATTCGATTTTATTAAGGCCATTAAACGGCAACGCGCTCGTTACGTATCGGACTTATGGCATTAGAACTAATTTAACAATAATAAACTAGCGAGCGTGCCACAATTAAAATCAATTAATTAGCGAATTTCTTTTTGTTTGCATTATACCGAGTGGTCGTTTTGCGAGTCGGATCGATATCGCGTTCTCAATCTCGGATTAACCGAGATTTAATTTAACGGGCGTTAAGAACAACACCTGTTGTTATCCGATAGATTGGTAAATCGCAAACGGTGCTATCGGTTAAAAGAGGAAACAAACGAATTCGTCTTCGGTTCGCCTCTTCTGTATATCGCGAATTAGTCTACGTCAGGAAAATTGCGTTCGCTTTAATTGGCAATGTTTGTTTTTGTCGATGTCCCTCAATTACTCGCCATTGTTCCATTTCTTCCAACGATTTCTTCAGTCTGATTTTCTCGACGCTTCGGAAGATGGCGAAAAGTGATCGGTTCTAAACAAAAAAAAAACATTAATAAAATCTATTTTGATAAAATTGAATTCCGTATTTACTTATCACGTTATCGTTGCAACATTCAATTATTTTAATTAACACGTTCATTTACGATCTGATTGTGATAAGGACGGCGTTAATCTCGAAAATCCGCAAAAAAAACCTTTGCGCGTTTAATTCGTTTCGATCCGCGCGCGAAGATTAATGTCAACAATAGCAGCAACAACGAATAATTAATAATAATAAATAATGGCGCGATTCGAGCATTTGTCCCAATTATAAAATGGCAAGTACGTCGGTGCGATCGCATCACATCCAATAATACAGCCGAGAGTCGACGATGAAATCGACCGCGTCCGCATTGATTCTCGTCTTGCTGACGACTTTCTGGTCGCCGTCAACGAATCACGTAAGTAACGATCGTTCGCTTCGACTAATTAATTAATCGCTAACAAACGGATTAGTTGAAAACCGACGGCGAGGCGGACGTCGAAGAAGCGGACGCCGGACGCGTTTGGCGTGCAACCGTCGAAAGCACGACCCCGTCGCCGAGAGCGAAACGTACGGCCGCGTTCGAATTGCGAAAGGATCGCGTGGCGTTATTCAAACTTGTCGCAGAACCGAAAGGAAGTGACACCGCCGAGAAATCGAGACCGCAGCAGAGAGCAAAGAAAGAAGAATATCCGTTTACAGAAACACCATCAAGAGAAGCACCATCAAGCGAACTATCATCAGCAGAAACACCATCAAGAGGTTCATCATCAACAGAAACACCAACAAGAACAACAACACCAACACCAACAGTAACATCAAAAACAACAGAAGCACCAACACTAACACCACCAACAGCAACAACAACATCATCAACATCAACAGAAACACCAACAACTACAACAACACCAACAATAACAATGACATCAACATCAACATCAACAGAAACACCAACACTAACACCACCAACAGCAACAACAACAACATCAACAGAAACACCAACAACAACAACATCAACATCAACATCAACATCAACACCAACACCAATACCATCATCAACAACAATAACAACAACAAACTCAACTGAATTTCCTACGCCTACAGACCCAACTGTTAAACCCATTTGCGTAAGTATAATTGAAAGATGAAGCGTTTAATAATTAACATTTCCTACCGATTGCAGTATTGCAAAAATGCAACAAGTATCACGCCGAGCGGTAAGACGTTACATTGGCCAGAGACACGCGCGGACTCGAACGCTGTGCCATTAGAAATCTGTTTAACGGATCGCGGCACGTCGGTGACGAGACGGTGTTTGGGGATGTGCAAATGGATATTGTTCCGCGGCGATTGCGAGCCGATGGAAACGAGCAACACGACGGACGCTCTAAACGATCTATGGAACGATAACAATCGCACGTCGTCGGAGAAATTGCACGAACTGTTGACCGCGTTGAACGACACGACGGAACCGTTGATACCGTACGACGTGGTCGTCGTCGGCGAAATCTTGAAGAGCGCGACGACGGCGAACAAGAACGGCATCGATCTGAAAGCGTTAACGGACACGGTCGGCCTGATGGCGAACGCGAACCGCACGGTGTTGAAATTGGCGCAGGAGAATGTGCAAGCGACCGACAGCATTCTGACGAGTTACGAAGCGTACCTGCAGCAGTACGCGAAGAGCGGCAACGTGACGCACGCGACGGCGACGAACGAGTACGTGACGACGTCGATACGAACGATCGACACGCTCGACGATCTGATCGTCGCGGTTTATTCGTACGACGCGCAAGAGACGGTGGTGCGCTATTACGATCGCGCGGATCAATTGTCGTTCGACGGTCTGCAATTCGCGCAAATCGTTCCGCGCGAACTGTTGGCGAACTTGCAAGCGAGCGGGATCGGCGATTTGAAGCACGTGGTGACGGCGTACAAGAGCGACAGCCTGTTTCAGAGCGAGGACGTCGCAAAGACGGAGGCGATAATCGCCAACGTCTTCATGTCGGACGTCGATGGCCGATTGCCGAACAACTTTACGACGATATACAAGATATTCGCCGACGGTGCCGCGAAGGACGACGAGGACGTTTGCTCGTACTGGCTCTTCGATAAGTACAGTCGATGGCAGAACGAGTCGTTGGCGAAGCCGTTGAGCGGCCGCGCCGATTATCGCTACTGCCGTTTCGATCACATGACGCATTTCACCGTGCTGATGGGCGTCCAGCTGGACGACGCGGACAAAGTGGCGGACATCGTCATCGACGTGCTCGCGACGACCGGTTGCGTACTGTCGATAATCGGCAGCGTGTCGATCGTCGTGTTCGCGATGTGCTTCGAGAGATGGCGCCAATTGGAAGGCACGCCGATCCTCGTCAATCTCGCCGTCGTCAATCTAATCGAGACGAGCGTGTTGATGTCGTTGGACTTCGTCGGCGACGCGTCCCACGTCGAACGACACCTTTGCACCGCCATCGGCGCGATCTTACAATACGCCGTCCTCTCGCAATTCTGCTGGCTGGTCATCGTCGGTTTCTTGCAGTACAAGCGCTTCGTCGTCGTCTATCACAATCACATCGATCGTTTGATGTTGAAGAGCTGCTTGTGGGCGTACGGGGTGCCGCTGGGGCCGGTCGCGTTCGCGTTGACGTTCAGCGGCGACGATTACGTCAACGGACGGAACTATTGCTATCCGACCGGCGACGCGTTACTCTACGGCACCTTGGTACCGGTCGCGCTCCTGCTGTTCGTCAACGTCGTCTTCTTCGGTTTGACGTTCAGAAGTTTGAGCGGTCGCATGTTCAAGACGCGCGACACGTTGTTAATATTGAAGCTGAGCGTCTTATTGTTCTTCGTCCTCGGACTGACGTGGATCTTCGGTTTCGTCAGCCGGTACCTGCGCTCGAAGGCGTTCTCCTATTTGTTCACCGTTTGCGCGTCGACTCAGGGCTTCGTGCTGTGCGTGTTCTTCATTCTGATGAACAAGTCGAATAGGAAAATGATGCAGACCGCTTGGGATCGGAGCTTCATCAAGCGGTTCACGTCGTTCTCGACGTCGACTACAACAAGTAATTAACTATCATTCCAGTTGTAATTTATGAATTAGTTTTTGCATGTTTTTATACTTATCGATAAATTGACGAATAGATTTAATAATGCGAATCGGGGTCTCTCATTCATTTTCGCCGGGGATAAAGCGTAAACGTTCCTATCGAATGAATGTTTGGGCGTTCGTGCCATTTTTCTTCGCGTATGGAAAAGTGAAAAATGACGAGACCGTAGCGTCAAGCGTTATTATGTAAACGCAAATTTCTCTGCAACCGGGGAATCCTCCACTTCCATTACCACCCACAAGCAGAAGAGCAAACATTTTAAATGTTAAACTTTCTTGTGCACACACGCTCCTTTTTTGAAGAAATGTTAACGCGTTAAAACGTCATTTTTCAAATGGGAAATTATCATCCTTTACGTCCGCAAAATGGTCTATCGGTGAATTAAACGTCAAGAATTGTTTGCCTTTCGATTCCAATCACAAGATTTACGGCTTTGCTCCGATATAAACCAATTTCGATCAGATAAAAGCCTTTTTCGTACTTTAACTCCGGCCTCTTTACTCGTTGACATCTTTCATTGCCAATATTTTAAAACGCGTTCTTCAGTTTCTTATTAACATCAGTCTGAGTAATCGAATAACGTTATACGGAGCGAGATATTATTGCGTTTGCAAAAACATTAATCAATTTTGCAAATACCCCAAAGATTGGAGCCTGATTGGCATAATTTCGCGATTTGGTTTCGAGGGAAATACTCTCGCAAAGCAAAATCAAATTTGTTCGTTAATTTTACAAAAACCAAACGACGAAATAAAGCCAAAATCGAAGGAGGACTTTTTTATATGATAAATTCAAAACATTATATTTGGACGTATGACATTTTTCCATTTTCGTAATCCGTTTGCGGGCAAAGAAGTTGAGATATGATCGGACAGTTTACTTCTTCAATATATCGGGCTCGGTACATCTAGCCTCTAGTCAACTGTTACTTCTTTTACGTTTTGTTAATATATTCAGAAGCAGTTTAATAACTTGCGAAAGTTCGAGCTCATTTTTCTCCTCTTTCGCTTTTTCAAAAGTAACTTTTTTAATTCGATAAGATGCTACCCATATTTCAGAATAAATGTAATAAGTTTCGTATTTTTCTGACTAACAGCAAAATAGGAAAATAGACAACAGCATAACAGTATATGGGAAGATGTGTGTGTGTGTGTGTGTGTGGTTTAGAGTTGAAGTTGCAGAAAATGATGGATATTTCGGAAAGCACTTTGATAATATTTCGTTTGTTCTCTGCCCGTTCTTTTGATTCTCATCTACAATGTAAAACGAGAAAGGGAAAAGGAAGTACGACGACGACGAAGAAACTTTACAGGACGCGATAGTAACTTGAGTAATGCCTTTTTGAAAATAAAAGTTTTCTCATATTTTACCCGGTTGCGAAAGTAACATGAACTAACGCACTTGCGAGAAGAAAACGGGTTCTTTTACGTCGCATATGAATATATATGGCAGTTATCCTACCATCGTCATCATCATCATCATCATCGTCAACACTTTTGCGTTGAACGCTTCGCGCAAACGGACGGAACTTTTTTAATAAAGACGCCGGGACGAACGGGAAGCAAAGCGCGATAAAATGTTCCTAGTTTTAAGCGCAAAACAATTCTTTCTGTCGCCTTTTCCTGTCGAAACGATAAGACCTCGCGAAAAATTATGGCAATGCCTTTTTGCTTCGGCAATAATATAAAGAATCCGCACGAATCGGCGAACGGTGGATAAGTTGGTTGCATAACAAACTCAACGAAATCCGATTGAAAATGAAGAAATCGCACCGTGTTATTCGCTTATCTTGCCGCAGCACTCGGCGTCCCAACGACCATCAATCGTCGGAGGAAACGTGCATTTCAGATTAACGCTCCTCGATATCCAATCATCCGCCGTCTCCACGATAATTTCCATGGAATATTTTATAGATTGGGGCGACTTCCTCGAGCTGAAACCAGTTGCCACATGATACACATATAAAAAAAAGCATCCCTAACAACCCGCAATTCCCTATTATATATGCGGGAGAGGGCCTCTTTCTTTGCGCGAACGAACCGCTTTTTTGCCAGGGGGCTAAACGGAAATCGAATTTTACTCGAAATTATTCAATACGGATCGTTTTCTTTTCCGCTCGCAACTTCGTCGGCCCTTTTATTTCATTCCGAATGGTAAATAAACGGCGAAACGGGGAAATAAGCCGCAGAAAGCCGAAAGAAGGATCCGTTTCTTTTTAAAATGCAAATTGGAATCGATAGGGGGTAAAAAAGTGGCTTCGATTGCACGTTGTATTGCGCGAAACGCAACCGTCGATTGAAAAAGAGTGGCAACGAATCGCAGAAAAAAAAGGAGAGTTTTAATTCGAATTGCAAATGGATTAATTTGGAGTGTAGATTGGAAATTAAAACGCGACGTAAAAATAAACGTTGCTAAAAACGATGCTGCACCGGCCATTTGTCGCTTCTTATTGTTAGCGGCGGAGTCGGCGACGTTCTCCTGCGGTTCCTTTTTCTTCTCGTCTTCGGTGGCAACATGTGGTCGCCGTTGTCTGAGAAATGTACCTAATAATATATCACGACGGGCGCGAGAAGAACAATAACGAAAAGAGAAACTGTTCGTTAGGGAGGGCGAATTTGTTGCCATAACATTTCCTACGAGGGAAGGGTGTTATATATATATACTACACTCTTACTCACGGTTAGAAATCATTTATCCCCCGGGAGCAATTCGTGACCTGAAATTATTCCTTCTTCCACGTTCCCATTGCCACCATTTTTTTTTGTTCGCCTCCCATTTCCCATCCATTTGTTTCTTCCTCATTCTTATTCCCGCTTCCATTTCGTTCGGTCACGATTGTTTATTAATTTATTCTCTCTACGTAGGAAATTCACTTCTTCTTCCCGGTCCGTTCCTCTAGGGTCACCTATTCACTTCTCGTCCTTTACTACGAGTATTAATTAACTCACTTTGAGAAAACGAATCGTTAGCTAAACTCACGTTTTCCTTCTTTCTTTTTGCCGAACGCTTTTAGATTCTAATTGCATTTTAATATGGCGTAATGGATTCGAATCCATCTCCTGCATCCTTCCACCGTTTTCGCCCACGTCGAACCTGGAAATTTATTCGCATTCGTAATAAGAGAAAATAACGGCAAGAAAATACAAAGGTGAAGTGATTTATAGACGGCGACGGATTTGTTTATGGAGAATTGCAAATTTTCCACGAGAAAATTGCAACTGAAGGAGCGAGAAAGAGAGAGAGAGAGAGAGAATCTTGTTTGTTTCTTGATTGTTGTTGTTGTTGTTGTTCTGCGTCCAAGTTTTCAGTCGATGCCTCTAACATTTTCATCTGCACGCGTGCAAATAAGGGCGCTGTCACTGATTGCCACCGTCGGAATAATAACACTTGTGCGTCTTATCTGAGAAAATAAACCGTAAAGACCGTTTGGTAGGGGTCGAGGATTTCGTGACCTTAATAACACATCAATTGCGATGTAACGTGCGATAATTGACGAGATTGAAGAGAGAACCAAACTTTGAAAAACGACGATACGAAGAGCGAGAATCTGTTGAATTGCAAATTTCGATGGCGACAGACATTTCGCGTTGCCACCGCGCCATTCTGGAGGCGCCTTTTATTAATTTTAATTGCTTCGCCACCGCTTAAAGTTCGCGTTTGCAAACGGGAGTCCTTCTTCTTCGCGTTTTTGTTGTTTAAATTAATTAAAACTGATTGACTTCCCGAAAAAAGAATCGAAACCGTTTGCTAGTCATAGGGCGTCCTCTCACAATCAGAGAGAAACGAATTGAATCATTTCTGGCGTCGATGGCGTCTAACACGACTCAACAGCACGGAGTTGGCCATCAATCATCGAATGCGAATATAATAACCGGGTTTTTTCCCTCGTTCAAATACTAGCGACAGTAACGATAACCTTTTAACCGAGGGACAAAGGGTGCTCCTCATTTTTATTTTACAATTTCACATAACGCCCCGTGCGCCGATAATAAAAGACCGATAAAAGAGTCCCTCGCATCGAACGCTTTTTTCCTGATCCGATTGGGGGAACCTACAGGATTTACTCGTATCGGAGGGCGATCAAAGCACTTCCGGCCCTAATTATTCTTCTCGTTTTCCTTTCTCGTGCGCCCAACGCATCGCTACAATGCGGGATCGCTTTTTATCGCCGGCCCTTCTTCCTACAGCTACATGCGAGAACCCGTCGGAAGTTGATGGAATTAATCGCCGAAGAGGATGATCGCGTATGGGATACCCGATAGATATTCCGTTTAATCGCGAATCGAATCGCCGTTAAATGAATTGCGTGGGGGAGAAGAAGAAGCGGAAAAAGGAAATGAAGAAGGTTAATTATAATGAGAATTGATGAGGGGGACGAAGAGCTGTTTGGTAAACTAAATTATTTCGGGGTGTTCGCTGTGAGGGGGTTGCAATTAATGAAGAGGAGGGCGCACCTTTGCCGATTCTTTTTTTTATCGCACAATAAATTCTCTCAGTCGTAAACAGTTGCTTAACATTTCACCGATCGCCCGCTATTTTTCGCAGGTTTCTTGCCTCGTTATTTTCATTATCGGCGAATTTTCTTCCGGCCATCGTTCACCAGTTAGTTTACTCGTTGGTTACGACTCGCCAATTATCCAAGATTCCCCATCTTCCTGTCTATTTTGCCCCTATAAAAGGCCGTTTATTATCCTTTCACTTTTATTGCTCCTCAGCAGTTACTTTTCCTTCGCTAACATTTAAAATTTAATTATGGGCGTTTTATTTCCGTGTTCTTCCATAATAAAAAATAACAAGCGGGCGAGCACGAGTTGACGATGTTATTAAAATTATTATCCGTTTATTTTTTGCGTTCACGCAGATGTTGCAAAATTATTCTCGCGATTATTTGTTTGCCCCCGCCGACGCACCAACGATTGGATGCGAACAAACCGTGTTTGCCGCACAATGATAATAATGATATGGACGATGATCATTATTTATAATGGACAGATCGTAAATTTTTGTTGGAAAAAATCGCCCTTTATATCGGGCCGTAGCCAGCAACAACAATAACGATATTACCACGACCACGGACAGCAGCAGCAGCAGCACCCGCAGGCAGCAACAACAAAAAATGATAATTTATATCGTTGGGGCAACTTTTTATTCGCGACCAGGGCCAAAGGTTCGCTTTAATTTCAATTAAGCGCGAGCGAAAAAAAAGGCGAGCAATTTGATCGATCATTACGATGACATGATGGCACAAAGCGTAGTGCGAACGAATCAATTTTCCTTTCCTTTTGCCATTTTCCGTCCACGCGAATCAATCGAACGATTTCCGGATGATGGAAAGGCTCAATAGGAAAAAAACAGTTCATTTAACCCCATGCCATTATGCGATATCAATGAAATAGATATCCGCATAAAGTTGTCTTCTGCGAATAAAGTTAATTGCTTATGATTCCCGTTTCTTCGGCGCGTTCCGCGTGAATTCGATCGAAAAGTTTCGATGGAAACGCGTGCGACAAATACGATTTTGGGGCGACGTAATGAAAATCGTGTGGTTAATTTTTAAACAACCGATAACTATTTAATGTTATAAGGGTTCGTTTCGCAGGCTGTTAGAGGTCTTCGCCGTCGTGTATGTACGCACATTACCAACTTAATTTATATGCAAATGTCATATTAAAACTTGACGATTCCCGTGTACATAAGACAATAAGTCACTTGGCGCTCAAGTTGGCCGGCATCATCGGAATACTAATGTTATATTAACCAGGAAATTACTCTAGTTTTAGTTCTAAAATACACCAGAGATTTTCCACCCTCCATCTCCGTTCACACATCCGCTTTAACACCCGCACATTGTAACCGGAGGGATGTAACGGTGTAACTTCTTGCGCTGTCCGTCCGTTACACGCAGATGCATTAAACAACGATAAATTATGCGAATATTATCGTCCTAACGACGGGTGGAAAAGTGGCGAAGAGATCGACAAAAAACGAAGCGGCAGAAACGTTACGCTCACGTGCGAAACGGACGAGGTTTTTGGCCCTCTTCACGTACAAATGGCTGTAGTCAGTCGATTGGATTTTATTAAAAGGCATTTCTCAATACTCCGACAGCCAGATAGACACCCGCAAACAAATGGAAACCGATAAGAATAACGTACCGTTCGGGCTCCGTCTCTCCTCGCCTCTCTTCCTTTTTTTGCGCGCGTTGCTACATGCAGACTTGGAGCGATCTTTAGACGACCGGCTGATATATTACATCACGAATGCGTGTGGCATGCTAATGCCGTCTCCTCATCACCTGCCGTGGATAACCCATTGGGATTCTTTGCCGGATATGAACAAACATCCATTTATTCTACAACAACAAAAAAAAATAGACGTTAAAACTTAATCCAAATGGCAAAAAAGTCGGTTAAATAATAAGACGAATGGATGATGGATCATTGCATTTAAATTTAGATCGAGTGCATTTTTTTATTTTTTATTTTTGGTTCCGATACGCCAAGTTGCGGTAAACGTCGTGCGCAATTTTGCTTTTATTTTGCGGCACCTCCAAGCAAAAGATGCACGCTCGACGACAAACTGCTGGCAGCCGGTAGCGTTTTTAAAAAACTACGAGCTCAATAAGAAGATCTTAAAGCGTCAATATTTTCCTTGACGTTAAAGCGTTATTATACTTTTAACGATGAAAGTGGTCGAATGACAATAACGGCGCTGATGACGCGGAGAGCGTTGCACGAAGTTAATTTCGAATCTTTTCATTTATTCATGGAAAATGTACGTGTTGTATATTACGATGTACGCGTGGCACTTGTAAAAACGTGTAAAGGCGGAGAATATATACATTTTTATCATTCGCCTTTCCTCTCTCTCTCTCTCTCTCTTTCTTTCCCTTTTATAAATCCAATTTACATTCTGATGAACTTCTTCCATTCTCTTTCGGGGCACTACGTGCGTCTGATGCGTTATCATCATTATTTTCCCTCGTGCGACTAACGTAGAGTGTAGCCGGGATTATTATTATATTGTAGTATGTCGTCCTCCTACTACAATAGGCTCGGATAAAATGTCTCATTTCAACTTGAACGACATCATTTTCGTGCTCGTTCATTCGGTCGCGTTGTATTTATTTTTCGTACCATTATTTTAAAACGAACGACTCCTTTCTCTTCATAAAAATCTACAAAAAATGGGAGGCAGTTGGAATTGATTCATTTCTTAAACAGAAAAAAACGAGCTCCAAACCTAGATGAGAGTTGATGATTTTACTCCTGAAAGCTAGTCCAATAATTGACAATATCCTCGTCGTTATTGTCACTCAGTTTCTAATAGAAAGACTCCACGAGCAATTCAACATACCGACGACTACATTTCAGGTGGATGCGCCGGGCGTTTGCTAGCGTATTCAATCGGTGTTGTGCAGTCATCTAAAATAATGCAAAAATATCAGTTACACTTATAAGTTCTTCAATTAGTTTGCTATAACGTAAAGAGATTTTTAAATCAAATCACAATTTCGTAGTCAAGCCCAAAGTTGCGCTCATTTTGACGTCATTCGAAGCGATTGCGATCGGCGATTTTTCATTCGACCTCGGATCGCGAGATAATTTTAAATTAAGACGTTTAAAAAGGAAGAAGCGCTCGAAGATCGAAGCAATTTTTCAACTAAATCCACTCAAAGCAAGCAAAAGAATGACGAAGAGGAAAAGACTCTTCGTTTTTATAAATAGTTTCTCATTACCGATCGTAATGAAGCGAGCCGTCGACGAAGCTTTTGGTATTTAAATTCGTTTGCTTCGCTAAATTTCCACTTTATCCGTCCTATTATTCTTCTTCGCTCTCTGCGACTCGCTCGCTCTCTTAAACGTTGATGAGCTTAATGTTTAAACGAGATAATTTAATATCTGATGGAAGTCGAAATAGAAAAATAAGAACGAACGAACGAACGAAGAATGTAGCGCCGTGGAATCACTATTATATTAAATAACATTATTATCAGCGTTATCGTGGGTGGAACGAGGAGGGACGGCCCACCTTTTCGCAAACAATAGATTCGACGTTACGTACAATATTTGCACAACCTAATTGCATACACGTGTTTACTTTGACGATTAAGCGGTGGAGGGTTTCGGCTTCCATCCACAAACATTTTTTTTCCCTTTCAACGAGGGTTGGGGTACGTCTCCTCCTGCTCCTCGTGTCGTACACACCGAAAGACCGGAGGAAAATGCGACGGCGGCGGCCACTTGGGAAATTAAAATGTCGCTGTAGAATTGATCAGGAAACAGCGGAAACACCATCGTCACCCAGCATCATCATCATCATCGCCAACGGCGGATGTTGTATGTTTAGGCGAGAACATCGAATTCCACGTGGGGGCTATCCGAAACGGAGACAACTAAGGTCGGCTCCATTCTAGAAAGATGTTATTTGCTTAGTCGTCCACTCCTAAAAAACAATTTCGTTTATTTAGCATTTCCTTTTCGCGAAGTCTTCTTTGAACGGGAATTAATCGAACTGCTTTTAATCGTGTTGCTGCTGCTGCTGCTAGTAATCTGCCTGTCTATAAGGGAACGGTTTAAGTAATGAACGTGAAATTAACAGAGTTCGAAGCGGAGAAAGAAGGAACGTCTCTTTAGATGGGAAAAATTAATGAAACGTTGAGGAATGGATGAGAGATTATAATTATCGCCGTTTCCATTAAAGCAAATGCGAATTATTGCTAATACGTGCTGAAAATTTAACTCTTCGTAAGGTTGAAACGTGAATTTGCTAATTGTCAATCTTTGTACTAATTAAACGGGGAATGGAAATGAAAATTTAAAGGAGGCAGAGCGGCAGAGAAAGAGGGAAGAGGAAGAAATCCAATTAAAGAAGAAACGAAAAAGGTAATAAATTGTTTCAAACGCTTTTCAGAAACTTTATTACCCAATAAGGAAAAGAAAAACCGTAAGAAAAGCTCGTTATGCTCGCGCTTTTTTTTCCTTTTCGTTCGGTTAGTTTTGCATCGGACTAAAAGCATCTTTCTCTCCGTAAGATCGGGCTCTACTTTCTCGCAACAATAATGATAGTAATGAATCTTTACGCTCTATTAATCTTGATAATTATCCGTGGACGCAGTTCCTTCTCGCCCAATTGTTATTCCCTCTCTCACACACTGCATCGTTAAAATACTTCGCTAAATCTTCAAGGTATTCAGCGACAAGAAAGCGACCAACAAATGCGAGGGCAGAAAGAAATTGAAAATTGATCGACGCAAAAGGGAAGTAAAAGCCGTAATAAAATTATATAAAAGGCAATTTGTATTTGTCACACGAGAAACACCGTTTGATGATGATGAATAATTTCGTTGACAATGTTAATTAGTCTTGATTAAACTTTATTAATTCCAATTAGCTCGACGACGGGAAGGCGGAGGGGCAGAGTGCTGAAAAAAAATTGTGGATGATTAATTATTTATCATTATCGCCGTCAATATTTTAATTTAATTGTCCCCTTTAATTCACGTTCGTGCTTTTAATGGAAATATGTGTCCCTTTTTTGCGCCGATGTTTATCGTTTCAAATGATTAATTTTGCAATTATTTTCAAAATAATGAGTTGCTAATCAAATTGAGAACATTAAAGTGCAGTTCACTGTCTATGTTATTAAAATGATCGCAAAGAATTCATGCAATAACACGTAAACGTCATTTTATGACGCTTATTCCAACATATATTGCGTTTTCATGTTATTTCTATCATTGTTACTTACCAAATGAATAAACTAAGATATTCACCGCCGTGTGTCAATCATTAACTATCCAGCCAGAATTACATGTCCCATCAAGGGCAAATCTTCATAATTGCCATCAAAAACATTTTGCTCTTCAAGTACCTAGAAAAATAAGAAACATTAAAAGTTACGAGGTAAAAAAGATTCTCCTTTCATTTTCTGCAAGTGTCACACGGATTGATGATGATTCTTGACCTACATCGAGAAGATTCTCGTGCATTGATAAAGAAGAAAGTGCTTACGAACCTCAGAAATGAGGATTAGCTGCTAAGAGCTAATTAACAAACTGTGATTAATGCAATTACCCTAATTATAATAATCGTGAGTCCTCTTAAAAAGTTAGTATTTCTTGTAATTGTTACGAGTTCACCGAAGAGTTGTTATGAGGAACAAAATGTTTCGGTTCCATTTCGAAGACGAATATTTTACAATGTTGCACGACACGATCCGCATATACCATCGTATCTCTCTTGCGTATTGCTTCTTCCTGGATGGCATCCACTCTTTCATTTCGGTATAGAGGGCGAATAGGTTTTTTGGAACCTCTTACAAGATTAAAAACATAAAATTTTATGTTTGGTAGCGTCGTAAAAAATTATGCGGAGTAAAAACTTACTTTTTTTCGAATTTTCGTTTCATATATTATATTCTACTTGTTATTTATTATTTTCTCCTAGAAGCGAACGCTTTATCTTAATAAATAAATATAATATCCATGGTATAATCGATATCTTGCTGTTGAGGAGGCGGAACACTGTTACTTCCCGTTCTTCGTGGTGTAATGCACAGCTCGAAACGTATACGTGTATCAATAATGCACGGTACGGAAAGCGAAATATGATCCTGTTCTTTGAATAAAGACTTTTCGCATTTAAATTTCACCAGTTAATCGTCTCCTCGGTTCGACCTCCGTATTAATCACGGATAAAGCCTAAAAAAGCGTGACAAAATTAATCCTCAAAAATACGCCGTTTCAAATTACAATAAAACCGCAATCGTCCGCCTCTATTACCCGTAATTATCGTGCAAATAGTTTGTCGTTGTGCAAATAGCGGTGGCGACGTGTAAGGTTGTTAATGCGTTATTACGGAACTTCCGTCTCTCTTACATAACAAATAACCCGACCCGCAATACTTTATATCCGTTATTATTGTACAAAAGCGGGCGTAAACGCAAGTACTTCTTCTTCTTCTCCGTTCTTCTTCGGCGCGGAAGGAGTAAGTAACTTCCACTCAAGTTATTCCCGACATTTGTCCTTTTGGTATTAGTCCCGTTTCCGGTTCTTATCGCGCTATTATATAAGGGTTTCCCCCATTTTCGAAACACCCTACGACCATTCTTTCGGTTAATGGTCTCGTGGACGACGACAATATTAGTTACTTTTCTTCCCTTTCGTACCATTACTTTTTCGCACATTTTTTTGGCTGCTAAAAATAAAAGAAACCGTCTTAGAGGGAGGAAAAAAACCGACATCATTAGATTTCTTCCTTGTCCTTAATAATGTGACTACTTTAACTCACAAATAAGTTCGCATCTTTACCGTTCTTTTTTTGCAGATCTTTCCTTGCAGATGTAAATCTTCAATTCATTAATTACCACTTAAAGACGTTCACGACTGCCGCCGATTTACACGACAAACGACTTAATTAACGTACCGAAACGAGACGATAACGTTTTTATTGAAGAATCTGGAAGCACGAAGGGGAAAAGAGCGAGACTTTTTCCGGATTTGATGCGCGTATGCAAAGTTTAATCAGCGAAATTGCACGCTCGTGTGACGATTTGACGGTTTCTAAACATTTTCGACCTAAATCCATGATTGTAGTCTTCTATGTACCACAATAACTGTAAAACACAAGATGTAAACTGAATCACTTCACATGGTAACATTTTGAAATGTTAAAACTTGTTTGTGGAGTATGTTTAATTCATCTAATTCAATTTCAAATGCAATTATTCGGGATTTAAAATGATGTTAAATATTATTAATCACTAATCAAAATATTGTTATTGTACCTCGACAGGTAGTTAGTAATAATTTAAAGTAGGCTGGCAAACTACGCAACACACGTTTCAATTGTTTCCCTTAATTTCCTTTTGTGTAGAAAGGGGTCGCTCTTTCTTTTTACGAATTTGTCGCGACGAGAAAATGTCCATCGTAAATTGAATTAAACCGTTTCGAATGTAAATTACGATTTACAACAAATAATAATTGTTCGTTTCAAGTTAAAGCTCGTGGCACAGTGAATGGCGGGGCGGTAATACACACTGGAACAAAGATAATAGCAACTACAACGAAAAGACGATGAATTGTACCTAAGGTAAATTAATATTGTTTCGTGTAACAATAAGTAATTCGAGTGAGCTGAATACGTTGGAAAATGTTTTAATATTAAATTTAAAGCGAATACGTAGCAATTAATTACTTGCTTTCCATCTCTGACACCGGTTTCTCTTCTTCACTTACCCGGGTAAGATGATCAAAATTAATTTGTATATACTAAATGTAATCGAGGAAAATGAAATAGTCTAATGGAAATCTGCCTCACAAAGAGCGGCGATACGTTTCTCTTTTAATAAGGGAATAAATTTAATTCGACTGCCTCATTGCAAATCGTTCCAACACGATATTTATATGTCGGTACATTCTGGTAGGTTGTTTAAACAGGCACGTTGCCTTAATCCCTCTCGATTTTCTAATTGGAAAGCACACTGATAAATGCTGCTCATTATGAAATTGCCTTTTAGCAAACTGATTAAAATTTATTTAAAAAAGACGAAAATTTGCTTTTCAGGAGAAACGTAAATCGAGGATAAATCACGGCATATCTTCGACATGGAGCTGAAAAGCAGGCGCAAACTTTGTGGCAAACCGTTATTTTGCAATAGTTATTTGTTTTCGGTCTATTTAATAATGTAAACGTTTATCGTTATTCGTGGAACTTTAACAAAAACTTATGGTAGCTAGCGAAACCACGTATTCGCGATAAAGTTTCCTTTAGCGTACTTTAGCGAAATAAGATGAAGGTAAAGAAAGGAAACGAGGGCGAAACTATAAAGAATTATGGAAAGTTTCTCTTGGTAATCATATTTTCTAAACTTTATTCTTTATTCATATTTTCCTTCTGTTTGCTGCATTATTATTTTTAGATGTTTAACAATGCAATATGAATTCGTTGAAGAAGTATGGAATCGTATATTCGCAATTGTTATCAAGCAGAAATAAAAGAAAAGGATAAACTAACCAAGAAAGATGCGACAACAAGGAATCAAGTCGAGAATGCCACGAGCCCGTTTAGCAGGATTTACGCAGTAACATTTCATCTTATCGAATTAAGAGCGTGTTTCTTCCACTTTTCAAATCAATCAAATTCAAAACCGATATCGTTTCAAAGGATATCGATTTTATCTTGGTCTTTTGCACGTGTGAAATACGCAATTGCTTCTCTCGCTTTATAAAGCAAAAAGAAACTTTACAAAGCATTTCTACGAATGTTGATTATAATTTGAAATCCTTGACGTAGTTTCTCTCGTTCAATTTCAGAACAATAATGCGAAAGACAATGGCCGTTGTAACCTTTAATTTTTGTGCAAAACGGTCTCCGAGGCCCTCACCGCAACAATAAAAATAACAATGGACGCGTAACCAAGCCACCGTGCCGCCACCACGAACAACAACGCGGCAATTGTTCCGTTTCCTCTTGCTTTTTTGTACCCTCAACATTCCCCTGGGGACGGGGAATATGGAAGAAGGTACGAGCGTAATAAGACGAGCGGAAAGGGAGAGAGAGAGAGAAAAAGGGGAAGAGGGAAGAAGAATAAGCGCAAATTGGTAACATAGGGAAGGGGTGGTATCCCGGTTTCTTTTTCACTTACGTTTTATTTCTGTCGTAAAGGTACGCAAGTCGATGGTGGCTCGACTCTACTACCCTCGAGTTTTACACGTGTGAATTGACGTGAGTCGAATACAAAACAGTAAAATTGACCTCCGAAGAAACATCCGGCCGAATAGATGCAAGAAGCGTTTTGCCAATTTTTGGAGGCCGTTAGAAAAACGCATCGAAGCGGAATTTCTATCGATCGATTTCCTTGCAGTTGTATGCTAATTGAATGTTTGTACTTTCGTTATTGCCATTTGACACCGGATTTATTGTTTCAGGCACTGACACTTACCGGAGGTTTGATTACACGTTGAAAAAGACTCAGTTTGAACAAACTTTCGTTAGAATGCAGGAAATGTTAAACTACAGTAATAAGAAGTAAAATGCGTGAACGTTCCCTTTTTTCATTATTTTTTTCCTTTCATTTTAGTGCGAATAAACGCGAAAAAATGTGTCACATCTCGGCGGAAATAAAAGCGAAGGGCCGCGTCGAGCGTGAAAAGAAAAGAGGAAACCGTTGGAGGATGGAAAAATCAAGGAAGGAAATAGGAAACAGTTGGAGAAAGAAAGAGGGAAAAAGTGATGGGACGCAGAATGTATTTTTCCACGTTTAACAACCTTCCTTTACTTTTTCTCTTCCACACTTTTCGCCCTTTATTGTATATATATATATAGCAGGTAGGTCCTAACCCTTTGTTAATATAACGTTTGCGACACCGACCGTCCCAAATGATTTACAGTCGGTCGTTTTCTTTGCGGCGTTATTGTAAAGACCTCGATGTTGACCAGTAAAAAGAAAAGAGTCACTAACTGGCGAGAGACTCGAAGGCCATTAATATGAGATGACCAGATTTTAATGATGTTAATAATAACGGTATAATGAATAAGTGCAAAAAAAAAGCGAAGGGGAAGGATGGCAGCAAAGCGGCTTCGCTTTCTGACCCTTTTTCACAACGTAACCTCCGAACCGTGTTACCGCACATTTATCATTCTGCTAGATTTAGCTAATTGTTTATTCCATATATTTTATATAAAATCGATGGAGTAAATGAGAAATTTTGACTCGACTGATGGGTGCAATCTTATACCATTAAAATAATTGTTTTTGAAACGAATGCTAAACTTTTCCGCGCAGTGGCAAAGATCTTTTTGCACGTTCATAATTAATTTTCGATTCGTCCTTTCGTATTTGTTACAGATTGAGACGAGTCAGTTGCTGGATTGCGATTTTAACGACGACGATAATCGTGTAAGAGAGACCTCGAGAAATAGATGAACACAATTCTATTATTAATCAAGATAATTCGCTAAATGCTCGCCTTATTCGGTTTCGATCAATCGTGAATTTCGATTTTCCGCGCTAAATCATCGAGTGGAAACGAGACCGAATGAAAAATGACGGGAGCGAAAAAAGTAAGAAGCGAAGGGCGAGGATGGAATGAGCAAATTAAAATATAAATGAGAAAACATAATGAAGTGTGATTGTAGGGAGGAGAAGAGTGAAATGGAATGAAGGGGAGGACGAAGAAAACGGAGAGTAATAGAGAAACATAAATTCAAGAGTCGCAATGATGCACAGTCGGAATGAAAGAGGAGAAATAATAACGAAGGCGATAGAAAAATAAAAGGGAAATGAAATAAACGGAATTCATAATTCTACGCGAAAGGTGATGACGATGGCATTTAATCTGAAGTTAGAAGAACATTTTTTTGCCAACGGCATTTGCTTCTGATAAATAGAAACGCAGAATTAGAAGAGACCGGATTCGTTCGGTTGCGAATAATAATTAAATAAGCGTTTCGCTAATTCTTCTGATGGGCGCGTACTTCATTAAGAATCCTTCGCGTCGCTCACGCTGATATGGAGATAAAGGACAAGTTACTGTGCCTGTTTCGAATTTTATTGTAAATTACCGTGGAACAACTTGGAAAATTAGTGAAAATAACTAACGTTTTCTTTTTTAGGTTTCTGTCACTTCGAATAACGATAATTATGGCTTCAAATTGACTGTAACATTCAAGTTGAGTGACTGGGAGACGCTTGGATTAGAATAGACCAGACGAGAAAAATGAAATACGGCCAGAAACTAATGTTCATGAAGTAATTGAAAAATAATAATAACGATTTATACCCGAGAGGCAAAAATATGTGGAAGAACGAATTGAAATGAAGAATGCGACACCAGGCGAGAGAGGAAGGAATGCGGTAATCGTTTTACAAAACCGGAAATTGATTTTTAACAATAGGTATATTTGAACTTTGCAAAAGTAAATCCGATTTTCTACAATAATACTACTTGTACTACTGCCAGCGTGTAGTAGCAGCGTAGCGCAAAAGGAAGAGGAAACTTCTCCAAGTTGCACCTCCTTTCTCGCATTTTTATTTACGAATTTATTTAAATGTCAGCGAGCAAATTTATAAAGCAAAAAAAATCATTCTTCTCCGGTACACTAGTTAAGCTTATTTCCAACTCCGCGTTATTGCGAATCAAGTTTAGGGAAAATGTTTTGTTGTTAAAATACAACGATAACACTTGCAGTACATGAAATCGTTTAATTTCTATTTTTCGGAAATCGCATCAAATTTTTGTGCAAAGTCGAATTTATTGCCGCAAGTTTTTTGAACAATAACCGCATCCACCAAATCATAACAGCAGGACGTGCACGATCCCGACCATTCAACATTTTTACATCAGTATATGTTTTCACTTATCTGGCCAGACATAAATCAATTTCTCTGTTTTATATGTATATTTTCATCTGCATTTACCATTTTATTCTTTTCGGTTTAGGAAATAATGGCCGTATTTCACCAACGTTATTACGACCGCACGATACCGATTGAACCAACCTACAAACGCCCGACGCATCCACCAGAAAGACGGTCGCCAGCGTGTTGAACTGCTTTTCGCGTTTTTCTATTCGCAAGTGAGTTGCATGACAGTCAGGACAAAGATATCTATTACGGGCAGATAAAGACAGACAGGGAGGGAGAGAAAGAGATGGATGGATACATAACGGGGGTTGACGGGGGGACGGCGGCGCGAGTAAATGATAGATTAGAGTACGGAATATAATAATTATTATCTGTCTGGTTGGCGTTATCGAAATTAACAATTAATAATATAGGCTGTTGCGAACTAAACGGTTTCGAGATTATAACGTTATTAGTCGTCGAATTAATAGGGTGCACAGTTTTGAGCGGCGATATCTTAATTGGTAATTTCACTTAGTCACTTGGCTGCTCGATTTGATATCGCAGTGCATGAATTGATACGATTGGTATTACTACCTCTAATAGGCCACCTTCAGCGATAAACTACTAGTGCTACCATCGCAGCTAGAGTATTCGATTTCTATTATCGCTACCGCTATTATATTAAAACCGGTACACGTACGGTAATGATAATAATGATATCGTGACAGGAATAGTACTGCAGCCACGTACATTTCGGAATCGGTTAGATATGGGGATTTCGGTATCTGGCCGTTGCAAAATTGAAAAGCCATGCATACGGTTCGGATTCGTTTACGTTTGGCCCGTCGTTCTCTCTCTCTCTCTCTCTCTCTCTGGCACACGCACACACGCCCTTTCACATAATTTATTACTCGGGAGCGTTTTTTCCTTCTCCCCGCCGTTACGTGTGCGCACGTTAATTATGATTTAATGCCGTTTAAAAGGGATATCCTGTTTGCGCTTTACGCCGCCCTTATTTATTCGTTAAACGCGGAATGGTTGTTTTGTCGACGGGCGCAAAAAAGCCGAAGAAATTAGTTGTTATTAAACAATGTTGTAAATGATGGACATTGTAATTTGCGAAAATCGATTCAGTTAATTAATTGAGGTCGCGCGACCTTTCCTTTTATGGCGCGGCGTGCGAATATTTTCCACGTTTTGCAGATTCGTTCGCATTGAAAACTTGCGCCCGCTGAACCGCAATTTTGTTAAACAATGCGTATATTAAAATTAACGAAATTTGCAAATAATTTGAGCTTTAAAAAAAATCTCTATCGCCGTTTTCTTCATCGATTCCACGCGCGAGAAAATCTCACGGCGACCGAAATAATTTAGATTACTTATTAGAAAACGCTTCGGGGGAATGGAAAATTATTAAAAAGCAAAAAAGAAGAATCCAAACGAAGCAATTTAATTCTTCCTCTTCTTTCGCCTTCCTCGTCTTTTTTCTTTACAAATAAATTGAACCGCCACCAGATTCGCGGCGAAGAACCGTATCGACAACAAACAACCCTCACACGCGCAAACACTCTCTTTTTCGCTCATTCAATTTTCGTTTGCTTTTTATATAGCAAAAGGGTGGCTGCCGTTTCCTCGTCTCGCTCTTTCGCCCTTCCTTTTCGCTCATTTTTTCCTCTTCCTGTCGTGCTATATAGAAATAAAAAAGCAACGGGAAACCCTGACACGTTCTTTTTTCTGCTCCGCTTGTTGGTATTTTTTCACGACCAAATCCTGGATTTTCCCTCAGACGCGAAGCGAGAAAGAGACCCCAACGTGTACAACCCCGCATCTGGTTAGCGCTTTTTTTTTTAATTCTTCTACCCCGTTATTATTATATTTTGTATTCGTCAAGGGTGACTAGGCCTTTTGCCGTTTGGTTCGTTTCGAGGCATTTATGAAACGACACAGTTTTATAATCCCCTTTATTCTTCTGCACAACGAATTACTTCATTCCTCACGCTTTGTTTGTTTATAAGCATTAAACGAAAACGAAATTTCGTTTTATTATCATTAACAAATTCGATTTGTGTTTTAGAGCCGTTGGGCCTTAATGGACGCACCATTCTTCGAGGGAGCTTTTTGCTTTCTTTCGACGGATGCTGGACGAAAAGGCGAAGGGAACCGAATAAAATGCTTCCTGTTAGATGAACGAATACCACTCTTGCACCTGGTAGAAAAGAGGCAAGCAGTAGCAGTACGTAAGATCTAAATGTAATTCGATAATTTTACGATCGCCGGCATTCTCTCTTGCAGCGAGACAGTAATGCCGGCTTAATGGACTCGATGCGCAGATGGAGAGGAGGCGCCGTCCGCCTCCAGACTCCTTTAGTTTGTTAAATTATCGAACGCCCCGAAGAATGTAAGTACAACTTTTCTATTTGGAATGGACGAGACTGCAGCAGAAAAAAGTCTCTTTACACACATTAAACTAGCGCTTTTTTCCTCTCGTTTCTCTGCAAACAACTAAAAGCGAATTGGGATTTCTTTTCTGCTGTCATTTCTCTTCATTCTCTTCTTTTAACATTATCGCGTCAAATTCGTTTCGCGAGCAGACGCACGATATATTCGGGCGAAATTGTGCAATATCTGTCGCCCGTACAATAATAATAACGTGGCACTCGCGCCTTCTTATTACCATTCGCCTAGACAATGGGCGAAATTGAAAATGGTCTCGTCACATTTTAATATTCGCACCGTGCCGCACGGTTTCTTTTGCCTTTGCTTCTCCGCGCGTTCTTTTTCCACGAGATTCCTTCTCATATCTTTGCTTTCGCGTGTAACGCAATAAAAATCTTTTACCGAACGAGAAATTAAATCAAATTCCATAAGCAACGGAGCAGTCGTTTTGCACGTGAAATGTTTTTCCTCTCGATTCATTTACGTTCGCAATTGCTTCTTCGCATTTTCGCTGCCTTTCACTCGAAGCGCGCACGAAGGGAATTCCGCAATTGGAAAGAATACGTTCGCAAGGAAGCGAAGAGGAATTATTAATAAATCCATACATTTTGCGCTACAACTCTGACCCCTTTCGATTTTCCCTCTTTTTCTCGCTTAGTTTGTTCGGATCGCGTACGGAAAGTTTTAAATTTAATTTGCCCATCGCAACGAAAGACAATATCCAAAATATAGACTAATAACGATCGCGAGAGGGCGTAGTAAACGTATTTCGCGTAGAAAACTTTTATCTGTTCGATTTTACTATCGCGCCCCGTAATAAATAATAATTAGCTTCGATTGCTACCGCACGTAACTCGGAATGCGAATTGAATTTTCGAACATCATCACAAATTAGCGACTATCCGGCGATCGTGTGCAACGTGCAAAAAACTGTTTGCGCCACGTAGATGATCGATAAAACGGGTCATACGCGACGGACGTTAATTCGGATTACGCTCGTCTTCAATCTACGCCGGTGGATGTTTGTTTACGGCATTAAGAGGTTTTTAATGTCGGCGCGGAATGGATACGGAGACGGTTTAACGGACGATAAAAGAAGCGAAGAGCGCCGAAGGAAGTGAAAATCGTCGATATTGCATCGGAGGGCGGTTCGCTTTTAATTAAAATATTTCGAAAAAGGCGCTGCTGCAAGTTTTAATTGCCGTTTAAAGCGCAATTTCGCAAACGAACAACAACAACAACAACTGTAACGGGTCGCAATTTCTGCATCCGAACTATTAGATTTCCAGTTTTATTATTACGAACTTCTCGCTCATTGTCGCCGCTCGCGATAGAATATAATGGAATAAAAAGGGGACCGACAAACGTTAAAATAAATAGACGACTTGCGCTATATTAAAAAGCAGCTCGCGCTCACAATTTAACACGAATTTCTTAATAATATCGCTTTTAATAACGCGGAACGTGTACGGCGTACGTGTGTGGATGTTATTAGCGGCGCTAATAATAAAATTTCATCTTGGCCCTTTTATTATTTGCAATAATCGCACACTTTATTCGCGCGTTAAACTTTAAACATTATCGCGTTATTACGAACGCTATTTCGTCGGGTTTATTTTAATCAAAAGTATGTTAGCAGTAGTTATTAACGGTCTTCGCATTTTCCATCACATTTTCGTACTCGCTCCTTCGGCATCTTCCTCGTCTTTCCACCTTCGCCACGGCGAATTTGCGAAAACGCCCTCCCTCTAATTAGAAAATGTTATTATTATTAATAACAATCGAAGCGTAATAACGGATGATGGTATCGAGTTTGGTGGGCACACCTCGGGATATCGTGTTCTAATCTGATCACGGTGATGATGACGATGATGGCGAAACTCGTCAAGGTGTGTTGTTAACGGAATATTATTGTGTGTGGTCGCGTCGCATTTTAACGGCTGTGTTGCGCGATGGGGAGAATGATGGCAACTGGCGGCAATATGTAGGGCGATGGGAAGAGATAGGGGAAGAAAAATGGGGAAGGAAAGGTTTTAAAACGGCGAAAATTATTAAACGCGATCACGCGATATACGTGCTCCTTCCTACGCGTTAATCCTTCGTTTCGCAGTGGATTAACGTCGAAATGGATAAAAAGTCGATGATTGAAGCGACGAAGAGGGCAATTTGAAATTTGAGTTTATGATAGCATAAACATAGTTTAGCGTTAATTAGTACTAATGAAATACTCTTGGTGCATCGCGTCTTGTACATAAGATTTCTTCCGGTGTCCCTGTTTTTTTTTTAATTTCGGCTCCTCGAGCGAGAAGCGACTATCTGAGTTCCAAAATGAGTTTATTGCAATTAGTGAAAAAATCTTCCCTAAAAGTGCAAAATTTTAAGAACAAAAATTCTTAAAATATGAATGAATCTCAACGTACAACTCACAATTAAACTCTAATTAATCGATCTCTAATGTCTATTTCCACAATTAATCACTTTAATAGCTCCAAAATGCCACTTTTGCAATTTGTGCAAAAGTGCAAGATTTGAACAACAAAAAATTCTTGAAATATGCATGAATTTCAACGTGAATCTCACATACGAAGTCTAATCAATCGATCCTTAATGTTTCTTTCCACAATTAATCACTTTAGAAGTCCCAAAATAAGTTTTTGCAATTAGGGCAAAAATGCAAAATTGAGAAGGTTTATTGAGTTAATCATTTTGGCCATTTGAACATTTTAAATATCATCCACGTCGATTTCGCACAAATCCAGTTTCCTTAAGTACCATCAATTGATAATATAATGACAACTTTCTGTTTGTGCAATAACTTTTCGATACGATTGTTATTGTCCCTGATGCCACGTTATCCGTGGTGATTTATATCTCAATTCCATGATCACTTTTCAGTCCATTCATAAATAGGAATGACTATCAAAATGAAAACTGATTGTTCGTACATTTCATTTGGAAGTGGACGCGTTCGTGCAAAACCCACAATAACAACAACGTTTTGCAAATAACGTCAGTTGCAAGGTGCCTTTGTCCGAAACGACTCGCTCTTTAAAGCGTTGCAGTCGAATAAAGTGGATAGGAATCTCATTTGATTTTATGCATTGCAGAATTAAATGGCAATAATAGACATTAGCGAAACGTGTTTATAATAATAGTAATCATGGGACAATTGGCACGTCGCACGTACTTTCCTATCGGGCGTTAGATTTGCATGTCGGTTTTTGGTAAAGACACGAAAACAATCCGATTTCCAGTCAGTAACAAGCGTTTTATACTTCCTACTTTATAACGTTCCATTTCTCGTTTGTTTATTTGCATTGAATTTAATTTTAAAATGGCAACAACAACGATTCACTTTGTTTATTTAAGAAGCTTGTTCGTTGTTTTCATTTTTGCATTTATTACTCTGTGCAAATTATGGTGGATTTGTTATTTAGCGCAGAAAAGTAAACTACGAGGTTATAAAAATTTAATTCAATTTTTGGGATTGCAATCGAAAGAATCGACTCGAATTGAATTCGCAATTTTGTTTCGTGTTCTTTTAATTAGTTGCCAGATACTCGCGAAGTTGTTCGAATATATTGCGGCTTATGTAGATTTATACAACGTAACTTTCGCATAATAATAATTATAAATGCAAATTTCCTCTTGTTAAATTCTCTTCCTCTCTCTCTCGCACACACACATCGTACTCTTCTCGCATTACAAACATCCGTTATTTTATTCATTAAAGGAAGAATTTTATGTAAAAAAGCTTCTGGTGGGAATTGCGAAACAATTTGCTATCGGAATTAGTTGCAATTAAATTTGTACGCTTCAAAAATGGGAAGTTTGCTTTTACGAAAAATACGTAATTTTATATTTTCTATAGGGGCAATTCGTTTGATACATTTGCAATAATTTTAATTGCGTCCAATAGTATTCGCTATTTCGTATATTCGCTCACACAAGTGACTCGAAAACCGATCGATATTATATTTTAACATTTTTCCTATCGTTATTAATGATAACAATAATATCGGAGCCGACGGATTTCGAGCTGGGAAATATTGCGTTTCTGCGTCTCACATATCTTCCCGGATAATTAATTGCAAAAGAACCATCTAAGTGAGTTATTGCGAGAAATGGAACAAAAATGGCAAAGGAACGAACGAGTGAAGGAAAAATCGTGCGCGGACGAGGCCGGAAATTTATGAAACCAATTTGTTGCGTCGGCGATAACAACTTTCCTCGTTTCCTTACTCCCCCAACCGTCCCTGGCAATCGTCATCATCGTCATCGCCGTTATTAACGGATCAAAGAAAATTCTGACGATTCGTTCGGATTTAACAGCTTAACAGTTGATATTTCAAAGATAATGGCGAATGTTCTTTGAGCTTAAGAATTTCCTGCACTTAATACGTTTGCAATTGGAAAATGTTGTTTTGAAATGCCACCGATGAAGTTTGTCGTTTTTTTTTTGTACAAAACGGAAATCCTTTGCCTTTGTGCTCAACTGCAAATATCTAAACATTTTCGCACGGAAAGTGACGGCGGACGCGGTTGGCATAAACGCGAAACGTATCGCTTGCGGTCGGACTTTTCTTTACGTTATGTACGGATGGGGAAAAAGAAGTGGACATTGTACGAGACGATTATGTGCATCTTACATGTTTGCGACGACGACAAGAAAAACGCGACAGAAAGAACGTGACGGCAATTCTTTTTTGCACTCACGTTTTATAGTGAAACGTCACGCTCGAATTTATAGTCGGCGGATGTACGTTTTTGATGTGAGCCGTCTTTAACCGAGTGCCCCAATGAATTCCGAAAAATCGGCAACTTTCTTGGACCAAAATTTGTTGAAATGCATGCGACCGAAGAGGAGATATCGATCCGAAGAGCGGTCATCCAATGTTTAATGCAGAGGTTCGAAGTGGATCAATCAAATTCGTTTTGCGCGTCTTTTTTATCAATTGCACAAAAAAATGGACTCTGGCGAAATTGTATTCATTAATATGCGCACATTCAACATCGCAATCGCTCACCGTAAAAAGCAGTCGGGTCTCTTTTCGGAAAACCTCTTCAGCCCTCCGCCGTTCTTTCGCTTTTCAACGTTTTCTTTTACCGTCGTCATCATCATCGTCGTCGTCGTTATTTTCTTTCTCTTCGCCGTGCTCCCGCCGTGTCGGATCCCGGGCGCAAACTCCCGACGTTCCCGTTTTCGCTTCAGTGCCGTGCAGATGAAAAATGCGGGGGCGGCGGCGTGCCATTAATAACGGTCCAGAGGCAGGAGCGTAGCGAACCTTTCAGTCGTCGACTGCTCTCTCTGCTCGTCGGTGTCGATGAAAATTGCACACTTTTTGGAGAGATCGGGCGTCGCGTTGCCTTCTTGCAGAATCGTCGACCATTGCTTCTGGTCGTCCGTTTAATACCAAACGAGGCGAAACGTGCGAAATTCCGCTAAACCCGCGTTCGTCCGGTGAACGTTAACTCATCTGTTGTGTTCTTGTGCCGAATTTGCTAGCAAAAAAAAGACCGAACAGAAATCTAACGAATAAATTAATTGGTAAGTCGATGTGATTATTGCGATAATTGTTTGGCCTGATTAGTTTTAATTGTGCGTTGCGATTTGTGCCGTCAATCGATTAAATTACTGTCAGATTTCGTTCCAATTAAAACGGTTATTGCCGAAAATTGGTTATGATGCTCGTTAAAATGCAACAACAATTGCGAATAATTATCCTCGTTTCGTCCGTTTAATTAAAATCGCAAAATTACTGGTCCAAATTAAAAAATTGATTATTCGACGTCGCCTTTTCTGACGGTTTTGCGATAATTTGCATTTCGACGCAAGTTTTGTTTAAATAACGTCATGAAAGTAATTATCTCTTGGTACAATTTAATTATCAAGCGACTAATGTGAAGACGTATAGCTTGAAATTATGGCAATAATTCAGGCCGCCGCCATCCACTTCCATCCTCTTCATATTTTATGAATGAACGTTATTTTCTGCTTCCAAAACATTATATACACATACAAGATTTCGAAGACGTTAACTTTCCACCTTCCTCGCCCTACTTCTTCTTCGCCTTCGTCTTCGCGTTATTAGAATTGTAAATTTGTTTTAAAGAAAAGGCAAATAATTATATTTTCCCATCCGAAGAAGGGAAGGGAAACTCCTTCACTCGTACGAAAAGGCGAAGCTTTTCATATTAAAATTGCAAATTAATTTTCGATTAAAAGTTTGAACTAAATTGCCAAAAATGGGGAAAAAGGCAAAACGGTGTCGCCTCGAAAACGAATCGCAATGTATTGTTTCGTAATTTAGCGTTGTGGTTCGCGTACTTGTTTCTCCATTTGATGCGAAACGAACCATAAATTCTCGATGATGGATGGAAAATTTCTGGCGCTTGTACCTTCCGATTGCTCTAGTTTCTTCTTAATCATCCGCAACCGTGCGTTAACATTCTCTCTTCATCTTTTTGGTTGCGTTTAATGTCTATTCCCTGTTCGTGGTTGCTTATTATTTATTAATTATTTTCCAACTTGACGAACTAACACGCATTGGCCCCACTGATAATGATTATTATTAATTGCAATTTGTTGTTAACAATATGCGTGCGAAGTGCACGAGGTTTTACCGAAATTAATCCCTCTTGTGTTGATTAATTAGCGAGATTAATTAATTTCAAGGAACGATTATGCGTGAGCGTTGCCGAAATTTATTAATTAAATCGCGTTCGCAACGAATCAATTAGCAGGTCGAGTTAATTTGCGCGGAAGAATCGCAGGCCAATCGAGGCGAGTTTCTTCCTCTTTTTAAACGAAACTCACTTCTTCAGCGGCAACTTTAATTATGGAAATGCCATCCCTAATAACGTACATTTAGCTTAGAAACTTTCGCATTAATTCGCTTCGTGTTAGGTGGAAATCCTAAAATAACAAGTCCCGCAAAGAGGCGAAACCCTCGCCGAATTGAATATAAATAGGCCGAAATTATAATAACCTCTGCGGTAAAAGTTGGTGTAAACGATGGTGAATTAGGAAAGAATACATAAACCGTGACCGTTATCAATCGATCGCTCGATCGAAGGGTTTGATTTAACGTTTCGCCCTTAATTCTTCTTCCTTCGACTTTTACTTAACAAAGTATTTAAGCTTGCGTTTACGGCCTCCGCACTTAATTCGATCGTAACCGAATAAACGCCAAATTGAAATCGATGGTTGGCGATCTGAAAGGAAAAACGGAACGCCAAAAGAAAACGAGATGTCTGCAGTAATTGGCAGTCATTTAAATAGCGGGCAAACGTGATTTGATAGCATTCCATCGAGACGATTGATTCATGATTTCGTGTTCCTGTTTTAATGAAATATTAGCGAATCAATCGTTCGTTTAATGGCAAAAAAGTCCTCGTTCCAATGCGAGAAGAAAGACGGAAGAAAAGCGGCGTTAGGAAAACTTTCCTTGCGCCGGCGAAACTCGTAGGCACGAAACGAGAAATGAATCAAACTGATAATGCAGATAAAATAAGCGCGTGGGAGTTAATAAATTTCGCCGAAAACAAAAGCCATTTTATTTTCCGATGTTCGCGATAAGATTGATAATTAGCTTTCGTACGAACCCGGCGAATCGAAGAGAGAGACGTAAATGCGAAACGAATTCGAGAGACGTCTTTCGGTCGTTTCGTCCCTTTTCTTTCGCTCTCGTTTAATGAATTTAGTCGATTTAAATTCTCTCCTTGCACGCCGAAGGAAATTCTAAAAGAACAACATCAAACAATAAAAGGAAGAAACAGAGAATCCCAAATAGATAAATATATTTATGAGGGACAAGTCGATGGATAACGAAAGGTTTCGCTCGCTTTGGAGCTCGGAATGGAAAAATTGGCGTGAAAGAAACGCCGGATGGAATTTATTTCAATTCAAATTGAACGATTAAAAGACATCGACGAGTAGCGACTCTCGTTCCCATCATCATCGACGTCGCTAATGCAGTTACACGTAAATAGAAGCGAGCAGACGTAAATTCGTTCCTCGCCGAAGAAAGAACGATAGTAAATAATCTTGTACGTTCATTTTACGGCTTTCGGATTCCGATGCCGTGGCCCGTTTCCATTCGGCACGATAATTTTCGCATCTTTTTCCTCTTCTTTCGTCTCCTCATTCTTCTGCTTCAGCAAATAAACTCGGCGACAAATTGTAGAAGTAAACAAAAAAACAAATAAAACAAATAAGCAGTTCTTGCAGATGGAGCTTAAACAATTCGATTTCTTCCCCTATTTCTCGTTTTGTTTCTTCAGCTCCTGCTCTCGTTTAATTTAAGTGCCGTAAATTAGGCACGTACGCGAACGAAAATAGAGTCAAAGAGATATTAGAAATGCGGAGAGACGACGCGGCCGGGAATAAAGGGACCTATTTGAATTGGCTGCGGGAATCGGTTTTGTTCTTCGGCATTTTTGCCATATTTTCTCTCCGCCAGCAATTGCGTGACCGGAATTTATCGGGACAATATTACTCTAACGAACGACCGAGATTATAATAAACGTTGCAGATGTTCGATCGTTACCTTCTAATCGCCGCCAGTTTCCATCATCTTTCGATTGTATTTGCTTACGTCCTCCATTGGAAATCGATGCCGCGCGGGGGTACGTCGCAAGTTTCCTGCACGTCCTTCGCAAAGCGTTTAAACAGATGTATTCTAATCCCAGATCTAATTTGCCAAATACACGAGATCGTCTAGAGCGAATTCCTTGCCTAGATTTCAAAGCGGCAAGTTTGTTAAATGCTACTTAAAACACTAGGGGGAAAGAGAGAGAGAGAGAGAGAGAGAGAGAGGATTGGAAGATTGTCGATGGGTAACCAACGAACGAGATAATAAGAAAATCCGTATCCGAACGTATAACGTACACAAAGCGTCGGCGGCCGCGAGGGTCGAGATTGAGACGGAGTAAGCGCCCTTCCTGCCCCAAACTAATGACTCTGAAACGTTAAATTCGCATCTGCACGGGGAATCGCACGGACCGCTACGGGCACGCATTTGCGTACGTTGCGGTAGACGGATTATCCATCTCGTGCCTTTCCCCGAATCTACCATCTTCATCCGTTGTCGTTTTACCACGTTCGCCCCTCTTCACGTCGTTATTAGTTATCTTGACGGATGCAGACATTTAACACTGTCACGTCCAGTTAACAAGCGCTCCTGCCGGTCGGGCGTCCCTCTTCGGCTCCCCAATTTATAATGCACACATTTTCGCTCGCAATTTTTCTGCCTTCTCTCGCTGCCGGCGACAGCGCAATTTGGTGGATGCGCCGGACGCGTCTACTTAAATTTTATCGTTTGATTGACGTCCTTGCAGTTTTAATTCATTTCGCGCGTGTTTCGCGTTTATTTGCGAAATGATTTTGTTTATTTGTTCGTATAAACAAATGCCCCCGTATATTAAATCGTAAAGAGAGGGAAGCGAAAAGAGCAAACTGCCGGAGTCGTCGATATACATGCGGTGGTGGTGGAATTTCGCTTTATATTGAGACGCGACCGGCGAAGGAAATGGAAATAAGAGGCGGTGGAGAAAGAATGTAGGAAGACGTTTACATCGTCCGGACGTCTCAGTTTGCGATCCGTCGTGATTGACATTCTCGTATGGTGTTTTGGGTCGAATGACGAGCGACCGAAGGAAAAGATGAAGATTTATTTTGCTTTAATCGCGAATTAAAATGCTTTTCGTTTGTTGTTAATTTACTTTTTTTTTTAATTAAAATATTCATAACTTATCTCGTTGGATTAAGGAGAATTCGTAATCTACTCTGGACGTGGGAGGTTGTTCTCCTGTTTCTTTGTTTCGCAAATTGCATCCTCCTGCTCTCGTAGACTGCGAGTGAGGCGAAAGAATGAAGCAAAGGGCGAGGAATTTAATACAAGAGTTTCAACAAAAACAACATCGCGAACAAAATGAGCAGGAATTTTTATATTAAAGGGCGGCCTGTTTTAAAAGCGAATTTTGCACTAATTTAACTTTTTCGTTATGAGTGTTAATTATGATTAATTTCGCGCTTCTTGCCTATTAGTTCGATTAATTAAGGCTCGAATTTAATCTCCGTAAGACCCGAATCTTGAAGCGATAATCTCCTTGATCCCCGAGACACTATTTATCAAGCGGATCTTCCTCCTTTATATCTTCGCCTCTTCCACTTAACAATCTTCTTTTCGATTCAATCATCGCTTATCAGTAATAATAATTCGACTTCATCAAGTCGTTGCCTCTTCGTCGAAACTCTCGCGTCTTTTTTCGTTCGTCCCTCCCAATGTTTATCCACTTTGGATAATTATCGTTTGTTCCATTATTATCGACGTTAACCGTTCCACCGTTAAATACACATCGTTGTCTGGCTTCTAATATTGGCAAACATAATTTTCCAAAGTGGTCTTCATAACGTCGAATTGTTTGCTCGCATCGAAAACAGTTTGCTTTTACACTCTGCCGGATAGCAATCGTGTATCATCATCATCGTTCCTAACAAACTGATTGTAATTGAGAATCGAGACGATTGCTGATCAGCCGAACGGCAACAGCATCCGTCGAAAGTGTGCGCAATCAATTAAAACGCTGTCGGGCTGTAATTTGTTGGATGGTACGTAACGAAAAAATGAAAGCTCCACTTGAACGAATTCCGTCGATGACGGTCGGCTGTTTAAAAGCGAAAATCGGGATTTTTGAATGGGTTCTAGAGCGAAGGTCGTTTTGCTTCGATTTCCGTGAGAGATTTTCAATTAGTGGTTAGTCGAAGACGTGGAATAAGCGTTTCAACGATTCATACTTTCGGGACTCGACAAAATCGATTGAAAAAAGTGAGCGTCTCTCTCTCGTTGCCGGTCATCGTTTGGCCCTTATTATATTTCGACGTCGAACTAATTAAAAGTTTAACTTTTGTCGCAATGGAAGCGATTTTGTAATGACGTTTAATGCATGTGCACGCATTTATGCTCGAATTTGCGAAAACTAAATCCAATTTATTATGTGCAGCAAATCAAACTCAACCATTTTATCAACTCTCTCTTTCTCTCTTTTTGTTTTTATAACGTATTGTGTTGCATTTTTTGCCAATTTGCTACTCTATTTTCCCTCAAACTATTATTTATTTATAAAATGTGATTTTTCATCGCTTCCACGTTAGTTTGCGCTTTTTTTGCTCGCATTCTGCGATAAATCACAATTGGCACATCGCCCTATCTCTTTCAACCCCTCCATTTTGGCGCAATATTCGCACGATATGCTTTTTTTTTGCAAATCCATTTCGAGTATAATATAACAAAAAAACTGCGTGGGCGTTGTGTATTGGATTCCCGTCAAAATTATTCCAATCTGCATATAAATTCGTACCGTATTATTCCAATAGATCCATATTTAATAGTTGGGAATTTGAATAAACCCGACCCTTTCCATTTATAACTTTTCCTCTCGCATCCCCCTATTTAAACGCTTCCAACGGACCCATCGAGATTGCACAAGAAGTAGAAGATTATTGTGCTTCTAGTGGTCCGGTGGATATTATTGGAATATTTAATGCGTAACGCCTTAAGTAATCCACACGATCCAAAGTCTAGCCGATTCGACCCTTTTCTCGATTCAATCTTGCATCCAAAATTCTATCATTCGCAATTAACCGTTAGTTAGAACTCGAAACAGATTCGAAAAAAGCTCGAAGGTATAACATTTAATTTGAATTAAGCCATAACAATGAAAAGGTTTACGAACCGTTAAGCGCTTTATTTTGCACGCAAAAAAAGCATTTTTTTAACGCCAAAAACGACGTTTTCGAATCAATTGATGATTTTTTTCGACGGGGCATAAAATTCGCTTCCATAACGCGCAGCATGTTTATGCATGAGGAAGCTGGGCGATAAAATCGATTTTTTAAAATAACCAACAAGGAATTCGCGTGGACGGGCTAATTAAATTCAAGTTGCGAATTATACTTTCAAAACGATCGATGGAAACGATAATAAACTGGCGGCAATTTGCAATCATCTTCAACAGGACGCGATGAAGCAATCGAAAGATGAAGAAAAAAAAAACGAAAACGGTCGCCTTCCTATCGAATAATTCTCACATTTCTTTTTCGTTTTGGGGCCTCGATTCGTTCGAGACGCGTAATAAAGGTTCTTATCGAGGAATGGCGCAGATTCACGGCCGAGAAAAACAATATTCCCTCCACGGCTCTCATGGCGGTTCAATATTTTCTTAAGGACCAATAATAATAATAAAGGGATTCCGCTCTTTATTATCATTGCCAATCCCACCCGCTTCGGCCCCCTCGCAACGACGACGATCACGGCGATGGAAATTGAAACCGTTTAAAATTCTCAAATTGCGCGGAACGTTTATGAAAAAAAAAGAAGAAAAATTAAGGAAAAACATCAACGAACGGAAAGCGAAATTCGATTCGCAATCATTTTACGCCTCTTTGCTTTCTACTTTTCTCATCATCTTCAAACGATTTCTTTCGTTTATGACTCTTATGATGGAGAGAGATGACGAAAGGCATCCGTTATTAATAATAGCCGTGGTAATACCGGGACCGGATGGATGGATATGAAAATTAAATGCGAATTTAATTACACCGACACATTGCAGTTTATTATTAAATCGCATGCATGCGTTTATTCTTCGCTTATGAAACGGCTCATTCCTCGAACGGCATCCAAATCATTCGAATTAATGCGCCCTCGACTACTTTTCCTATACAGGGCGTTACAATAGTGTCACTAACTTTAAGGGTTGGAAGTCTTAATGAAAGTCCTCGTGCGCAAAACTTGCATCTTCGTGTTGTAGTTAATGACATTTCTTTGTTTGGAGAGATTTACAAGGTTTAGTTTGTGCTACGATTGCAAATGAGCACCAGGAATTGAAACAACGAATAGATAGAAAATGCCATCGAGTTTAAGTCGATGCTTGATTGCCAGTGATTCTCGAAAGAGATCGAAGCTCCTTGCGGCAAAGAGGTGAAATAGAAGGAGGACACTTTGAGTAACTTTTCCTTCGTTTCTTGTTCATACTTTGTACGTTTTGAACGTAACGAAATCGAAGTTGCAAAATGTTTCGTATCTCTGAAACCACCCCTTTCCTCGCCCATGTTCATCAAGACTGTTCTGCTTATTTTGGGCCATATTATCACCCCTTGAAGCGTGCGACGCCGTTTTTAACGCCCCGTATAGAGTTTCCACTACTTCGAACGTACGCCAGAGTTTTCCGCGCACTTTTCACTTTTTATGCACGTAGCGTCGAGCGGTTACTCTCGCTAATTGACTTCTCGTGTTAACGCACTTTCGAAGCGAAAATAGGTGCTAATGGGCCGCCGTCGGAAAAGGTACGCGTTTATTAGAGGATTATTACTAATGGATTAATAAAATACGTGCGTCACGTAACGGCGACGATGATAATGGCTAATAATAAACGTTAACCGAATAACTTTGGCGCGTATTTTTGCTCGAATAATCTAACATCGCCCGCCACACAAACACGGCTGAATGGCGGGAGTATTAAGAGACACGTGTCTCGCGTGGGAATAACGATGCCGGGTTCGGAGGAAGGAAGGAAAGTCCGGCGCGTTGATGCCGACACGTTCGGTCCTAATTAATTTGCGTCCTGGCGGCCTCGTACTTTCCGGTTATCCTACCTTTAACCCCCCCGTATACACGGGATTCCCTCGTCTCCCGAACCCGGGTTTACACACGTGTAAAACGTGCGCCCTAAATTGAGGGACGCCATCGACCGAACACGATGCGAACATGCTCTTCCATTAATAACACTCGTTTCGTCGGTGTTCGTTAATCCTTCTGACGTTAGTTTTGAGTTTTCCGCGGAAAATAACGGCGAAAAGCTTGCGTTTCTTCGTTATTACAAAGAGGCCTTTACCGGTTTGACGGTATCCAATTGTAGGGAATAACGGGAAGAGTGAAACACGAGGAGGAAGCGGAAATGCTTAAAAGGGTGCGTTTCCCATTTCGGGAACCGTATTAACTTCAACACCGCCGCTCGTATGGTAATTTTCGTCTTCTTCGCGCGGAAGAGGCGTAGAATTCCAAATTTTAACTCACGTTCTCTTGGATTGTAATCAAGTTGTAAATCATATCTCGTGCTTAATTAACGAGATGATGATGATATCGTGTTTCATTTCCATATGCAACCACAGCGACAAGAAGTGTGAATAACGTTTGTGCACTCGTATTTCTCTTACGATTGTCCTCTAGCATTGAAATGCCTTCGCTCTTCTCTTCCGCAATATTTTCACTCGTGATCTTGAGGGAAATTCAATTTTCCTACTTCCTCCGCGCATCGGAATCAATCCCTCTTTCGCTCCGTCTTGCGCGGTAGTTGAAAGAAAAGACGGGAGCAAAAGGAACGCTTGGATGTTGGGCCAAACGTAAATAGGATCAGATGGGGATATGAATATGAATCTGTGAAGCGCGATATCCTTGTGGTTTCCGTTTCAATAAGGAGCGATAGCGTGAAGATCAAATAAGGTTCGTGGCGACATCAAAGTCGGTTATTTCGTCGTCGCATCGTCTGACTTTGCCAGCAACGCTCACACTTGTCCATTATGAATTACGAATTTCGCGAATTCGTGCAATTTCGATTACAATACCGGCGGCTTCGCACGCTCAGCTAATAAAAGACAATAGTAATTGCGCACAATACACTTGCAAAGTCGCATTTTCGATTCGTTGACAATCGTTTTATATTTTGTCGGAGAATTGTTGTTTGATAAGTTGAAAAGTCCTCGTGTACAATTGCGAAATTTATTCGATAATTTTCACCGAATAAAGTGGGTTCGGAAAAACAAAAGTGAAAGATTGCGAGTTTGAAATTGACGCTGGTGGTAATGGCAACGACAAACGTTTTCGTCTCTCGCGTAGCCCCCGCAGAAGAGGAGATACAATAACAATACGAGCGGCGACCCTTAAACAAAACGGTTTCGCTCGCTAAACATTTCCATCTCATTTCCTTTCCGCGATACAAGTATAATAACGCAACCGTCGCGCATCGACTAAAGTTTCCCCATTGTTCAACGTTCGAAATTAAACTTTATAATTTTACACTACTTAATCTAATTAATTGACGGTTTCTTTTACAAAGTCTCGCTCCGCATAAACCGAGTTTTGGTTTATTGTCGAGTCGAGTCGAGTTTTCGAGGACCGAGAAACAAGCTGATTAAAACGGATTCTTTTAAGAGGAACGAGCGGCCGTAAACAGAAATGAATTGCACGAAGAGAGATTGGGGTCTTTATGTAAATGCAGATCTCTCCTTTTTTGCCCGTTACATCAACAAATTGGGTCGAGCGAATCAGTCGTAAAAGAAATTCGGTGGAAATTGAAGGACTCGAACAATTTCGTTCGTTGTCGCCGAGTTAATTAAGCCCGACTAATAATAATCCTTTCGCATTAACAAATATGGGCGCGAGACGGACGGAGGAACGGGAAGAGTTGATGCCGGTGGAAGGGTTTTAGCTGAAGAACGCTTTAAGTTAGATTTATTGTGATCCCCACGTTGCAAAATTACGCATATTTCGCAACGGACGAACGCGGCTCCTCGTCCTGCTGTTCGCTTATTTGCCTTTACGCTTCACTACGTGCCGTGAACTGTAATATTGTGAGGAAGAAGACGGTTTTAAGACTAATATCGCAGTATCGTGCAGCGAATGGTGCTGTTTGCGGTATCGTTCCACTTTCCTACGTATCCCAACCGTTTATTCCTGTTTAGGTTACCGCGAGAGGAACGAGCAAAGAGATGCACAACAAAAAACGCGATGAGGAGGAAATTTATGTACATAAGACGCTAAATGAAACGTTAAAGGCTTAAATTAAAATTTACGTCTTCAGTCGTCTGCATCGTTCTCTCTCTCTCTCTTTGCCGAGCTTAAACGGGCTCTCTTGTTAAATTAAACGATGAGCAGTTTAATTAAGTATATTAAAAAGCGAAAGAGTGGAACTGCTGAAGACGATCAAAGTGCTATTTTCCTTCGCTCGCTCCAACGCATGCACACAGCGTTTTCGCGTAAAATCCGATAGCGATAAGGAAATATTGTTAGACAACGTTTTAATCCCCGCTTCAATCCGATCCATTGAAAAACGTCCATCCGTGATCTTGACGTGCGCAATCCCTCTGCAAACCGGTTTCCTTTTCTTCGCGCTTACAAAGACACGAGAGAAAAAAGGAAAAAAAACCGGATAGAAGAGGGAAGAAGAATAAAGTAACGTTAAGAACCGTATAAGAAGTGTAGGGATCAAAGCGATGGACATATGTACTGGTGGTAGTTGTAAGCAGTTAGTGGGTATTAGTTTGATTAATGAAAAAAAGCGAGCCGGTTGTTTACTGGCTCTTTTCTCTCCGCTCCTCTTTTCGCTATCGAGCGTGGAAAAAAGAGGAGGAAGATTAAAGCAGAAAACGCCGCCCGTTCTAATGAAAATCCTCCCTCGACTACTAACTGCTACCACGCGAACAACAGCGACAAGAAGAAGACGTTCGACTAATGAATTAATTTTTAACCACGGCTTACATACTTACGCGCGCAGAACTTAA
Organism: Hololepta plana; assembly: GCA_963695495.1. Taxonomy (NCBI): domain Eukaryota; kingdom Metazoa; phylum Arthropoda; class Insecta; order Coleoptera; family Histeridae; genus Hololepta; species Hololepta plana. Next base: position 3,094,755 of record OY968839.1, read on the forward strand.
TCCGCATCTAAATACCGTTGTTAAAGTTGTTTGCTACCTGCAAAATGCGAAAATAATTGATTTCCTCCATCGCGCTCGCTGGTTTACCGTCGAAAGCCGTTTTTCCGGTTCCGAACTTTTACAATTACATACGCCGGTACAACTTCTAAGACTTCTCTCAGACAATTTCGTCTCCGTTCAATTCGAACTGCACGTTTTAATTCGTCCAATTTCCTCGTCTCTATTTTCGGTTATTTTTCATCAACGCAACTTTACGGATCCGTTGGGTCCAAAATGTTGCGCATCACGAATTGATTTGCCCGAAACATTAGAGATGACGCTGGCGGTTTAATTATTCCGCGCATTTACGGGCAGAAATGTGTAAATTAATCGGCTGTAAGATTACGCGTTTGAAAAGTTTGCCAGCGTTTTTGGTGGATGCGCCGGGTGCGCCGTGCCTCAAAGCGGCGTGTCGTAAATGAATGGGAAAATCTTCCATTTCGATGTTTGTTCCATTCAAAGGCATTCATAAACGTATTGGGGCGAAAAAGAAAACGCAAGACGTTGCTTTAATTAAAAAAATAATTAATAAAACGGGTTATTTCTCTTTTGACGAGGAAAACGAAAGCAAAATATAGCCAATAGATTGCAGTGGAGGAAAGGCTCTCGACAAAACCAATTTAAAATTTTAATTGGGTTTCCTCGCGCTCCTTTTATTTCAATTTTTTCCTGCTGGTGATTCGAAGCAAAGGCGAACGAACCCGTTGGTAAATATCAAAACACGAATTCGTAGAAGCGAATGGAAAAGTGCCGGGCTCGTTTCCACGCGCGTCGCCTGGTTTGCTCGTCCTTTTCGCTAATTTCCCTTCCATTCGTTCGCGTTTCGAACGGATTTAAGTGCAAAGTTTCCCCGGCAAGTCGGGATTGAAACTTAATGAGCCGTACGTTAACGGTTATTAAATGGACGACGATTAATCGATGCCGCCGACGCAACGAAGATCCATCCACCGATAAAGCCGAAGGGACGTGCGAAACGTATATAATTATAAAATATTGCTCGTCGCGTATTAATCGTCGTCGGAACGGGGCCGAGGAAAGGATTGGATGGGAAGACGACGGTCTATAAATGAATAGAGGCTCGACTAATTTCGGGCCAATTGTAAATAACCGCAGCGGCTTATTGTGAAATATCGGCTCGGGGTTTACGCGGTGGATTTTGCAAAATCAACGTCTTCGATTTTCTGGGGCAAGAAGGGTACAATAGTCGACCGACCCGCATCACCATCACCATCATCATCATCATCATCAATTTTGATGACTTATACCTTGCTCCCTTACCCGAGAAGTTTAAATGCGAATCCCCCACTTTGCGAACTTTGTTTTGTACACGGGCGTTTACGGTTAATTCATAATTGATTGCGCTCTGTGATTGCGGCGTTATGTAAAATCTGCCGCGTCGTTAATAATAGGGGCGTTTTTCAACGTTTCCCATCGAGCGATTCATCGACTTCCCGTCGAAGAGGCGATTTTCAATTAGATTTGCGAATTTCGCGTCGGTAATCCGTCTTCGGCGTAACGGTGTCGTAAAAGGCATTTCTTTTAAGGACGCCGTATAAAAGTGCTTAAGTTATTTATCGAATCTGCGACGTAAATGAAAAGTTTCGTAACGACGTTTCGGGGCCGTTGTAATTGCTTTAAGGGAGCATCTTTGTTATTAATATCTCGTTCTTCCCTTTTTGCGCGTGTATCATCATTTTATATCTTGCAGCGACTAATACCTTCTTCATTTTCTTGCCGCTGTTGTTGTTGTTGTCGTCGTCTCCGTAGAATTATGTTCGTGACATTCTATGAGACCTCTTACTTTACTAAATAATAAACTTTTTTACGGGACGTATTTTGTTACAATTTATATCCATGACGAGCGATATAAAGCAACGGGAGACGAAGATGCGAGTGCGAGTCGTCGTTTTTGTTACTAAAAATGATTAATTAAATAACACCAAAAACTTTCAATATCTTTCGGCGAATTTCTTCCCGAAAGAGGACGCGTATTATCGCGATTTCGCATTCAGATCGGGCGACCGTGTGATTAATTACCTACGGGATTATGATTGGACGCAAACTAAATAATGCAGATAATTATCGGTCGCTAATTTATTAATTAAAGCCAGCGATAGATATGAGCGCGAGGTTTAATAATAAATCACATAGATTTTATTGATGAGGATTTACGACCGCGTGTTTAATAATAATGCACGTTGCAGTGTATACAGCGTGTCCCAATAGTGCCGCAAACTGGTTGATTTTAAAGAAAAATATTTCAAATGGAAAACGTTTCCGCCTAGAAAAGTTCAACTCTCGCTAAGAGGATTTTCCACGACCTTCCAAACGACATTTTCCGCGAAAACACTGAAATAACTCCGAAGCGGTGCACTTTACGCATGTGACTAAGGGACGCGCTGTATATCTGGACATCGGTAACCTTTGAAGACGGTCACTAACGCCGTTAACGTGTAAAATCTAATGCGAGCAATTTTGCAGTTTATTACATCCTCGAAGCACTTTGCCCGCGTCTCCCTTAACCGCCGACGCACTCGCTCCCTTTGCTGGTTAACGAAACAGAAAGCGAATGTCACGCGTAACTACGTCGCGTCAAAGTAAATCCCTACCTCGTGCATTCGTATAAATAACGCGTCTCGTTAGCGAATTTACCGGAAATCTTTGCGCGGACGAAGGAGTGCAAAAATGGAGCGCCCTTTGAAGTGTTTACGACGAGCGAGCGGATTCGAATCACACATAATATTACTTTAATGGTTTCTAAACGTTCAATTTTAACCGAACAACATCGCTTCGGTCGCGGTAACATAACACAAACGGCTCGTAAATTAATTCTTTCTTCACGTACCGTTCGAATTAATCGCGTCCATTTAAATTTTAATTAGAGACCCTATTCTGAGCTAACAATGTCTGTCTAGACGCGAGACGAGCGGGCGAAAAGAAAAGTCGCTCATCTAGGTGAGGCAAAAAACGTAAATAAATAAACGTCTGCGAGACTCGCACGAAATTTAATATCACCACTTAGAAAGTCGATACTTAAAGATTGTGTTTCATTAAATGTTTTGCTTTCGCTCGACTTACAGAGTTTGACTGATTTGCCACACGCAGAAAATTGTAACTTTTATGTCAGTCCGTATATCCTTCGCAAATTAGAAGCGAAAACAGTGCAACAATTTATGGGAGCAAGTCAAACTTTCGCAGTGTTTGCTACATATAATGAGATAATTTTTTCTTAAGCAAGAGCCTCATCTTTCGCCGAAAAGAACGCACGTTAATTAATCTTTGAGCCGAAGGAAATTTATTTCATTAAAACTCCTTCCACGACAAGAAGCGTTGTCAATCAGAAGAGTGGCGATGAAACGAGAAGAATAAATAAAGGAATAAAGTCGACGGTGGATGAAAGTCCGTAACAACCTTTTTCTTCGCTTCTTAAACGAGTGCCGTGACATAATTAAAAAGTTTCGCGTCCTCCACCGTGGGCAACGCAACGTTACTCGCTTTTTTATTTGCAAATTTGTAGCCGAAGAAACTGATAGGGACGGACGTAACGAAGGGCCGTTATCTGTTTATGGCGAATCTTATAATCCCTAATGAACCGTAATTATTTCCATCCCTCTTAATTATTATTAGATTTTTTCGCGCAAAGAAAAATCCGCTACCCCTTTTATGTTTATTAATTCGGCAACCTTTTTATGCGCCAAAATGGAAAAGAAATGTTAGAGAAACTAAATGCTAGCGGACAGAGTTCTGAAATAATTGATGGCCGCATCGATTAAAAATTTGTTTTATGATGCATCTAGTTCGAAACCAGTATCCATCATCATCTACTGCGCCGTTAATAATGCCCGCTCATTAACTTTCGATAATCAGTCCATTGCACATATTTTAATGTTAATTGATGGACTTTGTATCGATCATCGGCGATGGGCGAATTGGCGATGGGTTAAAACTTAATGGATTACATGTTATATTTATGATGCTGATATAACCAATAAATGGCAATATAATTAATTCAATTTGTCGCTAAGAGCAAAGGTGCGTTGACAAAGAGGACTTCGATTGGATTCAGTGTCAACCTGATGCGAAAATGAGTTTTCTTGCCAAGAAATTCACGATGGGCTACACGAGTTCAATATTTGCACGTTAAAAAGAATGTAATCGCATTAATCGTTCGTTGTTACACATTAATATTTGAATTTGTTTAATTGCATTGTTTCGTCCCCACGGGCAAAATGTAATGGGTTGTTATTAGTTAATTAGCAATATTCGCTGCTAATTATCGATCGTATTGCAAAACAAAATCCACGACTCTTGGAAACTTAATTAAACTGCCGAACGATTTCGGCTGTTTCAAATGATGCTCTAAAAATTCGTGCGCGCAGGAAACTTTGGTATAAAACCAAATTTTGCGAACCGTCCTGCAACTTAACGTTATTAATGAGAACGTATGTGCAATGAATTGCTTTTAACAATGTCTTTCTTCTAAACGGTTCTCTTCCATTTTTAAACGATTTCAAAGATCCCATTTTCGCGAGTTGGAAAAAGGTGGCTTACATAAATATCAAGACGTTTACAACAAACGGAAATGCATGTAATATACATATTTGAATGCGTAACAATGTGTCCTATTACAATATAATACTTCTGCCGCTGCCGCCGTTATTGCTTCTTCATACAATATTCAACCCCGGCTTTCCAGTGCGATTATAATGGCAGAGAGAGAGAGAGAGAATCTGCAATAATAACAGGAACGCGAAAGAAACGGTCGGAACCGAATGGAAAACGGATTCCCGTTAAATATTTATTAGTAAACCGACATCTTTGTCGGCGCGCGTCAGACGAAGTTTAAGAGGATCCAATTCGAAAATAACCTATCCGTGGTTAAATAATGAACGTGTTCGGGAAGTTTGATAAGCGAACGTGCAAAACCGTCCCCCTTTCGCAATACCCTTCTTAATGTAATCGTAATAAAATCGGATGGTAATGCGAACGTTAAAGTATTATTCGCTCGCAAATTAATCAATCTACTTAATTAACCTGCCTGTCGTGTTTTCAAATTATAACAATCATCCGGGGAGATTATTATTGGGGGCGACGGGATGAAAATCCCCGCGGAGCTGGAGGAGGCGAAGGAGCATAAGAGGAGGAAGAAAGGCACGATTCTAATAAGCGAAATAAATCGCACTCCAGAGGCATTACTTTACGTCTTCGTCCACGCTCCATTCCATCCGTTTCCACCGTTTTTTTTCCGTCCTTTATGGAGGCGTAAGCAAACGGGAGGGACAGAAAGGTGGCGAAGAAACTGTGTCGCAATTTATTTCTCATACACTTTTGCTCGCCTCCGCCTTTTTTTGCTCGCGAGGAATTTTAAGAGGAGAAAGAAATGGAACCGGTAACGTTGAAGAATAGGGAGGAGGCGGGCGGGCGAGATAAGCAGCTCTTTAGCCGTAACGATAATTATCATATCATTAACTTTGAAGACTCTCTCCTCGTGCGCCGAGGAGAAAACGACCGCTCGTAATTTTTGCCCTTACTCACAATTAAATGCTTTTAACGCAAAGGAGCCGAACGAGAGGCGAATGCAAGAAATCCGCCAACGCATTAGGATTACCGTCTCGTTACGCCGCCACTTAAACGTCTTTCACGAATCCACGGGCTCTGATGGATTTTTGATATTACGACCTACCGCGAAGTCAAATTGGTTAAATGGAAGATCTGAAGTTTTCTTTTGCCGCATCAGTCCGACTTTATTCCGATGTTTATTTCAAGCCACATTAAAGTAATCCGATGTAATGCGTTTACTTGATGGCTAAATGGCACACGAAGAAAATCGTCCGTTAATTCTTAACTCACACCTGAAACTGTGACGGTCGCTCGACTGGCGAAAGAGCGAACGAGAAAATGCAAGCCCAGAAAATTTGTTAAAAACTATTTTTTTTATGTCCACAAGGATAACAAAGAAAAACAAAAAGTGGAGTAATCATCAATGGCCTGATATAAAAGCGTCCAACGTACGGACGTTGGTTATCATTTGCAAAATATCTAACGCGAAACGAATAAAAATTCCATGTTATTCAATCCCTTTTTCATCCGCTCTCTCCACATCATCATCATCATCATCATCATGATGCGCTAATAAAACGGCCGATATTGAAAGAAACGAGCCGGTTTGTTTTGACGACAACAAAAAGCCTCGTTTTTTTAGCTGCTCTTTATTCGCGGTAACTTTGCGAATAATTAATGACGGCGCGATAGGGCCCTGATAGATCGTTAATGTGAACGATGATGATTGATTAATATTAGGCCGGACGGACGTTCGCTTTTTTCGCATTTTCGCCGTTCCTCTTTCGTCATTATTCGCTCCTCGTCTTTGCGTGCCGTTCGTTGTTGTCGATGACGACGATGCGGATTTTTAATTATTTGCACGAGGTAATTAATTCATTTAAAGATTGTACGCAGATATCAAAGATCACGCAACGAATTTGTGATTTCGTAAAGCATTTTACCGGATGTTGTTGGTTCTAGATGATGGCGATGATGGCCATCGCGTGTAGGTACCATTAAGGATTTTGTTCTTGCGCTATTACGAACGTCTTCATTCGCCGCTTAACAATTTATTACGGCGAAGTCTTCGTCGGCGGTTAACAAACAAACCGTTTTTGTTCGCTCAATGGCGCGCATGAAAAGAAGGAATCATACTCCCACGATGATGATGATGATGATGATGCTGATGATTATCCTTTATCCCTGTTATACATGCGAATGGTAATGTACGGCTCCCTCGGTGCTTATCGATGGCCGGAGGTTATACGGGAAGACTGCCACGAAATAGCAGGGTACATTCTATTCTTTTCCTACAATAACAATGGTAAATAGGTATTGGAAGAATCATCATCATCTCTCCGTCCTCCCGCCTGTTCGCCCTTTATCCGCCGCCCGACCTTTACGATCCTGCCCGGAGCGAAGGAAAAGGTTAACGCCGGCCCTTCGCGCGCGTAGGCGAAATGCGAATTGTTTCGCAATTTTACCTTCATCAAAGCGAAAACGTTAATGTTATCGACTTGTTTTTGCTTCCTTTTCGCTTCTAGTGCGTAACACACAAAGGATCTTTTGTTAATAACCCACAAGATCTTTAGTGCGATGCAAACGTTTGCAATTTCCGCGTCTTCTAGTGTGTTTCACAAAACAAATGAAAAGAATACCAACGCGACAAACATTTTACCGTGCAAATTGTTCTTTAAATTCTTGCAATTTTCTTCCGCAGGCATTCGCGTGAAAAGTGAAATGAATTGAACGCGGCCGACTCGCGAATCGACACGATGGCGCATCCCGTTACTTCTTCGGCCGCAACAGTTTCGATCGTCCTGCGACTCCTGCTGCTGCACGGGGTCGCGTTCGCCGACGAGGATTGCACGACGTGAGTAGATTATTCAAATAAATAATAGTCGCGAATGATAACGAGGAATAAACGAAAAGGGGAAACCGGGAACGAATTGGACGAACGAAGGAAGGCTTCTTTTAATTAAAAGCACCTCCTCTTCGCGCTCTTTCGCCAACTCTTCGACCGAGTGCGTTACGGGTTTCTTCATTTTCCCGACGACTGGCACGTGTAACGGAAGAATATATTGAATTTTCCGTAAGTGCAGCGTGGCGAGAAATTTTCCGCCAAATGTTTTCCGGCCCAGCGAAGGGACCGATAACAGTTTCGGCTTCTTTAATTTGATTTCAAATTTGCAACTTGCAAATTTTGCGCGATGGTTCGCTAAATATCCAAAGCAACGACCGACGCGAAAGGAAAAGGAAAAATCTGCTTCCTCTGGCGGAGGGAGTTTTTAAATTCGTGCGGCAAAGACGAGAGGAACGAGGGAACAGAAGGGAACAGAGTTGGGAAGGTTTAATTACAAACGGGAAACATTGCGATTATTTTTATTACGATCGTTATCGTGCCTTTCTTTTATTCGCCACCCGTCTCGCGTTTCCGGCAATGTTTTTTTTTGCGCTTCGGTTGAAAGCAGCGGACAAAGAACGCCGCTTTAAAGCACCCCGTACGGCCGTACATGGAAACGTCACCCTTATGGCATTATTTTATACGCTTCGGCCTTCTTTTCTCGCTCTTCTTCTTTCTCTCCCTCGCTCACGGATCGGAATATCCTCAATTCAACGTTACTTATCTAAATGACCATCTTCAATGTACCATTCGGCGTTAGCTTCGGCTCTCATGCATTTTGATGCCACTCTCCCTCGTCGGATTTCGCTCTATTGCCTCTTCCTTTTCTTTCATTGCAAACGTGGACCTAGTTCCTTTTGAATCGAAATGAATTCGTGGCTGCGGGAATGTAAAGTTCTTCGCCGAGGAAGAATCGATCGCCGTTCTTACTATTTTTTTCGTGCCCTTATTTTGCACTCGGTCTTCGCATAGTTTTCGTTTATTACGACTTGCGTTCCTCCCGCGAATTTCTTTATGACCGCGGTCCTCCGTTGGCGGTATGCAAATCGTGTACCTTCGAGAACGGGATTGTTCGTCTGCCGCATTTTATTACCTCTTCTTGCGGAGCGCTTTTGATGGCGGTTGATACGTAAAAGGATCACGTTCGGGCTAAATTAATTTATGACCGACGGCACTGGAATCGTCGCGTTTTTTTTTGAGAATTATGATGAATTTTTTGTCGGGAATAAATTGAGAATGGAAAAGGGAAGCGGTTATTAAAAATTATTGCAAACCAAAAGGGCGTTATTATGGAATAGAATTTGCAGATTATTCGACGTTAAACCAAAACAAATTCGAAGAAGCCGTAATCGATTATCGATTTCGCACAACTCGTTCGCGGCCATTTGTTAAATCTATTTTATTATTATCGCGTTTTCTTCCCGTTCTTATTCCCCCGCATCTTCCACTCGGCGTCGTATCACATTAATAATAGTTTACGAACGTTCGGCCCTCTGAATTATCCGCCCGCTTCCTTTTTACCATTATTTCCTCCGTCATTGCAACGGACTTATAATACCATTATAGCAGCATAACATCAATAATTTACAACGATAACCTTTAATAACGGAATTTAAAAAAATGCCCATCGCAAATTTTATGTGCCGGAACGCAATCGAAACGTAACGATATTAATAATAGCGAAGTACGATCGGTTTCGAGCGCTCATTGCGAAAAATAGTCGCCGAAACGGAATCTGCTGCCGCTCGATAACACAGCCGCCGATTTTTCTGGTGGATGCGCCGGGCGTTGTTTCGCTCACACGCTATTTCTTGCACACGCGGCACACCTTAAAATATCACCCAAACTTTCTTTTATCGCACGTTTTATCCACGTTTCTTTCTTTATTGTTCTAACCTGATCGTTAATTATGTACGTTCGATGCTATTAAGATTGAATTTCACGTGTAGAGTGCTTTTAGTAATCGAGTCTCGTCTATCATCTTGATGATTTGCATATAAGAGGTGAGAGACGGTTGTCGCAAAAATAAATTGTTTAGATTCGAATTTGAAATGAAATTGTTTTCGAGCGCTCAATTGATGAACTTTTTGTGCGCTATTTAAAACGATTCGTCAGCAATTAATGGAAATACGCGAACAAAAGGGAACAAAAAGCGGCGCTTTAGGGTCTAGACCATAACTGTAAAAAATCATTTTTCTCTATTAAAAGCGGGCGTTTGACCTTTTTAAAATTGAGTTCAGTTTTGTTATCGCTTTTATTGAAAATCAATGAGTTTATTAATTAAAAATGCCAAATTTTATTGGCAAAACAATGCTGCTCGAAATCGTATGGAGACCTCGTGGCGATGATGAAGAAGGCATTTTCGTCCTTTCACTTTATTACCTTACCAACGAAATCAATTTGCCGAAGGAATCGTGTCCGGAATGCTCGGCATTATGTTGACGTTGCGACGGAAGACCCGATCGAAATATGTAGTCGGAGCATGTGATAGCGAGTCCCTCGTCCTCGAGATGGATCGAACGGCCATCGCGAGAAGCCGCTCCATTAAATCCGTAAACTTTTAATCACTTTTCTTCTCGCTCACTTTTGATCAACAAAGACAAATGACGCCGTGGAATTAATAATGCCGAGGACAAATTGCAACCGGAGAATTTCCTTCGGCGGATTTCACGCCGTGATAAATTACATAATAGGCCTATGAGTCGGCGTGAGACGTCGTGCCATATTTCACTCTCGCATTTTTGCACAAACCGGGGGACGGAAAAGTGCGCGAAAAAGTGTGTTGGCAACGAACAGAAAAAGAAGCGAATTTTTCCTTGTCTTCCTCATCGTCTTCGTCGCGCGCGCGTGTGTGTGTGTGTGCGAAAGGAACAAATATAAACCGGAAGCGGGGGAAGCGAAAGTGCTGCTTTCAGGATAATGTTCTCGGAAATGCTGTGTAAATTCTTTTCTTCTCTGCACACACGCTTACTCTAGTCTCTAGAAAGTCACCCGCATAAAAGAAAATATGAGAGGCGATGTAACAGCAGGTAGAGAAAGAAATTTTAACATCTTCCGCCGCTCATGCATAAAGTATAACGCGTAACATCTTGCCGAAGCAACTGGATACGCGAAGAATTTAATTACGGCGTCGTTTTTCATCGTTTCTCGTCGTAAAAATTAACGGCTAATTACCATCATCGCGATCTTAATTGCCATCATAAAATTCGGGAGGAAAAATGACGGGAAAATTTGCAGGAAAAAAAGGGAGAAAATAATGGCCCACCTCTTTACAACCGTTAATAATCGTTATTCTATTTTATAAACCGAAAACCGACAACTTATTTTTCTTCGTCTATAACGCTCCACGTCGAAACTTCAAAAAACAAATCCTATTTAATTAATGTTATTATTTTCGTTTCGTTCCTGCGAGCGAGCGCTCTTCGTCTCATTAAGAATTCCATCGGTCTAATGGAAACAATGGCGAAGATGCAAATTCCTTGATTGCATCCGACGCCGTATACTAATTGAAAATTAGCCCCGGGAAACGACGATTTCTTCGTACTATCGCTCAATTATTATTAATAACTTTTATAGTAATCGTAATTTTTTTGCGCGAGAAAACGTGCGAGAGGAAATCGAATCGACCGGAGGCAGATCGCAATTTTTTTAACGGGGCGGTTTTGCAATTTTCCGTTTTAAATTAATTAAAGCGAGAGTCGGCGAGTAAACTCTTTTCCCGAAGCCGCAGCAAAATAACGGAGAAGAAGCGAGGCCGACGGTTACCGCCGACTTCTATTTATTCATGGCCGTTCCTCTTAAAGCTCTCCCTCGTAAACTTTATTACAGGTATCCGCGGAACGGGTCCTATAAATCAAAGTGCGGTCGCCTCTTGCTTCCACTTTTTATTATCATCTCTTTTAACTGCGGCTCCGTACCATCTTTACTGCCGCATGGAAGCCGAAATCATTCGATTTCTTTTGTGCCACGAGCATACAGAAAATCTTTGCAAATTGCCGAAATCTACGTTGTGAAGTAATACGATTATCGTTATCGATTAATTGATGGATTTGAATCATTAATCAATCAATAGGTTTGTTTTCTGGTAAAGCTCGAGGTCATAGTGAATCGTATAATTTTGCGATAATCGAGGGCGAAAGTTTCGCAATATCGCGACAAACAAACGAATAAACGCGTTCTATTCGAATCCAATCGCCCTTTTTTCCCCTACATCTTGTGAATTAATTTGATGGCCATCGATACGTTTGCCTCGGAAGTTTTTATAAGGTTTGGAAGATGACGATGATTCTATCGTATATAAGAAGAGTGCTCGAATTATCATTATTGCGGAAACCGTCAAGCGAAAATATTCTTTCCATCTATCGTTTCTTATTGTTGTTGTTGTTGAATACAATCCCAGAATAAGTAACATAAATAATGAAAGAGATTTTATGACTTGTTAGCGAAATGTATAAAATTTTCTTGCCTCCGCTCTTCCATCACCGACTAGACGAGTCAATTTTACTTTTTCTCCTTTCTTGTTGGTCGTTGTCATTGTCGAGCTTTTCCCAATTTTTCCTTCTTGCTTTGACTCTGTTCGTGATGTTATATAAAATTTAACAACAACCATCCGCCCTCCCTTCGGCCTCCTCTTCGTGGCTTCAATAATAAAACTTAATTGAGTGAACCTCCTCTTTTTCCATTATATTTTCCTCTTCGACTACATTTTTCTTTTAATTTTCCCGATTATTGAGTCTTTATATTGTAAATTACGTAAACAAATCTGGGAAAGTTTTCGTTGTACGAGAGCGGTTTGATATATAACTTGTTTCGTTTAGTTATAGCAGGGGATGAGAAGAAATTTCCATGTAGTATTAAAATTTCATCATTTTAACTGACAAATTTAATTTTGCAAGCAATTCTGGCGATAGCAAGTTGCTTAGAACTTTATTTCAATTTACGTGTTTCGAGTGATAAACAAAGTGGATAAAATTGGAATTCGAAATGCTATTCGAATCTGCGCTTTTGGATGGGCAAACAGCGAATGAAATCCCTAAAATTCTGTCCACATTGGCTGACTCATGTTCGTCCTATGTAACCGCTTATCTTTGGGCGAACGAGTTTCAAACCGGTGCAAGAAGCATTCGAAATGCATCAACTCCGGAGGTTATTATGTTTATTTTATTTTGCATAATGAATTGCACACGAAAAGGCCTTGCGAAAAGTGGGTGCCGCGTTTCCCTTTATTCCAATGCAAAATCGAGATTTCACCATGAAGATGATCCAACCTATAGCCACTGAATTAACTCCATCGCAGTATGAATCTGCTCACGAAACTCCAAGCATCACTGGCCGAAAGCGATTTGCTTAAAGCGATAGGCGATAGAGGGCGTAATTGAGTGTTGTGAAGTTCTTAAGAAATCCACTTCTGCAAAAGAATCAGAAAGCTTGAGGAAGGCTGGCACAAGTGCTTTGGACTTCGAAAGGACCAGGAGGAAAAGTTAGCTAGTCGTTAAACCCCAAATTGTTGCCCGCTATTTAACGTAGAATATCAAAACAGATTATTTAACAAACCACCCTCGTATTAACGATTCTTGGTTTGGCTGCAGCTCGTGCTATCGATTTGCCGAAATTTGCGAATTAATAAATTTCCATATATTTGCGGCGCTGTAAATTAGCCACCGAAATTCCTCGGCAGTCTCCCACCGCGGCCCGTTCCCTCGTCGCCTTCCTTTTGCCGCTTAAAATAACAACGAGAGTCGTTTAATTATTCACGTGCATGTTACGGGATTAATGGGAAATTTAGGAGACGGCGGTCGCACATAACCGTGTCAAAACAACGCGGCCGAAAGTTGGGTTAATTCCACCCATTGCCGATCCCCGTGCCCTTCCGTCTAAGTAACGCCGACCCCGGCACCCACTTGACTGTCGCCGGTGTATCACGTAATTTATGCATGTATATTTTAGATTAGGGATCGTTAGGGCATTATACATCATAAACGAACTTAATACTCGGCATTAAACGGAACGGTTAATATTGCACAAATATATTTCTCTGCCGCAATGCATCGGCCATTAAGTTCTGCGCGGGAGTTATCGTTATAAAGGGCCCGCCGTATTACGTTACAAATTAAATCGCATCAAGAAGATCGCGAACCATTAGAGACAAAGACGGACACGCTTTGAGGACAAAGAGATGAAAGCGACGTTAATTAGAAATTCTGATCGAACGTCGACAATCCTGACCATCGATTTCGCCACATCGTCATCGATTCGCGAAATTCCGTTGCCGACCAATAGCAATTACGAAACGAGGTTTCCCTCGAACCATCATCGTAACATGTTTATTTGGTTCTTTAAATTTCTTCTTTCGCTTTCACAGGGCCATTAATTGCAACTGCGCCTGTTTTATAATTAAAAAATAATTGCAAAAAATAGCGCAAAAAGTGCACCTTTCCCGTCTCTTATTTGCGAGATTAACGAACGCCGCTTGCCCTCCAATTGGCAATACCGTTCAATGGCTTTTCTTTTCGCGATTTAAATAATTGTGTTGGTAATAATTGCGCAAAACGCGTTCATCCTTCTTAAACCAACTTCAGAAAGAAATTTACAGCCCTCGCTGAATTGAGTAAACCTCGAGGGGAGGCAAACTAACAACTTCATTACCGTTATTTGAACAGGTCGCCCCCCGTTTGAACGCTTGCGAATCCGTGCGAACGACAAAATACCGCATCCCTCGATGACAATCGTTGATTGTAATTTACCTGGCCGGCGTTTTCTTTTTGTCGTTTGCACTCGAAGGTTCGTTCCTATTAATTTATACGCAACTAGGAAACGATGGTGACGAGGGGTCGAATTGATCGAGGGCGCAAATAGCGGGGGTGCGGTTATTTTGACGCAGGTTGACTGCCTGACAGATTCATACCCTCGGGGCACGAAATCGTCTTCTTCGCCGCATCAACTTCGTTGTTGCGTGCACTTTTTCCGTCCCTCGCGCGCGTTGCCTTTAGGGGCAAAATTATGAAAAAAAAACTTACTAGGGGGATAGAGTGATGGAAAACATATTCTATCATCGAAGGCGGTGGGAGCAACCCTTAATCTGACACGTCTGGTCGTCGGTTTATGTTTTTCCTTTTTTTTTTTTTCGAGACGAGGATTAGAAATAATATTTGCCGGAATGAATCCCTTTAACCGAAAGTTTCGCCCTTCCGCGCGTTCTTCGCCCTGCCGAGGGTCGAGCAAATCGAATTGAAAGTGCGGCCGGAGACGTGCTCATAAGCGATTTCGTTGTTTGCCCCGCGGGCGTTCTCCCGTGCCGCCATCGATTCGACGATTACTTTTCCTCGTCTGCCACCGTCGAGCAACGATGGCGACGTGTAAATTAATATATTTCGCGTTGGGAAACGCTTATTTGCAGCGTGGAAAGTGCCGGCGTTTCGGCGAGGAGGCGAGATCTAATTTCACAAACTTTTCTCAATTCTTCCTCCCTTCGCTCTTCGATTTCGCTCCTCTCGCCACGCGAACTTCGCAATTCCGACGTTGTACTCGACTGTTTACAAGATACGCCTGCAAATATTGTGTATTGAATGTCGTTCGTTGTCTCTGTCTCTCTCTCTCTCTCTCCATTTCGCCTTCCGTCGTTTTCCCTCCAAAGCGAAAAATCAACACGAATTGTCAACAAATAATGCAATCGATTCGCGAATCTCGTCTCGTTCTCTGCCCTCGCTTTACTCCGTTCGTTCCTCCATTCAGCAATGCACAATAGATTTATTCGGAAGCAAATAAATTGAATGCGAGCAAATAATAATGACGATGAAAGAGCCGAATCAACTACCCGCTTGTAGTTGTTTTTTCGTTCGATTTTTTCTCGCAATTCTTCGCTAATCCAAAGAGGCTCAAACCGATTTTACAATGGGCCATAATTTCTTTGTGGTGCAGCTCTTGCAATTTGGATTTCTAGTCCGATTCATCAACTTCCATCGTCGGCATCATCGAATCAACCCAATTTCCAGCAAGTTTTCCAAGCAATTTTCGTCTATAAAACAAAGTCGACACGATGGAAATGCGAAGGACGTAATGGATTTTGCAAATTAAAACGTCGCCGCGCTAAATGGGTTACGCCCACCGGTTCGAATGCAACTATTTATGTTTTGCAAATTACGTTTTAGCTGACGAGAGCGAACGATCGATGAAATGATCTTTTCTTAAGAATCGGTGGAATAATTAACGTTTCAATCGATGAATGCGTGCGTTCGGTTGAAAAATTCTTAAAGTGCACGGTGTCGGTTTAGCGGAAATCCATTTTGCGTGCGAAGTAAGTAATCATTTTACGTGCTTCTGCCCCTTTTGAAATATCTCCTATTGGCAATTCATGCCAAATCGGTTTTGCACTTTTTGAGAAACGCGATGGGAGAGAGACGGCAAACGATGGTCCATAAATGGCGTTTTACGATGGCAGTTAAGTGAAATTTGATACTTTTTTCGACGCTCTATCTCCGTTATAAACGACGACGTCGACTTGCTCTTCGATTCCTTTCCAATATTTTCCACTTGCGATTATTTTTGTAACGGTTCGCCATTTGCCTTTCTAATGTAACCCGGAAAGAAATATTTTATTTCACGCGGGTTTTATTTCATCCATTTCTCCTTTCGTCTCAAATCATTATTATGTTCGGATAAAGGTTTTCTACGTTATTGCGTATTAACAATATTTCTCGCATTTTTATTTGACGGCTGGAATTGGGTCAGAAATATACGTAGAAGCAATATCATCCTCAACTAGAAGGAAACGAATTGAAGAGGAAACGAGGGAAAATAAAGCTATTTCGCCGTAGACCGATCGTTTCGCACTTATGCCACTTCGAAAACCAACTGCCACCATTAAACTAATTCTCAAAAAAATGAATGAATCTCAATGTAAAACTCACTTTTAAACCCCAATTTATCGATCTTTAATGTTAACTTCCACCATTAATCACTATAAAAGCTCCGAAATTAGTTTGAGTGATTCGCAATGCGAACGCTTCTTTCCCATGTCGCAGATCTGCTTTCTCCTCTTCGCTCGGTTCTTATCAATTTCGGAAAGGAACAACGGATAATCTCAGGTGAAATATACATTTGTTCGGGAGGGCGATAAAGATGAACGCGGAATAGTTTCTCCTGCATCTCACACTCTTTTTTCCCCATCTCATTCCGTATAGATAAGAGTTTAAAAGAGTTATATAAAAGTGCGGCCATAAAATAAGAATGAAATGTACACGGAGACGAAGAGATCGTAAATTTCAAGTTTCCTCCGTGTCTACCATAAATACATACATCGAATGGTAACTTTGCGAATTTACGCTTGCTCCTTCCGGAACTTGATTGATAGCTTGATTGACAACAATTTGTTCTTTTATTCGCGGCGGCACATCGATTAATTTCTTTTAATGATTCGGTCGGCGTTAGAGCGAACCGGAAGTAGAAAGCGGTTTTCGACGGAAACCATTTCAAAAAAAGTTGTTGGACGATAAGGCTTAATTGATATAAATGGTACAGCATTCATAATGGCCGTTCTCCACGTGGTCCCACAATTTCTGTCTTTTTTTACGTTGCTTGGTACAATTAATGCAAAAATGTACAAAAAAGGAAACATAAAGAGCAAACTCCGGCTGAAAATAACAAAAATGTTATTTCGCGTACGAAACAGGGGGCTTTCGTGCATCTGCTATAAGCAATTATCCGCTTATATCCAATTTTCATTTCGGTTTTTTTTTGTAGTTAAACGCTTAATTGACGCTAATACCACGTGAAAAATTGCAACAATTTGTTGTTGTTTTTCGTTGTTGTTATAGATTGTTGTTTTATCGGTCCCAATATTTTATTTTATTTTAAAAAGGTCCCTATCGATTCCCTGGACCCAATTCACTGCCACCGTTTTTCCTTTTTTTATTAGGTCCAATCGGAACTAACGGCGAAATAATTCGTCCTTTACGGTCCCTTCGGTTATCTCCTATAAATTATTGTCGGCCCTTTAATCCCGCAATTTCCTTGAATAATTTAAACTATGCCGAGATTGGAACTTTAATTTTTGCCAAGTTAAATCTTCACTTTTTCGTTTTGTCATTGCAAATCTCCTTTCATTTAAAGCTTGCAATTAAATAGCAATTGCCGGAAATGCAATTTTGTTCGTCTTCCGCAAATCCCCATTTTGCTTATTTTATTAATTTTGCTTTACATTTCGTTGGGAAATAAATTCCCATGCATTTTCACGTCGCTTTCCTTTTGTATTTGTCACGGTAATACCAACTGCTCTTTACTATTATCATTATTGCTAGTTTACTTGTAAATGGTATCAACTAATATAAATCAAGGAATTTGTAAAATATTGCAACTGCTTCTCGCCAACTTCTTCTATTATTTCCCATCTCTCTCTCTCTCTCTCTCTCTATCTCTCCTTCCATTATAATATCGTTCGCTCCTTTCGGTTGGTAGAATTCGGTCGTTCCAAACTGTAACTAACTGTAACAGCCTGACCTATTTTCCACGTTCACTCCGGCCTTTTCTTTCCTTTTTAATATAACTGATTTATATGTAAACTGTAAACATTTTTCTGCGCCCCTGTGCCGTTGTTTTTCTTTACCAGTCGTTTTTTTCTTTCGCTCCCTTTTGCTTTCTTTCTTACCATAAACCAAGTTTATTCGTTTAAATAAATCTCGTCTCCGTCTTCGGGCGCAAGCGGAACAAGGAGCGAGGAAAAAACGTCGTAATAAAGCAGCGAGTAAATAAGAAAAGCTCTTTATCATTTTTATGCAGCAATAACAATTAATTTGAAAGAAGCCAACAACAACAAAATACATTTCTTCTGGCTGCTGTGAGAGAATTTATGATGGGTAGCAATAAACAATGCGGAAGGTTCATCAAAATTTGGTAACGATAAAAATGTTTTGCGAATATCTCGAAGCGTACAATAAAAATTGATGGGCTCCTTTTTTATTTTTGCGGAAAGTAGCAAGCAATTTGATGGTACGTTCGCGTACGGAATTGATACAAATTGTCGAAGACGTATTGCCTCCACATTCACTCCATTCCGACGACGGAGGAATGTGCAAGAAATAAAAATGATTTATACCCATTTATACGCGAAAATAAAAATGGGGAATTATTATCGGCGGATACGTGCAAATATTTCAGGCGGCGGCCGAGAGGAAAAGGAGAAAAGAAGTTATCAGAATCGCAAAATTATTCGCGCGCTTTTCCTCCGGACGATTGATTCGATTTCAGGAAAGAAAAAGAAAACTTTAGCCGTCTTCATTCGCTCCTTCTGTCCCTCAGGGTGAACCGAGGAAAATTTGTTTATGGCCCCGATATACACGAAATATGTGGATGGGCTGAAACGGGAGAGAGAGAAAGAGGAAATGAAATATCTCTTCGTTTCGGATCCCTTTTATGTAAAAAGAAACTTTTATCCCGTTACAAAAGTCTGATATTATAATAATAAAGAAAAAAGAAAGGCCGCTCCGTCCTTTTATCTCTCCGTTCGTCCTCTTCCTCCACTCCTTCCTTTATTATTTGGTAATATTTATATTCGAACTTGACGGCAACTTTGAACCATCGAATGAATGGTACGAATAAAGCAAATAAAGAAGAGAATCAGTAAGTTTTCCCTCTTCCTTCTCTATTCCTTTCTCCTAGTTGTTGTTGTTAGCGCTCTTCCTCCGTCTTCTCTCGCAAGAGAACATTGAGAAACTTCCTCCGTCGAAATGTTTCGTAACATCGCTAACTAGAGACGGATCACAAAAAAAAGACGAAAAGAACTTGCGGCAAAAACCTATAGAAACAAGATTTTCCTCTCCGTCCTCGGCGTATTCCTTTGCAGTAACCGAGAGGGACGATTGAAAATAAATAAAGAGCGAGACCGATCGTTCTTCCATCTCGAATTACAGCTTTTTTCTTTCTTAATCTTGCTCCGTACTTATTCTTGCACGTCGACATTTTCAAACGAACACCGATTCGTCTTATAACTTACAACTTTATTTCTGCAGAGTTATAACGCTCTTTAGCGCACCGCACCAAAAGGGCGTTATAAACGAGATACAACAATATATGATAAATGAATTAGTAACATTATGAATTTGCAATGTTATTTTCACCTAAAAAAGTTTAATCGAAATTTGGTGAGATTGTGAAGTTAAAATTGCATTTTCCTTAAAGTTTAAATGTTTACATATTTTCCATCGTAGCACCGTAGGACATGACGCCGTTGATGAAGAAAAGAAATTCATCAACGTCTTTTACTTGTATAAAAACCTGAATCACAATACATTTTGCAAAGTTGGTTCGAAAATTCCTGAACAGAAGGCCCTCTTACTCAACAGAACCCTATAA
Organism: Hololepta plana; assembly: GCA_963695495.1. Lineage (NCBI taxonomy): Eukaryota > Metazoa > Arthropoda > Insecta > Coleoptera > Histeridae > Hololepta > Hololepta plana. Next base: position 3,114,583 of record OY968839.1, read on the forward strand.
ACACAGTTCGCGAGTCGTTATAAGCGGGATTTATGAGCGTTAAAAGCGAAAATATTTACGTAATTTCGCACCAGATACTCGCCAATATTTCGTTTGTGGCCGACAGAAATACGCGCGCACAAGACGATACAAATCGTTAATAATTGCCGAATCTCAACCGTACATTTATCGTTACTTTGTTACAGCGGTTTCTCCGTCGTCGCCCCCGAACTGGCGGTGCCTGGTAAAACGACGGCCGTCCTCGTCACCCTTCACGGTCCCACGAGCTTTCAGCCGCTCAACGTCACGCTGAAACTTTATCCGGACCCGTCGGACGGAACGAATCAATCGCCGATCGAGACCACGCAGGAGATTCGCGGTGAGTTTTGTCTGCAAAAAAAACAAACTTTGTTTATGTATAAGCGTATCGCCCGTTGCGAAAAGGTTGGTGGACAAGGAGCGAAGTAGGGAGAAGGTTGGAGTTGGGCCAGAGTTTTTGCCCGCTTGCAATTTAATTTTAGCGTGAAAATCACGGTACGTTTGTCGCGATAATCTTACAGACCGTTGATTCGTGAAACTGGGCAAATCCTGCCGCTCTAGCATCATCATCATCGTCATCATCAACGGCGTCGCCGTCATTATTACTGTTCACCCTGCTTTGGAGGCAACTCGCACTCGAGCGATTTCTAATCGACCGCAATTTAATTTACCTACGACGGGTTTCGTCGAAAGCACTTTATTTTGCCAAAGTTCAAAGCGAAACTTGCGAATTTGCAATCCGTTAGCCCTTCTTCTCTTTTTTTTCCTTTCGTTGCGCCCTTTCACGTAAATCGCAACAAATTCAAAACCGCCACCAAGCATATCGTCGCAGTGACACCAGCATTCGTCTTCTCGTAATTAACGCGAATCAACTAACCGAGCCGAGTATCAAGTTCGCAGCTTCCATTAAAATTATTGAAACTGTCATCATCGTCGTCGTTCGCCATCGTTTCTGCGACACGTGTAAGCGAACCGCTTAAATAATTTATCAACTCCTCCCGACTAAATGGATCCATCTGGAGGAAACGTTAGTAAAAAGCAATAGCGAGAAAAATGGGGAACGTTAATCGATTTTCGCATCGCACTTTGCGAGATAATTACCATCAGGTCCTTCCTAACTTTCGATTTATACTTCCTCGACGCCCGCAAACTCTCCGCTCGTCTTCGACGCTTGCCGCTATATAGATCTTACCACTCGTATCGTCTTAATGGAGAGCAATTGAACGTAATCGGTTCTCATAAACGCAACGGGATTAGTTTTGACGGGCGAGTGGCGCGCTTCTTTGGCGAACGCTTAAACGAGTCGCCACTGCGACCGAGTGAATCGTTTACGCGAGGAAAGTGCCACGGGCAGATGTTGCCATTCTGGTAATAACAATTTGCCAAAGGGAGAAATCAATTATTAAATCTATTACGACCATCTTAAATCCAATTCTGAAATTGATACGAAGAATGACGTGAAGTTAGCAGAAGATCAAACCATTTGGAAAAAAGTTTTAATTGGAAGCGATAAGTTTGTAAAATAGGGCAGAACATCCTCGAATTCATTCAGAAGTCCGGTTGACAATAATGCCAACAGAGGGCGTAAGAGAAAGAGTACGCAAAAAGCCAAGAAGTTAAAAGTTCAAAATAGCGAACTTATTGCCTTCGCTTAATTTCGAAAACAAACAAAGCAACACGATAAAGCGATCGCTTTATCGCTCGTAAAAGTTTCCCTTATAAAAGAAAAACGACTTAATTAACGCCCCGGACGAATAGGAAGTAACTCGTACTGTGCCGTTTAATAGGTCTTAAGTAGATGATAAAATCATAATTGTTTCTTGCACATATGGCACGATCCCATTTATTCGGTTGTCCCTACTCGGAGGAACGTAATTGGATCCTTAGCGAAAAGATTACGTTCACTTAATAGCGACAATCTTCTCCAAAACGAATCCAATCGATACCGTTTACGAAGTGGATCGCGATCGATCGAAAGCCATCGACAAGCATCGCGGCTTTTAGTTTGTGCTAATTTCACGCACGCATTCGTCTTCGTAAACAACTTTCGCGCCGGAGGAACGGGAATCATAAACCTTAAGACACATGTATAATACGAATCGGTAGTCGTGCCGAAACTTTCCCGTTTATCGTTATCAAAGTTTCGCCCAAACTTATAATGCAAAGATGAGGCGGATGGTGTTAAGCTAATAATTATCGAACCGTACACGCAAAGTATGCGGTACGCGATAAATGAATGGAAATTTATTGGGAAATTCGTTATGCCAAACAAAAATTCGATCGGTAATCCTGCTCGCTTCATATCTTAATCTACCGTCTCTTCAACGAAAAGTCGTCGAAATTCAGTTGGCACCACTAAATGACGACGACTCGCTGCTTTTTGCCGTGTTTAAAACAATTAATCCACTGTAGCCAACATAATAGCTCGCAATCGCGAAACTGAAAGCGGAAATCAACGTGATGAGCGCCATCATCATCATCATCGTCATTCGATGACAACGTATTTCCAAAGTTTGAGCTTTAACACACACACACACACACGTTCAAATTTGCACATTACACGAGCGCAAATCGATTTAATCTAATGTACATACGTTAACAACGATCGCATAACATCTGCCTCGATTGTTTTACAATTACCATTTGCGACACGCGAAAATATTTGCTCGCAAACACAATGCGGGAAACGTTTTTGCGAAAGATAATCGAAACGTCCCTCGACGTAGCGCGTTCGATTTTTGGTGGATGCGCCGGGTGTCGATTGGCTAAACGCCGCGATGTCTCGCGAAACAGTTCGATTTCAATAAATTGCATAATGAAAATGGGCGTGGATGAAAGAGACGCGGGAGCAATCGTGTTTGTGGCGAAGATGAACGCGAGCGAGATTTCTCTTCGTGTTTGCGCTCATTTTTTCTTCGCCTCGCAAAAAAAAAGCGCGGTTGGAATAAGTTTTTTTATTCGTTCGCACACCGACGTAAAGCACTTTTGCAAATCCACACGACGACAATATCTACCTCGCGCTTATATGTGTGTGTGTATAATGTACATCTGAAAATGTATACTCGAATTTGCATATTACATGACAAGGAATTTATGATGAGTAACAGATAGGGCGAGAAAGGGAACGTCGACGGGAGGAACGGGGATGGATGTGATGTAATGCCGCGAACGGAATTGGCGTGCGAATCTATAAACGATTTTATTCCGAGAGGAAACATTTCCCCCCGCGCTTTCTTCATTTTCCACCGCTCGCGTAGACGAAACGATACGACAATAATCGAAAAGTTTAGCTTTTGTTTGGCGAAATTGTAATTGCAAAAACGGGTTAGACTCACGTGAATGCGACGGAGGGCGGAAATAAATGGAAACGGACGTGCGAAAGGAGAGAAGAGAGAGCGACGCGGGAGAAGAAGGCGAAGTTGGTCGGACGTCGTCTCCAATAAAATCTCCTCGGCATCCAGTTGTTGATACATTATTCATGACCATCGCATAAGAAATTCTAATCTTATCATTTCGCAAAATGAACGAAAAATCCTCGAACAATCGTAACGAATAATCGACTCGTGTTCTGTTATAATCAATTAACGAACGGGATCTCGATACGTGGACGACGCTTATTATTTTTCTGGCAAACTTTGCTTTAAAAGTTTGGATCAGCAGTAATCAAGTCGAAATTCCTTTTGGACGGTTTATTAAGGATGCCGTGCGAATCGTTGCGCGAAAAAGCGGGAGAGATGCGGAGGAGAAATCAAATTGGAGCAAAAGAACGACGGGAGCGAACGGCAAAAACGGGATTGATTATGCTGACGACACGCAATCGATGGCACGTCTATCTCGCAAAAATATCGCCGCGCAAAAAGTAGTTCTTTTCTCTCTTCATTCGACGATTTATCTTTCATAAATTTCTTTCCGTCGTCTTCTTCGCGATCTCTCTTCGTTCGCCGACGCTAAACGCCGATAGAAAATTATGTCTCTCACCGGTTTAAGCGAACCCTTTAACCCCTCCCGCAGCAAATAAAAGCTTCTTAAACGGCTTTCAAGAAAACGGAGAATAAAAGTTGGTCTCCGAACGTCGCATAATTCTTGGCAATAGTTACTTTTTCTCTCTCGTCGAAAAATAAAATCGTAAAGAATCGTGGATGCTGCTGTTGCTTTTACCCTAGATACCCATAAAACCGAGAACTCCGTCTGCGTCTGGAAAGTTCCGTTCCGTAATTTTCGCACTTTAAACGTTATCTTCGCAAAAATTCAAATCGACGTATGCCGCGAGCCCCGGTCGAAAACTGGCAACAATAAGCGACGAAACGTTGAAATTTGATAACGATAATTAAAATGAAACGGTTCAACGAACGTTGACAATGGTCGCATTGCAATTTCCTTCTCTCGCTTCCATCCACGGACACGCCAGCGCTATCACCAATTATTATGATCGTCGGCTATGTTAATGAATTTCGTGCGGTCGCACCGTCCGAAAGTTTTCGGATTAATTAAGGGCAGTACGGCGACGCGTCTCCCGACCGGCTAAACGCCCTTTCGCTATCTCTCCGCGTCGTTACGCCGACGAAACACACCGACGTCCGTTCGAATCAATCAAATTGATTAAAGCGACGCCCGGAAAGTTGTTGTTGTTGTTGTTGTTGTCGTCGTTGTGCGGGGTCTTTCGTTGGAAGAACAAGACCGCAATATAACGAGAGCTAGAAGTCCAACGTGAACTAATCGAATGGTTTAAAATGTTATCAAAGGAAATAGCGAGAGAGAGAGAGAGAGAGAGATTCTTGACTGTAGCGAGCGAAACCGTTCTTATTCGTACTCCTCCTCCAATTGCTTTCCATGGCGTTAAATAATAGACGACGGAGATCGGCTTAAAACAAACAACTTCCGCGCCACGTTTAATCTTAACGTTTTCCCATTCCGTCAATTTCGTTTCGAACGCCCGTTCCCGTTGTTAAGGCCCGAGAAAAAAAGGGACGCATTACAATTAAACTTAAACAAATTAACCCGTTCGCCAGGAATTTAAGCAAACAAGGGAATCGCTCGGACAAATAAAACTATTCGCCACGAGTTAATTACGAATTTATTGTTTGCCCGTGCCCCGTATAATTATTTATTTACTTTAACCTCGCTTTTATTATTTTCCCTTCATTTTTTACTCGCAATTTGTTGTTGTTGTTCCGCTATTTTTATTTTTTGCGCCGAGCACAATTAGCACACGTCTCTCTACCGCATTCGAGAACGCGAAAAATTCTAGCAAAATGATACGTTTCAGCAAACAAATTCGTGCACGTAGGTGTTATGCGGCCATTGTTGTTTCGCCGCTCCGAAATTTTTAACGTGCTATTATCAGAATGCGAGGCGAATTCCGTTCCTTCTTTCGTTTCACTTTGTTTTTTTTTTCGTTCTGCGGACGTCAAAAGCGAAATAATTTGTATCCTTCTTCTCCGACGGCCGTAAAATTAAATCAAATACATTTAGCCCTTTGTACCAGAGTACGGACGCAGAAGATGAAGAACGGCAAAGCCTCGGACAGCCTTATACAAACTTTTTTTTTTCGTATTTTACTCATTTGCCCCCGAAGGCTAAACATTTTTATGTGAATTTCACGAGCAACCTTCTGCTTTCCATCTCGCTGTTTCATTCTGTTTGCCATTGCGTAAATTGGTCAAACTATTGATATTTTTCAGTTTTTTTTTTCTACTCCAAAGCAGATCGCTCAAGAAATAAAGCCACGCTTTTTAAATATCGCGAGCGTTGCGATAGTACAAGACGGAAAATATCGTACTTTCCGCGCTGATGATAATCAAGGATTATAAACATCGCGCTCGCAATACGTCGCTAATTAACCCCGCTCCCTTTGAGATAATAAATTACTTTATTAAGTTAATCCTCATACATTATATGAATATAATAAAACGGCATTGCCGTATAAATCAAGTAGATTACTACTTACCGAACAACAGGCACGAAAACGTTATTAGTCATTCCTTTTTTTCCCGGTCCGGTCCCGGTCTCTCGTGCTTCGGCGAGAATGCGATTTTAACTGGAACAGGGAAACCGTCGCCGATTAAATTTCCCTCCTCTTTCGCGCACTTTATTATTAGCAGGTTAGATTAGATAGCGAAAGTGAAAGCGAAGAATGTACAGGGTCTCCTAATAGAGAAAAATGTTTTGAATCAAAAATAAGGGATACAAAAATGCAATTCCATCAAAAACAACGGGACAAACATCAGTTCCGGGTATATCCGGGAGTGCGCCATCTTGGAAACTATTTTCACGTTGTAGAAAACTTTCCTATCTGGAAGCATTTCGCCCTAAAATCCGCCCTGTACCTTAACAAGAGAGCGCGATAGTTTTAAATTACGAATCGGGATTTATATTTCCCTTACGTGGAAGAACGAGGACGTTAATGTACAATAAAAGCTCGAGACGAATCGCATTAAATCATGTTCGCTAAAGCGGCCTGTTAAAATCGAAATTTATCTCGTTCGATATTCGAAACTACAATCTCTATCTCCTCCACCCAGCACACACACACACACACTATATTTATTCGACTCGAAGGCATTAAATTCAACCGAAGACGATGTAAACCGTAAAATATACGCTCGCGAAGACGTCGACGTACGTGTGGCGAGGACGTAGGTGGAAGAAAGATGGGAAAAGAGTGAATCGGCGGCCCTAAATTAAGATTTACTAGGAAAGCGTTTTATGATTTGGCAACGGTAGTCCGTAGAAAATGGGTGGTACGAAAGAAAACGCGGAGACGATGGAAGGATGACGTATAACTCCCCACGGGGACCGCAATTCGTTTTCCTCTCGATCGCCGTGCAAAGGGAACTCTCTACATTTTTCTTTTCGCAAAACGTCTGCCCCAAAGTTAACTGTTTCCCAGCGGACGTGTCTGAAGGCGTTGTCTTTGAAAAATTCCTTCAAGAAAGTCAAATCGGACTAATTAGACGAACGTTAACGAGGCAAATACACCATCGGTTTCGCTGAAAAACGCCTCAGATATCTTTGTGATTCCATCACGTGCTTGATGGACATCATCGACAATCTTTCGTAACTTTTCTTCGTCAATAACGTACGATGTTCGTTATCGACGTGATGGCAATTGGATTATTATAAAATCGAACGTAACGATCCGAAGAATGCAATAATCGTAAATTGCCATGTTATTCCCCCTTTAATCCGCTCGCTGCTTGCTTATCGTTTGCAAACTTATTTGCAAAATAATAATAATAAGAACTCGGAAAATCCTTGCGGATCATTTGGCTTCGAAAATTGGCTTTTTGCAAATTATTATTTCCCGTTTTCGGCATTGCGACGTACGCACGTTCTCGCCGAGATAATTAATTCGCAGCAATTAAAATCGACGCGTTAGACATAACTAGAATTTGATTACCTTAATTGTCGTCAGTAAATTGCTTCTGTCGGAAAAACGACGAGAACGACAAATAGCAACAACAAACAACAACGGAAATAAATTCGGATAAGCGAGGGGCGAGATGGATGGCGGAGGCCGCAGAAAAAAGTTATGAATTTATTGCGTTCGTTTACGAAAACGTAATTAAAAATTAATTATATCTTACGTTCGCTCGCCCGGTTGCTTCTTCTCTCTCTCGTCTTTCTCTTAATGCCACCGGTTGGAAAAGACGTGGTACGTGTATTTCCCATCGAATCCCATCGTGTTGCCTCTTTATCTCGTCCCTTTTTATAAGCGTTTTCTTGTTTACTTAATTGTTGGACGGATGAGATCGTGCATTACAACATAAATACTCTCGTTAATTTGTTCTCGTTTTTCTTTCCCCGTTTCCATTCCCGCTCGTTTTTCCTTTTTAATCGTTAGTTGAAATTGCTTCATCTCCACGGCGCAATTATAAACAATGGCGGCTTCTTTACGATGCATAATGTCCCTCAAAGGAGGAGATCCTCGGCGGTTGCGATCCACGAAAATGATGCGAATATTGTTCAATGAAATTCGATTAAATCCCCGGCGCCTCGTGGCTTGCACTAGATTCCGATGCTCGAAAACTTGAAACAAACTTTTTCGCCGCTCCACAAGAATAGTAATGCGATATCGCAGCCGAGGCGTCCTCTCGCTGCTCCTTAATTAGAGGTACACACAATTAGCGTCCGGATGGCTCTTCGTTTAATTTTACATTTCCTCGCCTCTCGTTCGTTCCGTTTCGTCCCAAACTTTAGTTAACAATTTCCGGTTAATTTAATCTGCGAGAGGAATTTTACCGAAAATGGTTTTATTAAAAAAAAAAACGAAGAAAGAGAGACAGAGAGAGAGAGAGAGAAAGAATTCGCATCTTCCATCCATTGAAGTTTGCCCATCTAACTTTACAACAACAACAAAAAGCAGAAGTCTCCGCGTCTCTCGCTCTCTCGATAGATTTTTATTTCCACGTTCTACTTATTTTCTTCCCCACACGCACGCACATATTTAACTTTCTACCGAAAAGTAATTACGTTTAATGTACCGTGAAATTAAACATCATTTAAGAACGCATAACGTATACAAATTTAAAACGCCGCACTCGAAGGGCTTCGTCGTCTTAATTAAAGATGGACTTTTTCTCGAATAAAGCGATGATGATGATTCATGGATTCGCTCAAGAAACTGTTAATTTAGCCGCCAAACAAAAATCCCGCATCGGCATCGACTTTCAATTGCACCAAACGCAATTTCCTTGTGCGCAATCGAGCTTCATTGCACATCAAACACACGTGGACCGGATGTCAAATCGATTTAATCTCGTAAACTTCTGCATCCTAGAAAACATTATAATAATAAAAACAAAGTTCTAGCAAAGAAAGAAGAAACAAAAACGAGGCGAACCGTTTAAGCAATTGATAAGCACGGAGCATCAGCAACGGAACGATAACGATGATATTAAAGTCGAACGTCTTCGTCTGCTCGATTGTGCCTGCACAATAGTATCGTTAACTTTTATTCCTCGACTCATTTTACTCTTCTTCTTCCAGGCCACGGCATCCTACCGTTGCAAGTGCCGTCAGAGGCGAGCGGCAGTTACATATTGCAAACTCGCGTGAACTGCAGCGGCATCGGCACGGAGAGGACGAACGTTACGTGCGCCCTACAGAGCACGTCGCAGATGAGATTAGTCGGTCCCGTTAGAGACGTTATAATTCGACCGGCGAAACACGCTTATAGGCCGGGAGAGACGAGTAAGTATGGGAGAGCTTAACAATGAAATCGTGTTTAAGTAGAAGCTTTAGGTGTATTACCAAATGGCAGGAGAACAACAACAACAGCAGCAGCAGTAATGAGAGAAAAGGGGGACAAGGAGCAAAAGGAGAACGTAATCGAATTGTCTCTTGTTCTCTTTCAATTGCAAACGATGGAAACGAGTGAGAAGGGCAAAAGGCGGAATGTGGAACAAGAAGATGATTGGAATGAATTTTGCGAATCGTGAACCGAATGAAAATCGATACGCTGCCAGAGCGAGAGAGTACTTTTAGTCGTTCATTCAATTTTTACGAACTCGAAAAAGAAGCTGCTTAACATATCGAACGTAGTGCTGCAGCATATACGCCGGCACCGTCTTAAGCTACCAATTTGGCGGCGGAGAGTAGAAGAACGGAGACACGAAACGTTTCCCGAAATTGAAGGATTATGCGTGAATAAAATTACGCGGGACGAGCGATAATCCCCGGCGTTCGACGAATTTTTATGCAGCTTTCAGCGCGGAAAAGAGGAAATCCTCCTCATCGTCTTCTCCCTCCTTTTCCGCTCCCTTGGCGAGCAACAAAACGATCCGTCCACGGGCCCACACCGAAGATTCCGACCTGGAAGGACGAGAGGAGCAATTCGATTTCCATTCGTTTCGCGAGTTGTTGACGTGCAGAATAAACAGAACTTCTCGCAGAACGAGAACAAATAGCGTCGGAGCGACAACTGAAAGAAGAACTACGTTAAGAATAACGCAAAAAGTTCGCTTCCTGCTCGGATTTCGAGTGGACTTTATAGGATTTTTTTTTTGGGGCAAACTTCTCGAACGCAAGCGAATTCGAATGGTGAGACGGAGAGGAAAACTAGCGAGGTAGTCGATTAAACGATAAACATAGAGCTTATGGTAGGAGAATTAACGAGATCCGACTACCTTCTTCTTCTTCTTCTTCGGCAAATGGAATTTAGATTAGAAACATCGAAGTTTCGCTTTGACGTCATAGAGTCTCTCCTCTCTCGCTCTGCCGTTTCTCCCGACTACGTCGCAACTTCCAATCGAATATTGCATAAACATGCACAAATATCATCTTGGACGACGGCCAAATTTATGTAGTTAATACGATAACCTAAAGTGAACGCTACTTTCGTAGTAATAATGCTATGAAAATGGACTAGGAGATGGAATTGCGGCATTTTGTCGTTGGTGGCAAAGACACAATCCCTTTCTGCAATTTATTGGATACCGTCCAGGATTCGCTTTTAATATACTCCGCTAGATAAAAGTCCGTCGGTCACGACTGAAGAGATTTATGAGAAACACGCGAATTCTTCTTCGTTCGCATTGTTGTCGTTGCAATTTGTTAGAGTTCAGGATGTGCGCGTTAAATTTACGCGCTCGTCAACATCAAACCAGGAAACGTAAATGGTGGCCGATTTCCATCAGCGTCCCATTCGAAAATTGGATCAACTCTTAAACTTATTACGCCTCGACGCGAGAGTTACCACGCTTTTAGTCACTTTGATACGATATTTTCTTTTAGTGCTCTCGAAGAAACAGAATTATCGACGGAGACACGATGTTAACGAATGGAAGATCGGAACTGAGCCGCACCTTCAAGTTCTTCCTTATTGACACTCATCCTCGAGGCAAATCGACGCTTGACTGCGTCTTTTAGCGATTAGTTTTACAGTCCTCAATGAACCAGAATTTGGATGCAGCTTCAATGAAATAACCTCACGATTAACTCGAGCTTAATTATAAATCGCCCAATTTGTTGCAGTATCGTTCTGGGTGTTGGCATTGGACCACGATCTGCAGATAGCGGCCGGCGCGATCGGTACGGTGAGCGTTAAGGACGCGGTCGGCACGAAGGTGGCTCTATGGGATCAGGTGCCGTTGGACGAAGGTAACGTTAAATCGGCGAAGAAACGATCCGATCGCATTAATCGGCACCGCGTTCTCTCGTAGGCGTGAAATCGTTCACTCTCCCGCTGTCCGAGTACGTGCGCGCGGGCAAATGGTCGTTGCACGTCGAGGTCGAATCGGCGGAGTTCGCGGCCGCCGTCGAAATCGCGCCGGGCGCGAGCAACTCCTTCGCCGACGTCGCCGTCGCCGAGGAGCACTACGTCGAGCTACGGTTCGGCAGGGAGATGCGGCGACGCTACAAGCCGGGGCTACCGTTCACCGGCAAAGTGCGTGCACTTTGCGTTACTCATTAACGTTTCCCGTCGCGGCAAGCGAACGCGACGGCTTTCGATGCGAATTCTATGATTGCCTTCTCTCGCAGGTCGAGGCGATGAGCACGGAGAAATCGGTCCGCGTCCGCGTCAAGGTTTACGACAACGCCACGTCGATTTACAGCCAGGACATCGAGATCACCAACGGCGAGGGCACTTTCACCGTGCCAGCCATACTGGCCGACAGCGATGTTATCGCCCTGCAGGTGAATCAGTCGTGTTCGCGCGCGAACGAATCCTCGAGAGAGCTCGATCGGTTATTGAAAGACGATTTCCTCGTCATCGGCGCGATGCATAAATACAACGATCTAATTAGAAACAAACGGGGAGATTCCGCCGGTTGAATGTCTAAACGGCCGAAGCCCTCAAAAATAAATCCAATTCCGGTCGCCTTCTCCGTTTCTCTCTCTCTCTCTCCGTTTTTTTGCGTCTTTTGCGATAAGCTTTAAAACTAAAGAAAATTTATTTATAAAATCAATTTGCGATCGGAGGGAGGAGACTGGCGAAATTGGAATTGAGGCCAAATCGAAGGGAGAACAGGGAGAAAAAGTAGAACGGCGAAGAGCGAAATTACGTTATTATCGAATCGGTAACGAGACGACGAAATGAAACAAGGCCCCGTTTCCCAATATTTTTTTTAATGTCGTTTTTAAAGAGTTGCCAGCAAAAAATTGACGATTGAAAACGTGAAATTTCGCATTATTATTTGCATTCGCCGAATATCTCGGGTATTAGATTGAAAGGCATGATTTGCAATGGGAAATGAATCGATACGAGGAATCCAAATAAGTATTTTGGCGTTCCGTAATAAAATCAAGTTAAAAGTACCGCAAATTGATTATCCGAAAATGTTCTTTTTGCAATTGCGGAAAAATATGTTCAAGTCTAAGTGATGCCTTTTACGATTTTCTTTTATATTGCCGTTGTTGTTATTTCTCTTGTTTGTTTTTCCATTTTCATTTCGTTCGGTCTTTTCCACAGTCACGTTTCGCGTATAAATAAAGAATAATAATAAAAATAAGATAATAGAAGGAACGAGTAGCGAAAAGAGCAAGGGAAAATACAACAACTACAACAAGAAAAAATCGAACGAACGAAAGAAAAATAAAGATCGGAATGAAGTAGAAGCAGAAGGAAAGTAAAGTACACGAGACATTTGATTTCGTTTGCGAATTTCGCTCCAGAGAAAGAATAAATAAGCGAAATAAAAGAAGAAGTAGAATGAAAATAACACGTCCTTGCACTTAAAGCTACATTCTTCATCTACAATATTCATTGGCGTTTCCCTTTTCCTTTTTCTAACTCTCACTCGGTCTTCATTTATTATTTGCCAAATGTTTCACCGTATATAGTAAAAAAGAAATCCTCCGGTCTCGTTTATCCTCTAATTCGCATAACATTTTCGTTCGAATTATTTTAATTTTGCATCAATTTACAGGCAGAATTGGTATCGGTCGAGAGCAAAGAAATCGAGAGCCATTACGTCTTGGCCAGGGAACCCATTCACAAATGGAACTCGTCTTCGGACTGCTACCTACTCATCGAGGGCGTCGAGCATACATTACAGGTACACGATGATGATGACGATGGATTATTGATTTTTCCTCCCCAATACTTTTCTTGTTTATCGCGTCAACAACAACAACAACAAGATTCACTCGTTTCCTTTCATATTTAACAATAGCTAGAGATTATGCCACGTACGACGATGGAAAGCTGTAGAAACACAAACAAATCGACGAAAATCAAATGGCGAAAAGACGGAGACGAAGAGATCGAGATGCACGTCGAAACCGATCGGTTTCCCGCACAACAAGAAGTAGATCAATTGACTGTCGCCTCGTGACGACGCTCCGTCTTTCTCGCCGTTTCTTCCTCCATCTCCTTCTTTGTCCTAATTTACTACACGTTCACGTACGAATCTTAACGAAATAGACGTGTGTGTGTATCTGTGTGTGTGTTATATTATCTCTCGTTGTTATTAGCCGGAAGAGGAGGCACACGTTGCCATTTTATCCACGTGTCCTTGCGAGCGTGACCTACATTACGTTATTACGACCGACGGACGTGTCACCGATTGGGCGCAGAGATGCTACGAGGATCCGATTCCGACGCCGTCGACGTCCGCGGCCACCGGAGCCGTTTGCCGATTAAATTTCAGGTAACAAACGAAACGAGCGAACTCGAAGATTGCTCTTCGGCTAACGGTAATAATGGGACAAATCGATAATAGAAGAGGGACGCCGATGCTGGCGACGGTGGCGAAGAGATAGGGAAATTCTGGGACGCGTTAATTGGCGTTATTAGCCGATTAATAATCTTCGTTTTATTAAGTCGCTAATGCTCGTCGAAAGTAATTAAGCGGCTCTCCAACTTTGCGATGTCGAGCCTTGTCGCGGACTTCGTTTCACAATTACACAACAATCGCGTTCGCGAATAAAAAAATAAACGAAATCGATCGTCGATCGCACGTGGAAAAACTTTTCTTTTCCCCCGTGCAATTTCCACGCAAAGTTCCGGTTTAATACTCCGCAGACCGAGCCACCATCGCTCTACGTGCTATTATTCATAATACATTTCGATAGGCACGTCTCCACTTAATAACATTCACCAACCGCCGGCAAACTTTTATAAATTAAATTCATGGACTTTCTTGCTCCTCGCCCATAAAGAAATGCTTATTTTTCAAACAATTCTTTTCGCCTCTTCATCATCATCATCACCGGTAATTATATTGCAAACACGCTAGGGACCAAGAGAAGAATCGATTGATTAGAAGCGAAGTTAGAGAACCATTAAGACGTTCAAGAGGAGCCGCACCTTTGACAACGATCTTCTGCTATCGAGAAGATATTCAAAAACACTTAAATCGCTTTAAACGTTATTTTACACGAAGAATTCGCCATTAGATGAATGACAACAAATTGTATATCGCACTCATAAGAGGACGTTTTCTCATCTTCTAACTTACGACTCGACAACCTCTTCACATCTCGAGCGAGACGAAGAGAGCAAGCGAATGATGGTAAAAGTAGAGCGAGTGCGAGAGACAAAGAGTGAGAGACTCAATTTCACAGACCGCTGGAACTCGAACTTCATTAAACACGCAAAAGAACTCGCCGAACCGTCATCATCCACTTTCTTCGTCTTGTTCTTTAACGTCTATCTAATACTGATATATATAATTTTTTTCTCCTCCACGGCTTCTTCCATCTCGTCGTCGTCATCGTCATATTCGTCTTCCACTCGAGTCCCTAACGAACTCTCAATCAAAAAGAACGTCGTACTCGCTTTTTTCCCCTTTTCTTCGTCAACGAAATCGGAATGCTCGCTTCCGCTGCGTACTTGTTCTTCGTCAGTCGATTACCTTCTCCGTTTAATCCAATTCTTTCGTCGAGTATGCAAGTGAAGGATTTAATTTGGCGTCATCGACGACGTGCTCGATTTAACGTGCAATCGAATGCAAATCGTTCTTTATTATATCGGCGTTCGTTCAATTAAACGATTCTTTGCTCGTATTCAAACGAACGGATTACGATCGTAGAGAGAACGATTCGAATCCCGACAAACGGAACGATTATTACGCGAATAATCGAATTATAAATGAAGCGAATCCGTCGACCTAATCCCCGCGCTTAATCGGACTTCTCGCTATTTCGATCGCCCTCGCCGTACATTATCTTAAGACGCGGATTTTCTTCGGAACGGGGGCGGCCCGGAAACTGGCGAGAGTTTCCAAACTATTCACTAACGATAATCACCGACGCTGGTTCGCGATCGCTCATCGACATTTTCAATCGCAATCGTGTCCTGGCACTTTTTGCACGAAGGCTCACCGCATTTCGCAACGTTAATTTAAGAAGCGTTTCGCTTGCCTTCTTCGGCGTCGTCGTCGCTCGTCTAATTATTTATTCCGCTCGTATAAAACGCGGATGTTGATGGTAATGATATTAGGGTCCATGTTAAAAGGGATGGCAATAATAATAACGGGAGCATTATTATTATATTATCAACTTTGCGTTTCGTTTTAAACTAAAATTCCACTCGAACATTAACAACATAACCGTCCCAAAACTTATTATCATTATTATTATTATTACATAATGTAACGTTGTAATACGAAGAGCCGACATTATATTCCCGCTCCTTCGCTCGCTCACTCCGGCCTCTTTCTCTCTCGCTCTCTTTTGCGCCGCCGATCGTGTGCCCAAAAACGGGGCACGACAAACGTATAAATATCCGACGCAGATGTTTAACAAATTAAATCTAATTTTACGTAATACTTATATCATTTTCATCGTTGCCGATGATTATATTAGGTTAAATAATGCTAGAGGACGCGACCAACGTGAAAGCTACGATAATAACGAGAGGAAACAAAAAATCATAATGAAACGGCGCCGCAAAGAGAGGGCCCAATTAATTCCGGTCCCTTTTCTTCTTGCGTAAATTAAAAAGGTTAATTAATTCATTAACTCGCAAAACGTCGTAATTAATTTTAATTATAGCGCGAGTACGGCGTGCCCGGCGCATCCACCAAATTTGGTGTTGCATTCGCGAGTAGAGATTTCGCTCGCTGCACAATAAAACAAGGTTTTTCAGCGAGGAGAAATCGTACTCGAATAATCTTCTTTTTTCGTTTCGCAAATTTTATTATCCACAATAAACCGTTCGTTCTGGCGCGTCTCCTATGAATAATTCATAATGTTTAAAATTTCGGCCTAATCAATAAAATATTTGTTGCCGTTTGAATTAATTCGCTTCCGCGTCCCTTTTTTTGTCTCTTTCTCTCTCTCTCTCTCTCTCTCTCTCTCTCTCTCTCTGCCGTTGTCCTTTTTGCAATAATTTAATTATTAACTGCGACGAATGAAATTTTGTTGTGATTAAATTAATTAAAAAGTACGATCCGAATAATTTTTTTCTGCGGGTTGAATTCGCTTTTTTGTTGTTGTTGATAACAAAAAAATTGAAAATGCTTTTGCTCCACGTATCTCTATGTACGTGTGATAATTAAAAACTTTTCGCATTCTTCTTTTGCCGCGGTGGAAATTTAATTTTAATCAAATCCTTCTCCTTTTTTGCGCCACTGCGAACCAAATCGAACGCGAAATCCGCAAATAATTCGGGCGAGAAGACGCGACATAACGCAACCGCAATAATCAACTTCTTGCGAGTTGATGTTAATTAACATCATTTATGTTCGTGTCTAATTGTATTAAATTAGTTAACTTAATTAAATTCCATAATTTATTACAGTTTTACGGTGAGGTCCGTGATGGCACCGGTAAGCCAATTATTGGTATATTACGTGACGCCGCAAGGTGAACCGGTTAGTGATGTAATTAGTTTCGACGTGAAGCTCTTGCACCGCCAGGTAAGAGGGCAGCAATTTCGTTATTTATTAATTAACGCGAGAGGGGGGGGGACTCGTGCGGAGCAAACGAGACGCAACAACTTATTGCGGATCGATGGACGAACACGAGCTCTTCCGCGTTTCGTTCGCTGTTCATTCTTTCGGCAACGATTTCATATTCTATTTATTCCTTTCATTCCGCATCGCCCACCGAAGGTGTACGTGAACCTCGAGGAGAGAGAATGGTGGCTGCCCAATCAACCGTTGAATTTGGAAGTAATCGCCGAACCCTCGTCTCTGGTCTGTCTCTTGGGCGGCCGATCGGGCGGAAACAACGATATCCGTTTCGATCCCAGAATTAGGTGAGTTTCGAACTTCAAGAAACAAAAAAAAATACTTTGAAACAAATTAAAAACCAATAACTCTTTTTTTTTTCTTCTTTTTTTCTTGCTCGTTTTCTCTCTTCTTTCCCTTAGCGAAGACCGCGAACCGACGACCGTTACCGGCGAGATCGACTTCCTCGAGGCTGGCGTCTCGTTCTTTCAGAGGCAATGCGTGAAACGCGGCCGCTCGGGAATATCGGCCGTCTCCTACAGGCAACGCGGTTCCGGCGCGGGACCGTCGAATCGCAGGAGACCGCCGGAGAGTTTGGTCGGCGGCACGCCGATGGACCAATTGTGGTTGTGGCAATGCTTCAATTACACGTAAGCAGCAACGATCGATCTGTACTGCGTCTTCGTTTCGTTTTATTAAAACCCGAGACGGTTTAATTCGAAACCGAAATTGCAGAAATACACGTGGATCTGTCGATTGTATCCGCGTGTGCAGAGGTATATGAGGCCGTTGAATAATTTTATGGGTCCATTCATGTTATTCAGTCTATGCGGGATTAATTTCGGTTTTAACCGTGGCGTAATTTGCGAATTGTGTATTAACGTGCGTTCGACCCGAAGGAAAAATCATTCACTCCGATGGGCAAATCGTATCGCCGATTGCTTCACTGCGAAAACGTTCGATACGAATAAACGGTCCGCCACTGGTCGAAATGATTTAAATCCGGGTTCCCGTTCACGACGATGATCAATCAGCCGTTTCACGAGAACGCTGAACTTCCTTCGACACGTGCACAATCGCAATTTAAACTTGTAATTGGGACGTCGTTATTAAGTTCGCTTCGAAACGACGCTCGTTGTTTCGAATTAGCAATAATTATTCTCGTATCAAAGGCAAGATTCGAAACAACGTAAACTCGCACGAAAAAGTCGAAAGAACTTTGCGGCGCGTTTGTTTAATTTACCCCGCGATGTGGGACGAAGATGAATTGAATTTTTAAATTAAACGCTCCCCATTTCCATCCACTTCTCATATTATACCATTTGTAAATTTTAATCTAATCTTATTAACATCGCAACTTGTTCTCCTCGTCCCTCCGTTGCTTTTAACGATAATAACTCTCTCTCTTCCATTCTCTTCTGCATCGTCGTCGCTCTCGTCTTTTATTATTAGATGGATACGATGCTTATTAAAACGCTCTCGTTCCTCGCGCTCTCCTCGCGAAATCCTTTTAATATTCTCGCCTCTCTTCCTTCGCCCTCTGCGTCGCTAGTCGCGTTCGACTAAACAAACGATAAATTTCACGTCGCTGAATGGTAGATGAAGAACTTTAGGCGCGAAGATTTTTTCATCTTTTTCCTTCTCGTTCCTCCTGCAAACCGAGAAAGAAATAAATTACAAAAATATAAATAAGATAATAACGGCGAGAGCGCCAGGAAACTTTTTAACGAGACGGATGGTAACTGGAACGAAGATAATAACAGAGTGTCGGCGGGGCGGCTTTGAGAATGAAAAATTGTAAAAAAATTAATATGTTCGCCAGCGGAAGAAGCGGAAAGACGTCGCGACGATGGAGGAGGAAGGAAGAGGAAATGGCCGGATAATCAGTTGATGTTTTGAAGCTGATCGTATATGAAGATCGAAAGGAAAAAAACGCAAAATAACGAGATTACAGAAAGATAATTACTCGAGTGTACAGCCGGTGTGATGAGGGAAAAAAGAATAACTTGGCGCGGTGGAAATTTATGCGACCGCAACGACGACGACGGTCCGTGCGTCGTTAATTCGTTGCGATTTCTGCGAGCCGACGATTATTTCGCCCATTCGTCCTTCGCACTTGCCGTCTCTTTGCACTACAAATAACAGTCTCGTAATAATGTTATTGCATTAAGAGAGATAAACGGGGCGACAAAGAGTGAGAGAAAGTTGCGGAAGAGGACGGCGGTGGCAGAACTAACAGTGGAATAGTATCGCCTAGACTGCTGCCATTATCATTATTACTGTTTGGACGGCGGATGTTGTTGTTCTGCAGAAATTTACGAGCCCTCGCGGTTTATTATGTGTGTTAGTGTGTTTCCATGTTTTCCCTTACGGAATGATTTATGCCGAGGGCGCCCGGCCGCGAATTCCTTGATTAAGCGAAAATTTATGGTCTTCTCGCTCACTTGCTCGCCGCCGTCGTCCTTTCCTTCTGCGCCCGCCTCTGTTTTATATGCAACGAACGACACCGTCCGCTCTTCCTATTCGCCGGCCGCTTTCCATTCCGTTCATCCTCGTCCGGAAATTACATCTTACAAACCGACGTCTATCCATTTCCACTGCGATGGCAACACTCGGCGCAACCGAAAGAAAAAGCGAACGAACGAATGATTAAACTCGTTTATTGCGAGACGCGTACGGTACAAAGTAAATAGCAAACGAACACTGAAGGAAAACAATACGAAAAAGCGTTAACATAAACGAAACATGACGACAGTTCTTTACGATTCGATTACAGTTCGGAAATGGCGATGGCCGGACTGACGATATCGGCGCCGCAAGAGGCGGGCAAATGGTCCCTGTGGGCCCTGACCGTGTCCACCGGCGGTCTGCGATTCTCGTCGCCGACGAGCGTGCAAGTCTTCCGTCCGCTGCAGGCCGAGTTCCGTCTGCCGCCCAGTTTGCGGGTGCGCGAAACCCTCGAGGTGGACATCAAGATCGGCAACAACATCAATTCCTGCATGGACGTAAGCCGATTTAAAGCGCGACGACGCGACGACGCAACGGGATTTTTTAATTGTTTTTCGCGCGCGTTTTCAGGTGACGGCACTGTTGGCCCTCAGCGAGGGCGCGCAGTTCTTGAGCAACGGTTTGCTCTACGTGACGGAGCGATTGCGATTGGGACCGCACGGCGCCACGTCGTTGGTCGTACGTCTTTTAGTCACCACGCCCGGCACGAAGAACATGACCGGTAATACGTCGTCGTCGTCGACGTCACTCGTTTCTCTCGTCCGTAAATAAACCGAATCTCTTTGTCGTCCTAGTGGAAGTCAACGGTTACACGAGTTTCTCGTGCGAAGGGAACGATTACACGAACAGCACGACACTGACGGGAGCGGTGATGCGATCGGCGACGGTCGACGTCCATCCGGAGGGAATCGTGCGGTCGGACAGCGAGAGCGCGTACTTTTGTGCGAACGGTAAGTGTTCGGACGACGACGACCTGAAAGCAACAAGAGGAAGAGACGAAATGAATTCTGTTTGTTTTAGAAAACGTGCTCATCTCCACGTCCGACAATTACAAGTACGAATGGATCGGTGCGCCGCGGAACAGGAAGAGCGTCACGTTGGAACTGCGGGCGGGCAACGCGAAACGTTTGGGTCCGGCCTACGTGACGCTGTCCGAGACGCGTTCGATGACGGATCGCATGTACAAGGTCGCGATCGGCGACACGGATAATACGGTCACGTGGTTGGGCAGAGGGAAACACGGTACGGCGAAATTTAATCGAGTCGTACTCGTTCAATTTTGATCTCTATTCGATTGCCCCCCCGATTACGCAGAATACGGCGTGCAATTGAGAACGGTTCGGACGCCCGGCGTTCTATCGTCGGACCGATGGAAGACGTTCTGGATCACGTGGGAGAAGAACGTGATATTGTTCGGCACGGGTCATTTGCCGCACAATAACACGCTGCTGGAATGGAAGATGGACAAGAAGTTTAAGATACAGCACATCGGATTCGCGTCGGCCTGGGGCAGCACGACGGAATTCAGGCAAGTGTAACGCGGAATCAAAATTAGATGCCAACGAAAAATTTCGCTACTACATGAGGAGATTAATTTCCGAAATGTAATTAATCGAAACGAACGGGAAATTGTTTCGGCCGATCGATGATGATGGATTCGATTAATTTTCGTTCGCGGGCGCAAAGATTACTACATAGACGAATGTGCTGCGTTACGATGATTTACGATGTTTCGAAGAGGAATCCCACGAATTTTCAGCAATTTTAATTAATCTCCGCTCCTCTCTGCGTATCGCAAAATACCGCGAGCCGTGGATTATTCTGCTTCAAATATTAGTAATTACCAAGAGAAGAAAATAGATTCATCTATCAACGTTAATTGTTATCTCGTTCTTCTGCGCGATATATAAAGAAAAGCGGATGAAAACGGACGTCGAAATCGAAGCACATTTCGGTGATTAATCTACTGTGTCCGTTCTTCGTATTTCAGTGAGAAGATGAGGATGAAAGGAGAGAGAGAGAGAGAAAAAAAACGAACCAATCTCTTCTTTCTATATAGGACAAGAACGTGATGAATCGATCGTTCTCATTTTAATTTTTCGCCTCATTGATTGCTCGCTTTAATGAACGTTCTTTTCGTATACGCGGTTAAATGATATATTTCAATCCTCTCTCTCTCTCTCTCTCTGTCACACACGATCATCAAAGATTTTCCATCTGCTCGCCCCCGGAAATTAATCACAATCCCGCACGAAGCAATCAATTACGATTCAAAATGAACGCAGACGAAAACTCAATCGTCGCCGATTCCTTTCAGGATTTGGAACTTCAACGACGAGGCCGGTTTCTCGCAGGTCCTACACCTGGACACACCGAAATCGGTGGTGCCCGGTTCCGAATGGGGCGAGCTACTGATCAGCGGCGGTCTCGCCCTGCCGACGACCTTAAAAAAGCAGCAGCGGCTGCAGGAGGGCGGCCTGTCGGAAACGTTGGCGTCGTTGACGTCGCTCCTGGCGCTACAACATCTCGGCGACAAGGCGAACGAGAGTTTGAGAGAGGAAGCGCTGACGAAGTTGCCGGGACACGTAACCGACGAAAGAACTCGAAGTGATCAATCGAAGCGCTTTTTATTTTTTATTTTTTAGATACAAACGATATTGTCGTACCGGAAGATGGACAACTCTTTCAGCGAACATCAGATGTTGAGCAGCCACAAGACGACCGTCGACGTGTTGGACGCGTTAATTAAGGTGCAAAGTTACTTCAACATCGATCCGGACCTGATACGATCCATTAAGCGATGGGTGCAACTGCGACAAGAGGACGACGGCAGCTTCACGCCGCTATCGGCCGACATCAAATTGAACGATCCGATCGGCGCGACGAACGGTTCGTATGACGCGAGCGACCGTTTGAAACGGCTCGAGCACACGATGGAAGTGACCGCCGACACGGTGATCACCCTATACGAGATCGGCATCGAGACGGATGCGGACGCGGACGCCATTCAGAAGGCGAAGGTGTTCCTCGAGAACGGACTGCCGATGGTCAGTGGTGCGGGCGCGTTGGCGGCCGTCACATTGGCGTTGGTGCTCGCGCGGAGCGCCACCGCCACGTGGGCCGTCGAGAAACTGAGGAACACGTCGACGACGGAGGACGGCGAATTCGGCTGGCCGCATTTGATGCCGAAACGCGACGCCGCCGATTGGCTGTACGAGGCGGAGTCCGGGAAAACGCTGAAAGAACCGTTGATAGGTACGCCGTCATGTTGTAGACTTTTTGTTACTTTTGTATCGTCATTTTCTAATTCCAGCGACGGTCGACGATTATAAAGCTTCGATACGGGCCCTGTCCACGTTTTGCCTAATCGGCGACTTGAAGTTCGCCGAATCCGTTACGAAATACATGTTCTACAGGTCGCACATGTTGGACAGACACGTCGAATTGCTGTATCCCACCGTGAAAGCGTTCACGCAGTACGATTCGGTCGTCAAAGATGTGCACCGTTCGTTGACGATCTCGCTGGCGACGTCCGGCATGGAACTAACCGATACGCTCGAATTGAAACTGGACAGTCCGCCGCAATTGTTGCATTTGCCCACATTGCCGACGAAGGTGTTCGTCTATGCGACCGGTGCCGGTTGCGCAACGGTTCAAGTATGTCCCGGTGACCTTAGGCTTGTAAGGCGTTGATTCGAAAAAAAACGTAAACTTTCTTTCTGCCAGGGCCGCACCGCTTACTCCACGTACGCCGTCAACAACAAGACGCCGCTGCTGGAACTGTGGTCCGGCATCGTGCAAGAGATATTGCCCGAACGTAGTTCGGTCGAGGAGATCGAAGGTAAACTGCCGATGTTGAAGATCCGCACGTGTTTCAGGTGGTTAATAATAATAACGAATCCATTTTGGAAGTGTACCCAAATAATACGATACCGTTTGTAGGTGGAAAGGCGCGATGCCCTCGGGTGCTTTACGAATGGAAGTGTCTCTGTTCTCCGGCTACGAATTGTCGAGCACGCCGCCGACCGTAATCGATCCGCGCGAGAACGTCGCGGACATGTTACACGGTCACAACGGCAACACGTTATGGTTCATATTCGCGAACGTAACGTCCGATTGTCCGATTTGCGTGCAGTATATGGCACGTAGCGTTTACGTGATCTCCTCCCTCCGGCCCGCATACGTCAGCATCCATCCGGCCGGTCGCGAAGACCTATCGGCGGAGATGTTCTTTCACGCGCGATTAGGCAGCACGTTGTTGAAAGGTATCGCCGAAGACGATCGGATCACATGGTTCGGACGTAACGCGACCGCTAACCGTGGCGCGATGGCGTTCGACGAACCGTGCGATTGTCGATCGACGTGCAACGTGAATCACTTCGATGGCGACGACGACAACGTCGAGAACGACGGTAGCGTGAAGTACGCGACGCAAACCACGACCAACGATTCGATCGTTACAAGTACGACGTCGACGGACGTTTCGGCAAACAACACGTCGAATTATTTACATAAAATCGATCCGTTCATTGTATCGACGTATACGATTAACGTCGACGACGACGATTCGGAGAAGTTGAACGCGACGTTGGAAAAATCGATTATCGTCCCGACGTCGGGACCATTGACGCCAAATAACGATACGACGACCATCGTCAAACAGCCGGATTCGGATGTGATTATATTGCAAGGAGACGTGGATAGTCCAGTAGATATAAATACCAGTGCGGAACCCGTTACGGAACGTGCGACAAATGAATTAACGTGGACGAGCGTACGAACGACCACGACCGAAAAGACGGCGTTAGATATCGACGCGAAGAGAAATTTGAAGAAGCAGACGAAAAGTGACAATGATTTATTACAGTACGGCGTTAAGATTGACAGCAAATCGAAGGGAATAAATACGAAACCGATCGCTTTGTCCGTACAAAAAGTACCAACGACGGAACCGTCGATCGTTTACGATTACGTGACGAGAAATGTGAACGATTTCCATGTAGCAACATCGTCGTCGACAACGCAATCGGTGACGGTTCAAGCCAAACACGTGAACACGAAAACGGGCGACGTGCCGTTAAAATTGATCGAGCAAAAGGATGGCGACGATAGCGATGATGCGACGAATAATTTTCCGCCGGAGAATAAGAACGATAAGTACGTATTATTAGATAAAGATAAGTTGTGGGGCTTATTAAAAGAAGTTGCTTACGATGACTTGCATAGGAAATCGGATGCTATTGTTGATGCCAAATCGTTGTTAAACAGTACGAGTCATACATAATAATTAGGAATACTATTGAGCAATAATACGTTTGATTAACATAATGCAAAGTCAAAGCGTAAATACCAACCAAAGAATTCTTGTTATTTATTTTCAAAAGCATACAAAATGAGAAGCGTTGTGATTAGTTTGTAATGTCGATTAAAATGAAGTTAAATGATAAAATAGGTTTTAGGAGCGACACGTTTTCGAATGGCGTAATGAAATGTAGACGGAAATAAAGGAAGATCACGGATTCTTCTCTATTTTGAAATTTTGTACATATGTTGAAGAGAAACAAAAAATTAAATATGAAGAGCGTATATGTAAATCTTTAACAGAATGACTAGTTCCTTAAGAATAAATCATTTTAATCGCATATATGTATCTACACATATGTTATGCCGATCAAGTTTCTCGTTTTCTTTATGGAAATCGTCTACTTTCAAAGGTATCACGAAATAATTGTTATATTTCGCAAACATTGTGCCACATAATGACGACAGTTATTCATCAATCCAATGAAGGATTGCGTTGCAAAAAATCACGTTCGCAAATTATTTCATAGCCAATCTATTTGAAAGAATTGTGTGCCAACAAGCTTCGTTTACATTCTTCGATATCTAAACGGATAAATTCTATCATTTTAATTGTAGATAAAAGAAGTATATATGAGATTAGAACACCAAATTAATTGCTTTAATTGTTAATTGCAGTTTTAATTTTCCGATTGAACAATTAATTAGTAGCAATGCCCTAAGAAAATGAAAATAAATGCGTAGACTCTATTAGAACGATAAATGAGATGCTCGTTATCACATTGGAAATAAATTAAAGAGGCTTTATGCAATTGAATTTTACAATAAAAACATGCGTCTTGTAAATAGTTAAAAAGAGGTGAAGAAATGAAAATTAATTAAAATGAATTATCCGCCCATTTGTATAATCGTATTTAAAATTCAAAACGTTTGATGATAATCGTTAAGAGTTTTCAAATGAATTTGCATTTATCTTAAATTTAAAGTCAATCATTAAACGAGGAAACACTAGCCCGCCAAATGCATTATTACATTGATAACGATTCAATGATTGCCAATAATCGACATTGGAAAGTTGGTGCCAAATTGTATTTATTAATAAGGAAATAGCAACAATCGGGCTCTTCTTTAGATTTTTCTAATGCAAAATAAGAGGCAAAGAACATCGAAACTTTGGGAAATATTCGAATGTACACGTTGCAGTTATTGAACAAACGATGATAATTGTTTTCGGCGTCTTATTACTCGCACATTATTCGCGATGGTTTAATTATGATTATTAAATGTACATACATTCAAATTAATCACTATCTCCCCTTTCTTAAATCGATATAAGTAATTATGATATACATATAAGCATATATTTTTTGTGAAAATTTGCACGTCAATTATCATTTTATAAATTGTTTGCCCAGAACAAGTTAAAATAATGAGGAATTTCAAGTAAAATACGAAAACATAAATGTAATATAAGTAACGTATCTATTGTATTAAGCGAAGAGACATAATTGGAAATATAAGCTCAAACGCGAATCTCAACAACCGTTCATTTAATTAGTACCAGTTGCAAATTAATTTGCAAGAAAGACGGTGGCTAAATGACTGTATTTTATGTACTTTTAATTATAACAATTAAACAGTTTGATTATATTTTCCAAATGAAAGAAGTTATATGTATTTCATGTCATATCAATGTTGAAACATCCTTTAAGATATTATTAACCAAAATACAAGTTTTATATAAAAGTTACACATTTAATCAATCAGAATCCAAACCATATGAGGCAATGACAGAGGAAAGATTAAAGTATTTTATAACAAAATCATGAAATATCAATATGACATACCTTTCCTAATGATTATAACATAAAACTAGCTCCACCAACTGTAACTCTATATCCTACACGAGATTGATCTGGCAGCTCAGATATTAAAGCCTAAAAACGACAAATATGAATAACAGTACAGCACTTACATGCTGTAAACAATACCTTTGATTTCTG
Source organism: Hololepta plana (assembly GCA_963695495.1). Taxonomy (NCBI): domain Eukaryota; kingdom Metazoa; phylum Arthropoda; class Insecta; order Coleoptera; family Histeridae; genus Hololepta; species Hololepta plana. Next base: position 3,141,251 of record OY968839.1, read on the forward strand.
ATCATCCTGGGACATATATCCAACTGCCATTGTCAACGTAGTGTGGCACCATAAAACGGAACCTTCTCCATGCTTGTTCTTATGTAAGACTAAAGCACCACCTAATTTCGCACTGACATTTATTAGGTGCCTGGAATCTAAATATTTCCATTTATAGCATGGCAATTGAGACTTGCTGTTAAATGACTACTAACTTAAAAATTTATCAGTCATTATTGTATGGAGATCAGTGGTTGGACAAGTGGAATCCTTCAAATCTTTTCCAATTTCTTTTGCTAAGAAAGTTTGCATGAGATGTTCTCCACATCCTGTCGTACATACAGCAATTGCTGGTTCATCAGCTTCAAAACTATCTGCCCAAACTCCACTACCACATAAAGCTGCTTGGCCAAGTCTTCCTGGTCTCTTCAGCAATATTCCCCCTAAAAAAATCTAACATTAATCCTGTTACTTTTACATTTCACTCATGAGAATACACCTGAACTAGCTGCTGCTGCTATATGTCCAGAATTATCTATACACACTGCTCCAACTGTATCGAGTCTAGTTATTGGATTTAAATTGACTAAAAATTTGTATTTGTTGTATTGCCTTAATGCTTTTGCTGCAATTAAATATTTATTCGGTACAGTTTTAATTCCTGCTGCTTTGGCATGTGACAATGCACCACTCCCAACCAATAATGAAGGTGCAATGAGACCTAATGATAATTTAGTTCTTTGCTTAACACAGAGATCATAAGCTAGTTCAATAGGGTTCTTCACTTTTTTCACTGCGCCACAACCACCATAATTGAATGTATAACCATCCATAATAGATGCGTCCATCTCAACAAGGCCTTGTGATGTCAAATTAGAACCATAACCAGCATTAGTTAATGGATTATTTTCCAGTTCTATAGACAAAGAACAATGCAACAATCAGGAAAATTGTCAAATATAAAAATTGTTACCAATAACTGCTGCTCTGACTGCCGCCACTGCATCCTCTCCGTTATTTAATGCTTTCATACCCGTTGAACATGCTTTTTTTGATAATCTTTTATATAAAAGATGATTCTTTGACTTTTGTTCCCCAGCACCTTAAAGAAATAGTGATTAGACCATCAATTTAATTAGAATTAAAGCTTTTACCACAATGAACTGCTATAAATCCAGGCATAATTATATTTTCTCTTTTTTATAAACACATTCCTGACACTATTCCAAAGGACTACTGAGAGTGAGGATTTGCAGCTTAAAGACTCCGCATTGTGTGTTGCATAACTTAGGTAAACTATAGTTTTTAGGTCCTTTCGCAATAACTTCGTTTTTAAAAAATATTAGCTTCTCATTATAACATCTTATATTTATATCAATATAATACAAAGCAATGTTGTAGACTTTCTAGTTCTCATTTTGTTGTTGATGTTTTATCTTGACAATCAACTGCTTTCTGGTACACAAAATCTAACCTGGCAGCCAAAGCAGGATTTGCAATTTTGAATGCCCTTTGGATGTATATCTCTCTATCTGATACAAATAACTTATTGTTGGAGCACCCGTTAAATGAACTTATTGCTCCTTGATCTTCTAGATATGATGTTTGGTTGGATCTTTCTTCTTGCATTTTATCAATTTCCATTTCATCTTCTATTCCTGTATATCCTTCCTCCACATCTTCTGTCCCTGTTCTCATCTTTTTATTCTTAGGATTATTATCAACAACACCATGGACTAACACAAACAAGACAGTATTATCAACATTTCCAATGTCATCTAATATTTGTGATGATGTAAAATATGCAGGGATCCAAATATCTTTCTGAAATATTGGTGTCAAAGCATAAGCTGCTCCTTGACCATCATTTTCTAAATCAAATTCATCTTCACTTTCCCTTTGTTCAGTTTTTCTCCTCTCAGTATTATTTTGTGATTGTATCATGTTTGGACCATTCTTATTTAAATTTATCAATTGACCAATTGTTGTCACCTCCAGTGTACCTTTCAATGGTTTCAAGATTACATCTCTTAAAGGTACATAATTGTAACTGTCCTGTTTGGATACTGGAGATTCACTAAGTGAAACAGGTTCTTTTCCATTTTCTTTACTCTCCTGCCTTTCCCTATCACTAGTTGATCTCGGACCGGTAACCATTTGATGTGCTTATTAAAACCTGCAACTAAAGATAAAACTAAATTTCATCTATTGATTCAATCCAAAATGAGCACACACGTTCTAAACAACACGTACACACGTAATAAGGTGATTCTTTAAACTAACTATAAAAATTAATTTCACAAAGATAATATCAAAATATATAAAGCTCTCATTCCCAGCAGACGCCAGTTTAAATAAGTAAACAATCCAAGATAATAGTAAACAATGAAAATGACAGCAACCGAACTAGGTATGAATGGCTTATAATTTGCAACCTCTCAGAACGAAGTCCTGAACCAGTTGGCAGTTCAGCAACTAAGAGGTTCGATTGATTGGTCTCTAACTATGGCACGGAGTAGTTTTCGATCGTCCCCACAAATCCTGCAAGTTTCAGTCGATTCGGAGAGATGAAGAAAAATAAGAAAAATCCAAAGGTCTTGCTTTTTTGGCAAAAGTAAATAAAGTTAACATTCAAATCTTAACTGTGATTGGTTCAGCTTTTCACTCATAGAGGGCACAACGTGTCCGAGTTATGCAGGTTTCAGACCTTCACTCTAATTGATTCTGATTGATGTATAAATCAAATGTTCTTATAAATTGATTGTGATATTCACTTGGAATATTGTAAATTTCAAATACCTTTGCAAAAGCTAAATATTATTAAGACATTATCATTTATCAAGGAAATGTTTTTATAAACGTACGTGAACACTTACTGACAATATTTTGCGAAATACTAACGCAAGTAATAGAAACAGGAGGTGTTTTTATAAAAAATATGATAATATTTCATTGCAATTTTTTAATGCAACATATTTCTATAACAACATTCTAATCTAACATAAGACGCTAGAAGAAATTTGTGGTATGATATCCTAGGGCATAAAACATTTCGAATTTCAGGATTATACTTCGTTATTATTATATGTTTTTATTCTACATTTCCGTCCAAACTGGACGGCATGGTAGTGACCTTTGAGGTAGATATCGTATCTGTTCAGTCTCTCATTCAAAGAGGACGCTGGATATAATTGTCAAGTTCTCAATTACATTGTTCCGTATTTATGTTAGGCCAACATAACAACAACAACGTATTATCTTTGACAACGTATATATGCAGTAGGCCATTAACCAAAATTATCAACAACAATTGTACACGTAATTTTCATTGTATTTTGGTGAAGTGCGTTGGTGTTTGTGCGTTTTCTCATATTAATTCACAAATGCAAATCATTTACTGCCCTTTGGAGATGTGTAATTAAAGTGAATCAATACATACACACATTAATGCATATTAATCATTTGATTTATATTTTACTTTTCAGTGTTGTAAAATGGAACGTATGATTCGGTATTATGTACTCCAATGATCGTAGCAGCTTAAGAAATGATTAATGTATGCGGAACAAATGAAGCGAATGGGAAAGAATCATAGTTTATTAACAAGGTAGGTGCACAGTTAATAATAATAAATAATATAATCACATAAGATAGAAATCTTTCGATAAAGAAACGGCAATTTTATATACAGGATGTGTTTTTCATTCCCATGTACTAATATATGTATATCAATTATTTATGTTTTAGAAATAACTATGGGTGAATGGTAGAACACAGAATATAATTCAATACCCTAGGATTGAGAAGCAGAAAATGGATGTTCTGTTACCAGTTTACTAATAAAGGCACTTACTGATTAGCAAATTGAACATTGGAGCAGCACAAAACTAGATTTATGAAATTGAAAATTAGAATTACTTTGTTTTTATAAAAGTTAATAGATTTAACACTTCTTGTTAAATCCTAAACTATGTTTATGAAAGCAAGGTAAAATTAAGAATTGTATGTAGAATATACTTTGTTTTCATAAAAATTAAAGAAGATGTAACAATTACATCTTCAAATATTTTTATGAAAACAAGGGAAGAATAAAATTGTAATGTATTCTATACTTTGTTTTCATAAGAATTGAAGAAGATTCAATGCTAATTGTTGAATCTTCAAATATTCTTATGAAAACAAAGCAAGAATATGATTGTAATGTATTCTATACTTTGTTTTCATAAGAATTGAAGAAGATTCAATGCTAATTGTTAAATCTTCAAATATTCTTATGAAAACAGGGTAAGAATAACATTATAATATATTCCATACTTTGTTTTCATCAAAATTAAACATGATTTAACACTAATTGTTAAATCTTCAACAATTTTTATGAAAACAATGCGAGCATAAGATTGTAGATAGAATTTACTTTGCTTTTCTAAAAAATATTAATGATTTAACACTTATTGTTAAATTATTAAATGTTTTTATGAAAGCTAGGTATAAATACAATTGTAAGATAGAAGATACTTTGTTTTGATAAAAATTATTAATGATTTAACAATTACTGTTAAATTTTCTGTTACTCTTATAAAAGCAATATCTATTCTACATAATAATTGTACTTTTACCTTGCCTTCATAAAAACATTTAAAGATTTAATAGTAAGTGTTAAATCAATAACAATTCTTATGAAAGCAAAGTATTTGTTAGTTTAGATAAATAATGTAAAATTACAATATAATGTATAATAAAATTATAGATTGCTCACTTAATAAAGGCAATTTAAATGACTTTTGTTTCAATTTACGAAGTCAAGATTCAAATCTAGACTGAGATTCGTTCAGCTTTCCACTCATAGAGGGCGCAGCATGCCCGAGTAATGCAGGGTTCCGACCTTCACTGTAATAGTTTCAGAATGGAGATTTTTTCCCGCCAAAATATCAGGATCGACGACCTCTTCGGTCCTCATGTTCTCCTAATATTTCTTGAATTAAAAGTCCGAGAAATTCGTGAACATTCATCGAAAATTTTTCCCGCCAAATATCAGGATCGACGACCTCCTCGGTCCTCATGTTCTCCTAATATTTCTCGAATTAAAAGTCCGAGAAATTCGCGAGCATTCGTCGAGAATTTTTCCCGCCAAATATCAGGATCGACGACCTCCTCGGTCCTCATGTTCTCCTAATATTTCTCGAATTAAAAGTCCGAGAAAATCGCGAGCATTCGTCGAGATATTTTCCCGCCAAATATCAGGATCGACGACCTCCTCGGTCCTCATGTTCTCCTAATATTTCTCGAATTAAAAGTCCGAGAAATACGCGAGCATTCGGCGAGAACTTTTCCCGCCAAAATATCAGGATCGACGACCTCCTCTGTCCTCATGTTCTCCTAATATTTCTCGAATTAAAAGTCCGAGAAATTTGAGAAACTCGATTTTTTTTTCTTTCTCTTTTTTTTTTCGTGGTGAATTCGAATCTGAGGAGATTTTTAATTGAAGGTGATTTGTAAATAAAAGATTTTGGTTGTATTTTAAAATTGTTTATTTAAGTATATTTAAATGTTGTAATAATATTAAAATAAACATAATTACAGTAATTACTGCCTTGTTTTCATAAAAATACTTGAAGATTTAACAATTAATGTTAAATCTTCTTTAATTTTTATGAAAACAAAGTACAGAATACATTAATATAGATGAAGATTTAACAATTAGCATTAAATCTTCTTTAATTCCTATGAAAACAAAGTATACATTACAACATTATTCTTTCCTTGTTTTCATAAGAATATTTGAAGATTTAACAATTAGCATTAAATCTTCTTCAATTCTTATGAAAACAAAGTATATTCTACATACAATTCTTAATTTTACCTTGCTTTTATAAACATAGTTAAGGATTTAACAAGTAGTGTTAAATCTATTAACTTTTATAAAAACAAAGTAATTCTAATTTGCATTTTCATAAATCTACTTTTCAGCTGTTCCAAAGCTGAATTTACTAGTTTTCTTGTATTGGTAGGCTATAGGCAGAGCAACCTGCATCTGCTACTCAATCTTGGGCATTCAATTATATTTTGTGTTCTACCATTGGCCCATAATTAATTGCTAAAAAATAAATAATTGATAGACATATATTAGTACACATGAGAATAAAAAATATGTGATGCAAACAAATTGGAATTTGTGCATTAATAGATTTGTATCTTATGTGAATCTATTTTTTATTATTATCAATAGTGTACATACCTGTTAATCAATTATGTTCTTCTTCCAAGAATAGCATTTGGCTGCCCTTATTCTAAATACTTTAATCTGTTCTTCTGCTTTTACGTTTATTCGGGAATATAATTGCAATTCCGACGTTCCATTTTACGTCACTAAAATCCTAAACAAATTTAAATCAAATGATTGAAGTGTATGTACAAGTGCACTAAAAATACATACTTGTTATTATATTGCTATTAAGTGCATATTAATAATACATTTCACAGGAGTGTAAATAACTTTCAATGTTATTTTATAAATAAATAACAGTAAAAGAAGCATTTGCACCAAAGATAATATATTCTGACAGTAAATCCAAAGATAATATTCAAGGAAGATGTAGTTGAGCAACGTTTGCAGCTTGTGCCCTCTTTGATTGAGGGGCTCAACAGTTACCACTTATTTTTGATAGCTTTCTACTACACCTCTAATTTTGGTAGAAATTTACTAAAATATTACTGTATTGATTCATTATTTTAAATTAATCACTTCTGCCTCTATGTGTTTTGGAGAATATAATTCTAATTCACAAGTTCCATTTTATATGACGAACCACATCAAAGATTATATACTAAACCAATAAAACGTAAACAATAAACTTGTCTGACACTAACAATAAAACCAAAGATAATATATAGAACAAGGTTAATATTCAAGGAGGATGTAGTTGAGCAGACATTTGCAGCTTGTGTCCTCTTTGAATGAGGGGCTGAACGTCATCATGAAAGCTCTGCACCACACCTTCAGTTTTGGCGGAAATCTTGAAGAAAATATTATTACAGAAACTAAATTATTAGAAGGGGGGACCCTTTTCTATTTTGAACTTTTTCCATAATTGCAGGTCACTTACTTTTAGCGGCCACTTGCTTATCGGGTGCTTCTCAGGATGAAATGATTGTAAATGTTCTTCTTCTTCGATTAACACTAAATATTATTTTATGCTCGATTAATTAAAGGCCACCACCGATCACTACAACAACCGTGAGCAATAATCGGTCGGTCTTTGATTGTTGACCCTTTCATTGCTGTAACTTTTAATGTTGTACGTTTCCTCACAGCTAAATTTATTGCAGGTCGATTCGAGGTTGCAGGTCAATACGACACGTGGCTCATTTTTCATGGGACGAAATATTTACCAACGTCCCGTTCATCCGGCCCGAGAAACTATAATTTCCATTATAATCGGTTGATCGCTGGCGGTTCCTCTACTAAGACGGGCATCGAAAGAAAGAGCTTCGTTTGGATTCCTTTTCGGTCATTATCATTAATTCTTGATTAATTTATTTACAAAGTAATAATCGTGTGCAAAATACATTCAATTTGTTTCATGGCGATCACGAAATGAATAATGTATTTAGTAGTTACAAGTTTCTTTGATCTCGTTTAGCTGGTTAAAGTTTCACTAAACGCAAGAAAATAAGAAAATTAACAATTCATCCTCACAAAAAAAGAAAAGAAATTAATAACGTTTCGTTGCTTATAGAAGTTTCAAAGCGGCTCCGATCCTCGTCCAATATCACCAATGACTAGATTAATTAACGAACGTCTTAGGTATCAAAAAGGTAATACATACGCAGTTTAGCAGGCGGCAGCGGTCCTCGTAGACTCGTTAATTGTGAAAATTGGTACTGTACAATTTGGTACGAGATATGTTAAGATATATGTAAGACACGTATAAGGATTTTTTTTTAATATAATCCGTAAAGGAGACGGCGAATGCCCTCCATTTAAACCGACGAGCGCAGGTCGATTACGTTATATTACAACTGGCGCAATTCTTCTTCCGCCCCTTCCGCCGCTCCTCGTTCTCTTGGTCCAATTTCTTTCTTAACGTGTCTAGAAAACGCCGTACAGAGACAAAAGAGAAAGAAAAGAAAACGTTAACACATCCTCTCATCCATCAATCGACGACTACCAAATACGAACCGGCGACCGGTCGTTTCCCGATGGCCGTCAGGCTCTCGTACAATTCCCGGATCGGATTTACTTCCGGCCCGAGACCGTGCGCCCAAATCAGCATCATGCGGAACCCGTGCTCCTTGTAACTCGACGGGCCCGTGTACTGATGCTCGATCGCGCGGATCTGTTCCTCGGTGAAGGCCCAATGTTGCGCCAATCGTTTCCACTCGCTCGGCCCCAATTGTTTGTACGCCAATTTGTACAAGACTTCACGTAACCGCTCGCTCTTATTGTTCTCCACCTCGTCCTTCGACGCGGATCGCCATTTGATGCGGGCCGTATTCAAGACCGGTTTCGTCGACGCGGTGATACTCTCCTTCTTCGTCGTGTTATTATGGTCCTCCTGCAACATTAATCCATCCGACGAATGGAATAAGACGTTGAATAAATGATGAACGACGCTGGGGAGGCCGGATTAAATGTTTAAAGAAGAATTTGCAAAATGGCAGAGTTGCAATGTAACTAACGGCGGGGAGATTCGTCGAAATTAAATAATTCATGCAGAAGTAGATTTAAGAGATGCGACGAGGGACCGTGTTCCGGGGGATTGTTTGCGAATTTCTCTCTTCGTAAATATAAAATTCCGAGCAATTCATTTTTGATAAACAAACGCGAACGTTTCGCATTCGAAATCTCTGAGATTTTAAAACCAAAACACGCGTTGAAACGTTTTGCGGCAAATTGGCGTCATTAAACATTTCAACGATGATTGCGCGCTAATTACGAACGAATCCGTGTGAATTTCGCTTAAAAGAAGCGCGTAGGATTGAACTAGTTTAATTAACGCGCAGAAAAACAGCGAGTCACCTTAAAGCCTTAATTAGGATATTGTTAATTCAAATATTATGTTGTTTAATAGAACGGACGAGAAGCGGAACAATGACGGCGAATTTGAATGAATCTCATCCGTTTTACACGATAGAAGATAAAACGCGATGCCTTCAGGTTATTTAAAACGTAACGAGCACAATACGATCCCCCGTATTAAGGCGGAGGAATGACAAGAATCGTCGATCTACGAGGGAGAATAAGAAACAATCTTACGTGGGCCGGATAATCCAATCGCGCCGTTTTAATGATCATATCGACGATAGCGGTAAAACTGCCGCGTGCCGCTATATAAAGCGGCGTGCGACCGCCTTGTTCCCGTTGCTCGATATTGGCGCCGGCGGCAAGCAGCAGCTTACAAATGTCCGTGTGGCCCATTTCGGCCGCGATGTGCATCGGCGATTGTAAACGCTAGAAATGAACGGAAACGATAAAGTTATCGACGAATAACGCAACTTTTCTCACTCACGTTATTCAAACAATTGAGATCGGCGCCCCTAATTATCAGCGTCTCCACCGCATCCGCCTCGTTCGATTGACATGCCAAATGTAACGGCGTACTACCAACCTGCAAACGAACAAAATGAAGGGCCAAAGATAATATACAGGGAGATGCATCAGTTCCATGTAAAAATTTTCCCTCAAGACGACACCACGTCCAATTTTATGAACTAAAAGTATGAACGATTACAGTGCCGCCGATGGCAGTAACGTGAACTTAATTTTCTAGCGGTAATTTTCAAATTGCACCTGTGGCTCCCCCGATGGCGATAGTGCGATAGTAACCCGATCTAGTTTAAACGGCCGCCACGGTGGGTTACAACCGTTTGACGATCAAGTCGAACGTCATCGAAGTTGGACGATTTGCATTGGACCGTCGTTTCTGGTGGATGCGCCGGGCAAATGCGACTTCGCATGTTACCGCGAATCAATCGGTTCTTCGCGTTCTTGCTTGGAACGCGTTTCAATCGACTCGCCCGTTTTGTTCATTGTTACCCTCATCGTAATTATTATGATTATAAAACCGATAAAAGAATGAATTACTGACGTCGCTTCCAAGCGAACAAACCAAATTACCTTATTCTGCTTGTTTAAGAGAGCCCCATGTTGCAGCAGCGCTTCCAATATCCCTTTACTGCCCAAGCTGCAGGCTATGTGAAGCGGCGTGGAGCCTTTCTGTAAGACGATCGCAAATGAACGCGATTCGCGTGGATGAGTTGCCACGAATCACTTACGGAGTTCTCCGCGTCCGGATCCGCACCGCCTTCGAGCAACAGCTGCACCAACTTGGTCTGCTGATGTTGCGCGGCGATGTGCAACGGCGTGTTGCCGGTCGAGTCGCGTGCCTCGACGTCCGCCTCGTGGGCCAAAAGGTACTCGGCAACGTCGACGTGCCCGCGTTCGCACGCCACGTGCAACGGCGTGCGGGATTCCTGTGGAACGAAGAGAACGGACACGAAACATTGTCGGCTCATTTAATATTTATAACACGATTTGGATGTAAATTGAATGTAATACGGGCATCGGCGGTGGAGGCATAAAACGGCACGGGCCAGAACGACGACTTTTTCGCGTTTCTTTCATCTTGCATAATTGCAATCGTTATTTGGAAAGCTTTTCCCCTGCCATTCTTTCGCGCTTTTTCACGCCGATGCAAACGCGTGCCGTTTAATTAGACGACGTGAAGTTGAATCGTTATCGGGTTAAAAATAAAAGCGTTAAATGGAAAAACTAGGATCGTTTCACGTTACAGCTTCGTCCGATAATTAACATTTTCCCCACGATCCCGGCGGGAGAACTTTTAATTGGGCCGCTCTAATTAAGCTACGCACTCTTTGTTAATAACGCTAGCGAAGAAAACTTTTAATAATAAAAGTTTGTCGATCCTCTTACCGCGTTTTGTTTTTGTTTTCGTTTGCTCTAATCTTCCTGGAAACACGATAAAGACGTTCGCCAGTTGACGCAGTCTAATTAGGCGAACGTTCGCGGTTCGAATGTCGCTTAAGATGCGCGTTAATTGGGTTAAATTTAAGATGGAGCACGCGACGGCGACGCTCGGCTCGATGTCTAAACGGGAATGCGTGCATTAGACGAAAGTTATCGGTCTAATCGAATTAATATCGGGCGCGAATAGACGAGGGAAACTTTCCGCCGATTTAATTAAATGCCACCGACTTCAAAGCGACCGATGCCAAGTGTAGTCGGCGCGCAAACAAAACGATCTTTCATCTTTTGCCTTTTGATTTATTCGCGCTTTGAAGAGAAAAACCGACAGAAAAAAAAGAGCACGAATCGTTAGAAAAGCTGGTCGACTGATGACGGCGAATCGTAAAACCAGAAGGCAAGTTTCCTAGACGTAAAATAAATAGCCACGGAATTAGATTCTCTCATTAAACGCGAGCCGATGACGGATTTATCTCATCGAAAGGTGAAAAATTTTTAGCGATTTTTTCAGCCGCTTTTTTTTTGGTAAGAAAAGAGTCGACAACAACCTTGTTCCGCTTATCAATCGATGCTCCCGTTTCGATCAGACGTTTGACGACGGCCGCGTGGCCGCCCATCGACGCGTGGAACAGCGCCGTTTGGCCCTCGTTATCGACGGCGTCCACTTTCACGTCTTCGAGCGTCTCCAGCAGGTACTCCAACACGTCGAAGCGGTTATTCTTTGCTGCGCATATTAGTAGCGTGTAATTCTTCTACAAACGTTAATCGCATTTGTTAGTTATCTGTTGCGGATTTTTTATTTTGCCTAAACAACGGCGGGTATTTTAAACTAATTGCGCCGTTTCGTGATCGCGATTGCAATTAAACAACTGCGCCATGTCCTATAACGATCCGATAGCAACTTTTCGAATAAAAAAAAATAATGTAATCTTGATCGCTCAATAACGACGACTTTAAATGGATTTCGAAGAGACGTTGAAACTTTACAATTAACAATCGCTCGTAATTAGCTTGGTGCCATTAAATGACGATTATCAATAACGAAGAAAATAATAAAAAATTACGAATAACTAAAATTCGTCGCATTACTATTTTACCGGGGAATTTTATTGTAAAGCTTTCGTTTATTAATTTTTTTTTTTTGAGCGAAAATCAATAACAATTTATCTCTGCTCGTATATTATAACACGGAAAAAACGTATTATGAATGGGTTACAACGCACGATAATCCATAATAATTGCTGACGGATTCTATTCAAAGGCGACGCGTTACTTTATGGCGAAATTACATTAAAATTCGTCGAAAAGTGCGAAAGACGAAGAGAACGCGAATCGCAAAGACGCTTTAAAATCCTCGTTCGCTCGACATCTCCGTAATATAAATTAAAACAAAACAAACCCTTCCATCGCGCCTATTCAATCGATAAAATAACGGCGCATAAAATAAAAACAATAGCAATAACTTTAAAAGCAATCGCTAATGGTACGCCTCCGTTTCTTTTTTATTGCGCGTACGAGGGGACGCCTAAAAAATAACGAGTGTTGGAAAATTCAAGCTAACATCCTTCGAAATACTCTCCACTAGATTAATCTGCATTTGTCCCAACGGTTTTGAACCGTTCGAAACACTCTTTATGCTCTTCAGCCGTTAAGTGCCTCCGGCTATTTTCCTTGACCTCTTCTACGGTCTTCTAAACGATTTCCCTTTAGATTTTCCTTCGTTCTCGGCAAAAGGAAGTCGCAGGGATCTTAGACCAGGCGACTAAGGTTAGTAGACTCTTTCGACATCGAAAAAGCACATCATTATCGTCTTCAAGTTTGAGCTTCCTTGCTATAAGTTGCCCGGAAGAATTGAATCGATTTAAAACACGAGAAAGAACTTGATGTTGGCGCTCGTTCTTTGGAAATCGCCGAAGAACGTAAAAGAGGGCGTCGTTTAAGTAATCGGTCTACTTGAGACGCTGAAGAAGGCACCAAACATAATATATATGGAGATGTATCAATTCCATACAAAAATTTTCCCTCAAGACGACACCACTTCCAACCCAATTTTAGGAACTAAAAATATGATCGACTACAGTGCCGCCGATGGCAGTAAAGTGAATTTAATTTTCTAGCGGTCATTTCCAAATTGCACCTGTGGCTCCCCCGATGGCATGCTTTTGTAGCTTAAGAGTATACACTGTTGAGAAAAAAAAACAATAAGGAAAGGATCCACTGTTAGTTCAAAAACATGCCAGCGGCGGACACCGAAAAGTCGGCTATCCGATTGAACACGGGTTGGAAGGCATTTCTTCGTGGACGCCATGTGACAAACTGATTAGTGAGACACATCTCGAACTCGTTTGTCTACAGAAAAAAAAAATTCTCGTTTCGTTTGGGTATCCCCTCATATAAATTGCTTAGGTCGATGCATAATTTGGTGCGTCTTTTTTCCTCTCAAAAGTGCGTTAAATAAAATAACTTTGCAATTTGTTATGTGCCATTCGATAGAGGATTCTTCACTCTAGAAGCCTTTCTTGCATTTTTGCGTAAGTTAAGGTTCCGTTGACTTGTAAATCATCAAGGTGGAATGTCAAGAAATCATCACCAAAGAACCGCTCAAAAAAGGTTTTTGCAACGTTTTCTTCATCGGACGATCACCGGCGCTGCAAAATGTGCGTCGAGGAACCTTTCGAGTCGAAGCCGGGAGATTCTCGTCGCCGAGGCATCGACGGAGTTGTCGAACGTTGCGAGGAAGTCGTCTACAACGATTTCTCGTCGATTAACTCTCGTTATTTTTCGTTTCCGAATTAAAAACAAATTAATCTAAAAAAAAAAAAAAAAACGCACAAAACTACGCATCAACGCAATACGTTGTCGGACTTTACGTTATTCCATCGATGTCACCGCGTTCGCTAATTAAAATTGATACGTTTGGATACACGAAAATGAAATAGGGCACGGAATTAATTAAAACGAAATTGATCGACGATTTGCAAGTTCGCCGAAACCGTTGCGACCGCAAACTGTTTGTTATTTCACAACCGTTCGTTAAACGCGTACAACACACTGAAAGCTTTTTAGCAATAAGCACCGCTTCTTTCGCGATTCCCTTTAATTACCGTTTATCCATTTTACATGAACGTACGTTAATATTAATCCATTTATAGTAAATATTAGTTCGTTTTAAGTAACTCGTTCAATTTGCGTGACGTTAATAATAAACGATTAATAAATTGTTAATTATTACCTTATTAGCAGCGTTAGAAGAAGCGCCGGTGTTGATTAATAATTGCACGGCGTCGCGATGCCCGTGCCATGCAGCCATAAGCAATGGACGCATACCATACTACAATCATTTTTTAACAAAAAAAGAACCCATTATTAAACCATCAAAAGAAAATCGATTAACAACGAAAGAAGAAGAAGGATTGTTGTCTCGCGGAATTTGACGATAGAAAATGTTTTTGAACAATGAGTAAGAGCGATTTTCGAACAACGAAAGATTGGCAATCGAGTCAACGGAAGAGATTGATAAACGTAAACGCGACGAACAATAATCACCTTGTCCCTCGCCTCGATGTCGCAATTGGCCGCAATCAGCATGTCCATTATCTCGATGTTACCCCTCGACGAGGCCCAATGCAACGGCGCCCTGCCATACTGCAATAGAGAAAGAGAGAGAGACAAGAAAGAGGCAAAAGTTCCAACTCTATTAAAAAAAAAAACGAATTTAAACACAAGGACGAAAGTGAAGTAAACTCGAACAAACTTTTTTGATCTATCGCGAAAAACTTCTTTCGCGTGATACACGTGTAGCGAATAAATTTCGACGGCGCAACATCAAAGGATTGCGCTAGTCCTTTGGCGACACGACAATTCTACGGGAACGGAAGTAAAAAAAAAGGACAATCGTCGTGCTCTTCCTCTTGCACGACAAACGGAACACGCATCGACGTTGTTTCCGCAGAGACAACGAACGGGGCATCAAAGAGAGTTGCATGTTTCGGCGATATAAATAAATGAATCCCCGTCGACAATCCAGTTCTTGCTACCCGTAATAGAAGCGAACCAGGTGAATCGCTGACAAGACTTGTTGCTTTCAAACAAATCGTTCCGCTGTTTGTTCGCGGCCGGATCGTCGTAAATATTTGATGATGGACAAGATTAGAAGCGCGTTTAGCGGGTCAAATCATCGAACGGTCGCTTCCATTTCGGACAACAGTGATCGAAACTAAATAGAACCCTTTTCGATCCGAAAACATCGAGGAACGATAGCATTAGACGTCCGCAAGCGAAATTAATTGCGAGCATTCGTTCGCGCGATAATAGGTCCAAACTTTTGCCTTGCGGGCCTTTTGGGCCGTTTTAAATCCTTTTACAAACAAACAATGCACAAAGCAGATGTTACTATCGATTAACGCAAATTAATTCGCAATTAGTTTCCTTTTTAGTGGCACTTCCTCTTGCGACATCGCTCGCCCACTCGCACTCTTCGCCCGTTCCTGCTTCAGTTGCAGAATTAATTGCGTAGTAGAGTGTCGCAAAAGATTGCCAAATCGATGTGAAACAATCGCCGAAGTTTTAACCTTAGCCCGGAGGAAGCTTCCGGTGGCGCTTCTTGTCGCAATTTACCTTACGGAAAAGATTCCTTTTTGGCACAAAAACTCACGTTATTCCGCGAATTAATGTCGACCGGTTCGCGCAGTATCCGCCGCACCGTTTCCGCGTCGTTCTTGATGACGGCCTCGTGCAAGACGAGGTCGTTCCTTTGGACGATGGCTCGCCGCTCCAAGTCCTCCGGGGTCGGCGTCGGCGACGGACATCCGGGACGTAGGGCACACGCGACCAAACCGCCGCCGCTGGCACCGACGACGAGACCGCAGTTTCCGGTTAAAACGCCGTTGCCGTTCATCTTCCTCTCTCGACCTTCGCTCGGCGTCCTTCGACAACTCGAATTGCCGACGAGCATTCGAGCGAACTTGCCGATCGCGCGGCGTGACAAACGCAATTTCTTTTTCGTTTCGTTTCGAGTCTTTGTTTGTCTCACGCCATTACACTTAGTTATATTTATACTGCGCGAGAAGAAATCGAGTAAATTCCTCGACGACGTAGACAAAACAAATAAATAAAAGCGCCGAGAGAGAGAGAGAGAGAGAGAAAGAGCGAGAGAGTTTTTTAAACAAACGCGATCTTATTCGTCTTCGACAAATCGCACCGAATCAACGAGTCGCGGGTGTCGATCGTTTGTTTCGCAGAACCATTCGCTATTTTCGCTCGCTGCCGACTGCCGAAACGGCCGCGATTCGAATCACGGCGACGGTGGTGGCCGCGGCGTGATTTTATTTTTATAAGTGCGACAAACGCTTTCTCTTCGATCCGTAGGTTTTCCTTCCTCTCAATCGAGCGTTTCCGCCTACGCCCTTCTTGTCGTAACAATTCGCCCCGTCGTAACGCCGATTCATCCGACGGACGGATCTGCAAAAGAAGGAGAAACGTGTTAGACGGAGACGAACGAATTTCAAACGAAGATGCGAATAATCAGGTTCTTAACCTGCCCGTAACCGTTTCGCCTCGGAAAATTGCCCAACGTCGATTTTGTTTCGTTGAAACTTTGTCCCACTCGCGCCTGTTTGTTTTTTTTTTGTGGGTTTAAAAATACTTTCACACCTTCACACTTTTTATTTTTCCCTCCTTCGCACACTTTTCGCAACAACAACAACAGCAGCAGCAACGATCCTTTCACCGTATCGGCAACCCCATTTATTACCATAACGACTTTAAAGCAGGTTTCCTCGCTTCCCTTCTTTTTGCCCCGGCGCTTACAATGCAAACCCGAAGATGAAAAGCTTTCGCGTAAAGTGACGGCGAAATATTGCTCTCGATGTCGATGAAGTAACTAGATAAAAATCGTTAAAAGCCTTTTTGCGCGGGTAACGTGCCGAAATAAAGTTAAATTGCGTTAATTTTTGATTGCACTCGATTCGTTTACCATTCCCGACCCA
This sequence comes from Hololepta plana, assembly GCA_963695495.1. Lineage (NCBI taxonomy): Eukaryota > Metazoa > Arthropoda > Insecta > Coleoptera > Histeridae > Hololepta > Hololepta plana. The sequence continues at coordinate 3,158,201 of OY968839.1, forward strand.
GGTAATCTAACATTTATAAGAATGGAATTCGATGTCCTTTCTCTTCGATCTCGCGATTGAATTAAATGTCAAAAAAAAATGACAGTCTAATGTGACAAGAAGCGGTCGAAAATGAAGACGAACAACTTGATGTTTACCATGCGGCGTCCGTTGGCAACGAAAAAGTAGGAGGCGAAGGAAAAACTTTTCGATTAAACTTGCACAAATTTTCGCTTCTTGTGCGAAAAGTTTTTCCATCTCGCGACGAACCTTTTTCCCTCTCGAAGCCGTGGATCCTAATGGAAACGGATTGCCGCGTAATAAACGCTAACGACGACCACGAGGAGAGGACGCGTTCCTTCAATTAGAAGATTGGCTCCGTGCGCTATTCCTTATTCAACAGCGTCAACCGGTCAAAGCGTTACGACTTTTATTCGCTTTTAAACGGATCGATACGGTTTTTCGCAATTCGCTTTTACTGCACGCTCTTCTAACGGGCGTAATAAAAGTTCTTGCAATAAAAGTACACATGTAAATAATATCGATTTCCAAGTGGCGATGAACCGGGTGCGTGCGGAAGGGAAGCGAAAGGGAGAAATTATTACAGGTGCACGAGCGATTCGGCGTAATTCGATCGAATAGAAATTAACAAACGACAACGGGAAGAGCGAACAACGAACGGGGCAATTTGAACGAAACGCGAATTAATCGATGCTAATTAAGAACCGTTAATTAGTTTCTTTCGCAATTTAAACGAGAACCATTTTGAACGTGATCGTCCACTAAAAATAGCGATGGCAGTCGAATAAACTTTGTCTAATACCTTCGCGTAAAAAAAAGTTTTGCAATAGCGAAACCGTTTCGCCAATCCTCCGTTTCACGTTGCATTTGTTTGCACAACGGGCGCAGTTGGAATCGTTCAGCTCCTCCGGCTCTTCGTTATCATAACACCGAATTGCGGCAACCGTTAACATCATCATCATTATTAACCTCCCAAAAAAACAACAAGTTGGCAAAACAAAAAGTTATGGGGCGAGCGCGTTTGTTTATGTTTAATTAAGGGTTAATGATAATCATCAACATCAACATAATGTAAGCTATTCTAATGGATCGACCACGACGAATAAATTAGCGCGTTTCCATTATCGTTTTCTTCGTGCGCGTTGAAACCATCGAACAAAAAAGTGGCATTCGAAACCGATAGCGAATTGTTAAAGTCACAGTGACGGCGACAAACTTCTTCGCCTCCGTCGGTCGACGAGTGTTAATTAAAAGAAATTGAATGAACGATCACGTTCGCTCTTGAAGAAGGGTCATTATGGCGCTGCGGGTAAATTAAACGATCGTCTGGTGGCGTTTATTAAAATGTATGACCCACTTCCGTTTCGCCATAATTCGTCCATAAAAATTCTTTAATTCTCGTTTCGTTTATCCGTTTGATATATCGCTCAATCTCCTCTATTTCTTCTGCGGCATCGCCACTTTAATTCTCTTATGGATGGGCAGAAGAAGGTAAGCGAAATGGAACGGGGGGGCGAAGTTATTACATTTGCCATATCCAACGGGAGAGATGACGAAAGAAGATGGGAAGATTAAGGGCAATTTGTTAGGAATAATGATTTGTTGTTTTTCGTTTTTCCGATTCGCTTCGTTTTTTTCCCTCCATTCGAAAAGAAAGTTCCGAGAGTTTTCTAATTGGAGCATTCATTTCTTCGAGTTTACTCAAGTGGAAAATCCCCATCATCAAACCGACGGCCACGATTCCATTGTAGGAGGCAAGAAAAGGCAATTGCAGCGACCTTAAAAGGAAGAAAGACCAACAAAAAGATTGTTTACAACGTTTTCTTCTTTCTCGCATTGTTAATCATCATCTATTATTCGATGATTCATTAATTGCAAACGATTTGAAAAAGGAAACCTTCGGAGATTCTCGAATTGCGAAATTCTTGCGGACATCGTTGCCAATAATCAATACAAATTGCAATCACGTTTTGCAAGCAAAACGCACGTTAATCAGTCGCCTAATATGTGTAACTTTTTCTGTCAGATAATTTTTGCTAGATTTCTTAGTTATTGTCCTATTTTCTATGCATTTTAGTCAACAAAAACCCGGTTTGAACTAAATCCTCAAAAACGACTTTTCCCAAAACCCTTTTTTTTTATAAAAATTAGTCGATTTTCAAGTTTTTGTCGTTGAAGTTTGTTGAGTTTGAAAAACAGCCAGTTCCATTTGTAGGTAACTTTAAGCAGTGGAAACTCTTCGTCATTTCATGCTTAACAGAACGAAAAGAAGTTCAAGTCTTTATCTCAAATAGTTCCGGAGATAAATGCGATTTTTCATCGACCCTTCAAACGACATTTTTCGGAAAAACACTGAAATAATATAAAATTTTAATAAACACCCCTCGAAATTCAATGAGCAATCCAAAAAGGCAATAAAAAGGTACCATTCCATTGGAACTAAGGGAGCAACTGTTAGTTCCTGGTTTTGGGACACGCTGTACAATGTATTTCTTTTGTTGCCGACAATTTCTCTTGTCCCTAAAGTGATTCGGACGAATATTGGATGCAGACGAAAGCGATTGTGATAAATCAGGTCGTCGGAGTGGATAAATAAGAATTTTCGCTTAAATAATGTTAAAATTAAACCGAATTAATTATGGCACGTTGCCCAAACGGGCACGAATAAAACGATGATTATGTTCCCGTTTGAACGTCGTAAATAATGATACCGTGACTCCAATTTAAAAGTGGCGAAAAATTCATAAACAAACCGATCGCAATAATAATAAATTAATTGGCGAACGTTAAATCGTGACACATTGTCTTTGCCTAACATTCACCTTACGTAAAGCAGTTTTTACCTGAAACGAAAGGCGTTAGTTAATTAAATTGCGAGCATTTTGCGGCCGGCGCTTTGATGTAATACATTAGTTTCGTAATTGGCGAACTTGTTCTTCAGCTACGCTAATGTTAAATGTCTGGAGGTGTTCGACGAGAATCCACTCGTACACGAAATTATTTAATTTAACGCACGAACCCTTTAAAAGCGGCCGAAAATTGTTGGCTTAAAGCCCCTAAAAAGTGTTTTTTCCCCAACTAATATTTTTAATTGAAAGTAAATCATTCGATCGCACGTAATTGATATCGGGCAAACGTATTCAATTCCAAGACCCGATAGAGTTTCATTTCGAAATTGGCGTTAATAATTCGTTTATTAATTAATTGCGCATTTATTTGCTCACGCATTGATCGATAATTATTGCGAGAATCCGTACGACGGAATTGTTAAAACAACGAAAAGGTGACGAGGCGTGCTTCTTGCAAATTAATTAATTTTATTCGATTCGTTCGGAGGGCGAAAACAACTTTATAATTAAGAAGGTGAATTGTTGATGAACGTCTATTATTAAGCAGTGCAGCAAATTTATGCATGAATAAAAGTGCACGTACCGTTTCTAAATATTTATAACAATAAAACAAGTTCTAACTATTTGCAGAAAAACGAAAACTCAACGCGAAAGGCTTTTGGCTCGAGTCCCATCGAATCGTTTTACTTTTGCTTCGAAATCTTTATTGTCGTTATCGTTCGGAATTAGATGCCGAACATCTACCTCATTGTTGTTTCGCTGAACAACAATAGTTAGTTGCTCCTGCTGTTTTTTTTTTCTTTCTTTCACCAAAGAATAATATGCCAAAATACCTCGACTATTTCCATTGTTGTTATTGTTCTTTAGACCGTTTTGAAAATGTCGAAATTGTCAGTTGTTTTTCTAGAACGTCCATCCACATCGCGAGACTTTCGCGCGCGAAAGAGAGACGCAAATAGACTTACGCATATTCTCGTAATGCGGGCGAAATTTATTATTGCAGATTATTATTATTAATTTCGAGTACGTAAACAAGCTTTATTTAAAGCTCCATCGATCAAAAGCGAGAGCAAAAATAAAACAACGAAGAGAGAGAGAGAGACGGAGCGAGAGATGCGAATCTATTTCGAACATCGCCTTCATTCAGGTAAATTTATTTTGTTAATTGAATTATATTTGTCTTTTTCCTCCTCTATTTCACTCGCCATTTTCGTCACTCGCGTATTTTTACAACTCAAATCGTTCATTTTTTTTTTCGTTTCGCACACACGAATAAAAATTTAATCAAGCCAAGGAAACGCGAAAACTCGAAAAAAATAATAATAAGGGGACTGAAAAATTCATTTTAATCAGACGCCGCCACCGAGGAAATATCGCAAATTGAGATTTATCGCGTTCGGTCGCCGTGTATTGCGCAAATAATGACGATTTATCCGCAATAAAACGGCACAAATCGCAAGGAAAATTCGCGAGACGGGATTCTTTCGCAATCAATTAGAAAATTATGAGCGACAACAATGTTAAATGCGAGACAATAAGAGCGTTTGTCTGAATGCCAACGTTCAATTTGTTTGCTTGTTCTGCTTGAACGTTTGCAAATTAAATTCGAAAACTAGAACACAAAGTAAAGAACAAACGAATTTTTCGCGAATTGCAAATACACAATCCGACAAAAAAGCGACAAACAACAACAGAGAGAGAGAGAGAGAGAGAGAGATTCTTATTGATCCATCAAATTATTCACTATTTACCGGTAGAAAATTCCGTGGAATAACTTTATTTTCGAACGGTAGCAAAGATATGATAATTTGCGATCGTGTTGGGGACGAGCCAAAAAAACCGAAGAAAGAGAAAACCCGAATTCGCCGTGACGAATCGAATAAATTTTCGCCTGGGGAATGAAGCGACTCGCAAATGTAAACTTTAGATTTCCTTTTCAGTTCGCAGAATTGTTATTGCATACGTTTGATCATGTCGATAACCGTGTTGCAGAAATTGTTTGCTAATACTGTAAAACTGCAGCGAAAAATCGCAACCGTTACACGAGTCGAATGACGAACTTCAGGTAACGTCAATATTTATATTCGCAGAATTTCGTCGCAAACCGGGAAATCGTCGGAAAACAACTGGCAAAAGAATCCGTTTTCAATTTTTAACGAGGCGAAAACTTCGCACAACCATCTTTCCCATCGACGATTTTAATTGAGATAAACGAACGAGGAGAATTTGACAACGAAGACACATTGTGTGTGACAAATTGTTAAGCACGAGAAGAATAACAACTCTCTCGCAACTTGTCGTTGATTGAAGCCGATATACGAAAAAAAGCCGCTTCGGCTGCCACAATTAAATCCAAGAAGTGCTCTTCATCGATGCTCCGCTCTTCAGTTTGTCCAAACAGTTTCCATCCACTTTCCATCCGGTTTAAAGTGATTGTTACATTGTTATCGATTTCGCTTTTTCAGTTATTCTGTTTCAAATCAATTTTTCGAACCATAAAAACGATCGCTCTTTCGTATCGACGATAATGCGAGCGCTCACTTTTCCACATCAGTGTCACGTTTTCAATTAAAGTCCCTCGTATCTTAAACCCGCACGAATACGTTATAACGAAATTTCCCGGATGCTCCTTTACTTTTCTTTTACATATTCGTCTCTCCGTTAATTTAATGCGAATATTAAGCGTTATATTATCGTAATGGATTTCTTTTTCTCCCATACGCAAAGGGACCGAATTGCTGTACTTTAACTTTACGTATGTTGCTGCCATCGACGTTCAAAAGGTACGCATCTGCAGCGTAATATCGTCGGACGAACGATATGGAAAAAGCGAGCGGAAACCTTCGGGCGTATCGCATTAAAAACAACAATCTCATTTTCGTGAGCTCGATGGATGGAAAACACGGCGAGTAAAAAGCATTTTAAACAGCTACATTATTAGCAAGGTTGATTAATATTGCACGAAAGCGAATTTCCGTTTCGCTCTTCTAAAAAGGGGTCAATCTTTAGCTCGCGCAATAAATGTTCCGGATATTAAACGCGTACGCGCGAAAAAAGAAAACACAAAAAGCTCGCAATGAAACAATAATAATTTTCGATCGTTATCGAACCGCTCGTTATTTTACTCATCTCTTGATTCGCATTTCCCGGCAAGTGGATCCGGTTTCAGTTTGTGGGATAAAACGAAAGACAACAACACGTGTAAAAAGAGAACAAATTGCGTGCAGTTATAATTTTTACCCATTTTTTTCTTTCGTCGCCAGTGGAAATGCACCATCGACGATACGCGAATTGACGATGGTTAACAACGAATCTTTTGCAATTGATTTTCGTACGAGCGTTTCGTTAATCCGATTCGATCGTCGCTGGAGCACTAAATAGCGATTGTGTCCGTTGATTCGGCGGACTCTCTTTCACAAATTGTTATCGACAGAGCTCCCCTATTCGCTCGGCGTATTATTGTACGCTATCGGCAAATTTGCTTTCACTTTTTTTCGCATAAGGGCCGCCCTTCTCATCGAGATTTACCTACAATAACGTTTGATAATTAATTGCCATCGCAAACCACCCGCGAGTTAACCGCAAACGGCAGTTTGGTTCAATTAAATTTAATTGAAATGTTTAATTAGCGAAACCTTTGCGGGAAACAATGGTTATACGGTTCTTGGATGATTATTAAGAATCATAACGATACGGCAATTGACCTCTTGCTCGAAACGGAAACAATCGCTTTGTTCCTTCGCCTCCAATTCACGTAGATAACCGTGTCGGTGATGGCCTTTTCTCGTTCAAGATTTTCCGCTGGTAAATTACAAATTGATATCTAAAATAAATTAAATATTCATAAAAATAATTGATACGAACTTGCGATCCAATTATCGATCGTTACTCTTGCCGCATTGCCCGGAATCAATTAGCGATAATTTCGCTCGCGAAAAGCAACAGCCTGATAAATTACCGTTGAAAATGTGGGTAATTTTGATTGATCGTCCGCGTTATTATCTAAATGCGACGGTTGCAATAAAAGGCGACCTCTTTCGCCGTCGATTCCACGAGAGGTCGAAAACGATTTTCTTCCCTTTATTACTTAATAATCGTTTATCGATAGCAACAACAACGAACGCCGGTGACATTCGTTCCAATGCGCACGAGAAGAGAAATGGAAAAAAATTATAATAATTAATGCCGGCATTATCGTCGTTAACACTTATCGCGAGGGATCTCCACTCGAATTGTGACGGCGCCCTTCGATATACGAACTTTTCGAAACTCCAAACATTGCAGCGAAAATTATTTATACGTCTCCGATATCAATCATCGCCCGTTTCCGCTATTACGGCTTTAAACTCCGTAAACCATCGACTTATCTCTTGCACGTAATAGAATTTATAATACAAAGACGTTCGCGCTTCGTTCTCGCGTTTTAACTTTTATTGTTCTCGCTGCTTTAGCGTAATATGCAACCAGTAGGAGTAAATAATCTTTCTATGCACACGTATTCGGCGTCTTCGGCAATAAAATTTTCCATAACAGCCACACATTGTTCTAGTTTGCAAATGTTTTCGAAAGAACGAGCTTCTTGCGATCGAATTCAAACGTTCGTTAGTCCGAGGCGAACGTTTAACGAAACAATTAGATAAAGTGGAATCGATCGGTTTATCAATTAAGTCGATCGCGAGAATTGTTTTCCACTAGGATCGATTACGATTCTCGCCGGGGGCACTTTCGCTTCACTTCCATTCGCCCGCCGTCGTTGTCTCTCCATCGGTTTCGATTAACCGACCGACGGAAGAACAATACGAACGTTAAACAAATCGTCACGATTATTTGGCGAACGACTCGTTGAAAACAAAGAAAATGAACGTCGACGTTTTCGCAATCGAACTTGACACGTGCTAATTAGGGGGAGCGATAAATTTGGACGTTGGTCAACGCGAAATAATCACGTCCTTTTGCCGCTAATTGTCGACTAAACCCGATTTGTTACAAGAGACGGAAATCTCTTCCGCCCGAGGATCAAATAATAAACGGCTAACAATGGGTTGATTCCACCTTTTTTTTCTCTCTCTCTCGCAGTGTGTCGTTAATTTAAATTACATAATGCATTAGCAATGCGAAGGAGGAAGTTGCATTATGTGCCCACTTAAGTGACATTATTTCTTTTCCCCTTCACTTCACAAACGACCATCATCATTAACATCATCCCGACAGGAAATGCGAGACCGCAGGGAGACGAAGGAACGCCGGTATCAACGTTAATTTAATCGGAACGGCAACGCAAAAGAAAAACAACGACTCGAAGAAGGAAACGTATTAAAGGACGAGTTATCTTTTGGAACGAGCAAAAAAGAAATGCCATTCGAAAGAAGCTGCTCGAGGGCAGAAAAAAATGATGCGAGCAAAAAAAAAGGAGAAGAGCGTTTGTCTTTTGCGTAAAAACGGAATCGCCGCCTCCAAACAACGACGTGTGATCTGGCGAAAAAAAGAGGACGAAAAAGGATCCTCGACGGTAAGCGAAACAGAATAAAAGAGGAAATCCACGCGTTTCGATAAACGGATCGTCTTCTATTGGGAAACATGCTGCCGATAACTCCCTGTTGCATTATTATTTCTTCATCCGGAAAAAAATAAAACCACCGAGAAAACGTTGTAGTTTGCGAGATAATTTCACGATCATCGAATTTAAGAATGAGAAGTTATTAATTTGCCTTCGCGAACGCGATTTGAAATTAATCGAAAACGCCCTTCTCGCTTTTTCCCCGATCCAAAATTCTAAAATTAGAAACGTACAATATTTTATTGGATTTTACCTGTGTCGACTGCGTAATAACGATGATAACGCCGTTATCTCGCGTGTCTGTGTGTTTTCGCTGTTCCTCTGCTCTATTCAAAATGCGAATCCGCGTTAAAACAATGCAGAAAGACACCGACGCACTTCGCCGTCGTCGTCGCACAACCACCGACGCCGACTGACCGTGTTGCGAGCGTCGTCAACGTCGTCCGCTCGTATTATTACCATTATTATCAACACGAAAACCTCGTGGCGAAATTGCGAAGCGCATGCGAAATCTAACAAGTTAATATCGCCTGCGAAATGGAAAGAGTATTATTATTGTGTTGCGAATGCAGAAAAATTGCCTGCATGAAGATGATGATGATGCTTAAAGGGAAACTTTTAATTAACTATTTTGCGGATTCGTCAGCGTTAATGTTGAATTGATTCGATTATTTGCGAATTTTGTGGTGAAAGGACGAAAGGGCGGCCAGCAATTATAATTGCGATTCATTACAAAAATTACTTTATTCGTGTGCCAAAACAAAGTTTGTATTACATCGAGTCAATCAAAGTAAAGAAATGCAATTCTAATCATTCGAAAAGTGGCTAAAAATCTCTCTCCCTTGGTTTAATTTTCAATAGAATATTTACAACTGCGCTAATTATTCTTTAAAACCGTCGTAGAGAGAGTTAATTGCATGCAACAAGCCATTAAAATTGGCATGCGAATTTCCTTCCGTCTGCAAAACGCTTACAAAATGTATAAATGCAAAATAATGACGGCGATGCGATGGATCGCCGTCATCTACAATTTCATTTAATGGATTTTAGCGAGAACCGAGCGATTATCAAGCGCGAAACGTTTTCGTTCAATTTTTCCCCAAAATCACAAAAATGCCAAAAAATTCGCAATCTTTACATCTCAACGAAATACACGTCACAACCATAGCATTAAGGACAAGGAAACGCTAATCGAATGAAACTAAAGGACGTAAAAGAAGCCGAAGGATGATTGTTGATGTTTTGAGTTCGTTGGTTCTTTAGTAGAAGCAAAGTGTTAGAAGTTGAACGATTTTTGTTAGTGATGGCAGTTTAAGAGTTTGCTCTTCCTTTTACTTGTCGAACGGTTAGTAACCGGCCAAATCGGCCATCGTTTGGTCCATCTCCTCGGCCATCGCCTTATATTTGCCCCTCTCTTGGATGAGTTCATCTGAAACGGTTCGTTTAAATAGAAGCGATTAGTAAATTAGTTTGCGTTACAATTGCTATGCGAATAATATAAAATTGACGTAATAAGTTTTCTGCATTTACGTTAGTTCGAAACGAACGATTAAAATCAAATGGGGGCGAGATTGAAATAATTTACGTATATTTAATTTATATATACATACAATTAAATAACATTTAAAATAAATATATATATTGAGTGAAATAATAATGTACCCAAGTGAATAAAATAAAAATTAGAAAGAATGATAAATTGTTAAATCTCTAAGACGAAATCATATTCATTCGGTCTTTAAGAAAGTTGGTGTGTTCTTTGGGATATTAAAGATTTAGAAATGAGTCGCTGAAACCAGTCTCTACGTTTTATAAGTTCTTTGTGTTGATTGATTATACGAATATTGCAAATAAAACATATAATAAACGTTCTTTCTAAATAATAATGGGCAAAACTCCAGACGATGGTATTTACAAGATAAGCTCGACGAAGGCGGTATCCAAATCGTCTCCAATCTCCTTGTAACGTTCCTTCTCGGCAACGAGTTCGTCTGTTGAATGTGGAAAATTTAATGAAAATAAGAGGAGATTAACGCAAAGAGTAAATGATAAAATTGCGATGGAACTGAATGCGAATTGCCATTAAATTCCATCGTATCGTGCGAATAAAATTATACTAACCTAATCGATGGACCGAGATCCTTTTTTGGTAAGGATTAGTTCAAACGCAACAAAAACGCAAACAGCGAATTAAAGGAAATCAAAAATCATGCAAAATTAATACGAATCACAAAAAAAAAAACGTAAATTAAATTAAAGGAATTTTAAATCTTTATATATAACCATTAGACTTTTCTTTAAACTACATAAAAAATACATAAGTAAATATTAGAAATATATTTATATAAACAGGACTAATGTAAAAAAATTATGCGTTGTATGTAATACTTAAATTATATAAGAAAAAAAAAACGTTTGCAAAGTATGTTCCTCGTGCTTTTTTTTTTATTTTAGTTTTTCGTTTGGGGGAAAGGGATTTTATAGAAACCGTTCAGCAATCATAAGGGCCCGAAACATATTAATCTGCTACTAATAATACGAAAAAGTATGCTCTCCACTACCTTCTCATAAGTTGTTCGAAATCCTTCTTAATAAATTATCATAAATTAAAAAAAGAAATGTGTCCCTCAAACCGTTTTCCTTCTCTATTTGTAACTTTTCGTATCTATTCATAAAATTTTAATTATTACAAGCAATAATTAATAATAACAACATTAATAATAAATAAATTATAAGAGATTAGCAAGCACGTGGACAGAGGCTCTTTAAATCCCTTTCCCGTTACACAAACGAACGCTTCAATAATTTTTCATTATCGTTAATTTAATTTTTCTTTTTGAAAAGGTACCTTCATGATTTTTCTAATTCATTAATGCAAAGAGAATTTAACATTATACATTGTCAAATGTAATTGGCATTATTCTTTGTCATACGATTTTATTAAATTCTCCTTAATATTAACATTAAATGAAGAAACGCAATTGATCATAGCTTTGAATTGTTTAATAACAAATCTCATTGTAAAATTATAATTGAAAATAAATTGATCTTGTATTAATGTTAATCCAAAATCTTATGGATTTTAGAATTGAGTGTATTTTGGCAAATTGCATTTTATTTATAACTTCGTCCGTAGCATGTACACGTATAAACGAAGTCGTTCTTCTAAACATGGAATGATTTGAAAGGCAGTTATTGGATTGTTGATTAACAATAATGGAATTGCATAACTACAAGAACGTTTATCAATCGATACGTGTACAGAGAGGACTTTCGCTCGTAACAATGAAGAAAATTAAAGTTAGTTATTAGCAAAATAATAATAAAGCACCTTAATAAATTAAATTTCTTTTCTTCACGTGCCTACCCAAAAAAAAAATCATAACATTTTTCTTTAAAAATTGATTTTACAAACGAATATTGCAAAGATGCAATGATAAGTGCCACTATCATTGAGTTGTACGTTTGTTTTAACGCGTACAATTGGAAAAAACGTAAGAGGAATGTGAAATAATAATCAATTAAATTAATGGTGGTGTTTAGAAAAAAGAAAACAAAGATCTTTTCCGTCCACTAGGTGTTTTTGCGATGATTTATGGTATCCGTTCATTTCATTTTCCTATCGTGTCTTTGTTATTGCTTTTCTTTTCAGTAACATGATAGATGATGTGAAAAAGATTGATTTTTAACTTTTTGAAAAATAGGAATTGCTTTTATATGCTAGGCAATATTTTCGTTTTAAATGAAATTGCGTTTTATTTTATTATCGATCTGGCCATCGTTTCATTCATATTTTTTTCCCTTTTTCTCTTTTATAGATTATGATTATCATCGACATCATCATCGCTTTTCTCTACATGTTTTGTATATCGTGCAATGTTGCCTCCATTTCGTCCGATAACAGTTTGTTCTTTTCCTTTTCGGCTAAAAGGTCATCTGAAAGCGTTTCATTGTTAATGCATTGGAAATACACACATAATATAACATATTAATTCAAAAATAATAATCACTAAGACAAAACCGTATTACAATAGAAACGATTAAAAACGATCAACGTTATTAATTAAATCGTGTACATCGGTTCTGCTTTGTATCGCGGAACGGTTCCTTTAATTAAACGCACGAATCGGCTTTTAATTAAACGAACAGTTCGCAATTTGATGGCATTGCAAATAATGAGAAATCTTTCTAGCGTGTTAAATGCCGGCCAGGTGTTATTTGAAAATAAAACAAAAATAGCAATAATAAAAAGGTTAATAAATTGGCAAACTGTTGGTACTCTTCTTGTAATTGCAGCAAACTATTGTACTTCCTTTATTTTATTACTCAATTGACGTTCTCGTGCAACGCGAGTGGAGGCCAAAGTTAATTTCTCGACGATCCAAAGTCCGAATACATTCATACTCACCATCAGAAATATCATTTCCGTTATGGATTTCCATCCATTTGTTCGTCGACTATTTAAATTTGCCCAACCACATGAATCCGTCGAGAATTTCATTAACAGAGACGCTTTCTCTGTTTGGTATTGTTCTCTTGGAAATTCCAACGACCAAGCTTGACTAATTAATTTGCATTCGGACTTGTCGTTGGTAGAACCGCTATGAATAATTCAATTGGCGTATTGGCGTTTGCGGAGAAATTAAATTTGGCATCCGCGATCTCTCTCGTTTTTTGTCTCGCGTTACGATGACTCAAGTGCTTCCGAAAGCGGAAGAACCAAATAATAAACGAACGGACGACGATGACCGTCACATACAAACCTTCTAATCTGTCGACTTCCTTCTGCAATTTTTGTACAGAACGTTCGGCGAATTCAGCACGGGCTTCAGCCTAAAATGATACACAAATCGAATTAGAATTTTCTTCCAACTAAAACACAGTGAAGAGTTAGTCTATGAAACCTTTCGCAACAATCAGCAGCAAGTGCTCTTTGCCAAAACTTCAACTGTTAAATACAATTGCAAAAAGTTTCGTTCTTAAAAAATGATATGAAAACTCTAAGCAAAAATAAGTTATCAACAAAAAGCCCATAAAATGGCATGCGTTTAAAGAAGCGTTTACACCGGTTAGGGCTTAATTTCGGATTATAAAGGCGGCATTCCAAAGACAGGATCTCCCTCGGTCGAAGATGCAATTAAATGGGCAATTCGATATGACGAAACGTAAAATCGCATCCTCGACTTTGGCGTGTGTGTACTTACATTGGTGCAAGAATCGATATGGAAGAAGTGATTACTAATTAAAATAAATAGCCCTAATTTACAAAAAAAGAAAAGAAAAAGGTGTATCTATACAAGAAAAGAAAGGGCCGTTTGAGGAAGGAAAGCCACGATGAGAATGGTACCCACAACCGTAACTAAAAAAGAATGAATGATGATACTTCAATAATAGAAATGTATGTGAGACGCGAGGACATTTATTTTTTCTTGTTGTTTTATTCGCGTTTCTTTCACTGACTAGTGCAGGCTCTCTTTGGGATACAAAAAATTAATTTTAAATTTGAAATTATAGAGAAAAATAGCGTGTGTGAAAGAAAGTGATAATAGAGAGAAAGAGAGTCCGACGACTTTTGATCAAACTTACTTCGCGCAATTTGTCACTAATGGAATGTATCTTATCCTCGCAAACGTCTCTTGTAGCAGCAGCCTGCACAATTTGATGAATATAGAAACAAAAAGAAAAAATACACAAAAAAGTTGACATGCTTCTTAGACAGGTCCAGAAACAGGGCCACAGTTCGTATAAATCGGAGTTATTTCAATAAAAATAAGTGCCTGCCACCATTTTCATTAAAAACCAAATATTCGAAGAAGAAACAAACGGTGACGGCCATCGACAGGAAATTGATCTTTAAGAGAGGTTCCCCCGTCAAAATAGCGAGAAAGAAGGTGCGCCACTGGCTAGAAAAAATACGCTACAGGGAAAATTGAAATGTATGTACATATACACAGAGATTATCAATCAACGAATGCAGATACAAGATGATACGGTTATTTTATATACGCTGCTTCGTTCTATTTTCGATCTCGATATTTTGTTTACCTCTCGCAATTGGCCATCCAACGATTTTATGCTGGTCGTGTACTCTTCCTCTTTGAGCGTGGCCTGTTAGACGTTAGTAAAAACACAATGAAAAAGAAAAACAAATAAGAGAACAAAGATTAATAATGCAAGTCGTCAGCACAACATTCTTAAGATATTCAAGATTCGTTCGTTTTTGTTTCAGCAGCAATTAGTGGCATCGAATCCAGTTTGAAAACAATAAAAATGCAACAAGTTCAACATCAATCAATCGATCGGCGCCCACGACCATCGGCGGCAGATTAACATTTCGCATGATGTTATCCGTTGTTATCAGTCGAAAATTAAAAAATAAAAACATTTTGCCACACACGGTTTTAGTAATTAATCATCGCTCTCGCTTTTTTGTTTGCTGCAAACAGTTAAAAGAGCTCTGTACCTCCTTTAGACGGGTAGTGAGGTTCTTAATTTGATTTTTGTATTCCTCCTCCCTTTGATTGGCCTTTAAATAAATACGAAACGTTATCATTCTTCGAGTGCGACATAAAGAGATACAAAAGCATTCTTGTTAGACGTTACTTTTCATTTTTCCAACAAGAACGCTTTTGTCGATAAAGAAAAAAAAACACCTGGAAACTAATTCATCGATTATGACAAGTGAAAAATTTTGATTGACTACCCGATTTAGACGAATAAATTGATATTACCTTCTCCTCAGAGACTTCGAGCGACTTCAGGTTGTTGCCGACTACGCGAAGTTCCTCCTCGAGCTCGACGATTTTGCTGCAAAAATTCGAATCGATATCAGTTTTCGCGCATCGAAATCGACGAGACGATATGCACTTAAACGTTTCACTTCGTAGCAATTTCCGACCTTTTTTGGAGTGGAAAACGGGTGAAACGTTCAAATGTTTGTTAAAGAAAATCTAAGCGAAAAAGCATTCTAATCGTGACAAAGCGATTCTTCAAGCGTCCTACCTATCACTGTGTTCGGCTCGTTCTTCGGCCCGTTCTAAGTCCTGTTCCATTAGAACCAATTTACGTGCGACCTAACGACACAACAAACGCACACATGCGAAAACGAAACCGTCAAAAAATTAATAATCGAGAAAATAAAATCACAAAAATATTAATCAAGGAGAAGCTTTTCTTTTCATTTTCGAACGACGATTGAAATCGATCGAAACGGAAATAATGAGAAAGAAGAGCTTCTCCTCGATTAAGATAGTTAGCAGCAATCGAAAAGAAAAAAAACTAGCTAAATTATAGTGGTTAATTAAGAAATAAAATGCAACAAAAAGTACGCGAAAATTGCAAATTGTCTACAGTCCATTTCGATAGATGACGATTTTGGTGAACATCGTGAAGGTCGATGGTCCTATTTAAACTTACGTTTAGCACAAAAAAATACATGCTAGCTCTAGCACTCAAAATAAAATAAAATTAACACTTTTTTTGCGATAATTAAGTAATGGAAACCTACGATTCGCCGGCTTCGGCACGCTCTTCGGCTCTTTCTAAATCAGCTTCAACCATAGCCAATTTACGGGCAACCTATTTAGGCAAACATCATAAATTTTAATGATAGACTTCGAGTTTGTTTTCTTTTTAAACAATTAATATGTAAACGTGGTTTTGCGATTTTTTTGCAAGATTGAAATAGAAACGTTTCTTCTTCCATATAAATGAGATTTATCCTAAAAGCCTCAATTCCACATAAGGGCAAGAGCATGGACTCGTTATTACCGTCGCGTTTCTATTTCAATCCAAATGATTATTGATTAATTTTGCTTCGTTAATTAGACTAATCTAAAATTACGATCAAATCAAACGATTAATTCGATTACAAACGATCGAACGGAAATTAATAAAAAATGTATGTTAAGTTGTTACAAAAAAATAATTACGATGCTGCATCTATCTAAAACTGTGTTAACGTCCTGTAATAAGAAAACAAAAACCAATTCGATCGTTACTTTGCATTCTCGTTGCGCCAATTTGAATTATTTGCATCGATAATTGGCCGGGCAAATAGGCGAATGCAAAATAAGGAGCGAAGAAAATAAAGTTTTAGATTACATGCTGTGTATTTGTACGTGATACACATGAAAGTACCATGGAACATACTCATCTATAATGTCGCCTCGAGCGTATTGGGACTTGTGTGTAACAATGTTCGAAGAAACTGTCTTTAGAAAGTCCGGATTTTTTTCTTTGAGTTAAATAAAAAGTTAATTAAATTCAAACAATCCGATTTTGGCTAAACTAACATCGTGACGATGTCGAAGAATTTGCAAGAATATTTAAAACAAGAAAAGTGTCTAAAAATCATGATTAAAAGAGTTCCATGAAATAATTTGCCAAAAAGTTTACGTTAAAATAAACACCTTCACTGCAAAGGAGAAATTGCAAGTATTTTTTTTTACATTTCCCTTTGATCCTCATTACGAGCACTCTAGTAATTGCACAATTGAATTTCTTTTTGCAATTACAAATTAATAACAAAAAATTGAACGAACGAAATGAAATGGTTACAATATGTTGAACAATAATTCGTCTCATTTATCCAGCAAAATCTTGATGAAAATTGCAACAATGCAAGATGACAAAATTAAAATCGAACGAGCCCACTTTTCTACCAAATCTACGAATACAATTTTCTTTTTTTAATTACTAATTAACAAAATTATCGCTGTAGCACCACAATTTGAATACAAATTAAAGGCCTTCCATTTTTCTTTTTCGTCGCTACGAATTGCACTTTGTAATCTTTTTAACAACACCGCACTTTTAATTTGCAATTAAAACTTTTTCGGAACTGCTTCACTGGCACAACAAAATAAATTTAAACAAAAAAACATGAACGGAAACGAGAACACTGATCGCACTATCGAATTCGCTCGCTTTTTTATGTAACAATGCTACCGGTAAGCTACAAGAATATTTTCTTTCTCAAAATTCAACATTTCGAGTTCTGTTCCATGGTTCCTTCGCTCTCAATCAATCATCAACATTAATCAGCTTTTTTTTTTAAATAATCATCGTGGTTAAACGGCTTCTCACACTTGTTATCATCATCATCGGCTTTCTTGACGTGAATCAACGTCGCACGTAATTAAGTGTTGTCGGTGTATAGAATGAACGAAAACACTCTCGGGATTAATTAATTAATCAGTGGTGAAATCAAAATAATAATCGGTCGATTAATGGAAATCAACAACAACAACGATCAAAAAAACGAAAACATAGAGAATCAACATAAAATGCGAGGAGCATAGATTAATGTTAAAAAAACGCTAAGAAGACGGTAGTAGAAGTGGCACCTCATCGTATTTTTTGTCGGCTTCCTCAGCGAGGAAACGTGCTTCTTTAAGTTGATTCTCGAGAGCATCCATGCGCTCTTCGTCGGCGAGTGAGCGATTCTCAAGAATCTTGCGTGCACTATGGGAATATAAATAAGATATAATATATTTTTTTAAGTTTAGCATAAACAATAAATTAAAATAAGAAAACGTGTGGTAAGGAGAACATAAAATGGAAACTAATAATAATTAAGATGATGATTGGAATGATTAAGTAAGCATCAATTTCAACGGGTTTCTTTCCCCACTTTGATCTCGATAACGGAACACGGTGACTCACAGCAGAAATATGCCGGTGCACAATTAAAACCGATTCATTACTGCATCTTATTTAATCATTCCCTCACTTCGTCTCCGCTTCTTCCCGACGTCCGTCTGCTCCTTAAGAAAAAAAAAACCTGCAAATACATCCTAACAAGCCCTAACAGTCCCTAACACTTGATTCGTCCCACGAAACGATTTTGATCCAATTGTTGGTAAACAATATCAATTTAATCGAAATCGTTTCGGGTTTTATTTATATTTTTTTAACTATTTGCTTATATAAATTATACCTCCTCGTATTTCTTATCGGCCTCCTCGGCAATTAACTTGGCCTGCGACAATTGCTGTTCCAATATAGACACTCGATCGTCTTCCATGTTCGTTCTATTTTCTAGCGCTTTACGTATCCTAATTTGTTAATAACAATCGTAATAGACAAGAAGTATGATAAATCTTAATTAATATTATTTACTAAAATAGGATTAAAAGAATGAGAACATTGAAATGAAACGAGCTAAATATTCCAGACCGGTCATTTTTCAAGTACGAAACGGCAATTAACTGCGCCTACGCCAAGCCACGAAAGAAAGAGTGCGAGACTATTTTTCGATTGTGATTGTGAATTTCTAGTCGTTGAAAAAGAAAGGAACAAAAGTTGAATTAACAACACATGGCAGCACGACCTCGGCTGATTAATTTGGCATTATCGAATGGACTTTCGAAATACCTTATTCGATTTGATAATTTCCAATTGGATTCGTTCGCTCGATTATCGATAAACAAGCGTTAATTGAAACAACACAATTAATTCGATAGCTTTACAAGTTTACATCGTCCAAAACGAATTATTAACATTCGGACTGATCTCTCCTACGACTAAGTTTCAATTTGTCGTTTCGAAAAAGTAATTTCGTGTTTAATTTAAAGCGTAGGGAACAAGACGGGACAATCTAATGATTTATTACAGAATGTGGCTGCCGTTAATATTAGAATGACGATAAATCATTCGCTTTTATGACATACACAATGAAAGCAATTGCATTAGAAGGAATAATAATTACTACAGCCTCAAGAGCCTAAATGCCGTTGTTCCGCGGTCACATCGTTGTCGATGGAAGGAGTTTATTGACACAGTAAAAACCGTGTGCGGTCATTATTCCAATAAATTACGTATTCACAAAATCCACAGGTAGAAAAGAACCCGAACAATTGAATGTGTCCCCCAACCCAATAGATAATAAAACGTGAATAGGTTCATCGAACGTTAATTAGCTTGTTTCATTTGTCCTCTTTCTAATCGTCCTATAACGAAGGATTTTCCCAAACGCTGGAAAATCGCAAACTAACCGTTCGCTCTCATCGGCGGCGGCCGAGGCTTCGGCCAATTTGGCCGTAGCGGTGGCGAGACGTTCCTCCGAACGTTCCAAATCCTCCTCCAACAATTGGATGCGACGGTTCAATGCGGCCACTTCGGATTCAGCCTACAAAAAAGAAAACAGAAACATTATTATTGTGTCGTTTACAATGAAATGCGTAAAATAGTAAACAAAAATCGATGAACTGTGCAGTCGTTACATAACAATTCGTTCCCCTATCCACTAATTTCCAATTGGTTTAGTAAATTCAATTGTGAAAATTTGTACTTGTTTGTCGAAAAGCTATTCTATTCGATTGTCGCACTATTATTTGTTCGTTCGAAGAGGATGTCATAGAACAATGCCGAGTGTTAGGAGAAAAGATAATGGCAAAACGACCTGCGAGTGAATCAGAACAGAGGCGAAGAACAAAGGACGAAATGTAAATGCACGAATATTAATACGGTCACCGGTTCACGAGTGAAATAATATTCGACGGACGGCGGAAACCAT
This sequence comes from Hololepta plana, assembly GCA_963695495.1. NCBI lineage: Eukaryota > Metazoa > Arthropoda > Insecta > Coleoptera > Histeridae > Hololepta > Hololepta plana. The sequence goes on from OY968839.1 coordinate 3,178,125, forward strand.
TTTCCGCCGCGTTTCCGCTCTTTCTTTACCACGCTCGCCATTTTCAGGTATTATCAGTAGTCATCAGCCTAATGATTGCAATTGCGAATATCAAAAACCCTATTAAACGATAAAGTACAAGAAAGACGGACGAAAACAGTGTCGCGCACATTTTGCATAAATGGCTGTAAATAGTACAATGAATAGAATTAAATTCGCACTACGTTCGACATTGTTCCGACCGCATTCGATTACAATGTAAAACAAAACGACGTAGGTATGCATGTTAATTAGTTTCTAATTAAGAATGCACACTCACTTTAATAATAGGAACAACAACAACAGGTAAACGGACAAAGGAACAAGCAAACCGACAGGCAAACGGAGACCGATTATAATTCGGTAGTTTGACTTTCCACCAAATTTAGTTCTACTACCGGCATTTACTTAATACGAAATTACCTTTAACCTAATTAAAACGATTAAACTTATATGGCTCTTTGCTAATTAATCAAGATCAATAAATGAGCCACCGTGAGAGACGCTTTCGAAAATGGGCGATGACAAATATGGGAAAAAACCGATTAAATTGCAGAATTCCACGCGGTTTTAAGTAAATGGACGCCTCGGCAATAATCGGCGTCGAAATCCTGCTCTTATTACACAATCAGCGAGCATTTATTTAATCTTTTTTACTTTTTCCACTCGTTTCTATTCGATCCTACGGAAAAGAAAAACACTCTTCTGCATATTAGAAATGCATAGCGTTAATTAAAACATCTTTTCTCCGCACGCATTTAAATGCAAATGATGGCAATAATTGAACAACGACCTCGCAAGGCCGTCGCAATCGATTTCACCTAAGCCCATGCCATAATAATAATTATTATGAAACTATGCATCTGGCGATTCGATTTTCACTTGCAACTGCCTTAATAAATTATAAAAAACATGGTACGATTTCATAATCGCATTGATAAAGACGTTGGTAATCGGTTTGTTTACGTACGGTTCACCGAATAATACTCGTTATCGAGCTAGGTAAAGAAACCAAACATCGTGATTCATGCCTGGATTTCGGTTGAAATCAGAAAAACAGTTGGACGATTTTTTTCAGGGCGTTTTGGCGTGTTACCGAGCATTCAAAATGCAAATATTCATATCGAATCGCAAAGCTGATCGATGTTAAAGTTAATTAAATCTAATCTAATCGCATCGGATTCAAGCGGCCCGTTCAAAATATAGCGTTCTCGTTATACAAAAAAAAAACTTAATTATTTATGTAATAACAATCAATAAATAAATGCAATTAATAATGTTAAATTCAATTTTTCACTTTCTTCCTTTCCTTTACATGGCGTTTTTATTCGATTCGGATACGAGCCATATTTTATTTGCATTCATTATAAACCACTAAGTTTACGTTTGAATGTGGACTGAAAGAGAAACGTTGAGAATAATATTATGGCTCTGAAGGCGGATATCCATTATATAAATAAAACGTAAGAAAGTGAATCACTATTTGAGTAAGAGAGCGACAAGAGGAAATTGTTTCTCGGTGCCATTGAGACTGGAAGACGAGAAATGGGGTGCACGAAGTCTTACTTTAATGTGATAAGCCTCAAATTAAGTGAAGGAGAGCGAACGTGCGATAGAATTCACTTCAATCTCATTCCAAATATGTGACTGTTTGTATGAATCATTTGATGTAAGAGTGAAAGAGAGACGTAGAAGGACGAGGTTGTTCCTCTTCCACTTGGAAGAATCGCTTTTTTCGCTCAGTTTTAAAATCGATTCATCAAATTTCTCTCGATGTATTTGCATACATTTAAAATTGATATTTAATCAACGACAATGCACGTTCTTATCAAATGTTGCATTTCTATCTACAAACAAAAGTTTTATAGCATTAATAACGTTGAAAAATGTATATCAAACATGTAATTGAAATGCACGCGAAATTAATTGCAAACTGCATTATTCAAACATAAAGTTTCATCCATATAATGCGAATCGGATAATTTACATACACTTTTTCGCAATTTCGAAGGTGACTAATTACAATCGTTAATATACAGGTAAAGTAAGCATTTGATAACGTTTCTATCTTATCGCGTTCGATAATTTTAAATTGATGCTCAATTATTTTTTTTTACTTGAGTTACTCAAGTTACAAAGTTGAGTTTGATTAGAACCAGTCATCGGCATTACTAATCCAAATTTCCTAAAAGAAAAGGCACCTAAAAGGAGATGAACAACGTGTAATAAAGTGAACGAAACTAGGCACGTCACCACGAAAATCAATAGGGCAACGTACGTTCGCACAGAAACCACTCTCATGCGTTCTTTTTGAACGGGATAACCACAGAGAATTCGTTAATTATTAATTGAAAAGATTCACCTTACAAAAAATTGTAATTCATCCTAACCAAACGGCTAGTTATCGTTTAAGTATTCGAAAAGTGTACGAACGTGAAATAATATTTTGAAAATTCTTACTTCTTCTCGACGCATAATTTCCATTTGCAAACGTTTATTAAATTCCTCGCATTCGTCCTTATATCTTTCCATTTCCTCTTTGGTTTGCCTCATTTTTTTCTTGAGCACGTCCAAGAGCGAACCCTGAGGTATATTCGTCGTCATCTTCGTTTGCCTCTTTTAATTATTTACTCTCGTGTACAAAAAAAAAATCCCTTTTCTCGCTACTACAAAATACAACGGACGAACCAAGAGCGTTGAAACGAAACGAGATCGAACTAAAAATGTGGGATAACTGATTATTATATTAAAAATATTAATTAAAACCAACAGGTCCACACAAACAACGGGCTCCAATTCAACTAACCAAAAGTCGCACTCTTCTTCCCGTATTGAATTGAAATGTGTAGAAAACTGATTAGCAACAGTCGATCTAATCGTGAGCGAACGCAACAATGACTGAAACGTGTATGAATCGATCGAATTGATATAATTTGAATCGTGCCCGATTGTGCAATTAGTTTCACTGATGATAATACAAAACAAATTGGTAACGAATCAAAATGAAAAAAGATCAATTATTTCCGACCGACAACGTACAAATTACACGACAGACTGGGCGAGCCGGTTTGGTTATAAAATGGCCGATGAAGGCATGCGTACCAACCGTCCACCACCTGCCATCATCATCATCCGTTGATAATTTTACTACGCTCACTTCAATAACATTCCTTTCGATTATTATCACCGAGGAGCGGTTCAATTCAAAATCAATTTTCGTCGATTTGTTTGTTTTGTAGGGGGAAATCGAATTAATTCCGAATGTATTTCAATGCACGGTTGTGAAAATCACTCGACCGTTTAATGACGATTGTACGACTTCCTTCCTGTCGGGCGACACGAAAGATGCGAGACGTAATCTCAAATATTTCCTTGTGGAAAAAACGTGCGGAATTTAATTTGCAAAACGTTTGCATCAGCACGAAATTTAGCCGTTTGCACGTCGACGATTTCTCTCGCCGGCCGCACTTACATAAGCATAAATATCCGTTGAAATTCGATTTGTGTTTATGTACGAATGAATTATTAATGAATCGTCATCGAACAATAATTCCCATATTAAAACGAAACGAAAGAGCGAAGTGAACAACGAAATATTGTTGACCATATGGCCATATAAATAAAGTATGACCTCATTGCATCAACAACACGCACAAAATGTAATAATACCATTTATGGCGGGACGTTATTCAAGTATGCTCTAGAGAGATTATGATTGTAAGAAGAAACCTTACAACAATGTCCTACTTTAGAGAAGAGACCTAAAACACAAACTCGTTTTGGATGTCTTGTAGTTTTGCGTTTAAAAAAATTGACTTAACTGAAAAGTTCTAAAGAAATCTAAAGTTTTTTTTTTCTTTTCGTAGTTCGCGTTGTATTTTGGTAGCGTAACCCATTAAATTTGTACGACCTTCGTGGACAATTACATAAACGTACAATAGAAATTGTCGTTTATAAAAAAAATTATGCGTTGCTGCACACGTTCGTTTTCAATATGTTAATTACCATCTATTAAAATTAATAACGCGTTGTCCTAACGCAAAAGAAGAAGTGGGAGAAAACGGAAAGAAAGCGAGAAAGGCCCGCATTCGATCGCAAGAAGTTAACTTAAACATATTTCTCTAATTCCTAATTGTCGAAACCCTTCTCATTTCGGTTAATAAACGGATCAGAGAAGAGCACCAACAACAACAAGAGAAGCGGAATACAGTTAATTCAATTAAGATTTACTTCAAGTGAGATCAATTAGAGGCGTTTTTTGTTATTTTTCTTAATTTCGAGTGGTAGGCTTCAATTATAACGGCACTTTACTCGCAGAACAAAAAAACGCGTTCATAAAGATGGGAAAGAACGAGGCGTGCAAAAATAATGATAATTATAATAAACGTTTATGCAAATTCGCAAGAAATTACTACGAAAACGTAAAATACGAGCATTTAATACCCGTCGCGCCATCTATTGCGTTGCGCTCCGTACTAGTGTGGCGCAAATTTCGCAACGATTCGTCGCTAAATATGGGATTAATTAATCTAGTTAATTAAAATAAGGCAACGTGAAATATTGCACGCAATTCATAATCTTTACTCTCGCGAATAGCGTCATTGATTAATTTGCTAGGCGAATCATTGGGAGTCATTTATCTGAAAGCAAATTCTTTCTCCGTTGCGTAACTATTGCGGCAATAATTCGCACGATAAGAGATTGTTAGCAAACAAAAATTAATTCAGATATAAGTTGCGGTGAATTATTTAAGATAAAGACGGATGCTTAAAATAAAAAGCGAACGCGATCCGTCGGCGATTTCGCCTAACGCTTTCCGAATAGTTCGCACGGTATATTCGAGATTCGAAGGCTCGTTAAAAATAACTTTGAGAGCTGCCATTTTTCTATTTGCCATTCGAGCGATCGTTAAGAGGAAACCGTTGTTCGATTCTGTTTTCTCTCCTCTCACTTTGCGTGGAAATTTCCCACTCGTCCATTCTTGTAACTTTATTTATTTATAAGCGATGCACACGATCCGTTTCGATGCTTATTAATAATAACAAATAAGCAAAGTACAATGTACGATCTGCTCTTATTAATTTTTGAAAAATGTTATAGATAAATTTAATTCTTAATAAGTCGAATCTAGTTCAAAATGTCACGAGGAGCGCAGACAAATGTGCCGCACAAACGATTTACATAATTCAATTAATTCTTATTTGAAATTGCGAACAACTGATCACAATGCACAACGTTTGTGCTCTTTATTCAATTAAATTATTCGCACTTAATGTCCATAATTGCATATGCGAGTCGTTATCGCGGTAAATATTTACAAATAATATAAGCAATTAACGAGATCCATTGAAAGAAAAACAGTTTGCGGAGAGAGAGAGAGAGAAATAAATAATTTACATCGATTAAAATTAATGCAATAGTAATCGTTAATTGCTTTTCTTTCTTCGTCTTTAACTTATAAACGTTCTTGGTTTAATTCGTTTCTTTTTCGAAAATTTAATTAAATACACCCATTTGTTTTCTATCTCCAAGTGAAAATTTCAACAATTCAAAACCTCGTGCTAATTAGCGCGTGAAGAATTTCAATTGGTCTTCATAAAACAAGCTGTTACGAATATAACAATTTTAATTAGAATCGAAAAGAGTTCCGTAACAATGGGAATAGAAATCTTGTTATTTCGTTGAATTAATTTCTAAGCCTCAATTAACGCCATGCTAATTAGCCGATTAATTGCGTTGGTTAATTTGCTAATAACGCATCTTCGGATGCTGGATCGTTTTCAATAATAATTATTGCCCGGAGTCGGTACGCTTCGTCGTGTATTTATGAACTTTGTATATAAAACAAGTTCTAAATTTAGTTCGCCAATGACTTTACAAAAAAAAAAAAAAACGTTTGTAAATCCTGCAGCGTACGACGCAATTTCCTTCCCATCTTTTTCTATCGTTTGCCCCCATATGGGGATTTGAGTCTCTGTCGCCTTCGCCCGATCGCTAAGTAGGAACCTACCCTTTTCAACTGAGTATTCATAATGTTGTGCAACTCGTTCCGTATGATGGAGAACTTCATCAGGGTGTCGGAGCTGAAGATGGAACTGCCGAACGCCAAGCCGGGATAGTCGGCGCATCTACGGTTCCGTTTTCTCGTCTCGCGCTCCGCGATGACTTCCGTCCGCTCCGAGGTGCATCTGAGCCGAGCCAGTTCCTCGATCTCCGGATCCTCCTCGCACTCCATGTCGCTCTGACTGGATCCTTCGGCTGCCGGACGATAGACCAACGACATGTCGGTCGTCTCTTGGCTTCGATTATCACATTTGGACGGTTTCCTTTTGTTACTCTTATTATGCTCGTTCTTGCTCTTCTTATTGTTGTTGTTGCTTCGTTTGCTATTACTATTGTTGTCATCATTATGATCACATTTGACTATTACATCTACGGTACTATCACTATTATTTACAGGCTCGCTTTTCTTCTCTTCGTTCGGATACTTATTATTATTATTACCATTATTATATTCACATGAGGCACTCGTGATCACAGCAGACAATTGAGTATTGCTCTTTGTTTTGGTCTCGTCGTCGTTTGGTCTCCTCGACGTGTCGCCCCCACACGGGGGTTCCTTATTAACGTTTGTGGTTATGTTCGAATTTTGACTGACGTTCGTCGTCGCATTACGACTGTCCGTCGGCTCCAGGGCTGTTCGCCTTGTCCGAGTGCCATGATTGCGGGGATGATGCTGATGACCCCTTTTACGCGTATTCCCCGGGCCGACCCTTTGTGACATTCTTTCAAATCGGTGTTGTTACATACGTTAAATTTGACGCAGCCATGTTTTCGACAAACTGGCGCTACTCACTCGTGGACCTCGCTGACACTACTGACGTACGAACGCAAGCGCATATTAATAACACGTGGGTCGCTGTCATCGCGATGGTCAGCGACATGCGCCTCAAATATGTACATCTTCAGGCAACCAACATCACCGACTGAAGAATTGTCTTCAATATTATTCTTTTAGTATCAAAATTCGATTACGAATCTTGTCCGTCGGCCGAAAGCATCAGCCCAAACTAATTGGCGATCATTATTCGTTAATTATCCTCGGAAAGCGCATCGTAGTCGAGCGATAAACTCAGAGATGTCGCCGCTACTTGTGAGCGCGGAAGTATCAACTTTCAAAAGCGAAAAGAATGAAGACGACGCAACAATTACAATAAAATCAAACAGCTCGTATAAACCGCAAATCTCGTTAAACGCGAGAGCGTTCGCGTTTTAATGCGTGCATAATTGCCGCTTTCTTTCGTTTTCACCTCCGATCGAATATTTTCTGCGGCTTATTACAGCATAGGCCAAGAATGTTTGCGTCACGGGAACACGAGCGTATCCCTAATAGCGGGCCATATTTGGCAGCCTTACAGTTAATCTATTTATAAGTTCTTACAACTTTTAATAATAGTAATAATATATACCACACGCATATGCGATAGTAACCGTCTCTCTTTAACGATCTCGCTTTTTGGGAGGAGGCTGCACGTATTTTTTTTTATATTCCTCTTTCAAAATTCTAGCAAAAGTTCGAAAAAAGAACTCTCTGAATTATATTTTTTGGCGAAAGGGAACGTTGTTACGTAACGCACGATGATATTGAATGAATGAAGAGAATATCGACTTACGTTTTGGAGAGCTTTCTCTTTCTCATCGAGCTTAGCATTGACTTGGGTGAGTTGTTCCTGAGTTTGATCCAGATCGTTCTCAATGGTTTGGATCTTCTTTTGCAACGAACGGGCTTCCTCTTCGAGCTACGTTTCGTTTTTATAGAAAAAAAAAACGATGATTAGAGTGAGAATGTTGGAAATTAGAGGAAGATACCTTTTCAGCACGGAGATTGGCATCTTTGGCGAGTTGCTCGTTATGGGCAGCGCGATCTAACGCGTTGTCCTTTTCGAGCTTCATCGCCTGCATTTTCTTCTTGATCGCGTCCATGGTGGATGGTTTGTTGTATTTGCTTCTTTTACCGAACGAAAGAGTTTAAGCTGAAATCGAAAAAGTTACGAAATTAGTTCCATTTACCCATATTTAACTTATTATTATCATTGCAATATAATAACGTCGCCATATAAGGCGTATACCGGTTTGTTTGCAATTTTTTTCTCTTTTCACTCTTTCTCCCTCATCGAACACTGACCAAGGACAAAATGTGAAGTAAATCTTGTTTAGGTCAAGTCTATAAGCCATATGTTTTTCATTATTAACTATACAATGCACTCGATTAATTGACATAATTTAATTGGCTATCAATAATCGTGTGCGAATAAAATGGCAAATCAATCTGCGTCTACTTTAAATATTAATGGCGATAATGATGGGTGCATTTGTATTGTCCTCAAATGATCTTTTTATGTTTTTTTAGAAAGACGTGCGTGACATGATACGCATATGTAAAATGTCTTCAAGTATTCAGTTTACAAGAACGCATTGTTCTTAAAGTACAGTTTTAAGTCATATGTGATGCCTTTAAGTAAGAAAAAACGGACGACGAAGAAGTCGAAAGAAGATGGAACGAGAGAAAGTGTTCAACTTCTTTGATTTTTTTTCTTGGGGAGGGCAAATGATTCAATTTGCGAGGAGGTCTTTTATCGAATTCGAGGTCTAGTTTCGCAATCGCCATAAACTTCAACAATAACAATAACAGCATCAGCAAAAGAGTGGTTGCCACAAATGGGACAGGTGCATTGAAAGTATGTGTGTTAAAAAGAGGTTGTTGATGAATCAGCAAGAAACAACTTTAACCTACAGGCCGGGAGAATATTTATTTGTCTTTATCGCTCTTCGTTTCCAATGCATTCCGTTCGATTTGCAACAACAAAAAGAAATACGCACAAGGGACTTGTACTTATTAACATGAAAATAAATTAAATCGAGACGCACTGATTTCTTTCTGACTATTTTTCTCGGTCTTAATGGAACCAGTTGACTTGAATGTGTTTAATCCAAATGTAACGACCCGGCTACGTTGGAATGCGCGTTGATTATTACATTTACAATTCACTAGCGCAAATAATTCGATTAAACAATAAATAATAAACGCATAGGTTTGCGATTGACAAACGCAAATTGCAATTGCGAGAAACGCATTATTGGCATAACGATTTTAGAATTCGCGTTTGGGTACGCACTGTTATTATTATCATGTTATTGGCATTTATTTTCAGCAAATTTGAATACCCTGGACATTATTTTTGTTAGAATCGCGCATTTGTGAAATTGAATTCAGCAATGCAATAATTTTAAGAGAGTATAGCTTAATCCCTCGTTGATGATCAACTACTTTCCCATCATTTCTGCCAGAATGCGATGTTATTTGATACATTGTGCAAAGTTTTAAATCCAACAATCGATTGCTTTTGCTTTAAACTAAAAGTGTGAATCCTAACTCATAATTTTGCTATTTGAGCTATTACAAAATCGAATGTTCTATTTTTAACCGCCTCCTCTTCTGCTGTAGCACGTTGCCTCTTAACAGAACTAATTCCTACATTTGAAATCGAAACCGTTGCATTTAATTGTCTAAAAATGCAAGAGGCAGTTAACGACGAACTACGTTTGTGTTTGTTCGATTTTGTGAAAATTAATGTCTGCGAAAATATTGCGACCATCAAATGGACTCTTGTTATGATTTTAATGTATGTATTCTTGTGTTGATGAGAGTATATGTCTTGTGCGTGTGCTTTTTACGATTGCTTTTTTGTCAACAATGGTATTATCTTGCAAAGAAATTAATGAAAGCAACAAGGATAATAATCACACACTCATCAACACTAAGAATCCACTAACCAAGCGAGAGACACCAAGAATTCTCCTCGGCGCACTGGCTCAAAGAGCAAGTTTTCGTTAAAAGTAGTTTGAAGAAAATAGTAATAAATGAGTGAAAAATGATGGAAAAAAAATACTCACAGAGAACGCGAATGTAGCGCACACGGTCTCAGAGCGACTGAACACTAGGTAAAAAGCTATCAGCTTACGTTTTAGACTTATTTCTCTCCTCCATAAACAGGGGGGCTTCCTTCTACTACCACTTCTACACGTACCGGCCACCACCCCACCAAATATTATTTAGTATTGTCCAAGAATAGTCCTGCTAAATATACAGACACCGATTTTCTTCTCCTTCGCTCTTCCTTTTTTAATCGTTTATTTTCGTCTTCTTCGTCGAGGCTCTCAAAATGTTCTGCCTCCTATCTAATCTCTTCTAATCGCTTTCGAAAATACTTAAAGCTCATCTCCATCTGTAACAATGCAAGAACAAAATCATTTCGACAATCAACAGGTTTTTTGATGTCTTTCAAATTGGCAAACTTGAGTTAATTGCATTCGCTTTTTTTTGGGTCAGGTTTATTTTCTTTTTTTTTTGGTAATCTGACCAGTGAATAATATAAAATTAACCTTGCCACGGTATTAAGAAAAATTCCAAAAAAGGTGGTCGATTTATTTTCATACCGATTGCTTTAACATTTTCGTACATTAAGTGCGTTTATCTGTTGAAGAACGCACCGAGCGGACCGTTCGTACAGATAACGAACGAATTCCTCCGGAAGGTAAAATCGTATCTGCGAGGATGTTTATTATTTTCGAAAAGGGCTCCCACTTAAACAATTTGGGTAAATCTTTTGTGGATCGCCAATTATTTTTGCTCTTCGTACGTACTTTTACTGCATTTCCAACGTGATTCCAGCAATACTTGCTTTTCATCAAAGAAACATTAATATTCTCTTAAGGGGAGTAATCTCTTATGGCTGTTTTCTCTCCCTACCTTGAATTAAATCGCATTCGATGAAACTTAACTCGCTTTTGCAAAAATTGTTTACATAGTAGAGGGAATAAAATATTTTTAAAACTTGGCAACTTTAAGGAGGCATTATTGTTATTATAAACTAGATTTATTAATAGACGACTGAAAACTAACCAGTTGTCCGTTTTAAAATTCCCTTCTGTACAATACAGAGACTCCCATTTAAATGTTTTATTGACGGCGAATGGATTACAATGTTCCATTATGTACGAAAACCGGGGCGTAATTGTATTGCAATTTTACTTTATCTGCAACAACCAAACAAATGGTTAGTTTCCATCCTAGATTGTTGCAAATCACTGATGGAATCTCGATTAAATCCTAACAAATTGTCAATGAACCATTGACACCATTTAACCCAGCCGGGATCCCATAAATTCCAACCGAAACGGGCGCAACATTTTTAGAAACGCCTTACAAGAGGTCCCGTAGACGCAGAATTGATATCGAAGTGAAAGGAGGAATTAAAAATACGAAACGAGGAAAACCAAGACCGCATGTATAACTGAAACGGTGGGGATAAGGTTTCGGATCCGTTTCAGCGAGGAGAGTACGCCGAACGAAATGTGGTGGGGCGGTTTTTTCCGTTTGCGTTAGAGGCGTCGCGACGCCTATAGTACCAAAGAACGCAGCAGCTTCTGATCGTCTTCTGGCACAGGTAGGTGCGTGTGATAGAGACTGAGCGAGAACAAGATTAAGTAAAAGTGTGTTAACTTTTTTTTTTTTTTGAAATTTCTTTTGCTAAAGGGAAGCTTTAATCGCACTAACTACTTAGACGATTTTGCCTTGATTAACCGATCGTCGTCGTTTCTCGTTTGCCAAAGTTTAACGAATTCGCGTCTAATCCAGCTTAATTAGCAAGATAAACATGGCCGATTCGTTTCGCTCTAAATTTGCAATCGTGTAACTTAACACCGCCAACGGTTACGTCAACGGATCGTTTTGCGAGCGCTCGGCTAATTCGCGTTCGCTATTTGCGAAATTGCAATAAACGTTCGGAATTAAACGACAAGCAAACAATTATTATTTGTTTGGAGAGTTTCGGTGAAGAATTGACCAAATTGAAAAGAATCGGTGTCAATAAGAAATCAAGGCAACGGAACAACAGTTATCATCGCTTAATATTCTTAAGACGCGAGTGACCCGAAAACGCAAATTCGCACGGGGAAAGATTACGATTTGGGACGTTGCGCGATTAATTCCTTTCGAACGCGATTAGAATGTATTAATTTCAAAATTTTCGATCGGAAGACTGCGTCCAAAACGTTCGTCCGGCGGAATTCGATCCAATTCACGAGATGAAGAAGGAGAAATTAATCGCATACAATGACCGAGAAAAAAAATCAAATAAAAGAGATTTTCCTTAGTTCGACTCGAAAGCAATTCGGCAGGAATGCCACGCACACACGCACACGTACTACGGCCGCTGTCTAAACTAGGAGTTGTGTTATTTTCGTCGTCTGGGCATCTCACCCAGAGCCAGAAAAATCTTTTTATGATACAATCAGCCAACGCTCGTACGTTTTACAAATGTATAAAAAAAATAATACGAACGAGAGCCGCACGCATTATTAATTTTTTTCAAACGATCCATTAATTCTTTTTGAAATGCCCCTCGTACAAAGTAACAATAACGCGCTCTAAACGCAAAAAAAAATTTCTCGATTACTGATTAATTTCGATTTTATTGGATTTTCTTTTTTCATTCCAGCTAGCCAATTTGTTGATTTCCTTCACGTGAGAGAGCGAGAAAGAAAACCGCCACCATGGACGCGATCAAGAAGAAAATGCAAGCGATGAAGCTTGAGAAGGACAATGCGGCCGATAAAGCTGATGCGATGGAGGGCCAAGCCAAAGATGCCAACATGCGTGCCGAAAAAGTAACTGACGTTTATGTAGAAACGACGACGATCGAAACTAATGCCCGTTTTTGTCGGATAATAGGTCAAGGAAGAAGTCCAAGACTTGCAGAAGAAGCTCACCCAAGTCGAGGCCGACCTCGTCACGAACAAGAACCAATTGGAACAGGCCAATCAACTTCTCGAGCAAAAAGAGAAGGCCCTCACCAACGTAAGATAATTAAGAAAGAACCTACCGCCGCGGATCGATCTGTTAACGAGCGATTTTTCTTTCCCGAATAGGCCGAATCCGAGGTGGCCGGTCTTAACCGCAAAGTCCAACAGATTGAAGAAGATTTGGAACGTTCGGAGGAACGTCTCGCCACGGCCACGGTGAAATTGGCCGAAGCTTCCCAAGCTGCCGACGAGAGCTCACGGTAAATCGTTCTTGAAAAGCCGCATAAACACCTAAAACGAAAACATTGCAAATGTCTTTTAGTATGTGCAAAGTATTGGAGAACCGTTCGCAACAAGACGAGGAGCGCATGGACCAATTGACCGCTCAATTGAAGGAGGCCCGCATGTTGGCCGAGGACGCCGACAACAAGTCCGACGAAGTGTCGCGTAAGCTGGCCTTCGTTGAAGACGAGCTGGAAGTGGCGGAAGATCGCGTGAAGGGTGGAGACGCGAAGATCATGGAGCTCGAGGAGGAATTGAAAGTCGTCGGTAACTCGTTGAAATCGCTCGAGGTTTCCGAGGAGAAGGCCAACCAAAGAGTCGAGGAATTCAAGAAGCAACTGAAGACGTTGACCGTTAAGCTAAAGGAAGCCGAGGCGCGTGCCGAATACGCCGAGAAGACGGTCAAGAAGTTGCAAAAGGAAGTCGACAGACTCGAAGGTAAAGCGACGATCGCGATATATTCGTTGGATTCGTTCATTCGGCTTTTCGGATTATTCTTCTGCGAATTATCTCGCTTTGGTTGCTTAATTCTCGTCTTTTTGCAGATTTCGTGCATCGCGAGAAAGCAAAATATCTTGGAATCGTTAACGATATCGACAAGACATTCGTTGAGATTTCTTCGCTTAGCGCTAACAAATAAATCCGCTTAAAGCTTATTCATTTAAATTTCATTGCTATCGTTTATCGTCGCAGTTTGTGCAATCAATTGCGCAATTTTGCTTCGTTTGTTCAATTTAGTTTGCAAAAAAATAATAATTAAGTTATTAAACAATAGCAATTTAATTTAAATGCGCTTACGTGCACTAAAACCAAAATAAAAATACATACTTGCTTTTTGGCCAACAACATCTTTTAGACTCAGTAAGTAATATGTACTTGATGGAATCTTCCATTGTATGTGTTACTGTTCGTCTTTTCTGTGCCGTACCATTTATTCCTCTTCCGCGATTTGTTTCAATTAACATTTCTGTTCAATTTCTTTTCCAGACGAACTTGGCATCAACAAAGACAGATACAAGTCGTTGGCCGACGAAATGGATTCCACCTTCGCCGAATTGGCCGGTTATTAAATTATTCTCACACTTTTTACATCAACTTACCATTATTATTGCCATTTAAAAAATCAAATAAATACGACGAGCTTTCTCAATTGCCAACAAGAAGAACGTCGTCCAATAAAGAATCGCAACACTCAGAAGATGAGAGGAAAGCTCTTGCATTGAACATCTGCAAATTAATAATTTTTATTCTTTTGAATTAATTCTTATATACATTTCACTCAATTTTTTTTCTCTTTTTGTGAATTTTAATTTGTAAATGTGTATAATCCCAAATAATTATTGTTATCTCTCTTAAATCTGTCTCTCCTTCTTCATTTTCTTGTTGGAAACATTTTATCAAGTTTATTTGTATTATGTTTTACTAAAGAGATGAAGAGAAAATAAGCTCTATGATTAAGTGTTTGTTAGTGGATGGAGATTGTAAAGAACACAAATAAATTATTTATTTAAAATAATTTGTGCAGTGCACTTTCCTAAGATGCAATTCAAAAGGAGAATGAATGTTTTAAGAGTGTTAAATCATTTAAGATTACTTAAAGAAGGTTGAAGGGCACAAATGGCTTAAAAGGCTTCAAATATAAGTTCTTAAGATACATTACCATCCTCAGTGTGAACTGTGAATTCTAGTAGAATTATCCTTGATAACCATCATCTTCTTATAACAGTTCTTGCTGCATCTTAATTAATTAAAATCGCTTTTAGGTTTATTATTTTCGATGCACATTGCTTCTAAAACAAAACAAATACGCTTGTCAACTTTTTTACGAATTCTACTGATTCATTGCATTGTTACTGATTGGAATTGCTACCTTTTCCGCTTGTAATTAAGGTTTTATTGAATATATAAGATCACTGGCTTACCGATTCCTCCTCTTCTTTCTTTTATATGTAAAACCAAAGAATTTTAGTTAAAAACAAGTCAAAGCACCAAAATATCGTTACTTTGTTTAAAAATTTGCTACTTCTTTGCCGATAACGTTTGCCAACTTGTAAAAACGTTGGTAACCAATCAAATAACTTTTTCATACGTAGTTCACGTGCAACTTGCAGCGTTATGTTGGTTGCAAATTAAAATCTGTCAGATATTGTCGTCATTGGCGCGAGCAAAGCTTGAATTGTGTGAAAGACCGTCTTTTTAAATAAACAATCATTAAAATCTGATAGATAGATATGAAATAAATAGATTTGATGTAAGTGAAGAAGTAGTGTAAAGTACCGAGGTGAAGATTTAACAGGTTTAACAACGTAATAAACGAAATAAGGTATCATACGTTTAAAAGTTCTTTTTATCCATTTCTTGTAGGTGCATTTTACTACCTCTTGCTCTCGTTTATGGAGAACGTACATGGAAAGGTAGATTACGAAAGGTAGATATAGTTGAAAAGAAGTAAAGAAAATGTTGAAGGAAAGCGAAGCAAAACTTGGCACTACCCACCGACATCCAATACATTAAATTATAAGTTAGGTGGTTACGAATTCCCTTAACGTTGCTGGTGAAAGAGAGGAAAAACCGATGGGTTGAGAGAGAAAAGGAAAACGGAGTCAAAAAGAAAGAAATAGCGGCAAAGGGAGAAGATGAAGAAGCAATATTCTGCGGTCGTGGTCCGTAAATGGGGTGCGATCTGTATATAAATCTGTCAGTAATAACATCACCGTGAAAATTATTCAAGATCCAATCGCACCCTCTACTCGCAGCATCAACTTATTCTTTCTTTCCTTTCGCAACATTCTCAGCGTAATCGACTTTCCATTAGTTGCAGAAAACAATCGGAAAGAGAAAACATTCGTTATATTGTTGTCCCAATTTTTCGCGCGAAACCTCTTCGATTAATTCGTCCAACATCTATTTCATTCCCATCTTTTTCGTTCTTTCGCCCCATACAATTGATTAATAAATCAGCATTCAAGCCTACCCCTACGCTTAATCGCTAAACCAATTTATTACACACTCGCACCTGTTTTCGAATGTATCTGCAACCGGTGCGGTGATTAATTAACATTTACTCGATACGTGAATTGTTCGATTAATTGATACACGCCGTACCCCATAAAAAGATTTTGTCCGAATTAATACCTAATTCCCTTTTTTCTTTTCGTCTCTTTCGCAGGTATTCCACGAAGCCAAGCGTCTTATTTGCAAATAAGGACCCTCGCCATTAACAAAATAAGCAATAAATAATGAATCATTCGGAGCAAAAGAAGAAGTTAAATGGGGGTGGCACGTGAAGGAGAAGAAGAAGAAGAAGGAAGAGGGTAATATACGCGTAAAATACGAGACAGAGGATCAACCCCACGTTCGGTGACGTCACGTATACACATCTTGAGGGCGCAAGCGTTCGGTCTATTGATTCGAAATTTCGCGTTTCGTACCGTCCGAAAACACCCCGTCAGAGTCAGACAAAACATCCACGGCTCGATCTTGTACAACTGCCTCGCTGTGTTTAATCGAGCGAAAGGCAATAGTGGTCGGACTAGAGGTAAAACTATCGAAGAGGACCGTCTCGATCGAGGGTGCGGATAGGCGAAGACGAAGGCTCTTCTATCCGGGAGACGGACATTTGCCAAGTTCCGAGCGGGAGTGGAAGACGTCGATTGCGATAGAGGGGTTGCAGCCCCCCGCCATTCAGAAGGGATAACGCGGTGGTAGCACTTGGGGCAAATCGAGTGACCGTCGTCGTCGTCGTCGCCGCCCGGCGTTTTTAGTGTTTTCGTTTCGGTGGATTTCAAGAGCAAGATGACGGAGGAAGGACCGGAGATCAAAGCCTTGGAAAGGGGTAAGTTGCCGCTTCGCTTTCTGCACCACGTTCTTCACTCGCTCACTTCGCAATGGTCGCCGATGATTCATCGGCAATTCCTTCATTTTAGCTTTAACAATAATTTGGAGCTTAATTAACTCCTTCGATAACAAACCGCGCTGCACTTCTGCATTTTTAATCAAGACATATCGATCTTTCTTGTGATCGCATATTAGCAAGATGGGAATATGCAAAAAACGTGCAATGTCATATATTATACATTCTTCGGACGACGTTCAATCGAAGCGTGCAAAATCCAGGCAAAAGTGCGTTCTTATTGATAAATGCAAAAATTGCAGAAAAACTCTCCTCTCGCCGTTGCAAACACAATTAGATCGAATAAACATCGTATAACCGTCGACGGTAAATATTTAATTCGGACGTTCGATAGCAATAACGACGACGATGTCGTTGATGGGGAGTAAAGCGAAAGTAGGCGCCAGTAAAATGCACGATAAATAATTAATTAGCGCGAGGCAATCGTTTTCGCTTAACATTTGTGCAGGTCTCGTGCCGAATTAACGCCGTTTCTTCGCTCTACACCCGTTGGATTAATGCACGCGTCGTTTCGTGGCGGAGGCGCCAGCTTGGCTGGACAATTTCTTTCTCCTTCTTCAATAAAAACGTTCGATAGATGATAAACTACCTGATAATGGCGCCATATTTCCTCCATAAACAGGTGCCACCAATCGGTTTCTCCGTTTTTGCCTTCGACGCTATCGTTTCGTTCGATCTTTTGGCAATCGCAATGAACGTTCGTTTTTCTTTGCACGTTCCAACAACACGAGTCGATTGCTAAATCAATTCGAGAGGCGCGACGCATTTTTCTTGCTAAAGAGCGAAATCAGCGACAAATAATCCGTTGGAAAAGGCGCAAGTTTGGTTTAATGTGGCATCGCAACGGTTTCGACGGTCCCAAAAGGGACGTTTTCTGTTCGAATGGAGAATTACACTTTGGTAAATTGAAGGAACACGTTGATCCAACGGCCACGCACGTGTTCCAATTGATTTGACAAACGGAGCCAATTCGCCCGGCACAAAAGATAGTAATCGATAGCGTTCGATCGGAGAATTGAGATCGATAATCGATACAAGAGAAACGCAACGTTAAAGTCCGTCGTCGAAGTCACGTTTCGGGGTTGTTAGCGGTGGCGTATCGGAGGCGTTCGATTGGTTTTAATTCGATTAATTAGCTTCGACGTTCGCTATTAATACAATGGGATTATGAATGGGCGCGTTGGCGGTGAAGAGGATTCGCCCGTTTTCAATTTAAATTTACTTCGCCACCATCTACCGTTTTGTACGTTTCGTTTACGATTAGGTTTGGGTTAACAAAGGAAAAGTGGACGTGAAAACACGGGGCGAGGACGCGTGGGAGGGCGGAAGGTAACAAAAGGGAACGTAAAAATGATGTTGGGATATAAACGTGTATAACGATTTACCGTTTCCAGGTTTATTGTTATGGATAAAATAAGAAACGTATAATACCTGATGTTTCTTATGGGGAGAGAGGGAGCGGAAAAACTGGATGGAAAACTTTGTCCCCTATTTGTTCCCACACGGTGTTCTATCGACGTTAAAAATCTTAATTGAATTCCTTTCCTGCCGCCGCGCACGACATTTAATCCGAACGATCGAACGCAAACCCACGTTTTTCCCGTCGTTTCGACGTCAAATTCGCTAAAAATCGTTTCGAATCCGCGTCGGAGCCGAGAGGAATTCGTTTCGCAAATTGAAATTTACATCGGTAGCTTCGAGGCAACCACAAGCTCGGTACAAACGACGAAGTAACGACTTCATGCGGATGCGGCAGCCGGACTGATTATCTGATAACGAACACGGTTCTTGCGTATTTTTCCTCTGTTGCTCTCTTCATTATTTACTTCCGTCTATAGGACTCTAAAGCCAATCTCTTTTATGCGATTCTAAAGCTTCTTTACGACGTGCTCTCGTCTTTTCCTCTCGTTTCGACCTTCTCGTTACGAGGTCAAACGCTGGAACGGCAAGAGCAACCACAAAAGTTGCAAATAAAGGAATGGCACGATTGCCATCATCATTGTTTGCACGAGCAAATCCAGTTCGAGCCGAGGAATCGTCGTTTCGGGTTCCGTTCGGTATCAGTGCGGCGAGCGGATTATGGTAATTCACAATTAGAGAGGCGACCTTTAAATTTACCATTTTCTACGCGAATCCTTGGCCTACATTTTTGACTGAGGACGCGTTTTAAGTTAAAAATTAACGATTAAATTTCCCTCTCTTTGTAATTGCTGCAAATCTGCAAATTGAACACGTTTCAATCGACTGCTTCTCATTTTTTGCAAATTCAAGTAAAGAGATCCCGTAATTTAATGCTAAATATCGAGTATTTGAACGTTAATAACACTGGAAGGCAATTTTATGAGGCGAAAATTGCATCTTGAACCTTCACGGCGGTTTATTTTCAACGGGAAACGAGATTTTCGCGTGACGCGCGACAATTTAAGAAACAAATTGAACCTCTTCATAATAATATTACCAATCATTTTAAATGTTGTTTAATTATGCCCGGCGCATCCACCAGGAAACCAAATATACGAAAACCATTAAAATCAATCGAAATGAACAAGTTTTTCGGTTGGTTTACGCGTTATTATCGTTGTAATAACCGTAATGCACAATATTTCTTTAGCAAACCAACAAACGGCCATAAATATTTCGCTATTCTGTAGGCGGTAAATCAACAGAGTACGTGACCGCGAGCGAGGAATTGAAAATTGTGCAAATATTCTGTCCTTGCGAAAAATTAATAAAAAAAAAGAACGCATTGCGCCCTTTTTAATCGCATTCAATTAAATAAATAGCAAGTTTAATTCGTATCGATAACCAGATCGACCGCCAACGATAGCCGGTCAGAAGGAATCCAGTTACAACTTTGGATTCAATCGCGAATTATTATCGAAATCGGAAGAATCGCACGATGCAAAAATATGTAAATGGCGAAGGGAAAATCTTCGACCCTCGATGAAAATTTATGTGGCGAGTTTTCCGTCGTAAAATTTCGCACGTTCATCATAAAAATTGGAACCTCTTTCAATAACGAATCCGATACAAAATCATACGCGTCGTAAATGTTTCCACGAATTTCAATACCGACAACCACAACGAAGGAAAACCAACAAAGAAACGGCTTTTCAACGCTCGATTTCTTCTTCTACCTACTGAAGTCGCCCGACGAATAGCAAATCACAGATTCTTCTTCACTTCTTCTTTGCAGTTACTTCGCCGACGATCGTCGCCATCTTCCTCGGCGGCACCGTGTTCGTGCTGTGCATCGCGGCCGTCACGTGTTTCTGCTATCGACGTAGACGCTTGCAGAACGGCAAACGCCACGGCCCGGATCAACCGCTCGCGTTTCACGCGCACCGGCGCCCGACGGCGGTGAAGAGTCCCGCCGGATCGACGACGCACTACCTGAAGAAGAGCCCGAGCCCGACGGGACCGGGCCGTACGCCGCCCGGGGTAAAAGTTAAACGATTTCGATCGATTAACCGATTGTACAATTAAACTCGTTTTAGATGTCCGGCGCGAACACGCCGAGCCCGACGGGACTCGGCGGACCCCTCGAGAGCGGCGTGTGCAGCGGCGAGAAACACGATCCGAGCAACGCGCCGACGGCGAAGGACGTGTACACGGCCGAGAGCGAGACGCACACGCCCAGCAAGGAGGAGATCGAGACGAACGAGAAGAATCTGCAGCAGAGCGCCTCCTATTTGGGCCAACTGGTGTTCAAGCTGAGGTAGCGGCGCGAAGAACTGTTAAGCGGCGGCGCGTGCGGCATCGCGTTTAATCGATCGCAAACGTTCTTTTCAGGTACAAACACGAGAAGAACGCGCTGATCGTGTCGGTGGTGCGTTGCCGCGATCTGCCGGCGAAAGACCCGAACCTGGGCTCGAGCGATCCGTACGTCAAGCTGCAACTGTTGCCCGACAAGCAGCACAAGGTGAAGACCCGCGTGCTACGCAAGACGCGCAATCCCGTTTACGACGAGGACTTCACGTTCTACGGCATCGGTTTCAATCAGTTGCCCGGCATCACGTTGCACTTCGTCGTGCTCAGCTTCGATCGGTACTCGCGCGACGACATCATCGGCGAGGTTTTCTGCGCGTTGAACGGCGTCGACATCAATCAGGCGGAGAAGCAGCAGATCGCGCTGTGCCGCGAGATACAGCCGCGGAGTCTCAAGGTGAGAGAACGACGAATCGTTGGCGGAATGCGATTTTGTATTCGTTCGTGTTGTTTGTTTTGCGATCAGATCAAATCGCAAGGACGTGGCGAACTGTTGGCGTCGCTCTGTTGGCAACCGGCGGCGAACCGTTTGACGGTGGTCGTGTTGAAGGCTCGCAACCTGCCGAAGATGGACGTGACCGGTTTGGCCGATCCGTACGTGAAAATCTATCTGTTGTACAACGGGCAGCGGATCGCGAAGAAGAAGACGCACGTGAAGAAGCGCACGCTGAGTCCGGTGTTCAACGAGAGTTTCGTCTTCGACATACCGGCCGGCGGCGAGGGTCTGGATTCGGTCAGTTTGGAGTTTCTCCTGTTGGATTGGGATAGGGTGACCAAGAACGAGGTACGAACGTCGAGTTACGCTCATCCGCACGATTTTAATTCGCTATTCCTCTGCGCGCTTTCAGGTCATCGGTAGGTTAGAATTGGGCGGACCGAAGTGCACCGGTTCGGCGTTGCACCATTGGAACGAGGTGTGCAATTCGCCGCGTCGCCAAATCGCCGATTGGCACAAGTTGCGCGAGTAATTCGACGAGCGGCGTTTCAATTGTCGCGCGAGCTGAGAAATTTCCAATTCGATTACGTTGAATGGTTTTCTTTCGTTCTCCTTCGACCGTTTACTTGAATCAACAATAACAACGGGGCGTCCCTCGAGTAATTCCGATAAATCAATTAAGCCAGTCAATTTCCGTTGAGAAATGATTAGAATGAGCGGTATTTGTGTGTGGCGATTGGAGTGTGAGCGACTCGAATTAGGATGCGAACGCGTGAATGGTGCCCTCTAAACGAAGATCAAATCGGATGAATTTTCATTGAAATCCCTGCTCGTTTGGTTATATTAGTTAAATCATGGAAATTTCAAGCTAAAAAGTAGATCTTAATGTACATACAAGCAAATCGATAATTGATGCAATTAATGAAGAAGATACAATAAATGTTTGTAGATTGATAAGAATTAATTGATGAATTAATCACTTTCAAGAAGGAATAAACTAAATAAATGAAAATAAGCAAACGTGTATCTTAGCTTTGAAATCTATATGTTTGCAAACGATTATGATTGTTGCAAAAGGAATTGAAGACGACGCTGGACAACGAGAAAAGGGGAAATTATTCGAAACGTTCGGAAACAATTTTGATTTACGCATGTTAAAATCCGGCTGAACTGGCATTTAGAATCCATCCATCAACAAAAGGAGCGAATTGAGCAAATTAACGAGAGAACTTCCATTCGCAAGAAGAATCCACGAACATTCCTCTGACGCTGCGAATAATTTTCCTTTTGGCTCGCGTTTCGGCCGGCCCCCTTTTGCAAATTGAATTTGGACGATTTACGACGGACCGGAAATCTGAAATAGCAAAAAAAAACAAATAAAGTACAATCGCATTTTGCAAGAAAAAAACAAACAAACAGAAATAAAATGATAATGACGATTTGCCGATTGGCCCAAAATAAATCCATCTATTGAAATGGCACTCAAATCGAAACACCTGCCTCAAAAATGTTTTTTGTTCAGTATCTTGACCGTTATCGCAATTATAATTAATTATCTTAACGTTCAATCGACCGACGACAAAAATGCGTTCCATCATAAATCGCCCACGGACGATAATTAATGTAAAATAATTATAATTTGTTCACTCGTTTCCTTCTATTATTTCTAATCGATAGTATAGCCATGTAAACGTAGTCGACCAAATTAATTATAATTAAAGGTAAACGACGGGGACGATGAGAATATTCAATTACTTTACAATTGTTAATGTCGAAGAAGCGTTCCAAGGATTTTTCGTTAGACTGAAACGAATAAAAATCGATTACGATCGTCAAAATAGGCAACAACTTGGAACGGCCGAACTTTTCGTTTCTCCTTCGGTTGATTCCCCGGGAAGAGATGAGAGAGAGGATTAATTTTAAACAGTTTGTGATATAGGCTTAAGCTGCGTAATCGTTATGATTGATTCCTTTCTTTTTTTTTTCTTTAATAATTACGTTTGCAACATAATTGCAAATTAA
Source organism: Hololepta plana (assembly GCA_963695495.1). Lineage (NCBI taxonomy): Eukaryota > Metazoa > Arthropoda > Insecta > Coleoptera > Histeridae > Hololepta > Hololepta plana. The sequence continues at coordinate 3,201,428 of OY968839.1, forward strand.
AACAAAAACTCTATATATGTAAGTCAATCGTAATTCGTGCAGAAATTAATTTGAAACGTAACGCACTCTCAGTTCTCTCGTACGATTCACCCGGCTGCTTCTTCTTATCAGTGTACCTGAGGTTACTTTCCGATTTAATTACGATCCGAACATCGTTTAAATTCAATTAATTATTCAGCCACATTTTCCACAACGAAATTGAGCCGCACGTTCGAAGAAAATTGTTTATCGATGCAGAATTCGAAAAAAGAAAAAACGTTTCGTGTTACAGGGTGTTTATTTATCTTGAGAATGGTACAGGGTTCGCTTAGGATGATTGTATTATAAAGAGGATATTTTGCCGTGTTTAAAGGCCCCCCGACGAAGAAAAAGAGGAAATTTAATTAGACTTTAGATGAACGAAATGTGATGTTGTTACGATGGGAATTAAATTATTAGCAGAAAGAATGAAACGTATACTAAAATTATTAATATTAAACATAAATAAACATCCTAATCAATTAATTTCCGTTTTGATTTACCTCTAAGTCTATGATAAACGATTAAGATCATTATTAGCTGTAGATGCGTTATTATTATTAAAATTGCTATTGCAAGACTCTATCGCGAATAGAATAGTTTCCATTATTAATTGTATGATGGCAAATCCACCGATTAACAATTTGTAAATATGCACGCAAGTTGCAAATTTGTTGTTTTCGAATTGTAGACGTTTTCAAAGAGACAAGTCCGTTTTCCTTTCTGAAGCTCTAAAAACTACGAAATAATTATGTATAAACCCATAGGAATCGGATCGAATGCTGTCGAATCCTTACTAAACTAAATTGATAACGATAAACTCTTGCTGTTGGAGAGCTCCGTTTCAAATGCTTGACATTAATTAATTGTTCCGTTAACGTTATTTAGTTGTTGTTAGTGAATTTAATTTCACTCTAATTGATTGATTTAAGAGACGAGAACAGAATGATTGATCGATTGGTATTGGATATACATATAAATATTGTAATAATACTCTATGATAAAATATATGTGTATATAACTTAATGACAAATAAATGGTTTTCAAATAATTAACGCTTCCTCATTTATCAACCACCAGAAGACAAAAGAAACTTTACAGTAAAACATGCGTAAAGTATTAAGTAAATCAAAAACAATTCTTTTTTTTTTTTTTAAGGAAAGAGGTCGTCAACTCGCCGTAATCGCAAGAGAAGAAGAACTTTGCACCAAAACTAATCGTCCAAATCCTTCGCATACACATAAAACTAATAACGGCTTATCTCTCGAGGAAAGGAGAATAAGAGGCGAACTAATTTTAATTGGACGAAACCGTAATAAATAGAAAACGACTTCTTCCCATTTCAACGGGACAAACAAACAATTTTCAGTTTCCCCCGCTAATTAATTAGACTTGTGCCATAAACTTTATAAATAGATTAAACGATAACAGCAACAGATAATAATAAAGAAACACAACAAAGCGGAGAAAAACGTTTTAAAAAAATAATCCGAAAAAAAGAGACACAAAGTGGAACGTTGTTTGTTAATTGAAGTAATAAACAGTCAGCGCAATTCAAGGTTCAAGGTGTTTGTGATATAATAATAAGCATGATAAGGCTCGATTATATACAATACACAATGCACGAGCCAGCATTGGATACTTTTCGTTGAACAAAAATTTTGCCAGGACGAGCGAGACTTTTCCAGACTTTTTCAAATACTTTTGATTTCTTATTCATTCAGCAAACAAACGCGATTTGGCCGCATATCGACTAAACAAGCTTGCCAAAAACTGAAAACTATTTTCGCGACACGTAACGACCGATACGAATTCGAATTAATCCGCGCGCCTAATTAAAGCCGAGTGAGCGATTAATTGCACTAAGTAGCAGATTCGTTAAGCCGTCGGATGTTCGTTTGCCAATTAATTTCGAACGAGATTCGCTCGCCTGTTAGCGCCAAAATATAGATTATCGCTTATTATTTTTAGTTCGTTCCGTCCTACACTTTATCATCGACTGCTCGCTCCGGCTAATAAAGCATCGCAATACTCGCTCGCGCTCGTCGCATTCATTGTAGCCGTCGCCGTCGTCGTTCGCAACGCCAGCCAGCATTCGACACTCCGAATTCCGTCGTCGAGCACGTTACGCGTTCACCTCGACCGGTTCGATCCGAACGAATGCGGCTGCACGGTGTCGTAAGAACGCATTTGTTATGATAATAATAAACCGTCACGTTTACGTGTTCCCTTCTCGCCCGACGCTATTTTTCTAATTCAATAAACGGTCCGCGAAACGACAGTCGCCGCGGGACCATCGTCGAACGCTCTCATCGCAATCGGCACGAAGGCAACGATGCGATCCGTGTCGGTGGCGATCGCTTAACGAAAGTTTCGATGGAAGTGTCCGTTAACGGATAGACGGCGAAAAGAGCGATGGACAACGTGCCGGACATTTTGATAAATAACGCCGCGAAGATCGTGATCGACGTGACCGGTTGCGAGCTGCGGGCGAAGAGCGTCGCCGATCGGAACGACGAGCGGAAGGAGTTCAAGCGGTTCAGCTCGTTCAGACGCACGTTCCGCATCAATAGGTCGTTCAAACGGTCGAAATCGTCGGATCCAACGCAAGGTAAAGCTTTTGTTTTGTGTTTCTTTGCGAAATGGCAACGTTTAACAACGATTCAATTAGATAAACGGCGTCAATTCGATAATCGGCCCGTTAGTCACTCGCGCGTTTCCTCTCGGCGAACGTTTTTTTTTTACTCTTGCGATTTCTTTTGCGATTCAAAATGATTGTGTCATTCGTATGTTGAATAATATTGCATCGAATCGCATGCAAACGCCGACGATCCGTAATAATAAAGTATCGATCATTTCTATTAATAATGGAAGGATTAATTAACGTGATGAATGGCGAAAACGCAAGTGCACACGTGGAAAACGGAGGGAAAATGAGGAAATTCGCTTTTAACGCGCAAATGAACGAATACTAACTGTGAATAATTTGTTCGCAGCCGATCAGGAACAGCCAGATAACCTATTGACGGTGAGACGTGCCTTATCGGTATCGCCGAGCTTGCAAAACAGTCCGATACTTCAGAGCAAGTAAGTGTTAACAATCCGAAACGGAAAATTTTCGACGAAAAAGAGTGCCAATAATAACGATAACCGTTCATTTCCTATCCGCGTCGATTTGCATTCAATCATCGCTCGCCAATTCGCTATCTGTCGCCTCTCGATTGCGCCTAATCTAATCAGCGAAATCCATAATTTTTTCGCAACAAAGTTTCGCTTTTCGCTAAACAAACACACGCGCAATTTCGAAACGTTAGCGTTTTGCGCTCGCGATTATCAAATTAAACGCGACCTTTGCCGCCAATTAAAACAGAGTTCGCGTAACAAGTTGTCGCTCTTTTTTTTTTGTTACGGTAAAATGCGTCGAGTCATTCGCGAAAATAACTCGCCGAAAACTCACCATCCAATTAAGTGACGTCATTGCGATCGAGACGAAAGGCATCGGTATGCGGCAAACGCGCGAAAAGTGGTGCATAGCGCCATAAGCCCGGCGCATCCACCAAAAACGACTTTTTGCGCCAGTCGCATGCGAGACGCGCTTTTATGCAGTTTTTCTTTTGGCGATGGATCGTCGTTAAATGTTTCGAAGGCTCTTCGCCTCCGTCCTCGTCGGCCAATCGATGAGAGTCCCGCAAACGGGCCCTTTGCTCGTCAAATAATTGATGTCGCTCGAGTTCGTCATTGAACCGTTTTTCCAATCGTAGATTGCAAGGGGAACGAGAACGAAACGACTTAAATTGGAATCGTGAATAATGCAAACGATTGTTTTGTCGATATCACGCGAACGGAATTTGTTGCCGAACGCCAACGCCGTCCGTGATCGGTGCGATCGACGTGGAGAATGCTCCGGGTGGTCCCGGAACGGTCCGGGGCGAGAACGAGAGGGAGGCGCCGGGGAGCGAGAGCGCGAGAGCTACGCATCGTGCGCCAAAAACGATTTTCACACTGCTGCTGCAGTACCAGATTTATCGTTACAAGACGTATACACATTTACACTTAACTCACTCACTCACTCATCATCGCCAAAAAAGCAGCAAGAAACGAATACATAAGCAGCGATCTTAATCTTAATCCTCCATAACAGCTACATATAGGGTATTTGTTATTCGAAGCAGATCACGAACGAACGCAGTCCGTTTTGCTCGCGGTCTAATCCGTTTTGTACGGCTTAAGCGACGAGAGATTATTTGCAAGCGAAGAGGGACGGTCTGGTAACGGTGTCCAAATGATTAGTGCGTTATTAGTGTCGACTATCGGAAGTGATGCTAACGGGATAGCAGTCTGCGAATAAAACCGCTCGTTGACTAGGTAAGATGGTAGAAAAATAGGTGAACGTTGTGCGAAGAGATCATCTTGCCGAACGATAATTCGTCATTGCTTCTTGACCTTGTCAATTCGGCCATTAGGGCGCAGGACGGGGATCCCTGGCGGGCGCTTTTATCGAGTCAATTTGAATGAAGATACAACACGGGAGGGCTTCGCTTAATTAGAGAGAAAGTTACGTAATCGTGCGATCGATAATGTACGTTCGTTTCTTTCGCGCCGCAACACCGCGTCCATCTTCTTCTTCTTCCCTGCGTCCACGAAGGTTTCGTTCGTTTCGGAAACGTTGATTCGACGGCGAAGCGAGCGATCGATTTCCTTCGGAGCGCGTGCAGTCGCGCGGGACATCGATTGGTTCGAACGGAACCAATTTTCGCGCGATTCCATAATAAACGTCGCGAATCTCGCCATCTTACGCCTTAATCCCGTCTAATTCGTTTAATCGCGTTTTTTGTTTCCTGAAAGATTTCGTACGCCATTAGGATGTGACCGTTTTGCGAATCCTTGCAGATATGTCGGCCCCCGCGCGAACGTAAGCGGCCTCCGCCTTCCGGCCGATCGATAATTAATGCCCTTAAGGTAGACTGAAGAATTTTGTAAATCTTTCAATGTTATTGGCACTCTTTCACCCCTCTTGTATTGAATGTTATATATTCTCTTGCACAGCAACTTCTTCTCTTCTTCCGCCCCGTGAATGTGCGAATTAAACTAAATTTTGCGCCCCCGTATCGCATGCAAAAATAAACGATCTAACTGATTGCAAATTCACCGCGAAATTGTGAATGAAAAAGCAATAAATGTTTAACGATCCCATTGGAATGTGGGCGTGCGTTTCGTCTTCTCCCTTCCCAATCCAATCTCCGACTGTCTCTGACATCAATTAAATTTGCACGCCGTTTCGTTTTTTTTTTTTTTAGCGATAAATCTAACGCGCGATTGTGCGGTCCGTTTTCTTTGTTATAGGCCAATACCGGCCCCGTTGGTCGTAGCCGATCCGCCGAGTTCGGAAGATGGTAGCGAAGTGGAAGACTTAAGACACCAGCAGACGGACCCCGCGCTTCTAAATGGGTGAGTTTTCGCTTCCATTCGATCGGTGCAAAATTGTTGGAAGAGAGACAGCGAGAGAGCGACGTGCGAAATACGTAATTTGGCAATATAAATAAATAGCGAATGCGAAATTTCGGACTTTTTTCGCGTGAGAGCGAGTAAACAACGACCGTAAATTAAAAGTGTTGCGATTACGCTTTTTGGCTGCGTACAAATTATTGCTCTGCTCGTTGTTTTTTTTTGTTTGCTCACCGATTCCGAAAGTTGCACGTTCCTCCCAGTCGATTCGCTCGCGTTTCTTCGAAAAGGTCTATCGCACTTTCAGCGGGTTTAAGTTTAAATTGCGGTTCGATTGCGAAGTGGCGGTGCGAAATGGCGCAAACACTTTACGTGAAGGAGAACGTGCGCCGTTTCAGTTTACCCGTTTTTCAGCATTTCGTGCAAACCTCCGAGACGTCGATTAAAACGGATTCATTATTGTTGACCGAAGGGTAAGAATAGTAATAACGATAAGGCGTCGAAGCAGATGCGTCGCTACTTTTTTATTTTTGTTTTTCGTGCGTTAAATTTAGAACGGCGTCGACGACTTTTTAATATTCGTCGTTTTCTGCATACTTTTTGTTTTGTTGTGATGGCGCAGATACGCGTCTCCACGTGGCGTCCGATTCTTTCACAAAGAAGATGCAAATAGAATTCAATTTCGCAAACAAACTTCGTTCTTCCTCCTTAACGATCAATAAACGTCTTCCAACGGCGTTCAGTTGATTTCGAGTGAAATTGCAATTCTCTCGGTCCAATAGCAAGATATTTACCACGAAGATTTCGTCATAATAATCATCTATCAGTAATAAAATATGCGATTTGACTATTTATTAGTTTAAGACGTACTTTAAGCCAAACAGGAAGTGGTGTTGAACCAAATAAATGTTCGCCCGTTTGGAGCACAAATAATTTTCGTTTCCTCCGAATATAATTCGATAAATTTCATTTACGAGCGCCAGCAGCAATTTGTAAATGTGGAACTCAATTATTAGTGCAAAATAACGCAAATTGCTGAAAAGTCTTTGTTTGCAGGCAACCAACAGTACGCGGCGCAATTTTATTCGCCTCGCGTTCGAGTTATTTATGTGCGAAATTAATAAATCAATCAATAAAGCCTCCATAATAAAGTATTAATAAATTTGCATACGTTTTCGTTGCGAAAGCGTAAAAAATTCAAGGCTCCGATCATCGGCGTAAATCGCACGAACGCGATAAATATTTTGCTTCAGAAAGTTTCCAAGTTCGCTTGAATAAAGCGTTTTTGCGTTTCTTTCAAGGAAAACTGTGTTTATTTTATCATTTTTTTATAACAGCGATTTGCGAACTCTAATAACAATAACAACGACACTTCAATCATAGCACGCTCCACGTTTCGCTCACTTAGAGATACACCCGTAAAGTTTATTGATCGGTTTCAACAAACATGAAAATTGGAAAACAAACGCTCGGAGGACGCAAATCGCGATTTAATTAATTACGGTTTCTTAGCCGGCAGTTAATTCGCGTCATTATATGCATTAGCAGCGAACGCGAATCCTTGGCATTAATCGCTTTCTGTTCTAACACGGTTCTTCTAATCCAATTAAGCCGCGATCCCGTTTGATAATTATTAATAACGCTTGTTTGTTGCACGTGCGATGATGGTACGGAAAAAACAAGAAAAAATCAAATCCAAGACGATGATCCGAGCAAATAATCGCAGCCATAACAATCGCATTTCGCTCGTTAATTATCAACGCGACGATTTTCTCGTAGCGTTCGCTCCGCAAATTAAATTATTCACCTCGTACACGTGTACAACCCTGGTCGATAAACCATGGGGAGTGAATTAAAAAGATGCTTCTAGAATGGATTGTTGAATTAATAAAATCGATCAATTGTCGAAACCGTTGCATTTTAATTAATAATCACTCGTGGAGTCGCGACAATCTGACGCAATTTGAAATTCCACGACTGTTCATTGTGGATATTTTCCCATCGAATTTATCGACGGTTTATATAAAAAAGACACGTTTTCGATAAGGTTAAATTTTCTTTATCTTTTTTAATTTAGTGCCACATTTACATCAAAGCCACAACGTAAGGTCATTAGACTGTGTGTTAGGTTGTCGATGCAATGGGGAAATGTTAATAAAATTCTCCTAATCAATTGGTTTAGCAACCTATTTTCCCTTCTTTCAATTTTTCCAGTGCCTTTTATTTTCTAAAAATTTTCCTCTCCTCGAGGCTCGCGTTCACGAAGACGGCAGAATCGTCGCAGAAAAGGGAATTGAAAAAGGTCTAGCACAAGAAGCAACTCTCTGAGTTCCAAAATGCGGTTATTGCAATTTGTGCAAAAATGCAAAAATTGAAGGAAAAAAATCTCAAAATATGAACGAATCTCAATATAAAATTCAAAATTAAACTCTTATTAATCGATGTTTAATGTTTATTGCCACAGTTAATCGCTTTAGTAGCTCGAAAATGCGCTTATTGCAAATTGTGCAAAAATGCAAAAGTAGAGAAGGGTCCCCCCTTCTATCGAAAGGCAAAATTTGTGGAAAAAAATTCAAGTTAGTCCCCTTAATAATTAAGAAATTGCAAACAGTTCCTCTCTCCACGGTTCCTCATTAAACTCGAAAAGCACATGGGAACGATCATCGTGCGCGCTTATCATAACTAGTTTCCGCTATCTGCCATTATAAATCAAATGAAAAGAACGTACGACGGACGTTTTTATGTATGAGACGAAGATTAAGATAAAGGAGGGCAGCAACCAGGAAGCGGTCGCCGAACAAGACGTCGACGACGACCGTCAGATTTATATCTTGCGGTCGTTTTACGATTCGCAAAGTTAATCTTCCTCATATGAAAACGATCGCTTTAACTTGAGGGACCGAAATTGATCCATTTGATCGAGCAAACGCAAGAAAGCGTTCGTCGAGTGTTAATCTGCAAGATTCCCTCGGTCTCGCAGATTAATTATTCGTCGTTAATTATTCGCACGAAATCATTATTTTGTGGCGACTTTCACTTGGAAGAGTAAATTAGCAATGCAGAAGAAGCGAAAGAAAAGCGTTCTTTTCACCTGACGACGATTAACTTTCATTCATTTTCCCCCCGACGCGATACACCTTCTTCGGCGAGTTCAATGAGTTCGCAAATTGGCAATTACCACTGCCCGTGAGCGCTTAATCGCGTTTAGAATCGAACCCGTTCTTTTATCGATGTTAACGGGTTTTCTTTCCAATTACTCCACAGGTTCTTGTTTTTTTTTTTTCTTGTTTTTTTTTTTTCGTTAATTCCTCTCCAACTTATTCTAGCGGCGGCCGCTCTCGCGTTTGTGTTACCTGTGTAAAAAGTAACGTGTGTGTGAAATAATAATAATAATCTGAAGGAAAGGGGGACCGACCCCGGGGCCGACTGACTCCATTGTTGTTTCTTTCGTTTTGCTATGGTAATATCCGACCAGTCGGTTCGTAACTAGACGTAGATATTTTCCCCATCATCATCGCCATCGCGCTGTCTCACTTGGTTGCGTTCAGTCGATACGAACTCGGCTCGTCGTCGAGGAGTTCGCTTCAGTCTGGTTGTCGACGTTCGTTCGGACGGACCGAAGTTTCCGATTCGAAACAACGATAATCTACTTTGCAATTATGCAAAATACGTGCGAATTTGTGTTGTTACGATGAGGATACCGTTCGAATATCCTTCGTTTTTAATTAACAGTCTCGCGTGCGACGTTTTAACGGATGAATAGATTGTTAAAGAGGAAAAGTTACGAGGATGATTGCCCACTTGAACGTTACGTTTGTTAATTTGGACAGTAGATTGATTGATTAATTAATCGGCGATATTCTAATAAGAAACGGAAAATGCTGTGCTTCGTACAAGGATTCGATGGGAAGGAGAAGGACAACGGCAACAAATTGCAGTTGGTGAAAAAGAAAATATTGCGGAAATCCAGGTAATGTGCCACCTTTTAGTTACCTGCACCGTCTTATGGCCGCAGATTCGCTCGAAAAGAGTTAATTAAACGTACAAGGCCGACGACGCGAGTTAACGACAGTTATCGTCTTTGGAGCAAATTGTCCTTTAAACTCGTTCATTATGCAATACAATAATAACGGCGATCGTTTAATCGACGGGAGTTTTCGTAAAAGGGAAATTAGGTAAAGAGCACACCTGCGGAAACTAAACCGAAAGCTGTTCGATTTCCCACAGATGAATCGCGTTCGTTTCCCGAATTGAATTAAATCGAGGACTGAAAAATCGACGACGACGTGGCCTTTCGTTGAATTTTCCGCCGCAATTTGGAATGATGAATGCGCACGTGAGAAGTAACGCTGAAAGATACGAGTGCGAGTTTTCTTTTCGACGGATTTAAATAAGCAAATATTTGCACATCTGCCGCGATAATGCGAGAAGAACAACGTGCGACGAACGTTAAATCTGTTCAATATTTAGTCTCGCTACGACGCTGCTTCTCGAGTCGTTTCAGCGAAGACTTTTGGCGTTTTTCCAGCCATCGAGGAAGCGAATCGTTCCAATATATTGATTAAAACTCTTCTAATGACAAATCGAACGAGGAATCGTATCAAGTTACGCAAACAGTCCAAAGAAAAAAAAAGACGCGTAGGAAAGCCATCATCAATCAGTCGCGTTGATTTCCATTTTTATTGCACTTTTATAACGCGAACAGTAAAAGCATATGCCGAATTAAAAGCGAAGAAGTCATTTGAATAACCCAAAGGCCATCGATTAAAACCGTTGGATCGAGTGCCGAGGACGCGTTATTGGATTAAATTCGAATTTATAACGTAACTAATGCACTCTCAGGGCTCATTTATTCCCATTTCTTTCTTACGGTGCATTTCCATCTTGCGAGAATCGTATTACGGCAAAAAAGTCGAGATCGAATTCTTAAAAGAAAAAGCAAATTTACGCCAGATTCCAGTATTAAAAGAAAGAGCAAAAAGTTTATCGCGAATTAGCTAATCTGCTTACCATCTGACGATACTTACGTCATTTTAGCCAGTAAAAAAAGCCAGAAGGAGGAAGAAAAACAGATTAACTTTTTTTAAAAAAAATAGGTCGATTATAACAGTGGACGTATGCATTTTAAATGGACGAAATAAATAGTTATTTTCGGCAATTAACGAGCGGATAAATAGCAAATTCGCCCACGAAAAGCGGTTGTTGCCTTGTGACTTATTGGATTTTAGTTCACTTATTTATGGAAAATTCTATTTAGAAACTATATAGAAATTTAACAAAAAAAGGGGACAAAGAAGAAGTTTAATTAATTTTAAAAGCGACGCAAGACATTGTCGTTCGACAACAACAATAAAGGGACTTTTTGTTGAATTAAGTTTCGATCGAACGTAACAGTTTGTCGTTGTTTGCAAATATGGAAAAGCGCGAGCAAGTCATCAGACAATCGCGCAAAGTGGGACGTTGAGCAGTAATTGTTCAGCGATGATTCGCTTATTTATTAGCAAAATCCGATCGAATTCGTATCAGAGGGTAAAAATAGTTTTCGCATTTCGAACGGAATCCACGATCTCGAAAAATGCTTTTCGCATCATCGCAGGAATTCCATGTTGGTGGCGATTACGAATAACGCTAACGTATCGCTTATTATTATTTGCAACGTTTGAACGTTTGCCAATTCGCCTCGTTTCTTTGCGACCGCAGGAATAACAAACGACGCGCAAAACTGAATGGCAAAATAGCGAAATAATAGTAAGCAGATAATACGAGACGACGTACTTCGAAGGTCAATGGCATCGGCATTGCATTATCATTACTATCGGATTCGAATGAAAAGAATTTTAAATTGCGGCAGCAGCGAGTTCAGCAGTTGAGACGTTTCGTTAAACTCTTTATCTGCGTTCATGATGCCCACTTTTTCTTCCATCTCGCATTCGCCCGCTTTATTATCGGCAATAACGCGAAGAAGCCAAACGGATCCGCAAGAAAGCGAGAAGAAGCGTTAACGCGCGATCGAAAACTGGACGAGTTTCATTGGGGAACGAAATGAGGAATAAAGAAAGGAACAAATCGATGAGAGCCCAAAGGGAAAACGTCATCATCACGCATGACGGCATTAAAATCGAATACCTCTGTCGATAATATGAGAACTTCCCTCTTGCATCTTCAAATATCGAACACGTACGGTGCGATCCTGAATGATTAAGGACAGTTTGTCGTTGTTAGGTTGGTAAAACGCACACTTTTGTAATGGGAATCGCATTAAGAATAATTAACTTTCGGTTTATACCTGTTCCTTTAAGTAATAACAGGAATCGCTTGCCCTTACAACAAAGCAGTTGTACCACACTAACTCTAAAACGTGTGCTGCCAACTTCAAACTATCTGCAATCGTTATGGATCGCATTGCGTACAAAGCATTTGGTTGTAGTCGAAATAATTGTGAATGAACGTTGGGAAATTTCCTATTCAATTCAAACCGCACACACTCATTAACCGCCAGCTTATCATTAATTGTTAGTTAATTAGCGTGAAATTAACTGCCAATATTACGCATCCGGATTGATCCGCAATGAAGTTGGGCGAGAAGAATGTTTTCTGATTCTGATACAATGTATAATTGCGGTTCTGAAAGTAAGGTAAAATTTGTTGAGTAGGTGGACGTCCTAATCCAATTTCCTATAATGCGATCGTTAATTCTCGCAACTGTCGCCCTTTTCCACTCTTCGATGGAAACGTGGGACGTTTCGATCGTTGCCTTTTTACCGTTGATTATGGGAAAAGAGATAGAAACTGGAACGGCAATCAAGATCAGGTTAATAAATCGTTGCGAATTTATTGTAATATTCACTTCTGCAGGTGCGGTTTCTGGTTTTATTCTTTAGATTGGCGGACGAATAAATAGGCCTTGGCCTATTTCGTCCTTTTGAATAAGCTACAATTCCATCCTCACCATCATTAAATTGATTGATTCGTCTTTTTTTTGCTTTAAAATCGTAGTCGTAGCAAATATTGAATAAAAATAAAAAATAACCGGTTCTATTAATTATATAACGCTAATTATCTGCTAATTGATGTCGATTTAATTGAGATTCGCAATTTTATGACCATGGATAGCGCGTGTGACGTCAAGTTTGCATTACGGGGAAAACCATGCTAGCTGATAATTCGCACAGCAATTTTCCAAACTCATTCTATTTAGCGCACGAAAATCTTATAAAATTAAAGTCAAACTCGATATTTTATTGAATGCACCTTGTGCATTAATTGCAAAATCGATAACAGTTCTTCATTTGCTTGTCGCATTCTGGTGACTTAACTTAATGACTTAACAGACGAAAATCAATTATCGAACGATTGTTAAATCGATTTGGCTTAAATAACGAGCCGAACAATGGTCATCGCTAAAATAAATGTTTAAAGGTGAACAGGAATTTTGGTTACGTATGAGCGGAGAATTTTGAATAATTGGCTCAAATATAAAACGACCGACGACGATTTTAATCGTCAAATAAGAGTTGGGGTTAGAATAAATCGAGCGCTGCAATCGATTGATCTTGTTGCCTGAAACGTTCTTGAGTTATTTTCGGTCTTAACAATTCGCGATTCGTCGATGGCGTGGCGTTAAACGAATTGCATTCGAAGATGTAACGAGCGAAGGAGACCAGCAACAAACAAAAAGGCCCAATCCAATTGTTGTGTGTATGTATTTATGTTATCTCATCAAACTGATTGCGAGCAATAAATCGGTCGGTTAATCCTCTCTTCCTCCTGCTGCCATCAACTTGCATGTCACTGGGTCAACGAGCCAATCTTCTTATTAAGAACTTCTGACCTCGTCGAACGCTTCGCAACATGGTCGACGTTCCCCGATTTTTGTCCTTTTTAACTTAGGACTTGATGAATTAAGATCAATCGACGCTGGTGCTTTTGTTATTGTAGCAATTTAATCCGATCATTTATAAATAAATAATTGAATTTTCGCATGTTATTCGTCTCGGAACGCCAGAAAGGAGAAATGATCCAATTATTCGTATAGAAAAGCGTTCCCGGAATCAACACGAAACGCTCGGTGAAGGATTTTGGTTTATTTTTGCAAAATTCGGCAATCCGTTCGGGAGGAACGAAGTTTTCGTAGTAAAAGAATGGAACCGGATCTAAAAAAAGACTGGCACTAATTTGTGCGGTCGGTTCTTTAAAATAAAATTAAAGAGAAAATCGTCAACCTGTTTTTTTTTTTTTTTTAGAATAGCGAAGACTTGTAAAATACTAAAATTAAGAGACTCGTTTGGCCCATTGCCCAAAGCAATGGATTAATTTGCGTCCTCTTTCTCCCAACGAAACGAATCACCTCAAGACGATTACGAAGTGCAAAAGTTGAAAACGATTGATTGCACTCCGTAACCGTTAGAAACAATAAGCGAAAGAGACGATTGAGTCACGCGTTGCTGTAGTCCTTCATCTCTTTCTTTTTTCGCTTCGTTTTTCTATTGGATAATAGCGTTGCCTTAATAGTAATAAATGGACACGCATCCTTCTTTATTTGGTGAAGCTCAAATGTCATCGCACCTAGTTTGAACGAAAGACAGAGACAAATTTGACGGAACAAAGAAGTTTCTTCGTGTTAACGTACCAGATAAATATAAAGGACGTGCTTCCTGCAATTAATTTTTTTCTTGGAGGTCACCGCGTTTCCATCATCATGTTAAAGTGTCCCAATTCCAATTGGAATTATTAAATTTCCTTGCAAAAAAATTACTTTCGATCTTCGAAACGATTCGCAACGGTTTTCCCCGCTAATCGAACGATTTAAATCGATTAAATAGCGCGTTAAGAATTTCCGAAAACCCTTGACTTGAGTTGAGGACGACGCTCCTCGGATTTTCTCTCCTATTTTATTTGAATGTCGTCCACACGAAATTCCGTATGGGGAATTTTCTGATTTATGGCCAGAAGTTTCGCTCGTCATTCGCATCGTTTTTTTATTCGCGAACGGCGTGTGTTCGTCTGAGAATGCAAACCGAGCCGATTTCCGAGTCTGTTGGCTCCGTAATAAATAAATTTTCAGCAGTTGCATTGGAAGCGTTACAGTTTAGATTCGGCCGCAAAGAAATTTGGTCTTCCCGCTTTTGGTCGTTGGCTGCCATTGTATTAAGAGTTTATTCGAGGTTGTTATTCTAAATTGTTAATAACAATATTATGAAAGTCGATGCGTGTGTGTGCGTTATATTAATAGTTCTATTGAAGAGCGGATTTTGAGGAATTTCGAAAACCGACTCATCGCCGCGCATTGGATGAGCGCCAAATAGGAAAAAGTGCGCTCACTATCATCGCTTCTTGATTGGTAAACAACGGAGTCGTTGGCGATCAGCGAAAGAGAAGTCTTTGTTCCTTTTCGAATTTACCATTCGTTGCGATGGCACACAAGCGAAAATTAACAGCGTCGTTTCTTTTATTGTTCCTCAAGTAAGTTACAACAAAGCAATCGGCCTCTCTAATCTCCAACAGCTTCTTAGCACTTTTAACAATGAGCTCGACGCCAATCAGCACAATTAAATATTTATTAGAGTCGCGTTGCCATTATGCAATTCGCAACTAACGCATAGATTAGATGTCGATCGCGTTCGAAGTGTTAAGGAACCTTTCTCTTTCGCTCACGTCCGTCGACCTTGTTTTCGTTACGAAAGACACGGGCAGACACACACAGGTCGCGGTCCTTATTATTTTCTGTTCCTTTTCTCATTCATTTCCAACACTTTATAAAAGCCGTTCACTTACGAAACGATCATAAACCGATACGCGAACTTTAATCCGGTTTCGCCGATAATAATCGCACGTTATTGCGACACGTAAAACCGCCGAAGGGAGGCGCGCACCCTTTCTCAGTTTAATTATGGAGCGTTATTTTTTGGACGATCGCCGATTCCTTAACGAACAACGAAAAGTGACAACAGCGAATCCGGGAAGAAGGAAAAAAGCGACGAGAAAACGCTTCGAACGCACGTTCAATTGATTAATTACGAGGAAGCGTTTGAATTGGAAGTTGGTGGTCCCCCACGTCGCTCTGCTAAAACCGTAATTGCATAATGATCGACGCATCCTAATAACGTGAAACGCGAATTAGCGTCGTTAGTGTTAACGCACGAAACGGTTCGAATCGGCCGAACGATCACGCGAAGCGTGATTCCGTTTGTAAAAGACATTCATAAGTGAATTTGATTCGCAACTTTGTTACAGGTCATCGGGGAACTTTGGGAGCGCGGGGGCAAAATCGGCGCCGAGCACGCCGCACGGTTTGCTATCGTCGTCGTCGGCGGCCGGTCTGATCGATCAGAGCAATTCTTCGCAACCGTGCTCGCCCGGCTACATATCGCCATCGATACCGAGGAGTCCTAGTCACAATCTCTTCACGAAGCAAGATAAGTGAGTATCGCGGCGACGACGAATTAGTTCACCGTTGATAACGCATATCTTTAATCTCGCCCGTTTAACATCTGTGCACACACGTTTCGTTACCGATTCCCTTGATTATCACGAGAACCGCTTCAGTTTCGTGCACGCAGCTGTGCAAACGTTGATTAATTCGCAGCTTGATTCAATTCGCATCCACCTGTGTTGACGATCTAAAATTTACTTGGAAACCGCTTCTTAACTTTATTAATAAACAAATAAATCGCGGATTGATTGGCGTCCGATTTTCGAACGGGCAACGATCGCATGCAAATTCGCTTTCCACGAGCGAACAAACAATAAGAGTTCGCTTCGGGGATCATTAACAACAATAAACGGCAACGGAATAAATAATTCTTGTAATTAAACATTACGAGCGAGCGCACGAGAGCCAAAGTGCACAAACTTAATAAACAGTATGATCATTAAAATAATTATCGTTATTAAACATTCAAGCGAGCATGAAAATAGTCGTTTCGTGGACATCGACGGACACGCATTATTACAATCTATCGCCGGTCTTTTGAATCGTTTGAATCGATTCCCTTATCAGATCAAGAAAGACGCTGATGCGGTAGGTAAACGAAAGTAATCGCTCTTTCATCTCATTCTGTGTGGCACGCCTCGTTTAACGTTTTAACCGGAATCCATAAACCGTATTAACAAATTAATTGGCGTTATATTGTAACACGAAAGTGCGATCAACTCCACTTCTTCGGTCGTCCAAAACGCGAACGTTCTCCGACTGATTTCGATGGTAACTCGCGATCGTTGGTTCGCGATACGACGTTAATTCATTGAATAATAACAGGTGGAATTGCGTTCGGTTTTCATCGATACAAAACCAGCGCGTGTAGATAACGTGGCGTTATCTGCGATTGGATTTTGCAATTCGCAAACGCTCTCGGTTACTACACGCGAATCAGAGACCACGTTCGCACGCGTTCGCCGTGACTGTTAGCATAAGGTGTCGAAATCGTAAAATAAAATGAACAAAATCGTGGAGGAAGATGAGGATTCGAGCGATTTTTATCAATATCCCGAGTCGTCGAGCGAAGACATCAGCGAGGACGAGTAAGTTCGTGTGCACGTTGTTCGTCGCGTTAACCTTTAACCAATCGAATGCGAGCGATCGTTGCTAATTTGTTGTTACTTCTTTGGCAGAGGTGCACTGAAGCAATTGAGTTGTTCGACGCCAGCGATGACCGCACAGCCGCACTCGCCCGAGCCGCCGAGTCCGAAAGCCAAAGACGACAAGCCGACGACGTCGAAAGCCAGACAGAAAAAGTTCCATCGGCACTTTCCGTCCGTCGAGGACGACGAGAAAGTGTTGAACTGTAAGCGAACTCGCGTTTACGTAACGAATGCGTCCCGTTCACGGCAGCGCTTCTTTCAGATTACTCCTGCGCCCTCATCGGCGACATCCTGTTACAAGGGCACCTGTACATTACGAAGAACTATTTCGCATTCTACTCGAACGTTTTCGGCTACGTTACGAAGGTACGGTGTGCGATCGAATCGCCCCACGTGACGGTTAACGAACTTCCGTTTGCAGCTATTGATCCCGATGATGTCCGTGCAGAAGATCACGAAGGAGAAAACGGCTCGAATCATACCGAACGCGGTCGGTATCGCGACGATCGAGGACAAGCACGTCTTCGGCAGCCTGATGAGCCGCGACAACACGTATCGCTTGATGACGGAGGTGTGGGACGCGGCGCGGAACTCGTCCACGTTGATCGAACCGGAAATATTGGTGAGACGTTTCACGTTGCACGTTTTCGGCCGTTTAACCAAAGGGAAATCGTAGGCCAGCCGCATCCATCCGTCGGAGTTTAGCGACAGTAGCGAGACGCGGGAGAGCGAACGCGATTCCGTCACGTCGGAGATGAACGCGCGGTTTCGGAAGTGCGCGATGAAGTCGGCCGACGCGTTGGAAGCGACCGCGGTCGATGGTAATCTCTCCCTATTGCTTTTTGGCAAACCGACTATTCACACGTGCCATTTCAGATTTGATGGCTGTGCCCAAGAATAGCAACAATAAAAGTATTAAAAAGAAGTCAATAAAAGACAAATTAGCCGGTGTTCCGAAACACAAGTTATTTCTCATGGTAACCACGTTAATGTTAATCGTCCTATTCTTATCCGCGACGGTACTTTTGTACAGGATCGGCAAAGTGCAACACAAGTACATATTCCCGCTGCAGGTACGTTTATTTCGCGAACGCGGCAAATCCGAGTAACCGAATTCGGCTTGTGTCTTCGCAGGACGGTCCGGACTTCGCCGGAAGCACGGACGTTTATAACGAGCTGCTGCAATGGCAGACGCATTTGCATTCGAAGTCGGCCGGTGCCGTTCATAATTTTTTAGATTCGAATTTAGACCAAATCGCCAAGGTAAACGCAATTTCGCATCGAATCGATCGATTAACGTTCACAATTTGTTCGCTCTTTTGCATTGCAGGTGCGCCAATCGTTGGAGGCTCTGTCCACGTTACTTATGCCAAATGATAGTGATAGCGATAATCAAAATGCGAAAGGGACGACGACGACGAGCACGGCGACGAAGCAGAAGGAACCGGCCGACAAGCCGGCGAATAGTTAGCACGACTTTTGGAATCGTTCTCTTCGTCGGCGTTAGCCAAAGAGTCGCGGTGGTGGAGACGAACGAGAACTCGTCGCGTCAATTCGAAATGACTGCACGAATTGTACTGAATTGCAATTTAAGTAAAACGAGTATACTGTTGAAAGTTTATGGGAGAATGGAATAATGCCAAAATATTAAAGTTAATTATAAATCGAGAGCTCAAAAGAAGAACAAAGTCGATGGTAGAGTTTGCACGTTTAAGATAACGAATTCAATTGGGAGGAGAAGAGAAGACGTTATATCGGTGTAATGCTATTTTTTGAATACCGTTCGTAATTTAAACCAAAAAACAAGAAGGAAGCTTACATTTTTTGCACCCTGTAATTGTATATTAATTGTGAAAGTGGTTCGATTATCGAATCGCTTAATTAAATAATATTTAGGAACACACGTTAAAAGTAAACCGAAACGTAGCACCCAGTAAGGGATGCGGTTTAAATGATTGATGCTGATTTAAATGGGCATATCAGTGGTTTCAAATTGAAATGTTTTATTTAAAGAAAAAGAATAAGAAAAAATTAACTCTATATAAGATTTAATAGTCATACGATGTACCTAATTTTTGTAGGGGTCTCGCAGTAAAAGCGACATTAAAAAGAATATTTAAAAGAGAAAAATAATGTATAACTAAAAGCTTTATAATTAATAATTATAATGAATTTTAAATGAAAAAAGAGAAATAGCAATGTGTACACGGTGTACCTTTTAATGATGTTAATTTGTTACGATAATTTATAGTTAACGAAGGAAACCAGGTGCAATATCTAAAGCTAGTACACGTTTATTTATTATGTTAGTTCAGGGGTAGTACTTTGAAATTTATTTTTGTGTTTTTGTAATTTAGTTTTGCATAAAGAACAGTTTAACGCGATGAAAATTAAATCAACCCCAAAATGAAATTGTTTGAATAATATTTCGATGTTATTGAAAGCAATTACGGTCTCACATTAAACATTCCATCATTCACCTTAATCTTATGTTGTCCAGAAAATCAAGGGAAACGGAAATTCAACGCAGATTTCGCAGTTAGTGTTTAAGCCCAGTTTTTGCGCTAGCAATTCGAAATTTTATTTCTAGCAAACACCATATAGATTATTAAATCCCTTGTTCAAATTGATGAATTCAAACTATTTGCAAATGTTCTTTGTTGTATGAAGTATATGCGTTTAATTTAATTACGTAGTTTTTTTATATTATGCAAATTTTAGCAATTTTAAGCGGAAGGAATTTATGTTTTCTCCTTTCGTTTCCTATTTTTCAAAGTTCTTATTATTATTATTTGTTGGTACTGTTATTAATTATAGGAGAACCTGTGATATCTTATTTGTTTAAACTTTTTTTTGCTTTTCATGAAACGATTGAAATAAAAAAGAATACATTAAATGAACATAGAACGAGTATGTGATTTTTATATTCATTTTACATAACAGTGTACAAATATTTGGCATTTCGTTAACAAAACAGAACGTCGTCCTCCAATCTAAACGTCCTTTATACACATGATAACTCTTAGCCATTTCTGATGCCGTTTCGCCAAGAAATTCTGTACCGCGCTATATTTCGACGACGAACATTCGTTAATGAAATCGCCTTCGGTCTTAACGATAAACTTGTACAAGTACGTGTCCTCTATTGCGTTATTCTCGCCTTTAAATAATTTCCTATGCAGTTCGCCGTTGTCTTGAAACTTAAATTCGGACAGAGACGTTCCAACGTTAGTAGAAGTAATATTTTGATTCGCATCCACTCGCTCGTTAATGTTAACTTTATGAGCGAACGGAATTTTCATCAGTTCATGCGATACTTTCAATAGCGAATGTATTATGAATCGTCTGTGATACCATATGGCTTCGTGATCAGGATAAGTCATATTCAGTTTCCTCAGCGAACATATTATTTCATTTAAAAGAACGCAATAGTAATTGTCGGTATTGGCCGTTACATCAGCTCCGTTTAACACGTATTTCGTTAAAGGAACGCACTCGTTTATCCCTAAATTATCATACACCTGCTTATAATACTTAATCATATACTGGCTATCTAATGGATAATTTCTTACATGATTAATTAAATATTGTCTATAATGAAACCCTGTGTGTTCAGAGACATGACTTAAAATCCAATTCAATGAGAAATCTAACTGAGTGTGAAGAAATGATGATAAAAACTTTAATCCTATATATTGTATTGACCATATCCTGTGTGTCCATGCATGATAATTATTTGGTGATCTATTAGCGGTAAATTCAGTTATTCCAAATTCTTCATTCAACAAATCTCTCTTAATGTCTATATTGATATTTTCCCATTTTAATAATCTGTTAATAACCCATTTCCTATAAGCAAATGTCTCATTTGATTTTGATCTTGACGATAATATTAATTTGGTAATTAAAAGTTCCTTTTTGATATCAATCACATCTTTTTCAACCAACTCTCTCCTCATGTTCCAAAATGTTAATACATCTGGCTTAATCAGCAATGCTCCTAATATTAACTTGTTTAGATCTTCTTTAGCCACATAATTTAAAGTTTTCTTCTGTATTAGTGGTTTAACTCTCAATAAATAACAGCGTGCATAGTTATATACATATTTTACACACCATAATTCTAATCCTAAGTGATTTCCATGATATAATATAGGTGATTTATTCTTCTCATTTTCAGTAGTGTGGACAATACTGAATTCTTGTCTAAAATTTCATAGTTCCAAGGTAAGACAACATTACATTAAGCTCATACTTACAATAGTTCATTGCTGTATATAATACATTCTAAATCAGTGAGTATTTTCTCAGCAAGTGAGGATTCCTCTTGTGTAGTCATTCTTTATGTATTTCTTGGAAGTGTCTTGCCCTTTATATTACAAATATGACTAAAAACAAGGCGTGAACTAAGTTACTTTTAGGTCAAACTAGTAGCAAGGTACCAGAATTTGTACTACGGTTCCTGTCAAAAGCGAATAGTTGCATAAATTCACGTACAACTATTTAGCTGCATTCTTACCTTGATAATGAAATAATGTTCAGGTTTTTTTTTTACTCGCAACTTATTTACAATTAGAGGTTAATCACCCTCAACATCTGACAATTCATGGAGGTAAATTTATGCGAAGTTAGCAACATCATCCTACTTATTAGAAAGTCAAATATTTGTTTCTATTTGAACAAATTTCGAGCGGAACTTGTTCGGACGGTCTGCAGTAATTTCGCATGATGTTAATTTCGTAATCTTTCAATGCTATTAGTTAGTTTATTATATATAATTAATTATATAAAATGCGACAACGTCGCAAAATTATTGAGTTTGTTATTGAAAAGATTGACGCATGCTTAAAAGATCATAAACAAAAATGGCTGTAATTTTGGCAGGTAAGTCTTCACACAATTTTTCCCGCTATACTTCGGCCAAACACCCGCCAAAATGTTGTCCATATCACAGTCAACATTTAACTCGAATATGGATAAATTAGATAAATTCATAAAACTAAAAAAAGCTGGTGAAGGTACTTACGGCATAGTGTATAAAGCTAAAGACAAAATTACTGGTAAAGTTATAGCACTCAAAAAAATGAAATTGGATAAGTAAGTTTCACATTTGAGGGTAATTATTACCGATTAATTTAATCTACGATTCCCGTTTCATAAGACTATTATTAAATTAATTGTGGTTCCTTTCATTATAACGCAACAATTCGTGCTTGAAATATGCAGTCAGCATTAGCTTTATTAGGTGTGCAATTATCGTGATAACTTCTTATTTGCAGCACCATTTAAAATGTCTAGCTATCGCTTCTTAACACGACTAATTTGGGCTGTAAGTGAGCTGAATCTTGTGCGTTTTACGTGATGCTTTATATTCGTAGCACCACATGATTCAGCTTACCTTATTACCTGCAATCATCCAATTGAAACGCATACATAAATAAAGAAGATCCTGGTGATTAGAACATAAACATATTCTAATAGAATTCTTTTCTCATTTCTGTGCACAAAAGGTATGACAGTCAATCAGAATCTGAAGGAGTGCCATCAACAGCATTGCGGGAAATATGCCTCCTAAAGGGACTACATCATTCATCTATAGTAGAAATATTAGATGTGATATTCACAGAGGAGAGGTCACTTCACATAGTCTTCGAGTACCTTGACATGGACTTGAAGAAATACTTGGACAACACAAGAACTAAACCAGGAGAGAATTTGATTCAGGTTTCAATCAAAGTACATTGCCATTCTAGTAATTAGCTAATTCTCATTTTAGAGTTATATGAAACAATTATTGGAAGGCATTGCTTATTTACATTCTCACAGGATACTGCACAGAGACTTGAAACCACAGAATCTTTTAATTGACAGGGAGGGACACATCAAGCTTGCAGATTTTGGTCTATCCAGATCATTTTCCTTACCAACACGTACTTATACACATGAGGTAGTCACTTTGTGGTATAGAGCACCAGAGCTCTTGTTAGGGGCAAAAGTTTACAGTACAGCCATTGATATATGGAGTTTGGGGTGTATAATGGCAGAAATGGTACATGTTTATAAAGTAAATGACTTGTACTGATATTAATAGATATTTGTTTCAGATAATAAAAAAGGCACTATTTCCTGGTGACTCAGAAATAGATCAGTTATATAAAATATTTCGTTTATTTGGAACGCCAAATGAAAATAATTGGCAAGGTGTGAGCAAATTACCAGATTTTAAAAGTAATTTTCCAGATTGGCAAAAGCAAGATATTGAAGAACGTATTACTTTTCACAGTAAAAATGAAATGAATTTTTTTATGGTAAGTCAAGTTTTTTTTTTCTTAAATCATCACAAATATTAATAATTCTCATTTCAAGGAATTCATGTTATATGACCCAGAAGTTAGGGCTACTGCAAAGCATCTATTGCAACATGAATATTTGAGTGATCAAAAATTGACAGCTCCTGATTTGGAATGCTTTGAACCAGTAAAATAATGAATATCCAATTATTAGTTTAAGAATATTTATAGATGATAATACAAAAAGACTGATTAAGTAAATTAATTAGGCTTTGCCATCAAATCTTCATCTTTGTATCTGAGAAATATATGGTACCATATGTCCTTAGCAAGGTATTTCAATATTCTATATCTCTCCTTTGGAGTTCTTCCATATTCATCAGTGATTTTTAATTCATCTGATGACATTCTTTGCAAACACTTTTTTTCTTCTTTTAGCTGAGCTACTAATAATGCTAATTGTAATGGAGGAGCAAGATTTTCTATGTTCTCCAAGCTAATCAGTTTGTTCTTCTCTTGGTCACTTAAGCATTGGAAATTTTTCTTATTGACAATCCCCTTTTTTATGGAATTCTCTATATCTACATATAAATGTAGCTTTGTGTTCATTATACTTAATGGTATAGCCTTGTAATGTAAATTTTGCAGATATAACTGCTTTAGGACAGAATAATTCAGATTTTCTCTATTCACAGTTACTACATCTACTTGTTCCACTTCTCTCTTGGTTTTCATAGGTTTTTTAATCAGCTGTCTTATGTATTCCAAGTCTTCATTTACTTTTACTAATTTAGGTTCTTTTGCAACTTGAGTAGATGTAGAAGGAATTACATCCACAGAAGATGCTGGTGGAATTGAATTTATGATATTCAAACTTGAAGGACTGCTTTCTTTCTGATTATTTTCACATGATTTTACTTCAGATTGCTTCTCAATTAAGTCCTCAATATTTAATGTTCCATTTTTTAGTTTCTTCATTGCTGTTTGATAATCCTCACTAAAATTCAAATCAACATTTTCAGAGTCTGGTATGTGCACCGAATTTGATAATTTGCATGACTGCAGTTTCAATATCTTGTTACATTTATTTAAATATTTTAAAGAAATTGGTGCTTGTTGTCTGAATGCATTGACTTCCTTTTCAGCATTTTTATTTACTTCTTCATAATAAACATTTGTACCCAAAACATCTTCATATTGTCCTAGAATATTAATACTCATATTAAATTCAACTTAGCGAGTAATAAACATGTTTACCTAAGAATATATAATCATTGACTTGTATTATAGGATGCTCCTTGTGCAAATTCACAATTTTAAAATACACATTTTCGTCAAAAATTGAAGGATCTAACTGTCCATTAAAATCTATATGAAGATTAACTTCCTTCTCAATCATCTTGAAATAATAAAGAAATTAAGGTAATTGCAAATAGAGTATCACACAAAGATATTATCAGATATACTATAATATAATTAAGAGGTTATCTTTGCTGCAAAGATAATATATAAAAGATGTGTACATTCCATGTTAAAAAATTCAGACGAAACGCCCTCGCTGCGGGATTGTGAAACTACAAATGAAGAGTTAAAGGCGGGAAAGTTAAAAGAATAAGCGATGGTGGCGGTGCCGCTGGGGGATATTCCAAGCTCTGATTGAACACTCGAAAGCAAAAGCTATTCTGCGCATGACCAAAATCTTGCAAAATGGAAAAAAAATACCAAAACTTCTCGTACTTCACTCCTTGCGGGATTCGAACCCACAACTCCGAATGCTAGTCCTATGTCCATAACCACAGAGCTATTGAAACTTTAATTTTCAATGCGTTAACCTTTGATTTATATAAAACAAGCCATGGACAAATGAAAATAATTAATATATCCCCCAGCGGCACCGCCACCGTCGCTTTTTCAATAAAGTAGCTAACTCTAACGAAGAAATTACGCTGTGGGTTCGATTCTCAATAAGTTTCAAAATACACATCTTTATTAATAATATTTTCAAAAATGCGGTTTTGTCACATGTTATAGAACTGAATGTAGTTCTTTAAACATTTTAAACTTGTACAAGGTAAATATATAATTATGTAAAATAAATTGATATCGAAAAATTAATAAAGATAGTGAAAAGCATTGTTGCGTTTTTTTCCACAAAAAAGCCTGAAAAATTATTAAAAGCAAGCACAAAGAAATTAAACTGTTAAAAAAGTTACATTTTATATACGACAGTTTAATTACCTATTACCATTTAAATTACATATTAACAAAATTTGATTTACAGGAAATACCTGCAACGTAGTTTTTCTTCGATTACAAGTCGCACTTTCCGATTTTGCTGTCTCTGAGAAGCTTTTATATTTGATGTCAATGTACCAGGCAAAAATTTCTGATGGGCAATGGGCATCAGTCAGTGACTTTTTATTTAAACTTATTCAAGGCATATGGTCATCGCATCGCATTGCATAAAAAAATATTTCGAGTAATACACGGTACTAATTTTGACTGGTAGATGTGTACCGAACATTCGGAAACAATACGAGAAATTTTGCACAATTCTTTATTTTCCTTAGCTTTCAAAACCTTTTATTTATCTCAGGAAAAGGGACTTCTTATAATTTTCGAAATGAGACATATTATCATAATTTATAATTTGCTTTATTTTGACTTGCTTTCATTACTAAGTGCATGCATGTATAGGGCTATTGGCGATCCACGTTAACAAAAAGCGAATCGAGAATAGTACCTACGGCTTTATTATTTGTAAAAAGCTAAGGTGATTTGGATTTTTTTTTACGCATTAAAATATGGAAGTAAAATACATTTTAAGTCTTTATTAATAGTAATTTTAATGTTTTATTATAGTACGGTATATAGCTAAACAAAAATGCATTATTGCGCGCAAAGCATGCCTACATATTTCTATACGTGTGGGTGTCACAGAAGCGACAAGAATTCTTGAAGAGAGATGTAAGTATTCAAAACAAAGTTAGACATAAGTATTTAATACATGAACCCACAGCTTAAACTGAAACCACGTTTAGTTCAACTATCCCCCGGCGGCGGTGATTCTGACACTTTCCTATCCGAAGTGGCATAGCCTGCTTTGCTGCTAACCTAAACATTGCAATGTGGCTACTTCCATAAGTAATGATAAAAGTTCTTTCAGTTTTCAACTACTCCGGTATTATTTACAAATCATTGAAAATGGCAATGAAATCGCCTATGGAATGTGTTAAAGAAAATGCCAATTTAACCAAGGAGACAATAAATAATCTTAAAGAAGAGGTAAATAATCTAAAAAAAAATGCAACTTTAGTAATGTAGATCAATGATTTTAGCTTAAGGTGTTGAATGATGCTTATAATAATTTGAAAATACAACAATTGCTGGAAGAGAATAAAAAGTTGACACTGGCAGTTGATGACGCAAAGAAGAAACTGATTAAATTGGAAGAAAAAAATGGTGTTAAACAAGTACATGTTCCAACTCAAAAAGTGCAAACAACTGATTCAATACAAAATGTAGAACCAGCTAAGGCTAAAGTATCCACTGAAAAGCCACAAACTGAAAGTGTGAAAGAGTCCAGTAAATTAAAGAAGGAGAAGGCAGTTAAAGAAGGCAAACCCAAAGTTGAAGCCACAGAGTTACCTGTTGATATTGGAAGATTAGATTTACGTATAGGCAAGATTATGGATATACAGAAACATCCTGATGCTGATTCATTATATGTATCCAAGATTAATTGTGGGGATGAAAATCTGAGAACTATTTGTTCTGGTCTAGTTAAACATGTATCAATTGAAGAGCTAAGAGAAAGATTTGTTATGGTACTATGTAATTTGAAACCCGTGAAGGTAATTTTCAGAAACAGCAATTTATTTCTTGTATTAGACTATGCTCTTGTTTTAGATGAGGGGAGTAATGTCCGAAGGTATGGTAATGTGTGCAAGTACACCAGACTTGGTGGAAGTTCTGATACCTCCAAATGGTTGTAATCCTGGTGATCTAGTGGAATGTGATGGTTACAAAAGACAACCAGATCCAGTGATGAATCCAAAGAAGAAAATTTTCGAAACTGTAGCCCCAGATTTGCACGTGAACGATAAACTGGAAGCTTGTTATAAAGGGGTGGCTTTCAAGGTGCCAGGCAAAGGAAATGTCCTATCTAAAACTTTAAAAAATGTACCAGTCAAATAAGATTACTTTTTCATTTATATTGAAACATAAATTAATTTGATTAAAATGTTCTTTAACTTAATAAATCTAAAATATCATTGTTTGACAACGAATTTGTTGGATTATTATTGTTGTTTGTTGGAGGTGTCATTGTTATCATTTGATTCATAGGTAGTTTATTGTTACTACTAGGAAATAGATTATCCAATGTGCCCCAATTACCATTATTACTGTTCTTGTTTAAGTTTTGATTAGATTGCCATTGATTCGCGAAAGTTTGTTGCTGACTGTATGGCCACTGCGTGAAGTTGCCTGACGGTATAGTGCTTTGCGAATAATTACCGCAGCTATTGAAATTCGTATTCGTCGTATTTAATGGTTTATATTGCGTGTTGTGGCTTAGCGATGTTAGATTTTGATTAATCAGTGTCGAACTTAGATCGATTGGTTGTAATTCCTTTTTAGGAGGCGGTAAGGGTTTTGGTTCGATTGGCGTTTGATTCTGAAGATTCTTCAGCGTCTCCTGTTGTTTCGTCAAACGCTGTTTATCCTCTAACGTCATCGAGTCTGTAGTCGATGACGACGAGGAAATCGTCATGTTGGTGAAAGCAGTTTCAAATTCCAACGGTTTCACTGTGGGAACGATCGAAGGCATTATCGATTCCATTGCTTTCTGCTCTTCTTGAACCGTGTTTAACTGTTCGAGTTTCGTCCTATGTTCCGTCTCCACAACTTCGAACATTTGCTTGACCAACAGCACCAGCGAATTGAATTGCGACAAATTTAAACCGTTCTCGATGCACAAAGGGAATAGGAACGGTAAAATTCTCGTCGCAATTATCTCTTTACTTATACCGAGTTTCTTATGGTTCATCGCTAATTTATAAATGCCAATTATGCCCATGATAACAGCCGGTTCGCGCGATGGAATTTGTGGTAGAAAAGGTAACACCTCGTCCAACACTAACCACTTATCCAAGTGTTCTAATAATCTGCCTATACACAATAGGCAATTAACTCTCACCGATAGACTCGAAGTAGATAAACAAAGTTTCTTGATTCTGGGCAATAAACTGTTTTTAACGTTTGCGTGATCCAATAGATTGGCAAACGTTGGTAGAATTGATAAGCATAATTCGTGAATTTGTGGCGTGTCCGAATCTAGACCCCTGTATAGCATTGGTAAAACATGCTGTTGTATATCATTTGCAGGAGTCAATTTCAATAACATTTCCATTCTTTGCAGGAATATTAATAGTATCTGCAAGATGTATGAGTGAACTAAAGTGATTAATCTTAACTTTATAGGTTTTACCTGTACTGGTTCTGTTAACTTCATAACTGGTTTCAATGATGGCAAAATAAATTGCACATAATCCTTCTGGTCACTCTTTTGAGCTATATCCAAAATATTGGGCAAAACAAATGGTACCATTGATGGTTGAGCTAGATCCCTAATAAGACATGGTAGTACTCTTTGTATTAAAACTCTGTTAGGTAATTTTGCAAGGGTTTCTGATAAACCTTTATAAAATCTTGATTTCTGTAAATTATCCCATTGTAGAAGCGAATCTAAGTAGTTCAATGTCTTTACTCCAACATCATCAAAGTATGGTATCTAAAAAAATTGGTATTAAAATTTGATTTCTCATGATATGAAATAGTCAAGTAGTACTTTAATAAATTGGTGAGCATCTGGACGGAGATTTGGTGTAACATTCAATAGCACCAAAGAATACTCTCTTAAACCATCTGGAATGCATTGAAGCTTATTTGAAAGCTGATTTTTTAACATCTCTAGCCTTGCCTTAAATTGCTGAAGGTCTTTCACTTGTGACAATGAATGCTTTCCAAAGCAATGTACAGAAAATGTGAGCATACCTAATGAGAACATGTCACTTGCACAGGAATGGCTTTGAATCACTACACATTCTGGAGCTAGATATGCCAAGTTTGGCTGAGCAACTTCAGGTAATGTTGGGCTGTAGTCTTCAAATGGATAGAAAGGTGCAGAATTAGGTGGACTTGTGTTTAGAACACAGAAGTCAAAGCCAAATATCTTCCATGCACCTTGCTTATTTATTATGATACTTTCAGGTGCAATGTTCTTATGAATTAGCTTCATATCATTATGTAAAAATGCTAAACCCTCTGCAATTTGCAACAAGCCATATTTGATTTCTATATCAAAAAATTTGAAATCTGTAATATTTGTTGGCTGTGGCATATTATATGTGAATCCTAACATGTTGGCTAAACTAGCAAATACTGGTTCTGTGGCAAAAGCCAAACTTTCACGACTTTCCTCTAGTGGATGTTGTACAGTTAAAATTTGTGGATGGCGTATTTTCGTCAACTGTGTAATACCACGTCTTAATGTATCAAGTATAATATCTCTATCAGTCTTGTTGTATTTATCCAATTGCCTTTTTTCAAACACAAATATTGATGCCTCCTGCTTAGTTGATTTCTTACAACCTTTGTAAATCTTCCATAGTAATCCTTCAACAATGTATATTATTTAGATTGACTAAGATAAGAATGACAATAGTAAATGTAATTACCTGGGCCACCTGAAGCTACATGCAAATTAGCATCAAATTCTCGAGTTACTGGATTTCCAGGCAAAACCCCAGATAATTGCGAAACTGTACTACTCACAGAGCTACTAACTTGCGAATATATTTTATTAAAAACTTCCATTTTTATCAATATGCTAGAAAATCAGAGAAACAAATTGAAAATCAATAAAATGACTCACATACGATATACGAAGGACAAAATCAAAACATGATAAGGAAACGTCATTCAATTCGAGAACTAGCCCAAAGATGCAGACACCAGATTGTAAACAATGTAGTTTGACAGATTAATTATCGTTGTGCTTTTACGAAGTTTACGTTCCATTTATACGAATTAATTTGATTAAAATTAAACTTGGGTAATCGTAAACAAGCAAAAGAAATGCAGCGAGAAAGAAGATCCAATGCTGGCAATCGCATGTCAAAACTCTTGGACGAAGAGGAAGACTGCCAAGATGAGTTTTATAAGGTGAATTATGGGGGATTTGAAGAAACTGAAACAGACAACGAATATGAGTAAGATGTTTATCCTGTCTTATTGCTAAGTGATTACGCAATAATATCTTTTAGGGCTGAAGAGGAAGGCGAAGACATAGTAGATTCAGACTTCAGCATAGATGAGAATGATGAACCTATTTCAGACAATGAAGAAGAATCACAAAGGAAACGCAAACGACTTGTTACAAAAGCTTATAAAGAACCTGCACCTAAACAACAGCAAAAAGTGAAATCAAGAGAGAATAAGCCAAAGGTCATTACCCCAAAGTTGAAATTTTCTGAAATCAGTAGAGAAGACAGAATAGGTTGTAATATACATGTTTAAATAGTGGATTTTGTGGTAAAAATATTGAATTCTAGAAAGAAAATCTATTCGAAAATCGACTGCAGCCAAATCAGCTGCTACATTACAGAGAATAAAAGTTAGAAATTTAGAGCAGAAGAGGAAAATTAAAAGACCTAGGGAAGAGGAATGGATTCCAACACAAGAAGAGTTGTTGGAAGAAGCAAAGCAAACAGAAAAGGAAAATTTGCAATCATTAGGTATGATGCTCATCATTCATTCTTTTACTGAATTGTTACATGCTATGGCATTTCAAATTGCAGAAAAATATCAAAAGATGGAAAGTGAAAAGAAAGCCAGAAGACCTACCAAGAAAGTCTACAATGGACCTATGATTAGATATCACTCAATGCGAATTCCTGTTATAGAAGAGGTGAAATCTGAAGAAGAGTAGGTTTTTTTTAGTATTCAACTGATGACATATCATTGTTACTAATGCAATATTCTAGTTCTGAAACCAAAATTGAGTCTGATGGGGAAAAGAAGCCGCAATACTATGAACGCACTTTCATTACGTTTCTAAATGATCCAAATGACGAGGTTTTCAAAAAAACCATGAAAGTTAGAGACCGATCGGAAAGGCCGATGAGTAACCGTGTAACTCGTTGTGCCTTAACGCAGTATGTTCTTCATATGATTTTCATATTTTAAAACATATTTATGATTGAATGCCGTTTCAGGTTACCTTCAAAATATATCGATCCAATTACCATGCTACCATATCATAATAGTTACTGTTTCAAAATAATACGCGAAGCTTATCATCAACAAATCGAGGTTCAAGGCAACAGAGACGTGCCAATGGTCGCGAATTGGATCAAATGGTATTACAAGAATAGAGATAAATTGAAAAGGGCACAAGTTTTAAGGCAGTTATCCATGTATAAACAATAAGAACGTTTATAATGTTTGTTAATTACGATAATAAAACGTATAAAACTTTTTTAAAGATTATGCATGGCAGAAAACAATTTTCGTCATTTCATAATTAATGTTTTTCTTAAGGACCTTCCAACACCTGAAAGAAAACTTTAAACCATTTAATTTGCAAATTTATGTTATAAACTTACGAACTGCAGCAAATTTTACCGGTATCTTTTGAGAATATTTCAATGGAGCTTTGCTTATACCAGGATAATTATATTCTAAAGCAAACCTGCGGCAAAATACTTTATCAAATGCGGTGTCCCCAAGGAATGTTAGTAATTTTCTACTGGGCGGCTTAACGTTGTCTAAAAATTAAGAATGCCCATAAAATGATGGACCAACGAATTATTTTAAGTAAAGTTCACCTGTATATCTCAATGCAAAATGGAATGCTTTTTTAGAGTACGATCTCACCGTCTCGTTAATGATCCGCGTTAAAATACTTTTTCTGTCCTTCATCTTTATCCTCTTGATGCATGCGAATACCTCGCTAAATTTAAATGCCAGATGGATCATGCCGTCGAAAAAGTTCTTTTGAAACGTCGACGATTTGTTATAGCACAGATTTAGTGTTGTTTTGTTGAAAGTGAAAGAATTTGCTATTAGTTTCATGGTATTCATCAGCAGACTGAAAAGAATATATTTCAGTATTGTTTCGATTAGCGGAATTCGTATTCGCTTACTTTTGCGGACGAATTACTTTATCGGGCGACATGAATTTGTAACGATGTCTTATTTCGGTGGGTGCATCGTAATAAAACAGGGATATTTCTTTAGTGTTTAAATGAATTAAATAGCCGCAATATTTGATATTCTGTACATCTACGCTGTCGACGTTAGTCTCAGTTTTCAAATTATTTATGGTTCTCTTCAATTTCATTTCGCTGATAAATTTACGTACATTTTCTCGAGCAGTGGAACAATACATATAATCGTCAGCTTTGCGGATTAACAAGCAATTATTCTTGTCGTTTTCTACTTCCAATTGATTATCCATCAGCGTCCTAAAATCGATTTGGTCGTCTCATTAGCTTTTTTTAAATATTTAACGTAAACAAATAAACGTACAAATATAATTCACAAACACTGGCCGATAATGGATGACCTTTGACGATTCCCTTTTGCCACAGAAAGACTTGTTCTGAAAATTAAGAGTCGATTTAAATGATCAATTTTTAACAGAAAAAATTGATCAATCTTACTGCCCAAGCTAACATACTGCTTAGTGATAAACTTCCTCACGGTGTTATAAACTGTTGTTGAAATCTGAAAAGAAATATTTCTTTATCTTGTATATTAAGAGTTTTGAAATATTGCGTTTACCAACGAACTCTTTGCATCTTTTAAGTGCGTCAACACTAATTCTGAAAAGAAAATACGGGACAAATTTCAATTACGTGGAAATAATTTAAATCTACCTGTATTCACGTTTCCGTACGCATCCTTTAGATCTACTTTCGCTGCAAATATCTCTTTTCCCGAATTTATTTTAACAAAGCGCGTCCATTTGTCGTATAGCACTCCATTAAAGTTGTATTTGCTGATAAGTCTCGAATAATCGGTTAGTGTTCTGCTGATAGGTTTCAAAGACATTTTGTTACTGTAAAGAAAAGGGACAAAGTGGTGTCATTCAAAATATACAATCATTTCATAAGCCAATATTTTCGTACCCATTGACAAAAGTTGTTCTCATTTTAAAGTTGCAGTCGCAAAACGGTTCTTCCGGCAAAATCTTCAAATGACCTATAATTTCGCGACTCGGAATATTTTGCACTCTTTTCATTGTACCTCTTGATACTAATTTATTTATAATCTTTTGGCTAACAGATTGCCACAGACTTCTTTTCACTAGTTTAAGATGATCCCCAAAATGGATACTTTTAAAATGACTCCTTATTGTCGGCTTAAATACAAAGTCTAAGACCCACTTGTTTGCTTTCAATAAAATCAATTCTTGGTTTTCTTCGTTCTCCAACCATTTCATCGCGTTGCGATCGAAGTTTTCATATAATTCCTTCTCATACATGCATTCGTACGTCGTACATGACATAATTTTCTTACATATACGTGCAAATTCCGTACAATTTCCTTTGTTTCCGAAGTATTCAATCGGAATAATTAGAAGTAGTATATCGATGAGTTTACTTAAATCGTTTCCCTTGGATCGTTGCAAAATATTATAAACAATATTCGTTTTTTCTCTATTAAAACGTCGCAACTTTTCAAATATTTCTATAAAAATTTGCGATGCCGCTACATTCTGTGGAATAATTACAATGAATTGAGACTCTTTTTTGCAAAATACAACACTTACATTCTTCCACGTTACTAAATCGATGCTTTTTGCGAATTTGCTATTTGAAATACTTAACGAATACGTTTTAAAGTCCATTCTATGGAAGTGCGTTATTTATACTAACTAGGAAGCAGAATAATAATCAGAATTGTATTCTTGAAATTTATGATCAATTATACAGGACGTTATCTTATCAATTAAACAGTACGATCCCCGTGTATGATGTTGTTTTATTACTTACTTGAAAACTTTGGAGGCTTCTTGTGGCCACAGAATTGAAAGATCTTCAGTACTTCTTTTGAAACGAATATATTCAACGACAGGATACAACAAGCAAGTAAAATTTTTTACAGCAGTACTGATTTTCATTGTAGGCAGCCCAACTAACGAACTTTATAATTGTCCAGAAAAAGCATTACCGGTCATTTCATATGTGTTACACATTTAACAAATGATGAAAATAAACATTTAATCGTCTAATTAACGCAAAAATTAAAGAAAAACATAATTTATGGAACTTCATTGCTATTATCATAATAATTAACTTCATGTGATATATTTTTTAAATGTCAGAAATATGTGTGACAGCTGTGACTCGTACTCGACTTTTCACATTTAAAATGCATTTTTTGTATCTGTTTTTACGTCGCGTGTGAAATGCGATTCTACTTCTTATCAGTAGTACCATTTACAGTTTAATTCGATATATAAATGGTTCGATGATGTGATATGAATCAATTAAATTAATTTTTGCAATAATATATATGTTTGTATCAGGTCAAACATAACAAGAAAGAAAAAAGAACGAAGTACTATGTAAAATTAGATTGAGTGAACGAAATGCTTGTGATATTTTCTAATTAAGATGTTAGTGGAATTATTCTAAAATGAATAATAATGCTACATGGTTCATAATGATGCCAGCAAGTTTTATAATTGTTTCTGTATTAATGACCTGTTTATGTTGGCGCAAAAAAAGGCAAAAGTAAGATGAGCTACTTTAACGGTTTGAGTACACGTTTTTTAATACTTGTTTTTGTGTATTTTGCGTGTGTGTGTCTATTTCTGTTATTCCTTGTTTTTTTTTTATAGAAGTGATTGGGTAGGGCTTGATGGCATGGTCACACAAACAAATCCTGATGAGAATGTTAATCATTTGCCATCTGTGACAGTCCAATGTGTTCCTGATAAATTACCTACAAATAATACTGATTTAAGGTTTTTGTTGTTTTAACTCTTACTTTCTATTAATTGTCATCACTGTGAGATAGCCATATCAGCTCATATGTAATTCCTCAATTTATTCTTATTAGAATCGTGGCCCCCAATACTACAAGAAGAAGTTTACCAGACATACCATTAGAAGGGCCATTACAAACGCAGAGCGTCGTCTACGATGTTAATGGTGATAATTCAAGTGAAATATATGCAACTGTTGAACCTTATGCTGGTAATTACAGTCTAATTTACATAAGAATACTTGAATTAATATTAATCTTTCTATGTATTCCAGGCAAGAAGATGGTCAATGGTATCGATAATCGACCAAGTATTTCACAGCACAGTTCAATAAGTCAAGCAGATGATCCTTATGCTAGAGTGAACTACGAAAAGTTACGGAAATCGGAGAAAATGGAGCATCCGTACGCCAGAGTGCAGTCATCCACGAAAGAAATGGAGGACGAAAACAGTTCGGACGGAACGACGCCAAGAACGAGCATGCAGTAATATTGATAACTAATTTTCACGCGAACACATTTCTATATATTTTGAACTTGTAGACCGACGACTTCGCAAAACAACGAACCTGTTCCACCGCCAAGATCGAACAGAGCATCTGATCAAAGCATCACCATCGACATAACGGCGGCAACGGCCGTCGCCGGAGCAATACCAGCGAATCAGGAATTACCGTATATGACGCCGCCGATAGCTCAGACGAATTTCAGCGGCGATTCGCAAGACTCTTCCAGTAATTATCGCTATTTAAATTTACGTCGACGTAAAGCTTTCAAAACGTTCATATTTTGATTTGTAGAAGGTTATACGAGTATCAGCGTACGTGAACCGTTGGCAAATATCCGTGCGCAGACTAAAGAGCTTAAGAAACCGTTACGTGATCTAGATCCGCATTATTCAACGGTATCCGACGATTCCGACGAGGTGTACACGACGATACATGATCCGAACAGTCAATTGTACACGAGCGGCAGCGAAACGTACGCTCAAATACAACCGTTAACCGTTGCGGCGGAAATTAATCCGGTACCGCAGGAAGCGGAAGAGAGAGCGGAAGAAACCGATTCTGCACCGCAACCGCCTAGTGTCGACAGTTTAAAGAATGTAGCGCATTCGAGACAAGGTAAATGTTTTATTATGTGATACGAATCTATAACCGTCAAGTATTTACTTTTTAGCCTCGTCGTCCAGTTCGGTGGCGAACGTTGGATCGCCGAAACCAGAAAAACGCCAAGCGAATTCCCCGTTGCCGCCGCCACCATCGAAAAGTCCCGATCTCTATTTGAATTCTGAGAAGTTGACCGCAAAGAATCTGGACGACATGTACGCGAAAGTTCAAAAGAACCGGAAGAAGAACAACGACGACGAAGCGGCCGTCCCCACGACGTCAGCGAAAAAATCGATTGTTGAGAACGGTTCGAATTCGTTGCTGGTGACGAGTTCGGCAAAAGATCACAGCTACGAAACTTTAAAGAAATCGTCGGACAGATGCAGCGATCCCGGCTACGAGAGACTGAAATCAAAAGACGACGAGTGCAATTCGGAACCCGGTTACGCCAGCATCAACGGACCGGACAGCTTAATCAATTCCGATCCCGGCTACGAAGTACTGAAACAACGTAGCCTCCCGCCTTCCGAATCCGATCCGAATTACGAGGAACTCAACCACGACGTCGGCTACTCGAAGATAAACGAATCGTCCGGTTCGACCGCCTCGGACGGTTACTCGACGATCAATAAACAACGAAAGGCGGACGATAAGTCGCGGACGTCGAGCAGCTTCGATAGCAGCGAACCGAAAGATTTCGGCGTCGACGAGCCGAATTACGAGAGCATGCCGAGCGAGATCTCGGCATCGGACGGGAATTACACCGCACTCAAATCGACGACGACTACTGGTAGTGAGAGCGATCCGAATTACGAATCGGTCAATCACGGCGATTACAATTACGAAAGCGTCAAGTATTCGGAACCGCCGTACGAGCAATTGAACGATAACGGTTCGAGTAAAGACGGCGCGGAGGATGTCGGTTACGAGACGATCAACAAGGAGGAACCGCCTTATCAGAAGATTAAAGGCGACGACGACGACGTGGCCACGAGTATTAAAGGTGGTAAACGCAATGTTGAGGACAGTGACGAAGACATTGTAATACAAGTATAACGGATCGGTCTCTCTCTACGCGTTTTATTAAGTATTTGGGTTGGAACGATGGGAAGAGAAACTGTATCAATTACGTGGTGCTAGTTAAACTGCCAAAATGTCACAAGAACAAACAGGATCCGTATGAATTAATCGATCAGAATAGAAATAACGGATTGTTTTTTTATATTAAATTAGTTATAAGAGCGAAATAAAAAATTTAAGTATT
The DNA here is from genome assembly GCA_963695495.1 of Hololepta plana. Lineage (NCBI taxonomy): Eukaryota > Metazoa > Arthropoda > Insecta > Coleoptera > Histeridae > Hololepta > Hololepta plana. The sequence goes on from OY968839.1 coordinate 3,239,194, forward strand.
TCAGTATCTTCTATGACGAGTGACGTAAAATTGAAAACGAAAGATAAGAAAATAGAATATATAGACAAGATTGTGATTGCTTTCTTTTTTAAAGAAGAACATTTGTACATATAAATTTATATATATATTTATATATGTTTCATATTTTTTATTTTGCTAAATATGTACCATACGAATTTCTTATTCTATGAATTTGAATTGTTGCAATATAAACTAAGTTAATATATACGTTTGAAAAAGAGATATTATATTATAATGAAGCTAATATATCAAATATTTATTTAAAGTTTACTCGGAAAACGTAACTTTAGAACTTTAAGCGTTTCGTTTTAACAAAAGATGATTAGTTTCTATCATACTTAATGATTGTACTTAAATAGTTTCGATTTGCAACGAAAAAAGCAAAGTTCGTTTGTAGCAGCTTTTCTTTAATCGCTTAAAAAATCTATTATTGTATAGTAAATCGATTTATTAACGTGTAAATGATAACAACATCTACTAATTAGATGGCAATGTTCATTTAGGGAGCGAATCTTCAGTAATTCATTAACGATTGAACGTAAATGAAATTATCTTTGAAAATGTACTCCTTCACCGTATGACCGAACAAATTAACTTGACAATTCATTATTAATTTACGAGTAATTATCTATACGAAAGTTTTTTTTTAAATTGAGTTCTTTGAGGTAGAACGAACGGCTTATTAAATGTACAATGAATTTATATTAAAGAATAAAGTTGTTTTTTTACTATTTATCATAAAATTCAAGTTTTATTTCATTCCAATCCTTTCCGATGTCGTTTCACCGGATGAAAAGCGACGTGGATGCATTTAGAGCAAGGGAATCAAGTAAAAGTAAACGGCAATTAATTTTTAAGATACATTTAATATATACTATATTTCACAATTTTTAAATATATACTTCTATAATCACATTTAATTTAATATTTAAGTTTGTTTAAAAGGACACTTTTATATCGTGGCGTCGTTATTATACGAAATAATGTATTCAAATTCTTTCCCATTCTCTCGTTTTCCTCTCTCGATTTTCAAACGTCCGATGTGACTGTCGAAAATTCTATAAAAGAAAATATTTGGTAGAAGTGAGAGAGAACGCCAGAAAGAGTTTTCCTGAAAGGCGCGCCGTAATTTACAGATCAAAGCGGTAACGCTCTAAAAGGGCAAAATACATTATTCGCCTTTCTCCGACGTACATACGTAAGCGATGCAAAAGTGTCCCTTCGATAAAGTTTGGAACTTAACGAATGACACACTAGAAAATTGATTCTTCCTCTCTTCATTTTTGTTCATTAATTACGGCATGTCATTCCTAATCCAAAGAAAAATTACTGCTTTTTTTTGTTGTTTCTCTTCCATTCCCCATAGTTTTCTCATTGTTTCATTTTTTGGGTTTTTGAGAAATATAATTACAAATATAGCACATCGAATTTTTATTTTACTTTTTATTTTTTTAAATTTTTCTTTGTGTGTGGTTTTAATTGTTACTTAATTTTAAGATAATTAGCTAAAAATTATAAATCCTCTTTATATATATATACTTTTATTTATAATAATAATAAGTAAGGTATCAAACAGCCAGAAATCTGCTAAGTTGCTTATTAATCACGAGCCACTCCCAGATTGTATAACTCATGAATAACTGAGCCCCATGCAAATAACAGATTACTGTCGATGTTGCGTTGTCGTTTCTGGGGTACGAGAAGCAACATCGCAATCGAAATTAACGCGTTCTTTCCGTTTTATAATTCTATTCTTTTTTCGCACGCATTTTCCTCTTTCAAAAACTCCCATTACTTTTTATCGTTAATTTTCTTAAACCGTTAAACTACCAATCTCTCGTTTTGTACGTTTTTGTGTGCCTTATTCTGTTCGTCGTATTTCCAATAAGGACTTTAAAAATTAATCGATTTCTTGTTGTTGTTGATGTTGAATTTCTTCTCGAATGAAATGTGGGATGGAGTAAATAATGAAGGGTATCTATTCTACTTTGGTATGTTTTGCTTTTAACTTCTTCCTCCTCTTCTTCTTCTTCTTCTTCTTGATGCCACCCTCGTGTCTTCTCGTGGCATCAAACGAAAAAGAAACCAATTCACCAGCCCCAAAAACTTCTGCATCGTACCTCTTCGGTGAATCGACGTTTCCTGCGCTTAAATTCTCGACGACGATCCATTCTCTTTTTCCGCCTTTTATCCAGTATTCTCACACCTTTGAGTGCGTTTTGCATTTGTGCAAAACTCACTTTAATGTTCCGAACGGCATTAATAAACACTTCGCGCGCACAAGTACCAATCTTCGCCATTCTTCTGCCTCGAATCGAAACCAACCGAAGACGTGCTGCGTAGATTTGATTTGGCCGGTCAATTGGCGTCTTTTCAATTATTGTTGTTGGCGACTCTCGCATTCGTTTGTTAATTGATTCGGAGTCGATTTGCTCGTTAGTCCGCACAATTCTTCTACGTTTGTGTTAGATCTCATCCATTTCATTGTTTTCTCTCTATTTCTTCTGCGTGTGTGTGTTTGTGTATTATTTTAATAGTATTTCTTATCGTATTATTATCATTTGGCAAACTTAAAACCAATTACAACTATACAATCTAAAATAAAAACCGTTATCGTCAAAATTAAAACTATACACTTATATTTAGATTTGAAAAAGAAGAAGAACGAACGGAATAATAAAAACTAAAGGTCCTCTTGTTAAAATATGTCCAATCAATTAATTAACGCTAAAATCAACACTTCTACTCCTCGCCGCTTCCATCTGCATCTTCTTCGTCATCTAACTTTGTTAACTGGTAAAATACCATACTCGTGACGTAATATACATATTATTACTTTGTATTATTATATTACCTCTTTACTTTAATTAATATTTAATCAAAAATAAAATTTTCCATTTAATCATTATTGAAAACTTCATTAATTAATTTGTTTGCGTTTTCCTTGACTTTTTCTTGTCTTCGGTATAATGCTGTTTTTGTTCTCGGGTAATAAATATATTCTTTTTGCTTATATTTTACAATGAACCCATGCCCAGGTTGAATAATTTCGAAAGAAATAAAATTGAATCTCCATCATCAAAGCTATTAAGATACGGTTTCGTTTTGAATCGGTCTCCTCTCTCTCTTTGTCGACGACAATTACTAAATCTCGGTTGCATTTAGAACGTCGTATTGTTTGGGTCAGTCGGTGACTCTCCATCGTTGGATGGTAACGGTGCCAGTTGAGCCCCAGGCGATACCAGCATCGTCGGTTCGGTGTTACGCCTTTTCATCTTTCCTTTCATTTTTTTCAACATGGTAGCCTGGGAGGAGGAGGGCCACAAAATATTAATCGTTTTAATAATTTTTTTCGTTTTCTTTTAATTAAAAAGAAATTTAGCGAAAACTTTCTTATCTGCTTAAATCGTTTCTATGTGATTGATAAATGAAGAGAGCGAAACGCAACAAACGAAAAAAGAATGAAAAATAATCAGACTTTAAAATCGTCCCGTTCGAAAAACGGATTTCCAGATAATAATGTGACCGAAAGAAAGTTGGAAAATCAAACGTATCTGGGGAGAAATCGTGTAAAGCGAGATCGTTTTATATATCGAAACGAAAAGAAATCCAAAAATGAGAACGAATTAGAGCAAATCCAAAAAAAAAGTAATAATATTTGCAACTATTAATTTAATCAAACATGCTCATAGATTACTCTCTCACTCCTCGCAAAAATCAACGAATCAATCAATCAATGATCGAAATGCACTAAAGAATAACTCACGAGAAGAGAAATTAAGAAAATTGGGTTTCGTTCTCTCGCACATCGACACAACGTGCGCAAAAAAAACTGAACGGCATCGAATTGTGTCGATTGGCGAGACGTTTTGCGTTATAGAGAGCAACACAAACAAAACGAAAAATTAATTGGAAAAATGAATAATTTCACTTCGAATTCGTAATTAATTAAAAACAAAAAAAAAGGGAAATGCGAAATAGATCTTAATCGTCTGTACTCCGTCCCCCCTCCCCATTGGCTGGTGTTATGTTCGGTTCTGTGGGACGACGCTTGAATTTGTTTTTCTTCAGCATTGTTGCCTAAACGGTATTGAAAAGAAAGAAAAAGTTTGCTTTAAAAAAAATCCATCGGTTTTTACTAAATTAATAACAATTAAAATTCATTAACATTCAAATCGAATATATGGCTCAACTTCGTCCTCGTCCACGTCGCGCACTCTCGCCCAACAACAAAAAGAAAAATGTGCGGGCGCCATGATCGATCGCCGGGACGGAAGAGAGTTTAAGCAATATATTTTCGTCTCTTTTCCGTTTGTTATTTTGCAGAGAACGAAAGAAAACGTAAATGAAACAAAAATAAATCGTACAACGGCGATAATTTCCCAGTGTCAATTGAAAATCGTGTGATCCCATTGTCCTTTTTTCTTAAATTTCGCCATCGATTGCCTCTGCCGGATTCCGTGCCGTGCGCTCCGTTGACCGGCGCATCCGCCAGAAAACATTGACTTTAACGTGCAAAACGAACGCACGACCGGAATCCGCGACATTCGGTCTGTTCGGATTGGAACGGTTTCCATTTTTGTCTTAAGAAAATGTTAGGTCGTGTTATCTTCATTTTGGGTTCGTTCCTCTACATGTTGCGAGTCAATCGATTCTTTCGTTTTAACGGATAAGTGTCAATATAAACAGGGGGAGGAGGATTGATGGTCTCATCATCATCATCATCTAATAAACATAAAGAAATGAATGCATGCCGCTAAATCTTGCGAGCGAACTACTTGTAAGCGCACAACGAGATTCGAAAAGAAACTTTGATGTTTAACAAGCAAAAGAAATGAAAAGAAACGAAAGGGTTCGAAATAACGTACAAACCACTTTTCGAAATGATTTCTACGCGAAAAGGAAGTGAAGCTTAATCGTGCCGGATTAGAAATAGAGAGAGAGAGAGAGAGAGAGAAAGCGGAAACTCATTGAAATCACCTTCAGCGCCGACTTTAAGACGACGACATCGCACGGACTTTGTACCCACGGTTCACCGTCGACTTGTACCGGAAGATCGGAATTTAGATGGATTTTGATGTGACCTCCCTAGAAAAGAAACAGAAATTCAATAAAGCAATCAGAAATACAATCAATTTTTGAGAGAATTATTTTTTCTTCAAATTTTGCACATTAATTAAGGGAAGAAACATCACAGATCGATTCATTAGAGTTCAATTGTGAGATTTATGTTGAAATCTATTTGATTTTTGACAATTTTCTTTTCTTCAAATTTTGCATTTTTATAGAAGGGTCCCCCCTTCTCTAATTTTGCATTATTGCTGAAATTGCAATAATCATATTTTGCTGGTTTTAAAGTGATTAATTAAGCGAAGAAACATTAGAGATCGATTCATTAGAGTTCAATTGTGAGATTTATGTTGAAATCTATTTGATTTTTGAGAATTTTCTTTTCTTCAAATTTTGCATTTTTATAGAAGGGTCCCCCCTTCTCTAATTTTGCATTATTGCTGAAATTGCAATAATCATATTTTGCTGGTTTTAAAGTGATTAATTAAGGGAAGAAACATCACAGATCGATTCATTAGAATTCAATTGTGTGATTTATGTTGAAATCTATTTGATTTTTGAGAATTTTCTTTTCTTCAAATTTTGCATTTTTATAGAAGGGTCCCCCCTTCTCTAATTTTGCATTATTGCTGAAATTGCAATAATCATATTTTGCTGGTTTTAAAGTGATTAATTAAGGGAAGAAACATCACAGATCGATTCATTAGAGTTCAATTGTGAGATTTATGTTGAAATCTATTTGATTTTTGAGAATTTTCTTTTCTTCAAATTTTGCATTGTTATAGAAGGGTCCCCCCTTCTCTAATTTTGCATTATTGCTGAAATTGCAATAATCATATTTTGCTGGTTTTAAAGTGATTAATTAAGGGAAGAAACATCACAGATCGATTCATTAGAATTCAATTGTGTGATTTATGTTGAAATCTATTTGATTTTTGAGAATTTTCTTTTCTTCAAATTTTGCACTTTTATAGAAGGGTCCCCCCTTCTCTACTTTTGCATTTTTGCTCAAATTGCAATAATCATATTTTGCTGGTTTTAAAGTGATTAATTAAGCGAAGAAACATTAGAGATCGATTCATTAGAGTTCAATTGTGAGATTTATGTTGAAATCTATTTGATTTTTGAGAATTTTCTTTTCTTCAAATTTTGCATTTTTATAGAAGGGTCCCCCCTTCTCTAATTTTGCATTATTGTTGAAATTGCAATAATCATATTTTGCTGGTTTTAAAGTGATTAATTAAGGGAAGAAACATCACAGATCGATTCATTAGAATTCAATTGTGAGATTTATGTTGAAATCTATTTGATTTTTGAGAATTTTCTTTTCTTCAAATTTTGCACTTTTATAGAAGGGTCCCCCCTTCTCTACTTTTGCATTTTTGCTCAAATTGCAATAATCATATTTTGCTGGTTTTAAAGTGATTAATTAAGGGAAGAAACATCACAGATCGATTCATTAGAATTCAATTGTGTGATTTATGTTGAAATCTATTTGATTTTTGAGAATTTTCTTTTCTTCAAATTTTGCATTTTTATAGAAGGGTCCCCCCTTCTCTAATTTTGCATTATTGCTGAAATTGCAATAATCATATTTTGCTGGTTTTAAAGTGATTAATTAAGGGAAGAAACATCACAGATCGATTCATTAGAATTCAATTGTGAGATTTATGTTGAAATCTATTTGATTTTTGAGAATTTTCTTTTCTTCAAATTTTGCACTTTTATAGAAGGGTCCCCCCTTCTCTACTTTTGCATTTTTGCTCAAATTGCAATAATCATATTTTGCTGGTTTTAAAGTGATTAATTAAGCGAAGAAACATTAGAGATCGATTCATTAGAGTTCAATTGTGAGATTTATGTTGAAATCTATTTGATTTTTGAGAATTTTCTTTTCTTCAAATTTTGCATTTTTATAGAAGGGTCCCCCCTTCTCTAATTTTGCATTATTGTTGAAATTGCAATAATCATATTTTGCTGGTTTTAAAGTGATTAATTAAGGGAAGAAACATCACAGATCGATTCATTAGAATTCAATTGTGAGATTTATGTTGAAATCTATTTGATTTTTGAGAATTTTCTTTTCTTCAAATTTTGCACTTTTATAGAAGGGTCCCCCCTTCTCTACTTTTGCATTTTTGCTCAAATTGCAATAATCATATTTTGCTGGTTTTAAAGTGATTAATTAAGCGAAGAAACATTAGAGATCGATTCATTAGAGTTCAATTGTGAGATTTATGTTGAAATCTATTTGATTTTTGAGAATTTTCTTTTCTTCAAATTTTGCACTTTTATAGAAGGGTCCCCCCTTCTCTACTTTTGCATTTTTGCTCAAATTGCAATAATCATATTTTGCTGGTTTTAAAGTGATTAATTAAGCGAAGAAACATTAGAGATCGATTCATTAGAGTTCAATTGTGAGATTTATGTTGAAATCTATTTGATTTTTGAGAATTTTCTTTTCTTCAAATTTTGCATTTTTATAGAAGGGTCCCCCCTTCTCTAATTTTGCATTATTGTTGAAATTGCAATAATCATATTTTGCTGGTTTTAAAGTGATTAATTAAGGGAAGAAACATCACAGATCGATTCATTAGAATTCAATTGTGAGATTTATGTTGAAATCTATTTGATTTTTGAGAATTTTCTTTTCTTCAAATTTTGCACTTTTATAGAAGGGTCCCCCCTTCTCTACTTTTGCATTTTTGCTCAAATTGCAATAATCATATTTTGCTGGTTTTAAAGTGATTAATTAAGCGAAGAAACATTAGAGATCGATTCATTAGAGTTCAATTGTGAGATTTATGTTGAAATCTATTTGATTTTTGAGAATTTTCTTTTCTTCAAATTTTGCACTTTTATAGAAGGGTCCCCCCTTCTCTACTTTTGCATTTTTGCTCAAATTGCAATAAACGCATTTTAGAGCTCTTAAAGTGATTAACGGTGGAAATAAACATTAGAGATCGATTCATTAGAGTTCAATTGTGTGATTTATGTTGAAATCTATTTGATTTTTGAGAATTTTCTTTTCTTCAAATTTTGCACTTTTATAGAAGGGTCCCCCCTTCTCTACTTTTGCATTTTTGCTCAAATTGCAATAATCATATTTTGCTGGTTTTAAAGTGATTAATTAAGCGAAGAAACATTAGAGATCGATTCATTAGAGTTCAATTGTGAGATTTATGTTGAAATCTATTTGATTTTTGAGAATTTTCTTTTCTTCAAATTTTGCATTTTTATAGAAGGGTCCCCCCTTCTCTAATTTTGCATTATTGTTGAAATTGCAATAATCATATTTTGCTGGTTTTAAAGTGATTAATTAAGGGAAGAAACATCACAGATCGATTCATTAGAATTCAATTGTGAGATTTATGTTGAAATCTATTTGATTTTTGAGAATTTTCTTTTCTTCAAATTTTGCACTTTTATAGAAGGGTCCCCCCTTCTCTACTTTTGCATTTTTGCTCAAATTGCAATAATCATATTTTGCTGGTTTTAAAGTGATTAATTAAGCGAAGAAACATTAGAGATCGATTCATTAGAGTTCAATTGTGAGATTTATGTTGAAATCTATTTGATTTTTGAGAATTTTCTTTTCTTCAAATTTTGCACTTTTATAGAAGGGTCCCCCCTTCTCTACTTTTGCATTTTTGCTCAAATTGCAATAAACGCATTTTAGAGCTCTTAAAGTGATTAACGGTGGAAATAAACATTAGAGATCGATTGATTAGAGATCAAATGTAAGTTTTACACCTTCATCGTGAACTTGAGAGGAAGAGAAAAATACACTTAAGTATCTTCTAAACATACTTGCGCAATCCGCATCGCCGACCTCAGACCGGATTGTATCTGACCGAGGTGCACGACGCCGGTGACGCCGACGACTTCGAGCATGCCGTCCCAATGGTTCGGCTTCGAGAACTGATCCTCCTTCTCCGGGCCCCATGGATTCGCGCCGGAACCCCAACTAAAATCGTAATATTTTATCGAAACCGATTGGAAATTGGCGCGATCGTTTACCTCAAGATGTTCAGTATGATGATTCCCTCGACTTGCGGCAACTCCACGAGTTTCCCGTCGACCTCCAATCGCACCTCTTTCCTGAGATCGCGCGACTCCACCGGCTTCGTGTTGAAGATCTTCTTTAGACCGATCTTCACGTAGACGCCCTTATTGTGGAATCGACTGTTGAACTTGTTCGGGTTCTCCTCGCGCGCGTTATGGAAACCGAGACAGAGGTCGGCGTCGACGCCGATACCGAAATAATTGTTCATCACGAATATCTGCGAGTTGTCCTCGTTCGTCGAACCTGCCACAACTGTATTTATGAAATTGCGATCTGTCCGTCGGCACGATTTCGAAGCAACATCGAGTCAAAATCAATTCATTACAATTAAGTGCACAACTAAGAAAATAATCGTAATTCTACGTTTGAATCGAAACGAAAATGTTTTCTCGTCGTTCGAAATAAACTGATTTTCTAATTTGATTCAAGGCATAAAGTAAATAATCTCTAATAAACTAACGAGCGAATTGTAATTGCTAAGCTTGCATTGTTTTCGAACTTTTGTTCAACTTTCCTATTACAATTTCAAGTTAGCATTACAAGGAATAATTGTAAAACGAAAAGGAAACAATCTAAGACCTACTTTTTGAGAAAGCACACACATAAAACGGAGAATATATATATAAAAAGAAATAAATAAACGACACATTCAGATATCGAATTCGTTATTGGTCGGTTAATCATGAAACTGTTAAATTAGTTTATTGCTTTTTATGGTTTATTTTTTAAGGACCATGAACAAAATAAATGTTGTTTTGCCGTAAGAGATACATGATGACAATAATGATAATAATAAGAAAAATTTAAACGGGGTGGCAGAGATGTCGTGGAGGAAGATCAATGTTAAAACAAGAAAATCAATTAAACTTAAAAGAAAAGAAGTAAACGAAACGAACGGGTCGATTGATGAAGGACTCCGATGGACGTGCAAATTAAAAATACCTTATATCGCAAAGGAAAATCGATGCGCACCTTAATTGGGTCTCTTTTTTGGTTTACGTATTATAATAATAAGTTAGTTTTGTTTTAAGGAATTTTGTATCGTTAGTGAAATTAATTTGATTAGAATGTTTCGACGGAAATTTAGAAGCGTAGAATTGGCGAACTGAAACATAAATCCGATTCGAATAATTTGGGCTTTCAAAAAAAGTAGGTTGCTAATTTTACCTACGATTTGCTAATGAACGAAAAATTCAAAATAAAACTTCATAATTTGCACAAGTTGCATGAATATCATTATCAAATTAGAACATAATATTTAAGACATAAACGAAAATAAATCATTGTTAATTCGAATTGAAATAAATGTTAAGTTTAATGAGAAATTTGAGAATTTAAGAAATCAACAAAACGCTCTTGAACTGAACGAAACGGAACTGAACTGAAACGAAACCGAAAAGACTGAACTCAATTTCTTTTCCTTCTCAATTGTATCATTAATTAAATCAAATCAAAATAAAATAAATATCAATTAAACTTCTTATAAGTATATGTTTACAGCAAAACAACATACAACATATACATATGATTGACCTTTTTTAATTTGTTCATTTGTCACTTTCATTTTGGATAGTTTTTGCCTCTTCTTACCCGTTGAATTGACCTGTTTCACGTTATCGTCCGACTTGTCCTCCGGATGAAAGACGACCGTCCAACGATCTAAACGTATCTCTTCCGCGTCGATTACGTCGCGCAATAGATTCAACGGATCTTCGCCGCCCGTATAACCGGGTCCCCAACGTAACACTCTTGCCAGATCGTTACCTAAAGGAACATATGCGACACCGTGAGAACAATATATGAATTCGATCGTTTAAATCGATCGTTCTCTTCAATTACCGGTTCCCAATGGCACGATCGCACAGGCGGGCGAAGAACATTGCGAGTCTTGGCCGACGTTGTCCAAGCATTGCAACACCCAGCCGACGGTGCCGTCGCCGCCGCACACTAATATCTTGTAATTCTGTATGTTACGAAAAACGTATAAACCAGGCAACGGACCGCCGTTGTCCAAATCGAAAACCTGATATGGATTTAATAATTTCCTAAAGCTCGATATTAATTCTAAACCTTGACAGCCACCAGACTTAACATTTACAAAAACAAGAAGTGGTTGTACTCCTGCAGGTACCATTGAAGGTTCAATGTTTGGCAACAACATCACTGCAACGAATGGCACACAATTGGTAAATGCGAATTAAACGTATATACGATCAGTTTTCCGAACCTAGTAAGTGTTTCTCTTCGAAATTCGATTCTCTGAGAGTGTATAAAGCCCTTACAGCCTTTTCGGAATCCTCGTACGTGATCACCATCGATCCGTATTCGTAATAAATTGGTCCGATTTTTGAGAATTTGTCCTCTGCGAAAAGAAAAAATCAATAACAACAAATTGCATAATCCTCTATCGAAAAAGTGGCGGAACTTTGTGAATAACTTTTTATTATTAGCGCTCAACAGTATGTTCACTCGAAAGTACCAAATTTCGATTACAAAAAGCTTTATAGCGCAAAATTTAACAACATCTTTGCAGAGCACAATTAATTTAAAATTCGTACAATCGCTTCAAAATCGACGATTGATCAACGATCAGAAAGCAAAAGTAACAACGAAAAAGTGCGTGAATTCATCAAGATCAACAAACAATCTTCAGATATTGTTTGGCCAAGAGAACCCGCATTTTAGCGCTAAACCATGCCACTTATTCACCTGATTAATCAATCTGCAAGGCATCGTTTAACAACGAAAGGAAAACGCTTCGTTCATGCAAGAACAAATCAAAAAGTTTGCACGGACGTTTGCTGAACAATTCGCCATATTTTTGTCAAAGTTGAATAGAAAAAGAGCACTTTCGCACTGGTTCCACCACTTTCGCGATTCGATTCTCTTTCTTTTCATTCTCGAATTACCTCTGCCCAACAAATCCGTCAGTATGTTCTCGTAGTTGCGCTCGGATAGATTCGGCGGTAGATTGCCGACGAAGAGGGCCAGATTCGGTCCGTGCGGATCTTTCTTCAATTGCAAATAGAACCGCATCAGTTCCATTTGCCTGATACTGTCCTTGCCCATCTGCTTCATGATCTCCCACGGCCGCTCGTTGAACGAGAGCACGCGCTCGGTGACGCCGCGGTCCAGCAGCACTTCGCTGCAAATGTAATCCTCCGACGGGATGTCTTGCAGGCCGAACCGTTGCAGCGCCTCTTTAATCAGATCGCCGACGGTCGCGCTCGAATCCACAGACACGGTGCAGAATGCCTGTGAGACTTGCAACTTGCCCGGATAGACGCGTACCTCGCCCGTGTCGTTGTCGCGATCCCTAGAACGAGAGAATCGATTAAACGAAACGTTAAGCGATCGCGCGCGGAACGTCTAATAATAATACTTGAATCTGAGGAAGACCGCCGGCCGTTTGCCCTCCTTGCGATGTAAACTGACGACGGGCGTCGGATCTTGCAATCGGATCTCGTCCGGCGAGTAGAGGTCGGTCAGATGGAACGAACTCGGGTCTTTCGTTATGTGGAACGCTCGCAAGGACTGCGTCAGCACCTGCTTCAGCGGCGCCTGTTTCGACACCACGATCGTGCGGAATATGCGGCGTCGCAGCGAGTTATTGCCGTCGTACACTTTGATCACTTCCACTGCAAATGAGAATCGGCGTTAATTGATTGCGATCGGACGAAAAGTGCGTCGCGGGCTTTCGATCGTCACCTTCGTCCTTCTCGTCCTTCTCTTTGGCGCTGCGATCTCCTTTGGTCGGCGCGTGCGGTTGTTGTCCGTACTCCTCGGAGTCCTTGTGCCTGCTGGCCGCCGTGTCGCTGCTGAATTCCTCCGAAATGCTTCTAGCTACAATCACACGAATTCACGCCGCTAATGACAATTATCCGATGGCAACCGTCGAATGCGTTCGTTCGCAGTTTTAAGCAATCACAAATATCGATTTAAAATCTTCGGCACGTTCTCGATGGGAAACCGGCAAGAAAGAAAAGACAACAGAAAGAAGCAACAAGTCAAACAGTCAAAACGAAACTGAAGAGAGAAGACGAAAGAAGAGAGGAACAAAAACGGTTGAGATTGAAGAAATTGCGTCGCTTGCGTCTTCATCTTGTCTCGTCAAACGGGGGCTCAAGGAGGATCGCTCAATCGCAAAAAAAAATTCGTTAAACCAAAGCTGTGTGTACCTCTTCGATAATAGGGCCGATGCGCACTTTTTCGCTTACAGCTACGCGGGAAAACTAACGAGATCTGCTTCAGTACGGACGCAATTGCATTTCGGCCATCGCTGCGTTCAGCGTTGACTGCAAAATTCATTCTTCATCTTAAAATAAAAAAATTTAAAAAAGAAGTAAGCCTTAATAACCAAACACAAAAAAAGTAATTAAAAGAAAAAGAAAACAAAACGGAAAACATAATTTGTTAAGCCGTCAAGCGGGAAACGAGAAGAGAACTTGCTGAACGTTTTCTCTCGTCGGCGATTAGTTGGCAGAACGTCGTGTTGCGTTTCTCTTTTGCGTTCAAAAAGGAATGCATCGATTTGTTAACAACGAGATTATGATTAGAAGACGACGGAGAGAAAGAGAAAAAGTAATCGGTTAATAAAGCCAACACTTACGGTAGGAATACTCACGGGACAGTGCCTCCTTCCGACGAACCTGCACGCCGATGATCGCCTCCATCGGCACCTCGGTTCGCGGTATACTGACGGCGTGCGGCGGCAAATAGATCGGTTCGAGTATGCCGAACGTGCATTCTTGAGGAATGTTAATGTGACAAACGGCGTGACACTAAAATAAAACAAAAAAAAAACAGAAAATGAAACATGTTTAAATAGCGGAAGACTACAAGTCGATTGCCCCGTCCACTCACAGTGATTCCGCACCATTCGCAACGGTATCCGGATAGGCATTCGGACGTCCAGCACGTTTTCTTGCAGAGTGCGCACTTCGAGTTCCCGGGCAGGTTGCCCTCGCGCCAATGATGTTCGTGATGGACGAATTGCAACCGCTTGCCCGGCAGGTAGGTCGCATTCTCCTTGCAATCGGCCACGGCAAAGTCCTGGCATTCCGTGTGCACGTAATATTCGCAAACTAATTGCAGAAACAGAAGGGAACGATTAGAATGCGAGCGAGCGAGGGAGCGGCGAAACGTCGTAATACGTCCGTACTTTCGCAGTGGATGGAAACACTGTCGTCGAGCCTTTTCCTGCATACGTTGCAAAATTTCCTCTTCTGCTGGAACGGTTCCGACCAACAATGCGCGACCGGATTCTGCAAAGATTTCGAACGGACAATAGTTAGATCGAAGCCGAAGCGAGCACCGAACAACGTACCTTAATAAGGCTGGCAGCAATGCTCGAACACGGAGATACCACGGTCTTCAAGCAGCGGTCATGCACAACGAAGTTGCAAACTGGAAACGGAAGAAATTGCAATTAAGTTACGATTTTATGGCAAACATCGCAAAACAAACACATCTTGTAATATAGTAGACAGGGTGTTAAGAAAAAGCGTCGCAAACTTTAGGGGGTGTTAACATGGCCCAAGATAAGCAGAAGGCTTAACGAACAAGATTCTTCCTTCTTGTAGCACATCTTCGTTTATCTCCGTTTTCATTCACAAAACTTGCATTTTAGTGTTTAGTTAGCAGAAGTCTTGTCATACACAGAATTTGTAAGTTGTTCGTGACAATTTCACGAATTTACTCCAACTCTGAATTGGCCAACATTCATTCCATCCTGTGCTCGTTGCTCATGGGAAATGGCCAGAGAAGCGCCACGTCTTCATTGTTGAAGCTTATCCCAATCGCCGGATTCCGTCAGTTCTTCGTTTTGACGAACATTTGCACCCAATTAATAAAGGAAGATGCTTAGGAACGAGCGATTCTGTATCTTAATTTGCAAGATCGCCAGACTTATTTTCTTTCTTCGGAGGTATTTGCAAAGATTAGTTTGTGCTGCGCGCGAGGAACTGAAACAGCGAATAAATCAACGATGCACCAAATTTAAGCCAAAGATTTTCGAAAGAGTTCCTCGCAGCAAAGAAGTCGTCTAATAGAAGGAGCGCACTTTGAAGATCTTATTTGAGTCTTTTTCCTTTGTTTTTTTTTTGTTGTTAATAGTTTGCGAGCAATTGTAAATAACGTCAAAGTTGCAAAAAGCTTCGTATCTCCGAAACCGTCCACTTCCGCTTATCTTGTGTCAGATTAGCACCCCTTCAAGTTTGTGACGCCTTCTCTTAACGCCCTGTATATAGTTTGCGGCCGCATGCAAAAGTGGGCGTGAATCCTTCGGCAGATCAATTCCAAAATTGCGGAGCTATAATAAATACACGAATCCATCGGCGTTTCCTAAAACGAATTACGAGCATGAATTAAGCAAAAAATCATAAATCGTTATTCGCGAATCGATAAGGGAAACCGCAGATTTCCTCTCGCTCATTCATTAATTAGTTTCTCATTAGCAGAAAAAAAATTGCGAAAAAAAAAACGCAACCAAACAAACCTAATTAACATTTCGGTTTTGTAACGAGGACGATAAGTCGTCGTCGTCGACGACGCACTTAATTGGCCCGCAATAACCGGACCGTTTAGGCGACAATTAATTCGCATCATGCACGGGAAGAGAAAAATGGAAGAGGAGCGCGTCGTAACGTATCGTAACGCTAAATTGATGAAAGAACCGATTGCGAGCGCCGAAACAAACCGGCGAGGCGCAAGAAAAAGAAGCGAGACCGGTCGGGCTGATGATGGAGAGCGACGGAGCAACGGGACGCTCTCCGTTAACGTTTATACCGCGTACATGCGGATCAATACTGGCGGTTGGTCCATTTCGTTCGCTCCAACTTTGTGTGCTACTGCCACTCGCACGAAGAACAAGAGCGCGGCGAGAACAATAAAATATTCGCTTAAGATTATCCGCAAAAAAAAATCGACCGCAAAGGATCGTCGCGCCGAAACCTTCAACTATTTTCGAGTAGCGTTCGATGGACGTCTTCGTCATTAAAATTTCACCGCGAAACTTATTTTCCACAAATGACACAAATACCCGCACGCACGGAGGTATTATATTTATAACTTTATCGATACAGTACGTTTGTGCAAACGGAAAGAGTCGTCGTCCTTCCGTCTCTTCCGCTTCTTCCACGTTTACGTTCGCCACAATTCTTCCTGTCGGCTTTCGTTGCCGGTCGTTATTGTCGTTACTTCGACAATGCGAGCTTTATACAACATTTTCGCGTGCTAATAATAATAACAACGATACCGACGACGATGATACATTACGTAACGGACGCATTGTGTCTCGTTCGGTTGTGCCGTTCGCTTTGGCGCTTTTAATAATTAATGAATGTAATCGCCGATTCCTTCGCCTCTTCGGTCTCCTTCCTCCTCTTGCCGCATTCACCATCAGACGGCTTCTCGCTTAAAACGTTATTGTTATT
Source organism: Hololepta plana (assembly GCA_963695495.1). NCBI lineage: Eukaryota > Metazoa > Arthropoda > Insecta > Coleoptera > Histeridae > Hololepta > Hololepta plana. The sequence goes on from OY968839.1 coordinate 3,255,784, forward strand.
GAATTTGTTTCGCTTCTAACAATAGACGCGGATATAAATAAGACAGGTGCCACTTATTCGCAAGCTTTGGCTTTAGGAAGCGATAGCGAAAATCGCGAATTAAAATCGCCACGTTCCGCAATTAATATTATTAGATGCGAATAATAAATCATAATCCGCGTTCATTTCGTTTTCCTTCTTTTATAAATAACGCCGCGAGACCCTGAACGTTATTATTATCATCGTCATCATCGCGATCATCATCGTTATATTAATGTTTACTACTACTACTAGAAGAGCTTGATGATTATCATCATCATCGTCGTCGTGGCGGTCGTTTCGCGATTCGTACTATTTTCCTTTCGTTTCTATTTTTTTTTACAATTTTTTTTCGCCCGAAATCTATTTAAATTAAGATGACGTCCGATTTATCCTCGCCCTCAAACGTTTCGATCCGACTTTTTGCCGCACGTTTAAAGTCGCGCCACTTATTTATTTATAAAAAGAAATAGCTCTTAATGCTCTTTTTTTTTCTCATTCGAATACTAAAAAGTTTCCGCTACCTCCACGCCGTAACATGCGAATCGTTCGCAAACAACAGCGAAAAGATGAAGACAACAATTGAGACGTTAACGATAGGACGGTTCTTGCTTCCTTTCAACAAGTAGTTAGAATTGCGTGACCACCTTCGCAGATGGGTGGTCATAAATATTTCAAAGGTGCAGCCGGGCCGGCGTAAATGCACCAGCACCAGCAGCACCTGTTGATGATGAATTAACAATATTTTACAATCTCTTTGCATTAATAACGATCGATGAGCTGTAGAAGAAACAGGCAATGAAGACGTGCCGAAGATGCAAACGAAGATGGAAACATTTTGCGAGCCGACGACGACGATCGTGAGCGTGGTAAATGGAATTATGTCAAAGACGCGACACCTCGGTGAGTGGGTCGAATCCATACGCGAACCGTCACGAAAAGCCGCAGAAAGAATCCGTTCCTAACGCAAAGGACCCATCTAACTTTAAGGAGGACCACGAGAAGAAACCGAAAGAGAAAGAAGTCGATTCCCCTCCGTCTCTCCGCGGCGGTGTGCATAGGTAAAAACGGTGACGTCATCGTGATTACAGAATGGAAGAAAAACGAGGAATACGTGTGTGTAACGGGATGTTCGTAGAATTCCGCCGAGTCCCGTAACAAAAGATCGATGCACAAGGACGGGCGCAATAGAGGCGTCGCGATGCTGCCACCACCACCGCCATCGACGACGCCGCCGTCGATACCGTCGGTCCCGACGTTTCGTGCGCCGCGAGAAACGATCTTTAAACGGCCGAACCGGCAATCGAACGAGGAATGCGAACGGATTTTCTTTAGAAGCGATGTCACAGGGATCGTTTGCTGTTAATTGCTAAGGGAATCTACGTCGAACCGAAAAGAATATCGTTGACCTTCCGGCAATTGATTAAGAGTCGCGCGATTAAGATACACTGTTGCACACGTTTGCGTTAACGGTCTTGGTAAAAGCCAGCTCGAGAGCGTTGAGACTTCGATGCTTGCGGCGAATTGCGGACAGGAACGAAGCTGGAGAACTTGGAGACGATTAACTTTCTCACGGATCTCCTAAAGTCTTTGGATGTTAAAATAATTGTTAGCTAATTAAGGAAAACTGAAGAAGATTTTGCGATTTGTGCAACAAACAAACTCAATTGCAAACTCACAAAAGCATTAATGAAAACGATCAATTAATAGACACTTTTGTCTTGAGATTTAAAGTTCGCGAGCTGTTCTTATTAAAATAGAAAACTGGGCTAAAGTTAACGTAATTTGGAGAAGTAATTAATTGAATTAATCTGCGGTTGCTCACGAATTCTTCAAAATTTCTTGCATTAACAGATACACGAATGGGAGGAGTTGCGAAACGAGCGATAACAAAAAATGATTGCGAATGTCTCGCATAATATCGGCGAAATTATCGAATTGAAATCGCTTCTGTTATCGATTTTTTCTGTCTTCTTCAGTGGGGCTTATTACTACTATTATTCCGATTGTTATCTGCAATTTGGGGAGAATAATTACAACTCGACTGTCACGAATTGCTCGCAATTTGCTTTTTGCGAGAACGAGCGGAAAGCAACAATTATTTCCTCAAGACGTTAGGTTTGGGTCGGACAAGCTGCAGAAGCTGCGACCGTTGAGGACGATGATGAATCTTCGCGACGACATCATCGATAAGGAGCGAAGCGAATCTATTCATTCGGGGAGTGCCTACACGATTGCGTTCGAATTTCTCGCTTTAAAGATCGTAATCCGTTCGCTTCGCTTTCATTTTCCGTCTCGTACATTGTTTTGCTTCAATTTCTATTCCGCTAAACGAAAACTATAATTTATAAATCCGTCTCACCTTCGCATATGAAGCCCTGCTGTATGAGGCCCCACAGCATGTCGCTGCAATGATGACAGTACGTCGGTTTGTGGAAAGTTTTCTTGCCGAACGTATGGCCGTGGGCAGCGGTCGGTTCTCCGGGCACCGCCACCGACGCCATTGCTTCTACCCACCGTTCAAGCCAGATTTTCACCGTGAAATTAAATAGTGCACACGCATAATTCGAATTATACGTCTATGTGATCTCGAAACCGTACGCGTACATTTTTAGGCGGTCTCGATGCGATTTTACTTAACGTTACATGTTTATTAAGCATTTCCCGTACCCGACTATGTTACAGCTGACCATTACTAGATGAAAATTTTCCACTTTTTTCTCTTCCTTCTTCTTCCCGACGGCCGCCCTCTCTCTCACTCTCGCTCGCTCTATCCCGACGGCGATGCGCACTGAAAAAGCAGCGAACGTCGCAATTCGCAGGTACCAGATGAAGACCGACGCGTCGTCGAAACGGCGCTCGACGTTCAGGCGCGTTATGCGTCGCGACGATCTAACTCCGACGATATTCTCGCTCGCGCGCGCTCTCTCTCTCTCTCTCGCCGACGCTCCTTCCGATTTTGCTACCACGGTAACATTCTACGGTACGACGTCACGCGAATGTGCGAACCTAGAATGTGCCCGAACTTTTGATTATTATTAACATTACGGCTCTTAATTTTCCTACGACGTCCCGCCCATCATGCGTATTAAAATAGGCAACGCCGCGTTGCGTACGTCGTCCCGAACTAATTCCGGGACGTCGGCGCCGGTAACACATGGACCGTTTCGCAAGGAGCGACACGCGCGATCCCGTTTGCAAAATTTGAATGGAGAGCCGATTAAACAACTGGAAGGGTCCTTATATAGTGATCCACTGACGAAAGGATTCGAGTAAATTGATCTTTGTCGTTGTTAAGTTCCATACTCAAAAACTCCCATTCTTCTCTAAGCCTCTTCAATTGCTGGCAAGACTTCTCCGGGAGATTCACTTTCTTTGCAAAGGATATCTGAAACGACGATAGATGTTATTTGAATTAGAAAAATGAAACTTTATTCGCAGTCTCGCCGACAGAACAAATGTGCAGACTTTTGAGCTAATTAAGTACAATGTGCGAAATACTTATTAATAACATTTGCAAAAATACTGTAAGTATTATAACGCCATTTGTTCCGCTAAACCTACTTATGCAAAAATATGTATATATAATATTTAAAAATAATGTGCAGCTATAATAATATGATAAAGATTTGAGTCTTGTAACAATGATCTCTCTTTTTGATTCCATAATACTTTGTTATAGTAATTTTATCTTAACATTGGAGAAATTGAGTTTTCTTGAAGTTTTAACAATTCTTAAGCAATATTTTAAGTCTATGATACGCAAAAGTAGTGCGACTCTTGGATCGAGTGGAGGCGCACCTAGCCGAGACCGTGGTCCTCGAAGAATCCCTGCGGTGTTTCCTCCTGTAAAGAAAGAATAAACAAACGCAATTAGTAAATTGGTCAGAGAGATGAAAACATATCAAAGTAGATTTTCTATATACGATGCCATTTAAAATAACACGCCCAAAAAGCGCGCTAATCCACAATTTCATATTAATTACAAATTGCTTGTATCTTAATTAATCCATCCTTTTGTAATAATATATAAAAATTCTTTAACAGCCACTGCCAGGAAACTCTCCAGTTTTTTTGCTAAAGGAAGCAATCGACCGCATTTAATCTCGCTACTAATTAGATGCAGATAACTATCGCCAAATTTCGGCATGCTACAAGAGAGTGGCAATCAAAGCAAATTACAAACAAAAAACGAAAACTACCTCGCCCTAAACGTTACAGCATTTCTTTGTCCTTAAATTATATAAAAGAAAACACAATAATCGTTATTATAATTATTTATTTGGCGTGCTCTTATATATAAAAAAATCTATTAGACTAAATCTGAAGAAGTTACTTCCTCGGTTACATTCTTTTGCTAACTTTGGAAGTAAGTTCTTGTCCGATTGCAAGATTGTTAAATACAAAACCTACACCTATATGTGCCAGAATCGCGTTGCGAAAATCGTTTATCTTTTTCCAATTAATGAAAAACCAATAATGATTTGCACAACGTTTGATGACTCCCTGTCACATATTACAGTAAGAAGAATAATGGTTAACATGCTGATGGGGTACTAGGGTTCCCTAGTTCAATAATAATCCCTGATTTATAACATGACTACAAAGAATCTGACATTAGGATTTACCTATTATCATCGCAACTAGTATATGTAAATGAGGAATGCAACTAAAAACTTGACCTTAACATTATTAGTTAGTTGATGGAATGTTAGTAAATACAATAATATGATGATAACTATTACAGTAACAGTACAAATATAAGTTTTCAATTAAATAATAATCAAATCGACAAACAAACAACTAATAATAGATTAAAAAAGAAGGTTACATAAACGATGATTAGATTAACTGTTAGATTTAATTGTACGATTGCGAACACAATATATTTGAATGTTATATTTGGCCCGAATAAACCTAGAGAAGCCCAATATCCCGTAAAGCTCCTTCCACCACTTCCTCCTTATAATAAAAAAAAAGAGAACAAACCGTGAAATCAAAATAAAATTAAATAAATTACAATTGCATGTACACACAGTGAAAGATGGAATATAAAATTGCTTTTTAAAGCAAAATAATAAATAAATTGAATATATATACAGTTATTAAATACATGGTAGTGCCTTTAATACATATCATCCAACTACGAAGATAACAACAAAATAAAATCGATTCCTCGAAAGAAGTCTTGACATAAGTATCCAAGCTTAAAGAAATTCGTTAGCGCACAATCACGGCATAAAAATATTTAATCATCATTCTAATCTCGTTAATTTGTTAGTAGCAACGTCCTCGAGTCCATTCGCATGTAGAAAATCTTAAGATGCAAATTCTCCATAAACGATCGCAATACTTCAATTACCCAACGTCGAAACTTTCAATTTTACTGTAATCTACTTCAATTAAATACACGTATAAGCGCACGTAAAAAAAAGTTCAAATAGTTTTACTATATTTGGAAAAACTCATCAATTTTAGTTAGTTAATAACGATTGCTGATTGTCAGTCAGATAATATCAACGTACAACAACAAGAATTAGAGAATATTTAACATCATTCAATTATAGTTAACACATAAAGCATCATTAGTTTTTCTATTAATTCAATTTAAACCAGACCGTCACATATTAATGATAAAACTTTTAGTAAAGGTAAAGAAGAATGGTATGGCACAGTAGAGAGAAATAGAAAAGAACGTAAGCACATTACAGGCAAAGAGATTTATACATATAAACAAACAAAAAAATAATCAGAAAAATCATAATTTTCCATGCATTTAATTCAATCTGAATATTATTACAACTATTTGCCTAATTTCGAAACAAACTCTACTGGCTCTAACATTATCTTTCAAAAATGTATCAATATTTTTAACAGGTAATCAAACGTTGCTTTTCTATTTAGCAAGTTTCATATTTTTTAATTGACTTTCGATACAATTCCCTTTAACGAGATTTAAAAGCCTGAAATCATGTTATTTACACAAATTCTGCACCATTCTTCGAAGTCGTGCTCGTTTCATATCTTGGCACTTGTGTATATTTACTTTAGCACACTTGTTAGCTGCTTAAGTTTACAACAAACAAATAAATTAAATTAAAAATAAATAAATAATCATGCTTTTATCATGCGTTTATAAGTGTTAAAAGATTATGTATCTACAATCTACACAACCTTTTTTAGTTAATAATCATTAAAAACGAAAAAAACAATAACAAATTATCTTCAAGTACCATAGAATTACAATTATCTATCGTTTAAAAATTAAATTAAAGAAAGTAATAGGGAATCATATCAGATTTACTTTTCGCTAAAGTCCTTCGTTTGCACAAAAGAGAAATAAGAAGGAATATACCTGGTGTTCAAAAATCAATGAGAGTACCAAGTATCTTTAATTGTTAAGATTGCAAGTAATATTTTAAATGCAAAAAAATGGAATGTTCTTTGTTGGCCTTGTAATCTTAACAAGTTAATAATCATGGTGCTTTCAGCTTTGGAACAATGAACTGATAATTAAAGTAATAACAAATGATAATAGTAATTAAAGACAAGCATTCATGGAATTAATGTGCAAATTGCATTTAAGTGTACTATTTAAACATGGAATCTATTGATAGTTTGCCTTTTTTTAAACGCTTTAACTTATATCAAGACTTCATAAGACATATGAATAATGTATAATTAATACTATTGAATGAAAACTTTCTTTTATATGGTCATAGTTCATGTATTAACAAATTCAGTATCAACTTCATCCTGGAAAAATAATAAAATAACAATGATTTTTTTCTTTCATTCATAAACTAAAAGAAACAGAGTCTTGATATATGTTTTTTTTTCTATTTGATTTTCAGTTTAAAGTTTAAAAATTCTGTGTATTTATATGAGCTATCATAAATCCATAAAATTATCATCATTACTAACCTCTTGTAATAAATCCTGGGCTGCAATTGCTTTCAATACATGCTTTTTACTTGTCTCCTGTATCTCACCTCCCAATAGTAATTCATCTAATATGAAGTATGCCTTCTCAAAGTTAAATATTATATCAAGCTCACATACCTAAAATGAAACATGTTTTTAATCAAATTAAAAGGTAGCAAGGTTTCTGCAAAAATAAATAATGATTTGGCAACAATCAAAAAGGTTACATAAAACTTAGATAATATGATACTCACACTTCCAAAATATTTATCTAACAGTTCCACATATCTATGTATGACTTCCAATGTGAGCAATTCATTATCATCTTGTTCTATTGCACAGCAAAAATACAAGCTGGCATATCTTGAAAGAAATATTGAGACATATTAATTACAAGAAAGTAGCCAACATTACTCAGAAAACATGTACCTCTTGTAAACAATCTTCAGGTCTCTCCATTCGAGGAAACTGCACATTTTTGGCTTCCTAGTCAATATCGTCGTGATTAATTCGCGTGTTATCTTCTTCTTCAGCTTGTCTGGATGTGCCACATACCATTTTTGTAATCTCAATTTACCCTGACGGCTAAATAATAGCATAAATTGCATCTGAAAACAGTATAAATCGTAAATGAACGCTTCCGATACGTCGTAACAGCACTTACCATCTTTCCCAAGTAATCGCGTTTAGTTAAACTCGCCTTATCGTAACATTTACAGTAATTAATCTAATATTTCAACGTAACTAATCCGAAATATTATCACAAAATTTGTACAAATTACGTGGAACAATCAAGAGCAAAAGAAATCGGTGAAAAGGTCGATGTCAAATTTTAAATGTCAAATGCGTTTACAACAAATTAAATTGGCGGAAAATTCGAATGGCATTTTAATGGCGGAAATACATGCAAACATTCCTCTCTGGACATTCAAACGTATTCGAATGCTGTTCGTTCCACAATATTTTATCTCGGACGAGAGTCACGCCTTATCAACAAAAACTTGTTTTTTCCTGAGCAATTAATTTGTGTCATTTAGTTCTATAAAAAAAAATTACAAAATGCTTTCTTATCTATTCTGAAGGCCTCATTTTTGATTAATTTCAGATAATTAACATACAAAAGTTCAAAGGTCCAATAAATATGCAGCTACGTCAATCAGATTAGAATAATTAAATAAAATTTGTCAAAATTTTTGCAATAGTCTTGCGTTACAGCTTGTAGAAGTAAGAACAACCACTTTCACTTTTATTTTACAATATGTTGCGGTCGCTCCTTAATCGAAACGTTATCAGAAAATTGATTTTAACGAGGGAATTTAATACGACGAAGATTCTAAGCAGTTCTATATTGGATCATTCGCCAAATTCGAAGTTGGATAAGCAATTAGTCGATAGATATTACTCGTTGCCATTGCCAGAATGTAAGATTCAAGTGGAGTACGTGTGGATCGACGGTACAGGTGAAAGTTTGAGAAGTAAAGCCAACACATTGGAATTTATACCAGCATGTGCCGAAGAAGTACCAGCTACTGGTTGCGATGGCAGTTCAGTTGGTTTGGCCACAACCGAAGATTCCGACGTAGTCGTTAAACCTGTGGCCATGTACAACGATCCCATTAGAGGTGGTAACAGTAAGATTGTCCTTTGTGATACATACAATTCCAAGAAGGAGCCGACCCACACCAATCATCGAGTTCAATGTTTGGATGCCATAAATAAGATCAAAGGCGAAGAACCATTGTGGGGTTTCGAACAGGAATTTCAGTTCATGGATGTGGATGGAAGACCATTTGGTTGGCCAATCATGCATGGTGAACCAGAACCTAATGGAATGTATTATTGTGGTGTGGGCGCGAAGAATGCTTATGCTAGAGAGATTGCCGAATCCCACTACAAAGCTTGCCTGTTTGCTGGAATAGATTTGTTCGGTGTAAATGCAGAGGTGACGCCCAGTCAGTGGGAGTATCAGATTGGCACAACCCAAGGTATTAAGGCTGCTGATGACTTATGGATGGCACGCTTTCTTCTCTTAAGAATTGCAGAAGAATATGGCGTGCATGTGTCCTTCCATCCGAAACTATTTCCAAATTGGAATGGCGCTGGTAAACTTAAAATAATTTACATTTAATATCAATTTTAACAAATAAATTGTATTAGGTCTTCACTGCAATTTCTCTACAAAATCAATGAGAGAGGATAATGGAATGAAAGTAATTGAAGAGGCCATCAAACGCTTAGGTAATAAGCATAAGGAACACATCGAAGTATATGATCCAAAGGGAGGAGAATACAATAAGCTCAGATTGAGTGGCAAACATGAGACCAGTTCGATTGAGAAGTTCAGTTGGGGCGTGGCATCAAGAAGCGTAAGCGTCAGGATTCCAAGATCGGTGGCGGAAAAGAAGAAGGGTTTCTTTGAAGACAGACGACCGGCTTCCAACGCCGATCCCTATGCTGTCTGTAACGCAATAATCAGGACTACAATCTTGGATAAAGATTGCTAATCTATATATTTTTTTTTTAATACAATAAAATCTTTAATACTAATAAATGCTTAATAACTTAATACCTTCACTATGACAATAATTACAAGTAAATGATACAAGTGGATGTATTAACATCATTTGGATTTATTAACCTTGGATTGATTCGCCCTAAAATAAAATTTAATTGTAATATTTTAAACCATCATCCAATTTTATCATACCCATTCGCGCGCCATGATGAGTAGAGTATGTTTATCAAGTTTTGGACCAATTAATGGATTCATTTGGGACATATAGCAGCACAACCAGCTAGAAATACTATCTAAACATCTGCTCTTATGAAGAATAAAAGAAATACTTACAACAGCCAACATGTAACAGCCGTTAGCATTAGGATTACTTGAGTTATTCTAAAATTAAATACAATATGCAGCGGTTCTTGGCACTAAGCCATCTCATGTACATTGCAATTTTTGGTACTCACCCTCTGTTTGGCCCTTTCGGTACGACGAATGGTAAGAAAATTCCCACTCCGCCCCAGAAGGCAGTGAATATTATAAATGGAATTGCTGAAGCACCCATAATAATGTTTTTTTATATTCTTCAAAGAACCGCAGTATTGAGTTACAGAAGTATTGATGAGACTTTAAGTCAGCTGATAATGACGTCTTCTAATCACGTGAAGCGAACAAACCCAACGTATAATTGGTTGCCTAGTTCAAGTCTACATAACCAAAATAAACAGTAAAAATATCGATAAAAATTTAATTAGCAGAAAGTATTTATCTTTGATTAAAAGGAACAATGACGCTGAGAATTTATAACAGGCTTTCCAAGTTATTTCAACCTATATCAGTCATACCGAAAAATGCCACTGTGAAGCATCAAGATATAACATCAAAAAGCCAAAGAGTATGTTAAGGAAATCTTTGCACAATTATGATGATAATTCTATGATTTTTTTGCAGTTGATGTTAGAACTTGGGATAATAAGACAATCAAACCCTGGTATATTTCATTATTTACCACTTGGCGTCCGGGTGTTAGAGAAATTGGTAAAGATCATTGATAGAGAAATGGCAAATGTGGATGCACAAAAGGTTATATTTCCCACGCTTATCAATGGAAAATTATGGGAAAGAAGTGGTAAATGGATTGACCTTTAACAGGAAATAATTTTCTAAACCTGGTCCATAATTTTAGGGCGCTTGCATGATATTTCCTCAGAACTGTTTAAACTAGAAGATAGACATAAGAATCTTTATTTGTTAAGTCCTGTAGGTAAATTTACATTAGGTATGGCTTAACATAAGTGATATGCTATTACTTTAAACATTGCAGACTCATGAAGAAGTAGCTAGTGACTTATTGGCTTCAACAGGACCAATATCTTACAAATCATTACCAATTAGATTGTATCAGATCACTAGCAAGTTTAGAGATGAAATGAAACCAAGATTTGGACTGATGAGAGGCAGGCAATTCATAATGAAAGATTTATATACATTTGATGTTGATGATTCAAGTGCAATGAAAACTTATGAAGCCATATGTGAAGCTTATGACAATATTTTCAAAACTATTGAAATTGATACAAAGAAAGGTGAAAAAATCTCAACTTAACATAACTTTAATATTAACATTGTATGTCACAGTTATTGGAACAACTGGGAACATTGGTGGCAGCCTATCACATGAGTATCATTTCATAGCAGACATTGGTGAAGATAAAATAAATATTTGTGCTACCTGTAACTTTTCCTATAATACAGACTTGTATCAAGAACGAGATTGTAAAAGTTGCGGAAGCAAGGACATTAAGTGTGTATCAGGAATAGAGGTATTGAGGTAACAAAATTTCTATTCGAATTATGTAAAATGATACTGCTTTTTAGGTCGGTCATACTTTTCTTCTGGGCGAGAAATATTCGAAACCTTTGAATGCGCACTTTATTGCGAAAGATAAGCAACCGATCAACTTGAAAATGGGCAGTTACGGTCTAGGAGTATCTAGAATAATGTCCGCCGTTACGGAAGTGCTGTCCACGGAAGAAGAAATAAGATGGCCTAAAGTATTAGCACCATTTACGGCCGTTATTGTTCCTCCTAAGGTATCAATCATCATATGCAATTAATGTATTTTAAGCAACACAATTTTAGGAAGGAAGCAAAGAAGAGACATCACTAGGCAATGTGGGCGAACGATTGTATCACTCTTTAAATTTGAATCTTCTGTTAATGGACGACATACTTTACGACGACCGCACTCATTTAACAATCGGACGTAGATGCTTAGAAGCTCGCCGAATGGGCTATCCTTACATAATAGTTATAAATAAGAAGGCGACAGAAGACCCACCGCTTTATGAAGTTTATGTTACCAAGACTAATTCTACTTCGTTTGTTACAGAAAACGAATTAATGAATCTGATTTTAGGTAAGAAATAAAATTGTTTTTATACATTTTGTTTGGCTATGTAATTGCACCACAAGCGTTTCTGCTCCTTGCGGCCTCGCTTTGTTTGCTGCGTTTCGACGAATTTTGGCAACTCTCTGGGATAAGTATCGGCCAGCAGTTCGTCTCTGAAAATCGTACAGTTTAATCATCTAGACGACTTTCGCAAAACTAATGTAATACGGATGAATTTGTATCGGCGGCGGCTGGAAGTCGAGCATCTCCGTGATGGGAATGTTAAAATTCCTGCTAGTCCGTTCGCGTGATACTAGAAGAGCGTCGAATTCGTGCCGCGGCACACCCAAGAGGCCGATCGTGATCCCGAGTTCAATCAGTTTCTCCTCCGGCGCCGAGTAAGTTATCTCTAAATAATCGTTACGTGCGTCCGTGCTAGAAGGAAATCGGCTGACACGTGTTGGCAAATGTAGGAAATGAATTTGCAAATTACGGTCGAAATTGCGCAATTCCTATTCCCAACATTCTGTAATCGTGCTTGTTGACAAGTAATTCTTTCACCAGCGACGACCTTTGCAGCAATTTGCTCTCGTTGGTATTGGCCGTACCATTGAACATGTTATCTTCCGAAGGGCTTCGCTCCAAGCTAATCGCAATGTGTTTGTTTCTGTGTGCAACGATATTGAAAATTTCGGAACGTAGCAGTCGGTTCAGTTCCATTTCTGTTCAAATCAATCGCTTGATTTGCATTAAAGCAAAAATTATGTTGTTATTCGAATAATGACCGATTAGTGAGATGTACTTCCTTTGCAGCGCAACCCATACGACTCTTGCGGTAACTCCTATGAAAGTCTCGAAAATTCTTCGATCTTTATCGTCCAAAGACATGTTATCCGTATTCTTCATATGGTGAAACGGTAGCGCATCGTCGACGCCTAATAGCAAACCTTTGTATTCGCGAGCGACCATGCTCCGCAAATCGCTCATTTCTTTACTGATTGCCATCGATATTTCTTCGCCAATAGGATGTTTTAACTTTCTCTTGGATTCTTCGCGTCTATCTAACGTGCGTTCCCATATCTAAAACTAACTTCTTTGAAACTTGCAGCTTCTACTATTAACTTAAATAGCCACCTGTATATAATACAGAAAGTAGATTACCAAAGTCCGCAAGAATCGATCCATCGTCGGTATATGGAAGTAAGCGATAAATTCGTGCGATAAATCTTTGGGATTCGTCGAGTACAAGACGATGTCTTTGATGTCTTGTATTGTTATCACTTCCGGTTCCGCTGGTTTGCATTTTCGTTGAAAGTGTCGCCTGAAACGGATCTGGAAAACACCGAGTTTAGAGCGATAACGCGCATATTTTCTCATTTTAGTACCAAATCCATTTCGTCGTACGTTTCCTTAAATCGGATTTCGTGCGGTGCTCGCTGTGGTTTCGTTGTTGCGACTTTGTCAACTTCTTCAGTTTCGGCCAGTTCTAGATGCGAAGGCTCTTCGTCTGCGTTTTCTCTCCTAAAATTCAATATCCATCAATAGTTTTTGTTCAAAGAGAATACGGTTCTGCAGTACGAAACAAACTGCAATTTAGAACGTTTCCAATCCCATATCCAGTAACCGTTTCTAAAAGGCGATAAGTCCATTTCAATAATTCTTTAAAACTTTTGTCAAACATATAAAAAATAACTGAATGATTTCATGGATATACTAATATCGAAAATTAAAAGAGAAATTGCTTTATTAACGTTGAATCCTTTATTTTAAGAATATACAGTTTGGATGAAATCACATATGTAATGAAGCTACATTCAAAATCACTTCATTTGCATTTGTACTTGACTCAAATAAGCTTACTAATAAATGAATGACCAGCTCTTTGAAATAATAAGATAGCAAAATGATGCATATTGAGCACAGTTTAGGGCAACCGCAAATCACTAGAAACCAAATTCAGATATTATTGAAACTGTACAAATTATTATTAATTGCTTCCTTACCAGTGTATGCTATAAGTTGTGATAAAGTTGTATAGAGTGAAACAAACACCATATGAAAATCACCCAGGGGGATTTCAGCCCAAATTAATGATGGCAAAAAGAGAAATATGCCAAAGCTGGATAATATTATACTTTTCAAAACATGTAACAAATCATAATGTTCAGGTTTCTTTCTCTTGAGCATGTTGTAAAATGTTGTCAACAAGAGAATGCTTGTTATAAAACAAACCTCTTCTACAAGATAAAAGTGAAATAATGATTATGTTAACTTAAATGTTGTAGATACTAACTCAATGCAGTTTTCAGGCATATGATAAAGAATTCAATATCTTTAAACTGGAATTGTTCAAAGTTTACAGCTTCTTTGGTTGTTGATCTGCTGGCACCAGAAATTACTATCCATTCTGAATAAGCCTCCATCAATAATATCAATATAGCCAATTTCCAATGGTTCTAAAATGTTATAATTGAATGTTCTACTTAATATGGACATAGGGATCTGCTTACTGTAAAGCTTGTATTAAATATAACATGCCTATAAGCTTCCCTCTTCAATAAAACCAAATCTAGTATCACAATAATTGGATCATATTCAACATATTTATCAACCACTGCCTTACAGTAGACCTGAAACAAATTACATTAGATTAATGTCCACTACTTTAACCATCATTCAAGTTACACAGTTTTGTAACTTTAATACAGTAGAGCTGTATTTCTTGTAAGTTTCTTCAGCTTTTGAGCCACAATTTATGCAAACGTATTTCTTATGAGATGCTTCCATCTCTTCCCTTTGATGTTCTTGAAAATGTATTCACAATCATCAATACAATTTGTTCTAATTGGAATCTCAGAGATCAGATTATACTTTGAATTTTATCATATTTACATTTTACATGTTTTGTTTACTTACTTTGTTAATTTGAAGAAGTATATGCAACCAAATTTACAATCGTTTAAAATTCGCTCCTTTTTAGGCAAATGTTGAATTACTCAAAGTGCAAAATTTATTGAATTAGAAAACAAGTACATATGTCTGCAAATAATGCAAAATATGGGGGTAACTTGGTACCAGCAAGTTATCTACAACAAGCAAAAGACGCTCTAAAAAGCAGAGACAATCTATTACAAAACTTATTACAACATGTAAGGATTCAAATGTAAGAATAATTTCATTATATTCAAACATTGATTTTAGAGGAAATTACCTGAAAATGGATGGAAGGATGATATAATTGAGCATGTGTTAATGGAACTATCTGCAATGGACAGTAACAATTTTATATCAAATTATGGTTTGGGTGAAAGAGAAGCTCGCATTGCATCAAGTTAAGATTCAAGTACATGGTAATCTATGACCTAACATACGGTTTTGCTTCAGACTTGGTTGCAAAGAGGAATTACTATTTTGGCCATGGTATAGGCAGATCTGGTGATTTGAATGAACCACAGCCAAAAGCAACTGGTTCTAGTCTTATGTACAAATTAACTAATCAAATGTTAGCTGATTTGTTTAAACTCATGGGCTGTTCTGAAAGGATTCATTGCCTGTTAGTACCAGTAGCTACTGGTATGAGTATAGTTTTATGTTTATTGGCATTTAGACCAAAAAAGCCAAAAAGTACTTATGTTTTATGGTCCAGAATTGATCAAAAAAGCTGTTTCAAGTCTATTTTAGCAGCAGGTTTTGTAGTTTTGCTTCTAATTCAAACATATTCTTAGTTTTGTTAATATTTTAGGTTTCATTCCTGTGATTATTGATCCACTGATAAACAATAATTCATTAAAAACAAATGTCCAAGAAATTGAGGATAAGATAAAAGAGATTGGTGAAGAGAATATCTGCTGTGTCATAACTACAACATCATGTTTTTCGCCAAGAAATTGTGATGAAATTGAATCTGTTGCTCAGATTTGTAAGCAATATAATCTGAATCATTTGATAAACAATGCTT
The DNA here is from genome assembly GCA_963695495.1 of Hololepta plana. Taxonomy (NCBI): domain Eukaryota; kingdom Metazoa; phylum Arthropoda; class Insecta; order Coleoptera; family Histeridae; genus Hololepta; species Hololepta plana. Next base: position 3,271,580 of record OY968839.1, read on the forward strand.
ATGGCCTGCAAGTTAAGTATTTAATGAAAAGGATACAGAAAGCTCAAAGGTTTTAATGTTGGATATACAGAAAATTAAGTTATTAAGTTTGTAATTTTGCAGAAAAGGAAGGGTGGACGTTTTTGTACAGAGTACTGACAAAAATTTAATGGTTCCAGTTGGAGGTGCCATTATAGCATCATTCAATGAAGACATACTTAAAAGTGTTGCAAGTACTTATCCAGGTGAATATCTTTGATGAAGATAATCAGAGTACGCATCTTATTTAACGCTGTTTTAGGTAGAGCTAGTTCTGGTCCCATTCTGGACGTCCTTATGACGCTGTTGAGTTTGGGTAAGACGGGTTACTTAAAATTGGCGGAGGAGCGAGATCGTTGTTTTGAATATTTGCAAAATAAGCTACAAGAACTTGCAAATACTGTAGATGAGGAAGTCATTGATTGTCCAGGAAATCCCATTTCAATTGGTACATACACTGCTACTACACAATTAAGGTTTAATTTAATAATTGTTTTTATATATAAACTTTAAGCAATAACTTTGAAGAACCTTCCTAATGAGAAACTGACAATGTTAGGATCAATGCTGTTCATGCGGAACATTTCTGGTTGTCGTGTTGTTTCGTTCTCTGATAAGACCATAGATAATTACACATTTAAAAGTAAGACATTTTAGAAAACTGTTGGGAAAATTTGGTGAAATTATTTAATTCACAGATTGGGGAAGTCATTGTGATACATTTTCAAAACCATATTTGACTGCCGCAGCTTCCATCGGCGTGGCCAAAACCGATATCGATATATTCATCGAAAAATTACTTAATGTTTATAAGAGTTGTAATTTAACTTAAAGAAATAATTTACTATTCCAGTGATATTAAAGTTATTTTCATCAGGAAATTGATTGTTTGTGCTGAGGTCGCAACCTAGTTACATTCCTAGCTTCTATACAAACAAATTAGACGCGGATGTTGTTTTATCAATTGCAAGTCGTTGAAATTTGCGCCCTCCAGCTAATATAAAATGTTTCAACAGCATGAAACCGAATGTATTGGATTCGATTCTAAATGGAAAGTTACCAAGTAATTTACAAATAACGAATTCTTATCAACAAAGAATACCTTTATGTAATTTTTTTTAGAGTAACCACCATAAACAGTTCGCAAACGACCGAATATGAATTGAAAGAAACTGAAACCCAAACGGCAATCAAAAAGGAGATTGAGGTATTTTTACCGAGACGAATAACGCTCATTTTTTTGATAATGAAACAATAATTTCAGATACAAACTGAGGAACCGCCAAAACAGGAAGTAGACATGGATAAACTGGCCGATTGGTTGAAGAAGATCTATCCGCAAGTGCACAGAGAGTTAAACGATACAAGCACGTCACGGATCTTTAAGAATTACAATCCGATATTCGAAGACGTCGTTGCACAAGTGAAACTCTTGCAAACCGTGAAAGTGTTTGGTCCAGTAGCGCACAGCGACGAAGATGAGGTACTTTCAATTATTGTGATCGAATTCAATTAAATTTCCATTCGATTTTAGGCCGTTTGCGTGAACGCTCTTTCTTGGAACTGCACGGGAAAAGTATTGGCCATATCGTGTAACTTCAGTCATAAGAATTGGTGCTATCATACCGGCAACGTAAAATTTTATCCACTTACTAGGTAATTGATATAAGTATTGACTAGCTCTTGCCAATTAACAATCGGAATTTTATTTAAGAGACGACATGTTGGCGGAGAAGCCGATTAAAATAACGAGAACGCAATCGTGCGTCTCGTATTTGCAATACCATCCGAATTTGCAGAACGTTATCGTGGGTGGTACATTTGCAGGTGATTATTGCAAATATAATCTTCCACGTGTATCAAACTGCTCTTATAGGTGAAATAATTGTTTGGAACGTTGACGAAACATCGCGAGACGATGTTATATGCAAATGTAACGCACACGAAGAGAGCATCACTCAAATTTCGTGGATCAACGACATCGATGCGGCTAAAACGCTTTTACTTGCCACGTCGAGCTTGGACAGTTTCATAAACGTGTGGCATTTCAGTTTTGCCAATTCCGCATTGAAAATCAAAGAAAAGTAATGTTGTATGTTACTCCGCGTGTAAATTGAATACATTTTCCGTTTGCAGATTCAAAATTAAGGCTCCTCTTCTGGGACGTTTGAGCCGTAACGCGCCTACATCGCCGGAGATCACCGGTAAAGTTTGCCGCGGTATAATCGCCTTCGATTTCTCCGCGTACGAGCCGCAAATGTTCGTCGTCGGTGCCGAAGGCGGTCTAGTCGCGCAGTGTTCCGTCGTCGGTTCGAATAAATTATTGGAGGGCACCGTCGAAATTCCCGTATCCGATCCGGTGTATAAGTATTACGAACCGCACGAGGGCGAAATTCAAACTATCCAATTCTCGCCGAATCGCAAAGAAATGTTTCTGACGCTCGACACGGTCGGCGAGATACGCGTTTATGTTTTAGGACAGGTTCGGTTACTTCAACGGTGTCTTCTTCAAATTTCAATTTGAAATCGGTTTCAGGAGGAACCGGCACAAATAATATTCTTGGAGAAACCGCTACTGAAGGCGTCGTGGATACCGTTCGAAGAGAAATTGATCTGCGGTTGCGGCGAGAAAGGCGTTCTGGAGATGTACGACGTGTTGAAAGCCAGACAAGTGAAGAATATCGGCAGGTTCGATATTAAACCGTGTACAATGACCGAGATCGCATTCAATTCGAAGAGGTTCTTTCATTTAACATTAATATCTTCAAGAATTAATTGTTAACATGTTGTAGGCCTACGGTGTTAACTACAGGAAACGATATGGGTTTCGTTTATTTGTGGAACGTGCCCTGGCGGCAATTTTCGCTAAAGCTTTAGTGACATAGTTTTATAAGTTTTTGCTTATAGAAAATTATTTTACTACAACATTCTAAATCCAAAAATGCATTTTTTAACAACGGTTCGTCTTTTATCTCAGCATATACGAAACGTTTGTAAAAATTAATCAAAATATTGGTACTTCTACGAACCTCATCAACGACAACTCAGTATATATATCCGAATGGACGTAAGGTTGCCTACAGTTCTCTTAAGGCAAATCATCGGGGTTCCGCACAGAGTTCTTCGTAACTCCATCACCCTGAGGAAGGTCCCCGGACCCGTGGTAGAAAGTACCGCTGGCTGGCTGCCAGTTAGCTTCGTTTCGATGCCGATGTAGGATAGGAGACGGTAAAACGTCGATCTGTGCATTTCGGTACGAGCGAAGTGTTGGTCATAGCAAAGCGAATGATTTGTGTCGAACCTTGAATTCGATAACAAAACGGGGCCCACTCTAAGAGAATTACTTTTTTTTTCTGTTCATTTTATCTTTCGGCCATACAACATAAAATCGCACATCATTTGCATATAAATGCATTTCGCATGTCGTTTGTTATCTCGGAATCGATCGATTTATTTCAGTTTCGGTAACATTCTTATATTTTTACGACGTGATTTCGCATCGACAACCAATTGAGCCTGACGCTTTAAATAACTCCGCGACGGCACCTCGTCCTCTTCGTCCGAGTGCACTGTAAATCGAAACGAAATTACAAGTTTTAAACAAATCGCGCGAGATAATCGAAATTGATCGGAACAAAATGGCAAAGAAACGAAAGTCATGTAGCGTTTAATTAAGTTTAAGATTTTACCTTGCGGCGGTATCGGGCTACCGCCAGTTTGAGGGATCGGCGTTCGTCGTATGAGGCCAGTATAAGGTGGTGGTAACCATTTATCTTCGATCTCTTCGTCCATCTGATTAACACACGATTCGTTATTAATTATCGGGACAGCGAGCGAGGAGGAAATAAGAAAAATGATCATCGCTTATTGACACTTACCACCGGTTCCTCCTCCTCCTCGATTTGCATTGAGCGTAACATCTCTTTCAATCGCGTCACTTTATCGCCGATCTTCGCAAGAATCGCCTGAGCGTCCGCTTCGTCGGTTTCGCGCGGATTCAATTCGATGTAGAACCGTTTCAATTGCGCGAAAATCTTCTCTTGTTCGTGTTCCGTTTCCATAAGCGTTTCGCGCTCCTTCATCCGTCGCTCGTTTTGTTCCTCGATCGACTTTTGCACCGCCTCTATCTGTTCGATGTTCCTGGACGGATGGATGGTTGGAAAAGAAAATCGGAATCAAAACGTCGATCGATTTCATTCACTCACTTTTCGCTATCGCGTGCTTCCGAGTACTTGTACTTGTCCAATTCGGACGTCAACGCTTCCAATCGTTTCTCCAGCTTCTTCTTCTCGGCCTCGTTCGCCCGTCGTAGATGCATCAAACGGTTCGTCGTCGATTTCTGATCGCGAAACCGGTCGAGCACTTCTTTAACCGTCGTCCCGCCCGTCACGGTCTTCAATCCGTCGAACACCGTCAGATACTCGTCGAACGGTTGCGGCGACGGCGTTTCCACGCGAGCCGTCTGCTCCTCTTCGACGGCGTTCGTCGCGTTCGCCGGCCGCACTTGACTCGACTTGCCGCCCATGAAGATGCGCCGCTCCAGTTTCTCCAGCTCGTGCTTGGCCTCTTGCAGCAATCGCTTGCCCTCGATCGATTGTCGATCGCGCAACGACGCCGCCGACAACGACAGTTTCTCCTCTCTCAGCAACATCTTCCTGGCGGCTTTACGCATTTTCGCCGCTTCGCCGGCTACCTATCAATCGCATCAATTTTGATTACGATCATGCTCCAGCGGTATTAAATTACCTCTTGCAACTTGTCGATGTCGAACCGTTGATTCTTCAGCTCCTCCTCGACGGTCTGGATGTTGCCGGCGAAACGGCCGGAATCGTCCATTAGCGTTTGCCTGATCGATTTGTAACGTGCGCGCACGTGACCGGCCTCCCGCAGTTGCACCTCGACCGCGTGGATTTCGTTCTGCAGCTCGCGGATCGACCGCTTCAACGGATCCGTCAGTTTGTCGGACGGCGATCGCTTGAACGCCAACGATATCGCCGCGCGATACTCTCCGGCTAACTTTTCCAATTGAATTTGCATCTGGAAATGGCATCGATTAATTCGTTTGTACGCTACGTAGAGTCCGAGAGAGACAATTTCAGAGTTCATTGGTATTCGTACCTGTTTCTTCTTGAAACGCAACAGATCGAGTTGTTTCCGTTTATCGATGATTTGCAAATCGACGGTGACGATGATGTCGTCGACGTTGCGTTCGGCGACCGGTCCGACGATCGTTTCCAATCGTATCGTGTTCATGCGATACTTGACGGCGTGGCTCTTGCTCTCGTGCAACGACGTCACCAGGCCGTGGTTGGTCTTCTTCAGCCTTTTGATTTCCTCGACGTTCGCTTTCCTCTCGGCCTCGCACACCTCGAACAGCGCCTTGCGCTGGCCCTCTTTTGCGTTATGTAACATGCAACGTGGTCAACTGCGAAGAATTCTCTACCGTTTGTCCTACCTGACAATTGAATCTTCTTCTTCATTTCCAATATTTCCTTGTTGATCAAGGCCAATTTGGCCGGTTCCGCATTATTTGCCATCGTCCTCTTCTTCGTCTTGTTTTCGCTTTACGAACGACGAATAATCTCTTCGCGGCACGTATTGAAATGTGTGTCTCGGTTCTCTTGGTTAGTTGGTCGCACGGGATTCCATTCAATTGGCGATTTTTTTGCTCTTCGCCCTTATCTAGATTACAATTAGCAACGAATCCGTGGACCGCGGAGTGCTTCTTCTTAAGCGAACGCTTTCAATGTTATCTTTTCTTTCGGTTACCAGCGCTCGCATTCAATTCCATATCGAAGGCAATTTTATGTTCTAGCAGGTATCGATTAAACAAATGTAAACGTTTTAGCGGCATTCGCGTACTTTTTACGTGGAAATCGATGGGATTTTGTGTAAACGGGCACGAAATGCAGGTATTTTAAAATTTCGCAACAGATTAACAAAATTTATAGGCGTCAACGGGAATTGTTTCTAATCATTTTGCACATTCTAGCGATAATTCGCTCCCGGAATTTAACGAAATGGGTGCATATTAGTCATAGATTGATATTGCTAAAGTTGCAAATTATTTCTGCTCGTCCCGTCGCACCTTCCAATCAAAATCGCAATTGCAGACGTTTGATTAACTTCTGCGAACTAATCCGTAATAGTTGACGTTCAAATAATTAAATATTGACTTAGATAACGCGCATATTTAAAGACATATTTGTACGTTGCAAATTTTAATTTTGCGCAAAAAAAAGAGAGCAGGTTTCGCATTACGTTAGTATCGAATTACTCATTCGACGAGGAACGAAACGAAAGACATAACGAGTGGACGAATTAAGAGCAAAGTGGCCGCGAACACGCGAAAGATTGCAGAATTCTTCGACTGTTTCTCATCCACATACAATCATCACGATAATAATCCCATCATCATCGACGGTACAAATGGGTTTCGATCGGGGAGAAATCGAATCCTAACCGCGAAACCTTAGAATCGTACGCGAGGACCTGTTGATTGGCGAAGAAGTCGATTGCAAATTCCAAAAGCTTTTTCTTCGTTTCACATGTCGATTGATTGATTGTGCGAAAGGATAATAGCAAAAATGTTTTGAACGATCATTAAAACAGGGTCACGTGTCGATGAAGAAGTCGAGGAGCGAAATGAAAGAGAAAAATGGAAACGGTTTGGGTTCGGTTTCGCCAACAGTTCGAAGAAGTAGATGGAGAGCTACCGAAGAATGCAAGAACGACGCGACGAAAAGTAGTACCGACCGTTTTTCTCACGGTATTTCACCTTCTTTTTCGTATCGAAAAGGCATCGCCTTCAACAAGTGGCCATCTTCATTGTTCTTGCATTAACGTTAATAATCGTTGCGTCCAAATTATATTCCGATCGATTAGCCTCTACGATTTCAATTCGGCGTTCGTTTCTTTTTCGAAACTGGATGAATTCGTTTCGATCGTGCAAGAGCGTGCATATGGAAGTGGAGGAAGAACCGGCGGCCATCTTGTGGGGTCGCGACCGTCGTTTCTTTTCTTCTTGAATTCAGAAGTGAGCGCGCCGTGTGTGGATACGTTTCGAACGGTTGTTACGAATATTTTTTTGCAGTTTTAAATGCATCTCAGTTAATTAATCAATCGTTTGTTGTGCAATCAAATTGACTGGATCAGTTTCAGTGACTAATCATGCGTTAAACGGTGGTTTCGGTGTGATTTCTTTTTGATTTGCGTTTTAACGATCGACCGTTATTATTATTGGTTTTCGTGTGTTTGATCCTCATTTTTATAGTGCGATCTCGTCCTTACTCTCAAATGTACATCGTCGATTCACGTTATTAACCTTTAATGCATTGAGAGAGGAATCCAATAAAAAAAAGTAAATTAATATTAGTTTGTTGTGGGCCCCATGAGGGAGTTTAAACGAAAATGTGGTTGTACAATTGTAAAAAGGATTACCGTTCTTGGATTATTATCGTCACAATCTTCTTTTGTATACGTGCAGCAACAGGTTTGTGTCTTTACGTTACTTAACAATAATCTTAAGAAAGGAATCTTAACGAAATTAAGGAAGAAAAAATGCAAACAATTTCCCTTAGGTTTCTATTAGAGCATGAAATTCGGTTTAATCACGCCATCATCATCGTCGTCGTCTTGGTCGTTATAATCAGAATCAATTATGTAGCAACTTGTTTATTTTGATTTGATTTTTTTAGCGAAAGAGTACCGTTACACAAGCCATAAAGATGTTGATAAAATTAAATAATAATCGTGTTTACGTATGGAAAAAGAAGTAATAAGCGGGGACATATTTTCGCTCGCCTCTTTTGCGGAAACGAAACCGGCTCGATACAGTTACAAAAGGCAGCAAATGATGATGGTTTCATCTCGATGTCATCACAAACGACTACACGCAAACCATTTGCATTTATCTGCGAACGAAACGAGAGATTCTTAACATCATTATGCACGTCCTTTTTGTTTTAGTCAAAAGAGCTTGGTTAACGCCGAAAGAAACGTTTTGGAATCGACGTGAAATGTAACAAATTCAATGCAAGAAATGCATCGAACAGATACGGATTATCGTCGTTATTATTGTTCCGGGATGTAATTAAATCGAAACTATTCGCGAGATTGAATGAAACGTATGAAATTACGGAAACCGATACGGTTTAATGTGGACGTTTTTGTGGCCGAAGAGAACGACTCAATTTTCGCGCTAACGAATCGGCTTCTTCTCCGCAATATTTACTTTTATTATTAAACTTTATGGTCGCTCGTAAAATTATCGCAATTAATTCATTTCAATAATAAGCACGATGCGAAGGGAAAGAGAAATGACGACGGAAAACAAGTAGGAGAATAATCCGTTTGGTGGGAAAATCGAAAACGGTTCGAAGCGAAATCATAATTAATTATCCATTTCGCATTTATTATTGCAAATCCATTTGAATGGAAAAAATGGGATTCCAAGATTGTTGGTTAACACAACGGTGGCACCGATGCCGATGATGATAATAATGAGGATGAGTAAAAGTGATGAGAATGAAGATTTCGAATATTATTCGAAATTAAATCGCCAACTTATCGCACGATTTATTTCGTATAAACATGTTTTTCTTGTGAGAATCTAATTAATTAGAGACGAAAAGAAGAAGAAGAAGTAATATTACTATTCTTATTATAAATAATTAAGCGCGGTTCATTCATTTCGTTAGCGTCGAATTGAATGGGATCATTATTATTGTTGATGCTACCTGTGTGAGTTTGTTTTGATTGTTATTAATAGCGCTTATGTGGGCCGAATATTCGTTCGATTTCCTTATGGAGGAAGAAAACTACTTTTATTAGCAAGAATCCAATTATAACAATAGATTTAGTAAATAGCCAATAGAGCGATAACTCACTTAATTGCTAGTTAATGATAATCGTCGATCGGCAAATAATAGTAATCGCAATCCAAGTTAGAATGCAATTGATCGCTATTAATTTCGCACATTTTCTGCAAAAAATTACCTTCTCCCACTATCGTCGCGTTACGCCGTTAGCATCCTTAATTAAGACAACCTTCTACAGCAATTGTATTTGATTGAACCCAACATGTTGTCGATGATTAATTAATTTAAGCGAGATTAAAGGACGATTAATAGCAAGATTTTTCCGTCTCGACGTCCTCAAGAGAAAAGCAGAAGAGTTTTTCAGTAACGAATTGTAATTTTCTCTAGAATTTATTTTCGAAAATGCGAAACTTATTTCTCGTTCCCTCCGCCTATACCTCGTGCATTCTTTATGCACGAGTGCGTTATACACGTTCGAAACGCACCACCTGTCCGAACCGTTACGCACCCTAAAGGTAAAGTTGTCTAGGGCAGATCCCTTATATTTTTATTTCGTCCGAGGGGAAATAGAAGAAGCGTACAGGGGGAACAAAAAAAAATGGTACACACACCGCATAAAAGCGAACCAACGACGAAGAGGAGGACGTCGTCGTCGTCATCAACAACAACAACAGCTGCACGTTTAACAGCGAGCGACCGAATGGAGGGCAGGATGAAGAACGAGACCCTCTTACTGCTTCATGTTAAAAAAAAAAACGCTGCTTGTTTGTTGGAACGTTCGGAGGGAATTCAGGAAGAACGAAAATGCAAGAAGCGAACGAGCGCGGGACGGATTAGCGAAATTTCGCCAAGTTGCAAGTCGATTTCGCGTACGATTATCGAACAATATGAATCGTTATCTTTCGAAGTGGAAAACGTCAATATTTGACCGCGTCATTTGTGCGATTTGCCTTCGAATTTTACAGGAACAAATATCGATGCTCGAAAACGCCGTCGAACACAATGGATATTATTCAAACAACGATCTCTTTGTCACCGGATCTTATCTGCTCTGATAAGGAAACGTGTTGGATCATGTAACACACCCAAACGTGCGAAAAATCTTTTTTTTTTTTTGTTAACAATTTTCCTTCCACAAGAAGAATTGACATTTTCCAAGACGTCTAAATTAATACCCATTAATTGATTGATCAGATCTCTCTTCAGATTGTCTTTCTCCATCTTTTACATTTGCATCATCGTATAAGCAGGAATTATTCTTTATAATTCCATATCCTAATGATTATTCATCGTCATCATTACGAATCCCATCTCCATTTATAATGAATACATAACGAGTTTATTATCATATCGTAGTCTTGTGTAGGAAACCAAATGGGACTGAAGTTAGAAGCAGAAATCCATCCATAAATTTCTTAAGTAGGAGTTTATTGAACTTTTGTTTGGATTTGCTCGGCCGTTTCTCGCACTTTAATTCGAAACGTCGACGAGGGATTTCATTTACCTGTTCGTTTGATTGGCAATGCTTCGATCTCTTCTCATTATTCCGATAATAATCGATTCCGCGAAGGAAGAAATTAACATTTTAATTATTACCAACTCGTTATTAATAATAACGTTTCTCTCCGTACGAAAATTGCGCGGAGACTTTAACGGCAGATAAACGGGTTTAACCGTGGTGCATTTATTTTGCCAAAGAACTAAATATGGACGGATTAGTTTCATCGCGCCTTTTTGTTCCATCCATTCCTAATCATTTTGCTTTTATTAGCTGGATAAATATCACGAGCCCGTTTATTTATTAATAACAACTACCAACTTTTCTTCTTGGGCGTGTCAATTTTCTTCTTTCTCTCACTAAAAAAACATGTTATTGAGTGGATGTGTGTGTGTGTTGTGTATGTGCGTTCGGTGGAAGAGAAAGCCTGAGAATTGGAGAGTCGAGCAATAATATAATCATCGTTCTTGGATGGAATTAAATAATGTTATTATTAATCCCGCTGCCCGAAGAATAGTTGCCGCTTTTTTAAACGTAAATCCAAACAAAGAATCGCAGAAAGAGAGAGAGAGAGAGAGAAAAGGAAAACGAGGCCCTGATTATAATTTTTCATTTCCACGGGGTAAATAGTAAGGAAATTAACTGGACTTTTTCTATTATCACGTATCAATTCTTGAACGTAATTAATCGGAGGCATCATCAATCAACTGCGAAAGAACAACGAACTTTTTTGTTCTTGTTTTGGTCCATATTCTTTCGGATTTGATTTCTTTTCTCACCGGCAGCCCAGAGTGAAATAAACGGTCGGAATTAAAAAGGCAAACCGTTATCCATCGAATTAAAATCTCTCCTATGCATTTCGATTTCGATTTGGTACGAGACAAAAAGTCTTCATTTTTGACCGAATGATAATAATAAAAACGAAACGTAACGAAACCTAAATTAAAAAGAATGGATTGCTGCTGTGGCCGATGATGATGATATAAGTGACCTAGAATTGTTTCATCCGGGATGAAATCATTAAAGAACCGAATTAAAAATAATAATAAAAAGGAGTTGTACGTTTGAAAAAAAAAACAACAAACTGCCCGCTGTTCTCGCTGAACGCATAACGAGCCGGAGAAGAACAGGAAAAGATTAATAATAATGAAATTAGACGTCTCTCTTTCTTCGGAAAAAATTAACATATTAAAATGTTAAATTGGATGACCTGTCGGAAAATGGATTCCATTATCGAACCGCACTCGAAACGACGTAACTTTCTTGCCTCTTCCAATCATCGATGGTCGATTATAAAAGAGATTTTAACAGCCACGCAGAAGAGATACGTACACGTTGTTTGTTCTTTTTGTTCGCTCTTCGACGAGGTGTTTACACAGCTCACGTCATTGGTACGTGTGAAACGATGACGAGAAAGAATTTCAATTGAATTAAAAATAATAACAACGCTGATGATGATGATGGCGATGACGAAGGCATAAAAAGAAATAGAGAAAAAAAGTCGTCCGTAGATCTAATAATAGTCGCAACAACTAGTAGTGGAAGTCTTGAAGTAATAATTATTATCGTTGTGGCGATGATGAACCTTGCTAAGGTCGTTCGTTTGTTGTCCCTTTGTTTTTAATCTTTGCAATTTCAATTAATTGCCAAGATAATGCAAATTGACGAGGTGAGACGTATCTTAATACCAGTAGAAAAACTCGCTTCGCATGCATCAGGATTAAGATCGTGGATTAATTCCTCCGGTAACGAGCATTTGATACAAGAGAAAATCGCAAACGAACGAGGAAAATCGCGATTTTATTGCGCATGAAAAAAGCTCTAATTTGTTCTGTTTTCAGGCTTCGTCTCGTGTTCGCCGAGCCCGTGCAAGAACGGCGGAATTTGCGTGCAGTCGCTGAAAGGAGACTCGTTTTGCAAGTAAGTCCGTTTCCATATTCATTTTCGCTTGCCAAATTGCGAATTCCCCGCGGAATTCCTTGCTTAACAGTTAACCAATTGAATTGCGGACAAATTGATTCTCTTGTTCGTGAGCCGCCGCAGCATCCAAGTGCGGATTTCGATTCCCCAATGTCGCAATGGATATTTGCAAACTTTAATTCGATAACGATAAACAAGTGGAGGCGAAAAAGACGCGAAGCACTGTCGATAAAAGAGATGCACATGTTACAGTTTCCATCTAAAATAAAAGAGACAATGCTGAGTATAAAGTTTCCATTAAAGCGCCATAGAAAGCGAGGGATGAAAAACTGCCTCTTTGTGCTTTACATTATTTCGCGTCCTTTTATTCGCCGACAACAAAGCTTATTCTTCTTTCGAAATGCATCTGTTGCAAAGTTTAATTTTAAATGTGAAAGAGAAACTCGAGGGGACGAAGGCAATTTTTTTTTACTTTCTACAAATAACAAATAGAAAAAGAGAGATGTTAACAAGTGTCGAACGGCCCTAACTTACCACGAAGAAATATGAGCAATTGTAAGCGAGTTCAATCGAAATTAAGCCATTAAAAATCTGCATGAGAAGAAGCAGATGCGTCAATAATCTTCGCGAGGGAGAAGCCAAATGAATCAATTTGAATTGAAAAAAAAAGCGATTTTTTTCTAGCGGAAACGGAGTCTTTCTCTCCGTCGATGGTAATTTATGAAACGGAGGAATGAATCGTCCTCTAAAGGTGACATTTGAATGCAGCATTAAAGAGCGGACAAAAAAATCGTAACGCAGGAGGAACTGTTATGAACGAAGAAAGCGACTGGGAAAAGCGCGATTTAACACTCAACTCGAATCATTAACGTGTTTCGCCGATAATCGCGCTTTGCTGTTTCTTTTTTATCGAAAACGGTAACAAATAATTCATTCGGGGCGAGAGAGTGCGATCGGATTTCTCTTTTAAACACGCCGCGTTTCCTCCATGCCAGTTCTAAACGACAATCAGTGCTCGTGTTTACGGATCAGTTTCTTCGACGTTTTCGAACTTGAAACGCAACAAGCGACGATTTGCTCTGCACTTTTTCTCGTCGCTTTTACCCGACATCTCGCCCTTTCGCCACACGAATCGCAATCAACTCGTTATTAAGTCCGTACATTTTTACATTATTATTGTAGGTCAAATCGGCTTCTATTTATTTTGTATTTCTCCATTTATCGAGAGATTTATTGCGCGTTTACGTTTTAATAAGCAACGATCGCATGCGAGTTAGATAGACGCAAAGAAATAAATTCCGACGATTTATTTTTTGTTCCATCGAATTCTAAATGGTAATTAAATAGAAATCCTCTTATTTATCTCTGCGAAGACGAAAAAAACGTATAAACGTACATAACGAGAGAAAAAATTTATAAGAGAAAGGATCGTCAACAGAAAAGAAATCGAAACGGTTTTATCTCCTGCGAGGATTCGTTTAAGCGCAAACAGGAGGACGCCGAAGCCGATAGTGAAGCAGGAAACGATCTTTGGCCGAGTTAATTAAATCGTTTCCTCGCCGGATGATCTCTGAATGACGGAATTCTTGGTCGCCGTAATAATAATAATAATGGCGAAGGAGGAGAAGAAGAACGAGGTGCGAGTGCGTTATTTTACAATATAATAATGGTCGTCCTTCGCGTTTATAAACTCTTGTACGTCGTACCATAGGTAAACTGCGTCCAAACAACAACAAACGCGCTGAAGAAGGAGGAAAAAAATGGTCGATCGATCGAGCGACGAAGAAGACCTACCTACTGCTCGATCTCCCGTTTAACATTTTTTCCTTTCGTTCGTTCTTCGCTCCTCCATCTATTCCTTTTATTTATTTCGGTGCTGTTGTTCTTTTTTCGGTCATCATCAACAACAACAACAAACACACAGAAAGATATACATACACGCGTCCTCTCTTTCATACGTTGTCTTTCATTGTCTCACATTGGTACTTTGTCCTTTTCGTTAGCGTCTCGTTGTGAAAAGCCTCTGGTAACGTGGCGTAATGCATTAACAGAACGCGAGGGAACAATGGGATACCTTCTTTGCCCTTCAATTTAATCCCTCTCGCTCGCACACACACACACACACACACAATTTCTTCGGCTACCTTTTTAATAATCTCTTGTCGATTCTTTTTCTCGTGTGTGTGTTCGTTCTTCTAATGGACGTCCTCCACGACAACCCATTGTTTTCGCTTAATGTTAAGAGAGCAAAACGGCGTCTTTCTCATGTGGAGCCACCAGGATTCGCTTGGTCATCGTCAAATGAATAAAAATAAACGTAACAAGAGGCCGACAACGCTGACGGCCTCTTCTATCCTTACTTCTTGTCATTCCTTGCTCTTCGCTGACGTTGTTGTTGATGATGATGGATATAGATTAAATAATGTTAATAATAACGACGACGACATTTGTTCCGCGGGGTTCCATCAAGGGATACCAGAGAGAGAGAGAGACCGCCGAATAATTCAAAAATTTATTTTCATTCCGTCTACTTAAATTGATTAACGTTGAAATGAAATTATTCGGGGGGATTTTTCTTTTGCACTTCGCCTCATTCCGCCAAATCATCGATAACTCGCCAATCGTTCGCCCCCCATCATCATCATCATCATCATCATCATCGATTGTTCTTCTTATTAGTTGGGTCCGTTAAAGCATTAAGTGAAATACTTTAGATTCGTATCTAAGAGGTAAAAATGGTTCCGCTTTAATGTGTTTGATGATGGTAGAAAAAAGGTGATGGAAGAAGAGGAACTAAATTGGAATTAAGCCAAGAGAGAGATGCCAAAAGCGAAAAAGAACGGAGATAATGCACACGCTGATGATGATGATGATGACGTTCGCAAAGTCGGTGTGTATAATAATAACAAACCATCTCTCATACGGCGAAGAAGTCGGATAAGAAGAAGTGCGAGAGGACGAGGACCGACGTTGCCGCACTTCCTCCCCGTGGGAACAGGTACCTTTTCTTCCTCTCGTTCTCCTTCTATCGCTCTCTCCTCCATTAACGAGCAGCAAATGCGTTTGAACTCTGGAAACGGTTCGAGCCTTTTTTCGTTACGCGACGCTCTGCACCGTTTCCGTTCGGTCGGTTCGTTTACATACCGCAGTAACGTTGGTTGGAACACGAACGGATGGCCGATGGTGAGGACGAAGAACCAGAAGGTCTCTTTCTCGGCCGCGTTAAGAAAGTGTTGGAGCGACGGAGACGAACAGGTCAATCTAATCGAGAGAAGACCACGAAGAAGAAGAATGGGTGGGAGAGCGCGAGATGGAAGTGGCACTCACTCGGTCCACTTTCTTGCGGTCTCCGTCCCTCTCTCTCGTTACTCCGCATCTTGGTCCGTTGGCAACGTCGCCTCTCTACCTGTTGTTGCCTCTCTTGCACGTCGCTCCTCGCCATCAATAGCAACAATCGCAAGAATAACGTGAATTTCCGATAGCCGAGGATGATGAATTTGGCGAACCGAAGGTCTTCGCTAATCGTCGCCCAAAAGAACGTTCGGTCGTTACGGATCTCGTCGATAATCGAAAAGAAACGCCTCGGCGATCGCCTCTTTCTCCCTCCGACTCTCGCGCTCGAGCGTCATGTCTTAGCGCAGAATGTTGTTGTTGTTGGTGAGTGGGCAGAGGGTTATCCGGTTCTCTATCTGTTTACACGACGAGAAAAACTCTCGAATACCACCCGGTCACGCCCATCGCTCGGTGGACTTTTAACATTAACCGAAGAGCAACGGCAATGATAACGGGCAGAAGAGGCATTTTGTTCAGATGAAAATCGTCGGTATTGTTATTAGAATTTCGAATTGTCGATTATCGAACGCTACCAGCAACAACTCTTCCGTTTCGAGAACAACTTGACACGTGCATATTGCCCATCGTCGACGAACTGGCCAGTAATTTTATCCCGGACGAAATCATCTTTTCTTCACGTGCAGTAAAGAATGGAAGAGGATTTTTTTTTGTCGCGTCGCATGAAAAGAGTCTGCGGGCGTATTCTAACCCGAAGACGAACCAACAAAGCGCAGATAACACGTTGACAAAGAGGAAGAAGAAGAAGGGTTCGTTGCTTGAAGAGAGGAAACACGATCTCATCGAAGGTTTCGCTTTTGTTATTTTCTGCCGAAGCCGCGTCATCCGATCCTCGTCGCGCGAAGATTCGCTCGATCGAATCGTTCGCTTTGATTTAATCGTCAGCGTCGTCAATGCGATTAATTTTTCGCGAGCAGATTGCGGAAATATTCGCACAGATCCGCCGTTTTGGAACGGCGATTAGTTTCCGGCATGCGCACGCGAAACATTGAAATTGACTCGATAAATGGCCTTAATTAACGCGGCATTCACAGGAGCGGATTCTAATTTCTAAGCGCGTAGTTTTTATTTCGAAACATATGCGGCTCCCCTTTGAACCGAAGGGAGCGAAAGAGGAAACGAATCTAATCCCCTAGTAGCCGATGTTTCTCCTATTATTATGATTTCTCTCGCCATAAATCTACGATCGCTAACGGTTGGGGCCGGGCGTTATTTATTTCCTAGACTAACGAACGTGAATAATAGGCAAAAAAATAGAAACTCCCAGAGCGCTCGCCGAAAGAAATTCAAGGGGTTACAATTTCTAATAGTTCCTATTCCTAAACTAATGCGTCGGGATGATCAACGACAAAGCGATGTTTTATTGTTGTTTGTGCGGTAACAAGTAGAGCTTGTTAAGGATGTTTCCCGAGAAATAAAAAAAAAAGAAACAATTCGCAAGAGAGCGGGATTGCATTAGAACAGGCATATGGCAACAATTGCCCCGCCGAAGAGCGAAAATTCGCCCCAAAACCGCTTTTGCAATTTTCCCAATCGGA
The DNA here is from genome assembly GCA_963695495.1 of Hololepta plana. Classification (NCBI taxonomy): domain Eukaryota; kingdom Metazoa; phylum Arthropoda; class Insecta; order Coleoptera; family Histeridae; genus Hololepta; species Hololepta plana. The sequence continues at coordinate 3,288,724 of OY968839.1, forward strand.
ATAAGTCTCGTTGCAATTTGCAGAAACGTTTCCATCGATTACCATTTCTTCTCCTCTCTTCGCGACTTCGTCCTTTGCATTGCAGTTTAAAGTAACACCTGCCTCCGTTGCTCGGCTTCTTTTTCTTGCGTCTCCTCCGTCTTCTTCCTCTGCCGATTTTGCCATTTTAGTAGCGAGCGAAAAGAAGCGGGGAAACGGATTTCGTTAAATGCGAATAAAAACAAATTCTTCGATTCGAATAAATCTTCCAGTTCTTCGTCCTTTTTTTCCCGCTTTCTTTCGTTTAATGAAGACTAAAGAGAGAGAGAGAGAGAGAGACGTAAAGTGTTGCATTACACATTTCAATGGAAAATAGATTAATAATAATAAATAAATCGATTGGAATTTTCTTTCTTCTTCGATCCATCGGCTACCGTCTCCCGCTGTTGCTCCTTCTTTTTTCACGTCCAATAATGGCGAAGCCGTCGATACAAAAATGCACGAAGAATTATAACGATGGAATTCTAACAGACGTCGAGTCTCCTTCAAAAAACATTTTCCATTTGTTTCGCGTCTTCAATCCAGCCATTATTATCGTTATTATTTAAAAAAGGTGAACTTGGCAGTAGTAATAATCGAATTGATTGGATGCGACTTGGACAAAGAGCGCGCGCGAGAGAGAGCGAATAATTGCGATTTCCTTTTGCGTACATTAATTGCCTCGTTTCGAATCGTTTTCAGTTCCATAAATAAGATTATAACGTCCGATAATCGTTATGCGATCGAGTCCGATGATTAGCTCAACCGATAGAGAAGACGAAGAAGTCCATCATTAAAATCCGTAAATGTTACGAGGTGTTCCCAAAAGTTTTCCGGGGCCTTTTCCGCGATACGGAGTTCTCTCGACTGTTAAATACCAGAAGTTGACGGCGGTTCCGTTCTCATCAAGTGGACGCGGAAACGAAAGAGGCGAATGGGAGCGTTCGCGAGAGTCGGAGCGCTTTCGCACGCACAATTAACCTTTAATATTGGCAGTCTTATTGAAAAGTTATCGAGCATATTTTATTTATTAATGCATAATATTTACATACTTCTCCTGGTCAATACCCTCTTTATTTCCCAATTAATATTCGCGTTTACTGCCAGTTAATGTTACGGAAAATTGAGTTTTTCTTTAATGCTCGATATTAATTAGAAGAATAAATTGCGATTCGGCGTTGCACGTAGGTGGATTATTTTATGCGAACGGTGCGATTGGGCAATAGCGGGGAATTAATCGAAAAAAGTGGCAAAATCTGCGCGCAATTACGATTTCTATTGCCGATTTCTTAATCGAGCCTTCGCTTAGGAAATCCCGACAAAATAATCGTGTTTCCAACATCTGCGCGAGATCCTCTCATTAAGCACTCATTGAAAGAATTTTATAAGAAGTTAATTGCGACTATGAAAAGTCGTTTGAGCAATTTCAATAGCAACATTTCGATCTTTCGCCGCCTCAACAGTCGATAATTAATCATCGTCCGTCCGCTTCTTCGACTTTTAATTTCCTCCATCGACACAAAAAAAAGCGAAGCAATAATAGAAGTAAATTTCGAATAATCCGCTCGTTTAACAATCGCGATCATCAATTTAAATCCATGCGATTCCATAAATCATATCCAACTTTCAGTCTCATTATTTTATTTTAATTTGCTGCTTAATTTGCGTGTAATCGCTTCGGAAAAAAAAGCATCATAATGATGATGATGAGGATGAAATTAAGTGCGCTTATTGAAATTTAACACTTTGTCTTCCGGATACACACGGTTGCTCTTCCTAACTAACAATCTTCCGCGCCATGTAAACGTTCGCGATGTTAATTTAATTGTCGAACGCTCTGTAAATTCGGAATCCTGCTCGAATTTAGTAATTGGTCCGCGTAACTTTTTTTTTTAAATCTCTTACCTTCTTCGACAAGTTCTTCGCGTAGATGTCCAATTGGAACCGCACATTAAAATCCCGAACGGGAAACGTTATAATTAAAGCCCGAAGGGTACGTTATTAAAGTACGGTATGGTAACAATTTCCTTTCCCTTCGCCATCGAAGGGCTTTAATTACGATGCAGCTTCTGGAGCTTCCTCCAGTGAAATTCGTTTAAATTATAAAGGGATTGACATTTTCGTTGGTAAATAATTACCATTTTGCGTTGATGATGGTGGTAGCAAGAGCAGCAAGAGCAACATTGCTGCGGTGTATAATTATTTATTTAAGAAGTGTTATACGACGAAGAAGAAAAATTGCCAGATTTAGTTCGATCACTTCTTCGTTTTTTTTTCTGTTTTTTTTTAAATTGCGGTGAAACGCCAAAACAATTTTTTCTTCCAATTTCTCGCCGTTCGCATTCTTCGTCGTTAATTAGCCGGAAATAATGCTTCACATAACGAAATTAACAGTCTTTTGAAAACTGCCAATCCGTCCAGCTCGTTTTTTGCTCGCTTGAATTTATAATGAATCTCGTTTGAATGGGCCGCGGAGGAAAGAAACGAAATAGATTATGCCCATAAACAGGAATAAAACGATGATGACGGTAATATAAATGAACGGCCCTCCGCTACGCTTCATCGATCCCGTTCGATTGTGATGTAGCAATGACATTGCCAATCCTAATTCATTCGTTTTAATTGGATTCGTTCGCTTTCAAATAAAATCCTCGTTCGTCGCGGGGGACTCAATTAAAAATGTAACCAATGCAAAATTACAAGAATACAACGACGAACTCCCGCAGATCGATTTTTACCATCGTCTCTCTTTTTCCGGCCATCATCGACGAATGCTTAAGACGTTCGAAGGATTCGTTACCGAAGAGAGTACGAGGACGAGCAATTATTATCTACCTGCCCCGCTCTACCTGCATTATTTCGTTCCTCCTCGAAACGCTTCTAGAACGTGACGTTTCGAATCCGTTCGATATCCATTAACCAGTTTCTAGGTAGGAGACGCACAATGCCCGCGGGACTCTTCGTCATCCCTCGAACATTGAATAGTTGCACGCGCAGAAGAACGACCACGTTCTTCTTCGCGATGCCTCCAAAAATGTTTCATCTAGATGGAGTTTTAAGGAAACGAAGAATTTCCTTCGTGCTCCCAAACAAATCGTAAAAGTAATAACATCCAAGAGATTTCCACTTCGAGAGTGCGTGCTAAACGATTTCGGTTGCTTAGCACAAGTGACACCTGCCTTCGAGCTGAAGATGTTTGTTTTCTCGAATGCTTAACGAAAGAAAAAGGCGGTCTGAAGAAGAGACGAAGTTGATGAAAGAGGGCCGCCCGTTTCGTGGCCAATTACAGATTGGGATCGAAACAAATATTCGAGCGAGTCTATTGCATAATTCAACAATCGTTGCATTATCATTAGAATCGCGCGTTCGTTCATCGAAATTTTATGCAGGCATCTTAATTAGAAAAAGGCAAAAACGGTGTCGTTCGTGTGAAAGATTCCACTTCTTTTTTTTTCGTAAACGAATTTATTATAAATTTATTCGTAAAGAACGAAAATAGTAATAAACGCGAGGCGTATAAAAACGTAAATAATATATCGGTTATTGACCGTTGCCTTTATGGAAATGTTCGTTTTTTTTTCCTTTTAATTCTTCGCTTTTCTCCGATTCCTCGACGTCTTCGCGGCTCGTATTTCACTAATTTTCGCGTAACGACGACCGACTATGACGACGGTGTTGACGGTTAAATTCGGGTACGTACGCATAAGGTCGTCAGGCTAATTTGAATACGAACCCAAGTGGATTGACCGATTCTTCATATATCTCTGGTTTTTATCACGGAAAGGAGAAGAAAAAATACGGTTTTATCGTTTCTTGTTTCCATACCGGGATTATTATAACGCAATCTTGCATCTCATTTCGAAGAGGAACGTACAATCTCTTGCGGGACACTAAACGGAGGTATAAGAGACGAAATGATACGGGGAGTTTATACGTTTGGAAAACGAAATTCTTTATTTATGGTGTGTTATGAAGTAAAAATTTCGAAATATAAACAAGTTTTCTTCTCGTTCTTTTATTTTATATATGTATAAAACGCTTTTTCAACTTCTTCGTTTCTTTTTGGTACGCTTATAAACGGTCAAACTTTGGACGTCGTCTGCATATAAATGACTATAAATTTATTATTATTATCAGTGGTGTTATTATATGGTTGACGATGGTATATTATACCTGTATTCTTTACCAGGGAAACACATTCAAATCCAGAAGAACTAGCAAACAGTCCAATCAACAACACTAACAAGAAGAAGAAGATTACACAACTTCTATTTTACTGGAGTTTCCAATAAGAAAAGATGCCGTTAAGAAGCCAACTTAAAACTGAAGCGTATCCCAAGGATTTGCTGGGCAACTCCTCTTGGAGATGTTAATTTTTTCTGCAAATAATTTCATATCGATTTGAAGCCTCACGAACCTTGACCCTCGTCTCGCGCACGTTTCTCAAAGTTGAATTTACTCCAATATGATTATCCTGGAAAAGATCTCAATTAAAGAATCCATTACTTTTGATAAATCGTACGGTTTTCAAACGGTTAAAAAATTAACATTTATAACAAGGGCCGAAGGAGAAGGAGAGATGCGGCAATGGCTATCGAACGACGAAACAACAATATAATTCTCTTTTAATTATAGCCCATGTTGTACGTTTAATTATTTATTCACATATGTTAATTAATATCAATTAAATGGATGAGATCACATTCAGTTTTATGGCTGAAGGAGGGAGACAAAGCAGAAGAAGACATCAGCAACGAAACAAGAACAACATCATCTATAAACACACAGTTTTTTATTTTCTTATTTTTCTCTTCTTAATTATTATAAGATGAAGAGAAAATTGTTTTTATGTAAATAATTTTCGAAGAGCACAGATGCGCCATATGGCTTATATTCTTCACTTGCCTTCGTAAAGTCGTTTAATATTCGTTAAGAAAAAAAAATTTTATAGCCATTTTGTACGCATTTCATCGCAAAAGAAAACGCTCCAAAAACCGTTCCATCTAAAAGTTATCGTTTCTCTTGCTCGCAATAGGAGTGATTAATTAATGAAGTAATCGAAACGATTAATTCGCACATGAAATCCCCATTGTTTCGTCGAATTCGCGTCCGTGAAAGTTGTTCGCGCGGATTTACAAGGAAACCTTCGCAGACTGAAATAATGCAGATTATTTTTCGTTGTCGTAACGATAATATGCAAATTATTATCGTATTTGCAACAAGATTAACGAGAAAAACAAATTATAAAATGCATAATAAAACTTGACGAGGAAGAAAAAACGGTTAATTTAGGAGTCTGCAAAAGATGTGGAATCTAAGACCGACACGTGCTTTCGAACGGCAAAGAATCCAGACAGGAAACGACGTCTAATGCGACATCCATCCACCTAATTTAAAACGAGCAGAAATTGTTGCTTTGCGACCGAAAACGTCGAGATTAACGAAGAAACCAAAAAATGATTAATCGCCAGCCGAGGTTGATCGTAACAGTAGGAATCGCACAGGAAGTCGGTGTTTTAACGAACAATCAAAAAGAAACCAAAAGAAGTCAAAAAGCTTCACCTTCGTTCAAGAAGATTCAATGAGACGGCGACGGACAAAGAGAAAAATCGGTTGATCGAGAAGAAACATCAACAATTTGACGCCGATCAAACGAAACAAAGGGAAAGTTGTTATCCTTTTCGTTGTTACTTTTTCTTTTTCGAAAGGACGAAATTACGTATCCGTGTGCGTGGCGACGTTTTTAGGACGAACAGTAGGTAACAGGCAGACAAAAGCTTTCCTCCTCCGTCTTCCTCTTCGCCATCGACAAGAATTCAAGTGGGTTTTTTCCTTCTCTTCGGGCACGAAAAAAATGTGAGACGAGAAGAAGAGCGAGAGGACAGACCGACCGACCCCTCGTTCATTATCATTTTCTACCTACATTCTACGCACAAATAAATAATAACTTTCTAAGCGAAAGAGATGGAGGAACTCGCGTGTAAGTAGGTAAAAGGTTTATTGTCCCTTCGGAGTAAAGGTGATTTTGGCTCGGAGCTTTTAGCGTCTGCCTCGCTCTCTTACCGAACCCGAACAGATTAATGTATAAGTTTTATTTTTTCGGATGCGTGGTATATGAAGAAGGAAAGAATTCTTCTTCGCCGCTGTGGAAGAGGGACGCGATGATAAAGCGTCCCACGTGCAGGACAGATGGTCAACGATTATAAAAGCAGCGAGATGATACGAAAAATAAAACGAATCTATACACAAAACGTATTAATCTGGCGTAATATTATTGGCTTCGTGTTAGATGTTCTTCGGCAACTTTATTATTCATCGAAATTGCTTCTTGTAAACTGCGACTTAAACGCAATCGTTATGGGAAATTGCCGTACGAGCAAATAATTAAGTGCAATTAATTAGAGTGTAATAATGACGACGACGCTCTCCGCTAGTGGGGAGAAAAGGTGGAAAATTCACTTTAAATTCTTGTTGCCTCTAGAAGCAATTTGCCGTCTCTAACACAAACGGCAACCGTTCATTATTATCAGCTAAATTGCTTCTTCGATGCAATTTCAATTTCGAAGCCTCATCATCATCATCATCTAGTAGAAAATAGAAGAAACTCCCATCAATTCTTCTCCTTCACTTTCATCTCAATCTCGCTCCTTCCATTACGTTATCCTCCGCGACGGCGATCGACTTGCGAAAACGCAATTATTCCGATCGCCATTACGCAAACACTGCGATCGTTAACGCAAGTGGAAGCGTTCGTGGTAGCGAAATGAGGAATTAAGAGGCGATTAGCATTAAAGCGTGGTTATCGCCAATCTTAAGACAAAGAGGAATCGATCGCGCTTAATCGCCATCATTGCATTTAATCGTCGATAATGACGATCGTCGAGATGGAAGAGAAACGAGATGCAAGCGAATTTAAAATTCTCTTGCCTCGATAATGCGAGCAAAGAAAACAATCATTCATTCCGTAATAAGAAACTAGTTACCGGATGCAACAAGGCGAAGAACTCGATGGACGAGATGCCGCGGGAAGTCGAAGAATTGTTAAATGGCTTCAAGCTCGTCATACTGTTGGCAGACAGGCGAAATTTAAATTCTTGCGAATGGCAAATTGACTTCAACTTGCCACCGATGGCGAGCTCCGATTGGCGTTTAGAAGACGAATTATTGGCAAAAAGACCACCGAAGGCGACGCGCCTCCGACGCCGCGGACGAAGAACAACGACGACAGTTTCATTACAATTAAACGCGTTCCGACCTCATCTTCATGCCGTTGGCGTTCTTATAGCCGAAAAGCGATTCTTTGTTCTTAACGAAAACTTTGATTTCAACCGATTTCTAATCATCTAATCGTTTGTGCGATTAATAAGACGCGAATTCGAATGCAATTTCGTGCGCTTGCTCTCGAACTTGTGCGATGATGGATGATGATGCTTCTTGAAAATGTTCCGATAGATATTAATAATAAACGGCGAGCGACGAGGGATTCTTTGCTTGCCTAACGTCGTTGTTGTTGTTGCCGTTGGAACTTTAATTACGGTTATTGTTGTGAGTAATTGAACGGATTTTCTTTCCGTCTCCCCACGTTAATTACAATGTAATTTCATCGCGTATCCGCTCGTCGGAATCGTACGTTTTATTGCTCGTTTTATGGAATTGTTATCCGTTTTTTATTGTTGTCGAATGAAGACCTCAGATTTTACTTTTATGGATTCGCTCGTCGTTTATTGCTTCTAAGACAACGAAAGTCGAAGGGGTTTCGTCGAATCCGAAGCAACAGCCCCGATCTAATTTGGTAAAAAAAAGGGAAGAGGCAGCAAATGATTGTCTTTCTGGAAAACAATGTCTGGTCGGATTAACAGACGCATTCTTCGGATTAATTATATCGTAATAAAAAATGCGGTAGAATTTTTATAATGAAAATAATTAGTTAATCGTCAACTTTATGACGTTAAGACCAACCATCTCTTCCTCCCGTTCGCTTTGTCTCTGTGCTTCGTAGCGAATTCCATATAAAAACAAACACGAGAGATCGACGAGAGACCGCAAGAGACGCGGTTTCTCTTAATAAACATCCAGGTTAATTCACACGAGACCGTATAACATAATAATAAGAAGAATGTTAATAATCCCCGTAAAATGACGAAGAAGACGATTCCTTTGTGTGCTCTTCCTCGATGCCCAAGAGTCATTACCACTGCAACCTACTACCGACACACCGGGTCGTCGTTGTCGGTTACGCAACGCAAGAGGTCGGAGCCTTAATAATTAAAATCGCATTTTTCAACTTCCCTCCGGTCCATCGTAGAATCTTCTTCGACTCAATTCACCACGAAGAATCGTTTACGACCAACGCAATAACCGCAAACGCTTTTTCCTTCCAGTTGCACGTCGAAATACGTCGGCGAGTACTGTCAACACTTGAATCCGTGCCACACCGGACCGGGACCGCGATGCCAAAACGGCGGCACGTGCCAGGTGAAGGTGTCGCCGGGCACGTCGCCCAGCTTCTCCTGTTCCTGCCCGTTGGGATTCACCGCATCGCTCTGCGAAATACCGATCGCGAACTCTTGCGACAGCGGCCCGTGCATGAACGGCGGCACTTGCTCGTTGAGATCTCTGGATTCGTATCAATGCTCCTGCGCCGCAGGATTCACAGGTGAGAGTCAACTAATGTGTCCGATTTGCTAAAAAAATTTCCCGCACCAAAAGGAAACTCATTGTTGTCGATGAACCTTAATCGGTTTTCTGAATCGTTTCCTTTTCCAGGGAAAGACTGCGAAGAGGAGGATCATTGCGCGTCGCAACCGTGCCGAAACGGTGCCGTTTGCACGTCGGTCGGCGAATCGTACAAGTGCACTTGCGCCCGCGGTTTCACCGGCTCGTCCTGTAAGGACGACAAGGACGAGTGCAAGGAGAAGCCGTGCGTCCACGGGAAATGCCACAACACGCACGGAAGTTACACGTAAGTCGATTTGTTTCTTCTCTTTGTTTTTTCTTGCGGAATAACAAGCGCAATTTTTCGCTAAAGTTGACAGTGACCGAGATGTTGTCAATTGACAGTTTTTTCGCTTTAAAGCCCTTTTTCTCCGTAATCGCTGGAGGAAATTACGACTTATCGTACATCAATCGACGGGGAATTTTGCGCTCTACATTTTGCCTCCGGGCGCGAATTACGCCAAAGTAGACAGTAACCGAGATGTTGTCAATTGACAGTTTTTTCGCTTTAAAGCCCTTTTTCTCCGTAACCGCTGGAGGAAATTACGACTTATCTTACATCAATCGACGGGGAATTTTGCGCTCTACATTTTGCCTCCGGGCGCGAATTACGCCAAAGTAGACAGTAGCCGAGATGTTGTCAATTGACAGTTTTTTCGCTTTAAAGCCCTTTTTCTCCGTAACCGCTGGAGGAAATTACGACTTATCTTACATCAATCGACGGGGAATTTTGCGCTCTACATTTTGCCTCCGGGCGCGAATTACGCCAAAGTAGACAGTAACCGAGATGTTGTCAATTGACAGTTTTTTCGCTTTAAAGCCCTTTTTCTCCGTAACCGCTGGAGGAAATTACGACTTATCTTACATCAATCGACGGGGAATTTTGCGCTCTACATTTTGCCTCCGGGCGCGAATTACGCCAAAGTAGACAGTAACCGAGATGTTGTCAATTGACAGTTTTTTCGCTTTAAAGCCCTTTTTCTCCGTAACCGCTGGAGGAAATTACGACTTATCGTACATCAATCGACGGGGAATTTTGCGCTCTACATTTTGCCTCCGGGCGCGAATTACGCCAAAGTAGACAGTAACCGAGATGTTGTCAATTGACAGTTTTTTCGCTTTAAAGCCCTTTTTCTCCGTAACCGCTGGAGGAAATTACGACTTATCTTACATCAATCGACGGGGAATTTTGCGCTCTACATTTTGCCTCCGGGCGCGAATTACGCCAAAGTAGACAGTAGCCGAGATGTTGTCAATTGACAGTTCTTTCGCTTTAAAGCCCTTTTTCTCCGTAACCGCTGGAGGAAATTACGACTTATCTTACATCAATCGACGGGGAATTTTGCGCTCTACATTTTGCCTCTGGGCGCGAATTACGCCAAAGTTGACAGTAACCGAGATGTTGTCGATTGACAGTTTTTTCGCTTTAAAGCCCTTTTTCTCCGTAACCGCTGGAGGAAATTACGACTTATCTTACATCAATCGACGGGGAATTTTGCGCTCTACATTTTGCCTCCGGGCGCGAATTACGCCAAAGTAGACAGTAACCGAGATGTTGTCAATTGACAGTTTTTTCCTTTTAAAGTCCCCTTTCTCAGTAACCGCTGGTGGAAAGTCCGCGTTGTACGAAATCCAATTCTACAACGAATTACGTACAGTTTAATAATGATGATGATAGTAGTAGATGGTAGTGTAAATAAACGAAAGCCGTGGAGCGGACGTCGAAGAAAAATGACCTGTTCCCATAACCTTCGCATGAAGATCAGGTTACCGCTAGAGCTACTACAACTACCAGTACTACCATTTACCACGAATAAAAACTCGACAATTTTCTTCGTCTTTTTCTTTTTAATAATACAAGAAAAATGAGTAAAATTAAAACGGCAACGGCTACAACACCGTCATCATCAAGAACAAGACCAACGATTCGCGAGCCGGTTCTTCTTTCCATCTCTTTAAACAGAGAATCAACGATTTTCTCGCGTTAGTTATCAAAACTCCCCCAAATGTTATTTTGGTAGCACTGATTTTGAATTAAATTTATTGACAGTTGTCAAACTGACAGTAGTTTGAGCATCAGTGCTGCCAAATTAATAATTTTGGGGGATAATTGTCACGTTGTAGCAATGGCACACAAAGAGAGGGAAATTACAAACGAATAACAGCAAAAAGGCAAAATTAATTTAATTTCCTTGCGAATTTTACTCCTTTATACGGAGATGTCAACGCAAGAATAAGACGGAATCTTTTTTCCATCGTCGAGGACAATTGTTTGTTAAACGTGAAGCCCTACGAAATAGAATGTTACGCATTTGGTAAAAGAATCGAATCCCTCGAGAGACGGATCGATCGGTTTTAAAGCCTCTTTAGTCGATCATCTTTATTTAATTTTTTCGCCGCACGTTGAAGTTTTAAGGGAATTGATAATAAATTGCGAAACCTATCGTTGAGTCGTCGTCGTTGCAATTCAATTAACGACGATTAATTTCGCGAACGAAACGAACGAGAAGCGGAGGAGGAGGCGAAAAAGGAGATTCGCGACACATGTTTAAAGGAGTCCGCGTACATAAAACGTTGGTTTATAGTTGATACCGATGGACTCTTGTTCTTGTCCGTTTTCAGTCTTGTACTTTATTCGGTCGCTGCCACTGCTCGAACGAACAACAAAAGCATTATTTTATACCTCTTTTTCTTCTTGCTGGTTGCGCCACTGTCCGTTCTCTCTCTCTCTCTCTCTATCTTTGTATCGTTTTTTTTTCTTATGGATTAAATTTCTTTTAAAGTACTAAAAGAACATTGTCTATCCATTAAAGGGCAATCAACGTTTTATTAAACATTCTGAAAAGGACATGTTCTTCTACTGCTTTTTGTTGTTGTTGTTGCCGTATTATTATCGAGGAAAAATGCATCTTGTATGTACGTACGTTTACCTTGTCGGTATTATTCCTATCTAATACCATATAGATCGCGATGGGGAAGAAAGATCGACGGGCGAATGCAAGAAACGCAGCGCAATAGTCGGATTATTTAGTGATGGACGTAATGAGATAACCGAGCTTCGTTTGGAACTAAACGCTAATAATAAAGAAATAGAGGGACGGAGGCGAGAGGGAGGGCGAGATTTCTTCGTGCTTTTTATTCTTCACTTTTATTGCAGCGCCGATTTAATTGCCATTAAGACAAGAAGAAGAGTCGAACGTAATTTGAATGTTAATTAGTCGACCAATTTGAAGCGATGAAAACTGAAATAAAACGACAACGAACCGAACAAATCCATTAGGATCGTTTTATTATTATTGACGAGGCGATGTTCTTAAACGGAATCGATCGACGATTAAACCGCATATTTGTCGCTGAAATCGTTAATAAAGTGAGCGATTAAGACGAAATCGATTTTCGGCGGACGTGTTCGTTTATGGAAAGAGCGCGAACGGTTCGATGAACCGATCATTTAAAGTTTGGTCAATTTATTTTGGGCGACACAATCCTTTAAGAGTGTTTTACTTCATTATGCGGCATTCTTACAATGAGGAGTCATTGCGCGAAAATGAATCATATAATTGCAAGTAAACGTAGCGTAATGCTTTTTTGCGAATATAAACTTATTAGTTTTCTTGTCTTTGGATTTGAATATTGCTAACGCACGACCCTGATTTCGTTTCCATTCCAAACGAGCGCGTCGAATGTTTTTGTTTTCTAAATTGAATTTTTTACTGTGGGAACTGAAAATTTTAATATTTTCAAATTTGCATAAGAATCCGTTGGTTGTCATTGAAGTTTTTCCCATTTCGATTTGCGCAACGAGCAAATTTTTCATAGTCGCTAACGGTTTCCATTTTTCCCTTCGGAAATAAATGATAAGGATTCGCAAAATGAAAATCGTCTTGCAATTTACGCAACCCGTCGATGGGAAATCGTTATTGCTCGACGGGCTTAATTTGAGCGTAGAATTGCGCATAATAACAATTTGATGGATTCAATCATGGGCAAATAATCGCTTCAGTGCGAACAATTCGCCATTTCGCTTTGGCTCTCTCCCTCGCACTCTCGCTGCCCGGCCATCGCTCATATTTCCTCATTCGAATTTTAAATTGGCTCGCGAATGAAGAAACTTCTAAAAGCGCTTAGATCGCGATTACAATAGGAGCGAACAAAACGACGACAAAAATAATGCCAGCCTTCGATCGTAATCTTCGATTGCAGATTTTATTCGTTGGCGAACGAAAAGAGAGACGAAGGAAATCATCAATATACAATCGAATGTAACATACGTAAAAGGTTGCGATCATTTGTATCATCGCAACTTATTTATGTTCGTCGTTCCTCTTCTTCGGCGTCGCTCTCTTTGGTCGCCCACTTTTCACGAGCTACGTATTTTCGCTCGCCTCTTTTTCTGCTCAGTTTCCGATCGTGATGACGGTTTCCGCGGATTTGTTCTACATGATAACAACAACGATCCTCATCGTATAATAAAGCACGATGGTCGTTTATCTTCTTACGAATAGTTTCCATTCATTTCACTTTGAAATTCGAACTGTAACCCGCAAGAAATAAAAGAAATCAAAGCCAATGATAACACTTCAGATGAAAACTAAGAGAATTTTGGAAGCAATTCTGGCAATTGTAAGTTGCTTAAAAGTTCATTTCGATTAAGGTGCTTCGAGTGATAAACAAAGTGGGTAAAATTGTAATTCGAAATGTTATTCATTTCTGCGTCTTTGGATGGACAAACAGCGGATGCAGTTCGAAGATTGCTCTCGATGGTGGTGGTTGCAATAAGAAAAGAAACCATTACATAGATTATTTGCAGTTGGTTAGTTCGTGGCCGTAGATCTTGCATTATAATAAATAAATCGGTAGCGCCGACCACTACATTTGAAACTATGCAGTTTTTTTGTGTTCTTCTTGCGATATACGAGCGTTCGTGCAAAGAAGCGCCAAGAGAACGACGAGGAATCGATGGGATCGTTGTTCGAATTGTTTTTGAATGTGTAATACAAAATGTTCGAGTCGTTGTCGTCGTAGTCTCTAGTTTACTATATACAATAGAAACGATGTTAAATGCCGAAGACGAAGACAAAAGGAATTGATAGATATTATGGCGGCATCCAGCTGCGTCCCGTTACCTAAACGGTCACGTTACACGTATTAGGAGACCGTTTATTTGCCATCTTTGTGCAGCGTTCCCATCGAAACCCTTCGTTTGCCAAATCCGCCAATTATCTCATCGCCAATTGTTCGCCGTCCTTTGCTTCGAGAAATCGCCTTATCGCTTTTGTTGCCAACATTGTCTGTCGTCGATTCCAACCCATCGAAACGAAATTTTAAGTTTAATCGTCCGTCCCAATCGATATTGCGAATCGTTGAATAGATCGAAGCCTTGACCGAAAAAAAAAAAGAGTCGATTAAACGTTATTTTGGCGAACGTCAATCCGCATAATCGGCGGATATTACTCGGTTTCGTAATCGAGAAACAAACAAAAAAGTCAGCTAAACGGCATCCGTTTTGTAACGCGACGTTTAATTAATTCTCGCTCGAAAATGAAGCAATTAATTGCGCCGATTACGTCGTAACTCGCATATGTAACGATTTCTGGGCAACAAAGATTCATTTCGCTATTTCTTCGGCCACTCGCCGCGTTTGTCGCTCGCGATTGCTACCGCTGTTGCTACTGCACGCAAAAAACGAACGAGATTCTGAAGAAACGTATTAGAGAGAAAGTTGTTAAGTGGAAATTATGAAATACGCTCGTTGATTAATTAATCAATTAATTACGCGAATGAGAAAAGGAATTGTGTTACGATTATCATGAAATGGTGGCGGTGCACAAACGCAATTTATTTCTCTCTCTCTCGCGATTTTAATTAAGTTTACGCTTTAATTTGTGTGAAAGGAAACACGTTCGGTTCTCGATTCGCACTTCTTTCCCTTGCACTTTAACGATTCCACAGCGTTTGGCGTGGATTTAATTGCGGAACGAGAAAAAATAAAACAAACGTCATTCATCGCGGTTCGAATCGAATCGCGAAATTGGTCCGACACTGATTCATACGACGACGTTCTCCGCCCGAAGGCTTCACGGACGAGGAGAGCAAAAGAGACCGTTTCCTCTTTTAATGTTCGCGTTATAACTTAATTCCGATCGAAAAAAGGAATTTATTTCGCAAGAACATCGACGCTCCCGAAGATCTTCGTCCACAAAATTCGCATTTGACGAGGGACCACCGCTGAAGAGCTCGTCCGCAACGAAATTGACGTTTTTTGTTGTTGTTCTTGTACGTTCTTCGGCCTCTCTCCGCGCATCCATCGACGTTAATTACGTTGATGATGAATTTGCGGCAGTCGTAACGACTTAATCGTTAACGAAAAATCCGACCATAACAAGACTTATCTCCCGCTCAACGTCCATCTCGACTTTTCAATCTTTCACATTTCGACTTATCAGTTCGACTCGATCCCACAATCGTCTTCTTCGGACTCTTATGTTTCGCAAATACATGCGAAACGTCGCTTACGACCGATTCGCTCTTGTATACGATCGTGCGATTACACGGACCGGTTCTTCGGCGTCGTCAATTCAATTCAATTCCGACCCAGAAACGCCTTAAAGCTCCTTTTGTTGTTGCTTTGTTAGAAACCGGAACTGTTAACGAACGAAAAAGGCTGCAGACTCGTTTAAAGTTTTCGGTAGTTGACACACACGCACACACGAGCACTTACTTCTTCGATTCGTTCTTTTACGAGTCTCTCTTCGGCGCCATTGTCCTGGGCAAGAGCAAGAAGTCGAGTAATAAAAGTCCCATTATTATGATTAAGCCGCGAGCATATTGTGTAACACGTCCGATTATAAAGCCGTACGCGTTCGTAACGTGTCATTTGTTAGTTTTATTGTACGACTTGTGGTATGCAGATTTCTAAGAAGGCAGCAACCACTCGCTTACGTAAATAATCCGTACAACTGTTCGAGTTTTCCACTTGTTTCGTTGTTCGTCAACTCTAATATCAGCCATTTTCGCGTTGTTCTATTGTTCTGCGGCTTCTGGTCGATTCCGTCGTTCCTCCGCGTCCCATAAATCTCGTAATTAACGTTTATTAACTCTCGCGCGCAGCACGAAAGACCGCCACGACGTGAGAATAAGGAATCGAGAAGAGCGCTCGCGAGGATTTGATTAATAAACAATCTAATTTACATTAGTTGGGTTGGGGGCCCTTTTACAAATAGCAGCAAAGTTGATGGTAAATTATCGCGGCGTTGCATAGCGAACGGTCTAAGAGTTATGAAGGAGCCCCGTTTGGCAGAAAAAAGGAGACGACGATGATAAATCGCCATCGAGATCGTATTTCAAGTTTTGTTTTCGCAAACGACCCACGCGTCTTCCCTTGCGAATTTGCGTTGGCCGTTCCGCACGGCATCCAGTTCGCCAGATGAGATAATTCATGCTCGCGTTTTATTTTCTCGTCTTCAACGGATCGCATTATTATCGCTTAATTAATGCGCGGCGTCCGCATGCGATCGTAATTGATTGCTAAAAGTTTGACGGAGTTTTCAATCCTTGCGGAGTTGTTAATGGTATCGAAGGAGGAAATTGTTGCGGCAAGAAGAACGTGACGGGACCGCGATAGTAACGATGCCCTTAAAGTAATTCCATCGCTTAACGATTTAATTGATATTAGTTCTTGCCGCGTCCCTCTCCCGTTATCATCACGATTTTTCAGTTAATTAACATTAATTTTCCTCTTACGTTTGCGCTCGCGGTTTACGTATTTATTAATTGTTAAAGGAGACACGTTTGCCCCGGCTCGAAGATCGTTATCGTCGTCGGCTCTCTTTCGCTCGACTTTTTGCCTCGTTTAAGCCAATTTAACGAATGGGATTTGATTATAAATTAGTGCGATGATCGACGACGACGACGAAGAGGATGGCCAAATATGGGTTTCTTATTAATTAAAAACGTCCAAACGACCATCTGCCGTCCACCGTCGACGAAAAAAGTTGATCAAAACGCCTCGGTTTGCCGTTAAAGAAGTCATCATTGCAGTTTCGCTCGTTTTTTTTTTACGAACAGATCCGGCGCTGATTCGCATGCATAAATTCAACGGCGACGCTCGTTAGCGAAAGTTTTTTTGAAACGCGGATCGAACGATTTTGGTGCCGCAACTAGCTTGACTCAACTATAACTTCGCTCGAATTAAATAATCGCAAATTAAAATTTGCTTATCATTTCTTTCTTTCGAAGGCGAGTCCTCTTTCGTTTCAATCGTAAAGGAGACGGACAAAAGGGCTTGTGCTGATAATTTAATAATCGTCGGCCTCCGGTAGAACGCTAATGGCAAAGAATAAATTCACTTTGTCTCTTTTTCGTAATCTTATCGATTGAATCGATACGTTTGTTTGTTCGTTCGTTCGAACCGGTAAATGCAGTTTGTTGCCGTTGGTATGTTGGGAATTCAAAGGTAATCCCACGTACGCTTTTAGACGAGCTTCTTTCGTTCGATGTTAGCCACGGGCCTTTTTCTCGCGATGTTTCGACGAAGAAATGGCGGTTTCCGGATTTGCGTTTATATGTCGCTCGAAAGTTGAATGTAGTTTTCTTAATCGCCGTCGAAGTTTTGCCCGGATCACATAAACGGATTTTTTCGCGCAATTTCAGGAAATTTGTTTCGACACGAACGATTTGCTCTCGAATCGAGTAGTAGTTGCGAGTGTGAAATTGCAATTTCGAAATATGAGAGTAGATTGTGCAAAGGAACGACGAACAATGCGGATATCATTACAGGTTTTTTTAAATTTTTATTATTATTACTAGTCTTCTCATTATTGCGATTATAATACGAATTTTATTTGCTGGAGCAGTAATATTAATAATAATAAAATGTGATTTGTTACGTACATTATAATATTTTCCAAGTCTCTCGCTCTCTCTAGCAGTCTCTCTCTTATTTCTCGAAACTATTGTTCGTTGTAAGTTCATGAAGGAGTTAATGGTAAATAATAATAACAACGGCAACAAGACGAATAATATAAAGTGCATTCATGAATATGTATAAAGCGAACAGCATATAACGAAGAGAGAGAGAGAGAGAGAGAGATGTGAATAAAATTGCAATTTCTCACACACAAAAGGCCGTTCTTTAATAAATATTTAAAAGGAGAATGAGAGAAAAAGAAATAGTTAATAATCTCGTCCATTCTTATTATTAACAACTTCGCATCGAATGGCAAACAGAGAGATAGAGCGAGAGAACCTCTAGTTCCGGTTCGCATTTTCCATCGTTAATATGCGAGCAGAAAGGAGAAGGGCGACGAAAAGGAAAACGTATTTATGAATAATAATGTCACTGGCCCCTAATTATCAACGATAATTGTAATTATCGCCGGAGCAAAGAAGAAAAGCTGGTGCTTAAGAATAAAATGTGGAGTGGCCTTCCCTCCGGCGAAATGGTTCATTCGCAATCAATCCAAAGAAGTGTTTAATTGCAAATCGTAGAATAGAGGAAAACTATCGATCGAATAGGTTCGACAGGATTTGTGAGAATGAACTGAAAGTGGGCGATGCCAAAAAACTATTTAATAATTTAGCAAAAGTGACGGTCAATTAATTTGCATAATTTCGCGTCAATTATAACAACCGTAAAAACAAGGCAAAATTGGTAAAAGGAATTTTATGTAGCTTGAAATCTCCAAAAGGGAATCAAGAAGATATACGAATCTCTTTTGCAGCGAATTCCATTCCAAAAATCACTTCTTGTACATTTTTTTTTTGGTTAATGGCTCCCATTAATTCTTAATCCCCTTGAAGAAGAAACCGGAGCGTCATTCGAACGGACGTTGATTTACATTCGGAGTAGGTGGACGAAGATGGAATCCAACAGGAAACCGAACAAGATTAATCTTAAGAACCACATAAAGATAAATGAAAACTATATGGAAATGAAGTAACGAGATGGTGATGAATTAAGAGCGGATAAAGAAGTTGGTGTCGATGAAAAAAAAAATCAAAATAAACCGGTGCAACCAAACGAAAAAAAAAAAAAAGTGGCAAGATGCACCTACAAAGGAATATCAAATTGAAATTGATTGATGCCATTAAGCGGTATAAAATATTGCCCGCATTTCTCCGTCCTCTTCTCTCTCTCTCTCTTTTTTTTTTTTTTTCTTTTTCCCGTCTTCATTTTTGCTTATTCCTCTTCGTCGTCCGGTTTCGTTTTTGTGGAGCGTTAAGAGACGACAAGGAATTCGGCGTCTTTCATACCACGCGATTTGCCGACGGTTTGCCACAAGAAACCAAAAAACGAATGACATTGATGATGATGATGGCAATAAGGAATATAAAAAAGAGGCGCGTACAACGTCGACGACTATTAATCGCATTAATACGTTGCAAGATTCCTACCGATAGAAAGCGATAAATAAAACGTAATTTGTTCGGCAATAAAGAATTTCGTGTCGAAAAAAAAAGACGTTGGAAGACGAGGAAAATATTTCCACTACGGAGATGATTTAATGTAAGGAAGAAAAGGAAATGAAGATGAGAAAGTGAGGGAATAAAGGCAATACGCAGTTTACCAAGAGGGCACACCTGTTCTTCGTAAAATTAGGGCTCGATTGCCAGAAGGTTTTCGTGGCCGGGACGAAGAGACAAACGCACATCGAAGAATATCTTATTAATCTAAGAATTAAAAAGAATCGGCACAAAAAACATCGTCAACACCAGAGAAAACATAAGGAAGAATCTAACGACCAGTTTTCCATCATCATCATCAATAATAAGAGGCCGCTGCTCATTTTGGCGCTCTCCCATTGTCTCCATCTATCTACGTAACTTTTTAATCGCCAGAAAATGAATGAATCTCAACGTAAAACTCACATTTGAACTCTAATTAATCGATCTCTAAAGTTTATTTGCACAATTAAACACTAAGAGCTCAAACTAGTTGAAAGGGCCGTAAAACGAAATCTTAAGAAAGGACACCAGTTGATGATGAGCGAGCCATTTTTTTTTCTTCGTGAACACAAAGTGTCACGCGTCGGCTCGCCCTCCGAATCTTCGCCTCCTCGTCCTCATCGTCGACATCGTCTATTTCTCGTTTCCCCCTACGTATAACAGTTGATTCATTTGCGAAGACCAAGAAATAATAAATAAACGCTGTTATAAGGAACTTGTAGGCCAAGCCTCTTCGCTACATAATGCTACACAATAAGTTTAAAGTTTTTTTTTTCTTCTTCCTCGTTTTATTTTTATTCTGTAGTCGAACGAACAATACACACGACACCATAAGACATTGTCCTGCCATTCCTCCGCTTACTTCTTCCTCGCCATCGGTCTTCCTTCTTTTTGCTTTTACGCCGTCTCTCTCCAACCATTTAATATCATCTCTCCTTTATTTATTTATTTTTTGGTTAATACTCGAATCTTCTTATTGTATTATAACCATATGTGGTTTATAAATAACACTTGAGAACACGGATCGTGACCGCTTCTTTCCACCGACGGCAACGACCAAACTACCTTCTTTTCCAACGGCGCAAAGAGCACAAAGATCGGTCGGATATAGGATATAAGGAAGAGACGACGAAGAAGGGCCCCACACGCGTGAAGCGATAGATTTGTTTATTGTCCGAGGCAATGAAAATCTTTGGGCGAACAGATCGAAATTGCTGCCGCTCGTTGAAAAAAGTTTCTATTGCTTTGATTTATCGCGATCGCGAAATAGATGCGTTTATTATAATTGCGAATTTTAGAAATTGCACGTATAAATCGCAATTAAACAGGAACTCTTTGGCGAGCGCCGTAAATTGATTAAAATGTGGGTGGCTGTCAAAGTGTCGCTCGTTTAAAATCCATTTATCTCCAAACGTAAATTTCGATTAATTGACATGAGAAAAAAACCAATTAAACGTAATATTTTTGCCATTCGCGCGTAAATCGCGTGCAATAATCAAATGAAATAAAATGAAAAATTGCGCCGCGTGATCGCCTAACTTTTCTAACGAGCGATAACGGATCTCAACTCGACGTTGACCGACCCTCTCACACTAAATTGATTTTCAATTAAACGAAAATTGGCTTAATTAATTTACGAAAAATTAAAAAAAAAGTCTTTAATTAGCCCGTTTTCTTCGACGCTCCTCTTCGCGAGCGACGATGACGTTGTTGATTGTTGGCCATGATGAAAGGGCTTAATTATAAACGATTTTAATCTCTTTCTCGCTTACCTTCCAGATGTACCTGCGAGGAAGGATTCACCGGACAGAATTGCGAAAGCGAGTACATCCCGTGCGTGCCGAGTCCATGCCTCAACGGCGGCCAATGCAGACAAAGGGACAAGCACACCTACATTTGCGATTGTCCAACCGGTAAGTAAAAGGGACACTTTCTTCGCAAGCTATCCGGCAGCACGAAGAAGTAGACTAAAAGTGCGATTTATTTGCGAAAGCGATGTCAATGATCAGTTCTTCAGAAGCGGAATTGATTAGGGAACACGAGGTACGAAAGTGAGTTTTCCAAGAGAGATCCTGCAGTTCGCTGTTTTAAATCGCCGAAGCTGCTGCAGGAACTTTCGGCGTTATTGCGCAGGACCTTTTTCTTTCTCTTCGATTGCTCTTCATTTTCAATTAACGAATCGTTCAATTTACATGAAATTAACGACGATTTGTTACGGTCGGATGAACCATTTGGCCGTAACTGGACTCTCCGCGGTCTCTCTCGCACAAGAAGGGTACAGGAAAACCGACATCCGGCTAGAGAACGTGATAATTGCATTGCGAACCAATTAAATTATTAAGTACCATTCTCTTCTGCGTCTTCTTCCACCTCTTTCGCTTCGTTCTTTCAAATGATAACATTTCGGTTGGTCGTGATAACGGAGACGAAAGAAGACGATTCGTTCGGTTGGTTCTTCATAATGAAAACGAAAAGAGTTGCTTGCTTGCACGCGATTTTATTATCAAAACGTTAACGTTCTTTTCTTCTTTCGTTTGGTATTTATTAGCGAGGAAAACGATTGGGAAAAGTAAAAGAGTTAGAAAATTATTACCATCTCGATTCGCATCAATAAAACGTAGGAATGCTGTTATTGTTGTTGTTCTTCTTCGTCTCCCATTATTATTATTCTTTTCGGACCGATCTGCAGATTTCAAAGTAATAATTTCTTCTTGGCGCGGGAACCACCTGGGGATAGCACGCTTTTAAATTATAATGCCTCTCTCTGAGAGAGCGCGATAACTGTAATATCGACGGCGACGAGGGAAGAAGTCGAGGACTTCCAGACGACCGTCGTCGACAAAATGGGCTTTTCCTCGCCACGTTTTTTATCCATCTACGTTTCCATCATCTCGTTTTCAATTCCTAAATCGAAAAAGAAACGCATCCGTGGCGCAAACGAGTCCGAGATTCTCTCACGGTTTTTCTAATTCGCGTTTGCTTTTTATATCGCCGAATCTTCATCGCCGTCGCGTTTATTATTCTTTTGTTAGCCGGACTTTTCGCCTCCTCGAAACTGCGTTAATATTTGTGGTTTCCGGTTCTTCCATCGTTGTTGTTTTGCTGTTTTTACCATCGCGTAAGATCGATATCATTACCTTCTGGCGATTCACCGAAAAGAAAACGGTTTAATTAATCTCTTTTTAATTACCGAAAAAGAAAAGGACAAGCAAAAAAAATGGTTAGAAAGTTCTTCAGCTTCTTCGACTCGGCCAAAACGAGATGAAGTTGTTTACACTTGTCCAAGATTAAATTATGAACATTCTCTCTTCGGCCTTATTAATATCCATCGCGTTTTACTTACCACCCGAAGATGACGAGGAAGAAGGCTCGTTACGAAGAAGAGCGGTCAATTAAAAAGTCCCCATGCGCTCGTTGGTTACGGTTTACGAGGGAAAAGGGACCCGTTGGAAACGAGACCAAGCAGGAGAAATTAATGAAACGTTCTTTATTATCATTATTTGCCACCGGATATGAGTGTCATTAAGAAATCTTCGTCGTCGTTTTGCCACTCTTTAAGTGGACGCGAAAGAGAAAGAGTCGCGAAATGAATTAGTTCTTCTTTTTCTTCTCGGTTTTTGCTACCATTTCACTCGATATAAAAATCTGTTTAATTGTCAACGATTGACCTACTAAGAAGCGAAGACACCGAACGGTCGATGTTAAAACAATCTGAAGATTGTCCGAGAAAGTTTTTGTTTAATTCTTAGAGAAGATTCCATTAGATCCTTCTTTTGGCTACTTTTCGAAGGGAGCCTTCAATAAAATTCCATTCGAATCTATTGTTATAGAAGAATCGGACGTCACCAACGAGAACAAAAGGCATTTTATATGGAATTCGAAGATGGTAACAATAAAATGCTGAAGTGGAATTAAGAACAAAGACTTTGTGGTGGACCTTGATAAATTTAACGTTTCTTCTTTTGTTTCGTGGATGGTTTCACGTAACGACGTCAGAAAACTGGAAAGATCCCCATTTTTTGTTCTTTTTTCAAGATCTTAGATCGTTCTGCTGCTTCATTCCTCCTCTTATTCAACTAGATCTTCGCCATAAAGATGACAAATGCGACATCGTAAATTATATTTTTTTCTCGTCGTATGCTTCCATTTGGAAAAAGTGGTAATAGGCGAAGAACAAATGTGAAGGAGAGCAGGAAAACGATTGTTGGCGTTGTCATTGTTCGGTATAAGTGGATTTCTTATTGCCTAATAGCGAACGATAAGGCCACCTAAAACCATAAAGATCCTAATCGGAAGCGAACCGGCCAGAAGGTTCGTTCTTCGTATAATAAGCAATGAAAAAAATGGAACTTCTTTGTTCCTCTCCACCACGACATATCATCTTCAATATGTGACGATGGCTCTTTACCTCTGCGAGCGTTTCGTTTTTCTTAATAATCATCGTCATCATCTTCAACGACGTTGTCGTTGTCTTTTCTCCTTCATCATCTTTCGCTGCAGCAAAATTATCTTCATGTATATTTATATGTGTTTACGTGGCAAAGAGAGACACATGGCAAAAACTAATATAGATAAACCGTAGATGATGAGGAATTATTCGTCCGTCTCTATTTCTTCTTCTCTCTTTCCCTTGCCATCATATATCGGAGTCGCGGTATGCATTTTAAATGAGGCAAACGGTCGGGGATAAAAGAAAGAGCCCGCACATTTCGCAATGGAGCAACGAAGAATAAAACGAAGACAATAATAATGTTATATATCTATATTAGGTAGTGGTCGTTCTCTTCTGCGAAGAGATAGACAGAGGCGAACCGCGCGAGAGAGGGAACGAGAACAAGTGGACTCGCATTAAGAACCAAAAAAGAAACTCGTAGAACGTGCCATTTTAAGATGGCCATCTTAGAGCTGCGACCGAAAGGAAAGGAAGGACGAAGACGCGAATAGAAGAGGACGGCCGAGGAGAGGGTTATTTACCCTCGTTTTATTCTTTTAAATAAATTATAGTCGACGACGACGACGACTGATGATGAGGCCGATGAAGACGCAGAAGAAGAAGAACTCTTCCGCTGTTATTATTCCATCGTTTTGCTGATGGAAATATGCAATTAGCCGCATAACCATTCTCATTTAATGCGGCTTTATTTTTATTGCTCCGCTCGCAGATTCGTTTTCTTCTTATAAATGGGATAAATATAGAAATCGGTAGCCGATCGAGCGACGACGATGAAGTTAGCAACAATAAACGCGAGCGGATTCTAATTAAAATTATTACTCAATTAGTTTCGAATCCGTCTTCTATTTGCTCCATCTCGTTTCTTTTCTCTGCGAGTCGCTTCAGTCAGTTTCTCATCGCGATCTCTTAATCGAAAGTCAAGTGGGTCAATAATTCAATCTTCTCGTACCGAATCTCATCAAGCTCGTTTTTTTTTTTTGGTTCGCTTTAGACAAACGAGAAATTCCATTCGTCCGTTTGTTCCTTTGCTGTTGGAAATCAATTCGAAAACGAGATGAATTACGAGCAGAAACCTATAATTACCGCTTAATAATGATAATAATAACGGAGCGAAGTTGATGATTGATTAGATCCCGTTAGAATTGCATCTAAACTCGTTAGAATTGCAGATTGCTGGCTAAACGTGAATTTATTGGGCGACAAAGCATCCGAAATTGAAGTCTTTTGTGCTCTTCTGGTACTTCTAATTCTTTTTTTACGATGTAAAGACGAAATTGAAGAAAGTCCGGCTCGTTAATGGGTCCTCCTCCGCATATGAGGCCTCTTCTGCGGCCTATCGCCGGCCAAGTGCTCGTCTGTTCCTTTATTCCATCGTCTTCTTGCCTCCACTATTATGTTAAGTGATTCTCTCATTGTGTACGTTATATATTTTATAATAAGCGTGTATGTGTGTGTGGGTACGAAAAGCCATCGAACTTAACTATTAAAAGAGAAGAATCGTGAGACGATCATAAAGGAACGTTTATTATCATTATTTATTATTATTTTCTTTTTCTTCATCATCATCATCATCATCTCTCCTCCGTTTCTTTTTTTCATTAATTTGAATTGTGATTGAGTATTATTGTAATAGAAATAATACGAAAAAGAAATCTGTCGATTATTATCCGAAGACGAAGAAAGGAAGACGCGGACAACAATGGGTTTGGAATCAATGAAAACGATATAAAAAGATGGACTTTTTTCGTCTTCGAATTCTTACGATCCTTTAGAAAATTGTAATTTTTGTCTTCTATCGATGGAAACGTGATGACGATGGTGTTGGCATTGTGGCGAGATCCTGGGGTCAAGTTTCGAGTTTCGCTAAAGGAAAAAGAAACGATCGCAATCGTATTAGAAATCGAGCCGGGTTAACGTCACTGCTCGTCGACTGCGAAGTGGTTGTCGGCTTCGTAACACGATTGCCGAAATTTCCAGTTAATCCAAAGACAAGAGTCGCTTACAGGTTTTTTCTTCGACGATGGAATACATTTGGTAATTACAGCAATTATATGTCAAGTGGTTATGAAGAAAGGAGTTATTAATTTCTTTTTTCTTCTGTGTGTACAATGCAAGATGTGTATGGCGACCTGTTGATGTTGTACAGGAAATGACGTGGAAATTTCGTGTTAAAAATTCCTTCGCCATGCCACCATTCAAACGAATTGGTCAGAGATTCTTCACAACCCGTAATTAACAAAAAAAAAATAATGCTCGATACCAAAACACCGAAGTCTCTACAGGTTCTACCGCTTGTTATTAGCAAAGTGACCTTCTGGAGTTGACGAACTCGTCGCATGAATCCGGAAATAAGCGCCTTTTTTCTTTTCCTTTTTAATGGACCGATTAGGTCTTGTCTCGTTTTCCGGTTTTTAGAACGAGTTACGTTTACGTTGTCGACGCGCAGATTCCTTTTTTCACACGAGAATTCGTTCCCATTCTGGCTGAAATATCGGTGTTAATTGTGTGCCTCTAATATTATTCTTTTCCAGCAACAACAACAACAACAAAAGAGAACTAACGACGGCGAAAGAGTTTGCGATTGAGAAGTAAAAACGAAGACTCCAATCCAACCATTTTCAGTGCTCGCCGATCGATCTCTCGCCCCGTTTCTTCTTCCTCTATCGTCATTATTATCGCGAAGTTTATTTAAAGAAGGATTTAATTATTTTAACAGATAATAAGCGGTTGTTGTACGTTTAAGAACGATTAACCGGAGGCTACGAACGAAGAAGAACGAGAAAAAATGTTTTAATATGGAAGAAGAAGAAGATGATGATGACGATGATAAAAGGAAAAGGAACGAAACCGGCATCGGTTTGCGTTTGGTTCACTCTGCCTCCCGACCCGATCCTCGTCCGTTCTCACACGGTCGCGTTAAGCGTGTGGGCGTACGTTTTATGCATCGTTTTCCCTCGAACGCGTACCCATCATCTTCGTCCGTTAAGACGACGGTTGCCCGACCGTTTCGTTGCCGGTCTTCGTGAGTCGACACCTAGTCCTCGGGGTGTCCCGATTGCCTCTCAGCGCGATTCTTCGTTAATAATAATGCCAACGTTTCCCTAGAGACTACGAGAGAACCATTTATTCTTCTCTTCTTCTTTCCCCCATTAACCCGGAGGCGACTAACCGAAATCGACGATTATATACGAGAGCGATGCACGAAAATCTAAATCTAGATTATTTTATTAGTGCTTTTCCCTCCTGTCGTTGTTGCGGCTCCATCACGATTATCACCGCTCGCTTTAACGAGCGATCTTTTCTCTTTAGCGTTACATAACTCTTTCTCTATTTCTTTTTTATATAGTCGACGCAAAGAATCAATATTTTTTCTTCGTAAATGTAACGATTCGAATTAGATAAGAGTCGTTAATTCGCAACGGATCGCGTCCGAGGCGATTGCGTAATGTCTTTTACAAACGATTTTACGCTTGTCTACGCTCATTTAACCCTTTCAACGGCTGTTGGTGTATTGTGCTAGCAGTTTAACGCCTTCCAGCATCGAAGAAGAAACTACGAAAGTTTCCACGTTCGAGAACAAGCTGAAGAAGTTGAAGTTTATTATCGACTAGTAAAGAACTCCCTCGTGTATTGGACTCTTTACTTCTGCTTCGCGGATAGAAGACTAAATAAACGGACGAAGTAGACGAGGGAAAAAGTGGCTCTTCCCACACTCGTTTCCACTTCGTGTGTAGTTATAATACGCAATGTTGCCGATTCGCGTATGAACAGCAGGAGGAATGGTCCTCAAGACCAGCAGCACTTGTTGATCATTCGACACGTGTTTACCATCTTTCTACGACTTTTTGCGTTAACTGATCAACAGCAACGCTTCCCAAACTATTACTTTGGTAACGCTGATGTTTGCTATCATTTTGACATACAGCCGGTAAAGAAGGAGACGATTCCAAGAATAATCTAAATATCAGTGCTATAGCTCGTCCAAGCAATCAAATTCTCCGGGAAATATGTGAACTAAAATTTGTGATTAGACGAATATCCAATCAACGCACAGCATTTTGAAAAGTACAGTCAAAACAGAAATTAATATTATCATAGTCTGCGGTAGTGTGCACATTTCCTTTGGTTTATATTTCGCTACTTTTTGCGTGGCCCGTAGCAAGCAGCGCCACTTCGCTTCCGTCAGAGTTTTCGATTGCTTGCACGAGCTCTAGCGGTGCTACCGCCTCCTTTCAAACAAACGCGCGCTTTTCGTTATTTGAATTTCGCTAATTTCTCGTCTCTTCCACAGGTTTCCGCGGTCTCAACTGCGAGGAGAACATCGACGATTGCCCGGCGCACAAGTGCCAAAACGGCGGCACCTGCATCGACGGCATCAATTCGTACACGTGCCGGTGCCCGTCGACGTACACCGGTACGTATTGCGAGCAGGACGTGGACGAGTGCGCGCAGCGACCGCCCGTCTGCCAGAACGGCGCCACGTGCACGAACGTGATCGGCGGCTACTCGTGCATCTGCGTGAACGGTTGGAACGGTACCGTTTGCTCGGAGAACATCGACGACTGTGCCGGCGCCGCGTGCTTCAACGGCGCCACCTGCATCGATCGCGTCGGCAGCTTCTATTGCCAGTGCACGCCAGGGAAGACCGGTAGGTTGCGCTCGCTCCGAGCGGGAAGATCGAAACACGAATCCGTCCCGTTGAACCCATTCGTTATCAATTAACGGAATTATTGCATGCGTGCCGATCAAACGGCGAGCGGCCTCGATGTTCGCTTTTGCGAGACGATCGAGCGCGAAAAATTGCATAACGTAATCTCGTTATAATTCATCTACCACCATTACCGATGCAATATTACCGCCACCTTCATCATCGTCAGCATTAATGACATTTAAGACAATCGTTAACGATAAATCACTCGCGTACACGGTACCACACACCTGTGGCGAAGGTGAAAAACGAGGCAGAGCGAGGTAAACGTTTTCCTTCGGGTTAATAAGATTAATATGAAGCGGCCGGGGAGGAGAAGGCGTAGAATTAATGAACTGCACGTACGAGTAAAGCGATCGAGACAGGAGAATAATCGTTATTATTTGCACTTATTCGCAAAGAAAGGAGTAAAATAGTAATGCATCGACAATTGCGAAATGGTTTTCCTCCGTCGCCCTCCTGCACTTCTACGCCCATTCGTCCGTCGAGTTGAACGGTTTATTAACGCGTCAATCTCGACTCGTTTTCAATTTTAGTCGCTAATTAAAAGCGAAAACAATGCAGCAATACGTAATAACAATCGATTCCCTTTTTGCGACCGTTGCGAATATTATTGGATAAGTCGCAAAACTTGTGATTAATTAAAATCGTCGCTTTCAATGAAATATTTTCTTCCGTCAATTTGATCAAATGATGAGCGCAATTCTCGGCTCTTTTCTTATTCGATTCACTCCTCCTCGTTCCTTATTGTAATTCTTTCATTTCGTTACTTGTTACACGTCAAACTCTTTGAAATTTCGTATAGATATAACAGAACTGGAAATACCTTTTGTGTTGGATAACGAATAAAGGTGTGGTAACGTTACAATACGTACAACAATATATTCTAGTTAAGGTACAAGAAGGAGAAGGATGAAATGAAGAGCGAAGAAGCTACACATACAACAACAACATTCTTCAAGACACTTTTTCATTCTTCGTTTTTTCCTCTTTTTCAACTCTTCGCCGGTTGTTTGTTGCTGTTAATATCGTTGCCTCACCGAAGGCAATTTGATTTAGTTAATATTATATTGCGTTTCTTCTAATTTAATTTTTACTCGTTTTTTTTTTATTCATTTACGCGAGCTCTCAAAACGACTTCGTTGGCAATAAAATAATATTATTTACCGGAACGCCGAGGGTAATTGGTGAAGAAAAAGATGGCATTTCAGGAAGATGAAAGAGTTTAAGGAAGAAGATGAAGAACAAACGGCTTTTCTCCTTTTAGATAATAATATATGTGAATATAATTATCCGTAAAAAGTAGAGACGATTATAAATTAATGAAGAACGAATTCGGTTTAAGACTTCCTCGCCATCGAAGCGATCGTTTTTTGTCATCATCATCATCAGCCTTATTTCGCTCGTCTTCTTTCTCGTAAACGGCATAAAAAGTTATTAAACAATAAAAAAAAGGGATCTCAAAAGCTGAATAAGGAACGGTGGTAATAACTCATGCACGGTTACGAGGCCTTTTCTGTCGCTTCTCTCTCCTTTTTTACCATTCCTTCATGGGTCCATTAAAGAGTCGTTAAATCGGACTCTCGATGAACTGTTTCTTCTGTAAACCGCGTTAATTAAACATTCTTTTTCTTGCCCTCTTCGTTACGCTTTTTGTTTCATTTGGTTTATTATTGTTGCACTGGAGATTGTTAAGAGCGACGCAAAAAGACGTGATGGAAAGGAGAAACAACGAGGAAGATTAACCTTTTCCTTCGATATTCTTATTACCAGCAAACGTTATTATTATAATAATACCGAAAAAAGGCAGACAGGTTTCGCTTGTTATTAACGTTAATAAATTAAGGACCTCGTCATCATCCTCGTCGTCGTTGGTACGCCTAAAACGATGCGTACGGCGTTAATTGGGTACGTTACGAACGTAAATATTTTCGCAACATAATCTCTTTTCAATTATTTCCTCCTCGTGCATTACAAACCAACAACGGCGACGACTCCGAAAGGGAGCAAAAAATGAAAAACTCTTAATTAAATTCAATAATACAAACTCGTAAATCAATTAAATCGCCTTTATAAATATAAATACGTACGTGTGGAATTATTGATGTTACGGTTCTTCTTCGTGGTTCTCCACCACCGATGCTGCCGATGACGATGATGATGGTGCGGTTTAGCAAACTGGTTTTCGACCCAAACCAAATACGAAAGCAAGAAGAATGCTTTCTTCCCTCCTGAAATTCCTCTCCCAGTAACATAAACATGTACATACGCAAATGTTTTAATTAATATTTAAATTGCATTAAATTGCAGAATATGATTTTCGGTTTTTTCTTTTGCAAAAAAAAAAGAGCAATCTTTTATTGCAAATCGTTATTGTGGTTTATTGCTATTAAACGACATTTTATCCTTCAGGTCTGCTGTGCCATTTGGACGATGCGTGCACGAGCAATCCGTGTCATGCGGACGCGATTTGCGACACCAGCCCGATCAACGGCTCGTACACGTGCAGTTGCGCTTCCGGTTATAAGGGCGTCGATTGCTCCGAAGACATCGACGAATGCGAACAAGGTAAAAATCGTCATCAATCCGATCGACCGCGAGAACCAAATCAAAGCGAAGAAAGCGCCGATTAACGTCGAGCTAAAAAGTCGAGTCGAGGAGAGCGAGAGAGGATTTAATTATTGCCCCGGACGCGGCGTTAAAATGAGTTAACAGCAAAGCGACACACAAACACACACGTCGGGTTGTCGTCGTTATCGTTTAAAATCCACTCAATAAGAGGCAATTAGTTCCTCCTCCGCTTCTTCGCCTTCGGTTTTCCTGCAGTTAAAAACGTTCTTGCTGTTGTTGATGATGATGATGGTCGATCAATTCGTTGAACCTCTTGACCCGGTCGATCACGTGATATCATCATCATCATCGTCGGCGGAATTCTGAAGACGGTAAGACCGGCCACCGTCATCGACCGTTTGATTCCTCGTCTGCAAGATGCAGCCGTCGTAACGTCTATCCGAACGGCTACCTAACGCTAATAATAATGGTTAATAATAAACGGGCAACTACCGGGACCTCTATCGCACCTTCTGCTTCGATAGATGGATGGACCTCGCGCGATCGAGCCCGAAGATTGATTCTTGCTTCGCGCGCGTTCAATTAATTAACCGCACCAATTGGTCTCACGTCTCTCTTCCGTTTGCGGCGGGGTCAATTGCAATAATGCCTGCTGTTTTTTTGCTTGCTTGCTTGCTTGCTTGTGTTGTTATTCTTATTTAAATAGCTTGCGAAAAGAAAGAAAACATTTTGCGGGCGATCGAAGGCAGCAGGTGATTCGTTTGCATAAATCTGTGCTCAAATTAATGCCCAAAGTTTATTGCGGCCGCCTGAAGAAGCGAGACGCAATCATAATTTCGCTTGGTTCATCATCGTCGTCATTCTTTGGTCGCATTTTGTTCTCCTTTTCGGCGAACGTTATTTGCATTTCGACTTGTTACTCGTCCGTTTTGCATGCGAATCTGAAGCGAAGAGGCTGCGTTTTCTCTCTTAATTCCGTGACAGCAGCGTCTGCACATTTCTTCTTCTTGCTGCTCGTTCGCCTCTTCGTTTCGATAATTTATTCTTTTCAAGTTGGTTGCACAATTTTCTTTTCAACTCGCCTCGTTTCTCCGATGTTTTACGATTTCGTATTACCATTTATAAGAAAATCTTTTATGTGATAAACTATCGAAATGCGTACGTTAAAATTATTGCCGTTTAATAATAAGAATAAAACGCGGCCATAAACAACTTCCCAACTAAAGTCGCTCCTCCCCGCGGATTATATCATCTCGTCTTCTGGCTCTTTTGACTTGTGCTTTTCGAGAATTAAATTGCGTTGTTTTCTTGTAATAAGTGCGGTGTCGCGACGACGACGTCATCCGTTTTTCTTTCGATTTTGTTGGCGAGCGGCATCGTAATGCGCGACATTTTAGTTTGTAGTTGGTTAATTAATAAGTGAAGAAGAAGAAGAAGTCGAGGAAGCAAAAGGAAAAGGTTGTACGATGGTAGACTAATCAAGACTTGGAATGAGAAACAAATTAACGCGGATGGTTTTACATTTAATTTGTCTTCTCCTGCTGCGGCTCTTTCGGACTTCGTTTTTCTTTGTTTGTTGTTCTTGTTGCAAGAAATAACTGTGCATGTTCACGTGAAAGCGGCCAAACGATTTAATTGCAATATAACAAGAATTTTCGTTTCGATTAATTGATACACAACGATCGGCAAAAGCTTCCTGCTTTTAAACGCAATTCTGGAGCGAAAGAGACCTACATTTGATTAGATTTTTTTGTTTCGTTTTGCTCTTCGCCATCAGAACGGAAGTTCATTAAAGATTCCGAGTCGCAAAGGAAAAACGGTTTGGTTCGTTACAATTTAATCACTCCTTTTCTGCGATCGGCAAATGATGATGAAGACGACTACGTGGTTCGTGATCGTTACCATCGACGAAGGATAATATCGCGTTTTTCTTCTCTCATGTGTTGCACCAGGAAGTCTCTTTTTGCGGTCCCTTTAATTATTGGCGGACCGTTCTTAAAATCGATTTATTTCAACGAGAAAATTGCAACAAAGAGTATTAAATTTAATTTGCATCGTTGTTCTTTTTGTCGTTATTATTTGGTTCTCTATGCCATAAACAAACTTTCTCTTCGCGCTGCTTAACACCGACTGCATTCATCTAATACGTTATACAAAGCAGCTAGATGACTTTTTTCTCTTTTTTGAAATCGGCGATATTTATGGCCGACTTTTTGGCTCGCTCTCGCCAATCCTCTCTCGTTTTGCCTCGTGAGTTATGGTAACGCATTAAGAAGCGAAACAATTTTTCCCTTTCGACTTTTGTTCGTACTTTATTTTCATAAAGCAAAAGAAACCTGTTGGTCTTCACGTGTGTGTGTAATAAGTTAAGACCGATGTAAAATATCACTGGCGTTATAACACTTTCAAACACATACACACACGCAAACTTTTTATACGCGCGCGCTTTTGCAAATGCACATTTGTACTTGCGTTCGTATGTAGGAATCATAACGATACAACAATAAGAGAAACGTGCAAAAAGGAGATGCGAAGTAGAAAGAAATTGGAAGTATAAGCGTTGTTGTTGTCCGAAGTTGAATTTCATAAATATTAAAGTGGCAATAAAGTAAGGTAGTCGTAGCAGTCGGCCGTTCTTCTTGTAAACTGCAAGTAGCAGCAGCAGCAGCAACAAGTAGCCGAGCCAAGCGAAAGAGGCGTAGCAGAGAGAGGATCATTCGCAAAAGAAAAAGCGTACGAATTTGCAAAGGCGCGATTTATTGCGGCGACGCTTTCGCACGTTGTAAAAAATAAACGGTACAACGGCACAAAGAGGTTAATCATATTTGCGTTTTATTCACAAACAAATTGCAATTTCATACGAAGAAAACCGGGCGAAAGAAAAGCGAGCAGCAGCAAGTCGCCAACAAAAGCAACCTTTGTCTTCCATTCGAACTCCCGCTGCTGCTTGCTGCTGATCGTCCCTCAAGCAGCAGCACAACCCCGTTCGCTGTTAATCTCCCGGTAAACTTCTTAACCGTACTCCTGTTCACTTTTTCGCTTCTTTTTGCGACATCAATTTGCATGTCAAAGACTTCTTTTTGTCGCGTCCACCGGCGCCGGTAAACCCGTTCCGCGGAGAGCGACGCGGCGAGAAAAATCGCGGTCATTGACAGTTTGCCTTCCTCCTTCATTTATCGTCTTTTCCTTTAAACTAACGCCGCTTCATCCAGGGCCGTACGAGAGACGATGAAGACGTCTTAACAATGAGGGTTGACCATTTTTAATTGTTCGGTTAATTTTTCAGGTTCCCCATGCGAGCACGACGGCATCTGCGTGAACACGCCGGGCAGTTTCGCGTGCAATTGCACCCAAGGATTCACCGGGCCGCGATGCGAGACGAACGTCAACGAGTGCGAGTCGCATCCGTGTCAGAACGACGGCTCCTGCCTGGACGATCCGGGAACGTTCCGTTGCGTTTGCATGCCGGGTGAGTAGTAACGACGACGGCGAGCGATTGCGAAAGGGACGCCACTTTGTTGGTGGATTGCAATTATAACGCAGTTTCAATCGCGTGCAGTTAATTGCGCGGTTTTTAATACCGACGAATTAGGTATCGAAAAAAAAAACGTTGGCGAATGGCAGGAACGATTTGAAGATGAATCACAAACGTAAAGTGAAACGGGTCGTCACAATTTGAAAGGAAAAAAATCCACATTCCGTTTACGGATGGTGTAAAAAACGAAAACGAATCGTCAGGATGATCCGAACGCTCTTTTGCCACGGTAAATTCCTAGTGAAAGAGTTGAAGAAGCGGTCAAGTTGGACGGGCTAATTGCGACCGGTAGAATGTCGTTAATGGATCCCTTCTCTCTCCCTTTATTCTTACACGAATAATTTGTAATTCAAACGAGCTAGACGGACTATTGTTGGGTTAAAGGGACGGGGAAATTATTACATTAATCACCGGTCATTATTGTTACGAGCAACATCGTCCTCCTCGACATTCCCTCCCTTCATAATTCGATACTTTTCTTTAGAATCGAGGCATTATTAAGTAAAAAAAGAACCAAGTAAAAGATTATAATTTCCAGTTGTTATTTAAATATTTTCCGTGAAATTATGCGCATAATTATTATTAATTTTACCCCCCGGTAAATAAGCGGGCAGAAGACGCGTTAATATCGTTGTGTCTGGAAGCCAATTCAAACATTCCCTTCGCTCGAAAGTTGTAAATCACCGAATGGAGGATTCCTTTCAAAGTTTCCATGTTATTTATTTCGTTTTTTGTTCGAAAATAACGAGTTTTTTGTTGCTCGAGTGGAGAATCGATGCGAAATAGTTTCGCGGGAAACGCCTAAACGCTTTTCTATCGCTTGGAAATAGTCGAGGAACGAATCGCCCACGCATGTAATATAATAATTTTCGTATTTCGCTCTTTCGCTTCGCAGTTGCGAGTGAATAAATAATAGGGAATCAACATCGTAATGAACGGTTCTGAATTCGAAGCGAAGGCGGGCTCAATTTGCATTTTTGCTTCATTGTTATTATTATTAATAGCGATCGTTACGTTATTGCGGTTCCATATTACCAAGAATTTCTTGTCGTCGTCGCCGTTAGAAACTACATTCACGTGCCATTTTGTTGCGAATTCGCAACAACAAATCGCAAAGAACGTTATTAACGTTCGTTTGGTGGAACAATCGGTTCTTGGGCAACGATCGATGTAACAATGCCTAGGCGTAGACGTCAAAGAGTAACGTACCGGTAATAAGAAGTTCGGATAAATATCAATTTCATTCTTTGCCCATTAAAATTTCAATATAGCAATCATGATGGAGGTGCTAGAAAAAAGAATTGAAAAATTCGCCACGGTTTGTTTGAAGAGCCGAAGAGTAAATGAAAAAGAAACACGGTGCCTGTTGTTTGTTTATTATTATTGATTTGATGAGGAAAGGCGAAGAAAGAACTCTTTGGCTTCAATAAGAAAATGAGTAAATAAATGGGGAAACGAAGAAGAAGAAAAATAAAAGTCGTCTCGGTATATTTCACTCACTTTTAATACATGTATAACGCAGCTTTGTAACAATAATAATAAGATACGCACGTCCATGTGAATTTAAACCCTTTTTATTTCTCTTGTAACTGATTTACAACAACAACAACGAAGAGCTCGCTTTCTCGTTTGCTCCTCATCTCCTCACATTTTTAACGAGCTCCGATGAATTGTTTTGCATTAACAATAAGCTTAAAATGCGAACCTTTAACAAGAAGATTGCAAACAAAAAACAAATAATTTATTCGCATGGAATAATAAAGAACGGGAGAGCAAAGAAAAAAGTAACTGGAAACGATTGTTGACCGAAATAGAGGAGAGAGAGAGAAGAGCCCAATCTCCGAGAAGACCAACGACGACAGCCAAAGAAATAAATCGTCGACAATTGGCAACGAAATGGTGATGAGACGATGGACTCTTGGTCATTTTTTTCATTTGTTAAGTCCGAAGGGTTCATTTCAATACAGAAATCTCTTTTCGACGAATTCGTTTCGATTTTTGCGGATGCCTCGGTCCAAAAGTACGGAAATATCTCTTGGTTTTCGTAGAGTTCGATGGGATTTCGCCGACGACTTCTTGCATACGAACGCACAACAGGCAACCTATTTTTTTTTTTTGCTAATTTTGGCTTCAGATTAGCAAGTCTTCATTTAGAAAAACATTCTAGAACTTTTGCGATCTTAACCGATGCATTTAAGGCAATAATATCGGTATGTGACCCACCCATTAAAGGTCACGCCGTATGTAGGGTAATTATATTTCATTCTCTTCTCGTTCAACGGTTTGTTCGTACCTTTGAGCGACTCAAATTCGAGAACGTTTATTTAACATTTCGTCGCTCTACAAAGTTGCAAACTAACGAAAAGTTTATCGACATGGGTTTTATTGAATTTAAACTCGATTATTCTATGCAAACTCGTTTCGATCAACAGTTATTTCTCAATTTTGTTGTTAGCGTTAAGCAATTCAGACAGAACCAATTATTCTAGTTTTATCTGCGAGCGAGTTTATAACTCGCTAAATATTACTCGAATTAGCATAATCGAAATGCATATTTTATCGATGATCGATGTGAGAAAAACGTCGGCTCAGGAATTCGTTGCCTTTTCCTCTGCGACGTATCTATCGATGCCGGAGCTTCATTACGTTTTATTACATCGCAATCGTCGTAACGCATTCGAATGCACTGGACTTAATCAAATTTCGTTCTATTCGAAGAAGGCATCAGAAAACGCAGGTTGATTGAACCTGTTGTGTGTTTTAGAAATAATGGGCCGTTCTTTTTTCTATTGTAAATGATAGAGCAAAATCTAATAATGATGACATTACGAAACGCTTGATCGGCCATGATCATCGCCGCTCGTCTCTCTTTGTTCGCGCACATTGTTAATCAAACGTTAATTCAATTAATGGCGATCGAACCGAAAAGCAAGAAGAGTTTATTTTCGATTTCGAATCAATTTGTACCTCGCGTTACGTTCTATTTAATCCTGTTATTCCGATCAAAGAGAAAAACGGCCTTTTTCGTTGTTGTTATTGCCGGGAATAACGTAGCGGCGATTAGCATAAATTAAATTACGTAAAACCCGCCATTCGACTCGGTTCATTTACCGCGCCGTATGGAATTTTCGCTCGTATCCAATCGAGCACAATCTAATCGTTTCTCGTTCCCGTTAGGTTTCACCGGTACGCAATGCGAGATCGACATCGACGAGTGCAAGGACCAGCCGTGTCTGAACGGCGGCATTTGCCACGACCTGATCAACTCGTTCAAGTGCCACTGCTCGATCGGTTTCACCGGCTCGCGATGCCAAATCAACATCGACGACTGCATATCGAGTCCGTGTCGCAACGGCGGCACGTGTCACGACTCCATAGCCGGCTACACGTGCGAGTGTCCACCAGGATTCACCGGTACTGAAACTTCTTCTTTCGTCTCCATAAAACTGTAATTAACTTCTCTTTTTCTTGCGAAAAGGTCCATCGTGCGAGACGAACATCAACGATTGCCAATCGTCGCCGTGCAAACACGGCGAGTGCATCGACGGCGAGAACCGATTCTATTGCACGTGCCATCCGGGCTACACCGGGTTGCTCTGCCAGACGGAGATCAACGAGTGCGAGTCGAACCCGTGCCAATACGGCGGCATCTGCCACGACCTCGTCAACGGGTACCGGTGCATGTGCAAGGCGGGCACGTCCGGTACGAACTGCGAGAACAACGTGAACGAGTGCAACAGCAATCCGTGCAGAAACGACGCGAAGTGCATCGACGGCATCAATAGGTATGCGTCATCGTCGTCGACAAACGTCCGTTTTTCACTAACGCTAATTTTTTATTCTTCTAACTCTCTATTCCATGTCTGTGCACACAGTAATTATCCTTATGACTATGACGAGTAAGTGGTTTTTTTTACGTTGCGATACCGCACTATCTCGCTATCAAGCTACAAACAGCGAAAGCATAACCGTTTGGCAAATTAACACCAATCGCTAATCACGTTCTTGCAGGTACACGTGCGAATGCAAGCCCGGCTACACCGGCCAGCACTGCGAGACGGACATCAACGAGTGCACGTCGAACCCGTGCGCCAACAACGGCGTCTGCATCGATCTGATCAACGGCTTCCGCTGCGAGTGTCCGCGCGGCTACTACGACGCCCGCTGTCTGAGCGACGTCGACGAGTGCAAGTCGAACCCGTGCAAGCACGGCGGCAGCTGCGAGGACGGCGTCAATCAGTTCATTTGCCACTGTTTGCCCGGTAAGCGAACGCGGTCTTCGTCAATCGGTCGGTCTTTAATTTCCTCGTTCTTCGGCAGGATACGGCGGTAAACAATGCGAGAACAACATCGACGAGTGCGCGTCGAATCCGTGCCAACACGGCGGCCTCTGTCACGACCACCTCGCCTCGTACACGTGCGAATGTCTGCCCGGCTACACGGGCACGAACTGCGAGACGAACGTCGACGATTGCGCCGTCAATCCGTGCAAGAACGGCGGCAGCTGCATCGACCTGGTGAACGGCTACAAGTGCGTCTGCGAGTTGCCGTACACCAGTCGCGACTGCCACGAGAAGCTCGACCCGTGCTCGCCGAACCGCTGTCGCCACAATTCGCGGTGCACGCCGAGCTCGAATTACTTGGACTTCGCGTGCACGTGCAACATCGGCTACACCGGCCGGTTCTGCGAGCAGGACGTCGACGAGTGCGAAGTGAGTCAGCCGTGTCGCAACGGCGCGACGTGCCGCAACACGAACGGCTCGTATCATTGCGTGTGCGCCGTCGGCTACGAGGGACGCGACTGTGCCGTCAACACCGACGATTGCGCTTCATGTAAGCAAAACGATTGATTTACGCGAGCATTCGTTTTATTTTACATTCTCCTTCTTGTAGATCCCTGCCAAAACGGCGGTACGTGTTTGGACGGCGTCGGCGACTACGAGTGCCTCTGCGTGAACGGTTTCGACGGCAAACACTGCGAGATCGACATCGACGAGTGCATGTCGGCCCCGTGTCAGAACGGCGCGACGTGCAACCAATACGTCGACTCGTACACGTGCACGTGTCCGTTGGGATTCTCCGGCATCAACTGTCAGACGAACGACGACGATTGCACCGACAGCAGTTGCGTCTTCGGCGGCACCTGCATCGACGGCATCAATTCGTACACGTGCACTTGCAAGCCGGGCTACACCGGCTCGAACTGCCAGAATCGCATCAATCTCTGCGACAGTTCGCCGTGTCTGAACGGCGGCACGTGCCAAGACCGGACGACGCATTACACGTGCAACTGTCCGTACGGTTACACCGGCAAGGATTGCGGCGAGTACGTCGACTGGTGCGCGACGCAACCGTGCGAGAACGAGGCGACGTGCAGACAGCACGAGAACCAATATCAGTGCCTCTGCGCGCCCGGATGGACGGGCAAAGTGTGCGACGTGGAGATGGTCAGTTGTAAGGACGCAGCGATCAGGAAGGGCGTCTCCGTCAAATCGCTGTGCAACAACGGCACGTGCGAGGACATCGGCAACTCGCATCGGTGCCACTGCTTGGACGGTTACACCGGGTCCTATTGCCAGCGGGAGATCAACGAGTGCGAGTCGGCCCCGTGTCAGAACGGCGCCACGTGCAAAGACCTGATCGGTTACTATTCGTGTCAGTGCACGAAAGGATTCCAGGGGCAGAATTGCGAGTTGAACGTGGACGATTGCCAGCCGAATCCGTGTCAAAACGGCGGCACGTGTCACGATTTGATCGACGATTTCCGTTGCTCCTGCCCGTCAGGAACCGTCGGCTACCTGTGCGAGATCAATAACGACGATTGCTTGCCGGGCGCCTGCCACAACAACGGCACTTGTATCGATAAAGTCGGCGGATTCGAGTGCAAGTGTCCGCCCGGCTTCGTCGGACCCCGGTGCGAGGGCGACATCAACGAGTGCCTCTCGAATCCGTGCTCGAGCGCGGGCACGTTGGACTGCGTCCAATTGATAAACGACTATCATTGCAATTGCAAGGCGGGCTACATGGGTCGACACTGCGAGGGCAAGGTGAATTTCTGCGCCAATTCGCCGTGTCAGAACGGCGGCATGTGCATCGCGATCCACGCGGGGCACAAGTGCACGTGTCAGGACGGTTTCTACGGGAAGAACTGCGAGTCGAGCGGCTACGATTGCGACTCGAATCCCTGTCAGAACAACGGCCGATGCGTGATCACGGAGGGAAGCGGTTACAAGTGCGAGTGTCCGCGCGGCACCGTCGGCGCCAATTGCGAGATCGATTCGCTGAACGAGTGCGACAGTAATCCGTGTCAGCACAAGGACGCGACGTGTCAGGACAAACTGGGCGATTATTCGTGCTACTGTCCGCCGAAGCACAACGGCAAGAATTGCGAGATCTACGACGTCCATTTCAAGGGCGGCCTCGGACGCGCCGTCGTCGCGAGACAGAACGAGATCGTCAATCACTTCGCGGAAGACTTGGAGTTGCAAAAGAAGCAATGCTTGCAGCACGGCTGTCCGCAGAAGCGCGGCAACATGCAGTGCGACGAGGAGTGCAACACGTACGCTTGCGATTTCGACGGTAACGATTGCTCGTTGGGCATCAATCCGTGGGCGAATTGCACGGCACCGATCCGATGCTGGGAGGTGTTCATGAACGGTTTCTGCGACGAGGATTGCAACAATCCACAATGTTTGTTCGACGGTAGAGACTGCGAGACGACCTTGCAACCGTGCAATCCCGTCTACGACGCTTACTGTCAGACGCACTATGCGAACGGTCATTGCGATTACGGCTGCAACAACGCCGAGTGCAACTGGGACGGTTTGGATTGCGAAATCGAACCGCCCGAATTGGCCGAAGGCGTCATCTCGATGGTCATCCTGCTCGACATGCAAGCGTTCAAGAACAACGTGGTCGCATTCCTGCGCGACACCAGCCATCAGTTGCGGACCACGGTGCGAATCAAGAAGGACCGATTCGGGAACGACATGATCTACAGTTGGTCGGGTTCGGCGCACAAGAATCTCAACGATTTGCAGTACACGAGGAAGCACAACATCGTCTTCGCCGAGACCAGTCAGGCGGGCGTCAAGGTGTTCCTGGAAATCGACAATAGAAAGTGTTCGTCGTCGAACGCCAATCCGGAGTACCCGTATTGTTTCCAAACCGCGACGGCCGCGGCGGAATTCCTAGCCGCCAAAGCTTCGAAGCACACGCTCTCGCAAACGTTCCCCATATACCAAGTGAACGGCTCCTCGGACACCGAAGACGGCGATTCCATCGATAATCCTACCAGCGTTAAGTACGTCGTCATCGGCGTAATCACGGTCGTCTGTTTCTGCCTAATCATCTTGGGCGTGGTGACCACCCAAAGGAAACGTGCTGCCGGCATCACCTGGTTCCCGGAAGGTTTCCTCCGCACCAATTCCGGCACCCGCAGAAGATCGCGTCGCCGCGGCCCCGACGGCCAAGAGATGCGCAACCTAAACAAGAACCCGTCGCTCGGCTGCATGGACCTCGATTTGTCCGGTCACGGTCAACACGTCGGTCCCGGTCAGCAGTGGTCGGACGACGAATCGGACATGCCGCAGCCGAAGAGGATGCGCGTTCTGGACGCCGGTTACGCCAGCGATCAAACGGTGATAACGGATTACGAGGAAGCGGAACCGCGACACTGGACGCAACAGCATCTCGATGCCGCTGCGATTCCGCCACCGGCCACGATGCTGACACCGCCGCAAAACAACGATAGCGACGTGAATGCGAGAGGGCCGTGCGGCATGACGCCGATAATGGTGGCGGCCGTGCGTGGCGGCGGAATGGACACCGGCGAGGACGACGAGGACGATTCCGCCGGTGCCGTCATACAAGAGCTCGTGGCGCAAGGAGCGGAATTGAATGCGACGATGGACAAAACGGGCGAGACGTCTTTACACTTGGCGGCACGATACGCACGAGCGGACGCTGCCAAGAGGCTGCTGGACGCCGGTGCGGACGCCAACGCTCAAGATAACACGGGACGGACGCCGTTGCACGCGGCCGTCGCCGCCGACGCTCTCGGCGTCTTTCAGATTCTGCTCCGGAACCGCGCGACGAATTTGAACGCGCGAATGCACGAGGGCACGACGCCGTTAATATTGGCCGCGCGATTGGCGATCGAGGGCATGGTACAAGACTTGATCAGTGCCGAAGCGGACATTAATGCTGCCGATAATTCGGGCAAGACGGCGCTACATTGGGCCGCGGCCGTCAACAACGTGGACGCCGTCAAC
The DNA here is from genome assembly GCA_963695495.1 of Hololepta plana. Taxonomy (NCBI): domain Eukaryota; kingdom Metazoa; phylum Arthropoda; class Insecta; order Coleoptera; family Histeridae; genus Hololepta; species Hololepta plana. The sequence continues at coordinate 3,331,443 of OY968839.1, forward strand.
ATTCTCTTGGCACACGGTGCCAATCGCGACGCTCAAGACGATAAGGTAAGAATTAAATTCGATTAATTCGATTTAATTAAACCATTCGATTTCTTTTAGGACGAAACTCCATTGTTCCTTGCCGCACGTGAAGGTTCTTATCAAGCGTGCAAGGCCTTATTGGAGGCCTACGCGAATCGCGAAATTACCGATCACATGGATCGTTTGCCGCGCGACGTGGCCATGGAGAGGCTACACCATGACATTGTTAGGCTCTTGGAGGAGCACGTGCCGAGGTCTCCACAAATGGTTAACGTCATTCCGAACAACGCCATTATAAGTAAGCAAGAGAATTATGTTCGGAATTCGCTCATTTACATACCCTTGTCGTTTAATAATTCTAATAATCATCATTCTTCTAGCATCCGCAACAGGCCAGATGATCCAACATCCAACGGTGATAGTGCCAAAGAGGCAGAAATCGAAAAGGAACAATAAGACGAATAACAACAACAATAACAATAATCACAACAATAATGGTCCGTTGGGGCCCACGAGTCCGGAAATCGAAGGTGCCAACACCGGTAGCATTCGACGGAAGCCCAGCGTGAAGAAGAACAACAAGAAGCAGCAGCCGCAGCACGCGGACGTCGCGCAAAGCGTCGATTCGATGACGTCGACGCTCAGTCCGGTCGAATCGCCGTTGACGAATCTGCCGAGTCCGTACGATTCGACGTCGATGTACTCGAACATGAACATATTGGAGAGTTATCAGGGTCATCAGACCGGCAACAAGCAACCGCCCAGTTACGAGGACGTGATCAAGAACAATCCGACGTTACACGGCTTGGTCAGTTTGGAGAATTACGCGCCGTTCAACATGGCGAACATCCAAGATCAATTGATCATGCAACAACAGCGGCAATTGCAGGCGAACACGCTCAGTCCGCCGTACTCGAATCAATCGCCGCCGCATTCCGTGCAATCGAACATGTCGCTGTCGCCGCAAGGTTACAACGGATCGCCGTCGCCGGCGAAGACGCGGCCGTCGTTGCCGACGAGTCCGACGCATATAGCGGCGATGCGGGCGGCCACGCAGCAGAAGCACGGTGGCGTGCCGCAAACGCAAAACTTGCCGATGGGCTACGATTTCACGCAGGCCCGATTGGAATTGCCGAAGACGTACGCCGCGTCGGGGCAAAGCTTGACGCCGTCGACGCTCAATCCGCAGCAGTTTCAGCAGCAAAACTACTATCTGACGCCGCCGTCGCAGCACTCCGACAATTTGACGCCGCAGCATATCGCGCAGGACAACTTCTCGACGCCCAGTCCGGAAAGTCCGGGCCATTGGTCGTCCAGCTCGCCGCATTCGTACACGTCCGAGTGGTCGGAAAACGTGACGAGTCCCAATAATTATGCGGCCACTGGTCATCAAGGTAACAACAAGAATTCCGAACCGTCAATTTATATATAAATCGAACGTACATTCGTTAGTGTTGAGTGTTAAAACACTGCCAATTAAATAATAATCGCGACAATACCGCAGGAATATCTGCATGGAAAAGTTGCGTGTATTTCATAGTATTTGTCATGTGTACGTGCGTATTTATGGCCTAAATTTTTTCTATTTTGTACTACTAGAACGATTGCTCTAAACTGCATTTTAATAAGAACGAACGGCTTAATTCGTTACGTTCAACAAACGGAAAACTCAGTGCCTTGAGATTGACGTCGAGGGAAATGATGATGATAGGTCTCCATAAAGAAATATATTAAATTGTTATACGGTTCTTAAAGTAGTTCTTTGTAATATTTTTTTATTAAATTTATTCTTGTACATAGATAAAGAGAAAAGAAAAAGAATATTAAAGCATCTATGAAGGTAACGTAAGAGATTATGATGACAATGTAGTTAGAATTTAGCGTTTTAATTTCTAAATGTTAGATTTTAAACAATTTTTCTTTGTTAGTGCGAATTGTGTAGTGGGACCACGAACTAATATAGAGTTTGTCGTACACATTCCGATGGAGGAAAAGGAGAACGCAAAGGAGCAATTGTGTGAGAATGCGGAGCGGTTCTTTTATGGAATTATACGAACGTTTAATGAGAAATATCTATACTGTAAACAATATACATTAAATTAGCTCGTTCGATTTTTAGATATTTAAAGAAAACTGTGATTCACAAGTATGCCTTCAGAGTTTCCAGCAAAACATTTAAAGGATTTTCACGATCTTTTTAGAAATGTTATAATAATAATATTTTTCTGCTATATAACTTTATTTTAAAGCCGAGAAAATCTATATATATTCAATGCAATCAAATTTATTTATTACAAAAAGCATTTCCTTTCATTAATTTGTTATTATAGATTGAAATTCGGTACGCGAATGAATATTGAAAAATGGGATATATGTAGATTCTCTCGTCGCTCAAGGAAAAAAAAATTATCTCATATTTCTTATGTGTTGTCCATAATAATAATTACACTATGCACAATTATCCTAAGATATTTTGTTAAAGGAATATGATTAAGAGCGTTGTTGTAAATTAATTTAATTAACAAATGGACGTCTTTCAAAATAAAAGTATTCTTTTTTCTATGATAAATTAATTTGATAACATGCCTTTTTTAAGATAGAAAATGATAATCATAAACAATTCCCTTTTCTTTTTTTTGTAATATATAATTAAATTAATTTTAATTAAATGTATTTTATTTGTTATATCATTTTTGTAAAAAGTACTGAATAATTATTATTATTACCTTATATTATTATTATCGAAGAAGAATATTAGTTATGAATATATATAAAAAAAGGAGGAGGATTTGATAATGTCGAAGAAAGATATATAATATTTTACATTTTCTCTTTGTAGTTTACTTTATAGAATATTTTGTAGCAATTTAAAGAAACACATTTGTATTATATATTTTTAATTAAAATGATTTTCAAGTAATCACGAGATTTCAGTTTCCTTTGTAACTATACACATCCTGTTAAGAAGGTTTATCTAAATTTTCAGAAAAAAAAGGGAAATAATAAGATTAGATTGATTATAATTGAAATCTATATTTCACCTTATTTATAATACACTGAACAAAGTAATTCTATACATATAACTGGACTACTAATTAATATTTAATTATACGTAAAAAATGATCTTTTCCATTGCATAGAGATTTTTACATCAATTAATGTAATTTTATTTATAAATATAATTTGTTTCTTCCAATATTTAATATCCTAATGGGCAGATAACATTATTATTGTATTTATGATTAATTACTGTACATATTAAACATATATAGGAAATAATCGATAATTATGTCTTAAAGTAACCAATTCAAATTTCATAGGGGCAAAAATTAATATAAGAGAATAATAATAAAGGGAAAAGATTAAAATGAATTATTATTACAGTAGTAAATAACAATGATTTAAATCACAAATGCTTTTCATTTTGTTATTAGCTTCTTTTGATATCCTTCTCTTCAATGTTAATCAGTTTAGGTGTTACGTATTTTACCGGGAACATAATTCTTATCGATAGTAGGTTCTTGCAGAAACATGTGCAAACAACGTTCGTTTTGAGCCAATGGATGTCCAGCAATTCTGAAACAAACAATTAAGTGAACTAAATTTGTCTATCATGTCAAATGTGATGAATCGTACTTATTTATAAATACTTCTAAGCCTTTTCTTCTCTCCTCAATAAAGTCCTCTTCAAAGATGCCATTATCGCCGCGGAATGGCATTTGCCGTTTCCATGCTTTACCAGGCAATGGTGGTACTACAATTTTACTATCACGTTCCAATTCATTTCTAAGCCATTCAAAATCGCTGTAACGTCGGCGTACACTTGATTCTTTTACTTTGAATACAGGCAAATTTGTCTGAAATTAATTAAAAATATGATTAATTATTTTCTAAAAATTTAAAAACACTGATTAACAATTGATAAGTGAGTATTTCCATACTATTAACTCATTAATAATCGACAATGAAAAATGCATGCACACGTATAGGATTTTTTTTATCTAAAATTATTGTGATATAATTTAATGGGTGGATCAAACAAAGATCATTTTAACAATTCATCATACATACTCTCATTTTAACTTCATAGTCCGTGAAACGTTTTTTACCAATTCCAACTGTTGTTACAGGATTAACGACATCGATTTCTAAAAAATTCGCCGGGGCCGCGTATGCATCGTCTAATGTTTGTTTCTTTACGTTCAGTCGCCTAGTCGCTTCAGCCGAATTATCTGCTTCTGCCATCATTATAGAGATTTCTAGTGAATTATTTTCTAAAATCAATAATAATTATTACAATTTTAATTGCCCAATGTAACTATAATTACGTGAACCTACTTCTACTTAAAAACTTTAAATATTAGAATTGGTATTGTAATAAAGAGTATTTAACTCAATAATCTAAGTTAATTTATATCAAATTTAGAGCAGTAACATTTCAACTGACGAATTAACTGTCAAAAGCGTTTTAATACAACTTTGAAAACGTCATCAGAATAATAATACTCGAGTGTAGGCAACCAACTATAGTTATTGCTGCAAAGAGCTTTCGTTTTATGCTCGTATGCCTTTACTATTATTTTAATTTTCTCTTCGACTGTGTGCGATTACATTTTTTCTTGTGAAAACACAAATTAATTCCATTATAATAATTTAATTTATATTCATCATAATATGAAGACATCTATTAGAGACATCGTTAAACTATAATTGACATAAGAAATTACTAAACCGAAAAAAATACAATTAGAATACAAAAAATAATTTCGTATTAATCGAAAGAGTTAATCACTTATCGGTACGAATCAATTTATCGAATGAGCTAGATAAGAGAGAGTGCTAAGCAAATAAATGTGGTTAAAATAAAAATATCAGTTACAAGGAATTTACAATACTCATAAAATAAAAAGTCATTTGTCATACGTTACAAAAAAAAAATTAATAGTCAAATGGTAGATGCAATGGCCGCAAATAGTGATGGATTGGATTGGTCTTCTATATTAAAACCGATCATATCAAATACAACAGAAACAAATACGAAATGTGATGTATTAGAATTATGTTCAGGCATAGTGAAAAGGTATGTAACGAAAATAAATATTCAGAAAATTTTTTTGGTACCACACCAACATACAGAAATTATCTTGCATTTGTGCCTTTACATTATTATTTCGTTTTAGTGAAACTGAATTACTAAGCAAAGAACATAATAAGCCATTCTTTGCTGTTGTTGCTGCAGATTATATTAGTAACAATGCTGGTCAATGTAAGCTGAATCATTATTCATTTATGTGTTAATTTATTTGTTCTTTTGTAGTGTCCATCAGCCAGTTAGAAATCACAAGTTCAGCTTGTAAGATTTTATTGAAATATTTAATAAATTGTTTACAAGCTTATAAAAAAGAAGCAAATCCTAACAATACAAAAATTGAAAAATGTCTAAAATCCATTAAAAGCCTCTGTGTATCAAGTGGATCATTCACCAGGGCTGAAATATCGGCATTAATTTATATAATGAAAACAGAAACAACTGCTCAAGATGAAAATGAAGAGGTTGCTAGTAAGTTATTAGTTTTTTATACTTGACATGATATTGATAATGTGAGGTATTATTTACTGCAGAATCAGACAAGGATGCTAAACAAGAAGTTCCAAAAGTGCGTACAGACTTATCAATCAGTATATTTGAACAACTCACTTTACCTGTACGTGATGGTCAAATTGGATCATCTGAACAAAAAGCAAATATCCAACAAGAAGCAGATGTGGGCAGTTCGTCAGAAACTGCATCTGAGTTAATGGTAATCATTATTAATGTCTGATATTAATATTATATGGACATTTCCTTCTTTTTTTTTTAGAAAATATTTTACAAAATAAACACAGAAAGTTTACAGTCATTAAGAGCTGGCGACATTCTAATGGATTTGTGTTTAACATTACCGACAATTAGAAAAGCTTTAATTAGTATTGAAGAAGCTTTAGCTGGAAAGGCATTCTCAATACCGTCAACACATTCAGAAGCTATGACTATCCGAAACAAGTATATATCCAAATATCAGATATTTTAGCATTCACTATAACATCAGTTAATATGTTTGTTCTAGCCTTGCAGTATGCCTGTGTGACATAGAACTAGCACTAATGGCTTTAAGCTTGCCGGTATTAGAACCATTAACTCCATCTAAGCTGGATAAACTATGCAACATCAGCATGTCGGTACTTTATATTGCCATTAGTCAAGCCGCAGCTTGTGCTGTGTTCACGATGAGCATGAATGTAACACCGAAAACAGCAACCGCTCAAACGCAGAGCAATTTCAAAGATGAAGACATTGATTCTAATTCTATCACGCTCATCGAGAAAGCGTTGAATTTATATAACTATATCGGAGTTACAATTCAAACTTCTACGAGAGCCGGAGGACACGTTTATCAAAACCATCTGTTGGCTGGAGCTTGGGTATTGATAAGTGGCCTGCAAAGTTACCTGAATGTAAGTTTAAATCTAGGAGAGAAAACGACTCATTTAAAAGATCGCGACGATAAAGGTCGTAGTCCGAGTAAGTCCAGAGAATCTGGTTCTGCAAGAAGTAGCTTGCTGAAGTTCCAACAAAGTTTCGGTGTTTTATCGGTCGCTTTAGCCAGCAGATTGTTATCATTAATGTCTGGCTTGTTTGATGACTTAAATTTGGAAGTATGCACAGATGGCGGTAACTTGGTTCAGGTAAATGATTCCTAATATCGACTGAAATATTGTTCATAATGTTAATTGTATTCTACAGGTGGAAGCAGCTGTTGTAACAATGATGGGACAATTCACTGCTCTTCAAAGAGTTGCCAGAATATTGACGGCAGCTCCAACAGTGCAATTGTTCTTCTATTTGGCCGTGGTCAGCTACAGAAAGGCCAGCACTTTGAAGAGAATTCATCCGCCGGAAGGAGACAATTTCAGTCAAAGCGATTCGACGACGTATTACGAAGACATGATAATGTGTTCGGATGATATTTCGACTGAGGACGATGACGACAGCGAACCGATATTGGGGCAGTGGTTCGAGGAAACGTTAGCACCACCGGAGACCGAAGAAAGCAAGAGTCCCACCAATTCGGAATCGAACGTGCCGAAACCGCAAACGGACCGAGCGCATTCGATCGTTCCGGAGAAAGGAGAAGCGCACGGATTTATTACGCTGGCAACAAATATCTTTCACTTTCTCAACAAGCATTTCTTATGCTCTAAGAGTGCATACATTACACGTTACTTAAAGAACGCAATCACGGATCAACAAATCTTGATGCTGTCCGCAATTATACGCGATTTGGACAGGGAAACTGCCCGTACGGACGTAGGCACCATATCGATATACTTCGGCGCGGCATTAGGTCAATTGTATAGTGAATTTTCTTCAGCGTTGACGCGTTTCACACACAATCTGGTGACTCATAATTCTCTTGACAATATACGCGTAAGCTTAGTGGGTCATTTAGGCGTCTCGCCGTGGAACACCGACGGTCCGCTTGCGTGGCCTCTACAAGTTTATCCGCGCACGTTAGCCGTTTTGGCTCAGGTAAATAGTAACAATTTGAGAAATAACGTCTACGAATATGAATTAAACTTATTTTCGTTTGTAGGTTTTGATCTTGCGACCTCAAAACGAGAAAGAAGCTTCTGTCATTAGTATATGGCATCGATTGGTAAACACTCTTATAGAGAACATCATCAATCCTCCGACGTTTGTCGATTGCGATTTGGAAGATTTGAACGTCGAACACGCCCAAGTGTTACTCTACTTATTCCACTCGTTGAATCTACTTCAAAAGAAGTCGGTCGTTTTGTTAATGGCCGGCGGCGTGTTGAGATGTTCAGAAATAGCGAGGGCAAATCTGAAAGATTCGCAATTGCTTCACTTGTCCAGGCTGTTGCTACTTTTTGATTATATAATGAAGCACTTGTATGATGCACCCCCTTTATTATTGGAACAGGTAAGTAATCACCTCCTATTTTTGTGATTTCGATTATTTATTCTCGTCACGCTTTTAGATCCAATGGAATTTGTTTTATTCGACCAACCTGAATACGGACAAAGATAAAGAGAACAACATGTCGAGGATGTTTACACCATGGAAGGATATCGAAGATAATTATCGTAAGAACTGTAACGCGGACGATTTGTCCATGAAACCGCGTTTTTATGTGATCACCAACGTAGAAGTTAACAATCAAGACGCGCCGAAATTGGACGGTTTGGCGTGTAATTTTGTCTTAGGAACGCCCGAGAAACTCCGTTATTCCTTACTCTTGGACGCTCTGATCGAGATTTTAAATATAACGCGAGTTACGTCTGGTTCGGGTCTAACGAACCTTACCTATTTAGGAATGTGCGCCACACAATACTGTTACAGCATCTGTTGGAAGTGAGTAGCATTATTATGACTCTCAAGTTGTATATTATTACATTTCGATTTCTGTATTGGTAGGCTGCTGCAGTTATTGCCCCCGTCCGGTCCGTATATGGAAAGATTAACAACCGGAGAACATTTCCCGGTGAACTCGTTAATGTTGCACTCGTTAATTTGGGGTCCGAGGTGTGGCCATAAGAATTTCACGAGATGGCTAAAGGACTGTTTCATTAAGCAAGGTCTTAATAGTAATAACTTGGAGAAAATGATTAAGGCCGCATCCGATGCCGTGAATACCTTGAAATATGACATGATCAACACTAAAAACTGTCTTATTGCTTTGCTACCACACGTGAAGAAAGGTAATTACACAGACTATAGGCGAAGGACGGTAGATGGAGGTTTTGCATTTGATATTGCTTTTAGGGTCACTTTCGAAAGTAAATTTACCACCACTCTGGCAGTTGTTCTTGCTGGACGCCGTTCTAGCGAAGTTACAATTATCGCTCATCGATGAAACCGAAACGAACACGGCCGACGAATCTGGTGTTACGGTGTCGAGTGCGCAGTATATTCAAGAATTATTACCGCACCTGATAAAAATGACGGGAGCTATTTTGCATTGTACCAGGTAAACCTTTTGAAAGAAGTTTTTCACGTACAACAGTTTATATTTATATGTTATAATCAGATGGTCCTTATTACATTCGATGGTCGATCAAACAGAATCCGAAGATAAGTATACCATACAGGATTTCGAACCGCTGCAAATGATTTTGTCGATAATATCCAGCAAAAACAGCATAACTTCGTCTGTACACGGTGAAGTGAATTCCTTATTGCCTTCGTCTGTTTCCACTGTATTACAACAATGGAACACAAGTAACGGGACTGAATTGACCATGGTAAATAATATCTTGTTGATTTTTACCTTCTAATACCTAATATTTTATTTGTAGGTGCCATATTTAAATGATACGATTCCATCAGAGAGTTACATTCTTGAAATAGTTAATTTCCACATTTCAACCTTATCGTCCGCGAATCCCTTCAACGTGAACGCATCGCTGAAACGAGTTTTGCAGTGTTTGGTAAAGTTTATCTGTCAGGAAGTGGCAAAAACGGAAAATGCAGATATTAAGGATAAGGCGATCAAACTGCTTGTGGCGTTGACGTTGGACATACGAACGGAATATTTATACGAATCCGTTTCAAAAACATTAGAAAAATTAATTGGAGACGTCGATAGTGACGAACATCAAAAGAGAATCTATTTCCACATATTGGACAACAGTTATAAGCTTATAACGAATTATACTTCATCTAATACCAAGCACAAGATCATTGATGAGAAGATTCTACACCAGTTTTTGAAATTCTACGAAAAAATATTGGATAAACCAGCTGGAAAACAAGCACTAGAGAGTTTCTTCGTTGGCGACAAGGGCTTGGTTAAAGTGCTAATGTCCGTGTCGAGTCCTCGTATGTCGCAACAGTACAGTACACGCGTTTTACACTTCTTCAACAAGCTTTTCAAAGCAGTTGAGAAATCTGCCAACGATCCTAGTTTGCATTCATTATGTAGAAGCGTTGGAAAATTAGCAGAAGTGGAAAGTAAAGAGCTTCACACGTGGCTAAAACATATTATTCTCGGACCGAATGGTAAGTCAAATGAAGAAACGAAAACGAGCGATGAATCCAGCGAAGACGATAACAAAGTCGACAAAAAGGCTTTGGTACAGGAAAATAGTCAATTGTTACAGTCACTAACGAATTTCTTAGTTAAGCAAAGCAATAATGTTTCCGAAGAAGTGGCCATAACAATTCTACGAGCTTTGTTGTCATTAGGATCGCACATTTTGTCACCACCACTTGATGGTGTTGGTTTTACCGAACTAATGGCTATAATGACAATGTTAGCCGACGGTGGAAACGGCAGAGGTCACATTTACTTGTTCCCCGCAGCCGCAGATTGGGTGAAGTTGTGCAAGAAATGTATAACCCAGCCTGAATATTTGGAAAAATTAGGAAGTCCACCTGAAAAGGGAAAGAATATGGTCATGATTGAATCTGCATGCTGCCTATTCGATTATTTAGGAGAAGTTGTCAACGGATTAGCCACGAGTACTACCCACATACCTTCATACAGAGCGTTGTCACCGCCATGGGAAGGTATCCGTTATTTTTATTAATTTATAACTTTTTAATATTCACTTACATTAAGCTATTTATTCAGGAGAGACGCCGTTCGAACAAGAAACCGATTGGCCCGACGAAGTAAACGACGACGACGACAGCGGCGAAGATTCGGACGAGGACTCTTTGTGTAACAAATTGTGCACGTTTACGGTCACGCAGAAGGAATTCATGAATCAACATTGGTATCATTGCCATACTTGTCGTATGCTGGATGGCGTCGGAGTTTGTTCGATATGTGCCCGAGTGTGTCACAAGGGTCACGATTTAAGCTACGCCAAATATGGCAACTTCTTTTGCGATTGCGGCGCAAAAGAAGACGGTAGTTGTCAGGCATTAGTCAAACGGAATCCGCAATTGCAAACGGATGGCGCCACGTTGAGCGCGACCGGTGTCGGTTCGTCCGAACAAATGTTAACGAGTTCATTGAGAAGAAAGACTTCGTCACCGGTTCCATTCGAAAAGATCGTCACCAGGAAAGAGCGTAAAGTCGGCACGACGGTGAAACAGTTGGAAGGATCGAAGGAATGGCTCCTGAATTACATGGCAAGCAATTTCGTTACGGACACGTTGCTGGAATTGGCCGAATCCATACTACCGGCCGTCGAATCGTTTTGCAACTTAAATTCGCCCGTCGGATGTCACAGAAGAGGTCTGCAAGCATTACAACAGCTTCATTCCGACGAGAAGAAATACAGTCAAACGGATCAGTTAATGGTCCCAACTTTAGGATCGCAGGAAGGTGCCTTCGAGAACGTTCGAATGAACTATATCGGCGAACAGGGTCAAACAATCAAGCAATTGCTTTCGGCTCATATCATTAGACGAGTGGCGATGTGCTGTATGTGGTCAACTCAAGGTAAAAGGCAACATTTGGCAGTTTCGCATGAAAAGGGCAAGATCACCGTTCTGCAACTCTCGGCGTTATTAAAACAAGCGGATTCGTCGACCAGAAAGTTGACACTAACGCGTCTGGCGTCAGCACCTATACCTTTCATCGTTTTGTCACTGGCAAGTAATTTGTGTAACGAAGATTACTTAGCTGTATGCGGCTTGAAAGATTGTCACATATTGACCTTCAATTCATCCGGTGCCGTTACGGATCACCTAGTGCTGCACCCACAATTGGAGACTGGAAACTTTATTATTAAAGCCATTTGGTTGCCAGGAAGTCAAACGCAATTGGCTCTAGTTACGGCCGATTTCGTGAAGATCTACGACCTATCCAAAGACGCCCTTAGCCCCACCTACTACTTCTTAGTTCCCAGCGGTCAAATTCGCGATTGCACCTTCATGGTGGAGAATAACATTTATAACATTCTGTTGATGTCTTCCTCTGGTTACATTTATACGGAAACATTGGATGAAGATAGTTCTGCTAAGCACGGTTCTTTCTATGTCACGAATACTTTGGAAGTCTTCCATTTGGATATTACAGTAAGTTATAGTATTATTTACGCAGAATCCCGTAAATAACTCAATGAATTGTTTCAGGAATCAAATTGTCAAGTCGCCGGCGGTGGTGTTAGCATTTACTACTCGCACACGTTGAAATTGTTGTTCTACAGTTACGCCCAAGGAAAAAGTTTCGTTTCGCCGATAATGCCACGGAATAATTGCTTGACGACGGTATTTCCAATTAACGTGACACCGCAATCGACACAGAGCAGTTCGAAGAGCAACGGCAGTAAGAATTCGACGCCGCAACCATTATGCCAATGGACGGAAATACCAAATCATCCAGGCCTAATTTGTTGCGCGATGCAGTCGAGCAATAATCCGGTTGTTATAATGCTCAAACCCGATATGATATCCATACAAGAAATCAAAGTGGTTCCATCAAAATCGAAGATAATGGATATCGTTGCAATAAGGCACAGCACTGGAGGCGAGCAACGAACGACGTTGATATTATTGTGCGAGGATGGAAGTTTGAAAATATACATGGCCAACATGGAACAAACAGGTAATGTATTAGACGAGTATCCACAATTAAATTTAAATTGGCAAATGTTTGCAGGCTATTGGATGTCGCCCAGTATTCAGCCGACAATTTCCAATGCACCTATTAAACAGAGGAAGAAGAAAATAGTAAAAGCAGGCAAAAGTACGGGATCTCTATCGTTTCCGGTGGATTTCTTCGAACACTGCCAACCCATGGAGGATGTAGAATTCGGCGGCAACGATTTACTGCAAGTGTACAATGTAGCTCAATTGAAGCATCGGTTGAATACGACCGGTGCCTATGTGGTTTGCACAAAGTCGCTCGGTTTCACCGTCGAAGTAACCAACACTGATAGTAATATGGTTATAACAGGTATTAATTATTAAGAATAAATTATAATCTTGCTCAACTGATTCACAAACAATCCGCTTAAGGAATTCGTGTACTCGTTGGTAGCCAGGACATACAACGTGCGCCGTCGTTCGTTGATATCTTCGGAAGGAACATAAATTTGTTCCCGACAAGAAGTCGATGGTACGACATACCGTTAACTAGAGAGGAGAGTCTTCAATCCGACAAGAAACTATCCATCGGATTCGGGCCTTCGCAAGATCCAGAAACCGTAACAATGGTCGATAGCATTAAAATGTATGAACGTTCTTCGTTGTCGATTTTTTACATTCTAATAATATTTATTTTACAGCTACGGAAAGACAAAGGATGCATTTGGTTGGCCAGAAGAAACCGAAGAAGTACAAAGCGTTAGCAATAACGCTCCGACTAACCAATCGTACAACGTCGAATCGGAGCCTTTGACTGTGGCTAACACCGTGCCCGTAACTAGTATTGAAAAACTAACGACCGGCATTTTGGAAGTATTGGATGGTTCATTCACGTTATATCCTTTGCACACGTTTAAGCCGCAAGCGATCAAAACATCGACGAAATTGTTAACGCTACCTACGCCGCCATCCATTCAGATGTATTCCAAGTCTTTGTTGTCCGCTCTACATCCGTCCAAGCAGGCATATCACAATTACAAGGATCAGGCTCTACTGCAACATGTTCTAGAAAATCTCAATGCAATGATCGATGCTGCAGAAAACAAGAACATCAAGGATATCGATGCGGAGAGCTTCTATCGACTCGTACTCATTGTGAGAGGCATTGCGGTGTCGAGACCGCAAAATTTAATCAAATTCACCGATTCTCACACGTCCATACAAGACGTGGTCTTGGATGATCCCCTAGGTAATATAAATTACATTATTTGCATCAAAAAAAGTTATTTATCGCTTTTTTTGTTACAGAAACTAAGATTAGCGACGTGAAACCTCTGAAAAATCAACATTTACTTTTACAACTAATTAACGTTTTGTGGCTCTTGCACTCGTGTAATCCGGAAAATCCCAATTTAGTTCCTGTCGTTGTACCTGGTTTGAAGCACACCGAACAAGTCATTCACACGCTCGTTGAAATAGTGCACGCTTTCAATAGTTGCGACACTTATAGTAACATAACGATCGCCGTTTATTTGCAACTTCTTCTTTGCGAGGATCCCATCATAGCCTTCAGTGCTAAACAAGCATTGAGTCGCGTTTTAAAGCCTAAATCGAAGAGACGACGCGTTTATATTCCAAGTCCACCGCATTGCACGTCGCCTACGGCCGCAGGGAGTAAGTTGAATTATTCAGTTTTAAATGCAACTTGTGGAAATTTTATCTTATAGAAGCCAGCGTAGAGTCGGAGGAAGATAAGGGACAAACCACGTCACAGATATCGCAGGAAGACGAATTACAATCAAGACCTGAATCCGGAAGATTCGACGTCGATGCCGTCGAAGCTATAGCTATGTTGCAACCGGTGGTAAACGATAATCCAAACTTGAATCCTTTGGAAGCGTTATTAGGTGGCGCCGGAGCAGGTTTCGCACCTCTATTAGACATCCCGCCCGATGCCGATGACGAAGCCATGGTCGAATTGGCCATTGCCTTAAGTTTACAAGATCACGAACTGGCAGCAGATATTCCTCAGGGGCAACAGGGCTTACGTAATTTACAAGTTAGCACAACCGAACATCTGATTTAGAAATATTGGAGGAAGGAATTCTTCTTGAATGTTGTTATTTTATTGTAACAGGTTTTAGCTAATCCTGCACTGGTAGCGGGGAATGTTGCGCAAGAAGCCGGTCATTTTAGTGATACGACGGCTTCGGCTGGCGGCTCCGACGACGAAGGTAGTACGGCAGCAACGGACGGTTCCACGTTGAGAACGTCGCCCGCAGAACAGGGCGGCAGTGCCGGATCGGAGAGCGGCGGAAGCGGCGTGGAAAGCATCACCGGCGAGCACAATGTGTCCGGCAGGAGTTCCGCTTATGGCGATAACATTCAAGAAGCTATCAATGCGGTTTCCAGATCCGAAACAAATTCCACAGCGAATAATACAAACTATCAGGTAAATTTTGAATTGATTTAATTTTTACGTAAACTTATATACGAAAATGATGTTTGTAGATTACGGAACCCGATAATTTGAATCAGGACGTCGATCCAGAACCGGATTCCGAGAACAGCAGCAGATTGCATATATTGCGATTGCAATTGCTCGAACGTTTGATCGAGTACATACCGAAATTGCGCAAAATCGATGGCGTACGATCGATTCCGTTCTTACAAGTCGTGTTACAATTAACAACCGATCTTGACGGACACTCGGACAGAGATAAAGCGTGTTTAAATGCCCTGCTGGCAGCGATTATTGTTGAATTACAGATGCAAAAGCCAACCGTCGAGAATATCGCAGTTCGCACACAACAACGTGAAATTCAATTGGTGTTCATGCGTCTCCTTAGTAAGTAACGCAATGTTTGTGAAAAGTAAAAGGACACCATCCTCAACAATTGATTTTCTTCTAGGCGTTTTAATGTCCAGAAGCAAGAATTCGACGTCTAGCACACACAAAACAAGCACGACGACGGATAATTCCACGTTTGTCTCACAGACCACCGCTACAGTTCTACACAAAGCAGATTTAATCAATTACTGCTTAAAATTGTTGCAAAGCCTTTTGGAATATTGGAAGACCACGTCCGAGGACGATACGACATCTACTTTAGGAACCAACCTGTTAAAGGAACATTTACCGCATATGCCGCCGGACATGACGCCGTTCTTTTTGAGGCAATTCGTCAAAGGACACGCATACGACGTGTTCAACACCTATCCGCAGTTATTGACGGAGATAGCCTTAAGATTACCGTACCAAGTGCACAAACTCTCAGAAATATCCGAACCAATCACAACGGCGTTCGACACCTCTTGGTACCGATACCTTTGCGAATACATGATGACCTCGCAAACGCCGTTCGTTCGACGACAAGTGCGCAAGCTGTTGTTGTTCATTTGCGGCAACAAGGAGAAATATCGACAACTGAGGGACGTTCACGCTTTGAACACGCACATGAAAGTAATTTCGCTAATGAATAGCATATGAATGTTTGTTAAAATAATCTTTTGCAGGCCGTTAAGAAATGCTGCGAGAAGGGCGGATACAATCCCACAAACGAGAGCGCCTCTACGTTATCGTTGCCGTACGATGGTCTCGTGGAATTGGTGGAACACTTAAAGTCGTGCTTAGAAATCGCCGTGAATCGTACAGGAAACTGGCAGAAGTTCTGCATACACCACAGCGACATCATACCGTTCCTGTTGCACATCAGTTGCAGTTTAGATGAAGGTACGACGAACGGTTTCGCATATATTGTTAATCCTTTAAGATTTTATCGAGACGAATTAATCGGTTATCTTTTATATTTTATAGGAGATAATGATTATTCTTCTTCAGAAGGTACATTTGAACAATGAACATATTTTCTTAACGACAGCAACCATTTTTTTACTTAATTATTAGTACCATTCACGTTATACAGTTAAAATGTTATTAATATCTCATGTTTGCTTATTATCCTTTATAATTTCTATCGACCTCATCGTAATGCTTATTAATTGATTTGATCAACGGATTGGCGTGTTACTTTCGCATAAAATATGTTTATTTCCTTAAGTAACATTCCAATCTTAGCACTCACGAATCGATGTCGACACAATTACCATCTGCATAATTATATGTTTAGGCGTAGCACCGACCATCTTACAATTACTACAATGCGCCATCGTGATGAACAATTCCACGAACAACGACGGCAAGAAGAGCGAATCTAAGGCGACGACGTCGTCGCGTAAAGAGCGGGAAAAGTCGGACGATTCTGCGGCGGAAGCCCTATTCGAGGAGGCACATTGTGTCGCATTGGTGGAACAAATTAATAGGCAAATCAAACGCGATACGTTCGCCAGATTCATCAAGACATTCGTATTGGAATCGAATTCGACGAGTATACGATGGCAGGCGCATTCTCTGTTCCTTGCCGTTTACAGGTAAATTAAAAGATGCAATTGGAATTTATAAGGATTACAACAATTTTTGTGTGGGACTCAGGAACTCCAAGGTAGCGGAACAGGAGATCTTGCTGCAACTACTTTGGAAAATTTGGCCAATGTTACCGGCGTACGGTTGCAAAGCAGCCCAATTCGTCGATCTGCTCGGTTATTTCTCACTGAGAACTATACAGAAGAGCGAATCCGCGGAACAAGTAAGAAATTACAATAACGCTCGTTTCGGTCAATTAATTTTCTTAATTTATTATCTTCGTTTAGATAAACGATTACGTCGATAAGGCTTTGAACGTCTTAATATCGCAAAACGATATCCTCGCGAATCATCCGAACGCCAGCTTGTATTCGCAAATAAGTCGTTTCGTCGACTTGGAAGGTTACTATCTGGAATCCGAACCGTGTCTCGTATGCAACAATCCCGAAGTGCAGATGTCCACCATTAAATTGAGCTCGATTAAGGTCGATTCGAAGTTTACGACGACGACGCAAATCGTTAAACTATTAAACAGTCATACGATAAGTAAAATTACCGTGCGAATTGCCGATTTGAAACGCACGAAAATGGTCCGAACGATTAACATCTATTACAACAACAGGAACGTTCAGGCGGTAGTGGAACTGAAAAACAAACCCGGTACGTTTTCTTTTAAGCTTTCAAACTTTAAGCCTGTAAATTACAGTTTCGTTTCCTCTCGCTTCTTGCAGCCCTTTGGCATAAAGCGAAAAAGGTAAATTTGCAAACGAGCCAAACCGAGGTGAAAATCGAATTCCCATTACCGATAGTGGCGTGCAATTTGATGATAGAATACGCCGACTTTTACGAGAACATTCAAGCCTCGAGCGAAACTCTCCAGTGTCCGAGATGTAGCGCTTCCGTGCCTGCGAATCCGGGCGTTTGTTCGAACTGCGGCGAGAACGTGTTTCAGTGTCACAAGTGTCGGTAAGTGTTCGTGATGTCAAGCAGACAAGAATCAGTTTATAATAATCGATCACTTCCTAGAGCAATCAATTACGATGAGAAGGATCCGTTCTTGTGTCACGCTTGCGGTTTCTGCAAATACGCCAAGTTCGATTTTACATTGGTCGCCCGTGCCTGTTGCGCCGTCGAACCGATCGAGAACGACGAGGATCGCAAGAAGACGGTGTCCAACATTAATTCCTTGTTAGAGAAAGCCGATCGCGTGTACAAACAATTAATGGCAAACAAGCCGACGTTAGAAGTGAGGCGCTTTGAGTTTACGCTTTTAAGAATTTAAAGAACGCTAATGATGTGATGTGAATTTTTCCATGTAGATGTTAGTACTTAAAGTGACGGAACACACGAGCGAAAGAGGTAAAGATGAAACGAACGCTTCCGCGGCTGCGGTCAATTCCGTTCCGGCATCTGTGACTAATTCCCAAATTAAAGTAGTTATCTCTAGAAATATCTCGTTTAGAACCGCCTCGTTGACGATCATATTTTCAGGTCAACAAAACGATCCAAATGCTCGCTCAGCAATACTGTAACGAATGCAAGACGTCGTTCGAAGAATTGAGCAAGATCATACAGAAGGTTCTAGTGTCTAGAAAGGAACTGATATCGTACGATTCCAAACATAAGGATATGGACGCACCGCAAATCGCTGTAATCATACTAGTGCTAATTAACAATGATAGTTTCCTACAATATTCTGTACAATTTCAGATTGACAAAAGTAAAATGCAAGCACCGACTTCAAAGTATCGTTGTTACGGCTGTTCGTCCGCTTCTATAGAACATTGTCTGACGTTGCTGAGAGCATTAGCGATGCATCGTAGCACTAGAACCGTGCTTTGTTCGAAGGGTTTAATACAGGAGTTGTTGTGTAATAATCTACGGAAAGGGACGATACAGGTTTTTAAATTCGATTTTAACGGAGAGCCCGCATAATCAGACGAATGCGTTTTAGATGCAAGAAGAAATCCGTCAATTGCTTTGCGTACTAACGAACGACAATCCGTCTGCGACCAGCGAATTGTGCAATCTCATAATGGACAGGATCAGTGTCAGTTTGGACGGACACGTGATGAGCACGGATCTAGGTTCGAATATACGTCACGAAATCTCGCTGTTGGCCTCATTGCTACAAGTAAAGGACGACTGTTGGGACGTTAGACTGAGATGCATGGTGGAACTGTTTTTGAAGGCTTGCGAAGATACGCGAAGTCCATTGGTGATGGAATCTATTATATTGCCTTGTCTCAAAATATGGTACTCGATTGTAAAGCCAAACACCACGGACGTTACAACTAAACAAGCAAAGGTAAAATACGTCTAATATACGAAGACAAAAAAAAATTAATAATTGTTTGACTTCCCTTAGGAGAAATCAAATAATAGCGTTGTGACGTTGAAATCGGATAACGAGAAGGTTCCGATTGATTTGAACAAATGGTTACGCGAGGATCCGAAAAAGGCGTTTATTAATTGGCGATTAAAGTTGCCAGTCAAAAATGAAAACCCACCGAAACTACCAACAAATGCGACCGAGGTAAATCTACTATTCAACGGTATTGAACGTGTTAAATAAAAGCGTCTCGTTTTAGATAAGGGCTTATTTCATAATGGAGAAGTATGGACAGAGGTGGAGAAATAGAATGAAAAGACGGGATTCGCTCGTGGTCACATTGAATGATGCTTCGTGGATAAAAACCGTCATCTTCAATCCCAGCTCTAGATTGGCGAGGCAAATGACTTGCAACATTTTGGAGCATATTTCAACAACGTTTTCTAGAAAGAAAGGGGTAGTTATTACAGTAATACTAACATAAAAGCATTAACCATTCCTGCTCTTTTTAGGTTTTACTTTTGCTGACCAGTTTCTTGGACGAATTAGGAACGGCCGGTGAGAGTGCCTACGAATTTCTGGCTCTCTATCAGAATTTAATCCACGATGCACCTTGGAAACAATACCTCACCGTCCACGGCGTACTGTTGACATTAGCACATCTGATAACGAAAGAAATCGAACAGCTTCAGCATTTGGAAGAGACTACATTAACTTCGAATTTAACGCAAGGTCTCGCGTTGAACTCGTTGACGGAATTGCTGTCGTCGTTCTTGGAAGATCCGGCAATTAGACGTCAATATAAGAGTCGTTTGGTCGGTGCCGTTTTGAACGGATACCTTTACTTAAAGCGATTAGTTATACAAAGGACGCGATTAATCGATGACACCCAAGAGAAGTTGTTGGAACTATTAGAAGAAATGACGACTGGAACGGAAGAAGAAACGAAATCTTTTATGGTCGTTTGTATGGAAACGGTGGAAAAGTACAGTCTCCAGGACGTGGTAACGCCCGTATTTATATTCGAAAGGCTTTGTTCCATTATTTATCCCGAAGAAAACGACACCGGAGAGTTTTTCCTAACGCTAGAGAAAGACCCGCAACAAGAGGATTTCCTGCAAGGGCGTATGTTGGGCAATCCTTATTCGAGTACCGAGGCTGGTCTAGGGCCATTAATGAGAGACGTTAAAAATAAGATTTGCCAAGACTGTGAATTAGTAGCTTTGTTAGAGGACGATAACGGAATGGAATTGCTAGTCAATAATAAGATAATGAGTTTAGATCTACCCGTTAAGGATGTATATAAAAAGGTACGTTAATTGATGTACTTTACGTGTAAGTATACTTTTCTTCATTGCTCTTTTCCGTTCATTAACAGGTGTGGTTAGCAGAAGGCGGCGAGGTGGAGTCGATGAGAGTCGTGTACAGAATGCGTGGATTATTGGGAGACGCTACCGAGGAATTTGTTGAAAGTCTGAGTAATAAAACTCAAGCGGCCGTCGACAACGAGGAAGTATTTAAAATGGCCAACGTTCTTGCGGATTGCGATGGTTTGAAAGTAATGGTTAAGCGATTGGGAGCCATACAAAATGTGAAGAGAGCGCGTCCACTGCTACAAGTGCTACTCAAGTTGTTCCGTTTGTGCGTGAAAATAAGCAAAGTTCAAGAAGTACTTATTCAGCCGGAATTAGAAGCGATGACCGTCTTTTTAAGGAGTTTGCAGATGTGCTTAGAGTTCGAGTCGGAACTTAATCAAGCGCCTTTAACCGAACAATTGCTCGACGTAAGTAACTGAATTTATTTTCAATAATATGTGGATTGTTATATACACTGTTTTCGCAGATAATGGAAACTGTGTTATCGAGAGCTACCAGTAAGCCGCTGGAATCTTTCAGTGCGTTTTCGCGAACCTTCGGCGGTCCGGAATACATACAATCGTTACTCTCTTGCACGAATCATTCGAGTGTACGAAATAATCAGTCTGTATTAGAACATTTGACACGAGTATTAGCGGCATTGGTTTATGGTTGCGAAGAAAGGATGGCCACCCTTTTGAATTACTTTAAACCGACGTTAGATTTCAATAAATACGATTTCGAGCATACGCCTGAAGATCAACAAAAATTGGAAATGTTTTGTGTGCTAACCAACAGCATCGAAAGGAACACCCTGGGCAACACGCTCAAAGACAACATAATCTCATTAGACATCGTGAAGAACGCATTAGAATACATTACAATGCACGCGCCGTGCGTGAAACCTACTCTGCTAAGAACCGACAGCGACGAATTGAAAGAGTTCATCTCGAAACCGGCGCTGAAGTATATCCTCCGTTTTCTAACCGGAATGGCATATTGCCACGAGAAGACACAGTTGGCCGTGTCGTCTGCTAATTCGATACCGATCATACATCGTTTGGAACAGGTGTCGTCAGACGAACACGTAGGATCATTGGCCGAAAATCTACTAGAAGCGCTATGCACGAATCCGACCGTTGCGACCAGAATCGAGGAAGCACGAGAATTTACCAGGTCGGAGAAGAAGCGTCTCGCGATGGCGATGAGAGAAAAACAATTGGGACAGTTGGGTATGCGTACGAACGACAAAGGACAAGTAACTTCGAAGGTGACCATCCTTTCGCAACTGGACGAGTTAGGCGAAGAAACGGGACTGGTATGCTGCATTTGTCGAGAGGGTTACAAGTATCAACCGAATAAGGTGCTAGGCATTTACACGTTTACCAAACGTTGTAACATTGAAGATTTCGAAGCTAAACCACGGAAAACCGTCGGTTACAATACCGTGACGCACTTTAATATCGTCCACGTCGATTGTCACATGAGCGCCGTTAGGTAATAATAGAAACAAATCGGTGCATGTAACAAGGATTTAATGTGTTGCTTTATATTTGAAGATTGGCTCGTACACGGGATGAATGGGAATCGGCGGCATTACAAAATGCCAATACGAAATGTAACGGTTTATTACCGTTGTGGGGTCCGCAGGTGCTAGAATCGGCGTTCGCGAGCTGTCTAGCACGTCACAATACTTACTTACAAGAGAGCACTAATCATAGGGACATTGGTCATCAATCTACCGTGCACGATTTGAAACTTTTGCTGCTCCGCTTCGCCATGGAAAAGTCATTTCATGAGGATGCTGGGGGTGGTGGACCTCAAAGTAATATGCACATGATTCCTTACTTAATTCACATGGCATTATACGTGATTAACACGTAAGTTATTTATTTTCAATGTTTGTAACATTTGTTTAGAGATTAATTAAATGGTGTAAACTTTTAGGACTAGAGTGAACAAGAAAGAAGAAACTAGCCTGCAAGCTTATTTAGAGCAAAGTAAATCAGATAAGTGGGTAGAGTCGGCATATGAAGCCGATGGACCGTTATATTGGTCTACGTTGTCCATTCTATTGCACTCGCATAAAAAATGGCAAGATACGAAGTTAACACATCTAAAAAGAATCATTGTTTTGGCACATGTAAGGCAATGTCAACCAACTGGACCGAACAAAGTTCTGTCTGATAAAAGTGTAAAAGATTATACCGTTTACAAACCCTATTTAATATTCTTCGGTTTAATTGATGGATTATATAAGAATTTGTTTAAGGTACGCAATCCGTTATTATACACACCAACTCCAACGGAATTAATATGTTGTTTTTCATTCTAGACTGTTAATTCAACGGACGATCTATGGCCAACCAATTTGGCGGATTATATTAGGCATAATGACGAAGCTTTATTAAAAGCATCCGAAAATTTGTTGGCCACATATACGGACGAACTTTTACCATCTGCATCTTTTGATGAATTTTGTGATGTCGTAGGTAAGTGATTAAGCACGATGCAATAATTGTTGTATTGATATAAGAAATAATTACACGATTTTAATTATACTTGGATGTTTCAGGTATATTGGATGTTATTACAAATCCAGAAACTTATATTGGTGATTTAATAAAAGGTATATGAAGCTGAAGGATAAATTTAGGAAAGGAAATTTGTCACATTCTTATTAATGAATGAAAATCATTATATTAAGCTAAACAGAAAGGATTGTTCTTTTCTATTTTTATGGTAACATCAAAATTACTGTAATTTACTTTCTCTGTATTATTATTAAAGTTAGCCTAATATAAATAAATAAACGTGTTTTTTTTTATTTCTGGGACACACAACATTGATTTTATCCTTTAAAATTACATTTATTTATTTCGCACTTATGTTACTGACGCCATCTGTGAACCAGGGGCTGAACATCTAGAACAACAGCTTGCAGATCCTCTACCATACCGTCATTTTTGGAGGACAATACTTTATTCTGCTTTTGAAATTTGAAATATTCTTGGCAGAGAAGAAAAAGAGCGAAATATATGGCAAAAAAAGAGATGAAGAAAAATGCGAAAAATTTTTATGAAAGCAAGGCAATAATTACTTTATCTTAATATTATTACAACATTCAAATATACTTAAATAAACAATTTTAAAATACAACCAAAATCTTTAATTTACAAATTTCCTTCAATTAAACATCTCGTCAGATTCGAATTCACCGTGAAAAAAAAAGACAGAAAGAAAAAAAAAATCGAGTTAGTTTCTCAAATTTCTCGACATTTTAATTCGTGAAATATTAGGAGAACATGAGGACCGAGGAGGTCGGCGATCCTAATATTTTGGCGGGAAAAAATTTGGCTGGAAAAATTCACGACGAATGCTCGCGAATTTCTCGGACTTTTAATTCGAGAAATATTAGGAGAACATGAGGACCGAGGAGGTCGGCGATCCTGATATTTTGGCGGGAAAATTTTTTAGCTGGAAAGATTCCCGACGAATGCTCGCGAATTTCTCGGACTTTTAATTCGTGAAATATTAGGAGAACATGAGGACCGAGGAGGTCGGCGATCCTAATATTTTGGCGGGAAAAAATTTGGCTGAAAAAATTCCCGACGAATGCTCGCGAATTTCTCGGACTTTTAATTCGAGAAATATTAGGAGAACATGAGGACCGAGGAGGTCGGCGATCCTGATATTTTGGCGGGAAAAATTGTCGCATCAGAATCGATTAGTGAAAGTTCAAATTTAATAGTTTAAAACTTTTGTTTGTAACTTTTGGCACGGACCTCCTCGGTCCTCATGTTCTCCTAATATTTCACGAATTAAAAGTCCGAGAAATTCGCGAGCATTCGTCGAGATTTTTTCCCGTCAAATATAAGGATCGACGACCTCCTCGGTCCTCATGTTCTCCTAATATTTCACGAATTAAAAGTCCGAGAAATTCGCGAGCATTCGTCGAGATTTTTTCCCGCCAAATATCAGGATCGACGACCTCCTCGGTCCTTATGTTCTCCTAATATTTCTCGAATTAAAAGTCCCAGAAATTTGAGAAACTCGATTTTTTTTTCTTTCTCTCTTTTTTTTTTTCATTGTGAATTCGAATCTGAGGATATGTTTAATTGAAGGAGATTTGTAAATTAAAGTTGATAATTATTTAATTTAACCTGCATCTTTTTATAATTTTAGCTAGATGAATACGATCTAATTTATTAATGTGAGAAACTGCTCAATCGGTTCATGTAACAGAAGATATCGCTACATAAAGAGTTCTACGATTGAAGAGGATCAAATACCGAATCATACTTATAGTGAATATTTAAGATAACTTAAGTATAATTAGGTCAATAAGCTGTTTAATTTATTGTATTTTACTTTTATTCAACGTTCGGTGATTGCGCCCTCTCTGAACAAGAGGCTGAACAGCTAGGACAACAGCTTACATGTTCTCTACCATACCGTCATTTTTGGAGGATAATATTTTATTCCGCTTTTGAAATATTCTTAGAAGGGACGAAAAATTAGGGTAATATATAAATTTAGAGTCATGTTTATTTGGTTCTTTTCATGATGATGAATAATAAATTTAATTAGGCTTGTGGAAATAAAACTCTTTAGAAAAAAAAAAGACATATATTTTTTATATTATTATTTACAAGATTGCTCTTAATTTCCTTTGATTGCTCCTAGACAAAAAATCACAATTCTACAAGTATAAAGCAGCATTTTCTTCATATATATCTATATATATTTATTTTCAATATAATAATTGTTATATTTAGTTATCAATTTCCTCCATCATCATCATTTTCTTGTTCTGCTTAATTTTCATTCATCGTTTCCTTTTTAAATTTGTACAATTTGACTTTGATGATTTGCACATTAAGGCCTTGATTAATTATTTTTTCCTTTAATAACAAAAACATATTATTACTTAACAAATAAAAGTTGACTAATAAACTGTTAATTAAGGCTTACGTACAAAGTTGCCATATTTACAAAGGAACCATTCTTAAAGAGTTACTTCTATTCAAATTAAACATCTCACTCACCATGCGTTTTAATTAATGTAAAAAAAAATATTTCAAGTTTTGCACTTTAGACTCGTTAGTTCCTTGTAAAAATAACTCAAATTCAATTAATTAGTCCCGAATAAACACCAGAGTTTGATGAAATTTCGTTCGTTGAACGCAAATAAGCAAAAATTAAATACGTATTAGTTATTAATAATTAACTCAACTATATATGTAATTTTAATTCAATTTGGCACACTTTTTGTTAAATTTGCATCGCGCGTTAATATGAAATTTTATCCAAAGAACAATAACATTTTTAGAAGGAAGAAATCAAAGAAATTATTCTTCAAATCAGAAATAATCAAACCGTTAATCAGATCTCTCTTAAAATGTAGCTTAAACAATTAATTACAGAAAATAATTGATTAATATCGCCTCTCATTATAAAAATTTACAATACAATTCTATTTTACAATAACTCCTAACAAAGAAATCAAAGAATTAATCAAATAAATACATTCAATATTATAATTAATGTCTGTGGCGCGTGAAATTTTATATTTATTAAATAAATATTATCAATTTACGATAACAATTCCTTTTAACATTGTTACAAAATTACGTGGAATTGTTTATATCAGCTTATTAAAGTACATAGCTGATATAACGTCAAGAATAAAATCGTTTTAATTAGGCACTAAATGGCCGCAATTTTTAAATTTAATAAAAGCAAATTTGTATTTTAACATAGTATCACTAAATTGAATACGAAATAACTTTAATGATTATTTTCCGGGTTGGTGCAACTTACGAATGACTAGGTAAAAACGAAAATGATCTACATTTGAGTGCAATTTACATCCGATTATTTGCATTCGTTTTTGCGAAGACTTACTACTATTTATTACTCAAATGATAATTTTCAACGTTTGCTTAGACATTTTGCCTAAATTAAAACGAAAACTCTCAAATCATCTTAATCATCAACAATTGTACGCTTTTCAAAATCATTCAACACTATCTGTTACATTTAATCTCTTTTTAAGAAGATAAATAATAACTTCTTAACAACGTAACAATAAAAGGCGATAATTAAGATCCCTTTTAAAGGTTCATTTTCTATCAATTTACTTTTGTAGAAATTCTTGTAATTTTCAGACAACATAATGGCAACTGTATGAGAATAAATTTTAGAGGAAAGAAACTTTTAGTTTAAAACCAATCAATGGCGTTTCATATTTCATAAGGCTCGAATCTGGATTTATCAACGCCAACATTAAAGCTGCACAATTTGAATAAAGTAATTGGATAAATGCGAATTGGTGTTTCTTTTCCTTTTTTAAACTGTCCCCTCAAACATAATTGATACTAAACATAAACAAATAACAACACCTACAGACATTTTCATAGAAAGTAATTCCAAATTAAGTACTATTTTTAAATTATAATAAAAAAACAAGATTAATTACATCATAAATATATACACTCCGAAACTTGTATATATATATTTATATATATATATATACATATTTTTGTATATTTATGATTAATATTTAAAAAATTTACAGGTACGATTTTAATCTTGGCTTAATCTATTAATATTATCTAACGAGCCTTTATAATTAGAAATATATTATTATTCTGTTAATTAGAAATAAAGGAGCGAAAGAAACTAAAACCCAGAAGAAGATTATGTTACCGTTTCGTTTTACTAAGTAGTTTCTTGACATAATTGTTCGGCATCGTCTTCGTTAAATTCCGTCTTTGGCTTCTCCTCTAGACTATCTTTCAATTCTTTCACGGCACTTCCAGTATAATGCCTCTTTATACCTCGAGGCAACGCACGGCAAGACTGTAAATTTATGGACTTTATATTTGGACATTTTGCGAGAACGGCTTTTATTGGTTCCAAACTGACAGACGATCCGCATAAATTTATGGTCCTACAAAAGTATTAGAAGTTTGGTAATACAAAGAAGCAGAACGAGTAGCAAACAAGAAGCTCTCTTACTGAATCGGACATTCGTTTCCTTTTTCCGCCAAAGTCAAGACGGCTGCATCCAACGAAGACGTGGCTGTCGACCATGCCAAATCGATCTCCACTAAGCTGTGACTCCATTTTTGTAGTATCAATTCGAGACCGGAATCGTGTGCACGCGTTATGCAGCAACCTACGAATTGTATCGATTGAATTTTATGAGCCTACGATATGATAAATTCGATGGGTTTACCGCTCAGGAACAAATGTTCCAGATCCCATGCAGGCACTCTCACTAAACCGGAATCGGTCAATTTAATGCAACCTCTTATATCGAGGAGTTTCAATTTATTGCTGGTCTTCAGAATGCGTTCGATATCATCATCCAATACGGCCCTCGCAATTGTAATCTTATCTTCCAATCCCGCTATCGACAATTCTTCTAATAACGGGAATCCCGGCGATTGCATCTGCTCGGTTACCGTGGCCGGTGCTAATGTTACGTGACTGTTCGTTATCCTTAACACCCTCAAAACCGGACAACCGATTTGCAGTTTTTCTATGTACAAACGACCAGATTTTAAAGCGAACGTTTTTATATTAGATATGTCCAACAGCTGCAAATTGCGGCAATTTTCCTATGAACGAAGCAATAAATATTAATTGTAATAACAAACATATTCGAGTGAGAGTTAATAACAATAATAAAGCGTCACTTACCGCGATAGATGTCATAATTGGTGTGAATTTGTGCAATTTATTGTGCGCGAGAACGAGATGCGTTAACCGTTCATTCATTGTCTGAATTAAATTCACTAATGGCGTAGCATTTATACAGGACGACTGAAAAGAGAAAATACGCCGTAAAGCATTACACGAAAGTCAACAGACAAGTGTGGCACGTCTTACATTTATACAGGATAAATCCAGCCGTTCTAAATTAACGAATTCCGTACTAATGTATTTAAGATTATCGGCGCTTAAACCTTTCCAACTACTTAAATTTAAACCTTTTAACTTTGTACAATTTACACTTAAGATCGACAGGGCGGCCTGAATGTCTCGTAATTTCCATTCGCCCAAGTTCAAATCCTGACAGTAGGGTAATCGCTCTTGTATCAGCGAATGTAACTTGATGTCGTTACGAAAGCGCTCCTTCACCCAGTTGAGATCAACTTTCGTCCATAGAGTCGGTTTTATGGCCACTTCCCTCCACAATTTGCACACACGACTCAGCCTTTAAAATTAAAATGAACCAGTCGTTACGATTTAGTCGCAAGATAGTCAATAGACTAAGGTACCTGACTAATGTAGGGAGACTACCATCTGCACAAGTATACTGAAATATCTTGTACAAAATATTCGGAGGAAGTGACTCGCCCCAAGGGCCCTGGTTTTGTGGTTCACTGGCGTTGAACTCGTTGGCTGCACTGCTGTTGGTGCTGCCCTTCTTCTTCTTATCACCTTCATAATCGGATACGTCCGTGTCGGACGTCATCTTTTGCTTCTTTCTTTTCGCGCTCTTCCTCTTATTCGGCGGCATCGAATTGCTCTTCTTTATGCATATCTTGATAGCGTTCTTGTCGCCACTGATCTGACTATGATACATGGGCACCAACGCCTTCCTAGGCCTACCTCTTGACGTTTCACTAGTCTTCTTCCTAGTTGTTGTCCTGGTAACTTTACTTGCACTTTTATAAACTCCATTACTCTGATCTTGTGCTATCTTAATAGAATTATTATCATTCCTATGTTCATTGCTTAATAATATTGGTGCTACATAATTAGTTTCTGGCTTCAATTCAGTTTGGTACTCTGGAAACAATAAGAAAGTTTAATTAAGGACAGATTACTTTATAAGAAAGCTTAACTTGATACAATAACTTATATGAGTATATGAATCTTGAATATTATTCATACCTTGTGAGCTTTCTGAATAACTGTCACTTTCACCAAAGTTTCCTGGTGTACTCGAATTAGAATATGGGTTTAAACCTGATGCTGGAGAACTAGATGATGGTGTGTTTTCTAAACAGCCACTTGTACTGTTTAGACTATTTGTATTGCATTCTAATTCACTACTATAACAAGGTGATGATATAGTATCACTCACAAACACATTATTATTTGGTAAAATGTCACAAATAGTTCTGTTGTAATCATCACCATTCATGTCCTCACAACTTATAGTTTTATAGTTGTTATAATTACTAGGAGCATTATTATCATCTGCAGCATCTTGAGAGTTATTACTGCAGTTATTCTGCTGATCTTCATATAGTAAATGTTCAGCCATTTCAATGTGTTGCTGGAGATATTTGAATTCTTTCACAATTGGCTTACATCTTTATTGTGGTTGTTTGCAGTAGTGATTGGATCACATTTTCAATTTTCCACAGATTGCGTTCCTAAAATGAAATGTAACTCGTTAATTACATATTTCTTGGTGGTAGAACAATTCCAACAATATGAATCACTTAGTACGTTATGTTCAAATTCGGCGCTAAATCAATGGTAAACAAAAAAAAATGAAAACAGGGGGGTAAAAAATAAACGTTAATTATAAATCATTAATAAATAAAATTCACTTGTTTAAACGTATCATAGAAATACTTCCAGTTGAACGCAAATTAATTTGGATCGGTTTTTTTCTGTAACTCTTCTGAATTTCTTCGATTTTCAGCATAAAATCGTTATGTGTAGCAATTTATTTGACAACAAATATATTCAATATGTAAAACATTGCGCTTCACTTACTGTTACACAGCGACGACAATCTCATTTAACTTTATCCATTTCTTCAATATTAATTCTGTTTCAATTTTTATTAACACGACTAATAACAGTGAAACTTTTTATTCCTATTAAAAAAAAATTTTTCGTTGCTACTCGTTTACAAATCAAGTGTTGTTGACCTTGTTTTTAACAAGATGCTCTTTGTTATCGCTTTTGACAAATAGATGACGCGCATAAGTGATATGAAGTTCGTCATTTAGTTCTATATCAATTTAAAAGAAGGGCGCGATTCTATTTGAAATTTGGAAATTATGATTTATGATTGTTTACTGTTCATTTTAATCCGTATAATTGTATTGGAACACTCTTAATCTGGGCGATCAATTCCGTATATTAAGAGAGACAAAATTGTGTTGAACATATTTAAACATCTATAAAATTAAGTGTGTAAGATTTTTATGTTAATAATTACTGTTAATTATCCAATAAGGAAAGTGAAATAGATTCCAATTCAATTAATACTTAATACATAAATCCAGTATGGCATTGGAGTATTTGGTGGAGGCGCCGGCTCGCATGTGAAGCAATTCAACTCGTGAACGTTCGTGAAATATCTTCATGCAAAACGTCTCTCTCCCTTTACTCCGATATACACATCGTTGTCCAGCGAATCAACCCTTATATCGAGGATAATTAAGCGCCATGTAGCTGGTAAGGGAGAGAATCGATAATATAATATAAGGGGTTGTTTCAAACGCATGCGTTTGCACCCCGCGCACTTCTTTCCACCGGCCGCTTATTTTTGCACAATCGATATCGTTGTACGTCGCGATTTCGTTCGAAATCTCGTCCTAAAACAAATATGCGTGCAAGAATAACGCGAGCGTAAGCGTGGCAGCGAATACGAGGTAAAAAGCACTTCCCTAAATTACCTCATTGCAAATTCACCTTAACAAGTGTTTCAGTTGATATTAACGAACGATGGCTTGCCTGGGCGAATGCTGGGACCTCGGACCGCCGCCCGACACCATACTTTTCCTACCGCCGCCGCCCGCACCTTATTTCTTGCAATCGCCGCTCGGCGACCTGCTCAACTCGACGCCGTGCTCGTCGACGCAATTGTGCGAATCCTCTCTACTCTCGACATCCAATCGAATCCCGTCGGATGGCGGCGATTACATCGATCTACCGCGAAAAGGTGAGTTATTGTCATTGTCCCGTCGACCGTCTCATTCCCTATCGAATTCGTGCGTACAGAAGTGGAAACGTGGTCGGTCACCGGCATCGACGACACGTGGCTCCTCGTCCTGGTGGCGTCGTCGATCGGCGTCCTACTGCTGGGCGCCCTGCTCGCCATGTTCCTGTTGAAATGTCGAGAGTGAGTCCACCGTTTGCGATTCGTGCCAAATGTGCAATTCGACTGACGACCGCTCATTGTGCGTTTCAGGATGAACATGTTCGGTCACAACGAGTGCTCGATGCACGCGCGAGACCATCACATACGTCAAACCAAGCAGCAGCATCATCATCATCACGAGCCGCGCGACTGCACCGCGACCGTCGCCAATTCGAACGGTAACAATAAGCTGGTGCATCCGTCGGAGGCCGTCCTCTATCACGGCACGGCGAACGTACAGGACAATCGAATGGTGTGGGCCGCGTTGACGCCCCGCGGCGGCACCCAGCATTTCGTCTCGGAGAACTATCCGAGAGACTTGATCGATTACGTGGCGGAAACGGAGGATCATTACGAAACGATCGACGGCGTGCATTCGATGATATCGGCGCAGCAACAACAACAACAACAACCACAAACTTTACATCACCACAACAACAACTCGCATCAACATCCACCGACACCACAACAACAATCCTACCATCACACGACAACATACAACACGTACAACAGCGGTAAAGGTTCGATAAACGACGCGTTAACGCTAATCGCACGCTCCAGTTTTGACAATTCCGGATTCGTAGATTACGATTACGAGGATCCGGCGCCGTTGATCGAGAGCTATCAGATGAACGACATGGAGAACCGCGACCATCATCACGCTCCTCATCATCATCCGCAACAACAGCATCAACACCATTATCAACAGATCATGTTGAACGGCGGCAACACCGACATGCGATGCGTCAGTTTGGGATTGAGCAATGCATCGTCGTCGACGTTGCGACGCATCTACGCGCCGCCGTCGTTGTCGCCGATCCCGTCGTCGTACGGCGCCACGTTGCGTCCGCGCGTCTCTCAACCGACGCGTATCGAACATCCCAATTTGCCGCCGTTGAATCTCTATCCGCACAACAACAACAACAACAAGGCGAGCACGATGAAGAGAACGACGGCGAATAGCGCGCTGGTCGGTAGATTGTCGACGGAGACGACGGGCAACAGCGGCGTCGTTAATAACGTCGCGATCAATAACAGCAGCAGCACCCTGCCGAAGTACGGATGTTAAGATGTCCCTCTACCATATAGTTTCGATTTTTGCCATTCGAATTTACTAAAACAGCTTTAATTAATCACTGCGAATGATTGGTCCAGTTGAAGACGATGATTGCTGCCGAGCTAATTCTGTAAACGGGCAAAGAATTCGTGAAATAATAGCGTATCTAGTTTTTTGTAAATATAGTCGTTTCTTAATATTATTTATTATACATGAATGTGGCAATAATTTATTTGATTTAACTTATTTGTATGTAATCGTTCGAATAAAGTGCGAGCTAATGTCCTCATCGTTATGGTTTTCTTTTCCGAAACGTTTGCAACTGAAAAACCGTCGCCCACATTTGCAAAACGCTGTTTATGCATTTACGGTTTTTCTCATAACGGTCGACTTAAAACATAAAAACAATACTCTTAACTATGCATATAATTATGTACAGGGGAAAGAGAGGAAAACACTATTAGATCGGAGAGTCAAAGAGAGAGAGAGATAGAGGAAGATATGTTAAAATTATTTGTTGTATGTCGCGTGTAAACGATGAAGAGAAACGAGGAAAAGAACCAAATCGACGGCGGAGGTGACGATGACGACCATCCGCGTGCGGTCGTCTCTTCGATTCTCAATTTTAATCAATCAATCTTCCATACGCCACTGTTACCTGCGTTCCTACTCCATTGCACGGCATCGTTCATCCTGGCTATGACTAAGTGCTCGGTGGGAAAGTCCAGTATGACCGTAATGTGAAACGCCATATTAGCCGAGGCTATGATGTATTCGCAGAATGCGAACCAGCTGAAGGCTACAAATGGAATAGGAATCGTTAAGTATCTAAGTGCGAGTTTCTCGTATGATGTTAAGAAAAACCGTTCTAACCCATGTCGTGGCATAAAAAGCGATGCTCCAAAAAGAATCCGACCAATCCGACCGTGCTCAACAACGAGATAACGAACAATCCTTGCTTGATGAGGAGACCGCGATGGAAATTACCGAAATCTTTCCGCGTCTCCGCCACCTTCTTCGTTGCCTTTATACAAGCGAGCATATGCGACAGACTGCTTATCATGAATACGATGAATAACTTTTCATGCAAGGCTAGAACATATTAAAATTGTTAATTTGGAAAACGATCACTTCTGCAACAGCATCACTCACGATAATTCTCCTTATTGGAAACGTAGGTGACTCCGCACAACGAACAAACCTCGAGCACGTTGAGCCAGAACATTATCTCCAACCAACGTCGAGCTTCCAATCTCAACTACAAAAACGCATTAATATTAGCGACAACAACGAAGAATCGCTGCCAGAATGAAAGCATCCGATTTACTTTAGCGTCGATGTTCTCGTTTATGAAATTGGCATGATAGGATTTGCTTACAGCCGCTATTATCAACCTGGGCCCGATGTGAAATGCGACGCTTATCCGCCATAAATAACGTTGCGGACTCACACCGGTTATGGCACTTATTGACGGTATTATGTTGTAGACCTAAAACGAAAATTGCGAAAACGTTTTATCGATGACACGAGGCTACGAAGTGGGCGAATGACAAGTGTGTGAAATAAGCAATAGATTCACCTTACAGTGATCCTCGTGGATCTCGTCAGCTTGAAATATGTAAGCCGTGACGAAACAAACGATCAAAGCGAATAAAGGACAAGAAACGGTCACCAAACAGAATTGCTTGAAGCTCAACGTGTAATGAACGATTAGCATGGTACGAGCGACGACGGCGTCCTTAACGACATCATCGCTATCGCCGTCCGCGTCCACGACGTATTTACCTTGCACGTTCCGGTTCATTTCCCAGTCCGAACGCTTTCGACGCCCCGGATTTCCGATTAACTTACTTACAAGCCGAACCAAACGGCTTTTGAATCGCAGCAAGTCTTTCGTTTCGCGGCCCGCCTTTTAACATCTATTTATGCAGGCACATTATTCGAATCCTCATTCATACTCATTCTCGAACCGACGATCTGCAAATTAAAAGGCAATCGGAGTTGATAGCAGTTTGCCAATCGGCGAAAATCAATTAAGTTTTGAAATTTTGCAAATATTTTCGCTAATGATTATTTCATTCACAATCACATAATTTATAGGTCACCTAATTATTTATACGAAACCTACAATTGCCAAAGATCATCCTCGTCCTCACTAATCGATACCCTCGTTGTGAATCTACGGATCTGCTACGAAAATCGACCTGCTATTCTTTTGCCGATACAAGTGAATATTTCTAATTTTACGCCATTCTATAAATATAGATTTGTTTCGCTAATGACAATGCGGTAAAAAATCTATTGCCTTTGGAGAAGAACAAAGATAGTAACAAACCCTTCTCTGGCCCAAAATTAAACTCACTTGACACAATCGATTGTTGTCGCACGTTTCGTAAACATTTTTAATTATCCGCATTAATTGATTCGATATAAATAAATTTCATTGCAATACATGCTATCAATCGGCGTTCAATCATTTTCGTATCGTCGACCCCTTGACGCATGACAATCAATGAAGTAATTTTGGATTTGTGATGCAACCAACATAACAATCGCGAAAATTTAAATCACCAACAATTGATAACAATCAACAATGCTTTCGAAATGGCGCAATGTCTTAGAATTTGAAAATTTCACGGGAACTTGCGATCTTCGAAATACAAGCCTAATCTTAACGATACCGTTAAATTATACGACCCTTTTGTATGGACTATTAACAAGCCGATTTTTAAAACCGCATCGATCGTACGACAACGGAAATTTCGATACTTTAGCGGACGAGTTTGGAAAATTCTTCGAAAACGTTCCAATCCGCGATGATGCCGTTAATTCCAATGAAAAAATTTCAATTTTATATTTCGTGCGACGCGTAGCACGATATCTGAACAAAAAATAAACCTGGATAACAGTTACGCCGAATATCGCCGACTTTTACCGTACAATGCGGTTTCGCATCTGACAGTGCTCGATGCGTATCGTTTCGTTCGACCGCCGAGGGCGTTACAGTACGCTACACACATAGACAGTATTAATTTATTTTCCGACCGTAAATTTGATTTTATGTATCAAATGGAGTCGTCTTCGACTGCCCAAATTATTAAATTAGTGCGTCTAAACACGTTCCTCTTCGATTACAAGCACAGCGATTATCGCAACGTGCAAAAGAAAGAGGAAACTTGGAACTGCATCGGTGCCTCCGTGGGTATGAGCGGTAAGTATACATACATACATACACACACACACACATAAGCACGTAATACGTGGGTTGCTAACACGAGCAACGGTTATTTATTATGCGTGTGCACGGCGACACAAACAAAATGCCGATATTCGAACGGAAGATATTTTTAGTGGTTTTACATTTTCGAATCGTCGAAATTTAAATTGTTATTCGCCACGCGCTCATCGTTCGCACTGTAATGTTGCACATGCGAAAACATATAGAAAAACAACGTTCTAACGATTGCCCTCCTTCTTTTCAGGAGAAAATGCTAAAAAGAAATGGAAAAACGTTCGCGACAATTATGCGAAATTCTGTCGAGCCATCGGCACGCCGAAAAGTGACAATTACGTGCAACGTTTTAAATCCTGGCATTGGGGCGACGAGATGGCTTTCCTCAAACCGTTCTTGCAGCCGGCGCGAACCAGTAAAGGAGGCCACAATCACAGCAGTAAGTCGCAACGGCGGAGCGAAATCAAGAGTTCAGGCGAGGATTCCGATCTTAATCAGACGAGTTGGTTCGAGGACGATACGGAGAATAATAGTAATAACGAATCGGTGAATGTGTCGGTGAAAGCTGAAGAGGAAACCAACGAATACGACGGACCGGTGGAATATGAATGGCAGCAAAGTACTAAACACAACAAGAGAAAGTTTGAGCAACCAGATGAAACCTACATGCAAATGATGAATGTGGATAAGAAACAAGATGATGGCCACACGTACGACGACATTGATTTGATTTGCTTGGGATACGCGAAGACCATCAAGAAGTTTTCGCCTCGACGACAGGCCATTATTAAATTCAAAATTGCACGTTTGATTATGGAAGAGGAACTGGCACAGCAAAGTGGCAATGCAGAACCACAAAGTGATCCTTTTGCTTGATTTTCAACATTATGCACATCTTTTTTATTATGTATATATTTCTCTTGTAAATACTGTTATATTCCATTAAAAAATCATATTTTTTTGTAATTGCTTCACCATCATGAAAATTATCCTACAACAAAGTGATAAGAAAGGTTTCAGTAGGTTTGAAGGAATACTTTTGTCACATGCAGACCTATGTTAAGGGAATCTCATAAGAATGTATTCCTGGCAGTGAAATTATATATTCTAATCATTATACCAATCTAAAAATAATAGTGAAAAAGACATGACTAGTAAGAAGAACAGGACCCATACACGTAGACCAGCATTTCTCTTGATGGCTTGCCTAATTTGACTGTTGGCATCCTTAACATCATCTGTAGCTGTTGCTACAGTTGTAGCTATCCTCTCTATGTCCTTCTCCTGTTCCAAAACTTGTTCTGTGAATGTCTTCTGTAACTCAGATATCCGTACAACTTTAGTCTCCATTTGTTTAATTTCATCAGCCAAACTGTTCAATTCTTTATAAAGACCTTCATTTTCTAGTTCAAACATTTGTATCTCTTCACTACTCAATTCATTTTCAATACTACTTTTGCTTGGTGAATTACTGTACACATTCACAGATGATTTTGTTTGTTGTTTACCCTCCAGCTTTGATAATTTATGTGTTTCCACAACTTTCTTGATTCTAATTGCCTTTGTCTCAGCATATATCCTTGACACTTCTTTCAAATAGCTTTCCACTGAAACTATCACATGCGAATAATGTTCCAATCTTTGCTTGTTTCTCTCATTTTTCTCTATATTTTGCTTGAAATCCTTAATCTGGTTATTGCACATTGTAATCACCTCCTGTGCAGTCTTATCCAATTCTTCGCGGTCATATTCGGTCATCGATTTATTCGTAGAGAGATAGCTGATAACATTTAAATAAGCTGATTTATTGTCTAACAGTAGTTTCCTTAGATTTGATAAATGTTTTACCACTTCCTTTGGAGTTTTCAAGTTAACATCCTTACTTGCAGTTCGCAATATGCTCGATTTATCTAATGTACTATTTGTTTCGTTCAAAGATTTATTTGTCACACGTATAGTTTTCACGCACGCTTTAAACAAGAGTGTGATATCCATTCTTATTTTTTCAATTAGTTATGAAAGGAAATAAATTACGAATATAATATATTCCTGATTACTACTGAAATGATCATTTCAAAATAATGACATGGCACGTCAGAATATACTTCTAACTTTTATGGCGGGCAATTTAAACATATTATTATTATTTACAGATTCAATAAAAATATATTGTAAAAGTTTAATTCTCATACAAGTTATTTGTCTTAAAAATCCAATAATTTATTTGTTGTGCCACCGCCACACGCAAATTCCGGTCTACTCTTAATTGCATAATTATCATTATCTTCTTGTATATCTGGTGGTAAATGTAATTTTTGTATTTTGAACTTCTTTCTTTTCAGTTTAAAAACGTATTCAATTGAAGCCGGATGTTTAGAAACTAGAGAATTCACAGCAGCTACTTTATTAACATGAAAGAATCCATGATAATCTGATAGACTTTTATTATTCTCATATGCTGTTCCACCAAATGATTCCAAACCAAGAGCAATATCACTGGAATGTATGCATCTATCAAGAAAACCCTACAAAAACGTGTCACATTAACTAACTTTGTATTAAAATTCATAAAGTAAGTTTGGTACCTTTTCATATAGATGGTTTGGGACAGTGACAAATGCTGTTGCAGAATGTGAATGCATCAATCCTCTTAAGGCATAAAAGAATAAGTTAATGTCAGATTTTAGACTTGGTACATCAGTATTTTGGTTAAACCATGATGGTGATGCTAAACTATGCAAGGCAACTCTCAAAACTGACTTTGCACCAGTTACGGTATTAAAATCTTCCTTCTGCAATAAATATTGAATTGGTTCCAATAAAGACATAAAATCTGGGTTATTAAAGCCACAAGATTTTGCTTTGTCCAAATATCCTTCCCAAAAAGTGATATCAGTCCCATTTAAATTACTCTCTGGCATAGTCTTGGATAAATCATAATAGTGACTAAAATGTTGTCCAGACAGTTCATCCTTTGTGGATAAATTACGATATCTAAATGCAATAGTCAATTTGTCTGTCTCAACTGATTTCTGATCTGGTTCAGGATCTGAGTCAATTAGTGCTGGTAATTCCTTTACCTAATAATTGATAATTTGTATCAACTTGTTAATATGGATCAACAGACTTACAATACTTTTTGGATTTACATCCTTACTACCTATGAACAGTGGTTGCTTATTCACAATGCCTTCAGCCAAGAAGTACTTTAATAATACTCGTGCAAATAATCCATGTGAATCCTCTTCTGTAATATTCAAAGAAAACTTTGTCATTTTGCATGTTCAGCATTCATTGCATCTTACCCAAGAGGACTACAGAACCAACAGGCAAACCTCCACCTAGAATATTAGATTTGAGAGATAGTAATTTAAATTACAAGGAAAAAGCACAAAAACCTAAGAGTTCATCCAGCGTCGGTATACCTGATGATACCAGTAATTGAGAACTCTGAGAATTGGAAATCACGCCAGGGATTCCAGCTCTCTTATTGCTATGCATATTTCAAACGATTTGCTGCTAGAATAATAAAAAATGTGGAATCTAACCCTCATAATAGTTGTCAGTAACACATTGTTAAAATCCGATGTTGTTGGTTGCCTAACATTGACATTGAATTGTTGATGCAAATCGTTGCCACAAAAATAATATTTATCAAATCTACAAGTAATTTAATTTATGAAAATAGTAAATGATGCAACGAGTTGCACTACGTAAATTGAATTTATTAAAGCAATCCATTAATAATCAATGTTTTGCATTGGTCAGGCACGGAAGTTCCGCAAGCCAAAATTCTGGGGATAGCTTGATATTGGGCATAGAAACCTCATGTGATGATACAGGTGCAGCAATTATTGATGGGAATGGATCAATATTAGGTGAGGCATTAAGATCACAGCATTTAATACACCTTAGGTATATATTGCAACATTCATATAAATGCAGTTACCAGAGAATGGTCCTTACTTATCCTTATTGTTTTTCCATTTTAGGAATGGTGGTATAATTCCACCTGTAGCACACAATTTACATAGGGAAAATATTGAAGAAGTGGTCAATGAAGCATTAAGCCAAGCTAATTTATCAGTAGATGACCTAAGTGCAATAGCCTGTACTGTTGAGCCTGGTCTTCCATTATCATTACTAGTTGGTACAAAATACACCAAATACTTATGTAGAAAATATAAAAAGCCAATGATACCTATACATCATATGGAAGCACATGCTTTAACTGCTAGATTACATGATGGTTCATTGAAATTTCCATTCTTAGTGCTGTTAATAAGTGGTGGTCATTGTTTATTAAGCTTTGTTAAAGGTGTCAAGGAATTCTTATTATTAGGGCAAAGTATGGATGATGCACCTGGAGAGGCATTTGATAAGGTGAGAGAATGCACGTACAAACCAATTTCTTTATCCATTGATATGCATTATCTTTGTATTTTTTTAGATGGCAAGGAGATTAAAGTTAAAGAATATTGAGGAATTTTCCAAATTAAATGGTGGCCAATCAGTGGAGTTGGCAGCATCTAAAGCTGATGATCCACTGTGTTACCAATTCACTATACCATTAAGCAAATATAAAGATTGTAATTTTAGCATGGCAGGTCTAAAAAATCAATTCTTGCGGCAATTATTGAAAGAAGAAAAGGAACATGGTATATGATAAATATGTACTATAAAACTTGACCATCTAGTCATTAAGGAAATTTATTTTTTAGATATACCACCTGATGGTGTTGTACCTGCAGCTTTCAATTTATGTGCTGCCTTACAATTGACTGTAACTCGTCATTTATGTCATCGCGTGCAGCGAGCTATGGAATTTGTAGAACTCAAAGGATTCTGGGCAGATAATGACAATCACCACGTGAAGACACTTGTAAGATTTCCTTCTGCTGGTGTAACATGAAAATGTTTAGTTTCATTCATTTGAAGGTGGTTTCAGGTGGTGTAGCTTGTAACGATTTTATCGCAAAGGGTTTGCAAATTGTATGCGATAACTACGACTACAAATTGATAAGGCCACCGCCGAAATTATGTACGGACAATGGCGTAATGATTGCTTGGAATGGTGTAGAGAAGTAAATGCGAACTCATTTCCAATTGCTGCATTTAATTGATATTCCTTTGTAGATGGAAATCCAACGTCGACATATTGAGTATCGAGGATTTAGATAAGGTGCAAGTGAAAAATATCTCGCCGTTGGGCGTTAGTTTAATAAAGGAAGTCGCCGACGAGCAAATTAGATGTAATTGGATCAAACTAAGTAGTTTACACCGTAAATAAAGTAGCTGAGTGACGAGGCATTTAAAAGTGTTCGCTGAAATAAGTAATTTCCGCACTGACGTGGAAAATGTTCGGGGAACGAAATAAAATGCAAATTTAAATTAAACTTATTGATAATACGTTCTTTCTTATTTAAAATTATTTACAAAAATAGGTAAAATCGAATTGAAATTTTTATCCACGAGACATAAACATTGAACAGCTTTATAACATGAACGAAGTCCTAACATTTTCTTGTATGTTACACATAATATTCAACGTATATCAAGTTTGCATGTAGATTGAATAATAAGCTCGAATAATACATACGGACCAAACTGAATTAATTTGAATCTTCCAAATAGGCACAGAGATTGGATCATAAAAACCGAATTTGTGAGAGAGTCGAATGTCGAACCCATATCAATGATGTGCAATATAGACATTACATTAATTACTTCCACATATAACAGATCCTTATCGAAATCTCTTTCCAAGATCTCGCGTTAATAACGTGAGGGGGACAAAACACTTAGAAATTCTTAAATTTCATTGTAGAGTAATGTTTGGACTTCAAATGTGTTCGTAAAGTGTCGATCCGGCTATAAGTTGCCGGACAATACGGACAGAGCGACCGTTGCGTGGTGTGCGAATAGAAATGGTGCCACTTATTGGTCACTTCTTTGTTGCACGCCTTACATTTCCATCGCAGCAAATTGTTGGTGGAGGCTTCGAACATTTCCGCATAAGAGTATCGATGGCCACCGATTACGTCTACAACAAAGAGATTAATAACTGGTTGGCGACGATGATTGCGAATGATTGGAAAATACTCACCTACGGTATACGGATTATTTGAACGTAAATCTTGGTGCACGTCGAGCGTCTGGTGCGTTGAAACTGGAAGCATATTATTAATCATGATTTGTTTCTCATAAGAACGATTAAGCTGAAAATTAGAAACGTACAATGCTGCCCGATATGTTTATGGAGTTTCTTTCGAAAGATGTTTAAAACGTTAATGAAATCGCGGTTTAATGATGCATAAAGTCTTGTGGAATTTATAAGTAAGAAGAGGAGGTTTTAATTTTTATTATTTTTTTGTTTGTAAATTTGTTTTTACATATTTTATATAGAGATATATAAATAAATAAAAACGTTTGGAATACATACCCTGATGATTATCATACAATTTAATATATATATATAAATTTCTCTTTTAACATAATAGCAATAATACTACCTAAATATACAATATAATTTGTTATAGATTTATAAAAAAAACGAAAAAAACTAAATTGTTCAACAATTATAATGAACAGTTTGACTATTTCATTCTTCGACTATTTTTAATATAAATCTTTGAAATCTATCGCTAAACGTAAAAACTAATTTGGCAAATTTGATTCGTACGTATAAAAGATATTGCGTCGTTAATTAATAACGTTTAAAGTAAAAATTATGTTTAACATAGTAATTGTACCGCATATAACGTAACAAAATATGCAAACATTTGGCATCGCAGATATTCCCGTTAAATTAAATGACATTTAACGGGAATGACTAGTGCATAAGAATTAATTTCCATGTTAGATTATTAACAATTCAACAATATTCAGTCGATATAAATTACAAACTTTTACCTAATCTCCCATTGTTAACTAAATCAATTAAAAACTAATCCATCTAAAAGAAGAACAACCTTATCTAATCTGAATAATCAAGTCGGCTTCGTAATATATAAGATAGTTATAAAAAGTTGTTAAATGATAATTGCAATTAGAAAAATATGATCATTAATAACTATATACAAGTTTACGGTTAATTAAATGCGATATTACCTAATTCTTAATATTATCTTTGTATATATATAATATAAACTCTTT
The DNA here is from genome assembly GCA_963695495.1 of Hololepta plana. Classification (NCBI taxonomy): domain Eukaryota; kingdom Metazoa; phylum Arthropoda; class Insecta; order Coleoptera; family Histeridae; genus Hololepta; species Hololepta plana. The sequence goes on from OY968839.1 coordinate 3,374,685, forward strand.
TATTAGATATCTCTTTACAATTATATACTTTTTTCTAATTAATTTTCTTTTTGTTTTATTAATTGAACACAATTAGTTTTAAGTTTCAATCGCTTAATTTAATTATTGTATTTTTCCATTAATTATTATCGATAGACTCTTATGGGCTAATAACAAAAATATTAAAGATTTGCACTAATTGATTTGTAATTAAAAAAAGTATTGATGCAGAGAAGAGCATACAAGTAATTGAATTTGATTGATAACACCCCGCGTTATTAAAAATAAAAATTGCCACGATACGCTTCACTTTACCATCACAATCCTACGCTAATTTAATTTTTGTAGGAACTATTGCGTTATTAAATGTGTGTTTGATTACTTTGTAATTTCCTTTGATAGCCAAACGTACAAGAAGTTACGTGCCAAAGAAGAAGAGTCAAAACAAGTAATTGCTAAAAGAAATCTGGTTATGGCCAACGCAATGGTAAATCGAACAAACTCTATAATGACGATGGCTAAGCAACGGTAGGATGCTTTGTACGCATATGTAAGAGTAAAGTGTCGCTTCTTGTATAGACGGCCGGACAATGGGCGCAAGAGTACTGTCCCGGGAAGTGCACGTAATAGTGGTTTCTGGTGTTGCTGACCACTTTGCCGCACAAGACGCACCTTCGTCGCTCGTCCATCGCGCCGATGCGCTTGAATAATTGCGACACTTTGTAACATTTCAAATCTGAAAAATGTTAAAAGAATGTTAATGATTAAAGTGCGCAAATACGTACACAATCGACAAATCATTACCCTAAAGCATTTGGTTATTTACGATATCTTCTGCTAGTTGCTGTCTTTTGTTTTCGTTTGCAATTAATTTCGTTTTTGAATTGTGCGTCACCAAATTAAAAAGAAAACTTTCAATCATCGTCACGAGTACAACACGATCGATTAGGTTTCAATCGAAAGGGGCGAGAAGAATTAGCACTGCGGGATTGGATAGTTTGGTGAAGATTTTGAGAGGCACAATAACGATCATTTAAATAAACACACCACTTCTCTTTTTAATAAAAATTAATAAAATTATACAATAATAAAACTTCATCTTCTTTCTCTTCTCATTAAATAAATGCAGAATAAAATTATGATTATCATTATACATTATGTGTATTAATTTAAAAAAATTGTTCATATCCTCTTTGTATTTTCATTTCCCAATAATAAAAATTATGCGTTAAGTAACGATTTACACAAAACGATTTCAATCGATTCTCAATATTTGCTGTTTAAATCGTTGCGAAATTCATTCGCGAACGTTAATATCGTTTACAATAATTACGTAAAAAATATATTTTTATCATATATATTCATGTAAATATTTCGTTTAAAAAATGGTTACTCCATATAATATTAAAATAATTAAGAACAAAATGATTAATTATATTCAATATACCCAAATTCCCTAAACGTTATTACAAAACGAATACGATAATAATAATATGTAATAATAATAATTAAAAAGAACAAAACGTATTCCGGATATCTACACAGAATTAGATCGGTTAGATTTGATGACGAACATTTGAAATCAATGCAAAAATTCTGAAACAGTGAGCAATAGAACTATTACAAATTACTTTTAATCGCTCTTTTTGGCATTTGCGTTTATTTAAAAACAATTATCATGTTTCTATGTATATAGAGAGATTAAAATCGGATAGAGCAATAATCGATCGATTTGGAATTAATCTTTGATTTAAGCTGAACGAAGAACCTCGTGTTTCATCGTTTGTATCTCTTTTTCAATAACAGGCTATTCGAATCTCCTTTCATCATCTTAACATCATCCTAATCGGACATTTCTCTCCGTATAAGAATACAAAAATCCAATTTGCACATGAATTAATCCTGCTTTCTCATTAAACTATTACATCTTGCGTCTCTTAATTAATAACCGCAACCTTGCAATAATATTCTGTTTGTATTTCATCGATGAATGCCTCAATCCGTCGATCCCAACGAACGTGCTTTATAATTTTTGGCAAATCTCTTTCTCTCGTTCGCGTTGATTAAACGAAAGATAGGTGCAAATGTAGGACGGAATCTCATGCGTTAAGTATCCCTTAAGAAAATTGTTTTTAATTAGCGTTTCGGTTACTGAGAGAGCACGTCGCCGAAAGAAGTCGTCGAGACATTCATCGCTGAATCGATTACAATAATTAACAATGATTAATGGGTGGAGAGACTACTAAATCAATTATAAATACATCCGTATATGCGTATATAATTCTGTTTCGAATTATAAATCAATTAAATTGTAATATTGCACGTCTTAAATCGTAATCGAAGAAGTAAAGGAAACGAAAAACAATTCGCAAGAATAATATCAATAACATTATAACTATATAGATGTATATATATAAATAGAAATCTAAAACTTGCAGGTTGCATTAGAATTAGCACCATTCCAACTGCTTTATAAAAATTTCCTTTTATCACATTCAAGCGCACCCATTTCAATTTAAGAATTCTTCCAATTTACAATTAAAATTCGCTTCGATCTCAATCGAATCCCCTTTCGGTACTTATAACAATCTTCGATCCTACGTGATTCTTTATTCTATTGAGCTCTTTCACAAGTTTCTCTTATCGTATAAGATGATAAATTCTAATCGTTAACAAATTAAAATTGGACAAAATTTCGATGAATAAAAGAACGTTACAAGAACAGGAGTAATGAATAGAAATCTCTCGTTAAAATTTCTTCTTGTCAGATATACCACACACCTAACTACTTATTTATACATATTAAAAAAAGTTGCAAATTAATTAACAATTTTAATTATTATTATTATTTCATTACAATGCGTTATTTAGTTTTAGTAGTAGTAATAATAGTATGCATATTATGTGTGTTAAGATCTAATTAACTCCTTTCGTCGACTTATTATTTTTCAATTAATAATTTACATGTACACTAATCATAAAGGTACACACTCAAATTACAAATGATTTTTATCGAGATGGATGAAGTAACTTAAAAAGATTATTAATCGAGATGGAACCATTTGTATTATATATCGAAAACGAACATGAGGAATCGTTAAGAAAGTGAAAACGCTACTCCAAAATCAAGTAATAATAACAACAACAATTGATTAATAACAATCGTTTGATTATACGCGTAGATTAAAAGAAAGAAAGATTAATTTTCATTCATTATTAATGAACATTTAGATTAGATTCTTATTATTTTATTGATTTTTTTTCTAATTTTCCCTTTTCTTTTAGTGTATAATATATATATATATATTTTTTTATAATAATTCAAAGGCCGCAATACCTTAGGCAAAAAGGTAAAAATACAATATATTCTTAATATATTTTTATATGTATGTATATATAATAATATAAAATTTAAAGATATCTTATTAAACCACTAGCATAAAAAATAATAATAAAAATAAACAAAGAATTAGGGCAAGATGCATATCGTTCAAGTTGCGGCGATGAGGCAAATTCGATTCGGTTTCCTCGTTAAAAAAAGAAACCTCATCGTCGCACATTAAACAATCACATTTTGCACGTAAAATGAGGTAATAATATCAAAGTAAATTATTTCATAATAATATAATATATAATATAAAAAAACAAAAAAATAATAATAATAAAATTAATAAAAATTGCACTTATATCCAACGTTAATTAACTACATTAGTTTGGCAAAGGTTACAGGAGAAAAATCGTTTTCCGTTTGAATCAAGAAGAAAATTGTGAAAAATAAAATTGAAAATTGACTCGACGCTCACGAACAGTATCGCAATTATTTTGTTTCATATTCAATTTTGCTTAGCATCAGAAGGACGGGACCCCAAATATTCTCAATCGTTTTCGTGAATTCATTATTAATTAAATCTTTGCTCCGAGACGTATCAAATTAATTGAATTTTTCTCCAAATTAAAATGTAATCGATCATTTCAGTTTTCCGTTTACAACATCTACTTTATTTTATTCTTCTTTCGCATTTTGTCAATCACAGACAACGTTTAATATTTATATATCAGTTTAAATATTCATATATATATTTTTTTTATGTATAATAGTTAATATATATAAAGCTTTAAGTTCACCGATTTACCTTATTGTTATTAACTGCTTTCTTCTCAATAAATTTTAATAATGCTTGAAGCTACGTTTATACACAAATTAATTGGCACAAGAGCGATACGATTTGAATGCCGCAATTTCTTGAAAGTTCGCGATCAACCTCCAAATCGTTCGCTTTTGCAACAACAAAATGAAATTGACTTTGATTTCCTATTTCGTTTTACCGAATCGCAACGGTTGCACATACTTTTGCTATTTTCTAAGAAAAATTTGGCAACTTTATTAAGTTTCATCCGCAAAAGAAATAATAAACAAATAAAAATACCGATCGTTCGTTTTGAACGACGATTATAATTAATAACAAAACGTAGATTTACGTCCTTCATAAGGACCGGCTCAATAGATATAAACGATTTAACAATTCAACAAAATCAACTAAAATAATTTTCCATTCTCGCAAAAAAACGACACCATTAAAAACGTTTTGAAATTTAAAGCTTTCCAATTGACAATATTTCGTATATTTTTGCAAATCTTAATAATTCGATTCCTAATCACTCGTATGTGCATCCGAAATTATTTCCTTTTCAAAATTTTCCGTAAATTTAAATTTATTTTGATTTAGCCCATCATCGTTCCCTATTTAATTTATAATAATAACTATACAAATATAATTCAATTTTCTTTTTCCACTTTTTTCGTTACTTTGTTCGGTTCTTTTTTTATGGTCCAACATACAATATACTCAATGTATAATATATAAAAAACGTGCTTAGTCTCTATCGAGAGAACGATACTTAACTTCAATGTCACAGAGAAAGTGGAACGCTTTGCGTCGTCCGAATCCTTCCTTAAGTACCGTTCATCATCATCATTCATCATCAAATAATGTTTAAGATATAAGGTACTTTCTGTTATTACTTAATATATATAATTAATATATTAACATTATAATAATAGAGAATGAAATTTTACGAATCCTCGGCCAAAGGTTCATTCACAAGAAAATCAACAACAATTTCCATTAACTCGTAAAAACGAACGCGAGCAAACATCTTTCCGTTTCAAAAAACGATCGATCGTCCGAATAGTTTTAAGGCCGTTTAAAAATTGCTAGCTAAGCAAGAAACACTTTGGCCACAGGACGGTCGCAAGAAATGAGGAGGTTGAAGAAGACGCGAAAGTAACAGAACAAAAATCGCGGGACAAACAATGAAATGAAAGAGCGGAGAAGAACTACGAGGAGCACATGGCCCTGCAGTAGAAATAATAGTACAGCCAAAATCAATCGGCCGGTGTGTCACTTACAATACCAGTCGGAGGATCGAACTTCCTGGTGTCGGGGTTGTAGCGCGGATGCTTAAATTTGCAGTGAGTGCGTAGATTGTCACTCCGGGTGTACGTCGCTCGGCATAGAGGACATTCGAACCTGCCCGGGAAGTGCACGTGATAGTGATTCCGTATGTGCGTCACTATTTTGCCGCACAATTTGCACCGGTGCAGGTTGCATCCACCTGGCAGTTTATCGAATGTAAGTCGCATGTGCCAGGCTTTTGAACCTGCAAACCAAAAGATCTGTTTTTAACGTTTTCCTTTCTTTTCTCTTTAGTCTTTGCGTACTAAGTTCATCGTCTTCCACGCAATCATTGTTACACGAGATTACAAATAATACGTAAAAATAGAATAGAAAAAAAAAACTATGTGAAGACTCTGAAAGTTTCGCTCTTTTCGTTATTTAACAAGTCTCTAAAAAAGTTAAAACTAAAAACAGAAAAATAATTAATTAATTAATTGTGAAATTAAATTTTGTACGTTTGCGCTCATTTTTTGTCCTCTTTCAATACTATTTTTTATGTATATATAGCAGAATAGTCACAGTGCACCCCAGGCAAGTCACAGAATAAATAGTTTCCAGTACCAAGGGACGGTCGAGAAAGGAGCCAAGTGCGAAGAGACAACGACAAGAGTTTGTCGAACTTCTGCAGGGAAAAATGACGAAAAGGCCGAGAAAAACAAAGAGAGATAAATAGATAGATAGATAGAGAGAGAGAGAGAGAGTGAAGCGTACCAAGATTTCGAAATCACAAATGGATTTCCTTCTTCCGTCTTCGTGTTAGTCAAAGTGCCTTGGTACTGAAAACCACCGTTTTAATAAGCTGCCGTTATATGTATAAATAAAATAAATATAATACAATAAATTATAATGAACAATGCCACTTCGTAAAATTCGTTTTAGCGACAATCGAAAATGAAGAAAATTATTATCTGGCAAGAAGTTACACATAAATTAAGATTCGTTAAAATAAATTACGTGCATGCAGAAGAACGAGAAACGAACTGATCCTTCTTGTGGTCATATTAACGTTCCATCACCATAATCAGTTTCGCAATAGAGTTAAAAGGAATTAATAAAATTAACTTGTTCCAATTATAAAATGGAAAATGTACATTCGTATTTACATTTTGATAATTGTGGAATGTTTTAAGGATTTGTGTGCAAATAAATTCCATCGCACTTTGTATTACACTTTATTTTTACAAATAGCAATATATCAGCACTAAATTATAACGAATCGAATCAAAATAGAAAACCCATAAAAATAAGCGAGAAAGAAATGCATGAGGATTAGTCGTGGAATAGTTTATACAGTAGCCCGACCTCCATCGAGGCAATCCCTTAACAGATCGGACAACTTAACATACGCCAACGATGCTCATTATTCTTTTTTCACATCCTCCTCCTTCCCTAAATAATACTTCAAACAGAATCCCCTTTCTCCCACATACTAATTAAGCGAATTATTAATCGAAACACGCGGCGTGTTCGCTTTTCTGATGACGAATCAACTGCTGCTTATTGTTGAAAACCACGCCGCAAATTACGCACAAACACTTCTTGCGGTCTTTGCCAATCGTCTTATTCGCATCGGAACTCTTGCCGCCGATCGCATCGTTATCGTCTTCGTCCTCCTTCACTTTCGACACTTCGAAGCTCTGATACAAACGACGTCTCTTCCGCTTACTGGACGAGGTGCGAACCGAATCGATCCGTTGGCTCGTCTCGCCCAAATCGTGGTGTCGCGCAAACGGATTGAGACACACCGGCTCTTTAAGAATCGCCGTCTCTTTCACGCCATCGTCATCATCATCGTTGTTAATGCCAAGCGTTTGACAATTCGTCGACGTTCCTTCTGCGGTATCGAGAAGGATCGTGGTGTCGGTGTTCGAACTATTTATCTCCGCGCCGTCTCCTTGCGTCTCGTCGACGATATCAGCGTCACTGATCTCGATCACGCTGATATCGCTCGATTCCTTCGCGATCTCGACCACACTACTGTCGCGACGACGTTCGACTTTCGAAGCGTTTTTCTTGACGTCGAACACGAAGCTGCACTGCGTCATTTCGTCGCTTTCGCCCGATATTTCATTCACATCAATCTCGGACTCATCACTCACTGAAACAACACATCAAGTCTACCTTTAACAATCAATTCGGGACTTCTTTTCCTACCGGAACAAATTCGCTCCGCGTTCTTTTTCTTTTGGACCATTGAACACGAAATCTTTGGATCACGTCACTTATTACCCACGCACTTTCGTTTTTAAGCTATTGATATCGGTAAATAATCGCGGGCGATCGTTGTGCAAAGAAATAATCGAATGCAATTATCATGTGTAATAATTAATGATCGAAATAAACAGAAGCATAAAAGACAGCATTGCAGTATCTAATTACATTTAAAATAAAGTAAATTGTTCGTTATTAAAAAGAAAGATCAAAAACGAACCACCAAAGAAAAACGGGAAAAAATAAACCTTATGATATAAAGTTAGGAACGTTTTTGTGTGTGTGAGAGAGATTCGTTAAATCGTTAAGAGACAAGATTATTTGATGCCTTGTACTCTTAACAACTAAAGAAACGGTTATTTGAATGTTAAAGTTAATTTTTTACAAAGGAGGAATTAATACCTTCAACTTACCATCAATCGTTTCCGTTACATCTTGCGGCGGTGCTATCGTTGGATTGTTATCGGTGTCAGTAGTTTCGGGCATTCCTTGCAACAAACCGACATCTTCGTGGACGCTCAAACTTCCACCCTGGCAAAATTAAAAGGCGTCGTTTTAGTATTGTGTAATTATCAACTTTAACAATATTCAAATAGGAAACAATTCGATTGCTAACTATAAACGTTTACTTAAAATAATTTTATTTTAATTAAAATATCGATTACTAGTACATTAAATCGTAATTCTTGATAAAGGAGTAACAAATTCGCTGATGCGAACAGAGGGATAAAGTAACATTTTTCCTTTTAAAGAAAGTCCAGCACTAGCCTTCACATAATGCAGTTTGCTTAGAATCGGCAATCAACAAATTTGTCAATTTTCGCATACTAATCCCGGCATGGTTTTATATTTCACATCGTTAACCTTTAGAAACGTCGATTAATTATTACAAAGAATTAAAAAAATAAAAAACGAAATATTGCAAAATGTTAATCCCTCGCTCGTAACGACCAAAATAAACTTTCAACTAAATCATAAAGCCACGACTAACGGTTGATAACCAATTAATTAACAATAATAAATTTTCTTCCTTTTTCAACTATCAATTACAAATTGCCATTTGAATGGTAATAATAATAATAAAGCTGCTCTAAACAATAATATCGTTTTACATTGTGTCGCGAGAAAGTATCCTATAACGCGATTTAACAATTTACATACAAAATATACACGCATTTCTCCGCCATAAATATTTATATAAAATTTCTCATAGATATAAACTTTCCAAAATATATCACATTTTTCTCGCCACGTTCCGAGCCTTATCTATACAGTTTTATGAGAATGTTTTCAACAATTACAATCTACCATCAAAAAACGGACAGAGAACTGGAATAATAATTCAACAAACAACAAATTAGGGCGCCGCCACGTCTTCCCAACATTCCTCCTCCTCCTCGGAGGCCAAACCATCGGGGCGTTCTCTAATCATTTCCCTTCGAATTCCTCCTCTTTCGCCACGCACAATCTATGCGCCTTGCACTTATCGTGATGGTTGATGATCTCCAAGCGAAAGTTCGTGCTCCCTTCGGCGAACGACGTCCGAATCTCCGGTATGCTCACGCTCCATCGGCGGCAGTACTTGCAATACATCACGTTGTCGTGATCGTTAAACCGCAACCATTCGTACGATTCCAACCAGCTCGGACGGAACTTCATCAATCGCTTGCTGACGCTAGCACGACGTCGTGGCGATTTGATCGCGGCGTGGCGATGCAACGGTACCGGATCGTTGTCGGTCCGTTCGGCGGACGATAAACTCGATGCGGTGTTACCAAATTGCGCGTCCGTCGATTTCGTTCTAGCCGTCGTCGTTGTTGTTGCTGTTAAGGCACTTTTTAACGATTGCTGATGGTCTTTAAATAGACCCGTCGGCGGTTGTTTGAAATGGCGCGCCGTCGTACCGACCGGAGGCATATCTAAATACTTTCGTAACGTGGGTGCCGGTTCGTGTACAATCTCAATGCCCCCATAAGTCTGTTAACAAAGAAGGAAAGGATATGCGTGAATGCTTTCAGTCTGTTTCTTTTTAACAACGATCTAATGTTCTTTTTTCGTTTTAAATTTCCTTTTTTCGTTTCGTTCTCTCGTGTATGTAATAAGAATAAATGTGTTTGGAATATGCATAACGGGAATAATATTCCAAACAAATTCTCTCAATGTTCTCTACTTAAATTGCATTTCAATTGATTATCCCTTCCTTCTCTATGGGGCAAAGCTCGATCGCTTATGGTTTCGCAATGTATATTAACACATTGTTGCCGTTACACAATTTGCCGTCGTTAACACATATCCAAAATCAATCGATTTACGATTAAATTTCCTATTTCCTTTCGGCGGAAAAATAAAAAGAGAAATGTTAACTTTTCCACTACGAAAATGACTATCAAGTGAATTTAATAAATTTCGTGAAGGTCGTAACGCTATAATAATAATAATCGCGTTGCACATTATAAATCTCTCATATAACTGTATATATTTTTTAATCATAAATCAGGTTTCATTTGAATTTACCTCTATTCAACATATGGTTTTAAATACCATCTGCAGAATGTGAGTTCTAGTTTTAAGTAGACAGATGTCATAAGCTATATTTAGTTGTATTCAATGTGTACACGTTTCTACAACAACTTTTCAACGATTTTTCTCTTTCAAATACATAAAAAATATAAAGAATTCCTTTCCTTAAATATTGAGAATTGCTCAATTGGCAGGCGCTTAAACTCGTAAAAATGAAATTATCAAGGAACTTACTGTTTGTAATGCTTCAGACATTGAATGAAAGGAATCCACGACCAAGGGACTGACACCGCCATCGTGCGGTATTTCTTGCTTCACTTGGGGCGATGCCACTCTTATCTCTTCACCAGTATTATCTCTATCACTTATTGGATTTAGCTTTGGTACAAGATTTCCTTTGTGAGCCTACAAGACACGATTAAAACAGAAAATATCAACCGAAACCCTTGTGAATGACCATTAATTGTTACCTGAGAATCGTTCAATCTTTCAGAATTTGTATTTGACGCTGTATCACAGTTACTAAAGAATTTACGTTTTCGTTTCTCGTGTGGCGGAGATTCTTGTTCGATTTGTCTCTCTCTTCTTGGCACTTCTGTTGAGCTTTCGTTGTTCCTATTGTTTAGAGTGTTGTTGTCTGTTAATCCTCTTATTTGGAGGGCTTCGGCCGTTTTCAAGAACATGGGCAGCAAGTTTTGTGAAACATTCACCTCCCCTTTATACATGAAATCCAATAGGGCCTTCATTTCGGCATAATTGACATCTTTCAGATAAATAATTGGATGCGGATGAGCATTCTTCACCAGTAACATTTCAAAGTACGGACTGCAGGCAGACAAAATTGTCTGGTGAGCACGTAACATTTCACCATCGCAAGCTAATGTCACATCACACAGGGCTTGTCTTCTTAAAAGGCTCAACAGCACGTCTGTTAAATTTGTCGGATGATTATTCCAGCGCAAACAAAATTGTTGATCCATTGTTGTTGTTATTTTTTTTTTCTCTTCAAATATTGTTGTTTGATGCAAATAACCTGCGAAAAATTAATAATTATTAATTTAATTTGAAATACGAACGCGATTATTTAATTTTCCGTACGTTATTTTTTTGTTACTAATAATACACTGCAACTAATACCTTAAGACTGGTACATAAAATTAAAGTTATTTGACCTAAAACTGTATTGACTTGGAAAATACAGTTACCTATTCAACTTAATTACATTGCAGTACAATTCGAAATGAAAAAAAAAACTGTGTATTTACAATAATTAACTGCGAAAAGAAAGAAGAACGTCTAAAAAACTTCCCGTCTAATAATCCACATACGTGGTTCTGAAAGGAGATATTGTGTGACGATAACAAATATCAAAGGGCAACTCGTATTAGGAGCACGTTGCATGCCCTTAAATGTCCAATACACATCCTTACCTTTTAATATATTCCACCCGTAAGCTTATACGAAAATATCCAAACAAAAAAGAAAACAGAAAAATCTGATCGACTTCTTATTCTCACATTCGATAACAATAAAAGAAAATACGTGAAATAATTAATCGAACGTAAAAAAAGTTATGTTTGGTTTAAACGAAAATGAGGAGAAAACTACCGAGATGCACGATACGTTCATCACTTACTACCGCCATTGTTAATTTTTTTTTGCTTCCTTATTCATATACGTCACACATAATTATGACTTGTTAATAATAAAATCCTCTCTCTATTAGTTTTACAATTTCAACACATATTTCAATTTCAAATAGGATTCAACACGTAAACGATTCGATTAATCGAATGAAAATGAAATATTACGTTTATAATTATAAGTTTTTATAATTATTAAAATTATAATCATAATTAGCGACCGAAAATGCAACCAGGAATACACAATAAATCTTCCATAGGAAATATTGGAACATCCTCCGAAATCAATAGCCTTTATTTCGTATTGAATCTATGAAAAAAACACTTCAAATTGTTCAGAAAGAAAATTCTGAGCTTCATTCTTTGAGTTTCGACGAAAGACGATTTTGTTTACGTTGAAGTTTATCAGCTGGTGTTCAGGACGCTTTATGTTTGGATAAGTTTTTTTTTAATAAATGAAAAGCAACTATTGATGCCAGATTAATAATAAGCGAAGTTGTTAATTGTGGACCTTAAAATCAGTTTGCATCCAGCGGTTTTCACATTCCAAAAATTGGCCTGTTATCTTCGTGAATGACACGTCCCTAAATTTTGGATGTGTCAAACCTTAATATAACAGATATTTTTTGCCAAGAATTCATTTAATTGTTACTCATTTTAATAATGCTAAAATCTATTGATTTTAGACACAAAAAATCTAATTGTCCTGAACAGGTGCCTACACTCCAAATGATTTTGCTCCCTAAATCGTTCTTGCAACTGATATTTGTCGACTAGAATCCGTTTAATTATGGACTAATTTTTACTAATTATTGAAACTAATAATCATTTCGTCCTGAACGGGTACACTTAGTATTTCGAACGGTTAAACATATATTAAAAATAAATTTGTTAATTACCTTACGTGTTCCGTTTCTTCCTTATAATGTTTAGAAAAAATTATTACAGTTCCTAGTTTAATAACACCTCCCAAGTTCGACCTTTTTCAGCCATACCAAAACTCGAATTTTTTGTTTGCGGAGTTAGACCACACGAATTAAATTAAAATAACCTCTTCGTAAAAGTTTGTCACTAATAATAAAACATTAATTCTATCGCATAAAATGTACGCAGCAATATATCGTTGAACATACAAGACGTTACGCAATATCAGAATTAAGTAAATATAATTAGTAATTCAATAAAAACCTTTGTTTGAAAAGATATTTATAAAATTGAGGAAAGAAAAAGGGAAGACGCATTTGTATATTTCAAACTGGATTTTTTATACGGACATGTAATTGGTGTTGCATGAATTTCAGGAACATAAAATCCCGCTAACTTCACCGTGTTTGTGTTTGACAGAGCCCGGTTTCTTCTGTTCTTCACAAGCTGTACAAACGGAAGATTTTCCCGTTTATTTCTTAAAAAGCGATAAAGATAAAGCATCGCCGTTTCAGTTGTGATAGTTTTCCATGTAGAATTCCTGCTTGGTGTCTTCATTCTTGCAGAAATTACAGTAAGAGTCTTAATTTTATACATACAATCATGCAGTATACATTTCCCAAGTATGTTTGTATACAATCCCATTATTAGTTTATTTCGTTATCGCCGGTTCAATTATTCCATCAATTCAACTAGTTTCATTTGAAAAACGTTTCTCTGATTGCTAATATTACAACCGGCGTTAATACAATATATCTCAAGATCAACTGTTACTATTTGAACATGCATGAATGAGCAAGAGAATTAATATACGTGCATGATTTATTTTATTTTGGATGAAACCGCATGTGTTTCTATTGTTGCTTTATTACGGAAAGGGATGAAATTACCTTCAACTTGCTTTATTCTCTTCGCACACACACGGACACACACTCAACGTTTATTTAATGGACAGACCTGTTGCGCTTCTGGTTGGATTCGTATGGAACATGCGATTATTTTACTACCGGATTATCTAACTGATTCTCGTGAAATTCTTGATTTCCTTTACAATTTCCTTCGAAGTAAGTACAAGGGATTGTCAGGTTGTCGTCCGCTTATATTTGCCTTCGGCCCTGCGTTATCAACTATGTCGCAATTGCTACTAATCCAATTTATGTGCACTTGACGCTCGACTACCACTAGTAGAGCGGAGACCGGTGTTGTCGTGGTAAATGCAAGAGTATAACCCTCTCATTAGAGAGCATGTGCAATGTGAACATTGTTTAATGATGAACAAGAAGAGGAGACCGAAAGTAAAAAGGAAAAATAAAATTTCTGTCCTGATACGCCACTGCACCACGACCCCTTTCGCAGTCCTAGGTGTCAATTAATTGAGTGGTCGGATTTGTATTCGGCACCACCCCCTTTTCGGATTTTACATAATCAAAGGTAGTTCCTTCACGTAGGAGTAGGAATAACGTTGTTCTTTTCTTCATGTTTCAGGTGCCGTTTGAATACAATAATAATCCATATGTGGCCACAGCATAGATTACAGACAAATAAAAGGGAACCGAAACATTACAGTAACTTTTACGTGTGCCCGATATGTCGGCAACACTACCTGTTACAAAGTAAGTTACGCGGACGGTCGTCGGTTCATCTCGTTCATTCCTTTATTTTACCTTTTAGAAACGCACGCGGACGTGGTAGGTCGCGTGCCGATAATACTCAATTGTTCGCATACGGTTTGCAGCGACTGCGTTCGCAAATGCGTTACCAGCGGCGAGATAATGTGCAACGACTGTGGCACGGCAACGCCGTTGCAGTTCACAGGAGCCTGGCATAACATCATCGAAGTGATGCCGATCAATTATTGCCTCGTCGGCAAAATCTATTGCGATCGCAACGATAATACCGCAAGCAATATCAAAATGAAATTTGAAACGTGCGGCGACGTTTCGAACTTGAATCTAAAGAACAATTTTGGTAAATAATTGTAATTCGTTCAGCAATCGTTATTCTTATCTGTCGATGGATCGTATTGCAGAGAAGTGCTCGTGGGTCAATTGCAATAAATTGGCCGAATTGCGATGCGAGGAATGCGTGGACGTTTACTGTCGAGCTTGCTGCGACTCGTTGCACAAAAACGTTCGAGCTTTGATGTCGCACAACATCACGAGTTCCTCGTTGCCCCTCATCGTGAAGTCACGTCGTCGACAGTGTCCGAAACACGTCCACGACCCGATCAAGTTCCTGTGCATGGACTGCGACGAGGAAGTTTGCTCTTATTGTTTGTTAGAAAGTCACATGGGCCACAGGTACGCGTCCGTCGAGGAATTGGTAAATATTTTCGCGTTTACGTCGGTCGTTGCGTTATTAATTTGGCCCGTTTAATTGTAGAGTACGAAGCAAAAGGAGGAATTCCCGGTGATGATCGCCCAAGCCGAAGACGTGCTGAAAATGTTCCAGTGCACTGCTCAGGTAAGAAGTTTTCGTCTTTTTAGTAACTTTCGGTTTTCGATGTCGATGGGATTCGTTCGTATAAAACAATATAAATAATATATTAATCAATTAAATACATAAACGGAATACTGATTAAATAATTATAACGATTTGTATATTACATTAGGTCGAAGTGGAGTGACTAGAAAAGTTGTTCAAACTTGATCTAGTTTTGCAACGTTTTCGCTTGAAATTCAATTATGGCATTAACGTTAAGTCGCAAAAAAGAATACACGAACCGATTCTCTAGCACTCGACGTAATCATGCGAGTCGGTCATCCTCCTTAATTAATCATAACAAATATTACAATTTTTAGCTGTCTAGAATACCGTTCTTCTTATAATATTGCACACGTTTCGGTAACTTCTGTGTTAGCAGTTATCGTCGATTAAATGTACGGGATAAGGAATGAAAGGCCATCGATCTTTGTGATCATTAAAATGATAACAATTTCCTAAGAGGTTAATAATGGACCATTAAAGTTTCTCCGCCGACGTCGACGACACGTCGTCTTCGTAACTCGCAGTCTCCGTCGTCGTTTGCTCGCTGGCCAATTTCAAATCGTCCGCGTCGTCCGTTTTCGGCGCCTCTTTGTCATCGTCTTCGCCCGAATCTTTCTGCTTTTGCTTACGTTCCTTCTTCATTTTAGCCTCCATCTCCCTGAACTTCAGGGCCAAATACCTAAATGGAAAGAACAAGCGAATATGCAAGTAGCAGAATTGTTTTTTTTCTTTTCGCTAACGTGAATAATCGTTCTACCTGTCTACTAGCGGTCCGCTGTAGTCTTCCGGAAATTTCGGCGACAAGGGCAGAATGTACTTGTACAATCGCTCGTTGAGCACGTACAATTGCGTCGTGGTCGCGCATTTCACGTTGTACCACCAATCGCAAGTGAGTGCGACTTGACTGAATATCGTGCCGTTCGGGCACAAGAATGACGCCTGGCCGCCGTTCAAATCGCAATAATGCCACACCTGGCAGTGCGTGTCGGGATCGCCGAAGAACCCTTTGTACCGTTGCGTTTTACAATTGAAACTCGTCGGCGGTATGGACGATAGGGCCGGATAATCGACGCCCGGTTTCCCCGGCGTGCCTCCCTCCTGCGTGTCTTGCGGATAATGATGTACGCTGTCGAAATCGTCGTTGTTAACGTCGCCCGTCTCGTTATCGGTCTCGTCGACGTAATCGCGACCGGTCTCCTCCTCTTGCACGACGATGGGTCGCGCGAATTTCGGCTCCTTCTTCAACGCGCTCAGTATCCGCACCAGCGTTTTGATGCTGTTATCGATGTTCTCCGGCGTTAGCGTTTCTGGTAGCGCGTTCGTCTCTTGCAAATTCTTCAAAATCAACGACAAATTGTTCGGATCCTCCGTGGTCGCGGCGTTAGTAATCGTCGTCGTCGGGTAATCGTATGGTTCGGTGATCGTTTGATAGTTTGGCGTCGGTTGTTTCTCGTATTGCTGATCGAACGGCTAAACCGTAAATTAATTTAATTCGAAACTAATGATTAATCATTCAAACTTTACCTGTTCGTAGTGTTGCTGCTGCTGCTGATGTTGGTTCTCTTCGTAATTGACCGGTTGCGGTTGTTGTTCTTCGTAATTCACCAATTGCTGTTCCTCGATCACTTTCGCGCCTTTGCCGTACAATTGTTGATCGTCCCTGAGATAATCGTCGCCCGTCCCCGAATGCTGTTGTTGCGTTCCTTTAACGTAGATCGGTTTCGACGCGACCAGAACCGGCCGATTCCGTTGCGGTTTATCGTTGTCGACGTAAATCGGTTCGACGAAGATCGGCGCGGTTTGCGGCGGTTCGGTGGGCGATACGAAAACGGGTCGCAACTGTTGTCGATTGAACTGCTTATTGTCCTCGACGTATACGTACGGTTGTTGCTGCTGTTGCAACTGCTGATGGTGATGTCGAAGAATTGCCGGATGTACGTCGTGTTGACCGTTCGTTTCGTCGGTCGGCGGCAACTTCTTCAGCAGAATCGCTTGATTCGATTTCGAATCGACGTACGGATGCGATTGCGACGGCGTGGGAAACGGTTGATAATGCGGCCGGGCGCTTTGCGGTTTCTGCACGTAGACGACGTGCGGTTTGTCGTCGCTCAATAACTGTTGCTGAATGTACGCGTAGTCCTTTTGCGGCTTCGGCCGAAAGACTATCACAGGTCGCGCGAACTCGCCGTACGGCGACTTGTTCCCGCCCTGATGATGCGTTTGCGGCTTTCGCCGATAATCGTACGGCGACAGATCGACGCTCGTCGGCGTGTAACTTTGCACGATCGTTTTCGCGTTCGGCGCGAACTGCAAGTGCGGGCGCGTCCGTTGGATCGTCGAATAATTCGGTTCGTACGCGGCCGGCGGCGCGTAATCGATCGTCTTGTAGCGCGGATCGTTTTGCAATTTGATCTGCGACAACTTGTCGTAAATGGCGCTGTAATTCGGCAATTTGCCCGTTTGCCGCTCCTTACTCTCGATCCCCGGGTCGCGCACGATCGGCAGGAACGGGCCGGGCAGCGCGTTACTCTCCAAGAACGGCGTGAATTGCGTCTTCGTCTCGATCGCCTCGTTGTGTTGCTGTCGTTGTTGTTGTTGTTGGATCGGTTGGTATTTATAATATTGCGCCGCGTCTTGCGGACGCGCGACCGACACGTAATTCGGTTTGAGCGGCGCGGTCGTCGATCTCAATTCGTTACCGCCGTTGATCGACGCCTCTCGTCCCAAATAGAACGTCATATACGGCAGCAATCGTTTGTGCCGCTCGGTCAACGGCAACGTCACGTTCGACGTCATCAACGTCGATTTCGGCGACGCGTTCGTTGCCGCTTCGTCTCTGACCATCATCGTCCGCGCCATCAGCGGCAATCGCGACTCCGCCGGTTTATCGTGGTGCGTCGTCGTTATCGCTTGCGTCCCGTTGACGAGCACTGAAAGCGGTGCGAAGAGAACGGAATTGAAATAAGAAAGATTAGGAAGTTTTCGCCGGATGACGAACGTCTGAAACGTGCATCGGCGCCGTCGTCGTTATGATTCAACTTCGTCAATTAATTATAATTATAGACCGATCGAAATTTACATTTAAAGTGGAACGTTATTTTGTCGATGAAGACGGCCGAACGGCCCGGTTCTTCGGCACCGCATTCGGTCTTAATTAATCGCGAATCGATGCCCGTCGGGGGTTGGTTTTGACGGGGCGACAAAAATCCGTCCTCGATGTTGCCGAAAGAACGATTTAATTCCGTTGCGAATTCGATTCGCTCGAAAATGATTTTTTTCCCCTTCGGCCCGTACAAAACGAATTAATGGCCTGCCGCGCTCGCCCCGACGATTTCCATTCTTTCTCGCCGCGAAATTGGTGTTTGCGTGTAAAATGGAAATTAAACTTGGTCCCGATTTAAATTGCCGTCGGTTTCTAATGAAATTTAAGCGCTCGGTCGTCTGCCGCTGACATGCAATCGAAACAATTCCGTAGGAAAAAGCCGGCCGGTCCGGTGCGGTCGGCTCGGTCGCTCGCTAAAGGATTTCCTATAATTGTTACAATCGTCGCCGAACGGATGTTGCTCGCGCTTCGTCCAACTCTTACCTCCACCGACGACGAAGCGGTTTTTTTTTCGCGAGAAACGGAGGAAATAACGTACGCAAAAATTACAAAAAGGGAAAATAGAAATCGCGCACAAATTTCGTTCAATTGTATATTTTTGCACGTTTGACGGACGTAATGCGATTCACTTTTTCGTACTTTCACCGTAAGATCCCCGTCCTTCACGGATTATAGTTTATTATTACGTGATTTGTGCTTTATTATTGTTACCACCGAACCCCGTAGAATGAACGAACTAACCCAAGAACAACGAAGAATTACAATTCATTTGCGTACCATCGCGCGTTCTTTCGCTTTCCCATTTTATTACGATTTCAACAACCCATTAATTAACAAATTGCCTTCTTTTTTCCGTAACGCAGATACATAAATAGCACGGAACAAGAACGTAGCGTGATTAATTGTTCGCAATAGGATTTGGTTTCAGCCAAACCGCATCAGGTTGGTGCATAATTTCACGAAAGAAATGTTTACTATTCAGTCAATAGAAGACCCCTCTACGGTATTTTGGAAGTTGTTTGCTTTTTGATTGCTTCATTGAAGAAATTTGCTGGTTTTAAGTTAATATGTTGTTGAAGTAAATGAAAAAGTTCCAGGTCGTTGTTGAAGACAATTCCAGGTCGCTAGTTGGAAAAATCCTTCAACAACGATCCGGAACTTTTTCATTTACTTCAACAACATACCAACTTCAAAGTACTAAATTTCTTCGAAGAAGCTATCGAAAAGGAACGGGAACAAAGCGACAACCTCCAAGAAGTAATCTTCTATCGACTAAATAGTAAACTTTTGTTCGATGCATTACTTGAATTTTTTGAAGTAAACTAAGCAGCTGGAAATTATGCACCAACCTGATACTTTGGGGAACGTAATTCTTCCTTTGAAAGGAAATTACCGTTTGTTGTTCGAATGGATTCGTTAGATCATAAGTTTATTTAACTTTTAATAGAAAGCTGTCCAACATTATCGTTATTAATTTATTAACGTAACGGTGCGCTCTTTATTATTATAAACGCTAAAACGCTACTTCCTATTCGCCGTCAAATTGGCCACTCGAAAGGTCGAACGAATCGAATCTAACGCGTTGCCAATGAATTATCGACGCGGACTTAATAAGCGATAGAATTCCGGCAATTAAAAACGTTTCCTTATTAATCGAAATAAGGAACCGGTTGTGATTTGGAATTGTACCAGAATCGCACCCGGATCGCCTCGGTTGGATTTGCTAAACGTGAACAATTCGCACGATCGCGATTAGAATTGCGGCGGCCAATGCTTTTAGGCAATACGTGACGTTGTTCGCACGTTAGGGCGTTTCGCAAACACATTTTGTTTGCAGCCGGGAATTGAATCAAAGTTATTTCGGGATTATTGCCATTTTGTCGTACCGGCACGAACCAGGTATTACTATTTAATTTCGCAAATTTCGCGATGCATAACGCGGGACGTAGTGCAAATAATTGCGTGCGATAAATTAATATGTCCGGCTACGCGGGGGGGAATTAATGCGAATCGACGTTGTTTTGCGTTTTCCTCTCCCTCCGCCGGCCAATCTGCATTTACAAGCAAATCCAGCATCGATTGCTGTTTGCAAAGCGGTCATTTCTTCTCGAGACAATCCAATAATTAATTGCGTTCGCATTTAAATTTCAATTAGAAAAACCGGTGAGAATTAAACTGGTTCAAGTGCGTTCCCGTCGCACACGTAACATTGATTCATTTCCCAATTACAATTACGGTTCTCTTAATTGTCCTTCTTCTTCTAGTTTTCGTTTAGAAAAAAAAAACGATCTTGAAACGTCGCCGCAATCATTGTTCGATGCTAATTTAAATGAACGGCAGGTAACAATTAGAAAACGAAATCGTTTATTTCGTTGAATTTGCCGTTGAGCAAGTTCAGCACGAAAATGAGGTCAAGATTAACAATTTTAAGGGTAAAAAACAACGACAACGATTAAGGAACTTTCATTCAAGAAAAACGTGTCGCCGGTTTGTCTGAAGGAGACCAAAATTATTGACTCATTGCATACTTTCACCGCGTAAATAGAATAAAAATGATTGGTCTTTCTCTCATTACAATTACAAATTGCAGCAGAATCTCGTTATAACGCTCTTGAGCGCACGAAATGAATTAGTAACTTTTTTCTACTAAAAGTAACTTTGTTTCGATGCAGAATCGTAATTACGTGCATAATGAAGAAATTATTCGCAATTTTAGACTTGCAATATGTTATTTTCGCCAAAAATAATGTTTAATCGACGTTTGGTGACATTTTGAAGTTAAAATTGCACTTTCCCGAAAGTTTAATTGTTTAAATATTTTGCATCAGCACCGTAGATGAGGAAAGAAGACTCATCGACGCATTTTATTTGTATAGAAACCTGAAGCAGAGCAGATAAGAGAATTTGCAATGGTTAGCACTTGCAGAAAATTTTTTTTTGCAAAGTTGCTTTGAAGATTCTTACACAAAAGACCTTTATTGTCAACGTAAACGAATAAACAAACTCGCGCGAGTTGTTATAAGCGGGATTTGTGACAGAATAACGAGATTTCGTTGTAATTTGCAGTTTACGTTTTTGCCGATCCTCGCGTTTGCCTTTCTTTTTTGTTTCGTGCGGAAAACGTGTCCGCAACAGAATCCGTTCCTTAACAATCGCAACAATAATCGTGGCCCGAATGGGGAATCGTTTGCGTCGAACTTCTCCAATTTGTACATAAACTAAATGGAATAATTTCTAATTACCTGTTGCTAATTACGAAGTTTTCGCTTTAATTGAATCATAACGAAACAACGATCTCGCCGCCGCCACCACGACCGGCGGGCAATCGGCTTTTCGTTGTTGCACATCTTTCAAATCGTTTGTTGCCGTTTCGCGGCCGCAAAACGATGGATTTAATTAATTCGCAGACCGCGATCTACGAGATGCCAAAAACAAGCCCGCCAACGACGGCAACGACTTCCTTAATTGTTCGACGCCTTAATTAACTTTCCAACTCGATCGCAAGTCGAAACTGCTAGTTTGGGCATGAGGATGTGCCATTATGTGTTTTTTCCGCGTTAATTAGCATCGATTTTTGTCGTTTCCCAAAGATTGCGATCGGTCAACGTGACCAATCTATAACGAGTGGGCGAAAAATCGAACCGCGAAAAGTTTCCTTTTTTAACAATTCTTTTGATAAAAGGTTAATCGAGTCACTGTCGCGTTTTTTTTTATTAATTAATTAGCATGTGATTGTGGGCGTTTGTTGCATTTTTTTCTTTAATTCGCTGGCTCTTTAACTCGCTACCAAAAATGTAACGCTTCGATTTTTTTGCTGGCGAATTGTAGCGTTTTGCAAATTGGGAACAAGTGGAACGATCAATCGATTGATTCGATTCGCACATCCTAATATGGTGGATCAGGATGAGACCGTATTAGACGTCGACTTATAGAGAAAACTTCATTCATTAATAGCTATTGCAATTTATTCGCGGTTTGCAATTTTAATTAAGCATCGCGTTGGTCATTTATTGTCCAGCGAGCAAGCAAAAAGAAAAGGTTCGCATTTCGCAAACGGGCGACGAACGGGTTCCCACGATCCTTCGCATTAGGGTTTCGCTCCGAGTGCGGATATTTCGCAATGACGCCGTAATGTAAAGTTTAGAGTTTAATGCGACGTTACACGACAAAAAATAGTCTAACATGCCACTTAATTCGCGTATAAATTTTTTTCGTCGTTTATTTGCATATTCGTTTGAAACTTTCCACATTACGCACACACAAACGTATCATTATTGCAGATTTTATGTGCAGATATCGTAATAAGTTATTTTTTTTCTGCGTTATATAACTTCCATTATTTCGTTCGAATTCGATCGATTTAAATCGCCGCTTTGCAAAAGGAATAATTAAAAAACAAACAACGGTTTATTGATCGTCCTGTACGCGTGCCAAATTTAACAAACGCGATTCTTCCATCTTAAACTCGGTTTACTTCATACATCATTCGCTCTTCAAGAAGAAGAAAGTAATCTTTTTGTCGCGGTTGCCATCTGCTCTTCAATTTCCGAAAATATCGGCAATTAATCGCTAATAAATGGCGACAAAGAAAGTCTTCAGATCGGCTTGAGGCGACGAAACGTCCGTCGCCAATTACTCGATGACATTTTAAGTCTTCGCTGCCGAACTTTCGTTAATGACCGCTAAAAAGAAACCGTTTACGATTCTATTTTAATTGTTATTGCCGCCTTTTCGGCGTAACTTTCTTCTCGACGCATCGGAAGATCCGAGGGATTGCTGTCGTTTACGACAATTAAAAACGCCCGATGAGAGAAAGCTAAGTTGGCAATTTGCGAATTTTGCGATATCGATAGGGTCCGATTTCCTTTCGCAAGAGGCGACTTTCTTGCGGTTTTTAACAAACCGCGATCTCGCATTGCGATCGGCTTTCCTGTTACCGTTCTTTGCTTACAAAGTGCGATCGAAATATGAGAAAATCAATTCGTTTTGCGCGTTAATTAAATTAGTCCAATTAAAGAAATTTAGATTTATTTTAAATATTAACGGAGGGGCAAATTGCGATGCGTTCGATCGAAAATGTTCGTTGTTTTGTCATTTCGTTCGATTGGGTGAATAATAAAATTCGCTCGCGAAAATGCGATACTTCAATAATTCCGCAAACGGTAATTCGCCAGTGAAACGCATTCGTTCGGATGTGCAACAATTTAAAAACGGATTATATTTCAATAAACAACAAAGGAATTAAATAATGTTTTGCCACACCGAATTGGACATGGTTAATTTTTTTCGCGTGCAACAATTTGCACGCAAATTATTTATTAAATAATAATGTTATTGCAATTAATGCGTGCGTACGAACGAGCATTTAATTAACAACGGACAGGAGCAAAAAGTTTGGCGAATACTTACACGAATTGACTATCACCAACGATAAAAATATCAATTTCACGCTATTTTCGCACATGTTTAAGCAATTTCCTTTTCTATAATCGCGTTATAAAACCACTAAAACGCACATCGGCGAACTTGCAACGAAAAAATTCTATGGCAAAACTTGTTGATTCCTCGACCAATCGAAAACGTCCAAAAGCTCGCCGGTTATTATCCCGCCATCCTTCCTACTTGCGAATCTTTTTCTAGCCGCTTCTTTTGCAACTTCTTGTGCCAAGTGTCGATCGCAAACTGTACGAAATCGCTATTAATAATGGAAATAAAAGATCAACATGCAACTTGCGGACGTTCGAAAGTGTTCTCTCCTACCACTTCACCCGACGTTTTTACTGCTGGTAGCAAACGCTTAAGAGTGTTACAAATACGTAAATCGCGATGGAAAAGCACGCAAATTGAGCCTTAACGCAAAGCCGTTCTTGCCGCTTAGGGGTTAATCAATCGAGGCCTGCAATTCGCGAAAGGCAATGTCAGATTGTGTGCACAATGTTAATAACCCGTTCGATTAATTACAATCGACTAATTCGCGGATTGCTTCGTCGAAACCGCCTCGCCTTGTGAAGGACGTTCGAGAGCAACAAGTTGTTGTAATATCGATGATGATGATTTGGTAACGAGTTTGTGAAAGTATCGCGTCAATATGCGGGCATAAATGAATAAATCATGCGATGTTAGATGCGGAAACGTTCGATTTTCTTCAATCAGTTTATTACGTTTTTTTTGCGCGGTTCCTCTTCTTCTTGGTCCAATTAAACGGCGACTTTCCCGCTTATGCAACGACAAAAACGCTCGAACTCTTCGTCCACGATTGAGTAATTCGATTTGAGATTTGATCCAGTTTCGCTTATCCTTCTGCTTATAATTAACCAGCGCCGACCTTTGCGATTCAACTTCCTTTTTCTTCTATTGTGCGCGATTTTAAAGCTTTTTCGCGACGTATTAGAATGCAAAATTCTTCCAGCTGCGAAAAAGAAAACAACCGCAAGGTTTCTCTCGTACTTGTATCAGTCGATAAAGTTCGTTAACAAAGAGCATCGAGGCGCTGGAATGTTGCAATTTGCGCGATTTAACTAGTTAATGATAACATTTGCATGGAAGTAATTGCAATTGTCGCCTTACAGCTATTTCGCAAGCGTTCGCACCGCAAGAAAGAATGTAAATTTGTTCGTTCGCGAAACGTAGATTGGAATATCTTCGTATCTAATTCTTTTGAAGTGCGTTCGAAGTTTTTGGGTGAAACTGGAAAAGATGGATCGATTTTTGTTTGCCAACTGTTGCATAACCTGAATGCGAATGAGTTCGTCGAGTGCGACGGTTGTAAAAGCCTCCTAATGGGATTACGTAAGGCGATTTGTTTGGAGCACGAGGAAATATAAATCCGTTTCTTTTTTGCTTCGGTATCACAGTGTAAACGTTCATATTTCTTCCACTTTACTTTCGATTTATCTAAGATTGCAGCAGCAACAGCGAATGGTTTTTGATTAACGAAACCACGAACAGAGCAAGAGTCCGTCCGTTTGGATAATAAAGAAATGAAATTGTTGCTGTTTGCAAGGTTACTTCTTAGCTGTTCCGTTCGTTAAATGGAGTCGAAATAGCCATTAATCTAAAGGACACCCGTTTGTTATTTATAAAAAGCCAATCATTTATTATATTATTATTACTACATGTAGAGTTTTTATTATAATAATAATTTGCCTTCGAAAAGTACGTATCTGCAGCTGCAAATTGGAACGTACTTGCTTTTGATCTAGTTTTTCTTACTTTGCTAATTTATCAATACGATTTTTCTAATGAAGTATCTCAAGGAGATTTTCTTGTAAGTCAAAGGACTCTTGCTCCACGTGTCGTTATTGTAGTAGTTCTTCGGTTTGTTTGTCGCGTGAAAAAAATAAGAGCGAATGGAAAATCGACGGTCGTGATGAATTGTGGGAACATTGCGAGAAAGGGAAAAGCGTTTAATGATGATTTTATTTAAACGAGTTGGTGGAAGAATTGTAAAGAAAAGAAACGAGTGCCAATTAGCATAAACGAATTTTGCTAGCGTTTTGTCGTTTGCCATTCCAAATAATAACGGTAATTAAATCGCAAACGGTCTTTCTTCGGCAACTTTCACGTCCATTATTCCATTTAACAGTCGCGTACGAAAGAAGAGACAATGGATCTTAGCACATTGTTATTGCTGGCGATGGATCTGTTTTTCCTCCATCGTGTTCAGTCTGAACTCCGCGTCATAATCGTCCGTTATTATAAACAATTAGAACGTTTCATTCAATTTCATTCGGACGGATAAACATCTCGCGAGATAAAATTTTTACACGCAAAATGTGCGGCAAACAAACTTCTCGCGACGTTTCTCCTGTTCGTTCTTTTATTTTCGTTGTAATTAATGAATTAGCTGCATGAGACCCATTTTCGGATTCGGTTTATTAATTCACCTCTGGCAATTTTCCTTTTTCTCGTTGCTGCGCTGCAACTAGAGCGAAACGGAATTTTTCCTCTCGATCGCGGTTTAATAGGCATCGACTTCAACAATCTTAATTCGCCACGTGGAGCGTTTTCCCGTTTCGATTGCATAAATTTGCAATTTTTTCAACGTGCACGATGAGGGATCCTATCATTAAAAGGCTATCAATCAAATGGTACGGGCTCGAAAGAGAAATAAAGGAAAAGTTCCCATCCGTTCGCACCGACGATTCGTTCGTGTCGGAATTGATTTCCGGTTACGTATGATGATGGATCGTCTAAATGTATCGGATAGAAATGCGAGCGAAAGGAAAGTGAAATTTCAATTGTTACCCATCGCAAAGGGAAAATTAAAGGGAGACAAATGCCGATTGATGTTATCTGAAGACTACCGGTGTTGGTAAACTTGCGACGATTTCTATTAATCGATGTCACCGTGTCGCGTTTCCAATCGCGCAAGAAATCGAATCGAGATCGAGAGAAAACGACGATTAATAATAACGTTTAAAAAAAAACGGCAAAGATTTTTTGCAATTTCTCGATTCGTCCTACAAACGTAACTCAATTTTGCTAACAATTTCTCACCGCATCTTTTTTATCAATTAGAGAGAGAGAGAAGAAAAGGGACGTCTTTCACCTTTCACCATGCTCATCATTAATTCCTCATTCACCATCGCCGTTAGCAGCGTTATTAAACGCCTCCTGGCAAATGTTCTTGCTCTCTTTCACGATTCTTTCGTTCCGTAATTAAATTTCCGCTTAATTAAGTCCGGCTCAAATGTTTTTCTTAATATAAATAAAGGAAAACTGTTTATTATTAATAAAGCACGTGAGACGCCAGGTCGGAATCGTGATTAATGGGTTTTACCGAGCGAGTTAAACGGTTAAGCAAACGAAGAATTACTTTCGATTGCATTGGAAATTGCTCAATCCTCAGGTTAACCGATTTACATTTTTTTCTTTCTTACTTCTTCGAACGTTGAAAACAACTCGAGCAGCTTCTCGTCGCGGTTTCCTACTCGAATTTAATGTACCGTGACGAAATTCAACTTGAACGACAACAAGTTACGTATCTCACACGAGCAATCTTTGAGACCGCGTTCATACATTTCTCAGATTGCTAGTGGACGAAGAATTTACCATTTGAAAAGCTTTCACTGTTCGCGAACTGTTTGGTCCGAAGAGGAGGAATTGCGATGGCGACTCGAGTTCTTCGATTGGGGACAATATTAGCAATAATAATCTTGTTTAACAATAAATTCAACGTGTTTCGATTACGTTCGTGAAATCCTATTGGCGATCTGTCTAACATTCGCTGTTGTTCTTTTCATAATCATTATTTATTGTTATTAATTATTATAATGACGGTGGCATTCCGACCGTTTGAGGAGGATATTGTGTATTATTGCCTGCCAGTTGTGTTGCTTAAACGGATGTAAATTTCGCACTCTTTGCCATGAATAATTCATTCGAGCTGTAATAATTAATGGCTCTTTCTCGTCGGCTCGTTCGTTCATTCCCATTTTAATTTTTGCCAACGAGCGATTTCTAACGAAAATCCAGTTTCTATCGATTCATTTAGGACGCAGATCCTTTGGACGAGCAATTGCATTCAACTTCTTGCACACCCTGTGTGTGGCATTTCGATTGAACGATACGAGAAAGGAGCCAAAGTTCAATAGCAAACAACGAAAAACTCTGTATTAGGTAACTGACCCAAATTATTTGTCGTAATTGTAGCAATTAATTGAGGCGACTGAAATTTTGGCAAACATCGGTTATCGAAAGTTTATTGCAAGTTTCTCAGCTCGACCTAAAGAACTCTTAACTTCGTGGCCCTTTTCTAAATTGTCCTTCGTTTTGGAGTTTTCGAAGGTGGACCTTATTTGGGTCAGGTTGTTGCTTCCTGAACCGAAAGAAAAACGCAGAATTGACGCTGCGATTTAATTAGAACCGCCGGTAGGTTGCAACGAATCGAACCGTTTATATAACGTTATTGCAATCGGATTTCGCGTTACGTTATTATCTAATTTATGATTTGCAGAAATCCACGTCCGCCCACATTTTAACCGCCGTTCGTTGTCCGTTTTCCGCGAGCACTTTCTTCGCACAATGCAGCAATTAAATTTTATAGTTAGTTCCCTTCGTGTCCTACGTTCTTTTCTGTTGCCATTTTACCATTTTAATAATGAGAACGCATTGCAAAAACCGAGATTAATCGAGAACGAGATCCGTGTTAAAAGGGCTTAATTAGTTGATCAGTCTTTGTTTAAACCGGTAGGTTTTACATTAACGCCAGCAAGTTCATCCAGTTTCTCTCCGTTCTTTTTGCTCGCAGATGGAAATGATAGTGGGTCGATTCGTGCGAAATGTAAACGTTTGCGCGCGGTTAAAACCAATTTTGCTCGCCAGTTAATCAGATTCGCTCGCGTTTTCTTTTTTTTTTTTCGCCAATTTTCCTCGCACGTTCGTCCCACGCGTACACACCGAGCAACTTCTGCATTTAACAGCGTCGGATGGGGAATCGGGCGAAAGCTTCGGTATAAAGTTTCGCAAAAAGGGAGTGAAAATAAACGCGAGAGCGACGTCCATTTCCACCCCTCGACGTCCCTCGCACTTTACATTCGCACGTATTAAACCGATTGACAAGAGCGACGAAACTTTTCCGACTGGATTAATTCGCACTCGGTTTTTAGGGGATTGATTCGTTTCCGTCTTCCTTGAACAGTTCGGAAGCGAAATTTCGCCGTCGAGCTAGTTTTTTTGTTGCGATTATTAATGCAAAAAGATGCACGGTTATTGGGCTGCGAAGCGTGATGTTATAAATTACGAAACGGTTTATTGAAAGTGTCGGCCTGCGGGGCAAAAGGATTAAATTTCATAATAATGCGATCGTTTATTAATTTCGAATAAATTATTTTATTTTAATTCGGAATTAATGCAAAATTTTACCGGCGATCGCTGATATTTTTTTTTTATTACAAAACGTAATTCACTAACAACTCAAACGAATCGTATAATGCGTTTAATGTGGAGGAAGAGAGGCGAGTTTTTGCGTTGTTCGCTCGATTATCGTATTATAATCGGTCGCACTTAATTAGGCACGTTAATTAACGAAAACAAATTCATCTACGGTTACGGTGACGTAAAACTGTTGCCCAGTTCGTTATTGAACTCCCTTTCGTTGCGAATCAAAGAAATTGCGGGCATTAACGGGAAATCGAATCACGTTAATTTGTCCACGTATTAATTAGAAAATATCATTTCATTTCGGACGGGTTTTTTAGCAACAAAATGCGATACGTGTAATAAATTCACGGTCGACTTGAAATAAATTACTTTCGCAACTTTTATTACCGCGCAAAATAAAATTATTCGCACATCCCGCCGCCCCTTGCTTCCACTCCAATCTATCTCTTCGCTGTATCTGCATAATATTAGCAGTTCCATTTGTGTGTGTGTGTGTGTGTGTGTGTGGCGATTTAAATGTAGAGAGGCCATAATGACAAACACGTTTGTTGTAACAGCGTAGCGATGATGACGATAGACGAAATGCATTAGAAAATTCGATTAGAGATTTTCTTTAATTTCCCATGTGGGAAAGAAATTGCAATATGAAACCCGTACGCAAACGAACAAACAAACAAACACGCGATTTGAATTTGAATTCGCTCCACATATCTCACTAACGATATTATTATTATTATTATCGACATGATTACCGTTCTTTCCAACAATAATATCATCGCCTTCGTTGCACGTGCAGAAAAAAGGTGCCATCGATTCCATCGGTCGGCAAAGTTCGAGGCAAAGGGCTCGAATAGACGGCTTCACTAATAATCGTTGCGTAATGATGCAATTAATTTTCGGTTGGAGAGTGAAGGTAACTATTAACAGTTTTGCACTTCGGCATTTACAGCGCGAAGAGAGGCCCGGCCGCTGAATCGTATGCGATACGATTCAATTTTCTAAATAAGCTTCTCGATTGGGATTCCGCAATGCGAATTTTAAATGAATCACGAGTTTAAGAAGTTTGCAGTAACCGAATCTCTCTATCTGATTGTTTTTTTTTACTCTTATTAATCGATCTCTAATGTTTATTTCGACAGTTAATCAGTTTAGGAGCTCCAAAATGCGTTTATTGCAATTTGAGCAAAAATGCAAAAGTAGAGAAGGGTCCCCCCTTCCCTAAAAGTGCAAAATTTGAAGAGAAACAAAGTTATCAAAAAGCGAATGAATCTCAACGTAAAACTTTCATTTAAACTCTAATTAATCGATCTGTAATGTTTATTTGCACAATTAATCACTTTAATAGCTCTAAAATGCCTTTTTTTGCAATTTGCGCAAAAATGCAAAAGTAGAGAAGGGTCCCCCCTTCCCTAAAAGTACAAAATTTGAAGAAAGCAAAGTTCTCAAAAAGCGAATGAATCTCAACGTAAAACTCTCATTTAAACTCTAATTAATCGATCTCCAATGTTTATTTGCACAATTAATCAGTTTAATGGCTCTAAAATACGCTTTTTGCAATTTGTGCAAAAATGAAAAAGTAGAGAAGGGTCCCCCTTCCCTAAAAGTGCAAAATTTAAGAAAACAAAGTTATCAAAAAGCGAATGAATCTCAACGTAAAACTTTCATTTAAACTCTAATTAATCGATCTCTAATGTTTATTTGCACAATTAATCGCTTTAATGGCTCTAAAATGCCTTTTTTGCAATTTGTGCAAAAATGCAAAAGTAGAGAAGGGTCCCCCCTTCCCTAAAAGTGCAAAATTTGAAGAAAACAAAGTTATCAAAAAGCGAATGAATCTCAACGTAAAACTTTCATTTAAACTCTAATTAATCGATCTCTAATGTTTATTTGCACAATTAATCGCTTTAATGGCTCTAAAATGCCTTTTTTGCAATTTGTGCAAAAATGAAAAAGTAGAGAAGGGTCCCCCTTCCCTAAAAGTGCAAAATTTAAGAAAACAAAGTTATCAAAAAGCGAATGAATCTCAACGTAAAACTTTCATTTAAACTCTAATTAATCGATCTCTAATGTTTATTTGCACAATTAATCGCTTTAATGGCTCTAAAATGCCTTTTTTGCAATTTGTGCAAAAATGCAAAAGTAGAGAAGGGTCCCCCCTTCCCTAAAAGTGCAAAATCTGAAGAAAAAAGAAATCTCAAAACATGAATGAATCTCAATGTAAAACTCGCATTGAAACTCTAATTAATCGATCTCTAATGTTTACATACATCATTAGTCACTTACGACGATCATATAGCGTTGATTCAAACTCGTAGAATAAGAAATTACATATTGGACTCGCACTCGATGTTCCCTCATTGTAATGAGGTTTAATTAAGAATGTGCAAAGAAGTGAAACGTTATATAACGCAAATAATGCTGGACATGAATTACTAATTAACTTTCTTAGTCTCATGAGCGAAAAATGCTGCTTTTTCGTTTGCATTGAAACTGACAATAAAACTATTAGCTTCGCTTAAATCTATCTCCTATTGAAAACAAAGTTCTCGCGTAATACTATTATTTTGCTAATTTACTCTTATATTAATTATTATCTTGCATTATTATTGCGAAATTAGCTTTGAATATGAATGAAAACAAAGAACGAAATTCTTCTAGTTTTTCTCATTTAGATTGTACAATAGTCCTTGAATTTAATGTAATAATCTTTAAGAAGGAATGATACATTTCACGAAGGCGAAGCAAACAAAAAATGGAAAGGATTTTGTTCGGGCACGAGTCTTTCAATTTGCAAATCACGATTTTTCGCTATAAACTCCCGCGGTAAATGAAACCTTTCTAATAAGAGGAAAAAAATGATCAAGAATCGATCATCGCAAGCATTTCGAATCCTGTTGAACACAATCCGTGCAGAAAATGACTGGTGGCTGCATTTATTTTTCTCCCGTTCGGAACGTAATGCTTCATGTTTGCCCACGAAGACATTGCAGCAAACCGTCATTAAATCAACTAGTTCCACTCTAAATAGTCGAAGAATGGTAATTAATTCGTAATGATTAGATAAAGAGTTCGCTCGTACGTTACCAGGATTAATTAACGTGTTTTATTTAATTAATCCTGCAAAAGCTTCTTATTACGTAATCCGCGCACTTTTTTCGTTGCATTTTTGTGGAGAAATTTCAGCAAAAGAATTTTTGTTTGCGGTAACGCACGATGGATGAACCAATTAAGTAAAAGAACGCGCGTTACGTCCTTGAATTGCGACACGTTTTTACCGAATCGCGCAAAAATTTCACCAGGAAACCATTAGATTCGTATCATTGTATTTGCTTTATTTTCTGCGTTTTCGCAATTTAATTGCCTTCAATCTAATTTAATTTCTGTTTTTTTCGCTTGTTTCAGGTAAGGACATATTTTATTAAGTTAAAAGCCCATCTGCACACCTAATGGTACGTCGTAAACATGAGAGAAATGCAATTTTTTTTTATATTGAAGAAGAAAATGGAAAATTTTCGAACGGAAGATAATTTATTATCACCGAGGATGGAAAGTGAGGATTTATCATTTGCAAAACGCCGAAAGAGAGAGTCGCAATAATGTAATGCTGGTGATAACGATGAAAATGGAAATTGGTCGCTCGCAGTTTCTAATTGCTTTCTTTTGCGAGATTATCATCGATAAATCGCCGGCAATCGAACGCTTTAAGCGGACGAAATCGCGTTGAAATGATCGACAATATAAAATGCGGTCAGTTATTCGTTACGCATTATTATTACAAGCAATTCATTGGCGAGTTAATTGATTTTGCACAGTTAGAAACGTTCTTTTAACGCACCTGCCGTTAAAAAGGATTAATTATCCTCGTATGTGACGACCTTTCGTGTCGTTCACCATTATTATTGTTCTTGTTTGCCGCACACACGATTGTTGTACGTTTCTGTTCGCACAGAAGTTGCCAAATGTCGTGTAACAAAAGGAAAGGAACCTTCTACAAATAATACTAACAATCATAGTAACATATTCTTCCAGGTATGAATTGAATAATTGTTTTAGGAGAATTTTACCGGAGAGAACCGAGGTCACTCAAGTTGGAGGATTGTTTTTTCGCGTGAAGGTGTGCTTATCCAATTAAATTACTGCAAGCCTTTTAATTACTTGAATAACGAAAGAATAAGTGTAAACTAATTGCGGTTCAAAAGGAAATCAGATGTAATGCTGGCAACTAAAAGTACATCTTTGCAAGCGTGGAAGTATCGCAAAGTTAAATTGTGAGGATCAGTGCAGAAGATGCGTTACTATTGAGAACATAATTTTCATCTGCTTTCTTATTGGTTTAAAATGACGCAGATTACTTAAATAATCGTAGAATTCGATGAAATGTAAGGAGCAAGGATATTGGTAAACAGCGGCTACTTTGAAGCTATCGCGTGAAGAAGTTTAAGGATTCCTCCTGCTTGCAGCTTTGTTCGATAAGCAACTGGCCACGAGTAAAAACTAACAGTTTATTTTAGTATATTTACAGCGTTAAATGTTTAAAAGTTAACAATCATTGACTATTTTAAACAGTTGCGTTTCCTTGCAGTACGTATGCTCTTGAACCGGCTCTTTAACAGTAAATTAAAAGGATTGCTAAAACCTAGCTTAACAATACGTTGCTAATCGTAAGGAAATAATATAATTATAAACGTAATGCTAAATCGAAATGTACAACCTAAAACGCGAGATTAATTGTCCGGCTAATGAATTATGTTGCTGCATCGTCGTCGTTGAATATGTCCTCTAACAATTGCTTCGTTATGGTGCGATGCGGCCTAGTCGGGCTCGATTTCGGTATCCCGTACAACCTGCTGTTGATCACGTACAATCTACAACAGAAAGAGGAGCCGCAACGGAATTGTGCATAAAATATGCACACGCGAACGACAGAAGGACGGAAGACGAGTGGCTTACGTAACACTCGTATTTTGCCAGTTGATCGTTACCTTGAACTCAAGTCGCATCTAACATTAAACCACCAATCGCAAACGAACACGAACTGGCTGAACTGCGTGCCGTTCGGACACAGGAACGTCGTCTGTCTGCCGTCGATGTCGCAATAGTGCCAGCTCTGGCACCTGGTTTCCGGGTCGGCGTAGAAACCCGGATACGGTTGCTCGTCGCAGTAGAAATTCGTGTAAGGAACGGTGCCGAGGACGGGGTAATCGGTGCCGGGTCGACCTGAAAGAACCGCGATCGATCACGCCGAATCCGACGCGGATGATGTCGACCGCTCACCTGGTATGGATTTGCCCAGCTCCAGGTATTCCTGGACGGAAGGGCTCAGGAATCCGGGCGGCACGTTCGCGCTGTCCAAAGCGTTGTTCCGCTCATCGAGTTCGACGTCGTTTTCGGGCGGCGGCGGCGGCGCTCGCGGCCTCTTCGTTCTCTTCTGTTCCGTACAATCTGTTGGGAAACGATTCGTTGACGATTAATTCGCTGATGGTGGAAATCGGTAGAACAATCGTAATTAAAAAGCGTTTTCTGCAAATCCATTCTGTAACGTCTTCCGGCTTTCGTCGACAGTTGCGGCGATTGTATATTGCTTTCTAATTAAAACGTCGACGAAAATAGTTTCGCCACTTCGTTGGACCATTTTTTGTTCCGTTTCGGCGAAGAATATGGGTTTTAAACCGGTTTTATCGATTCATTTAAATCTATAAAGATGGAAAACGTATTGCGATCGCTTTAAAAATGCATGGAATATTATATGAATGCATTTGGGAATGTGCAATCTCCTTTGTCAACGTTCTAACGCGAAAAATACAAATAGACGATAATAGTAAAGACCGAACCGAAATGTTCCCTTTTAGATGCATTCAAATAGCTAATCACGTGAAATCAAGTCAATTTATTGCTGTAAAACAAATCTTCATGTTAATATCGGTCCATAATACGAGATAGAGTAGGGTTACGAAACGCGATTCTTAATTTTTTTCACTTGGAGAAAGTTAATTCTCGTGCTTTTGTAAAAGAGAACTTCTGGTCTTACCACTTGTCACTGCCAGCTCATACGTTAAGAATACAATCGATTGTAAGGCAATTCGAACGTTTTCTATTTTACTATTTAAAAGGAATTGAAAAGCAGACGAAAGAAGAACACGACTAGAAGAGTAGGAACAAAATGAATGGGACATTCGTTTAACGTGGGATTATTTTTCTCCATTACGAGTGCCCTCATTTTCG
Organism: Hololepta plana; assembly: GCA_963695495.1. Taxonomy (NCBI): domain Eukaryota; kingdom Metazoa; phylum Arthropoda; class Insecta; order Coleoptera; family Histeridae; genus Hololepta; species Hololepta plana. The sequence goes on from OY968839.1 coordinate 3,410,117, forward strand.
TCTTTCGTATAACGCAATTCACGCAATTTTATATTGAAAAGAAGAAACGATTTTGTAGATGCGAAGAAGCACTTTTACTTTTACCGTTGATCAATGATCCTACCGATTCTCCCTTGTTAATTTAAGCAAAGCATTGCAAATGTCTCCAAAACGATAACGAACCATTTTTCGCAATTCTTCAACATGCTTGTGCCGCACCTTCGCGCACGTGGAATTCAATTATTGTTCTTCGAATTTAATACTTTTTTAGTTCACAAACTCGTCCAAGAATAATAATAATAATAGCGAACCGAATCCACGTTGCTTTTGTGCACAACGTGCAAACTAAATTGCATTAGATTCGTTTATTGTTTAATTGGCATCGACTACTGCTACTAGTGCAAATGTTCAAACTCGACCAGTTCGTAGTCGCAAAGTACAACGTAGATGATAGTTAATAATTTTCCACCTTTTCGATGGTAAAGTTCAATTAATTGAATTTATAATTAGCAAACTTCCGCTTTCACGACGAGAACAACAAACAAACAATCTAACGTAGAGTTATGGAAATCGTATTGGAAATCAACATAAATTATGTGGTTTTCTTGAGAACGAAATGAGAGACATTGGACGCCGAAGAAGGCCGCAACGTTTCGCAATCGATTATTTAAATAAATCGATGTAGATCGATTAATATCGATTAATATCTTTTTTTTTTTAGGACTATTTCTAATCCGACGAAACTTTCGTCGAAGTAATCGGTCACACGGTTTTTTCCGAATTTGAAACTATTTAAAAATTAATTTTAATCAACAGTAGTTGGAAAACCTCGTGCAAAACACTAATTAATTAATCTCTCGAATACGTGGGCACCTGTGCGATTTTTTTCCACTCGTTTTCATAAAAAATCAAATAGTTCGAGAAGTCGATGTTGAAATCGCTTTTGCGAACGTTTCGACGCAAAATGTGTTTTCAAATTAATTGCAGACCACTAACGAATATTTTTCCTGTGCAATTAGTCATCGCATTTGCAAGATATTCGATCACGTGCACCGTGCAGAAAACGAATCAATTTTCCTCTTTCTTTTTTTCGATCAAAGATAAACACATTTCTATTTGATAATTAGTATTCTTCGAAGGCAATTAGCAATAATCGACAACAATCGGTTTTGGTATGCATAAATAATTGCAACGCGAAATATTTTGCAATAATCACGCAAAAAGGATTCGTAACATGCATGCAATTCAAAAAGAAGTAATTGTCATTAATAGAATCGAATCGCGATTAATTGGAATTTCGATTTGGATCGATTTGGCAATTAAAGGAGAATGGCACGTTAGATTTCGCAATTGCACGAAGAGCGTAACGCACGTTGAAGTAAACAGTTACGCTGCTAATGGGAATATTGCGAATACCGGCGTTATCGCTAGAGCAAAAATGCGAATTCTTCTTTGCACAAGAACAATCCTCTGACTGACTGGAAACGCGAAACGTCGTGCTATTTACTTAAACATAATTTAATGCTAATCGGAATTAATTGGTTTCTCCTGGAGGTATAATTTAAAATTATTCATAAAGCCACAACTGAAACGGTTTTCCTCGTTCATCGAAACGCTTCGATTTCGTAGCGCGGACAAAGAACCGGATTAGAATATGCATTTGAACAAAGAAAGACGGAGAAAAAACGAAACTCTGAAAATCCTTGACCAGTTTACGATTAAAAATTTAATAACGCATTGTGTGTTTAACGGCAAAACGAGAGAATTTCGTAACAAACTCGTTCATTAAAATCTTTATCTCGATTTCGGAAAAGGAATCGGATCCCCGCGCCTTTAATTGCAGAACTGCAAAATCTAATTCTCGAAATCCAACTGGAAAAGCCACTAACTTTCAACCTAGGAAAAACGCATGTTAAAGAACTTAGAAATCTCAGGATAACGATTCTTTTTTCTAACATAAGAGGAATCTAAGACGAATCGCGTGCGAATTAATCGCAAATTGGCGGGATCATGGAACGAGCGACCTTAATTGATCCATTAACCGTTGCAAAATCTGGTCATTTCTTCTCTTTCGAAAATCGCTGCTGTGTGATTGCGCATCGAATCTCTTTCGAATTTATTCTTGTATATCAATGCAAATTGATTGCTGTTTTTTAAATAATAAAATTAGTAATAATAAATTGCTGCGTATAAATTAAACGGGTAGGAGAGCACTCGCGAAATAATTTTTATTCTAATAAACCAAAATAAAATGCAACGAACGCGACGAGGCAACAATACGATAATAATTATGCGTGCGTGCACGACGGGGTCGAAAATTCTGTAATTGAATTTGAATCGTGTGTATGGCGAAAACAATGGGAAATAATCACGTCCCTATTTTATTTATTAGTCCACCTAGCACCACCACTGGTCAAATACATTTTAATAACATTATTAACGGACGGCGGAGACCCTCGCCGTTTATTATTAACCGTATGCAAAACAATTTCGCAAACGAATTGGCATATATAAACAAATAGGATACAATTTGATGCATAATAATAATAATCGCGATATACACGCAGAATTTATTGCATTTTAACGAGGTTTTGCGTTTTTTGTGCTGTAAGCCGTTTATCTGCAGTCGAATCCGCGAAAGGAAACTTTTGTCGTTGCAGTTTTAAGAAGGAATTTCAAGATGCACTCACGCTTCTTTTGCAGACTCGTCGATTACGGTTTCGCTTGCTATAAATAATAAAGGCGTCCGTTGTTGTTTTACGCAATTAAAATTGCAAATTACGTGCGAAAGATTTGCATATTAATTACGTTACTGTAAGTATTTTATGATATAATAACAGTAAAAAGAATTAACTGCGTGTGCATCTAAAGAGATTTGGATTCGATGAGAAGCGGAGGAGCATTGTTCGTGCGTCGAGGAACGAAAATGAAACCTATTCTTCTATTGAAGAGCCTCTTCGTTGCCATCGATCCTTATCGTACGATTAATCGCCGACAGAACAATAATATCGCGAAAAGGGGCAAGAAACAATGGCTCGGTGTCTTCCTGAAGATGGAACGCAATGAATTCGATTCGATTTCATAAAATTTGCTCGATCGACGTTCGGAATTAATTTCAACGATTTACCATATCGCCGTGGAAAATTACCTCGCGCGTCCTCCCGTTCGGTCATTAAATTCTTTTTATATAGACGTGCATGCATTCCATCAATCGTAAAACGCATTTTATTACCCCAAGCGAGAGAACCATAAAAATCGAAATTCCCGACTGACCGACGAAGTTGCTGCTGCAGCCTCCAAGACCTCTTTTTTTTTAAATAATGGCTCGCACTTGAAGATTTGCTTGAAACTTTTTAACCGCTCGACTTGCGTCGATGTAAGAGATGCCCTCAGGTAATTCGCTTACCACAATATCTTGGCCTTAATCCACTTTATAATTATTTTCTCATTGTGCAAGAGTTTATTTTTACGATTTATCATTGCAACTGACGATTGCTCGAGACACATTTCGATTGAACAATTCGATCGTCATTAATTAAAGAAGCAAAACCGTGTATGTTGTTTGTAATAAAGGGAAATCGTGTGCGGTGTGTCTTCGAGAAAAGGCGTTTATAGAAAGTTTGAACGAGAGATTCACTAGACGCGTTAAAAATATAATTAATTATATGCGCAATTCCATCTCTCTTTTCGCGTTCACTTTTCCAAATCTGTACGTCGCTTTGCAAATTGCAAAATTCCTCGTTTTTCTGTTTGTTTCGCGTTAATATTAATAACGACCTTCCGAAATTTGCAATTTTAATGATTGGTCGCAGAAGGACGCAAATACTTACCAGTAATAATAAAGTATCCTAGGACAATGATAGCAGTTGGTAGTAGCGCTGTCGTCGTTAGAAAATGCATTTCTCTTATTTTACTTGTACCTTAAACTTTGACGCTAAATAGAATGCGAATTTTTGAACAAAAATTACAACAAAAACGTAGAGAAGAGCGTAATTGCAACGCTATTAAATCCGCATCTCGCGTGAAACTGCAGAAGAACGACTCGACAAGCAGCCGGACCCCCCTTTTTTTTCCTTCGGCACTGCTAAGATCAAAGGCGAGCCTCCTCCTTTTCGGTCACGACTATTATTACTACTAACCCATTACACACACATCAATCAGCATCCTTGGAACGATGGTAAATCGCAGCTAGAGTCACGTGCCAATTCGAACAATAACAAATTACCGATATTTGATTTAATTAACTAATTTCTCCCTCGTGCTTGCAGAAAATCGACAACCGCGTCAAATCGATCGCCTCGCACGCGTTCATTGCGACGCACAAGAACGCGTTCACCGCGTTACACGCCAAACTGCTGGCGTTCGAGCAGCAGTTGCGCAATGAGTTTGCCGCCGGCGAGGGCGAGAAGCGGACGCATTTGTTCGGCTTAAAGTCGACGGTGGCCGCATACGTCGAGCAATTGAAACGATTGATCGAACGTGCGAAAGGTTGCGATCTGTATGACGAAGGCGACGGCAAATCGAAGGACTTGCACGAGATCTACGTGGGTCTACGCGACGCCGTCAATCTGCCGTGCTATCTGGTGGTCAGCGGCGAGGAGAACGACTTGTAACGGACCGATCGACGCTCGCGAAGCGTTTCGGACAAACGGAAACTAATCCCATTCACTTTGCAGATCGAAGGTCGTCGATCGAATCAACGGCCTGGACGCGTGTTTGCGATTTCGGCCGTCCGACGACGTGTATCGATTGTGCCCGCGTCACGCGCTCCCCGAGAGTTACAACTTCGAGAGCGACAGCAGCTTGAACGACGACGACAACAACGACCAATGCGGTGGCACGACTTATTCCGGTAATCGTTTCGCAAACGCAAAGCGTGACCTGAGGAAGTGACCTTTTTTTTGCTCTCGTTGCAGTACAACACAATCATAAACGCGTGAAGATGTCGACGCCGAGAACGTCGAAGTCGTCGATCACGCCGACCTCGTCGGACGCGGATCGCGCGAAGAAGCGCGTCAGCGAGAGCGGTTCGCTCGTCTCGCTGAAGACGGACGCAAAGGAGCGCGTCACCGTCACGCACATCGCGTCGCCGGACTGTTTCTACGTCCAACTGGCGCGGAACGAAGACAAATTGGACGAGCTGAACAAGGCCATCAGCAACTATTTGCTGGAGCAGCCGCCGATCGTTGAGAATCCCGTGGAGAGTAATTATTCCCGTCGTCTGCGTCTCATTTAGCTAAACAATTAACGTTGCGTCTTCCGTCGATTTGCAGACGAAGTTTACTTGGTTGAATACCGAGTCAATAACACGAAGCAATGGTGCCGCGGCAGGATACGCGAGAGGGTTTGCCAGTTCGGCAAGGATGCCCAATACAACGTGATGTTCCTCGATTACGGCAACTCGCAGGACGTGTCGCAGGATAGCGTGCGCAAAATTTGTCCCCGATTGTTGCACACGCCGTCGCTGGCGTTCAACTGTCGACTGTTCAATTTGTATCCGATCGGCGAGACGTGGGACGAGAAAGTCGTCAAGCACATGGCGAAAATCATCAACAAGTAATTAATGACGGGCCGAAAAGCATCGAATCCGGCGCCCTTAATCGATTCCGTTTGTACGTTTTCAGTGACATCACGATCTTGCAAGTAATGAACAAAGTGTTGAGCACTTACGAGGTTGATCTGCTGTGTATCTCGGACTGCGGCGACACCTCGCTACGGGACGCGCTGATATTCATCGGTCTCGCTTTGCCGCACAACGAGCCGAATTCGTCGGAACGGGCGGCGGTAAGGGAAACGCAACGATTTTCCCTTGCGTTCGATAAATTACCGTTGTCATTTTGCAGTCGTGGAATTCGCAAACGGAGCAAACGAAACTGTTCGAGAAATGTTACGACTTCAAAGAGGACGACGAATTGGACGTCGTCGTAACGTACACTTTGGATCCGTACAAAGTGTTCGTACAAGAAGTGAGTCTTTTGGCGTCCGATATTAATCCTTCACGCAATTAATTGATTTCAATGAGTCTATTCGTTCATCTATGATTTTAGTATAGTTATCAATCGGCAATGGTCAAATTGCATGAATCGATGACGAAGTTTTACAAGGGCCACACGAATAATAAGTATGCCGTTTTCTCGCCGAAAGTTGGCAAGTCTTCTCTATTTGGTGGTCGATGCGATAAGTTTCAACGGCGGTTTTATTTTATAGGAATGATCGTAGCGGTCACCACCTTCCTCAATTACCAAGGAGACTCATCGTTTTTCCGTGGTCGCGTGAAAGAAGTGTTCGACGGCCAAGCGTCTGTGAAAGTTTATCTGGTCGACGTCGGTTTGGAGATGAAGGTTCCGTGGACGTCTTTGAGAGGTTTGGAAGCGAAATTTCGCACGGTACAAGTGCAGGTAAATGCTGTTACGTTAAATGTTGACTTCTTTTAGCTATTTACTTATTTCTGTAGACGTTCCCAGTGAAATTGGCCGACATCAAGCCGAAAGGAGAAACGTGGACGCCGTTAGGAATAGAGTATTTGAAGAACATGGAATTGCAAAAGTCTAAATTGCGAATGGTCGTGAAACGCGTAACGGACCCTTTAGAGGTGGTGCTCCTCGATCAACATCCGTCCTTCGATATGTGCATAAATGCTGCGCTAGTAGAAGAGGGACACGCGGAATCAACGGGCGAATCGTAAGTATGATTAACGCTGGAGGAATGCTACGAATAACACTGCTTTTTCTATTATAATTTCCAGATCGACAGTCGTTAATGTGCCAAAAGTTATAAAAAGCAAGATTGCGAAGCCGAATCCGAAACCAGACACGGTCACGATGGACCTGATGAATGTGTTCAGTTTGAAATATGTCGAGCCAATGACAAAGGAATCGATCGAAATAGGAAACAGTGGTTACAAAGAGGTGACCGTTCTAAACACAGAGAGTCCAGACTTAATCTACGTCTCCTTCATTCACCCCAAAATGACGTCGCTCTATCAAGACCTGCAGAGAAACTTGCAATTATTTTACGTTTCGCAGCCGCAACCAAATTGCAAAACGGATTTGCAAGAAAACTCGAAGTGCATAGTTTACGATAAAAATCGGAAATACTTGCTGAGGGCCATCGTCGAGAAAGCGGATGCGGACGAGTACGAGGTGTTCTTGTACGATTTCGCCGAGAGATTAAAAGTGCCGAAGACAGGTGTGTGGCAAATGGACGAGAACATAATGGCGTATCCGAACTTTGCGACCAGGTGCCATTTATCGAATCTGAAACCGGCGGGCAGCGCGGAAAAGTGGAGTTTGTCCGCTATCGATTGCCTCAAAGACATCTTCCAGGCGCACGATAGGATTCTGCTGCAAAAGGACGGTGCGATCGACGTGAATAGCCAGTCGTTGCCCGTGAAAATCGTCTATCTGCAGTACGTCGAGGGCAGCGCTTTGGAGAAATCGAAATACAATTACATCGAAATCAATTCGTTGCTCGTCTCTAATGGCGTGGCGTTCAAGTTGAAACAAACCGAACGACCGAGCGAAACGGAGACGAAGAACGACGCGCAATGCGACGATCCCGACGTGACGATGGTGGACGTGAGTGCCGCGTCTAACAGCCTACCGAATCACGCCAATTGGAACGATTTGATCGACGTAGACGAGAGTCGCTCGACGGTAGAGATCAAAGAGACGTCGTGGCCGAAACCGTTCGATTTCACGCAACGCAAATTCGAAGCGATCGCGACGTTCGTCGATCACGACGGCGGCATCTATTTGCACGACGTCAAATTGCAACCGGTGATCGAACGCATGGAAACCGAACTGAGATCAATGTTCGAGTATATGCCGCCGGAACCGGAGGACACCGTTTGGAACGTGGGCGACTTGTGCACAGTACGATACGTGGTTAATAAGAATTGGTATCGCGGCAAAGTGACCCGCGTGAACAGTGATCGCACGTTGCACGTAGTGATGGTCGATTACGGCAACGACGAGGAGTGCAAGTACGAGGACGTGCGCAAGAATGTCGTCTTCGCGAATGTCCCGCTGGTGGCGAATAAGGTCTATTTGCATGGGGCGTACCAATCCGAATGGACGACGTTCGACTTGGACGTGTTGCATTCGCTCGTCGTCGAAAAGAACGTGACGGTTCACATCAAGTCCAACTTCAATATGGAGAACCAAACGGCCGTCATACACTTGGACGATCGCAACGTGATCGATTTGCTAGCTGAACAAACGTTTTTGAACAGAGCCGGCGACGTGATGTCCGGCGTCGAGGAAGACGATGACGCCGACGTCGTCATAGAAGCGGAGGACATGGCAACGATCCCGTTGAATAGCAGCATCGAATCGATGCATTTGTCCACGTCCTACACGTACGTTCCGCTCCCGCAGACGAACACGTTCGACATATCGGTGATCAACGTCGTCAAATTCAACGAGGTGATCGTACAAGTTTTAACCGACAAGAAGGACGACAAACGGTTCGAGGAGATGTCGAAGGAGATCAACGATACGGGCTACACGATGGCCACTTTGGATGAATTATACGTGGACCAGGCGTGCATCGCGCTGTTTAACGAAGACGGTCATTGGTATCGCGCGGAAATCGTTCGACTGAACGACGACGAGACGGTCGTGGTCAGATTCGTGGATTTCGGGAATTTCGATAGGGTGCCGTTTAAGAATTTGAGATGCCTTCAACCGAAATGGTTACAGATACCCGTCGAGCAATACATTGCGAAACTGTCCAACATCGAATTGGTTTACATCACTTGTAAAGATGAAGTCTTTGCTCATCTGGAGACGCTTTATAATGCGGTTAAAACCGCGAATGTCCTCTCCAGGCAGCCGCTCTGTATCGACATATACGAACGCGGCACAGATACGTTATCGTATCAATCCCTGATTGAGAAGAATCTAATTAGAATGAAACATTAATTTCCTTTTTCGTTCCCATTTTATCAGTTCTTATCAAGTTGTTAAGTTGGTTGTATAACAATGTTTGTTTTCTATCGTAGCTTAACCTAAAAATTATTTCCATTTTGTTGTGATATTAAGGAATTGCTTAATTTTTGTACGAATATTAATGGTAAACAATGAATAAACATTTGAAGTATTTGCTTTGGTTTGCTCAAGAGAATGTCAGCTTTAGGTTTCAAGTATGGTCTCGATTTCATATAAAATGTTATCAATTTAACGTAATAAAATTTCAGGAAGTTGAATCGCTAATATCAATGTTTAAAATCCAAATGCGATTTGTTGAAAAACCCACATCCGATGTAAGTTTGCCAGAAAGAATTCGTAACTCTTAATGATTAACCTGCCTTTGCAGCAACCATTCTGGCTTGTTGAATTTGATTCTGAAAATGATGCCAGATTGCTGACCCAAAGGTCTGTCTCAATAAGGTCATGCATTGAACTGTGGAGCCATGCAAATAGCATCAATTTGTTACATGAGAAATTGAAATCATATCCCATGGATTTGATGGAACCCTATTTAAAGTCAAATGTAACATTTAAAATTGAGATAGAGACCTTTTGTAGACATTTTACCCAGACAGAGAAAGTGGACAAAATAGAGGTAAACAACATAAAGATGTTAATCAAACACACACATACAAATTTCATGTTTTAGAGTTTTGCTTATTTGCCTTTTAAAGGTGATGTTAGGCTGAAAGATCCAGATGTGTGCTTTCAGTATATTGAATATTATGGGACTGATCCAAGAAATCCTCCAGTAGATCCTTATGATGTCTTCTTTGGTAGATGGGTATTTACATAATTCACATTACACTGTACAAAGTATATCTTTCCTTTTGCAGATTGCTAATGGTTTGAGGCAATTAATTAAACAATTGTCGTTGAAAACGAGAAAGTTTATAGGTAACACTAGCATGGATCCGCAATTATCCATATTGATGGCAAATCAGGCTCGAATTAGAGACGGCGATTTAGCATTAGATCCATTTGTTGGCTCGGGATCGCTTTTAGTTGCAGCAGCGCAGTTCGGCGCTTTCGTATTAGGCACGGACATCGATTATTTAATGTTACATGGTCGCACGAGGCCTTCGAGAAAATATCAGAAGGTGAACAATCTGTATAATCATCCATCAATAGAGATGCGAACTAATCGATTTCAGGCGCGTCACAAAGATGAAAGCATCAAAGCGAACATGGAACAATACAATTTGCAGCACAAGTATTTGGACGTTATCGTTAACGATTTCTCGATACCGATGTGGAAAAACAACTTTGTAGTCGATGCAATTATAACCGATCGTAAGAGACATCCGTTCACGTTCGGCACAAACTGTTGTATTAAACGTATCCATTTCAGCACCGTATGGTATACGTGAGGCGACCGAGAAAATCGGCACCTCGAAAGAGAATTACGTGGTGAAGGAAGAACATTTATCGACGCACGTGCCGGCCAAAATCGAATACGGCCTGTCGAACATTTACGGCGATCTGTTATCGTTCGCGGTCAAGCATTTACGTGTGGGCGGCCGATTAGTTACGTGGTTTCCAATTTTTAGGGACGATTACGACGTTAACGGCTTGCCGTCGCATCCAGATTTACAATTAGTTGGTAACAGCGAGCAGATTTTAAGTAAGCACACCTCGCGTCGTTTGCTCACCTACGAAAAGTGTTGTCCGGTCGGGAACGCGATCGCGGAAGTGAACGTTATACAAGATTTTCGAACGAAATACTTCGAGATACGCGAGGAGACGAGAAAGGAGCGTAGAACGAGGAAGGCGGCAATTAGGGAACGCGACCGATTGGAAGCGGAACGAAGGAAATTGGAAGATGGCTCGAAGTGAATTTGAATTGCCTCAAGTTTTCGTTGTGAAACAACCGCAGGTACAAACGTGTAAGTAAATGCCTCTTGCGAAAGGAATTTGAAAAGTTTGAAACAGTAACGCGGGTAATAAGAATCCTCTGTTCCGTTATTAATTTACTGCATTTATTTTTCTTTACATTTATTTACAAAATTATTCTTATTACAATTCCTAAACTACGTATTTACATTTACATGCAAATGAAATGAAAATATGAAAAATATAAATGAATTAAAAATTTTTATTTACTTTTCAATGACTGCATTCAATACATGTTTCGTTCGATCTTTCTTTCTTGTTCTTCTTAAAATGTATTACACGAGTTTATTTTAAAAAAGTAGTAGAAAGGGATACGCAAATATAAAATTTGATTTATTTCGTGGAATGGCACCGTTTATCATCTGCAATTGTTTGAAATAAAATTGATGGTTACTCATATTTACTCTCTCTGTCGCTCTATTGCAGCCAACGAATGAAATCCTAATTAATAATTAAGCTAATCAATTCTCTCTTAATAACTTTAATTTATTATCACACTTTAAATTACGCAGACCTAGAAGCTACCGCAGCGACCAGCGCTGCACCACGTCCGCTGCCGTCTTCCGATAGCATTAGCTCGAACTGGAAATTGCAAAGGATCGCGTTATTCGATTCGAGACCGTCAAATTAGCAATTAACCATACCTTGATGTTTTTATTAACCAACTGGCTAATCTTCTCCGTCAGCAGATTGTGAAAGTGCGGATGGTACCTGTAGACGGAACCGTCCATACCGATGGCCACGTTCGGCTCGTCCATCTTATTCAATAACGACGCAATGCCCGAGGCAACCAAATGGGCCGCCCTTCTCGACATACACTCGCAGATGTACCTTATGTTCGTCAAGTCTTGATCGGTCGCATGTTTAATACCTGCGCGATTTACACTCATTATTATCGACACGAATTGCAAAAGCGATTGCGTTCGTTTAGACACGCACCCAATTCCTCCATGATTTCCCGGCAATTCGTGAACGTTCCGACGGGATCGCTCTCGATTTCCGACAGGTACTTCGTGTAAAATCTGCCCCTGGTGAACAACTGGTCGGACCCTTTGCCGCCCAACAGGAGGCCCTCTTTCGTGAACCGCTCGATCACCAATCGCGCCAGCTCGCCCAAGTACATGCCCGATATCATTTTCTCGTGCAACTGTTTCCCCGGATTGATCGAGTTCTTGTCGACGTCGTCGTCGTACGGCGTTCGCACGCAATCCAGACAACCGGTATCGCCGAACGCGCCCCACTCCGTATTCACGATCACGTAACTGGAGCCTCTGTCCTCCTCGTCGAAGAACTCGGCGTTCTTTTGCTTTTCGACGTAGCAAGCGTTACTACCGGTACCTGGGGAAGCCCACGTAGGTTTTAATCGGTTATTAAGAACAAGCGATGCTTATCGTCGTTAGTTTGTGTGCAAAGTAAGAAGCTCGTGTGAAAGTAATGTGCAATGTTACAAAGTAAAAGAGAAAGATTGTATGAAGCTTAATGTGTAAATAGTAAGGGGATGCCTACCGACAATTACACCGATCCTACAATGATGATTCTTCCAAGCGCAAGACATCAGCGTACCAGTCGTATCGTTTAAAAGGGCGCATACGTCTATGTTAATGTCCTAAAATAGGAAATCGATTACATGCCTCGCATCCGCAAATTATGTGCCTTAAAACCTTATAATTAAAATTGATCGTGTGTGGAGGTGCGAACAATTTGTCAGCAAATTGTTCGGCAAATTAAGCGGTTCGATAATTGTCGAAATGACGCATTTCCAAAAACAAAAATTCTTAACGAAAAATGAAGCAGATTATCATGCATTATCGTCGTGTAACACATTGTTCTTGTTAATCTAGAAAGTATCAGGCGCAAATCGTTCTCTTCAATCCACGTTAATGCGTTTAATTCCTTCAACCGAATGGCGGCAACGAGTAGAAAGTAAGAAAATGAAAGTAATATAAATAAAATTAAAAAAAAAAAAAACGCTCTCTCTTATAATAACAATATTACTTGTATCGTTTGCGTCTCACTTACCGGCAATCACTCCGATTCTGCACGTTTGGTTCAACCACGAACAGGACATTAGCGTGCCTGTCGCATCGTTTAATATTGCCATTACATATATATTTAAATCCTAAAAAATATTCGCCTCATAATGCTAATACAAAAAAAAAGCAAAATAAAAACAGAGAGAGAGAGAGAGACTGATATATACACATTGGGGGCTATCGAGAAGAGAAAGAATGCATGATAATCAAAATTGGACCGGTCGTCATCGAAAACAAGAAATCGAATCGAACGCGTTAAAAACTCGTCGACTATCGACGAACGTTTCCCGCAATCAACTTACGCCGCGTCTCGCGATGGCGTCCTTCAGCAGTTGCACGATATCGTTGCCGACGACGCCGGAACAATTGAAGCCTTTCGTCCACTGTATGAGTATGCCTCTACTCAAGCCGACCTGCATCACCGGGAAACTGAATGTGAAGCCCAACGGCAACCGTTCGTTGATCAGTTTCTCCTCCTTAATGAACTTGGCCAAACAGTCGGCGATGTGATCGAACAACTGTTCGCCGGAGCCCAACATGATGTGCTGCGGTATGGCGAATATCTTCGACTTCATCTCGAAGTGATTCTCGCCCAATTCGATCAGTAGCACGCGGAAATTCGTGCCGCCCAAGTCGAGGGCCAAGAATTGGCCGCGTTCTAAAAGCGATCGTGCAAAATTAATTCGACGTGTGACACGACTGAATTGCCGAAACGTACCACTTCCGTTCGGCAGATCCTGCACGTACGTGACGAAACATTTCAGCGACGAACTCTCCTGTCCGCTCTTCGTCAAACCTTTCTCCAGCTCCTCCGTGAACTTCTTCATCAGTCCCTTGAGGACGTCGTTGGATAACACCAGATTTTGACATTTGTCGCGAATCTGAAAGCGAAAGAATTGGCATTGCTCGTTAATCGATTAGATGGTGCATCGGCGCGTAAATTTACGCGTTGACCCAATTACGGAGGAGACGAAAAAAACCGTCGGCATAAATTTGCATTTAGACTCAAATTAATTAACTAATTAAACGGATCGATTCATTCGTCGCCTATTGAAACCGATTATGAGCTTAATTAAAATTTAACATATTGTCCTTCCTTTCGAGCCGTTTCTTAAACTGTTTTCAATCGATTTCCTTTCCTGCAAAAGTTAGCAACAAAAAAGTGCTTGTCCGTTGCAATTTAGCATTCAGTAAAGGTCCACCAGTTTTGTTACTTGGACTTTCTAATTAATCGACAAGTTTAAAAATATAACTTGGGCTGCTGCTATTCGTGGAAGATGCAAATGCTTTTATGGCAATAGATAGATCACCTTGACATTTTTATGCGAAAAAAAGCACAATAGCTAATAAACGGCTCCTCGTTTCGCCTAACGATAATTTCATAATGGCAAATTCGCCAACGACAATTTTTTTAACAACATCTCGACCATAATCTGAATTAATATGAATTAAATTTCTATTGTGACGATTTTTATTATTCGCGATGAACTTTTGACCGTGGCAAACGGTAATTAAGACAAAGATCACACGAACGACCCGCAAACGTTGGAATTCACGTGATTCTCTCGGTCATTCGATGCAAAGTGGACGTTGTAATTAAATGTAATTAAAATAGAACGCAACAGAAGAACGTTGTTATTACATAACATCGCCGGATTAATGTGTAATTATCTCGTTCGTTTGTCGTCAATGAAAAAAATATTTTTTTTATACAAAAAAATAATAATATGCGATTTACGCGTTGCTGTTTTTTAACCATTGGCGAATTTCTTCTTTTTTAAAAACAATTTCTAAACAGATTGTGCAAGAAGAAGCGGTCGCCCAAGAGAGCCTCTTCAAATATTGTAAAAAAACGTACACAGATTATTGTTGCCAATTTAAAAACCCGTTATGGCTGGAGAGATACCTTAAAGCCATAGCAAATCCAAACAGCGAAATCCACACCGATTAAATATGATATGAAGCATGTTTGCTTTCGGTTTATTCTCGCAATTAATCCCATAAATGGCTAAAGAGATTTGAGCGACATAGAAAAGAGGATTTATTCGCGCGAGAGCAGGAAGATCGATCATTTACCAAAAGCGCAAGAACCGTTTCCTCCTAGTGAAGTGTGTCAACTTGAAGATTACGATAAACCTGAAGCATTTCATCGATATTTCCAATTGGATTTCGGCGAAAAGAAAGAGAAAGACCGAAGCTAAATTCGAAAATCCACCATCGATTAATTATGGTGCATACGTGCACCAGCAAAGGTAAACGTGTACGTGTAACGACTGTCGATGAACGTCACCAAGGTAAACTTTAGAAGCAATAACAAGCGGTGTTATTAAATAAAAGTCAAATAAACAATTTGCACACTGCAAGAGGCGAAATTGTTGTGCAACATTCGCGGAAAGCACAAAACGAAAGCGTCAACGTAACGAATTAATTTTAAATCGTTTGGAAATTCACGTGGATCCGTGGACAATCCGCTGTGGAGCGTTTATTGAAAGGAAAATGATCATAGCGACGTTAACGTAATGGGAAATCCCAATGGTTTTGCACTTGCGAGGGAATCAGAAATTGCTCCAGTTTGCAATTAAACGAATTCACTTTGCGCTCCGTGGACATTCAAATCGTAAGCGCGGGGGCTTCGGGAATTCGTTCGATAAAAAGAAACTTAAATAGGTTCAAGGTTTCGTTTCATATACGCGAATGATAATCCCCAGGATTTGCTCGAAAGTCGCAAATAATTTCGCCGTCGGCTATAAAAATCGTCACCCATCAGATAACTTTATCTATGGAATTAAAAGTAATTGCTTAATTCCACGCTTTTCATCGTCGTCATCAGTAAGGAAGTTGCTGAATGAATCGATGGAATCGATTTAATGCAATACGCCAACAAGTCGCTTATTATTAACTGACTAAAGTATCTGCTTAACGTATTCTTATTGTTATAAATAGTTCGGCATAAACAAATAGATTTTTTTTGCGTTTATATCTCGCTTGTTTTGATCGATCCATCAACAACTAGCGAAATACCGCTAACGCAGCCAAAAATTACCATTGAATCGTGCTAAATTCGCAAAAGGACAAATAGGAGCCTTTTTGCGTGTAAAACGTGTGGCGCTTACCACGAGGCACGTTTTCGTTTTCGTCAATTCCGCACGGTCCATTTAAAGTTCAGCTTGTTGTCGCGATTAATTATTGCAACACGTTCGACCGTGTTATCATTTACGCGAGGGGAAAACGATAATGCAAATACGTACGATATTAGTCGGCTCTAATGTCTGCCTCCTCAAACCCATGGCAATCGATAAACGAGCACACACACACACACACTTTTGTCAAACTCGAACGATTATCGTCCACACTTTCCAGCAAACTCCACGCAACGGAAAACCTCAAAGCAGAGTTCGAACGAATACTTTTTTTACTGAATGAAAACGTGTCTTACGTGTACGCACGAGCGATAAATAGAGCGAGATCGAGAACTCGTTATGTAGCGCCCGAGTGCGGCACGCGAAATTATTAAATAAGCTACAACGTGCCGCTTGCTGTTTTGCGCCCGTCGTCGTCGTCGTCGTACAACAAAAACACGCATGACCGAGACGAGCCCACCGAACGGCGCTCTTCAGTTGGACGGCCCGGCTTCGATTCACGTTTCCGACGATGACGCCGACACGGCGTCCCGCTTTTGTCCCCAATAATTCGACGATTTAAATGATAATCGATGTCGGACATAATCCTACCCTAACGCGAGAATCGATCGGAACGGTTCAAAGTCGTCGCGGGATCTAAAGGTCACCGCGGCGTTCTAATGCGATCCACATCGAATGCCACCCCGTTCTCGGGATCCGTTTCCTCGGGCTGACGGTGGTAGAGTTTTTCGGTGCTATTGTCGAACGGAATCTCTTCTCCGAGAGGGAAAGAAAGACCGGTTGACCTACACGACGGCGTGCGAGAGATTCGAGAAAGCTAAAAGAGACTATAAATTATTATCGAACGCGCGTTGAGAAGGTGAACTTCTCCGCCACGAAAGTATGTTGCTCGAAGTACGAGTCATTGACGCGACCGACGTCACGTCTACATCCGGAGGTGTGTCCCGTTCCTCCTCTTTCTTCTTCTTCTTCTGTCTCCCCATCGTTTCTTTCTCTTGCACGGACACATTCTTCCACCGTAATTTTTTTTCTCTTTGGCTGCCGTCCAACCTTTTCTAATGTCGCAGCAACCTGAAAAATTCTGATGCAATCCGTATGTAGAAATGAAAAGTGTACCGCACGTTTTCATTTCGTCTCTCTCGTCGGGAATTTTACACGATCGTTCTTCGAAAGGAAACGTACCCAGTTTGCTGCACTTAGACACCGAAAAAAGAAAAAGAAAACAGCTGGAAATGGCAAAAGTGTGTGCAGTAGTAGAAACCGCAAATCAATTAATCGTTGTGCAAATTGTTGCAATAAATACACGGTCGGGTTTCTCGCCAATATCGTTGATTTTTTTTCTCAGTCGTTTAATCGACAGGTGTAGATTAATTTTTGCTGACGGACTTCGATTAAAAAAATATGATTCATTTTCGTCCATCGCGAAATTCATTCAAGCTCAAAGTCTAGACTCTGCGAGTGACCTCAAAACAAACAAAAAGAATGCGAATCCGCTACGGAACGTGATATTTATCAATCAAGATGAAAAATTCTGTTTCTTCTGCGAAGATCTGGAAAATTGTTCTCGCCGAAGGAAATCTAATTGGATTTTCGCCGGCGCCTAATCGTACATCGCTGACCTTGGACTTTCCTTTTTAAAAATCTCAATTTCGCATAATTTATTACAGAAACTGAAACAAGAGCAACATTTACGAGTATAAATTACATAATAAATAGAAATTTGGATCGTTTCCAATAAAAAATACGAAAAAACGCTCAATCCTACGAGGAGAATGCGTCAATACAATTGCCACAAGTGCCAATGAAGCGATCACAAGACCTTTCAGTTCGCTTCAGCTCTTTTTCGTAAAGAACTGATTAAAAGTTATTTTAGAAAGTTGAACTCTTTGAATTAGTTTCAATTCAAATCGAAACTCCTTTTAAACAAATAGAAAAAACAGGTCCTCCTTTATCTCGCTCAAAAAAACAAATTAAATTGATAACCGCTGCTCTACAAGTGGATAGATATCTTCAAAATAGAAAAAAAAAACCAAGTGTTATCATGCGATTGTGGTGACGCGTAATCGTAGCGAAACTGAAATCGATTCTATTTGCGTAAGCGAATCGAATTGGCAAAAAGAAAACATTTACCAATTCACCTGCGTAAATAACGTTATTATTATTTAATATTGTTGCCATTAATACGAGCGAACTTGTTAATTAATTGAATAAATAAATTTTATAGTCGCGCGTGACGTCTTCTTTAACTTTTATTCGCAAGAAAATCCGTCGCCGACCTTCTCGCACGACACTTTTTTCGCATTTTATCGCAGAAATTGCAATTCTCACTTTATAAATACTGGCAATAATTGAGTTGCGAACGTTTGGCGAAGCGCGAGAGAAAAATCACTTAATTAATCAATCGTCACGTCACGTTCGTCTCGTTTGCGGTCGCAAAACAATAACAATTGGAATTTGCGACAGTTTATCGGTCTGTTAACATTCGAAAAAAGCGTGCATCGATTTTAACAGCAACTTACATCGGTACTAACGCATTGCGTGGCGAAAATCGGACGTTGCACCATCTTTTTAAACAAATATCTCTGTTGCCAAAATAGATTTGATCGCTTTCACCGTAGATTTCGCCTTGCAAAAAGCACCGTTGGTACAACTCGATCGTTTAAAGCGCAAGAACAGCGGCAATCTACGTTTCCACTACAACGACATGCGACCGAATAATTGATAGATTTCGGTTTTCTTCTTCGTAAGTCGAAACTAACGAACGCTCGGTCAACTTTAGTCCGCCACGAGCGAACGAACGAGCTCGTAAACTATATTGACGTTGCCCGAAGACTCCGGACGAAACGGAACCCACGTAAACGGCGGTTTCGATGCGAAGATTATCAGTTCGGCGCTTTACGCTCGCGAGCGAAGAGCAAAAAGGTCACCTTCAAAGGCACAACCCGATGGAACATCGTGTCCCCCATTCCATCGTTACTATTAACATCAACATCGTACGATTTCAAGCGTCACCACACCCCCAGGAAGAAGGAAGAATCGATGAAAGTGTGACGTCAGTGTGGACTCATATACTGGAGGAGGACCGCGTGACGATTTCGACGACAAAGAGGGCCAAAAACTAAAGAGAGTGCGCGAGATCTCTCTCGCTCTCTCTCCCTTTTTCTCTCTCGACGGCGGTTTCGCAATCGATAAAAAGGCCGGTGGTCGGAAGTGCGAAACCATGAATCGGCCTCTTCACAATTGATCGACTTCCAAATGGATTTGCCGAAGAACCGCTGCTCGGCGCTGCTGTTGTCGCTCGCGAAATTGGCACTAAAACGGGAAACCGGTTAAAACTGATCCGTACGAAATGAATTCTGGCGACAATTAAAGACACTTGCGTCAATTAGAATCGATTCGTTCGGTTAAGTACCTCGGAACGATGTTAATTCTCTAATTAATGATAATTATTAACGGAACAATTGTAATTGGAGTCGTTCAAAGATCGTACGATTCCATTGAAAAACGCAACGAAAAAAACTAGTCGAGAATTTCGCATTCTTTCTCTCCCACTTGCCTGTTGGAACTACTTTAACTAATTAAGACCGTCGCACCTAAGAGTGGACAAACAACGGGAGCGTCGGCCAATCTCTCATTGCTGCCGCAAAGCAAAACGGAAAAATTCGTTATATAAGAACGAAGGAAAAAAAGTTACAGTCGTTATGTTAATTAACAATGATAATCGTTGGACGACTTTTACTTTTTATGCATGCCAATCCAGTTATTATTGTTGTTTGTCGTCGTTCGATAACGACGAATGATGAAGAGAAGAAATCGCCGATTAACTGTTGAAGAAATCCGTACGATTAATTAACGAAATCGAAAGACGATGTTTAAAGAAAATAATACATAAACGACACTTGATTAACGTCCATTAAGATTTATGAATGCCCATTAATTCACAATCATTGACGGTCACGTGCTTCCATCTCTGCGGCTCACTTCTAGAAGGTTTCGTTAATTGGACGAACGAGAACGACGAAGACGATAAAATAAAGCAGATGAATCACACGATTATTTAATAACCCGTAATTAGCTGTTAACAACAATAACAACGACGGAGAATAATGCCAAGAGACGGGGCGAAGATCTGAAAAGAGTTTGAATCGAAAGTGTGTGCGTTTGTTTGCGATCCGTTCGATTTCGCGTAAATTGATTTGGCATTGATGTTGCATTTAACAAAAAAAATGCCAATTTTCTGTTTTAATTAATTAATTGCCATCTTTGTACAACTGGTTTTCGATCAATTCGCTCCCTCAACTTGCTTCGTACTCTCTCATTCATGCTTTCTGCTTTGGGTTTCTTGCAAAACTAACGCTGAAGCTTAACTAGATTAAAAATTAGCACTTTTGACGCAGAAGTCGTCGACTTTTGTGGATTCTTCCAGTTGTGCAATGGTTAAACCAAATCCGGGCAAAATGTCCCCGTGCAAGAATTTCGCGCATCGTCGCTCCTCGTTTTTTCAGCAATTTTTTATCTGTGAATTACCAACAAAAATGACCGCAAACCATAAAGAGAAAGAACAAGAATTAGCGACAACGGTTTTTGCGCTCTAAATCGAAATCACAATAGACACGCGATTCAATTAGCGATTTTATCGTTGTCATTACAACACAAGAAGTCATATGAATGCTCCCCTTTCAACAATTGACTCTTATTGATGTGCATTATAAATAAACAGCGATGATGATGATCATGACGATGCCTTCAGCGGAATTCGAACAAATTAATTTGAATTAGTTCACTATCGTCTCACATGACGTTCAATATTTAATACTATTTAAACTGCATAATTAAACTAATTTCAATCGCGTTTACATTCCATTCGCGAGTTTCTTTTCAGACTTTAACGCTTCGAAAGCAACGGCATCATCATCATCGTTGCACAACATCCTGCCAATGTTTAAAAAGAAGCAACAAATTGCGACGCGTAAGCAATTTTGCAGAATGCTATTTGTAATTAAAAGTAATCGATGAACCTGATCCGATGGTATGGTCCTCGGTATCGTTAAGTTCGTTTTGCACAAACATTTCCTCTTCACTTTCGGCGACGCCATGATTTAACAATGAAAATGTACACGAAGAATTTGGAAAGCTTTCTGCACTAATAATTATTATTTAATTTTTTTGACGTGTTTTGACAAATGCGTAGTTAGATTACTGGATTCGAAATCGCACGGATCTCGACTATTTTTCAATTAGTTCGCAAGTTTAACAAAATCGCGTTGTTATCTGTAATAAATTCTTGAATGATATTTGAATAAGGATAATTCCTATTCAAATGCGGATTGCTGAAACAGTTTGGAAAAGAAGGATTTCCGCGTCGGTGCGTCCTTGTGATACGTGAACGTGTGTGCGTGCGTGTTTCTCAATTTCGCTCGATTTCGAATACGAAAATGACTACAAATCACTCAACAATTGTTGCGAGTGTTTAGGATACGCACTGCCGAATCAAAACAAACGTCTCATCCGTACGGTTACGCTAACAGCAACAAGAATTTGAATCTCTTCTGCCCCGAGATCGGTTATTATTCTTGAATCAAGATTAACCTTGGCTTATTTAAAAGAAATGCCAACAATCGAGCGAAAGAAACGATTAACGAAAACCAGATTTCATACCGAAAATCCGCGTTAAGAAAGCAAATAATTCGCAAGTTGTTACGTACCTCATTGGATACCTCGTAAACTTCTTCGCTCCTCTCGTAATTATTGTCACCGACTATATCGAGTATGTCTCGTTTTAAACGCATCTCTTTAACAATTGTTGGAAAGAAGAGCTCAAATCGAACGAAAATCTACTTCGGTCTCGAATTGAAGCCACGTACCCAACACCGCGTTGTGCAGACTTTATCGATTTCGAATCACGAAATTCTGTCGACTGTTATGCACCATCGCGGTGTTGTTGTATTTAAAAAATCCCCACTTCGAAACGGCTACGGCGACGACGACGACAAGAACAGCTACGCACACACATACGTATAGACGTGAAACCTTTTTCTTTCGGCACAAAAAATTATAGAACTCAATTCGGATCAATTGGAGCCAATAAACACCTCCACAAGTTCGTTTCGTATGCATTCCTTTCACTTCGAACACAAAAGTCACGTCGTCGCTCGTTATCTGTTAACGTGCAGTTGACAAACAGGTTAATAAACAGATGCAAGATCCAAAAGTGATTAGATAATTTGATGGGCAAATCTAAAACGTCCGCAAACGTGCTGCACTTGATTGCCAATCAGAAGGAGCAAAAGTTCAACGAATGCTTAATCTTTTTCCCATCTAGTTTCTCTATAAAGATTTCACGCAGTTTTCGCACATTCATGAAGGTTCCTACAAATTGATTAAAGCAACCACTACAAGTGATTGACTGCAGATTCTCAATGTTTAAGTAAAATCAAATTATTCGAATAAGTTAAACCAAGAAATACTTACCTCGGAGGACATTTTCCACATAAGACGTCAATCAGAATAGCACAATTCAAAAAATAACGACTAGCACCGTATTTTCTTCTCTTTAAATAATTTCACGTATCGTGGATCTGGAATTTTACTCCATCGACGTCTTTGCAACAGGATTCCCCACACTGTGAGAAATTAATATGTGCGGTTAAATCTATTAAAAAACCGCAATAAATAGATTACAAACATTTGCAAAATAAAAACGTAGGCTTTATCAAAGTTTACAAATTACTAATTACTGATATAACATAAAAACAGTGGAATGGGTATCAACTTATTTGAGTAAAAAATTCATTTGCCCATGATTCATTTAAGCGTTTCCATTGTACATGCAAATATATGATTTATCGTGAAACATAATTGAACTTTTCGCGAACAATTAATTAACATTCAGATAAAACCTATATCGACACATTGAAAATAATCATTGTAGAATAATGTTTAACGAGCCAAATAAAAAATTGTAATCGAAGATAAATCTGATTTGTTGAAATTTCATTAATGAATATTTAAAGGTATTATTTATACTCACTGCTTTTATCGATTTGTTATCAGCGTTATTGCCCATGATGTCAGGGTTATTAAACATTTTATTTAATTATTTCCGTCGACTTTTAATTATTCCAATTTGAATCACACCATTTACGACAGAATTTAAGAATGATGTAGGCAACGGATAATTCGCCGTTGCATTCATTCAGTATAAATGTTCATTTAGTTGTGGACAACTTCAAGTTTCCAGTTTGCTGAAAAAGAAAATGTCACTGTTATTGTCATTCGCAATTATAAAAGTAGCTAATTAAAGGTGCAATTAGGAGTGAATATTTGCAAAGAGATTTACAAATGATTGTACGAAATAATGGCCGGAAAGAAATCCATTATCATGTCTGGCGCGGCCTATTCGTTCCTGCTGTACGAAATTGCCAGAAATAATGTGACGCAGGTAAGTTACATCGAAACTGGCAATAATAAATTATGCTCATATCAATATTTATTTTAAGGAAGGCTTTCTGCTTGGCGAAATAAATGAGAGTAAAGTAGAGGCAATCACGGACAATGATAAATTATCGGTATCCGTTAACAGAACTATTAAAGTACATACAGTTCTAGCATGTCCACAAGCAAATTATTTCTACAGTGGGAGTGGTATAATTGATAAAGATAAGTTGACGACGTTTTTAGGTGAAAAAATAGCATACATAGTAGGATGGTATAGATTTCGTAATATGAAAAATGTGAAATTAACTTTAAGAGATAATCTTGTACATAAACAATTAATGAATTTCTTTGCACCCCCCACGGAATTATTTATATACAGCTTAATATCATTTGATAACTCAAATTCATCTACACACATATTTAAGCAATCATTTTTCCAATATGACAATGTGGAATTTAATCCAATTAATTTTAACATATTAAATTTAAGTAATGCAACATTCTCTTATAAGGTACCACAAGAGCAATCAAAAATATTTAATAAAATAATAAGTTCAATAAAAACTGAAAGTGGTTCTTTAACAGCCACAGATATACATCATGCAGTACAATTATATATAGAAGATCTAGTAAAGGCACTTGCTGATGAAGAGAAAACTATGTTTCATTTAGAGCAGGAGGTGAAAAGATTGCAGGAACAATTAAAATTGAAGAAGAGCATTAATTGTGACCTACAAATTGAAGAGACTTCTGTAATTAATGGTGAATTAACAAGTAGCAGCAATTCATCAATTTCTACTGATAACATGGATTCAAAGACTACCAACAGTAAAATGGGAACAAGACAAAATGATAAAGTTGAAAAGAAGAGTTACTCTGATATGTTGAGACAAAATAATAGAAAATAGTGCCTTTATATAATATGTAATCTATTTTTATAATAAACTGTGCCAAATTTAATTCTAATGAATGTGAAATGTAATATAAATAATTGTACTTATTTCTATTACACAGAAGAAAAGTATATGGCGTTTTAAAAAACGACTGTACTTAATAATTATAATATAAATTAATTAAGGAATAATAAGTACATTACATAATTTGACTAGTTTTCTTACTTGTAAACAATACATACAAGCACATTTATGTATGTAAAAGAGATCTTTGAAATGTTTTTCTTATATTAAGTCTATAGCATGATTTGGGTGTCCTTTCAATTCAAAAATTGTTGCTGCCAATCTTCTAGTATGTTCTAAAACGACTGATGCAGTTACTAAACCAAGGTGGATGCAATACAATTCATAACATCTAATCTTGGCAAGTGGCATCTTTGGAAATGAATATTCACACAATTTCCTTAAAATTACAATTCCATTACTTAACTGGCCATCTATTTTCTATCATCACACATAATTGTATGATAATAAATTAAATCAAATACAGAATAATCATTTTACTCACTGATAAAAATCTCCGCATAAAATACCAGGCAATGGTAAAGCTTTTGTTGCATTTCTTGGAAAAACAATCGGTTTCAAGGGTGCTCCAGACACATCTTCAAACCATAAGAAATAAGTGTAATTAAAAGTAGTATCTTTCCACATAATGGACAAATGACCTTCTTGTAAATGGACACGTGAAAAATTGATCATGGTCCATATCTGAAATTACAGGCAAAGTTTAACAAATACAATACTTTTTAAATAATTTAACTTACTTTCTTTTTCGTCAATGCTATAGTTTCCTCAGAATTGAAATCCAATGTGGGTGTAGTCAGTCTATGATTAGTTCTATCAATGTACAAGAAATGTACCAGCCCTGGAAATTCTTCTAAATACTTATTGATGGTTAGGGAATCTCTAGTACAAATTGATTAAGGAGCAAAATTACAAACTTTTAGCAAAGGCATAAAGCTAGTTTTGCTTGCAGTAAAAGGATATGATCCAAGTGAGAAGTTCCTGAACACTTTCACTTCCAAAAAGTTGTTATAATACTCTAGTTTTTCCTTTACATATTTGGAAATCGTTGCTGCATGATTTTGCGATTCTAGGAGGAATGCATCATTAGCTGACATTAAATGCAATATCTCTTTTAAATGTTCTAAAAGTGTGGAAGTTGATGTTTCTGCTCTAAGTAATGACTCTTGACTATGATTCTTGATGAAATCCCAATACTTCTTTCGCATAAATTCCCATTGCTTTGATAACTGCTTATATAAAGCTTCCATTGAATTGTTCTTCAATTTCTTCAAACTGTCACAAAGCTTCTTTACAGATGCATCCAATTTTTCGAATGCCGGCCTCAAAGTTTCATTATCCCCTTGTACTTGAACCACTTGCATTGTATGCACATTTGAAAATGTTTCATACAAATTGGCTGAAATATTTTCTTTGCCCATTTCAAAGAATTGAATTAAAGTAACATTTTCAAAAATTGAATTGATGTGAATCACATGTGGAATACATTTGGGTGTATAATCAGATCCTGCTAATAAAACCTCATAGCTATACAAAGTACTGTCATTAGTTCTAGGCTTTGAATTCAGTTTTGGACTGGCACAAGGGCTATAAAATTCACCATCACTATCTGAATCAGTATCTTCCGGAATTTCAGGTTTCTTATGCAGAGATGACAGTACTAAAGTGAATAATATGTCAGTTGAAGATAAAATATTTGCATTTGGACTACAATTAAGACAATTATAAATATAGAGGTTTTATAAAGCATTTTCTCTTACCTGGAATATAATCCAAGAAATTTATTTTGAACCAATAACAGTAAATGCAACTTTGTATATTGTGTTAATAACTGTAACTTGCTAGCAGATTCTTGTAATGTTTGTATAACCTTAGAACTTATATCAGGGTTCACCAATAATTGCTCTACAGCTTCAACAAATACTGATTGGTCATTACTTTGTAGGTATATCCAATTGTCTATTAAATTTGTTACAAGTGAGGAAAGCTGTGGCTTTGTTTTAAGCCTAAAAATGACTCAAGATTAAAGAGAAGGTCTTTCATGGGTTTGTATACATACTGTAATACATCAGGTCCACACAAGAATCTCACAATAGTAATACATGTACTTATGAATCTCTTCATTGAAGGTATATCTAATTTAGCCATGTTAACAAAGAGATAGCCCATGTACTGAAAATAGAACCAGTTACTATAAATTGCAATCTGATGATGGACCTTAATGAGAAACCTCTTCAAAAGTTATATTCAATCCTTGGTAACATTGTATAGATGTGTAGGAATTCCCAAATTGACAACTCATTATTCTCTGAGATGTGACAATTGGCGAGAAGATTTGTACAATAACATTAGTACTGATCTTATATTTTAGTTTATCCTAAAATTTCCGAAGAATAAATATGAATAAGAACTGCAGAAAATCTTCCCTTACCTCATCATCAATAAGTCCTTCTTCTTGTGCAAATTTGTTTACATGTGCAGCAAATTTTCTGTTGTATTTGTTATAAATAATATCATTTAAATGGTCGAATATTAATAAGCACTTCATTTTAGATTAAGGAATGCAGATATCTCCAAATACTGATTATTCTTTGATTTCTTTCTAGGCTATGTAGGTTGACATTTTAATTTCAAATTGATTCTACTTCACTCACGTTATGCTCTCATTGGTTTAAATTAGTGTCAGATGGAATTTAAAACTTTGTAACGAATTTTTAAATGAACCGAAGTATTTTACTCTTTAAGTAATTCTGGATCGAAATATGAACATCGTAAAAAAGGATTTGGTACAATATCCTACTTATTTGAATACTCTCTTAGAAGACAATAATCGGGAAGTGTATCTATGTACATATAAGGTAATATGCAATTCTTTCCTTGTTTGATACTAATGTTTGATATTTTCAGGTGGAAAACCCAATCGTAGATATTTGCGAGTTAAGTGTATGTAGTACTGTAGAATACATTGGGAATCCTTTGGAATTCCATCTTGGTGAGAATGATGATAGTGTGCTTCCAGTTACTGTTAAATCAAAGCCTTGGAAGAATGAGGAAAATGAGCATTGTCCAATTCCTCTACATCTGGCAAGGTATTAAATGAATATGCCTTCCAATTTTAATACACCTAAATGATTTTTTAGACAAACCATTAATGAACATAATTTCCAAATTTTTCAAAAAAGTGGATCCATTTGCTCTGACTATCCAATATATTGCATTTGTGACATGGAGGATGAGTCTAAGACTTTGATGTTAGGATCTTTACATCAAAATCATAAAATTGTTAATACACTTGTATTATATCATGGCCTGTATCACATAAATGGCGAAAAGTATAATGTGGATCACATGAGAGCTATACATAATGAAAATGTATTTGATCACAATGGTAATATTGTGGATAAATATCAGTCTTATGTGACCTATGATTTAACACCTTTACAAGAAATTAAACTCTTACTTCAAGCTAGAGACTATAATAATGGTGGAAATTCTATTGACAACAATTCTATTTACAAAATAGTAACTGATTTCTAATTGCTATTAGAGTAATTTAATATAACAATTATTCTATTTGTAGATCTTCAAGATAGAAAACATTCAAGAGGGTTCTCATTATTGTTCCAAATGGACTGACATAAAATTACTGGAAAGATTAATTAAGAAACTTGAACATTCAGAAGATAATTTAGCACCAAAGACAAATGATCTAAACTTAAATCAAGTCCGTTCTAATTTGAAGAATGCAGTTAAATTACTCAATGATGATTACAAAGCAGCATTAAGTGCCATTGTTGAGACATGGGACTTTGTTAAGCAAGCACAATCAATCAAGGAAGTTCAAGAGTATTTTGATTTATTATTCCTTATGTTAGAATTTCAAACAGGATTAAAAAGCAATGTAAGGATAGTAACATTTTAAATAATATATTACAGAAAAATGTTGCTTACAGATGAAAGAATGTAATGTAACAGTGTTATCACAAATTATGCATGCCAAGTTACAAAGTGTTGATAGCAAAATGGATTCAATTCCAGAAAATGTGGCTCTCTATTTATTAATTGAAATGGGACTAGAAAAATTAAAGGTAGATTATTCTACTACAATAAGTAAATTCACAAAAGAGAATTTTGTTATGAAAGATTTCAGGTATACATTTATTTCATAATTGTATATTTTAAAAAGTAATTCAATTTATTTTTTAGCATTCCAGAAATAGTAAGAAACATCAATGGAAGTATCAAGTTTTTAGATACTTCTGAATCTTTATTAAACCTAGTCAATGTCGCTAGAGAAAATTTGAATAAATTAGTTAGCTTACATATTCTCAATGAAATGTGCTACTGTATTAATTATATTACACTTGAAGGTGATATTTTTCCTTTAAATGTTATAGTCCAGAAATACGTAATGACTGAAATGGACCACCAGAATCTTCTGAAGGAACCATATAAATTTGAAATGGATGTGGATTATAATTTCCAGAAAATATGCAAAGGGTAAAACTAAGAGGATACAAAGTTACACACAACTTCAACAAATTTTGCTTACAGACTAAACCCAATAATTCTCTCTTTTAAACATATTTCAATTTGGCAAGATGTAAATTCTGTGACCACGAAATTTTTTAAGTCAAAGGAATCGATAATACCGCCGAAGTTATTAAATGATGGTAATCATTAAGCTTATAGTTAATGAATAAGAAATAATTTCCTTAACTTTCAGTTTCCACTTGCACTGAAGAGGATGAAAACCACTATTTATATCACGTAATAGAATTGAGAGAATATGTTAATTTTCTGTAATATTCGTTAGTGAAAATCAATTTTCTATTCTATTTTTCAAATTTTGCGGTTTATTACATTTCTAATCAACATATATTTCAACCGAAGAAAAGGATAATATGTTGTTCTTATATAGAAATCAGAGAAGAAAACCAATATTTCAAGCAGTAGGAATTCATATTATATAGTTTAAAGAACTTGGACCCCCCATTGCAAACTAAATTAATCCTCATATTGCATCGTCTCGGAAAATGGTATATAAAGCGAAATGATTTCCATTTCGGCACGACAGTACCACAGTTATTCCGATACAATGAAAATCGCAACGTTTTTCTTCGTACTTGCCGTCGTGTGCGTTCTCTTCCAAGAGGAAACACTGGCAGAAAATTTACTAAGAGAGAAGAACTTGGCGAAACATCCGGAAGGATTTAAGAAACAAGTTGGAATGTGGTTCGGCCCGAGATTGGGCAGAAGGAAACGAATGCAAACCGGTGAAAACGTCTACACAACTGCCGTATTGAAGAAGGAGCAATTACAAGAAATTATCGAAACATTGCCGGATGCGGCAATTTTAATAGTGGCCGTAAACGAGAATAAGGTGCAAAACCTATACGATACGCAAAAGCAATGGGAAAAAGGCGAGAACGAGTTTGATTATCAAGGCGTGAACGACAACTTCCTACGATTGTAATGTGTTAATCAACGGTATCTGTTAAACTTTATGGTATGGAATAAAAACTGATTTATTGAATTTTGATCTTATCTGTGTACACCTTTTCAAATATTCGCTCCTCTTTTCCTGACGTAAAATATTTCCATCTTCAACTAAGACGTGTCACAGTTGCATAAGTCACTCAAGTTCAAGGATATTCTTGTCAGAAAACATCAATCTAAATTCAAAATAATTTGTGTAATTCGAAATTACCAAGTATGGCAACAAAAGCTGTTGCAACAGCAACAGTGAGGGCTGTTAAGAGAAAATTGTTACCTACGAGAGCAGCCTTAGTTTTGGTAAGCAATGTCTTGATTAAAAATCTTACATCAAAAACGGTTTTATATAACCTCTATCAATACTTTTTTAGACACCATCAGCTGTAAATAGAATAAAAGAAATATTATCGGGCAGGAATGAATATGTATGTTTAAAGTGCAAGTATGTAAATGTTTTTAATTGATTGATACTGATGCTTCACAGATAGGTTTGAAAATTGGTGTAAGACAAAGGGGTTGCAATGGCCTTTCGTATACATTGGATTATGCTATTAAGAAAGGTAACAACTTTTTCAAATGGTCTAATAAATTCAGTGCAATGATTTATCTTATAGATGCTATGGATGAAGAAGTTGTCCAAGATGGTGTGAGGGTGATAATTGACAAAAAGGCACAGTTAACATTACTAGGAACAGAAATGGATTATGTACAAAATAAGTTAAGTTCAGAATTTGTATTCAATAACCCAAACATCAAAGGGACATGTGGATGTGGAGAGTCATTTAATATATAGCTTATCTATATATAAACACCTAGTCAAATGTAAATGTAGTTATTTAAAATTAAAAAAAAATAAATTTGTTATAAAAAATAGTAATATAAACACTACATAGTCAGAAGTAACACTTATGCAAAAATTATAATAACTTAGGTTGCTGTTTTAAAGCAGTTATGTCTAAGAATTTTGGACTCTTATCTCTTAATTTCGCTTTTGGATTACTGTCATTTGCTATAAGTGATAGACAAATTACAAAATAGATAAAAAAGAGCTTCAAAATGTCTTACCTCTCTGCAACAAGTTATATTTTTTCATGTACTGCAATGTTGCAAATGATAATTCAGGTCTTCTTTTACCACATTTTTGTACATAATTGTCCATTGCATTATCCTGGGATTTGGGGTTGTATGTTATCTTTGCTAATTCTTCACTAGGTAAATATTTCATTAGTAATTGTTTGACTGCAAAACTAATTTCATTTGGACTGAAGCCTTCACAATCTGAATTATCTCTGTAACATAATATATGTAAAATTTATCATATCAGAGATGCATGTAACTTACAAAGTAGAATTTGAGGACTTATCTAAATTTGTTGTCATATGAT
This sequence comes from Hololepta plana, assembly GCA_963695495.1. Lineage (NCBI taxonomy): Eukaryota > Metazoa > Arthropoda > Insecta > Coleoptera > Histeridae > Hololepta > Hololepta plana. The sequence continues at coordinate 3,441,428 of OY968839.1, forward strand.
TCACATCAATTCCAAGCTGCTTCAAATGTTTTACAGTTGCTGCTTGAACTTTTTTCATGGTTTTTTCTTTAGCTTTTTGTGATGAAGCACAGGATTTATTTTCATTTGATATTCCTTCCTTACACTTTTTTCTTTGTTGTAAAACATTGTTAACTTGTCCCTGAAAATCACATTTTATATTTAATATATTACCAAACTTCTGCTGTATTATATACACACCATGATATTATTATAAATTGTCCATCCAAGATCTGTAGTAACGAAATCATCATCATCACTGCTAAAATTTAAATCATGAAATATAATTAATAATGGATTATGAATAAACTCACTCTGAGCTATAGTCTTGCATATCTACATGAATACTATTGACTGGACTTGGTACTTCTTCACGCACTTGTATAGTATCGTTTATCAATAATGAACAATCACTTTTTTCCATATCTTCCATTACATTGTGATCACCTTTTCCCAGATTATTTTTATTTCTGTTATCAGTTTCTTTGTTTGGCATTTCCTCAATTTCACAAATTTTAGCTTCACCAAAGACACAATCATTGGTAAATTTGCGTGGGAAATTTTGCTGTGGTCTAATTGACACTTCAAAACTTGTCATTACATCAATTGCAAACTTTGGATTTGTAGATTTTTTGTCAGGTGTCCTTCCAAAAATTGGTATTGTATCATATTGCTTATTAGACATTCCATAGAATTGACCATTATTTGTTGGTGCTTCTATATGTTTCTGTTGTTCTTGCATATTCAAAATGCTTGTCATTTGCCTCTGGAGCATTAGTATTTGTTCATTTTGCTGTTGAATAATTTTCAACAAGTCCTTAGTTGTTGGTTCATCCTTTGCAACTTGTTTATTATTCAATTCATCCATGGCTCTGTTGTTATTGCTAAATGCCATACCTATATTGTTATACTCAGGTTTATCTATATAATTCTTCTGAAAACTATTTTCATGTGTTGACATTCTTTTACTTTGCCAGTCAACTCTGGATGTCAGCATTTCTCTTTTATTGTCTGACACTAAAAAATTATCACTCTTTTTAAATCTTGGCTCATTTAATTCTACTTGTGGATTATTATCAGTTTTCATCAAATTTTTCTGAAGTTTTACTTCTCTGGACTGCATGTCAATAATGCTCAGATCTAAATGTCTGTTTGGTACATTTTGCATATATATTTCTTCAAACGGTTTAGAAATAAGTGTACTAGAAGGAATGCCATTTGTAATGGTTGGCACAGCAGCTACTTGTTTTACACTTGCACTCTCAATACCAAAACAATTTGGGTTACTTTGTCGACTACCAGGTCCTTCAAATCTCACTTGTTTTCTGTGTGATGATTGTGAAACAGACATAATACTAATATTTTCTGGTTGCATCATGTCTCTCTGTTGAACATGATTTCTGGTTTTCCAAGCATTATAAGACATATGGCTATTTGGTAATATTCTGTTATTAGGATTATCCACGGGTTGTAGAATCCTTTCTTCAAATAATAATGATACATCAGGTACTAATGGCATTAGGAGTCTCTGAAATTTGTCTTGTAGAGTACATAAATTCAGTTGCATATTAATTCTTACATCATTCGAAACTGCTGGTTTTGGAACACTTCTGGGTAATTCGTATATGGAATCCATTCTTTTAAACAATCTCTATACAGATTAAAATTAAACTGCCACTTGTTCAAATACTTGTTGAATGAACGGTATAAATTAGAAAATTTTAAATGCTGTCATTTTAAAATACGTTCATTATCTATGATTTTAACACACTAGAGGTCGCAACCGAATTTAATTGTGTTTGACAGTATATGTTGACAAAGATATCTTTGGATAAAAATAAAGTTCTGTATTCTGTGTATATGCACATATAATAATTAATGTAATAATAATTAATCGATGGCGAATGCAGCACATTTACCAGTTTCACAAATATTACGTACTAAAACGGACTTAGACGATGATGAACCTAAAAAGAAATCCAGAGAAGACTGGAGGAAAGCCAAAGAGTTAGAAGAAGCTAGAAAAGCTGGTACAGCACCTGCAGCCGTTGATGAAGAAGGTAAAGATATCAATCCACACATACCCCAATACATTTCATCCGCACCATGGTATTATGGAACAACTGGGCCAACTTTAAAACATCAAAGGCCACAGGATGATAAGCAGAAGAGTTTTTCTGATATTAATGATTGGTATAGTAGAGGAGTGAATACAGTAAGTATTACATGCCTAAGCATCATGTGAACATATATCTTAACATATTCTTTGACAGAAATCCATTGCTGTGAAATACAGGAAAGGTGCCTGTGAGAATTGTGGTGCAATGACACACAAGAAGAAGGAATGCATGGAGAGACCACGTAAAGTAGGTGCTAAATATTCAGGTGCACATATAGCAGCTGATGAATTTGTACAAAGAAATTTATCATTAAGTTATGATGGCAAAAGAGACCGTTGGAGTGGCTATGATCCTTCAGATCATAAGGAAATTATTGAGGAATTCCAAAAGGTGGAAGAAGCTAAAAGGCAATTAAGAGCAGAGAAACTAAATGCAAATGAAAGCTGTGGTGAGAAAGATGATGAGGATAAGGATGAGGACAAATATGTTGATGAAGTTGATATGCCTGGCACAAAAGTTGATAGCAAGCAAAGAATTACAGTGAGAAACTTGAGAATTCGAGAAGACACTGCAAAATATTTGCATAATTTGGATCCCAACTCTGCATATTATGATCCAAAAACAAGATCTATGAGAGAAAATCCAGCAACAGATGAAACTTATAGTGGTGAAAATTTTGTTAGGTTCTCAGGCGACACAAGGAAGCATGCCACAGCCCAGTTATTTGCATGGGAAGCATATGAAAAAGGTGTGGATGTGCATCTGTTAGCTGAACCAACAAAATTGGAAATGTTGCAAAAGGAATATGATAAAAAGAAGGACCAATTCAAAAGTCAGGTGCAAAAAAGTGTTTTAGAGAGGTATGGTGGTGAGGAATATTTAGATGCTCCACCTAAAACATTATTACTGGCGCAAACTGAACATTATGTGGAATATTCACGATCTGGTAAAATAATAAAAGGACAAGAAAAAGAAGTTATACATTCGAAATATGAAGAAGATGTATACATTCATAATCATACTAGTGTATGGGGTTCTTATTGGAATGGTGGTAAATGGGGTTACAAGTGTTGCCACTCATTTATAAAGGTATACACTATGAACAATTTTGTTAAAAGTAATAATCTGCAATATTTTAATCTTTCACAGAATTCCTATTGCCTAGGCGAAGCTGGCAAAGAACAATTTAAAGCATCTTCAGAGCAGCCTGTCATTACAGATTCAGACAATTTAGCAGAGATACAGCAAAATGAAGAGTCCTTATCTTCATCTAGTTCAAGTTCTAGTGAGACTGAGGAGGATGAGGAAAGAAAAAGAAAGGAAAAGAAGAAGAATAAGAAGAAGAACAAGAAAAAGAAATGTAAAAATAAGAAAGATGAGGATGTATTGGAGAAAGCCCTAAGACAAGAGGAAACAAATCAACAAGTGGCTGATAAGTTATTAGCGATAGACGAGCGTAAGAGGCCGTACAACAGTATGTATGAAGCAAAAGCACCAACAGAGGAGGAAATGGAAGCTTATTATTTGAAGAGGAAACGAGAGGAAGATCCTATGAATCAATTTATGAAATAGTTTATTGACTTGATATAAATCTAATACATGTAATATTAACAGACCTCATTAGTTGTTGTTCTTAATAGAACTCCATCACTTACCATTTTGCCAGTTAAATAGGCAGTGTTCCTGGCATCATCCAGACCACAATGTTCTCTTCCTCTAAATTTCAAATTCAATTCCTGTAAAGCACCATTTAATCCATTTGGTTTTCTACTATAATGATGCTAGAAACAATTCTCATTTATTCAGAGTACTCATAAAAATTATATATTGCTAACTTTATACAAAGCCTTTATGTCTATCCAATGGTTAAAAAATTCTGGAATGTTTATCCTTTTCCTCTTACATTCATGCTTTAAGCAAGTATTAAGGTCCCAATTGGACCAAGTTAAGAAAGTACAATTATTTCCATCAGGAATATTGTTAGAAAAAACTAAGTTATAATTCCTTATTTGTGTTTTTAACCAGTTCATAAACAGCATTAGACATGTACCTAATGGTGCACTGCTGTTAACTTGTCCTTGGCTGATACCTATGACAAAAGTAATTTTCAGTAATAGTTCCTTATTGAATGATAAGAAATACCTGTTAAATGTTTACAAAAATCACTTAGTTTTGGCTTTTCTATGGGCATTACATACTCGTGGAACTCTTCAACAATAACATTTTGTTGGACATCATATAATAAAACTGGAAATTCGATAATCTCTGGTGGACCCTTATTATAATCTGATTTATCCCAGCAAGTTGATTCAAAATCCAAAACGAGAACATATTTGTAAAATTGCTTACTGTATTTATTTGGCCCATTCTTTGAGGCATTTATGATTTCAATGTGACCAAGAATCCTAAAAGGAATCGAAATGATTATATGTCTTTCAAATAATATAACTCATTACCTTGCAAATTCTCTCGTCGTAGACATCTATGTAATTCTACAAATTTCACTCTTTTCCAATTTTTCATTATTTTTACAAAATTTAAAAAGCAGTCGTCACGACACCTACTTGCTTTTTCTGAAACTTAGCGGTTAAAAATCAATTTTTTGAAAGGAATTTTTACATTTTCCGCTCAATTCCACGTTAAAATATAATAGTTTTTATATTAATATTTTGTAAATTCCTTTTGTATAAAAGACCCAAAGACACCTTGTTCATGTTAAATAAAAGTAGAGGTTGATTATATTATGCTAAATCAATAAATAATGGCTTTCATATTAAATCACTGTAGATTGGTGAGGTTAAGTAAGAATTTTTATCTTAGAAATTACTCTTCAACATTGAGCAAGGTAAGATTTAAAAAACCTTAGATTGCCTTATCTAAATGTAGACATTTCTAATCGTATTTATTATCGTTGGACGTAGAGTGGTTTAGTTATTGGCGTTCATAGTGAGGATGGTAAAATTTCTTTCACACCTAGTGCAGACGTATTTAATTCACAAACTGATGGGAAATTAAGCAAACAACTGGAACTGTAAGTTGAATTTTACGTTTATCATAATTCAACCGTTATTTGATCGATCAGCAGAAAGAAGATTAGTCCCATTGTAGATTAAATTTTTGTTACATTGACCTGAAACCTTTTTATTTAGTACATTTCATTTATTTCAAACTCATTGTCTTATCAAAAGTAATAGTCTCGTCAAATTGTTGCCTTTATAAAACTAAATGAATTTGTTTCAGGTTGATGTAAATTAATATCCTCATAATGGCAACTAAAGATGGTAGAAGTAGTTCGGCATCATCACACAGTGGCTCTAACATACCCACTGGTCGTTCATCAATACGTACACCTAAGAGATCTAAACCATCTACGACGGCAGCCACGCTAGACTTAAAAGATCCCGATTATTCCTGTCCAGTTTGTTTTAAAATAATCGAAGAAGCTCACATAACCAAGTGTAGTCACACGTTCTGTTATTCGTGCATAAAAAGGAGTATAGAAGCGTCAAAGAGATGTCCAAAATGTAATTCCGCTTTACCAAATGAAGACATGATTATACCGAACGTCATATTAAACGATCTGATAACTAAATACAAAATACGTATGAACGGATTGCAAGCGATCACGAGAGAGAGTTCTGGCGAATTTACCGCCTCTGCAGACGGTTTGCGCGATTTCGTCACCTTAGAATCGCAAAATTTAACATTACCAGACGTAAATGTAATGCTTGAAATACTCACGCAACGTAAACAATTATTAGAAGCCGAATCGTGTGCCGCTCAAAACAAGTTACTATTAGAATTTTTAAAGCATTTACTTTTAGTTAAGAGAGAACAGAAGGCGCAGATACTGAAAGAACTGTCGATAGTCGAAAGGGACATCGAAGAGGTCGAGAACAAATTGAAAGAGGTCCACAGCAAGTGTCCGACGTTGGAGGACGTCGAGAGAGCGGTAGCGACGGTGGACGGTAACGCGAAAGTGATAGCGATGAAACAGGAAATGATGAACTTAATCGATAACATCGGTTCGACTGTTTCGAAAGACACCGACAGTACCGAGACGCCGAACAGAGAAAGCGGCGGCGGTCTACCGTCGTTGCCGATGCGACGGAAACGGATGTACGCGCATTTCGAAGATTTCGTGCAATGCTACTTCTTTTCGCGGTCGAAAGACTTGTTCTTCGGCAAAGAAGGCGACAAAGCGGCGAAATCTTGTGCGGAATCGTCGTCCGGCCTCGACGAGTTCCGCGAGAACCTCGTCAAGTTCTCGCGTTACAACGAGCTACGATGCGTCACCACGTTGAATTACTCCAACGATTTGTTCAACAATTCGACGATCGTCTCGAGCATCGAGTTCGACAAGGATAACGAGTTCTTCGCGATAGCCGGCGTAACGAAACGCATCAAAGTGTTCGATTACGGTGCCGTCGTCAGGGATGCCGTAGGCATTCATTATCCATGCATCGAGATGATCTCCAATTCGAAGATATCGTGCGTCAGTTGGAACGGCTTCCATAAGGGACTGTTAGCATCGAGCGATTACGAAGGCACGGTAACGATATGGGACGCGACGACCGGTCAAAAGACTCGCACGTTTCAAGAGCACGAGAAACGTTGCTGGAGCGTCGATTTCAACAGCGTCGACACGCGATTAATAGCGTCCGGTTCGGACGACGCGCGCGTTAAATTGTACACGCTCAATGCGGAACATTCGATAGCGAACTTGGAGGCGAAAGCTAACGTTTGCTGCGTGAAATTCAATCCGAGCAGCTCGTGTCACTTGGCATTCGGCAGTGCCGATCATTGTGTTCACTATTACGATTTGAGGAACATGAAAGAGGCAGTGACGATCTTTAAGGGCCACAAGAAGGCCGTCAGCTACGTGAAATTCTTGAACAGCGAGGACATCGTTTCCGCGTCGACCGATTCGCAATTGAAAATGTGGAACATCGGTTCGCCGATGTGTCTCCGATCGTTCGTCGGTCACATCAACGAGAAGAACTTCGTCGGTCTGGCGACGGACGGCGATTACGTCGCATGCGGATCGGAGAACAACGCTTTGTACGTTTATTACAAAGGTTTAACGAAGAAATTGTTCAGCTACAAGTTCGAAGCGATGAAGGGCGTGTTAGAACAAGAGCGTCGGGAGGACGATCCGAACGAATTCGTTTCGGCCGTTTGTTGGAAGCAAAACTCGAATATCGTCGTTGCGGCCAACAGTCAAGGAACTATAAACATTTTGGAACTGGTTTAATTTTACGCTCGCACTTTTTATTATCAGTTTAGCAAACTAATTGACAATCAGACGTGTTAAGAGCAAAGGACGAGGAGATGAAAACGAGCGAGTAAAAGATTCGTCGATATTTCGATTGACAATTTGGAAAGCGAAGGAAACTCGAGTCGATCTAATTTGATCGTCGGTGTATATAAATTTTAGTTTGATCGTTTCGAAATGGATTTGTATATGATTTCTAATAGGAACATAAAATAGATTAATGAATAAGTAATCGATCAAAGATGAAACGCACAACTTAATTAAAGAATAAGTCGTTAAACCACTCAACGTATAAATACATAGCTTTACGTGCATGATGGAAACGTTCTGTGTTCAATCAATTTATACATATGAAATGTTACAAATTACAAAAAATTAAAAAGTTCAGACCGTTAACTAATTATATTATGATTTATAAGATGACGACGTGAACAGATTTATCGTAAATGATGAAAGAAAATCCCCATTATTTAACAATTTTCCAATTTCAATTAATTTTGTCGCATAAACGGTAGAGTACCTCACATTGAACGTGTGTTGTAAAGGGACATTCGTTGAATTCGTCCTAAAAGCGAAATGCCCGAAAATGAAAGTAACTAAATACCTTAATAATTGTTATTCCCAGATATTTTAAACGGTTTTTAATACTAGGGCATTTTAACAAGTTGAAATAAATAGGAGCAATATTACGAATGTAAGTAATAAATGAATTAATGCCAAAATTGTACCTAAAACTAATTGTATTTATAGATTTATAATGAAAGGAAAAATACCTATAATAATAGAGTACGATTAGGCTTGAATCAATCCAAATCGGTGTGGCGAGAATGATTAATTTTAAAAATTATTTCATTATTCGAAAATGATTAATGTTTGCTCCAAAAATCGTTTACAGAGGGGAAGGAAGCCAACAAGGAAATTCTGGATTCAACTAAAATCATGGATATTAAAAATTTGCCAATAACTTATTATTACGTATGAATGTTGTGGATAATAATTACTTAAAGGAGGGAATAAGAAATTTTTACAAATGCAAATTATTTAAAAGAAATAACTGTTTTTTGCAGTATAATTAGGTGCATATTTTTTATCATATTGTACAATTAAATTTATATTTTTTATTGCAAATTTATATATATATATATACAAAGTTAAGTAGTAAAAAATTGCAAAATACTATAGGAAGAAATGCAGAAAAAGTACGAGACCTTATAAACGTAACCGATCATTATTATTCGAATGTAATGAGTCTTTCAGATTATTCGCGTGTGTAAATATTGGGAATTAGTTAATTTTAAAATCAATTTCATTGGACTGATATTATCGATGAAAGTATTATTCAGATAAATCTATGTGCGAGAAGAAAGCAATTTTGCGAGTGATCGATTGAAAGTAATTAACGAGAAGAATCACGTGCATATATGATGCACGATAGTAATATTGAATTGGTGTCGTAGTTCAAACATTACAAACTGAAGAAAATAATTACTATGTGTATGCGTGTACTCTAATTGTTGTAGCTAAAATTCTAGTATTAATAAATCCCTGAAATCGATCGCTATCTGTTCTCCTCCACAAATGAGCATTTCCATTTCGAAACTCGTTCAACATTTACTCTGATTTCTTCTCTTCGTTTTTAAGCATCGACCCGGACATAAAAGAAGGCAAATGCAACGTCTTCTGGGGCCTAGACGCCCAATTCCCCGCCGTCGCCGTTGTCGCAGTACCGAGATTCAGCGAGAAATACGACGAACAGGAAAATTTGTATTCGTTCAAGGAGTCCGTAAGAGTTGCTGCCGCAGGTCCGAAATACAATACACCACGTTAGTTCAAAGACCGCCGATTTCGAATTCCCTTTTATTTATTTTTTAGCCGGATGTCAGGCGTTGCAAGCGGTCGGAATGAAAGACATTTGCGTGGAATCGTTCTACGACGCGGAATCGGCAGCCGAAGGCGGTAAATTGTCCGTTTGGAAGTTTCAACAGTACAAGAACAAGAAAACCGACATACCGGAGATCCATCTCTATAATCCGTGCGACGTCGAATTGAACGCGACGAAATGGGCGGACGGCACCGTGAAGGCGGAATCGCAAAATTTGGCCCGTCGCTTGGCCGACACGCCCGGCAATTTACTGACGCCCGGCAAATTTTGCGAAACGATCAAAGAGATACTGTGTCCGTTCGGCATGGAGATATGCGACCGCGACGAAACGTGGGCGATCGAGAAGAACATGGGCGCCTTTCTGTCGGTGGCCAAAGGATCCGAAGAAGATCCGCACTTCTTGGAGATCAACTATCGCAACGGTTGCAAAGACGAGAAACCGTACGTGATGGTCGGCAAGGGCGTCACGTTCGACGCGGGCGGCATCAGTTTGAAACCGGCGACGAACATGGATCACATGCGAGCGGACATGGGCGGCGCGGCGTGCGTCATCGGCGCGATGTACGCCGCGGGCAAATCGAACCTGAAGGTCAATCTGACCGCTCTGATACCGCTCTGCGAGAATATGCCGTCGGGGAAGGCGACGAAACCCGGCGACGTCGTGTTCGCCAGTAATGGGAAGAGCATTTGCGTCGATAACACGGACGCCGAGGGCCGACTTATATTGGCGGACGCGTTGTGCTACGCGAGCGAATTCCGACCGCAATGGGTCTTGGACGTGGCGACTCTGACCGGCGCGATGACGGTGGCTTTAGGCAATACCGCGACCGGCGTCTTCGCGAACGATACCGCCTTGTTCAACCGATTGGAACGATCGGGTGGTATCACGGGCGACAGAGTGTGGCGGTTCCCGTTGTGGAAATCGTATACGAAACAGATAACGGAGTTCGGCGCGTTCGATCTGAATAATATCGGCAAAGGTAAGGGCGGCGGTTCGTGTACGGCGGCGGCGTTCTTAAAGGAGTTCGTCCCCAAAGACACGCCGTGGATGCATTTGGACATAGCCAGCGTCATGGGACCGGAGAGTTCCGTTTCATATCTCGGCAAAGGAATGACCGGTCGACCGACGAGGACGTTAGTGGAATTGTTACGGAATCAATTGAAAGATTGCTGATGTATAGTTTTTTTTTTATGTGCGTTTATCGTTTTAAATGAATAAACCAACTGCGATTTAAAATGCCCAATGTTTATTTCAGTATAGAGATATTCGTTTTAATTAAAAAGGAATTAAAGAGATTAAAATATGTCATAATAAATGTTAAGTACCTGCAATAATATAGTTATAATAATAAGTGGTTAATTAATAACTAATAATAATTAAAGTTAAGGTTAATTAATAATATAAACATAAATAAGGAATATTAACAAATGTTACACTTTTTATCTGATTCTCTACTTCTTTCTGCTCTTTTTTGTTTAATCGTTTATATCACAATTTTGAAATTCGGTAACGTTACATTTTTTTTTTTTCAATTATATGTTTTACTTTTAAAAGGAAACTCACGTGACAACACGAACTTTTCGCTTATATTAGAGAAAACGATAAACGAAATTAACAAACAACAATGCAAGATATTATATATTCTCCGCAATATTTAAAAGTCCAGCGCAAAAACGCTAAATCGATCGAAAGAAATCTTGCATTCACTTCGATAACGTTAAAATCGATCAATGAAATCATTTACAAACATTAGGGAACAACCGATTGTGATTGCAATGCAAAAAATGTGGTCGCGATTTAACGAACGAATTGCATTTGAACGATCTAAATATGTACAATTCTTAATTAAAAATGGGTGTTTAACTTTGAAACTTGATGGATTTCATTTAACAATGATAGAACCAAAATGAAATTTCCCGTCGTGATCGTGATGCTAAGCTTAATGATGATGGGCAAAAGGGAAGGAAACGTAAGAGATGGATGTTTGGATGGTTTAACCGTGAAGAGAATGAAAATGTCCGTCCGTCGCGACGTCCGTACGATTCCAATGCGCGTGCAGTTTCTCGTTTCGCCCGGAAACGGTGCCATCGTACGTGACCACCTGCGGCCCACGGATGCATTCTCGTGCGGAATTCGGAATGGAATGCGATGCGAAGAAGAGATGCGATGATAGAAGTTGTTTGGGAGGGAGACTATGGGGATACATAATCAGGCAAAGCCCCGCGGCCGCGTCCTCTGCCTCTGCCCCGTCCTCTACCTCGTCCCCTCCCACGTCCTCGTCACCTTCGTCCATCCGTCATCCCTGGAACGAAGAGAACATTCAATGATTGATTAACGATCGATTCGCACAAGCAGTACTACGGCGAGATATACCAATGTTGCTTGTAGTTTTTTCTAAATAAGCTAAAGGACCCTGTAGAACCCCACCTGGTCCTTGCTGAGGAAACGGCCCTCGCGGGCCACCCATACCTTGTTGCATGAACATCGCCTGCTGCGGTGACACCATGCCGGGGCCCACGCCGACGCCGACTCCTGCATTCGGTATACCAGGGGGCACCTATAAATGAAATAATAGTTTAGAATCGTTCGCGTTATTTTGGATTTTCTTTCTTAAAGAACGGTCAAATGATTTAAGTTGTTTCTCTTTTAGTTTATATAGTATTTTCAATGCATGTGCCCCCTTTTACTTTTCATCAACAAAGAACTAAGAAAAGAATAAAAATTTCGACAAAATAATACAAAATCGTGAAATAAAAAACTATCCATCCTTCTTAAAATATTTTTATTTGAATAATTTGAACATTTTTCTAATTACAGAAATTTGGAAATGTATGTATATATATATACTTATTTCTTTGTGTTCCTTTTCATATTTACAGGTCCGGAATTTAACATTTGAGAAAGATTAGAAGAGAAGTTTACTTTTCATTTGAAAATAATAACGTACACACCAATTACGACTTCTATAAGGCACATTTTGAGCAGTATTAATATTAAATAGGTATATTATTTAAATGTTTAGAGCGTATACTTTATCACAATGAACAAAAAAGGTGTATCTTTCAAGTTGTTTGAAATTGAAACGAAGAAGAAAATAAAAAAAGACATCGTCTAACTTTTCACAATTTCCTCTAAAGATTATTTTGCAATTATGCAATGTTCCTCTCCTCTCAACTATTCGTTAATGATTTAACAAAACGTTAGGCCCACTTACATGAATTTATAATAAATAAGCAACATTTTCGTTTAGGTTTTTTTCATCTTTACACACTATGACTCTCAATTAAGAAACACTCATATCTAAAGCTGCCACTTCTAAATATATCTCATATTAATTACATCTATGAGTTAAATTACTTAATAGCCATCTCATCATTTGTCTTTCCTCTTTGTCTCTTAGCATTACATTTATAAAAGAAAAATAAAAGAAACCCTGAGTGTTTTAGGACAAATCAAAAATTAAATTAATTGAAAAATTTTGCTTTCAATTTAGGCAGTTAATCATGCTCTTCATGTGTATATTCAACGGCGATCTACCTGCATCTGTTGAAGGTGCTGCATTTGTTGCAAATGTGGCTGCTGCTGCTGCTGTTGTTGTTGTTGCTGCTGCTGCTGTTGCATTTGCTGTAACTGCTGATGTTGCATTTGTTGCAATGTCGATGCCATGCCTGGTACAACACCCATTGTATTAGGTGCCTGATTGCCTGGCATATTACCCATTGATGAAGGTGGTACAGGAGGTGTACTGTTCATTATGGCACTAGGTGTCGATGAACCTTGTGCTGGGCTTTTGGCATAACCTTGCATGTCCGCAAGTAAATTTTGCCACACACTAATTTTCTCATAATGCCTCTTTAATAACTCTTCCTTTCGAGATAATTCTAATCTCAATTCATTTATGTCCTCCTTTACAACCATTTCTGGTTTTAATGCAGACAATAGGAAACGTTTTTGTAGGAAAAATGCTTCCATCTGCCTAGCTAAATCGATAAAACGCAATGTCGTCTGTTCGACTTCCACTTTTATCTCATCTTTGTCTGTCGTTGGTACAGCTTCTTCTTTAGTTAGTACATTCAAGCAATGCTAAAAAGGGAATATATCCTTCATAGGTCACATGTGACAAGATTTTGAAATATGAAATGAGGAAATACCTGAAATGCTTCTTCAAATTCATCGACTATATTGCCACTACTATTTGTTGGTGTTGCCATAGCCGATACTGGTGGTGATGCTTCTTTCATTGAAGCGGTTACGAATGTTTAAACAATTGTTTACAGACGGAAATTATCATTAAATGACTGAAGCAATGAGCAATACAGAAGAGGAACTCCTTGACACCCAACAACGCAAAGTGAGAAATCAAATGTATATAGGTATCTTTGAAAACTATAACTTGAAGCAATGCGAAAAGATATTCAAAGAAAACTAATAAACACCAAAATAAATATTAACAAACATTAAATACACAAACACTTCATCACATTGCTGAATATTTCTTTGAACTGTCATGTCCTTCAAGAAAGAGGTGACCTCTAAATTAATCGATAATCCTATTCTTTCAGTCGTCTATGTAAATTCAGTCAACCAGCATTACACGAGAAAATATTAATCTGAATTCTTTACGGTCTGAAGAAATAAGAAGAGTATTTTCATTACACTTTATTTAATTAAACAACAATAATATTACATAAAATTAGATCTGTATAATCATGATGTAATAATAATTATTGCGATAATTTTATTTACATCACATTTATCTTAATGGATAAAACTTACCTGAATTACCTAAATGACATGATTAAAAATTAGTTGTCCAGCATAAGTAATTGTTGATGTGAGAATCTCTATAAATTAAAACTTATCACGATGTTGATAAAGAAAAGTTATATAGAATTAGATGTCGTTGTTGCATTTATGTTATGCTTTCATGCAAACGGTTCAATTCAATCTCTGCGTGGCCGGAATACGTTTTCGTCTACGCCTCGACTGTGTGTTCAGCCAATGTTCGTAATGCCTTTCATTCGCTAGCCAATCCTGATATTTGTACCACCATTCCTCCCATTTGATGTAGTCTTCGATGGTGAGATCGCGCAAATAGCCCAAATCCTTGTAATACTGATAACGCACCCGTACGTTATCCCACGAAGCCAGTCGCGATTGTCCGGACGACAGTAACTCGTCCGGATAATGACCGGTCGGCACGGGCGACAAACTGAAACACGAACACGTATCCCATGAAGGAAAGGCAATTCTTCGTACATATGAAAAAGAAACGACGGTATACCTGTATCTCCTTGGAGGCGAACCGTATAAGAATTCGTCTTCCTCGATCATCACTTTAAGATTGCTGCCAGTTTTCGTGATACGCATATTTTCAATGTCTCGTCTTTCTCGGTCGACGCTCCACTGTGCCATCTTACCGAAACGTTCCGAAAGCGATAACTGCGTCGTGGCTACAATAGGAGTCGTGTCCGAGGTCGAACTATCATCGGACGCCGACGATTCCGCTCCCGGCGAACCGCCACGCTTCTTCGAACTACGTTCCTTTTTGATCCTCGTCAATAGCACCTATTTTCAAGTGAATAACGCACGAGGAAGATTAACAAAAACGTCGTATCGCATCGCAATTACTCACTGGTTCGGTGACACGTTCCTTATTCTTCTTCGACGATTTGCTGTTCGGTGGAGGAGGCTTCACGCCGGACACGTCGATAATCTCGCCGGATCGATTTCGCGGCCTAGGCGGCGGCGGTTGTCTGCGCGGATCGGTCGGTTTATCCGACGAGGAACCTTTCGACATTCTCGTCGTTGGCGGCGGCGTGACCGGTTTGTGCCACGACGGCGACGGCGGTCGCGGCCTCATGCGGCTTTTCGTGTGCGGCGGCGACGCAGCTTTCGCCGAACTCTTTACGCGATTACGTGGTACCGAGAACGAACGCGATCTACAATTACAACAGCGTTACTACCAACAATTCAACGAACAATCCCGCAATTTGTATATAAATGCCTTGATCGTCCGTGCCGTTGATTCTTCGGCGAACAGACCGAGCACGAGTCGTCCGAACAACTACTAACAGAACTGGCCGACGGCGATCTCTTCGCCTTGCTCGGTCTCGGCGAACGCGGCTTGACCGTCGGTCGCGACCGATTCGAGGACGACGACGCGGACGGCGGCGGCGGCGATGCACGACGTGAGACCAACGACGACCGGTGACCGGGAGGCGATGATCTACGCGATACCGGCGAGCGACGGCTCACGGACGTGCGGCGCGACGATTGAGGCGGCGGCGAACGCGGCGATCTACGACCTAACGGCGACGATCTACGCATCGGCGGCGACCGCGGCGATCTTAAACCGGTTTGTGAACGCGAACGACTGCGGCGCGACGGCGACGGTGACGACGAACCGTCGTCGATGTACATGGACTTGTAACCGCTGTGACGCCAACTGTGCCGGAATAATGATAAGGATCAGGTTTTGCGCCTCGTCGAAACCGTGCGCGAACGCAAACGTACCGATTCGGATCTTTGGCCTCGACTTCCAACAGTTTCTTGTCCCAGTAAGCGTTCGAATTCGGCGACGCTCGAGCTTTCTTCATCACGTTATCGATTTCGCGACGTCTTCCGGCCGGTAAACTTGGATCTGCAAGGAATAACGAACAACGTGTGAGTGTGTCGCAAGTTCTAAAAAGTGTGTAAACGTGTAACGATGCGTCCGTGTGAATCGTGGATAAACGATAACATAAAGTCGGTCGTAAAAAGAAAAAATATACTTTACTTAGGAGTGGTTTCCTACCAGTAATACGGGGCGGCTGCTGTTTGCTATCCATTCGTAATTTCGAAGCGCTCGACAATCCTTTCGTGCGCTCCTTGCTGCGACTCCTCCGTCTAGACGACATCCTTAACTGGGACAATTAGTATTATTAGTGACAAGCAACCCGGCTGCGGACTTACTCCTCTTCAAGTGGGCGACTTGTGCGTAACAATTTCGATTAGTAGTAGCAGTACAATTGCGACAAGAGGATGGCCTTTCCTCGCACAAGATGCAACAACACGATCGCGAATCAGATGCGTCGCGGAACTAGAATCACGATACGCGATATAAGGTATAACCGATACCAGCGTTACGCACCACATGGCGTCTACGGTCTTCGCCTCCATGTGGTTTATAACGGTTACACTCTCATCATGCTCACAACACTCAACATTCATTCTCTGCATATTAATAATGGATTGTGAGTAATGTAGGATGTAACAAAATGTTCAAAGGAGAATATGTAATAATTAAACACTTTGAAGTTAGGACCTAATAGGACATTAATACCATAATCTGTTTATAATGCTTTGAACAAGTATCTGTGGTAGTGTCCTAATGTAATCAACACAAGTCCTTCCTAAAAGGTACACTGGAACCTTAAATGCTAAAAGAGTCAGTGCGTTTGATTTCTGTTTTGTTTACAAGAGACAACATCGAGACCCGTATGCGTTACATCCAAACCCGTTATTTAATGTAGTAGACGCGAACGCGCAAATACCGGATCCAACTATGGACGCCGACGGATCTTACGGCATAAAGTGTGAGACGGTACGTTTAACACAACGAAGTTCCAAGCGAATCGTCACTTCACACATAAACTTTTCGTCCTTATTCTCCATCCATCTTCTCGACATTTTTTCAACGAGAATTTTGAATTTTGCTCGCGAACAGGATAAAAGATGACCGATCGCCGTGCACGAAGGTTATTGACCCATTAAAATCGATACACATCTCAACAGCATCATCATCATCATCGCCGATTTAGAAATTAAAACAATTACACTTACATTATTCTTTTCCGATTTAATTCTCTTTCTTTACGAGAACATTCACGTTCACGAAATTCGTATGATATTTCAGGTAATCTTGCAAATGCTATTTCGTTAATTAATGTGCTACAATTGTAAAAGATTTAATTACGTGAAATTTACATGCAAAAGAAACACGAACGCCTTTCGACAGAAATGTCATCGAGGGTCCGTAAAAATAACCAGCGCCAACGTCAAAACAATCCTTCCTACCAACACAAGATAATGAAAGGTTACTGACCGATTAAAAATGGCCGTAACTTTTTTCAATATATTCAAAATTCAAATACTTCTTTTTGTAGAACAGCCCTCCTCATTGATTTAACTTAATTGCACGGTGAAATACTTTAATTTCAAAATAATATTGATTTCTCAGAGAATAATTTAAGTGTCAAATCTCAAAACGTAATTTAAGAATATTCTTGCTTGTAATTACGCTAATAGTAATGAAGAATTACAATATTCATATCCAAATTAAAATTATGAGACGCAATTATGTAAGACCTCTACTATACAAATAGGAATATAAGGAAAAAATTGGTCATCGTTTGGATGATTAATGCTCAAACTTTTGTCAGTCTACAATGGTGGGATACGAGGCCGAAAAAATTTGTGTTAGAAAAATACCTGAGCAAATTATAATAATAACAGTTATGGTATTCTATATATTGAAGTAAATAGTAATTAAAAGCAATTCTTGTCAAAGATGACGATTGCTCATAATGATGAGATAATGCCTGAAGGAACAACAAAGAAGAGAAACTGAGTTAACGTATGTTTAGAATACTATCACACCATCCAAAGATAATAATATCAAACCATCATCTGACGCGCGTGTAAGTAAACTTTTCTAGTAGCGGCTCCCGTTTTGTTCGTTCTTGTTTCCCTTTTTCTCTTTGTCGATGAATAATATTATATCTTTCCTATATACTTGCTGTACCTATCGTTTATTATAGGTTGTAGTGGTGGTGGCATTGTGTTTATTATAGAAGAAGAAAGAAGAAAAAAGGAGAACTTGACAATTCAACATTTGGAGTCCGTAGTGGAATAATGTGTATGTTATTTAACGAAATTGACTTTAAAATCATTTCTTAAAGAAACTAACATTTTAGTGGAGTGGTGGTTAATGTTTTTTTAACATATTCTTCGCATCGTTTCGAACAGAAATCGTTCGAAATAAATGCAACGATTATACCTGTTCGTACGTAAAACTTGTTCGTTCGGGGATTTGTTTATGTGTTGTATGTACACCTGCAAGTTGCGTCATACCGTCCCAGGGATTGTGGATAGTGGAACTGTAGTAGTAATAAGAAAAGCATTTACTTCTTTTTTGTATCTGGGACAAAGTGTTTTTGTTTAATTAATCAGTGCAATTGAATCGTGCAAATCGATTTGTTTAAAATAATTAATTGGAAATAATGTGTAAAATGTAACGTGTGTATGCTAGAATTAATAGTTACATTTAATAATATTTCTAATGTTCAGTTCTAGTTATGGATCATTCAAAGAAACAAATACTTGAAAAGTATAGATTTAGCATTCAAAGGGATTTGGAAATCGATGATCTTCTTGATAAGCTCGTAGAAAATTCAGTATTGGCATACAATGAGAGACAAAGAATTGATAAAGAAGTGAGTATAATTGATAATTTTTGAGTGAAACTCGAAAAGTAAGGTTATATGATTTGTTTTTAGCCATTTCAAGAAGAAAAGACTAAAGTTTTTCTTAATATATTATTAAGCAAAAGTAATTGTGCCTTTGATGCATTTCTTCCCTTACTTAAAGATGATTATAATTGGATATATGAAACACTTAAGCAAGTGTATAATGTAAATGATGATGAAGATGAGAAACAATTTAATGATGCCATTGTTCTTGGTGATCTACCAAGATTACCACCAAATCATATTGAAAGAACTAAAGCTGTAAGTAAATGATGCAATTGACTAACATAAATTATAACAATGATAATATAATTTAAATAGCATAATTCTGTTAAAAACCTTTAATGCTGTCTTAAGGATTGGATAAAATTGGTTTGTCCATCACTTTTCAAAAACTGTTCTTAGGTTTTAATATGCTACCGTGTTTGATTTCAGCTGGAAGAAGTCAGAAGTAAGCTAATAGATATGGGACCTGATGGAAGAATTGTTTTACATGGATTAACTGGAAGTGGGAAATCTTGTTTGGCTGCAGCTGCCATAAGAGAAAAGCACTTGCTCAAAAAATATTTTAAGTATAAAGTTTTCTGGATAAGTTTAGGTGACATTAAGAATAATGAACAAATTTTACACCACATGAAAAGGTATGCACACATATTTATATAAACTATACATTTTTCACTATATTGGATTCACATTTACAGACTGTATCATAGACTTGCATATGAAATGACTGAAAAATCAAATAACAATATTTTCCTTCCAAATAGTATAGAAGATATGAAAGTTTTGCTAAAGAATCTGGTAATAAAGGACATGTCACCTGACCACAGAAGTTCACTACTAATTCTTGATAATGTCAGCAATGAGAATGTGGTTTCTGCATTCGACATTGGTTTGAAGTCACTGATTACCACACAAAACAAAGACTTTGTTAAGAATGAGGCCAATACTTATTACATACCTGTAAGTTTGTCCTCTTTGGCTTTGCAACACATTATAAACTTTTTTTTTACCAACAGTTAACATCCGGTTTCACCGAATTCGAAACATACTCGTTGTTTGCGAAGTGTTTGAATACATCCGTAAATAAACTGAAACTGATACCAGAGATAAAGACATTGTCGGATTTGTGCAGAGGTGAGCCAATGCTAATAGCCCTATTGGGTTCATTATTTGCACCAGACAAAGAGAAATTATTGAACAATCCTAAGGAATGGAATTATTACATAGACGTATTATCAAAAAAGGATTTTGATAAGTAAGACTGGAATGTTTGGACTTTTAACTGAATGAAATTTGAATTTGAATCAATTTTAGGGTCGGCAAGAAATTATTTAGTGCCATAGAATTATGCATAAATAGTTTAGATAACGAATTTCGTGCCAAATATGAGGATTTTGTCGTATTCGTAGAAGATGTGAACATAATGCCCGAAGTTTTACGGACAATGTGGAACCTTGATCATGATCAGGATGTGAGACATATAATGCTCGAATTAGAGAACAGATCCCTTGTTGTGTCATATTATAACAGTAACTTCAACAAATATATTTATGGGATCCATCATTTACTACTGATATATTTGCAAAGAACATTAAAGACCGACGATAAAATTAAAAGACACGAGAAGATCATAAACGAGTACAGGCGCATCGCCAACGATAATTTCGCCAATTTACCTAACGACAACTATATTTTTCAGTACATAGGTTATCATTTGCATGAAGCAAAAATGTTTAATGAATTTTCAAATTTGTATTTCGATTTAAATTTTATTGGTGCTAAAATTAAAGCAACGGGAATTGCTGACTTACTCAGAGACTTTGAAGTTTATGCCAAATACATTACACACAATGTAAGGTATTCTAATGCAATCTTTCGAATTAGGACTGATGCACTGTATTAATTTGTAGAGCAAATATCTGGAAGAAAAGTTGGAGGATTACAAAACATTTGTCGAAATGAATGGACAAGACTTATATAAATATGAAGATACCGATATTGTTCAATGTGGTTTGCAGCAGCAGAAGGAGAGTTCCATTTACAAGGATGCCGTGGAAATATCGACTAGGAACGCCAATAGATTATACTTCATTTTACAGTAATTGTATGCTTAACATTAATCAAGCGTATTAATTGTGTATTTACAGAGCACCCCAAGAGAGTCATTACTACACTCACACTTTAGCCCTACAGCAAGATTTCAAAACGGCCTGTTTTACGAAATCCACCAATGAAATACTTATCGGAACTACATCGGGAAAAATTTACGTAATTGAATTCTGTTTAATTCTAACCACTCTATATTAATTAATGATCAATTTTCAGTTGTGGGAACAAAAGTATAATCAAAACTTGTGTACGTTTAACGGTCATCAACAGCCAGTGACCACGTTACAATTAAATCCGAACAAAGATGGATTTCTCTCGATTGCCGAAGATGGAAGAGTAAAGTTATGGAGTTTAGAGGGCGTCGGCAGTAGAAAAAGTGACGGTTTCACATACGGAGAAAATGGTGATTGTTATGCTCATTCCCTATGCGATAGGATCGTTCATTAATTGATGTTTCCAGGATTTCATCAACTAATACCATCGCCACGACTAAAACAGAACAATCATCAGACATTTTTCGGCACGGAAACTAACATCGACCGTAGTACAACGTTTCAAATAGCAGACGACAGAATCATATCAGCGTCGTATTCGAATCAGTTCTACGATAACTGTCTCATCGTTACAGGTTCGTCGAAAGGTAGAATCTCTCTGTGGAACGCTATTAGTAAAACTGAACGGGTCTTGGCCGAATCGATGAAACAACCGGCGCATTGTGTCGCGTTCTCCAACGACGATGTGTTCGTTATGGTCGCATCGCAATCGAAAATATTCGTATACGACGTGGAAAGTGTCGATTTGCTGTCGGTATTTATGAACGTCGTGAACATAAACTCGATATTGACCGTACCGACGTATGCAGAAGAGAATTGTTTGATAGCGATCGGCGATCAATCGATTAATCTATGGACTTGGGGGCATTGCAAGCAAAATAAACGGAACATGGTCCAGTATCCGTCGATGAAGCAGCTACATTCTACCGAAACGACGAAATTTATTTGCGGCGCGGTCACCGACGACGGAATTTATTTCGTCGCAGCCACGGACGATTATTACATACGGATGTGGAACATCGAAGACCGTGCCATCGTCGACGAATTCTTCGATAGGAACGGGTACGTGATAAAAGCGACTTTAAACATTATTGAAATCGATTGATTTGTTTTTGTCGGTAGGCTAGTCGTCAGTTTGGACACGTTTTACGAGGACAACAATAACTCGATACACATCCTGTTGTCCGCAATAGATGACAATACGGTCAAACAATGGCACGTGCATCCAGAGTTGAAAGTGGCTCAGACGCACAAGAAACTACCGATTTACAGTGTTTATTGGGAGGAGACGTGGCCGAAACTGGCAATTGCCAATACCGGCGATCAGATACAAATATTGAAAGAGAACAAAGTACGAATCGAGACGGAGACGACAAAGAATCCAATCAAGAAAATCACGTTCAGCATCAGCGGAAGGGAACTGGTGTACGGACTGGAAAACGGCGACGTCATGGAATTTAATTTAGAGACGAAAACTTATCGTAAATTGATGACGTTGCACGGTAACATTAGGTCGCTAAAGTACCTAAACGAGGAAATTCACTTAATCGGACGAGAACCCGGCACGAATTATCCCTCTGGTAAGATCATCGTGGCAAGTGCCGATAACGGTTGTCTAATGGTTTATACCAACCGTCAAGCGTTACAATTACGACCGCGTGCCGAAGTCACCTCGTTAAGAAGTTTGCCCGTCGTGCGAATCATCGAGTGTTTCTACTTGAATAGTGTCGATAAATTGCTTATCGTCGAAGAAAATCGGAGTATTAAAGTTTGGACGATCACAACGCTCAAACACGACGTTCTCAACGGAGACATGTCATACAACAACAATAGCAATACTAACGTTACGATGGCCAGATTATCAAACGATCAAAATATGTTAGCTGTGATGATGAACGATTGCACATTCGAAATATACAATTTAGAATATATGCACGATAACGTGATGACTAAATTATATTGGGCAACTTATACGGATTCTCCACTTAGGTGCTGCGCGTTCTCTTACGATAATAAATATTTAGCTGTTGGCGGCGACAACGGTAACATAATAGTGAGCATCTCTTAAATTACATTATACACTATTCTTCATGTGAAATTAACGTTGCAGTTATGGAGTTTGGAAACTAGAAGTAAATTTGCGGTTCTATCGTCGCACAAAACGTCCGTGCGCTATTTAATATTTTCCCCGGCTCCGGAATTGCTGTTGGTTAGTGTCGGCGATCAAATAATCTGGTGGGACATTAACAAAATACCGTTGGAAATGCAAAATAAGTAAGTTGATGAATAACATGCGGACGGGATGTTTAAATAATAATATTGCTGGTCTTCTGTTTTTAGGAGAAGTTTTCGAAAACGCTCCAACTCTATCAAACAGAAAAAGTTAACGCTTTCGATACAAACAACCGACCAGGATTTAGTCGATGCAAGCTGGTCGAATAAGAGCGGCAAATTGGAAAAGCCCTATCTATTAGCCGCTATCAAATTGCAAGGACATTATGCCGATTACGTCTCATCGTCACCTAATTTCACCACATTTCTTACTGTTGATAATAATGGTGAGATTTATATTATGCGTATATTCAACAATGCTAATGCATTGTAATGTACGATTTCATTTTTAAATTCCGAATATTGCATATTGGATTATCCGAGGATAATGTGCAATTTTTTATAAGCAAAAGCAAAGTAATTGTGATGTTTTTTAAATAATTAAATTGTGATTTTTGATTAAGAACTAATCTGATAAAAGCAAACGATAGAATTTATTTAGTCCGTTTATAGTGATTCTTATTTTATCACATGTTTTTTTTGTTAATCTGTAATTATTTGATTATATTTAGATTTAATGTTTCCCAATTATTTTAGCAATTTTGAATTTGCTTTTCGTCATGTTCTAAAGAATGCTGCATCAAATAGAAACAATCGGACTTACGATAATTTTTGCACGGTGCTATTGTTTCGATTTGATTCAAAGAGCTCAGGATTGCATTTTGTCGCATTTAATAGAACATTAATGTTATTTACTATACATATTTTGATAATTGTTATGTAATCTTATGCATTTTATTTAATTAAGCCGAACGGATAGTTTGCAAAAGACGAAACATTAGCGTTTTGCTGGACGAATAACAATAAATCCATCAAGATCATTTGTAATGGATGCTTGCATGAATTCGCATTGATCTATTTGTTCAACGAGAAACGTTATGGCATCGTTAATTAAAAGCGCGAAACGTTTGTTTGGCTGGTTATTTAGTCTAATTGCGGTTGTAGGTTTTTTTTTCTATCGTCTAAAATTCAATCATACTAATAATTTACTAATAAAACTGCCAAAACAGTGCTCAAATATTTTTATACGAATTGTAATTTTTAAAATACGTTTATAAGACGTGCAATTTATATAGATTAATTTGTAGAGGCCCCCCATAATTTTAACGATGCGATAAAATTCTGACTGAACGAATTTTATCGCGTACCTTAATCGATTGTTATTGCTATTACTATATTATATTTTTTTGCAATATTCAATTAAAAGTAAGAATTTCGCAAAATATTGTTAAAAGTATATACGGCGTGTTTTTGTTTGCAGTAGAGGGAGACGATTTCAATGGAACATTCCTGTGAATTTTTTTCAAATTTTAACAAAATTTATTAACGAAATTCTTAGTTTTAATCCTATGACTTACAATTTTTAATTTAATATTCTTTTATCATTACGATTAACTAGTCTATTCCTACATTACATATATACGCATTTACTTTCATTCGAATTGTTCTTAAAGGAATATTATTCAATTTAAGCTTTTTATGTGTTAAATTAATATAATATTTTCCTCTTTAATAACGAACAACAATAATTATAGTAACGATAGATACGTATTAATTGTCTCCAATATTTTATTCTAATTATATTTTTTATTAATTAATTAATGTAACAGATCTCATATTATTATTATTACTTTTCTCTTAAATTATGTTTATTAACAGTCTTTATTTCGCTAAGTATTATTATTTCTATTTCTACATGGAATTCATTTTGCTGTCGTGATCATTTTCGCTTTTTTTGTGCATTACACGTTTCGTTTGATGATGATCGTGAATGATTCAAGTGCATTATAGTTTTGAACTAATAAATTGAAACGAAACGTGCGATTCTCGAAAAGGGGACTCCCCTTATTCTTATTATGTTTAAAATTATGTTATTATAGATTACATTATTTATGTATCCTCTCTGTTTTTGTATCATCACATTTTTTCATATCGGTTAATATAAAGTGAATTGTACAATCAGGATTATTATTACCGTAAAATAAACTCTATTTTTTGCTCTTTTAAAATTGCCGTTTCTCTTAAAATACTAGAAGGGAAAATGAAACAATTAATCAATTCTTAATTATATATTCTCAGATGCGTTATTCTCTAGTTGATCCTTTTTACAATAAAGAGACAAACGGATTAAAAATAAAACAATCTAATTAACAATATCATTAATTAAATACTTAATATCATCTTATTAATTAATTTTCACTCTTACAATTAGGAGATGATTAGATCGTCCGATCGCGATCGTACAATGATTAAATGACAATCATGTGAATCGGATGAAAGCCGCAATTAGAAAAGACTAGTTTCGCGTGCCAAACGCACACGACGACGGGAGACCCAGGGAATCAATCGATATCAACGGGACTTTGCAACCGTTCGTTCGTTTCCAACGTCTCGCAAATTTTCGAAGACAAAATAATCGTTCGATTGGCACACTCTCTCCTTTCTCTTTCGCTCATTCGCGGGCGTCGACGGTTTCTTGAAAGGATGACGATTTGATGGAAGAATTGTCCTACTTGGCTAAGTACATTTTACAAATTAGGATCGTTATATACACAGATAAAGGGGAAATCATTCGTTTGGTAAATGTGATGTAAATTCGGTCGGCTCAATTTCGTTTATCCTTGTTCGTTTTAATTGTAAATGATCGGTCGCGATGATATGCCCAGCTGGTTGCGTTATTTACATTCTTCGTCGGGAAATTCGTCATTCTTCTTGTTAATGATCGAGAGAGTAGAAACAAAAGGAAGAACCTTTTTTTTTAAGTCTGCGAAGAATCTCAAGAGATCGTCGGTTTATAGAAGAAGACTCGTCGCGGGGGTAATATAATACTTTATTGGATATAATAATCGATCGATTAAAATCTAACTGAATTGTTTTAGAAGAGATCTACAAACTGTCCACGAATTTCCTTCTTTTCTTACACGATAACCGTAATAATATCTAATAAATTTGGTTCATTCGATCGAAACTAAATGTAAATTCGTTTGCTTCGTTTCCCAATCTGACTCTCTCTTTCTTTCTCTTATTCATGTTACCCGTTTAATCGCGCACGAAAACGAACTCGTTATAGTGATTCCAACGGTTCTCCTCGGCATCGACGCCCGGCTTCAACTCGGCCGCGCTTCCGGCCGTGCCGGAGCCGCAACTGCCGACCATGCGGAATCCCTGCTCGATCAGCATGTCGAAGGCCTGCTCGAGGAACGAGTGCTTCAGGAAGAAGCGCGACGTGTAGCGCTCGGCGAGCCCGTGGTCGGGGTCGCGGCTCTCGTTCAGCGTCTCGCCGAACACGTCGCGACACAAGGTGACGCGGCCGCACACCAAAATGCGCGACAATTTGCGGAACTTGACGTCCGCCAGACCGTCTTTGCCGAACTGAAAGCTGCCCCTGTAGCCGACCGTTATCACGCCCGGCTGTCGCAGACGCGCACCCTCGTTTATGCACTCGACGAGGCCTGGAACAAACAACGAGAAGAGAACATTGTTAAACGGGCGCACGAACGATTTGGTATCCGAAAGAAGAATGAGCCGCGACGATCGGACGAAGATTCGATTCAATCGATGCGACCAACGAGATTACGCCGCTTCTTTCGAATAAATTACCGTCTCCATTCGCGTGCGAATCGATAACCGCGCAATAATAATTCAATCACAAACGCCGTTTGCTCTCTTCTTGAACACCCATTAAATTACTCGTCGCTCGTCATCGTCCACGTTCTTTCATCCCGCCCCCATTCATTCCTCTCCATCTCGTGTGTGTTTAATTTTTTTTTGCATTTCGGTAAATAGGAAGCTCTTTTCGCCGTCAGCAAGAAACGTATCGACCATCGTGTTTATATCTTTCGTAAACGTAACTCATCATCATCATCATCGCTGCAAATGTTCATCATATCGTGCAAACTGTTTACATTGACAAGAAGAACGAGCAAAAAGAAGTGAATTAACAACGAGGGCGTCCTTTCGAAGCGACGGCTGCAAAGTAAACAGTTGCTCTTTTCGTTTGCGATTGACACGTACTTTTATACGCTGAAATATGGTGGATGCGCCGGGTAAAAAGCGCCTCGTGCAATTAATTCGTTAAAGAAAGCGAAACGAAAAGGAAAGACGAAGCGGTTTTTCTTTCCTTTCGACTTTATACGTAAATACGTATGGGAAAATGGAGTCGGGGAAAACTGGATGTGACCTACTTCGGCGAGATTTCCCTCTATTTGCGCTCGCTCGTGCTCGTCGAGCCGTCTCTCCGTTCCATTTCGATTATTATTCCGCAACAAAATTGTTTCCACGTCGCTGCAATATGCGGTTTTATTACGTCCTCGTTTGCGCCTCCGAGCTTTTTGTTTTTCGTTCGACGACAAATTGGTCACGTTCCGGTTTAATTTTAAATTATTAACGGGCGCGCTGTTGCTCGCTTGCGTTAAAATATTATCGTAATCCTGCTCGATAAACACTGACGGATTCGTTTGTGTACGTGCAAATGTCCTTTTGATTTTTAATCCTTCTGGACACTTGTCAATTTCGGCGTACGAATAATGATTCGCATCATTGTTACTCCTTCGCGTTTGCCTCTCTTCATTTTTTATGCGTTAACTAAACTATTTATAGGCGCTAATCGATACGTTCCACTGCAACATTTTGCACACGATTTCACGCATTTTAATTCCGCTCGCATTACATTTTTCATCGCTCGCATTTTGTTATTGCGAATTTTCGCAGAAGAAGAAGAAGAAGCTGCGACTAAATTTGCCGAACTACGTACGTTCTCGTCGCTCATCCGTCCGTAATGAAATTTCGCCCGTGGCGTTACGGAAGCGAGATAAGGTAAATTAATTTCGCGTCTATTATCGGAATAATTGATTTTGCTAAAAGGGAGTGTGCGGCAAAGTGGCGAATTCCACGCGCCGTCATCCACGTCGTCGGCATCGACCTTTCGCAATCTCCTTTTATATCCCATTAGATAAAATACCGCACGTTACGTTGGGGACGTTCGCCGCGTGCGTTATTAGAGTTTCGGGCGCCCGAGGCGATGGATCGGTTGCGGAATAAAGGGCGTCGGGAGTGTGTGGGGCGATCCTATTTTAAATATTAATCGATCGGAATCGGTCCCGGTTCTTTTTTATTACAGTCCGCGATGGCACAAAACGAAAGGAAGAGCCGAGGGGCGAAAGAGGCGTCGATTGCTAAATCGCTACATTGGTAGAATCCTATTAAGAGCGCCGACCAAAGAAACGTAAAACGTTCGACTGCGTGATAAAATGCGAACGCGTAAAGCTTTCGACGTAAATAAAAGGCATAAATAACAGTTCGTTCGACGAACGGTCGCACTTCGTTCGCGCCTTCGGTTTGGATGCGACTGATGGAAAAAGAATTCGGTGGGCAATTTCGAGCGCGAATTCCGAAACCCAAAACGCGCTTCGTTTCTAATCGGCGCCCGACCGAAATTCGCAATTTGACTCGACTTTTTCGCTTCTCGTTCGGCGAAATTGATTTTGCGACAGGAAGTGGCAAAAAAATATGTCGATTCCATGAACGTTCACTGTCGAATTTGTCACATGCGGCATGAATAACAGATGGGGCACCATAAACGTAAGACGGTGTTTCCTTCTTGTGTCCGCGTTTACCCCTCTCGATTCGTTCGAAAGCCAGTTAGGAGGAAAGGAAAAAAGGAATATTTTCCATCTGGTTTTAGGGAACGAGAGGGATATCGATTAGGAAAGAGGAAAGAAAACAAAAGGGAGAGAGAGAGAGAAAAGTTTGAATGTCTGTGGAAGATGTTTGTATAATGTATAAGCATGAATAAAGAAAAGGCAGTTTCCTTTTTTCTTTCTTTTCGGTAAGAATAAGAGGGCGGAAGAAGTGAGCTTTATTATTACCATCGTGATCCCCGTTCCTGATGGCACGTCCGTTACTTGAGGATCTGTTATTTAAATGCGAGCACGTGTCCATAAAGACTTTCCTCCCCCGTTCGAATTGCAACTTTCCTCCCCCGTCTCATCATCATAAATTCAAACCGAACTTCTTTCCCTCTTCTCCCCCGGTTCGGAATACGATTAGACGTTGAATTAACGTGCGCGGGGCGCTTGTTATTGCGAAATTAATATCAGGCAATTCCCCGCATTATTCGCATCGTCATTATTAATTTCGCAATATAGCGTTAACGCAAATATTTACCGCGGCGAGAGAGAGAGAGCGAAACATGATGATTAAAACGCGAAAAGTTCGCCGGTTAAGACGCGAACTTTTGCACACTCGCATCGTTTATGGAGCGTTCAAATGGCGTTAATTTACGGTTAACGGCGACGCTACAATGCGTAGGAAGTCTTTGTGCTCCTTCCGGCATTGTTCGCACTAATCGCCGTACTTTGGCGTAAAACTTTTCTTCCGCCTATTGGGGCCGAAAGTGCAATAAATAAGAACGGATTTGAATCGATCGTTAAATCGGAATCGTCGTTCGACCGCGCGGAAGAGACGTCGGTGGATCGATTCGAACGAAAAGAGCGAGATGATGAAAAAAGAACGGGGCCGAACGTCCATCACGTCCGGATCGGTTCCATAAGGAATCGTACGTAATTGAAAAGCATTAGATTGGAAATAAAACGACCCGGGGATCCTCAAGGACTCACGCCACTTTCGCTGCCATCTTACGTCCCTCGCTCCCCTTCGTCGCAGTTGATCCGTTTTTATTACGTTTTATCATATTTTCACCCTTCTTCTCGCCGTCTCTTTCCCTCTTCGCGCCGATGAATTTTACATGAAACCCCTTTGCGAGGAGGAGGCCCTCTTCGCTCATGGCGTTTTATGCGAAATCCATACGGAAGGGTTCCGCCATCCGGCGGGAGGAGGAGACGGAGGGCCGACGCTTATCGCTTTACCTTTCGTTCGAAATGGCGATTCGCCGGGCTTTACGATTATTAGAAACGATTAAAATCAGCCACATCTTGACGACGATCGTAAATCCGAACGCCGTCGAAGGATTTCGTTCGCACGATTTAATCGTTCGCTCGTTGCCGATCGTCTTCAAGCCGGTCGCCTTCCCTTTGTTATTGTCGTTTACGAGACGCTTTGCGGCCTGTTGAATGGGCAACCTTCCGAATTGCGCGACTAACGATAAACGTTCGTAGAGAGGAAAAAGTAAACGGAATAAGGCAACGTTCCCTTTACCTGGCAGCGAATACTTCTCCGCCTCGCGCCGCAATCGTTCCTTCTCCCTGAAGCAGTCCGGCAAGACGACGGTGCCGTCGCGCAGGTAGTCGAGCACGTAGCGGAAGAGGACGCCGTCGCCGTCGAGGAAGTAGCGGCCCTTCGCGTCCTTCGGCACCGCGTCCGCACCATCGCCGCCGCCGCCGACGACGAACATCGCGGCCAAACGCGAGTCCGACTGTTTGAGTAACGTGGCCATCGTCGTCGCGTAGAACACGCCGCCGACGTTCAGCTCGACGACCTGCTGCGGGCCGCCATCGCATTCGCCCGACATCGTTCTCGGAGCAGTCGTTTCTCACGCGACCCCTCGCCAATCGCACATAAAATGATCGCTCTTCGACGGGGGCACGACGGCTCGAGGACACACGCGCGCTCTGACTGAAGGAAAAATAAGCGCGAACGGGACGGACGGGCGACTCTCGCACTCCCGGCCAACGGGCCGAATCCTAGTTACGACGTTCTCTCCTCTCTCGCTCTCTCTTGCTCTCTCTCTCTCTCGCTGGCGCTCTCGCTCTTTTCGACGCTAATTCGCGCACTATTTCGCACCTTCTCGCGCTTGCTGCTGCTGCTGCTCTTCGGCGTGTCGCGTTCGCGCGGCGTTGCTCCCGGTACTCCCGGGCGCCACGTCGCGACGCCAGCGCTCCCGTGGACCGTTGGACGGACGACATTTGGGTTTCCGCTGATTTTAACAATTCAAAAGATCGTCGTACGTTCGCCAGGCCGAAAAGATGATTGCAATTAACGCGTGGCGATTGGTGAAACGAACGTAAATGTTTGATTTCGCAGCCGAATAAATCGTTAGAGAGCACGCGAACCTTTCTCCTTCGATTACCGCGAAAGCCGAATCAAATTCGTCTTAAATCGTGCATCGAGTTCACTCTGGTAATTAATCAAATCCACCAATCAAACGAAGAAGTTTCTCTGCGAGGCGGAAAACGTTGTTGGAAGAAAGTAAGTTTGAAATCACTTGCGCCAGCCAACAAGCAGCGAAAGAAAAGTTCGATTCGACCGTAACAATACGAACGCCAAAGTTTCTTGCGGTTACACAAGATTCGGGCGAAGTTTAATTGCTTCATTGTTCGCAAAAGGAACGTATGGAGAGGACTTTTCGAAGGAAAAGATTCTCGCTTTTCATTAAGGACCATTAATATTGCGCGAGCATAAAAGAATCGCGGAGAATGGCTGATTGACTAGGCGACGATTTTGGTGGATGCGCCGGGAAACATTGTCGCTTAAATTATTGTTTAGCAATTTGCGGGAACCCTTCTCGACGGCGGCATCAAACGGATTAAGCAGAGTTTTCCCTCGACGTGTGGTCGAATTAAAAAGCGATTTTAATTGGATTTTTTTCGCTCGCGACGAAAATCCCACCTTCGACGGTTTCCGTTCTTTATTAATCTCTTTCCATCTTCGGTTTACTTATTCATGCCATTTTTTTTTTATATTTGTTTGCTCATCTTAGTACGCTCACACACGCGCTTTAATTAGTCTCGTCTCGTTGCGACGGGCGCTTTTCATTTTCGAGAGACGAACTCTTTTAATCCGTCGGCCGTCTCTCCGTCTCGCTCTCGTCCATTTCTCTCTCCGCGCTATTGCCAGAGTGTGTTTGTCGTTGTTTTTTGCGTCCTAACGCAAAGAGTCATTAAGCGTCACCGCTTTCTTTCGTTGCCCTTCGCACACGGCGGCGACGATGTTAAATAATTGAAGTGGATGGTGTCAAACGTGAATAGAAAGAACGCGTCCATCATCAATTATTGGATGCGACGCGACTGCTCGTTTCGCTGCGACTTTTCCTTTCTTGTCGCGCTTGAGTTCGATGGATTTGGATGACTGGTCGTCGTTAACCGGAAATATGATTCCTAACGATTGATGGAGAAGAAGCGGATTAGGACAATAGACGAAGAAGCGCAATAATCGAAGGGACGTGGAAGGAAGCGGGCGGCGAGAGAGGAGAGCGAGGCCCGAAGATCTGCCGGACGTTTATGTTATTTATAGCGTGCGTAACATTTCGGGATATGACCGACCTCTGCGCGTCCCATTTATTGCGCCTGCAACAATTTATTGATCCGGGGGTGGCGGCGTTGCGAGATTAGGGTTTAGGGACGCCCGGCGCAACGAAACGCACACCGAAACCTACACACAATCGCCCGATCCTTGGCTCTCCGCACTTCGCCGATGCAGTTGCCCATCGAGGAACAGAGAAAAATATGCTCCTTTCATTAAATTCCTCCTCCTCCTCCTCCTCCTCCTCCGGCAGTTATAATTTTACGCTTATGGCTAATACGAGGGGTTGTTGATAAAAGTGCTTATTCTCCTGTAAGAGTTAAACATTTAGCAGGACGTTCGCAAAGCAATTCTCTGTTTTGTCGAAAATCTTTTACCTTTCAAATGTTGTTTGAATGTAGGGTCCAAGGAATAACCATATTCAAAAACCAATTTCAACAGTTGTTCTGCGAAAAAGTGCGCTAGTTCTCCGCTTCGCTTTTCCACAAATTCCTTACAGTACAAGTTTCCTCCCGCGATAGTTCTACCCAGGTGCAAATCGTCTCGCAGGTTTATCCCATTTCGGTCGCAGGAAACGGAAGCAAGAATCACCGGCCGATTTTTAAACGCGGAACCTCTTGCACCTTGGGGACTTAAAATGCTTCCACTGTTTCGACTGCTCTTCGGTCTCTGCGTCACAGTGATGGATCCACGTTTCGTCCGACATGCAAAAAGTTTGAGGTGTCTTCTGCAAAACCCTCGACTAAAGCTCGATTCCTTTCAAATTCCATCGCTTTCTCAGGCTCGTGCTGTCGATTGACCGTTCAACTTATGGATAAGTCAAACTTTGAGCATTCATTCACCATCATGAGTCAATTGGATATCAACACTCCCTCGTAGATTAACCACAGGGCGTTAAAATTCGCCTGAAACGTACAAAATGTTACATAACTGGATGCGAAACGTGTCACCCCGTCCGAGCTTAATCGAATATCGGCGTCGTTTGTAATTGAATTCCGTGCCTCCCGCTTCGTCGATTCCCTCTCGCGCTCGTTTCGTCCACGTTTCGCCCCCATCCAATTTTATTTATGTGGATGTGCAATCGACTACGTAATCACCTGTCCATTCTTCCGTGAAGAATGACGTTCGTGCTCGATCCCATTTTTATCGTGCAGACGAGAGAGAGATCCGCCTTTTGTTGTTGCTGCTGCCGAATTTCCCTCATCTTTTCGCTTCTCGTTACCAAACTGGAGGATTCTTAAAGAAGCTAAAAAAAAAACGAATAAAAATGCAGCAGTGAATCGAGCGGAATCGGATAATTGCGACCCCATCCAGCCTCGACTTTAAATAGAAATGCGATTGGAAACGTTATCGAGCGAAGGAAATCAGTCAATTTCGTTTTCGATTTTCTTTCCTCGCTCTCCACCTCTCGTTTTTTCGTCGTTAACAATCGTCGTTCCAATCGATTTCTCTTCCAATTTGCCAATCATCGTGCCCTCGCGTCGTCGGGCGGGACGTAAACTAAGAAATAGCAACGAAAATATTGTGGAGGTCGACGAAGATGAATCGAGCTCGCGTTCAAATCTGGTTGCCGCGACGTTGAAGAATTCCGTCCGTAAAACGTGTACGAACAAAAGCGGACGGAATGAGTTAACTTCAATTACGGCCCGACCCTTTTTGTTGCCATAAACAAATTTCGTTTTCGTTAAGGCCCCGTAATTTCTCGACATTCCGTCCCATCCATCCATCGCCGGTTTTGCCCTACTCAAATAAACGACTTCCACGTCGTTTTCTTCCGTCCCGCATTCAATCATCATCGTCTTCGGCGAGAGGAGCAAAACCGAAACGTCGAATGATGTTTATTTATGTCGATCGATGTCAGGGTCGGGTCGACGTGTTTGCGACTAAAATAAATATCAATTTAGCGGATTCGGATGGAAAGGTGTCGGACTAAAAAAATAAATAAAAACACGACGAAACAATTCGCATTCAACTCCGACGTTCGTTTATTACCATCGTCATCGTCAAATCGAAAGAAACGGAATTACACGTGTGCTTAAGACTAATTCGCTCGCTATTCGTCGGCCGGGCACTGATTGCGAGCGTTCAACCTGAACTGGGTCAATTTGGGCACGGTTTCGCCCTCGTAGGTGACGACGATCGGTATTTTGGCCGGTGCGTTCTTCGCCAGTTCAATTTCGCTGTTCTTGATCAGGATGCCCTTCTTGTCTTCGTATTTCACCGCTTCGTATCCGGCCTGCAAGCGGCGATGGATTAGTCGAGACGAAAATAAAAGCGTGCGAATAATTAAATGAAGTAAATCCCGTTCGACTTCTCCGATTCCGGTTAATCCGAAACGCGAAGACGAGTCTCCTTGGGGTTTACGAAATGGGGATCGCTCGCGAATTTTAATTCGCGCCCGCCGCTTCATTCTCGTTCTGTTTTCTTAATCGAATTTTTTATTTTCGCTTGGAAGCGCATAAATAAAATGACGATGAATATTCGGGCGAAAGAAAACCGGCGACAGGAACGAGGAGGCTTGATTGACGGTTTGCGTTAATTAAAAAGTTTTCACGAAAATTAAAGAGACGAAGAAAAACGGAGAGAAAGAGAGAGACCGTATTTAGAGAACAAATTAAAACCGTCGCATTACTCGTAATTATCGCTGGGTAATTCCCATTCGGGCGACTCTGCAGATTGTAGAAAGCGGTTCGGTCAGTTCTGCGTGCACGACGAATGGAAACAAGAAGAAGTGGTAAACGGTTAACCTTGGATGAACGGCCGAGCGAGCGAGCATCAAACGAAACGAAGATTTAATTCTGAGTGACGATTCAATTTGAACGCGAATGGAAATGGACGGGAGCGAGAATCGCTTCTTTAACTCGAAGTCATGCGATAAGAGGAAGAGTTTTATTTGCAAAAAAAAGGGCAAACAAAAAGAGTATCATCCAATGGGTGGAAACTGTAACGTGTTTGATTGTAATCAAATGGAATAGACTGGCCGCAGAGAAACCAGAAATAAAGACCCGTTGTCCTTTTGTTTTTTTGTCGAAGGGAAAGGTCGGAGAGCGTCGCCGAATGAGATAAAAGGCAGCTAAAGGACCTTCGTCGACGATTTACGATTGTCGTTAACTGCGATGTTAGTGGCCGCGTCGGTTAATTTATATATTGTTACAGGCCGTTTCCGTCTCTTAATTTCATTTCGGTAACATTAAGCGCCACGAGAGATAATTGGATTGGAAAATTATTATTAACGGCAATGAGAGCGGCGAAACGGCGAGCGAAACGACGGCGGCGATCTCGCGTTTAAATTAATCAATCCTTTTGTTTCGGACTGCGGATGAGATTTTCCTTTTTTTTAACGTGAATTTAATGGAATTCGCTCGTAACAAAAATGATGAATTAATGAGAGAGAGAAAACTTACGGGAAGCTTTTCAATGTTGACCGGCTTGTCGAAGAACAATCTCGCCCAGATTCCATATAATTTAGCATCTGATTTAAGGACGATGGTTGCTTCGTATTTGCCCTTTTCTACGGCACCGTATTCGAATAATTCCGGGCAAGGGGATTTCAAGTCTTCGCCGTAAGCGAAGGCGCAGAGAGCGGCCAATGCCAACAAATATTTGATCATCATCTACAAATAAGAAATGTAAGAAACTGTAAATGATATTGACAAAAGGATTGGACTCACCTCGTCGACTTGTATATCGCTAAACTGGTAAAACTATAATGGCCTTCCTGTGGAGAAGAGCTGGTATTTATAAGTTGAGAGATTATGATTTATTTTTGCGCATTTTTTTGTTGTTATTGAATACGATATATTTCAGTTTTCCATTCAAGGTCTACATTCGTACACACTTGCTAATCGATGTTGTATCGTACGTGAAAGACGAAGAAAAGTCGAACGTACAAAGGAACGAAGTAAAAGAAGACGCCGGCATGGAATCAAGGATAAGAAAACGAAAACTAACCGAACGACAACAAATTTTAATTATTCAAATGGTGAATTTGTGTAGCAAACAAAAAACAATCAAGAAGAAGAAGACTGTGGGAACTCCTCGCTCGTAGGAATTTCCAAACGCTATGTTAATTATCTTCTTCGCAAACGAAATAAATGTAAATCAACGAGTCGCATTTCACAATTAAATTGCAAATGATTTATTTGATAAATTTCGGCAATAAGAGAAACTGACGAAGAGGTTTCGTTGCGATGAAATCGGGGCATAAATTGATGGAATATCATTTTGCATGCGTTGCAGAATGCGAAATCCTTTTCTTTTTGCCACTTGAACGGTATAAAAAGTAAGATGAAAGAGAACTCAAGAAAATCCTTTACAAATGAAACGTAAGATACAACGTCCCTTTAGGGCACCGGCCCAAAAGAAAATCGTAAAAGAAAAATGGACACAGAATGAGAGAAAAAAAAACTTACTTTTCTCCTTTATCCCCTTTTTCGCCGCTTTTCTGTAATCGATTTTAAATTCTCGCCCATATTTGATAATCGTACTCTTCATTAATTGTGAAATAACGGACTTTTGTGGCCGAAAGAAATCATTTAAATAAACGAAGCACAAAAAAAATTGGCATAATTAACTTTTAAAAGAGAGAAAAGCATTTAGTTTTTTTTGGGGTTTTTAATCCTTACATAAAGCGGTTTCAAAAATAAACAGAGCGGCGATGATTTCTGAAGAATAAACTCGTTCGCACGTGTTTTAAATGAATTAATTCAAATTCGAAAACGACGTTTTAATAGGAAAACTTTCGTACGACAACAAGATGCGAACAAAACGATTTTCAAGTGGAATTAATTAAAAGGAAAACGAACCGTTTGAGTTGTTCAACAGCCACCGCAAGAAGAAAAAAGAACGTTTGATGATTTACGGTATGTTAAATCTTAAATAAAATTAAATGCGGACTTATGTAAGTTATTTACTTAGTAAACAATGTTTTGTAATTAACTAAATTCGAAATTAATTACCTGCCAAGCGATTCAAAGAAACGCTTATGACAATAATTCTTTGCCTTAGTACTTCATAATCGCAAACTTCCAAAATTCGATCTATAAATGATACGCGTTGCAAATCTCTGATGTTTTCATCGCGTAGAGCAAAACCATTCCACGTCGAACTTCAAAGGATTGCGTAAATTAATAATTGAATGGAAAATTAAAAAGAGCACATTCCTCAAATCGATAATTAAACATTTCATAATTTTCTTTCAGCGCAAATTGATCAATTATTAATTCCGAATCGACGCAGCATATCGTGGATCCCACGTCTTCTGAATAAAAAATGATTATTAGAAACGTGTAATAGTTTTTAATCGTGGAGAGAATGTGAAGAAGGCAAGTTTCAAAGGGCGAATTTCCTTTTCATTGTAAAGAACCACTTGACAAACCATGTACGGTTTAAAAATGACGACGTTAGGCCGATTCGAATTCAAAGTGCATCACTGGCCCTCGTTTACGTTCGCATGGTTCGTGGCAACGTTTAGTATTTCGTGAGTAATTAATTCGGCGAGAGACGGAAACAAAATCGGAGTTTAAATGAAAAATTGCGAACTTTTCAGCTACATCATAGCGGTCACGGTCGGTCACGTTTATCCTATCGTTCCGTTCATCAGCGACACTGGCACGTTACCGCCAGAGAGTTGCGTCTTCGGCCAGATGTTAAACATCGGAGCGATTATGAGTAAGATGCCAGATGAAATTTGATTCGTTTCCGTTAGTAATACGTTGGCAAATTTGCAGTGCTAATAACGATGTACATTAGGTACAGACAAGTAAAGTTCGTGCAGATGACGACGATCGAAGACGAGAAGAAGAAATCGTTGTGGAACGAGAGATCGTTCATGTTTGGCACGACCGCCTGCTTGGGTCTCAGTATCGTTGCGAATTTCCAAGAGCTGAACGCGATGGAAATTCATCTGACCGGTGCGGCGATGGCTTTCGGCATCGGAGCCGTATACTTCTTAGTGCAGGTACACATCGTCATATCGTTATAAACGCTTAATAATTAATGAAGCATGCACGTGTTTGAGCAATTGCCTTGTTTCTTGCTCGTGAATTATTAATTCGTTCACGTTCCCTTTTTCTGGGTAAAATAAATTCATAACGAATTCATGAAATAGGCGAAGATCTCCTACATCTTGTTACGATGCGACGCGGATGTGGTCGCTTGGAAGAAAAACGTCGTTTATCTACGCATATTTCTCAGCGTCACGATCGTCCCGCTGTTCATGTTCCTCTGCGTTTGCTCGTTGGAGGTGGCCGAACGCATCAAAGGTATTAATTATTTTCGGAGAGCACGGGGAAGAAGTTGGTGTGGCGATTTACACTGAAAACGGAAGTTGATATAGTCACAATTTATTCTCGTGCACAAAACTAAATATAAGATTTTTCGATATGCCAACATCCTCCCTTTGACCACGGATCTGATGCGAGTTAAAACGCGTTTTGCAAAATTCTAATAACTAAACCATGTACCAGGTGACATAAAGAACATCGAATGGTGGTCGGGCAAATATTTCGGCTACGAGTACCGCGTGGCCGGCAACTTCGCCGAATGGATCATCGCCGCGTTCATGATCGTCTTCGTCCTATCGTTCACGCACGAATTCAAATCGATAGAGTACGACGGCATACGGTTCACTCGGGTAACGCCGATCCAATCGAACGTCGAAGCGGCGCCGAAGAAGAACAAATCGTCGTCGTCGTCGGTCACCGTCTCCGTTAACTGACACACGGCGAACGCTTCACATGTGACCGTCGCCGCCGACGACAACCTCCAAAGGCGAGCCGCCATTCAGACGGTTACCCGACTTCTTAACGTTTACGAAGGTGATCGAAGGTCTCTCCATATGTAACGTTTTAAATTCGTTGGTGAACGTTATGAGATAAAGCACGACTGCCGCAGCCGTTATCCATTCGGTGAACGTGCTTGTTAAGCGGCTGGCGTACGCGCCGTCATCTTTCGACCATTTCGTTATGTCCGTACCTGAAAATGGCGTGTTAATTAACAAACAAGCGCGAAATAAAGTGAAGAGTTTCGTGTACAAAAGGGGGAAACCCTGATGGGACAAAGAGTGGCAACATTTATATTCATAGCGTGCCTCTTGTATAATTGTGGGACTGAATACGGAACTATTGTCATTAAAGTAATTTGAATTGATTTAATCGGTCGCATTTTCCTTTGCTTACCGGTGAACGCGAGGAAAGCTTTGATTCCAGTTACGCCGGAAACGGTGCAAGCGATCGAATTGATGGTGGCCAAAACGGCGCGAATGTTTCGCATCGTGACCGTGCCATAATGAGGCAACAATCTGTGATGGATGACGGTCTGAAAGTGAATTGATTTGCGTTTAGCGGTCGACAATTTGTCGGCGGAACTCACGTTGAAAACGAAATACAGCTGACCGAGACCGAAGGCCAAGAACGCTCCAAGGAGATGGATGGCAAAAATGTTGGTCTCTTGGAAATTGGCGACGATACTGACACCAAGCGCGGCCACGAATCCGATACGTAGACAGTGTTTATTCAAACTCGTCAATTCCTCTTGTAAACTGAATACGTTTGACCATTCCTCCACTTGCCGATATCGTATGTAGACGCAACTGGCCACTAAATCCAAGAGAAAAGCGCATAAAAACTAAATTATTAAAATAATTCTGTTTTATTAGTTTTAAGCGTTGAAATTAGTACACGGTAGCTGGATACCTGTAATTTACCTTCTGCATAATCATCCGCTTAAGTTATTGATTAATTCCATTTAAGGATGATATAACTTTTTACCACAAAAGGAGCGCAATACATTGCAATATTAAATTAACTCGATCTAACACGAACAAATTCCATCTACTTTTTTCTTCTTCTA
Source organism: Hololepta plana (assembly GCA_963695495.1). Taxonomy (NCBI): domain Eukaryota; kingdom Metazoa; phylum Arthropoda; class Insecta; order Coleoptera; family Histeridae; genus Hololepta; species Hololepta plana. Next base: position 3,481,778 of record OY968839.1, read on the forward strand.
ATGAACTCAATTCATTAATGTCCCTCGATACTTGTAGCAACGATTAGTATGTGTACTTTTCTGTCTGTTAAGCAAACTTTCGAGCCATTTATTAAACGGACGAGGAAAAGGCCGTGACTATTTTAAGAAACAATTAGAAGAGACTTACTTAAAAGCGAGCCCATATTGAGCATTTGTCCGAATATGCAACTCTCCGGGGAAAATGTGCCGGTGTCGCTGATGTAAGGAAATATCGGCGGAACATCTTTTACTTCTACGGCTATCACGTACCTAAATGAACAAAAAAATAATAAACGATTTGCTTTTATCCCCGTAATAATCGATTTTATGATAATAGTTATCAGGTTTAGTGATTCCTCTTCTTCTTCACTTCACTTACGTGACAATAAAAGTAATTGGAAACCATAAACTCAAAATGATAGGTAATAGATACAGACGGCTCCTTCTATCGTTATTCGACATTGTAAAATTCCTAAAGAGCGTATATAAATTGCATCGCAAGTTAACTTAAAAATGAAATAACTTTACGGGGTAGTATCTACCCCCAGCGACGTATATGAAACTAAGCTGCATAATGTATTATTATGATTCTAATCTCGTGCGTTAATACACAAACCGTTCTTATTGTTACAGTTATTATATCACCGAATTAATGTTTCATTATTGAATAATACATTACACTGAACATAAAATATAAGACCTTGTAAATAAATGTACTACTATAACAATTAATCAAATGGTCCCATATAAAATCCGAAAAATTGTAATTTCTTCATTAAAAACACAATAACGTTATTGCATTCGTAACAATCAACCGTTTGAGCACTTTATTTAAACTATATTGTAAAGTTTTAAGCGGCAATTACGCGAAAATAACGAGCTACTCTTCGGAGAAACATTGAAAAATTAATGTTAGTTTTCTGATGGGCGAAACTTTAAAGTTGTCTGTTAAGTTATTTAAACGTACAACTAAAAAAAATATATTTAATTATTATTATTAGTAGATGGTAAATACAAACTTGCAAGTCAGTCACGGAGATGGATAATACAAGTAATTATGCGACATGATACACCGTAACTTAACGACTATCTTCCAGTAAAGAAAGAAATACAACACATAATTTCATTATTTACGTGTTAATTAGAAAATCTTGAAACAATTATCCCTAATTGACTCCGAAGTGCGATACAATTAGTTCATTTGAATGATTTTCCTAACGACGATAGCTCGTCCAATATATCTGAAATGAGCGCAACGTTCAATAAATATAATTTAATTAACTTTAAATAGCTACCTGTTACTTGCAAATCGATATCGGTAATGTTGCTTTGTTCTCGGCGTAACAATGAATTATTGAAGTAATTCATATTTCTCAAATGAACTAATTTCAATAATGGAATCGGTTTAATTTTTCCTGTGCAAAAGAAAATTATTAACGTAATGGAACGAATGAATCTCATTATCAAATTAATTTAGTACACAAGGTTCCACAAAACTGTGCTTTAGTAATAATGATAATAATGCTAATTGAAGCTTAATGGTTTTCTCGGTAACTTTTCATTACCGTTATATTTAATATGCGGCATCCTTTGTCCAGTAGAAATATTGATATTACGGGCACTAATATTTGATGGGGTCTTATGTAAAATACTTCTATCTTTTATTAATTGCTTTCCTCTCACCATCAAATGATCTAAGGTGGGACTTTGTTCATGGTTGCAATTATTGGTTTCTTTATCGCGCTCTGAAAACAAAATGAAAGAATGAATTTCGCAACATTCCCCTTCAGTTACACTCAAATACCGTCATCATCTTGACTCTCGTAATCGTCTGCTAATCCCAATAAGAGCTTCTTATGGACACTCAGCAATATCTTCAGTCTCTTTATTATTCGCAGACTGCTTTCACGGGCGGAATTCGATTTAGTTTTGCTCAATAATGACGACGCTGCTTTTACCTCATATAGTACTGGAAATTTAGAAGTCTAATATTCCAAGTTCTAATAATTGTTTTATAGATTTACCATCCTTGAAATTGTCGAGATTTCCTCTAATATGGGGAGTATCCAAAGTTGGAATGTCAGCAATACATGTTATCAACATTTCTTCTAATACTAGTCCCATATTCAGTATTTCGTTAATTTTTCCATTATCGATTATATAGCTATTTTTCTTCATTGCGTCGACGATATTATTACATCTTTCTTCAATTTCCTCATATGTGACCTGGAAGTATCACAACATTTTATGTAAATATTGTAAATGAATAATTTTAAAATAGCCTATACTAAATAAAAGTAATTGAACATACTTTTGCAAATGCATATGGGTCAATGATCAAAAATATTATTTTTTTAAGCGCGTTGGCTTGATGAAACCAGTAATGTTCCAATAAATGCGACAAATTTCGATTATGTTTGGTACGATCTTTTAACAAAGAATTAAACGCCGGCACCATTTCGACTTCTAGGGCTTCCAAACTAGCTAAGCAACTTTTCATCTTCACACTATCTGTAAATTAAAAAGAAAAAACTTATAATTGAAGCATTTATCAGAATTTTCTTGATGATATACATTTACTATTTGTAGTACATGCAATTGCAAATAGTCCAACTTGCATAATTTGATCCACATGTGTGTCAAAGTCAGCTATTAACATATCTAGTTTTTCTTCATCATTATTATTCAAGCAGTAAGTGTGCAATTGATTTAGTGGTTCCACATAATTAACAAATAATTTAAGGCACAATTTCAATACTGCTTCATTTACCCTTCTTTCTAATGAACATAATTTTTCATTGCAACTATCCACAAATAGATTGCACATTGGTTTGTTAAGTACTGGTCTTAAGAGCTCCTTATTCAAAGAGTCAAATGAATCTAGGACCTAAAGATATAAATGCTCAATTTCTTAATAAGGCAATATAACATAAATACACTTACTGCTTGACTGCTTCCTTTAATTATCTTACAATCTTCAGATAATGCCACTTGAGCTATTGACATTGCATGGCACAGAACTTCTTCAGCTGTATTTCTGGCTTTCCTATAAATGGCAACATTTCCTATCAATGGGTTATCCAGATTGATTTCATCCAGTTCATCTAAAACTGTATCCATCCATTTCATAAAGCTACCTGAACTGTCTTCATAATATTTATTATGATTTATAACTTCTTCTAGACCATCCAAACACCAAAATAACTGTTTTCTTACACAGTCTCTGGCTTCCTGAAATATAGGTATGTCAGTTTCCTTTCTTTAATTCTTTGGGTAATGTATTACTGTTATTGTCAGATTATTTAGGGATTCTCTAATAAAGATTTGTATCAACAGACCAAGAGATGATGTTAACTGTGTTAAATACATTAGAATTGCATCTTTGGCAGCTTTATCAAATGCATCATTGTCCTTTCTTATATAATCTGCAAGTTTGTACAAAGAACTTGCTAACAATGTGCATAGTTGCTGGAATTTTAATACACATTTAAAACGTGCCATTTTAAATATATTGCAACCATTTACCTCGAACCATATTTTGATGCATTCCTCGTCCTTAATTTGTCTGTTTAACGTTTTTATATGATTTTTACAGGCCGCGAATTTCAATAAAACTTCTTTTACCATTTTTACTGCAGACCGTTGAATCAGTTGAAATTTAAAAAAATATCCATGCGCATTTCTTATAAACATGCAGACAACACACAATTCATTTTAAGATTCAATGTCTCACATAAATATTCTGCTAAACTAAGAACAAGCAAGTCTTTGCAAGTATTTTGTAAGCGTAAAGAAATTGCATGTATATCGATCGAAAGAGCTTTCAATTCCTTATGGAATATAATTGAGTAACTGGATTTTCATTTGCTTATTTCGCAATTGCGTGTCCTACATTCGTCAAATGTGTGCTGAAGGATTTTATTTGAGCTGTAATCAGGTATTATTTATGTCTCTTTGAGTCAATATAAGAAATTAGTCACGGTGTGAAGTGGGTTGCATAAGCCGCAAAAATTGCCCTTTTTTCTTCATATTTTAACGTTAATTATTTCATTTTACATTAATTTATTTGTGATTCTAGGTGCATCATTGGAATCTGTTCGTCACATTCTTTTGAATTAATGCAAGAAGCTTCCATGGCTATTCCTGTAAGAGAAGAAATTGCTGCAGAAATTGTTATACGATTTAAGAGGATCACATTCTGAATTTTATTTATAAGGCACAACTATGAAGATTTAAATAATCCGGACTTCAATTAAAGTGACTATATTTTGAAATTGAGAGGATTTACATGATAAAGTCTTTAATTTATGTTATTTTAGCTGTATTTTAAAGACATCCATGGATTGCCATCTATTGACAATATCTTGAACATTGCTGTAATAAAATCAAAAATCATGTATTTTTGAAAACTAGGATATATATTATACTCTTGAATTAATGATGGTTAATTTTTAACATTTTCCTTTAAAAACAAAGAGTATTTGTGTATTTCCAAATTTCCGCCTACAAGCTATGCAACGATTAAATCCACATCAGTCAGCTGATTGGCTTAAACTGTCAGGTATGACAGTCCACATAGTTCAAGTAAATTAATTCGTCCTCTGCAATGTTCCTCATTTAATTTCCTTATTAGATAGAATAATTATGCAATAATTCACGATTAAATAATGAATTTGCATCAAATAGTAAGCGGTGCTTGCAATGCCGGTGATAAGTGTTTTGCAGTTGGAAGTGTTGAAGGTGTACCATTCACGGTAATAAAAAATTAGTATTTGATTAAGTTAATTACTTAGCAAAATATTTTTAGGCATATGCTGCAGGAACGAATATTGTAATATTGGCTTCTACATTTGAAAGAGTACAAATCATACCAGGAGCTGTACATGATTATATTCGCATCAATTCAGTAGACTGTTCCAGTGATACTGGCAAAATTGCTGCAGCTTATGATGCAATTGTGTGCATTTATGAGCCGACACCTTTAATTCATAATAACTCAAGTCATGTAAGCACAATCCCAAAATTTGCAAAGTCCTTATTAATACAAAAATCAATATAGGGCCTAGATTATCGCTGGGTGCAAACTGGAACACTTAAAACTGATGCCACTGTAAGAGCATTAAGTTGGAATTTAGAAGGAACACGTCTGTTAACAGCTGGCTCATTAGTGCAATTGTGGCACTTGAAATCTATACCAACTGAAGTTAAAGAGGAACCAGTTGTTTTTACATTAGGTGGTGGAAATGATGGATATGATTCCTCAGAGGCATATGAAGAACAAGATAAGCCACAAGGTACTTATTGAAATTATTACTTTTTACATTAACTTATCCAACAATTTGTAGAGCAAGAGCAAACTGCTTGGCAATGTGTTTGGAAAGCTAACACAGCCACTCCAGTACAACACTTGGCATTTAGCCCAGATGGTACTCTGTTTGTTACTTGTGGAGAAAATGATAGGCTAGTGAAGATTTGGTATGAGAATAAGCATTGTAAGTAGCACAAAATTAGTTTCAATTATTATGTGAATATGTCTTAATGAATTTTGTAGTTCTTTTCACATCAAGAAGTGTAGAGGGTAATGTTGAATTAGATTATGGATTTGTATTTATTGCTCATCCTAGGGCTGTCACTCATTTGGCATGGAGAACTACAAGTAAACATATGCCAAAGTATGTTGATAATTAATAGAATAATTCATTGAATAAATATTCATCTCCTTATCAAATTGTAGGGGCTCCGTTTCTAATATGTTAGTATCCTCTTGTAAGGATAATATATGTCGTTTGTGGGTAGAAACTGTTCTACCTGAAGATGGTCTTGTTAATTTATCTCAGTTAGATCCGCAAGCTTATCATCCGAAATATAGAACTCACCGGCATAAACACAAATTTATGCAAAGACTCAAGCATATGAAGTACGTAATTAATTATAATTTAACGCTGAAAGTTAATGTTTTCTTCAATAGGAAATGCTTTCATATACGGCGTCATGTTAAACACCAAGCGCAAGGATTGAATTGTCCATCGCCACCAATTCCAACGTTACCATCTACGTACAGTGTACACGATTTCCATTCATATGGCTATCATGGAACTGGTAAATATAGGAATTAATTTTGTCTAAATAACGTTAATTTATTGTTTGAATTTAAAGGTATAACGCCGGGATTGCACTTTCATTTGGCTGCTTCGATTAATGCCGAAACTGATATACCGTTAGTGCCGAAGATTTCGCATTGCACTTCAAAGCCTCCGTTCGTTTTGCATTGGCTCGATAATAAAGAAATGCACTTTACTGTGCAAGCGGAATTGCTTTTAGAGGAGTTAGCAAGGAAAGTTGTCGAACATCCGGAGTCAGAGGACAATAACGAAGAGCAGACAGTAGATGTGACCGGTCCCGATGGATTAGATGCTCGCATAGAGACGTTGTTAAGGGATTGGCATCACAGTACGGATTTGCTGTTTTGTATACATCCAGTGGATGGTAGTTTTCTCATATGGTAAAATAATTCAACGTTACAGTCGAAGGAAATTTAAATTAATTGTGTTCCTAGGGTGGTAGAATTTCTTGATGAGTACCATCCCGGCTTATTTAGACAGCCGCAGGTGTCGTTTGCATCGAGAATTCCTTCTGCGTTTCCAGTAGGTGATTCCTTGAGCATGTCTACCACCATTAGTTTATACAATACAACAAACAGTATTAAGCATTTGGTCAAATGTGTGCGGGAGTTATCAAACAATTTGACGCCAGTTAAAGAAGAGGACGAGAACAGTTTAATGCCGGATGTATTTCACTACAATATCGTTTATTTGCCATATCTACAATTACTTTTCATAGGTACCAGCTTCACCGGAGGAAAACAAGAACACTTCGCCGTTAGTCAATTTGGTGTCCAAACATGATAATGGTACATTAAATTTGTGGCAAGTAACGTTTCAAGACAAGAGCAAATACAGTCACGTATTGAGTATCGGCCACAAGAGTAGGGCTTCCGGTCATCGGTTCAGAGTGAACGATATCACTTGTCATCCGGTCTTACCACTTTTATTAACTACGAGCCATCACAACATTGTGGATCAGACCAAATCGCAGTCGCAGTCTTCTGTAAGTGTTTGGCCGCTCTATTAAACCTTCTTTTAACATTTCACTTGTGCAGGGATTCTGCAGCGAATTAATCTTGTGGCGCGTAGACGCCGTCGGTCCATTATCGAAGTCCGGCGGTATCTGCGAATTAGCGAGGATCAGTTCTCCGGAACCGTCGGCTTTCAGCAATGTCGCCTGGATACCGACCCTGCTGCCATCGACGACGCTAGAAAAGTTAACGAACTCGCCGAGTGCCTGTTTCGTGGCGTCCGACGGCGAATGCCTTAGAGTTTATCAGGCCGTAATCGATTCGCGCACCTTGCTAGCTGCCACGTCTTTCAAAGAAAATCGATTGGCGGAATCGATGGACAACTCGACCGACTGTTTATCGTCCATTAATGACGACAGCCTAGTGGATAAGATCAATATTGTTTCGCAGCAGAGCACTTCGAGGCCTGGATGTATTATACAGTTGGAAACGATATCTGAAGCGATTCAGTGGCAGCACACGACGTTCCTGCACGTTTATCAAGAGCAATTGATCACGGGCAAACGCAACACGCCGATGAACTTGTCGGGCAACGATGCCATGGTCGATTTGCAACAGAACAAAATATTCGAACAACCATTTTACATTGTTCTTCTCGATTGCACCGATCAAAATACCATCATTCATATGTGGAAATTAACGATCGCCTCGATGGAATCGGAGATCGAATTGACCGGCAGCCAGATGTACATACCGGATTGTAATTTGGTTCAAGACGAAGCCATGGAATCGCGTCGTAGCAGTGTCGAATCGGTTCATTTGCAGCAAAACAAGATGACCCCACACATCATGATATCGACGACCAAAGAAATCAAACAGATCTTGCCGTTACTCGATGGCGTCGAAATCGTTCATGCCACTGCTGCCGCAGGTCACCTTAGTTCGGCATCGATCTATCCGGCATGCCTCGCCCCGTATTGTTTTGCCACCGCGTGTACCGACGGTACAATCAGATTTTGGACGGTGAGCAACGATAAGAGCGTAGTCAATGAGCACAAACATTTGATGCTCGAAGAAGGCAATCAAGTAGTTCAAGCGGACAAGGTAACATTTTTCATTTGATTTTGTTCTTTTTTAATCCACACCGACCCCTCGTTTTTAGGTGTGGACCGAATGGAACATGGTTAAGGAATCCGCAATTGAAATCGATGGACAAATGTTGAACATTAGCGTTGCTTATTCGGGACGATTAGCCGTCGCATATAAGTACGGTAAAAGTTTCACTAGACCGAATAAAAACGATCACGATTCGCGGTACATCAATTTGTGCGTTGCAATATACGAATGCGAATCTACCGGCGGTACCGAATGGAATTTAGAAGACATCATTCACTTGAAGAACATCCATCTTCCCAGAATAACGATCGATCGTCACCTGGATTTAAGTTATTTGTACGATTCGAAGACTTTGAAGAAGAAACAACGCATAAACGAAGTTTTGCACACATTTTCGAACGACGAGAGACAAAACTTGACCACGGAGCCTAATTTAAAATCAACGTTATTGGCTGTACCTAGTTTCAGTACACTGCAATCGTTAAGAAAATCTATAACTGAAATCGGTAATATTTGCCCATTAACTCAGAAGCACATTGTCCAGTTGGACTGGGTGTCGAACGAGGATGGATCGCACATTCTGACGGTGGCTTGCGGCAGTAAAATAATGTTGTACAGTCCCTTATCCACCGATTTGGCACAAGCAAATGTTAAGGCAATGAAAGAATCGGTTAACAATAATCGTCCAATATTAAGGAAAGCCAGTTCGTTAGCTCAACCGCTGTTCGTTGAAGATTTTAAATGGATGACTCTACGCAAAATCGAATTGCAAACTGCTGACGGATTACCGGCTTTGCCGATGCAAATCAGCTGGGTGAGAGACGGTATATTGGTGGTCGGAATGGATTCCGAGATGCACGTTTATACGCAATGGAAGCCGCAAAATTCTTCGACGCAGTCCGGCGGCACAGTCGAAACGGACGGCAGAAGAGAAGTGGATTTCAGAACTTTAACACAAGAGAACCAAAGGAAATTGGCCATCAATCCAACGTTGGGTCGTATTAGTTCGGTAAATCTTCAGATATTAGATAGGAAACGTACGAATAAGGAGATCAGCCTGGACGACAACTTACCCGATTACGGTCTATTCGAAGCGGCAAGGATCGCCTGTCCGGTATTACCACAATATCATCCGAAGCAGTTGATGGAACTATTGAATTCGGGCAAGATTCGATGGGTGAAGGCCATACTGTCTCATTTGGTCAAATGCATCGGCGGCAACTTGGAATGTCCGGAGGATATACAAGGATGGGCGCGAGCACGAACACTATCTGTTAGTTATCCAGCTGGCAGTCCCGAACACAGGGCCAGCATCGGAGAAATAACCCTGGACTATGCTGAAATAGCGAACATTCCTCCTTTGCCGCTTTGGACTCTATTGGCTGCCGATAAGGAACAACAAGGTTGTATTAATATTAAATCGCATTATTTTCTCATCGTCTTACGTTTCCTCGTGTTATTTTTTTCAGTCACGAAAGAAGTGAAGAAAGATTACAACGAACTTTTCGATAACAGTATTAATATGAACGACGACAGTTTGGATACGTTGCTAGAAGATCAAGAGATGGTGCGATTGGAAAGGCGACCGTCCGAAAGGGCTTTTGGCATAGCACATTTTACCCCGAAACAAGGACGGATATTATCACGGCTACTGACCCACACGCATCTGCCCGGTTTGTCCAGCCTGGATCAGATGCATTTGCTCGCGTTGGCCGACACCGTGTCAACGTGTAACACGGATTTAGCGGAACGTTTCGCAATCGATGCGGCTAAATCGGCGATGGCCAAAGAGAATTCGATCGGGCAAGCGGACGCAGTGATCACGGACACGTTAGACGATTGCGGCCTACGATTTTTGCTCTCGATGAAACATTACGCCTATCTATTGAGGTATGTCTTCAAGTGCGTCGTCGTCTTGCCCTTGTAAACTAGTTCCGGACGTTACAGATGTTTGCCGTTAGTTCAGCGGGCGCAGTTTCAAAAGCAAGGCGTCGGTACGAATAATTTGGCGTGGGCCTATCATTCCGAGAGCCAAGACGAATTATTGAATCTAATACCGAGCTACGCGAAAGGGGAACCGACGTGGGCGTGTTTGAGAGAGTTGGGTGTCGGCTGGTGGATCCGGAGTATCGCCTTATTGAAACAGTGCGTCTGTGTACTGGCGAAAGCTGCCTATCAAACTAAACAAGATCCGATGGATGCTGCTATTTATTATTTAGCAATGAACAAGAAGAATCTCCTCTGGGGTTTATATAGGTAATCGTTTTCAATGCGAATTAATTGCGTTTAAATGCAACCAAATGTGTAGATCGAAACAAGACGAGAGGATGACGCAATTCTTCGCGAATAACTTCAGCGACAACAGATGGAGAAAGGCCGCTTTGAAGAACGCGTACGCTTTATTGGGCAAGCAAAGGTTCGATCATGCTGCTGCATTCTTCCTATTAGCTGGTAACCTGAAGGATGCCGTCGAAGTAAGTGCTTGTGACAATCGAACATTGCCGGTACTAAAATCACTTTCTTTCTAGATTTGCTTGCACAAATTGCAAGACATTCAACTAGCAATTATAATAACGAGATTGTACGAGGGCGATGGCGATATGTACAGAAAACTGTTGAACGAAGAGATTTTAGGACGTGATGCCGACGGCAACAATCACGATATAACAAAAGCGCATCCGGATCCTTTCTTACGGTCGATGGCACTGTGGAGTCTCAAGATGCATCAAGAATCGTTGAGCACGTTGCTAATCGGCAACGCTGGAACGCAGCATCCGGCACACGACGACGATACGCGCGAGAGCAAGGAAGCTGATCCGAACGTCTTTAATTTCTACATTTATCTAAGAACGCATCCGCTATTAATTAGACAACATATGGCCAATTCGGTGAGCAGGAAAAACTGGCTGCCCGGTGGAAAACAAGTGAGCGAACGTTAATATCCTTATCGCACGTACGTAATGTCTTTGATTTAGGTCCTGATAGAAGAGTCTATAACACCTTTAGAAAGGCAACTTTACTTTACCACGGCGCACGGCCATTTCCGTGCAGGTTGTCCCGCATTAGCTTTGGAGGTACTCTCTAAATTGCCTTGCGTAATTGTTGACAACAAACAGAATACTCCACGTACGTACACTGTTATAGTAGATAATACCAGAGCAATGGAATTAATTAGGTTTATATCAACAGTGCCGTCGCCCAAAGAGAAGAAGGTGGACGTTCAAATAGACACCGGCATATTATCCTGGGACGTCGGCCAGCAGCAAGACGAAAAAGTGACGGATTTCGATTGGGGATCGTCTTCTGCCCAATACACCGTTAAAACGGACGATTTGGCTTTAGATTGGAACGAGGAAGAAAACTCCGACGATTCCGATGCCGGTATTAATTTGAAGTTTGACAAAAATGTCGATGAGCGCAATAACGAAGATGAAGATGATGATAATGAAGGTGGAGACGAACAAGATGCGATCCAAAGCGAACAGATCGACATCATGGCTCAACAGTTGAAATTTGTGGCGTGTCTAAAGATACTAATGGAAGAACTATCGACGTTAGCCACGGGTTGCGAGGTGGATGGCGGCCAATTAAGATACCAATTGTACATTTGGTTGGAAAAGGAGGTACAAGCTCTGAGGGAATTATGTAATTACACCTCGGACTTGACGGAACCGATTGATTTGGAAGTGGGTGGCGAGCAAGAATCGCAAGAGAACAAAGAAAAAGATAGAGAACTAAAACCGACGTTGACGGATATATTGATTCAAGAGAAGCTAGACTTCGAGGCCAAAGTGGAAAGGGCAGCGAGACGGAAAAAATGGCTGAGAGCCAACGAAACCCTTTTACGAACCCTAATGAGTTATTGCTCGTTGCACGGCGCCACGGGCGGTTTGGCTTCCGTTCGCATGGAATTGGTTTTGCTCTTGCAAGAGTTACAACAAGAGAAGACACATCAGCAACTATCGAGTCCACTGCCATTCCCTACCAGTTTACCGTTACTCGCTGCCAGCGTGGCTAGCAATAAGACGGTGATTGCCGATCCTATCAGATATTTGCAGAGTTTGACGCACGATATGTTACAAACGGTAAGTGCTTTCGTTTGCCATTTCGTACAAGTTACTAACATATAACTTGCTTCCGCAGATGGTGGAGCTACCTAGACCGAATACGTCCCAAAGTCAATTGCTCGTCTTAAGAGACTTAGCCATAGCCCTTTCTGCATGCATTTATCAATCGCTATGCGATTCGGACACGTTCAAAAGCAGTCTACAAGAAAACCAAGTAATTATGATACGCATCAGTTATTGTTGTTTTTATTAATCAAATTTAATTCGTAGGATTACTGTGCAACTCATTTAGTTGGCCGCAGGAGACGTATGTCCATAAACGACAGCCATCAGATCACTAGTACGCCATCGAAATGGCCGGGCGTCACCTCTTTACAAGCGTTGTTAACGTGCGAGAAAGACGAGGACACGCCCAAGTTGACGATCGTGCTGTGCGAGGCCTTCACATCCACGTATTTAGCATTGTTGTTGTACGGTTTAGCCACGTGCGATTGTGACATCTTGTATCACGTTACCGGTCACACTTTCAATAAGGAAGCGTGGGGAACCGTATTCGGCGGCGGAATGAAGAAGTTACTTCGCACGGCCAGCGTGAGCCAACAGTCCGCGCAACAAACGTCGCAACAAACGCCGACGGAAGAATCCAGCGGTCCGGCTAATTGGTTGAGCAAGCAACGGGTCAAATTGAATTATAAACTGCTCGGACATCAGACGTCCGTGATGAAAGAGGACAAACCCACTTATAGGGAACAATTCGTACCGCCCGATACGAGTATGCTCGCCTTTCTACTGAAAAAGGTCTGTAAGGAGTCGAATCGTGTAGCAAGCAAGGCTCATTTCGAACGTGTTGAATGTTACAGCCGGATGTGAACGATGTGGGAGCGGAGATGTCTAGCGACTCGGAAAATTCCGACGAGGAGGACGTTTTCGATACGCCGCATGAAATTACCAAAGTGAATACGGAACACTCCGATCCGAATTCGTATTCGTGGATCGTCCTTAAGCTGGCAGCTATTAAGATATGCCAAACGCGTCTATTAACATTCCTCTCGGTAATTACATTCGATTCTATCGGCTTAATGGGCACAATTCGGCAATGTTACTTTCAGGTTGCCGGTTTAGAGCCATCGGATCTGCCCGTAGCCACGCCGTTAACACATTCGGCTGTTCGACGACTGACTTCTTGGCAGGAACAGTTGAGAAAAGAATTAGATTGTCGACAAACACCACCTGAATATATACCAGGTTGTTTTGTGGAGAATACGAACGGTCCGCCGATACAGAAATATAGGTAATCAATAATGCGGTTGCACGTTTAATTCTCAATGGAAGTCTATAATAAAACTTTTCTTTTGAAAAAGGCAAATATTGGAACCGCAAAACACGCCGTTTAGTAATAAGAGTTCAGCGAACGCCGCAAGAAGATTGTGGATCTATTTGGTACATCAAGAACCCGTACAAGATATATTCATAAGAGCCGTGTTCGGTAAGCGAAGATCGATAAGTGCATTAGAAGAAGTTCTGCCGCATCCCGAGCCGTCCGCTCTGGAACCCGTCAAGATCATTCACAAGGAACAGGATTCGATAGCGGCATTCAGTCTCAATCAGGTAAATCTCGATTAAAACAGTAATCAGAGCAAAATAAAAGAACTAGCTAAAGACCAACAAATAAATCTTGTGTAAATGAGTGATAGTGAGATGTTTGCAGGTTCTGTCTAAGCACTGGGAACTGGTGAGTGTGTGCGCGGGGAGTTACGTATGTAAGCCCGGCTTTTGAATGAAGCAAACTTTCAGGCTTTACCTAATTTAAAAAAAAAAGCAATTTCCTGCCAAATAAATTAATTTAAAAATAGCTATTAAGTCCGATGGATAGCCCGTTCCTATTATTCTCTTTAAGCGCAATCGCATCCTGAGGAACTTGCTTATCGGCTTCACTTATTTACAGACCTCCGGCGGATTGATCGTCGTTGCGACCCCGCGGGAATTACAAGAAATGGACATCTCCCTATTACTCGAACTGCCCGACTGGCTCGAAGACGAATGCGAGTTGGACATATTGAATATGAGCAAGGATAACGCGGATAACAGCGGTAGCACCGTGGTGCCGCCATTCTTGGTCATACAGAGTGCCGGCGACAAATCTAAAGACACGCAACCGGGTAGTCCGCAACCGGGATTGGCCAGCCAGAGCGGTCGCGGAACTAGCGTGGTTAGTAGTTAGTTGCGTATAATGCGCGAAACGTTAAGATTAAAATGAAGCATTTTATTGTCGCAACGTTCGATCAATAGTGAACTGGAAGCGATGAGAGAGAGAAAGGCAAATGCTTCATTTGCTTATTAACATCGTATCGATTTCGAATTCAATCAAACTAATTATGAACAATTTCTGTACAATGCAACTGTGTGGGGTGTGTCTGTAGATGAAGGGATTAAGCTTTCCGGGCTGTCATGATCCCGGATTTGTCCACCTCGTGCTACTACGGTCAGCTCACATGCTTCGACCGGTCTGTTTTTATTTCTAACACCGCATTACCATTAGCCAAACGTTGACCATGTATTTTGCATGCGCTTCATGCCCCCTTATAGTCGTTCGGTAATTGTAGATACTGAAATTATTGAAATGCACTTGTCTTCATTGGAAACCAAATTAATAACATGCTTAACAATCAGTAACTTTATGTGGACGAATGCGTTTACTAAGCTCTATGTTGTTTTATTGTATGCGAATCGCTTTTACAAGGTAAATTCAAATTGTAAATCGTTGCGATTGGTTTCTCTTCATGCTGCCAATTAACCGAAGCGCATTCATTTCCGCAGGTACTTAAACACAAAATCGACGGCATTCGACGTATAAGCGCACATCCATTGCTGCCGATATGTAAGTGAACACTGAAGGGACAACTCCCATGTTGATCCGATATCTCTTGCATTAGATCTCGCCGGCGGACAAGACGGCGCCGTGCATCTATTCGAATGGGGCCACAATTCGCCCTTGGGCACGCCACGACCTGCGGGCACTTACGCGAAAGTGACGCGCGTCCGATTCTCTCAGCACGGCAACAAGTTCGGCGTGGCCGATTCCGACGGCGTCTTGAGTTTGTGGCAATTGGGATTGTCGGCGCACACGTCGAGGCCGTTCTTCGTAAGTTGTCTACCCTCTGGCGGGGGGATTTCTCTTAAGTCGATACGGCATCCTTCCAGAGTCAACAATGTCACAACAAGGGAATAAGCGATTTCGTGTTCTTGGGATCGTGCAGCCTGTTGGCCACCGCCGGTCACACGTCGGAGAGCAAGAACGTGTGCATTTGGGATTCGATACTGCCCACCGGCAAATCGCTAGTGGTCGCGTTCACCTGTCACGAACAAGGTGCCAGCAGTTTGGTGTTCGCGCCGCAACATCAAATCTTGATATCGGCCGGAAAACGCGGCGACGTTTGCCTGATCGACGTCCGATCGCGGACGATACGACATCGGTTCCAAGCGCACGACAACGCCGTCAAGTGTGTCGCCATCGATCCGCACGAGGATTACTTCGCTACCGGTTCGGCCGACGGCGATATTAAGGTAATGCGAGGCAAATAGAAATGATCGACACTTGAAAATGTCAACGGCGATTTTAGATATGGGGCGTAACGGTGCCGACAGTTTTGCAAGTTCTACCGGCCGAACATGCTCGCAGCAGTTTCTTCAAGAACATCGGTCAAGGTGTAACGCAATTACACATCGATCAGCGTGCACGACTGTTTTCCTGCGGGGCCGACGGCAGCATGAAAGTGAGGCAATTACCGGAACGAGACGTACTACTACTTGCGCATCACTAAGGGATTTATCGTTTCCTTCTTCTTTTTTCAACAAGAACCCCAACTTTTAATCGCATTAGAGTATTATTAGGCAAATTTATTACATACCCATAACTTGTTGTTAATTGAAAGATTCGTATTAATACATAAAACGTATATATGGAATGGTTAGACTTTAATGGAAACAAATCATAATTTGTAATGTATTATAAAACTTCTTTAAGCTTATATTATATGCAATATGTTCATAAGAGAACTTTTAAGGCAAATTTTTATTTATTTTTAATCAAAAATTTAAGAGAAAAGAAAGATTTTAATGCAATGCGTTATATATATGTATGTTATCAAGATGTAATATTATGTGTATAACTCAATCCTACTCTCAAATATTATATTTAGTGTATTAAATTCTGAAATCTAAATAAACCTATTCAAACTTCATTCTGTTCATCTCCGTCTTTCTTTCTCTCGTCCTCTTGTAAGCATATAATTTCTTTGGACTTTATAGTTTCCGATTTAATAACTTTACCGTCTACATCGAGATCTTCGACAACAATCTCGATTTGCGTAGTGCTTTCGCGAACAACTTTCCTAACATGATCTACCAACACCTCGTATGTGGAAGATTCTTCAGTTTCCTTTGCAATGTTAATTATCGGATCTTCATTATCATCTCTTTCGACAAATACTATCTTGAACATATGACGACCATCGCCGATTCCGCTATATTCCAACTTCGTTTTCATGCTTGCGGGGAATTCGGGCATTTTCTTGGACATCATTTCTTCAGTCAATTCCAAACTTTCATATCTCACCGTTTGTAATCGATGAATGCCATCGGCGTTTAGTGTATACCTAAAAAAAATTATGATTTCTGAATATTGAATTTATATGTTCTTACTGGGAAATTCTACCTGAATTTGGAATGTCCTGGTGGCCACAAATAGTCATGCTTAACTTTCAAGTGCTTTGTTAAATCTCTGCCTTCTCGAAATCTTGCCTGACAACAATGACATTCATAAATGCCCCTTGTATCCAGATCGTGAGCCTTTCTATAATGTACATCTAACAAATATTGTGTTCTACATTTGAAATCACATTCTTCACATGCAAACAAATCTTCTTCAGAATGTATCATTATTAGATGTCGATTTAGGTCACCTTTTGTTACTGTTCGCTTTTTGCATAAATGGCATTCATGAGGTCTATCATTCAAATGTCTATACCTCATATGCTTCAAGAGCATTGATGCTGATGGACAAGTCATTTCACACATGCTGCATTTATAATGATTGATGTGGACCTTGATATGTTCCCTTAATAACCTTTCACCAGGAAACAGTTTAGAGCAAGTGCAACATTGATACCTTAATAATTCTGCAGGCATTTGCCTTTTTCTATGATCGCCAAATTTTGCATTAGATACAAATGTAGCAAAACATGTTGGGCAAGCAGCACGCTTCTGTTTTGTATGAGTATGCATATGTTCACTTAATTTGAATTTTTTGCACATTGCATTACATGATCTCCATAAACACTTTGTATTATCATTCTTATTGTCTGATTTATGTACATGGTTTGTAACATGAAATAAAAATTCGTGGTATGTAGGACAGATTTTGTTGCAATCGTCCCATTCACATTTAAAATCATTGTATATCTCTGGCATTGGATTGATAGGATTTTGATGACATTCAGGCAAACCCAGTCTCTTGATGACTTGTTGTCCAATATAGTAAAGTCTTGCAAGATAGCAATGGTAAGATAAATGTTTTCTTAAAATATCGTAATTTGTAGCCTCAAAGTCACATTCATTCCATAAACATTTAACATCATCACTATACAAATGTGTGTATATGTGATCTATGAATTTCTCAAAATTGTTATGCCTTTCTTTGCAATCGCTCCACATACATTTCAAATCTAATTTCTCAAGATCAAATTTAACATTTTTTACTTTTTTCCGAGGAACCGTTGTTGTGATGTCCTCCTCATCGTCATCAATTATCAGATTACCATTATACGAATCAGAATCAAAATCGTTATTATCACGAGGCCTCTTTAAACTCCTGCTGCTTTTTGATAATTCTTCAAATACTGCCAATTTGCTTTTTGTACTTGTCTTGCATTCTACGAATTCCATGGCAATTGTTCATAAAGACTAATTGAATTCACTTTATAATAAAAAGTTTAAGTAGATTTAGATGCAACCCTACAATTACAACATGAAAAAATTACATGTTGAACCCTCAAAATTACTCTTTTCGTGGTTAAATTCGAATGAACCACTTGAAGTATACGGTATATATCCATTGGTTGTAACTATTATTCCTAATTTCAGAATAGTTATTGTTTCATTTCGAACAGATGATTTCCAATTTTAATGTGGAGGATTATCTTTTTGTTTTCACAGAATATGAAATAACATTCTGTATTTTAGATAGAATTATTGTAATTGTAACTTGGAAGTAAGTTAATTATGGAGAACAACGAAGGAACAGAATTTAAGAGACCAATACTCATTGGCAAAATTGGTAAATTACCACGGAAAGTAGAATGTAAAACGGCGACAACAATCGAATTGAGTAAATCCACTGAAGAGGTGAAAACAGAAATTGCAGATGAAGTGCAACAGTTTGATTCAACTAAACAATCTAATTCTGAAATATCTCTATCATACACTGTACCTGATTGGTCTGGTTTACCATTAACTGATAGAGAATATGCTTTTGATGTATTGAAATCAGGCAAAATAATTGACAACATAGACTTGTCTCAAAAGCCTTTCTGGGTATTTGGTAGATTACCAGATTGTGATATGATTATGGCACATCCAACAATATCAAGGTAAATAATATCAAACACAGAAAAGTTACTATTACATTTGATTTTATTCTTGTAGGTATCATGCAGTATTACAATATAGAAGTGAAGGAACTGATCAATATCCAGTGGGATTCTATTTATATGATTTAGGAAGTACACATGGCACTTTTCTAAATAAGAACCAAATAAAGCCAAGAATGTATGTCAGAGTGCTGGTAAGTTACAATTCAGGAGTCATCTGCAGTTGTATTGTTGAAAATACCTTTGCTAGCATTGTCCAAAATTGTTACAGTATCATGTAGAGTTTCTTGAAATGTTCTGCTGTCGTTAACTAACTGGCTTCTAGACAGGGAAACACGTTTTTGCAAATCATCCAGTTTGTTATGTATTTTTTCAAATTCTGCATCAATTTCTTGATCAGACTTATCACACAATTGCAAGTATTCATTACTGGTTAAGTCTTGAGCCTTTCTTCTATCTTCTTCCATAGTTAGTTTTATATTTTGAATGTCTTGTTTAATTTTAGTGAGGTAAAGAGTACTATTACTTATTTTATCACGAATCAATTTGAAATTTTCATGTATCATTTCCTTCCGTTTTGGCACTTCTTCCTTCATCTTATTTGTCTCTTTCACTAAATTTGCAATACGTTCCAGTACGTCGTCATTTTCTTTCGTTAAATTATCTTCCTCATATTTATCCATATTTGAAAATTTTGAATTCAACTATTTGTTTTATTTCAATGAAAGGCCGTTTGATCAATAACTGTTTTGTTTCTAGGTAGGACACATGATCAAATTAGGTTGTAGTACGCGAACGTACATATTAACCGGACCAGAATTCGATCAGGAGTCAGAGAGCGAATTGAGTGTTACGGAATTAAAACAGAAACGTTTCCAAGAATTGGAAGCTCGAAAAGAACAGGAACGAGAGTTTTTGGCAAAAAGGCAACAAGAAAAAGAGGCACAAGAACAATTGGCTGCAGAGAGAGGAATCGATTGGGGAATGGGTAATTCATAACATACGACCCATCCTGTGTAATCGCTAAATAGTGTCTATTTTGTAGGAGAGGATGCAGACGAGACGACCGATCTTTCCGAAAATCCCTACGCCCAAACTAACAACGAGGAGTTATACATTGACGACCCAAAGAAGGCACTTCGAGGATTCATGGAACGTGAAGGTATCGAGTTCGAGTACGTTTGCGAAGAGCAGGGAATCGGCCAATTCACGTGTAAGGTTGAATTACCCATCGATGACGAGCAAGGCAAACCTGTTTACGCCGAAGTGATTCATAAAGGGAAAAAGAAGGAAGCAGTCGTACAATGCGCGTTAGAAGCGTGTAGAATTCTCGATAGACACGGTTTGCTGAGACAAGCAACACACGCTTCGAGAAAGCGGAAAGCCAAGAATTGGGAGGAGAACGATTATTACGATAGTGACGACGATACGTTCTTAGATCGTACGGGTACGGTAGAAAAGAAGCGAGAGAATAGAATGAAAGCAAGAACGGCACAAACGGTGGAAACGTACGAAAGCTTGGTGGTAAAAGAAAAGTCGCTCATGAATGAAATAAAGAAAATCGAGCGACAGCTCTACGAATCTACAAATCGTCAGATCGATAATGCGAACGAAGATGGTGATAGCTTAGATACCTTCATGAAGGAGTTGAACAATTCAAAGTTAGACAAGCACAAGATTAGTAAATTGAGAATGGAATTGGCGTTACATAAGAAGGAATATTTGAACGTTATAAGATTGGTTAATATTGCTAAACCGGCCGATCTACCGCCATTGAAACCGTTTTACGAGCTAATATCACCGCAACAAAGCACCGAGAACGCCAAGTCTAAAGGTTTACCAGTTTTTGGGAAACGTTTAAAACTGAAAGTACAAAAGCCGGAATCGAGAGTGGTTAGTGCAAGCACTAAAAGAGAGGAAGGCAGCGAAGAAGACGAAGAAGAAGAAGTTCTACAAGGTAAGAAAACAGAAACCGCCAATTGTAGTAGGACGTGCTGGTGTTCAACATTACAAAAGTTCCCAGTGAAAGATAAGGTATCGCTCAAATTCAAAGAGATTTGTCTCAAGGAGGAAGAACGTTTAGAGAAAACTAAGCATTTCCTCGATCTAATATCTCGATCGTCAACTATCGATTGCAATTTTGAATCCATTTTGGAAAGTTATTCTCATGCACTCGACGAATTTTCTTCTATACAACAGAAGCATATCTCTGATCTAAAGGAAGTAATAGAAGAAAGTGATAAAGAAACGACTACACTGTCCTCGAGTGTTAACGACTCCGGTAACGAAGAAGATATAAAAACAGGGGAGACGAATGATAGTAAAGTGGACGAGGAGAAACGGAAAAAACGTAACCAACGACGAATGCAACAGAGACAAGGAAAAATGGCAAATGAAAAGCAGAAGGGTTATAAAGAAGATTCATTAAAAGAAGACTACAACATGTGGCTACCTCCGCAAAATCAAACTGGTGACGGACGAACTAATTTAAACGAGAGGTTTGGCTATTGAAAAGCAAATCGTTTCTAAATTAAACTATATTATTTCATCTCTCTTAATTAATCTTTATTTTCAACAGATTCATTTCGCATTCGTTATTATTCTTTGCCGTTTCATCTACTTGTCTTATTAAATTCTCCGATATTCTTTCATCATATTTCCTCACGATACGATAAAATTCCACGGCATTTTCCTACAACAAATGAGAAATAATTTCTTTGCTGCTAACTATAGAATATCATACTTGGAGTGGTTGCGGTTGTTTGTCACTCAAATACAAAACCATCGCGCTTGATGATTTTAAGAAGTCCTCTTCTCCGCAATCCAAAAGACACAACACCCGGCTTAGATCCTTTGTGAGAGTTTCTTGTAATTTATAAGCTTGCGTGTACCTGTAGACAGCTCCTTTATCTTTCAAATAACTTTCTTTCGATAAGTTCACCAAGATATTTAGCAATTGCGGCAAAACGTCCCTGTACGAGTGCATAATTAGATTAAGTGTTATCTAGACGGTATGATTACGCACTTCGATGTTCGTGATCTTATAAAATCTTTGGAAAGCCGTGCCAGCGTCTCAAGAAGTCGGAAACTGAGGTTGATTATTAGAGGTTCATCGAGTTCTTTGAAACGTTCCACTAATGGCGACCAAATCAGATGAACCACCGGCAACAATTCGTCTTCATTATCACGCAACAGTTCTACGGCACGGGTTAAAATGTCCAGCGACAATAATTTACTTGACTTATTCTTCGATGGTAAATAATTCAGCGTTTTCTTCAATATTGAAGCGGTCAGTTTTATGTGAGTGGGAGCTTCTGGCTTCTTATATTCCTCCACTAAAAGTTACTATTATAGATTCAAAAGCATATTCATTAAGTAACAGTTTACCTTCTGGATACATTTCCTCTTCGATTTCATCTTCTTTCTTCATCATGTCCTCTTTATAAACTTCTGCTGCCGTTTTACCTTCCATAACGGTGTCATCTGAAAAATCCGAATATTCTCGAATATCATTTAGTTGAAACTCTTTCGATTCACGCTCTTTTTCACGCACACTTTTTATGGGAACTTCCAAAGGCTCAATTTTCAGCCATCTATTTAAGCAACTGATAAATATTTGAAAGAATCTTAAGAAACTGTTCGGATCTTTGTATAACAAATCGCACGAGTCCATTAATAGCTACGGCGAAACATATGGTGAATTTGCGTTAAATCTATTTGATTAAATAATTACACCATCGGCTATGTCAGATATGTAAGGTAGAACGTCTATGCTGCTGTACTTCATTACTACAGCAAAAACATTCAAGACGGATCTATTCTTTTCTATTGCTTTCAAATTGCGGACGATATAGAATGAAAAATAATCAGAATTCTTATTAATGAGTTCCGTAACACTTGCATGTCCGCATGCTCTTGCTATATTTGAAAGCGCCTGCAGGCCGCAGTCCTTCAGGAAAACGTTTCCACTTCCTAAAAAGTGAAATAGAAGAACAATTGTAATAAAAAATATTAACTTTATACCGATTTTTTCTAAAACTGGATACAAAGTCTTCAGCAACATATCATTGAAATCACTTTTATAAATTAAAGCCATTTTTCCAATTCCATCCAGTTGCAAGCAAATCTGTAGAATATTATTTTGAATTTCACCCAGTGTATGTCTGATTCCAAATTCCTTTTCATTCGGGTCTATAGACAAATTCCAATAGGTAGGGTCCAAATACAAATTAATTAATTGCTTAATTGTTTGTAAACGATTCAGTCTTTCCTTGTTAGTATATGCAGCAATTTCAGAAGATACTGTTTCATTTAATAAGAAAGTTACTTCTTTTCTTCTATCAGGTTCGTTGCAAAATAAATCAATCAGGAAATCAGTAATTATATCAATAACACTTGGTTGGGAGAGCACACCACATATTGCTATTAATCTCTGTACGATCGATTCTTCGCGAAAATAATGGAAGTTTCTCCAAGAGTTTGATTTCATGATGATGTTTTCTTGCAAATCTATAAAATACACAATATAACTATTTTATTTTGCTTCTAAATAAATTTATAGTACCTGTTAGATTGTAATCTTCCAGAGAAGTTATAAGACATTTATCCAGTTCAGAAATTTGTATCAAAGCAGTCAAAAAACTATTCAAATAGGCGGAAGAATGAAGCATATGCATCAGTTTTTCCTTACCAAATAAGTGCAAGTAGCCCAGCAATAAATGTAAGGATCTGCACTGTGTTTTACTATCTAAAAACACATTAATTAGATCAAACTAGCAAAATATTTCACAACATATACCAAAGCTGTTGAATATTCGAGGTAACTTTAGCATAAACTGATAGAAATTTTCTTCAGAAGTTTCCAAAACCAAACGTATTGCATTATTATTCATCTTCTGTGTTAAATTTGTTAAGAGTTTGCAGGCCTTCCTTTTAACTTTTTCATCTTCATCCTCTGTTAATATAATGATTATTTGAATTAGAGGACCTAAAGTTTTTGGAATTGTGCTAAAACATAAAATAATTAATATTTGATTATCTCAAAAATGAATTATTAAAGCTAACTTGTTACAATTACTTGTTAATATGCTACACATATCAATTAATTCTTGTCTAATTAAATGATGGTCAAAGTTGGTGACTTGTACAAACTCTTCAGCTACTTTATGAAGTTTCTCGTCAGTATGCCTGTACCATCCTGGGGTTCGCTTATTCTTTTCAATATATTTACTCATTTCTTCTATGGAACCAAACTTTACATTGGTGATTCTCTCTTCATCAATCTCTATGTAATCCATTAATATATTCAATTTATCATCTGCCGATCTGTAATCTCTTGTTGTTATCATTACAATCCGACTCCAAGCTTTTAAAGCAGTCTAAAAATATATTTGAATTATTGATAGAGCATAGCTGTTTTATACTATCTACACTTATGACAGCATGACCAGCCTTTTCATCACCAGTTGCAATATTTTTTAAAACTACTGCAATATTTGGCAAATAGAACATAAACACACTTGCAACCATGTCGCTCAGTTCATAATCATATAATTCTTCATCTTTTAACACTCTTGCCATACACATTAGAGTTTTCATAGCTAGTATTCTACAAATCAAAAGTAGTATAGTAAATATATTAATTAATTCATTGTTTGCTTGCCTTAATTTCCTATATTTTTCTTTCTTAGCTATTGTTAGTATATGAGAAATCGTTAAAGATAATTTTGGAGCATTGCTCTTATCATACAGTTCCACTAAGATATCCCAAGATACAGCGTTTGTAGCAGAACAAAGAGATTCCAACAAACTTATCATGTACTCTTCACTTATTCTCTCATCTGTAATAATTCCCATAATTAAAATACTATTTTGTGAGTAAAATTACTTAAAATACCTATCTCAGAACCTCCTGCACCCATTTCATCTAATAAATAGGCAGTAATTGTATAATAAAGTTTGATATCTTGGATGCTGTTATTCTGATATAAATTTCTTATTATTTGTGCAGACAATATCCTTTCACACTCAGGCCATCTACAAATATATAAATTACTCCTAAATTAATTAGAAGGTACACGAAAATAACTTTGTCTGTGCCTTCCGTTTCTTAGCAAATTTAAATAAAGCAATTATCACTAAGCTGCTTGTTGTACAAGAACTCTTCTGTGGTCCTATAGTAAGATTAATAAGAGGTTGATCTAGCAGTGATGACAATTCCTCAAGAACGCTTGACTTCACTTTATCACTCTTATCTTCGAGTATATTAACGCATATTGATGTTATCCTCATTTCTCTTTCCATTTTGCTATAATTCTCAAACTCGTCAAGTCCTTTAAATGCTGAAACACTAAATGTCAGATTTCGTTTGAATTGTTGTTTAGGAAGTTTTAAGTAGATGGCAATACATGAATGTTTTCTAAATAAAATTAAAGTGTAAAAAAGTTTGCAATTTGCAGGCAACCAGCAATATAAACCTTTATTGCTTTGATTTCTCGTTACTTAGGTAAGACCCAATGGTGATTGTTAGCAATAAATATGGCCGATTTATGAGTAGATTTATTTAATTGGTACATTAGCGAAAAAATGAGTCGAAAATTAAAACGCTATATTTTTAGTTTGGAATTTGAAAAGATCCATAAACGGTTCGGTCAAGCGCGTGCGTATCCAGTGGTTTATATTAACCAACTTGTAAATTACGATTCGCTTTGTTTACCTGTGTTGTCAAACAGCCACCATTTTCTCGATGTCTGTGCGTTCTTCGTGAAAATTACTGTTAAATAATTCGTGCTTTCGTTCGTGCGAGGTTCGTACTTGGGATGGACGATCCAGGGAGAATGATGGGACACACTGGCGGTGGTTTGATGCCACCGCAGCCGTACGGTATGAATCCACAAGGTGAAGCCCCCTCGGGAGGTGACTCTGAGCCTCGTAAACAGGACATTGGAGAGATATTGCAGCAAATCATGAATATAACCGATCAGAGTTTAGACGAAGCTCAAGCTAGAAAGCACACACTAAATTGTCACAGAATGAAGCCAGCATTGTTCTCTGTCTTGTGTGAAATTAAGGAAAAAACGGTGTTATCACTGAGGAATACTCAGGAGGAAGAGCCTCCTGATCCGCAGTTAATGCGACTTGATAACATGTTAATTGCAGAAGGTGTCGCTGGGCCTGAGAAAGGAGGTGGTGCAGGGGCTGCTGCATCTGGTTCGGCCGCTGCACAAGCCGGTCAACCTGATAATGCAATCGAACATTCAGACTATAGAGCAAAGTTGGCACAGATTCGCCAAATATACCATCAGGAATTAGAGAAATACGAGCAGGCCTGTAATGAATTTACGACGCACGTTATGAATTTGTTGAGAGAACAATCACGCACAAGACCTATAACACCTAAAGAGATTGAGAGAATGGTGCAAATAATTCACAAAAAGTTCAGTTCGATTCAAATGCAATTAAAACAATCAACATGCGAGGCAGTCATGATACTGAGGTCTAGATTCTTGGATGCACGACGTAAACGGCGCAATTTCAGTAAGCAGGCATCAGAAATACTGAACGAATACTTCTACTCACATTTATCGAATCCATATCCGAGTGAAGAGGCTAAAGAGGAACTGGCAAGGAAATGTGGCATAACAGTGAGTCAAGTATCTAATTGGTTTGGCAATAAGCGTATTCGATACAAAAAAAACATTGGTAAGGCACAAGAAGAAGCTAATTTATATGCTGCTAAAAAAGCCGCTGGCGCATCTCCTTATAGTGGAACCCCAACACCAATGATGTCGCCTGCACCACCACAAGACTCCATGGGTTACTCTATGAATTCTGCATATGAAAGTTCAGCATATGATGCCAGCAGTTGTGGATATGATCCAATGCATTCGCAAGAACTATCACCTTAATATAAATAAGCAAAACGTATACATATATATTAGTTAAGTAAAGCTGAAATGCTTTTAAGCCTAAAATGAATTAAGAATAAACAGAAAAAAAGAAACACAATAATACTACAATAATAACAAAAACAAAAGGAGTAACATATGTATACCATAAAATTGTATACCAATTTCACTAATGTATACTATCGATTTAAACGACAAAGAAAAACTATGAGATAAGAAAAGTTAATAGCGAAAATAAGCAAATTTATTTTATAACTTATTGTGGATAGAAAAATATATATGAAGTATGATTAAAAATCTTCAGCAAATTCTAGCACCGTTAGATGATGGTATTAAAAACTGTTGAATTTGCCAAGTGAAATGAAGAAGTATGACAGTCCACGCGTTAACTATGAAAAAAAATCCAATTTATTTATATTAATTTTGCACAATTTCATATATCAATGGACTGTTATACTTCTTCATTTCACTTGGCAAATTCAACAGTTTTTAATTCCAATCAAGTAACAGAAGGCAGTTTCAGATGCTTTCTAATCTAGCTGAAGATTTACTTAAAAATTTCCTTACATTTTCGATTAACGTACGTAATACATTAAAACATGATCGAAAGAGCATTCATTTTCTTATACCTATAAACTTTGTATTTTGCAGGTAGATATGGATTGATAAATCTTTGTTAAAATTAAAATGTTCTTTTTATATACATTATTTTTCTTGGTATTCAATGCGTAAGAGAAGTTTCGTGTGTCTGTCTTTTCCAAGTGACTGATGTTGAAAAAAGTTTATTTAAAACAATTCAATAAAAATGCTTGTATTTTTAAGAATCTTGTAAGCTGCAATATTTAAAAAAGAGAACGAATAAATAAACGATTATGATAAAACCGTTTCAATTCATTCGCCAATCTCTCGCTAATCCATCCTCGTTCTACAACGAGCGATCCGAAAGAATTCGTTCACGAAGCGAATTCAATTAGAACGTAATCCTCGATTATAAATTCTTATCGTTATCGAAGATTGCAATAATCGCGTAAACAAAAATTCGCAATTCCCCTTTTCAACACGCTCAAATCGTGTTCCATGTTAAGTTTAATTCTTGAAATAGATCTCGACTGCCAACATCACCATCATCGTCCTCGTCCAGCAGCAGCACCTTTGACTAGCAGTTTTAATTCTCTTCTTCTGCAGACAACACGTAAATAAACAAAAAGAGCAACCTGTTCTTTGTTCGTATTGGTGGCCTCAATCACGTGGCTCACATACTTAAACTCGAACGGACTCTCTCCACTGTTGTGTGTAGTTTAGTATAGACAATTTCCAATTTGTATTTTTTTTTATTGTTGTTGTATTATATTCTCTCTCCTTCGAGCATCCAGTCGTTGTCTGTCTATTACACTTTTGCCTTGTTCCGTTAAGAGAAGAGAACGTTTAACACCGATCTCTTTTGTGTGTGCTTCAAACAGAAAAACGAAAACAGGATAAGATCCAATTAGTAACTGCCGTTTTATCATTCAATAAGATAAGTAGCAGTTGCCGATGTTGGAATGTTTTGTGTGCAAAGCTAAGGCAAAAAGTATGGTGCAAAAAGAAAGACGATCGTGCAAGAAGCGTTTTGTTCCGCGAGTGATTCGTTGATTTGATTTAGTGCTGTTCAGTGTTGGCTGTCGATTATGTGTTTTTTACGGTACATTCGAGACATGGAAGTAGTTTCGTTCGGTTTTTTCCTGCAAACGTCAGTGTGAACTCCTTCGTTTTTTATTTTGCACGTTTTCGCGTTTGCCAAGTGTACGTACAAAACACCGGAAGTGCATTATGGTAATTATCATTATTACGACGGCGGTAACGAATTCAAGTACACCTTTAACGTACGAGAATCGGTTTAGTTTTCTTTTAGCGAAGAGGGAAGCACGTCGAGGTAAATACCAATAATAAATGAACCGACAGCATGAAATGAGGACAATTACATTTTATACAACTTATTACCTTTTTCCTACACTCGTACGTATTATACGTGTACGTGTTGTTGTTTAAACGAACATCATCATCTAAACACGGCGTGCTTTTAAATATTATGTACCGTTTTGTGACCGTAGCTGTGGTAAAGTGAATGACTCGTCGTCGCATGTCCATCATCATCATCAACAACATCATCATCGCCAGCGGATACCGCACTGCCATTCGATCTCGTTGCAAAAATTAAGATTGGGAACGCCGAAGGAACGTCGATAAAAGAAATGGAGGAGATCGCATTCGGCGATTGGCCCGGACAACCTGTTGATCTGTCCGGCAGTAACCCTTGGCTGCCAGCTTACGGTTTCCAACCGCCACGCACTTTGTTGGATAAAGACGATTTTATAGGGAATCCCGGTAACGTATCCATATTGCATTTAACGTCATAATTAAGAATCACCATTTCCAATAACAATTTGTATTCGGACAAAAAGCAACTTTAATTTGCAGCGAACAGCATTAAATTGCTGCTGCATTAGTCAAACGGGACCTTTCGTTGCATTTACCGCGCGTTAATATCGATAGTAGTCACATGGAATGCTCGCTTAAAGAACTATGAAACAATAAGTCGAAGGCTACACCAAACAGCGATAGATATCGCATGGAAATTTGACAAGATTAACGTTGTGAATTGGCGAATTAACAAAGAGAAAGAAACGGTTGTTTGGAACGAGGATATCGTGGTTTTTTCTTAATTGTTGCGATGTAAATGAAAATGCGAGTGAAAGGTAAAATAATTACTATTCGAGAAATGACAAGGACGCTTATTACAAAGCAAATCGGCGTTAATCGATGTGTTTGAGAAATAGTAGAATAACGATAAACGGTAACATCCCGTAATTGCAGTCGACGTTTGATTTGAGCCAAAAACGACAAAGCAAACGACTGATTTTAAGCGAAATTCTTCTTGCCACAACTAAAAGGTTAAGACTCCAATTAGAATTGTCGGATGCAAAAAGCAGTTGAAATTGTAAACGTGCTGCACGTCCGGACGAAACGAACGACTTTCGAACGAGTAAAGACGATTTTCTCCCTCGGAAAGTATACATTATTCAGTTTGGCAGTATGGCAATAATCGACTTTAATTATTTGTAGAAAGTTAATTTGCGGGAAAGAAAAGAGCGGAGAAAGAAGTAATTTCGATCAACGTGGAACGATTACACGATTTCGTCGTCGAAATGAGCAACCAAAAAAGAAACGATTTACGAAAAATGACAAAAACGTTATGCAAATACTTCCTATTAGATTAGATTACAGTCGACGACCAAACGAAAAGAAAAAGACCAGAAAGTAACGCAAAGAGATCAAATTACGACACTACTTTCTCTAAACGATCTTATTTCTCTTGAAGCGTTTAATTAGATAGTATTCATTAACCTTTGCAATTTTTTTTCTAGTTTTTAACCATGTTTTTCGATGCGATGGTATTAGTTTCACTTTAATAACGTGTCATAAATTAACCAACAACAATGAGCGAGATTAAGGTTTCCCGCGAGGCAGATTAATCTCTTTCTTCCTGATCAAATGAAAGATTATTGTTGTTGTCTGTTGCATTGCCTTCATTATTAAGACGTTCAAGACGCACAATGGGAGAAGGATACTTTCTTATTGCAAATATTTTGTTGCTTTCTTAATCCCTCCACGTGATAGAGAAGCGAATTGTTTTGGTTCCGATTAATAACCAGTTGCTCATAAAACAAATCATAAAACGTGCACCGAAACGTGTCGCAAGAATTTATTCATGAGACACACATACGTGCACGGATTGATTAATTAACGATTTCTTATTTTTTTGATTGTGTGGGAGCAAAAATACCTGGTAAATGATAAAGCCGAAACGTTTTAACTCTTCGCTTTGGACGAATAATAACGGTTTCCAGTGGCACGAAGTGGATTCTGCTTTTTGACCCCGCGAAGCTATTCATTCCCTTTCAAAGCCGTAACATCTTATTGTTCCATTAAAGAGAATTCGCGTGGTCGAGCAGAGAACAAGAAGTAAACGCAATTAAGATTTATAATTCTATTGTCCAATCGGCAACAGATTGTTATTGTTACGTGCGAAATCGAGCCGTTTTCGCACAGAGTACGTTACGTAAAACCGTATGGGAAAATCCGACACAATTATTGCACTCGATCGCTTTTCTCTTATTTTATCTAACTTCTCGCTATGCTTTTTGCTCACGCAGATGCAGATTTGTTCTTCAACGGTGCCGCGATACAACCGTACGTTTATTTGGAAACGATACAAGAGGAGACGTCGGACGATTTAAGATCGGACAGCGAACGATCGGAGGAATCGAGGGAAGAGGACGGGTCGCCGGTTGGATGGCTCGCAACGGATTCGGAATCCGGTTCTGTTATCAGAATCAACGCCATAGGTGAGGATTAAGTTAACAATCGAAGAAAAAGAATGTGTATGGGAATTGCGTGTGACGACGATCATCGAATTCTCTGCTCGAAATGGTCGAATAATAACGGTACGCAATACACTTTCACTTGGCGGTTTTATGTTAAACGATCGTTGCCTTTTTAAATAACGACATGCATTAGTTATTTCACGGATTGGTTAGGCGAAGAAACGCAAAGAATTTAGTACGAAATTTTAATGAATAACCATTTGAAATGTACAGTTAAAGTAGTTTTATCGAAACGATAATAATGCCACCGTCCTTCGATTGATTGTTATGCGTTCGATTGGAATCCGTTTCAAAACGGTTTTATACCGTTCTTGTCTCCTTGCATTCGAACGCGTTTTATTAACAGAGCGATCCGTTTATAAATTCTATCCTCTTATGATAAGTTTATTTCGCATAAATGCCGTATGATAATAAAGGGCTTGCGACAAACAGAAAAGCGCACGTTTGCGTCAAAATGATTAACTCGTTATTTGATTGATGCATTTTAAAAGCGGAATTAGTTTTAATTTTCGCATGACGTAATTTCGTAATGAAATGCGAATACGTAAAACGATTATTTGCGCGATAAATGCTATATTAATACAATTGCAAAAGCGTAGCGGAATGGAATTGATAGAATATTACGACACACGCATTGTTTAATAAGACGATTTATTCGCAAATCAATTAATATAAATTATACAGGTCGATTAGAAATAAAGCTAAAACACTTCCACGCGTCCTTGTTGGATTGATTTGTCTCTTCGGTAAGGTCAGAAAGTCGATGGCTGTATTAGATAGCATGTTGTTCATTAAACGAGACAACAAATTAGCGAATCTTTCCCATATCATTAATAACGCGATTTCATAATTCGAAAAGAGAAAAACTGCAGTGAAAGTTAATAGTTCGCTAAACGTGTTTTATAGCCGAAAAAAGAAAACGTAGGTTTTCGCAAAAGGTCTCCTCCGCCATCTGTCGATTATTAAATTTTCGATCAGCTTATAATTAATTCGTACATCTTCCACATTAGTGGCGGTAATTTGCCACGTTTTCCTCGTTTTCAATTTCTATTCACTGCAAAAGAATTGAGATGGAACCTCCTCCGACAGCAACGACAAACGAAACGAACGATTCGTTGTTCTTGTGGGTTTTTAATTATAATAAATTCGCAATAACAATAATAGCAAATATGCAAATTACGATTTAATTTCAATGTACGTTCGTCTTTATTCAAACGCCAAATACATCGCGTATGTTTACATGTAGTTATAACAAGACAAAACTGAAGGAGTGTCTCTCATTAATAATTCAATAGCACTTTTCCCTTAAAGTGACTCGGCGAATACACAACGAACAAACTCCGAGCAAACGCTTCGAGAACAATGCAAGATTCAATCTTAAGACGACAAACGACGTTCGAACAATGCTTGTCTCCATATTTTGCACTCTACCGCTTCTGCAAAAATTCTAAAGGACAATCAACCCGCACGAGATTCTTCTGATAAACATCTTTGTTTTTTCTTCTTCTGAATTGCAGGCGATCCGGAGACCGAACGCGATGCCAAGCTGCTAAACAATTCTCGATTAACCCAGCAACAACAACAACAGCCGCCAACGTCCGATAATACGAATTACTTGTGCCTGAGCGACGACGAATCGAACTATTCGATAAGCCGTTCGAGCAGTTTGCTGCAGTTCGAGACGTTAGAGAAACAATGCCAAGACCTGTCGACAAGTTCGCCGAGCATATTGTCGTCGTTCACGTTCGATTCGATCGAGAACCGTAACAATCCGGACAACGATTACTACAAGACGTTGAAGATCGAGAAAGCGGCGAACATGAAGAGTCACTTTCGCGATGACGAACACGCGAAACGACACGAGACCGTCGTCGTCGAGAAGTACAACGGTTTGAAGCAGTCGAAGAGTTTCGACGATCTGCTCAAAGACGAAGCGGACGACGACGACGACGAGGCGACCGTCAATTTCTTTAGTCTCGGCGATTTCTTCGAAGGCGATGCCGTAAAGCGCCGCCGACGACACCGCTATCATCAGCAGCATCGGGGCAAACGTTCGACGATTAAGAGGGCGTCGACTCTGTTGCACGGCTGGAGCAGTTTCGATAATTTGCAATCGGCGACCGCGATGGGCAGCAATCGCGCGAAAGAGCGAACGTCCGCGGAGAATTTGAGCGAGGACAGCGGCTACAGCGACAACGTGACGACGACGACGACAGCGACGACGACGTCCAACAAATTGATTCACAAAAGGGATAGAACGACGACGGTCGAGAGACAGTCGCGCCAAACGATGGCCGCCGCGACGGACTTCGACGCTTACGATTGCGACGTCGATCATAGTTTCGGCAACACGAACCTCGGCGTCAGTTATCACGATTTGCGATTGTTCGGAAACAACGGGTCCAACTGCAACCATAACGGTAACGGTACAAACTGTAGCAATAATAGTGGTAATGGTAATGCCCGCGCCAAATCGTCCCTATTCAAACCGTTCGCGTCTTCCATAGACGAGTTCGTAGGCGACCGATCTAAAAATAACTCGATGGAATTCACGTCTATTATTAGCGAGGAGGCATCGGCGCAAAGCACCAGCGTGCCCGACTTACTGCTACTGTTGACGGTGTCTAGAAGAAGCTGCCGCCGCAGATATTTGAAGCACAACAATCCGAACAATCGCAAGTTCGGTAATAACGTTCGTAACGACAGTCTGAGTTGTAGGAGCGGCAGCAAGAGTCTGCCGAAGGATTTGAATCTGTTCGGTGATAGCGGCAAGAAGAACGCCAACAACGATCGTTGGCATCACGAATCCGACGACGAATTCGTGACGATCGCCGCGAAGAATCTGGATCTGTGTGATGCCCTGTTGAGCAAATCGGCCGGCAAAATGTCAGAGACGCGAAGGAGATTGCGACCGAACGGCGGCGACGAGGGTCCGGACAAGATTTTCATACCGTTGAAAGGGGGCGGCGAATCGTCGCCGGAGCCGGACGCTACGCCCAGCTTCAAACGCGAAGGTGAGCGCTTTTCTAACAAGATTACATTTATCTAACCACGCTTTGTAATTGATGAATTAGCAAAAAGATAAAAACTAGATTTCGGCGGTTTTCGTCCGTCCGTCCGTCTAGTTTTTTTTTTCTATTAGCAATTTCCTGCTCTCGCGCCGCGAATTTATTTTCGTGCACAACTAATTTTACTCTGTTTTCATTTTTGTTATTGTGAAATCGTCTCTTTGCCATTCCATCCGGATAATGCAGGAATGTTTAGGAGTAATAATAGTAACGTACATTTCTTGTACAGCATTTCTAAAAGAAGGGTTCCAAAAGGAATTCGTAGGCGTTTAATAGCTTTACACGTTTAAATAAAATTCCACTCTTCGTTCCCTCTTTCCCCTTTCATTTTCTCCGCGGTATCTCTTTCCTTCATGTTTGGAATAATTAATACAAATAAAGCACACTTTTGGTGCGTCGTGTCTGCCACACGAGAATTTTTCCGGCGTCTCTTTCTGTTCTTTTTTTTTTAATTTTTTTTTTATTTTATTTTTCGTCTTCTCGAGTCTCGCTTTTATGAAGAAAGATAAATCGTCGCACAGAAAGGCATCGAAAAAGGTCCAGCACAAGAACGGGACTATCTGAGTTCCAAAATGCCTTTTTTGCAATTTCTGCAAAATGAAAATTCTCAAAAAATGAATGAATCTCAACGTAAAACTCAGACTCTCTAATGTTTGTTTCCATAATTAATCACAAAAGTGCGAATTTTTGGCATATGAACTAGTTTCTCTTTAAATCCCGGTTCCTTTCGTCGTTATGTGTGCGCATTAATAATAATAATAAACGGCGGAACCCTCTCTTTGAAGAGCGTCAAAAGAGAATTAAACGAAGCCGTAGTAATCATTCCGATCGGCTAAATATACGTATAAAAGAGTTAGCGGAGCGCCATCGAGGCCATTGACATTTTCGAATAGTTCGCGAAGCGATATTAGTCCATCGTTATCTTTATTTATAGTTCCAGCGAGCAGGATAGAGAATCTAAAATCTTCTAACCGCAACTAGCTTACTAATCTAATAAACAGCGAAACGAGGAAACCCTTCCTTCCGTTCGGTATCGTCTTAAAACGATTATCGTTCATTTAATTAATGTAAAATAATCCTCTTTTATTCTTGTAGGAAGTTATCAAGAAGCGATGGAGAACAGTTTATATTCGAGCGACGAGGAACGCGGCAAAGAACCGCCGCAGAGAAAGCCGAAGAAGAAGCTGACACTGGTCGATTTCGATCGGCAAATACTGAAAGCCATCTCCGAGCAATCGATCGCCAGTCTGACACAAAGCGGCGACCTGATGCAGATGTTCGTCACGTCGACGCCGAACGCTGCCGGCTCGCCGAAGAAGAGAAACAGTTTGATCGTCAAAAGTACGCCCAATATACCATTCTTAAACGATGACGACGACGACGTGGTGGTGGTGAGAACGGTCAAACCGAAGGAAACGTCGACGAAACCGCGCAGATACATCAAGCGGCAACGGCACGGTCACGCGAACTTCGATTCGACCGTAATCAGCACGCCGAATTTGTCGTCTTGCAATTACACGAAGGACGAAGATTCTTTAGTGGTGAACGATCGTACGAACGCAAGCGAGGACAATAACGTCGGCGCTTGTAAGTTGAACTATTCGAAGTCGTTCAACGATTCGTATAACACGAAAGCCGACACGCCGTCGAAAGACCTGCACGAAACGCGATCGATATCGGGTTCAATCGGTTCGAAAGGTGTTCACTTTTGTCCGATCGTCGCGGAAGTGAACTGGAAGGACGAGCACGACGACCGTCAGACTAGCATAAGCAGTAACGGTAGTAGTAGTAGTAGTAGCAACAATTCGAACGCCATCGAACAACGATCCCCCGATAAGGACGGGGACGAAAGGGATTCGCCGCCGCCGTTGCCGGTTAGAGAACGGCGTGCGTTCAAACGGAGCTTGGCGTCGAGTTCGTCCGAGCGCGAAATCAACGACGACGATTTGCCGTTCTTATTGAAGCGTAACGTCGACAATCCGATCGTCGTACGTCCGGAACCGCGCAAGCCGTCGTTACACGTCCTCTCGGCCAGTCAGCCGGACCTGAACGCCGAGAAGAAGTTGGAGCAACGTCAGCAGCACGAGAACGCGTTACGCAACGAACCGAAATCGGCCGAGGACCTCAGCGAGGTGCAACTGCGACGGAAATCGTCGGTCAACGCCGGCCAATCGAACAGTTCGTTGAAGCGACGTGGCAGTCAAATCATCAAGAGGTACGTTAATCTGCTAAGAGGTTTATGTGCAATTCTCTTCGTGCGCTGCCAAAAGGGAAACAATGTGAAGGGAGGTTAATTCTCATCTTCGTTTGCGCATTCTTTAATTACACATTTTCGCCATTCCGTCTCGCTGGTAATCCTTTAACGTGCCGCTTTTTCATTTGCCGCAACTCGGCACAAACTGAACGCGCAAAAGTGTATTTAGAGAAAGACGCAGTCGATCGATGGAAATAACGACCTTTTTAACTTTTTATTGCCATCTGCAAAAAGCAAAAGAGAATCCGCATTTTGAAATGTTTATTTTTAAGAGGAGTCTCTCTAAACATACTCTTTCCATCGCATTTTGTTTTTGCGAATTTATTATCATTAGCATTTCTGCGATACGACGGACGTTGCGTAAACCGCAGATGTAATTAGCGTATTCGAATTGTGTAAGTTGGCTGTTTTTTCCCGGCGAAGATCAGCGGCTCACGTTTTTGAAAACTGACGTTGGAGTCCTCGAATCCAGTCGAAAGCGAACAATAGATATTGTGTTACGATAAAAATGAAAGAAGAATTTAATTAAACGCGAACGGTAGTTGTAAATCATAGAACGAAGGCCATCGACGGTAAGTAAACACAAATTGATTTGCTCGTTAAGAGGAACGAACAAAGAAAGAACGGGCATTTGAACTACCAGCATCGTTGTTAATCGACTACCAAATAAAGCATTAACAAGGGCACATTTGACCGCAGATCAAAGGGGAGACTGTCTCTGTTCGATTACATAATAGGGACATCAATAAAATGTTAACGTTAAAATACTGCAGTGTTAAGAGATAAAATAACAGCAATAACAGCATTAACAATGTGTTCTTAAGTGTCATTGATAATGGTGCTCAGTGGTGAGCTTAAGAGGGAATTTGATTGATGCTGTCCCGGTATCAGTTTGTTTGTTCCCTCATCAAATTAATGGTCGCGATTTTCTCCCAAACTCGTTTGTTTCTCTTCAAGGAGCACCGACGGCACGCTATCGCAAGTGTACGTCGACGGCGATGGAGTCTCTTACGTTCACACGTGTCTCGGCAAACCAGCGGTCCCCACCACCGCGGCCGGCACCACTCCTACCACGACTAGTACCACCGCAGCAAAAAACGGCAGCAGCAGTAACAACAACGACAATAACAAAAGCGAAAGCCGACGTTCGTCTATTAATAAGAGTAAAGCAGCAGCGACGGCAACGGTAACGTCGAAAACGAGTAACGCGACGACGTCCGTCAAGAAGACATCATCGGCGATGGACGCGCTGAGCGGCGGCGGCGGCACGACGTCGAAGCGCACGAACAAGTTCGGCGGTTTCTTCTCGCGCCTGGCGAACTTCCGCTTCTCGACGCGCAAGAAACCGGAGGCGGCGAAGGCGGAGGCGACGAAGCCGGCGACGATTGTCGTCGAGACGGATCGCGACGAACCGGCGAAAGTCGATTACATCTATATACCGTTGAGGGATCCGAAGGAGGGCGATCATCCCGACGCCGATGATCCGGATGACGACGACGAGTGCGACGGCGATGGCGAGGACGGTCGTCGAAATCGGCGAAGAGTGAGTGCTCCGAGTAGTAATAATAATAATAATGGTCGGATAGTGACGTGCGGCAAACCGCCCCCCGTGCCGAAACTGCCGCCAAAAGTGGTGGGCGCAAGCGTGAAACGGCGGCATGCGCGCCACGCGGACGAACCGGATTTTGTCGCCCGGAATTGTATCGATTCCGGGAGGACTACGTGTCCTCCTCCTATGGAGCAAATGGGTTTGATCGAGACGGACCTCGACACGGAGGTAACGGTCATCACCAGCGGAGCCCATGCGAAGACGCGGAGCCTGATGAATTTGGGGGCAGATGCCGCCCCCAAGAAGTGCCATCTCGTCGACCCGACGCCGGACGTGCAAGCGCGACCGCACAAATCGATGGAGTTCCTCTTGGACAAGCAGAATCTGCGAGTCGTCGAGGTGAGTGAATTTTACTTCTTAACGATTCCGATGTTTTACGTTCTGTTTGCGCCATTCGAGCGGATTATCGTTTTGCGAAGAAGAAGTGCGATAAGCGAGAAAGATCGAATGAAGAAACGGGAAACGATAAAGTCGCAAATGTTATTCCGTCGAATGATAACGTTTTTTCGGGGGCCGTCATCCGCAACGACAACAACAAAGTCATTGCCGCATAGCGTTTTTCATAATGTCGAGGAAAATGGGCCACCAGGAACTTGAGGGTCAATATGTTTGTTGTTGGCGTTGCGTGCGTTTTAGCGTCGCGGCGCTTAGTACTAGTTAACGGTTACGTAACATAGTAGTAAATTGATTGGCTTTAACAAATAAACGAGGGGGAAGTGAAGCAGCGGAGAAGGAAAATGCAGGAAATTGATTCCTCAATTGGATCATTAGACCGTGTAAATAAATGAGTGAGGAAAAGAGGAAAGAGAATGCGCCGGGATTGCTAGCAACAGTTTTCCTTCCATCGTTAATAATTGATGATAAAGAGCGTGGAAATTTGTTTCTACGTGCACGCGTCTCGCTTGGTTGGAAAATAATTAGGTCGATTCTTTTTGGACGAGTAACGCGTTGACCTTTAGGCAAAACATCTTCCTCGACGCTAAATAATGGAGAGCCAAACTTGATATATTTTTTTCAAGATTTCTTCTTTCGTTTAACCCCCGAAGCGAGTAAGTGCTGATTTATTGTTCCGTTCAAGTTTAGAACGGCGGTTTCTTGAATTTCCGAAGCTTTCGTTAAAGTATCGACGTAAATATTCTTTTCGGGTAGGAGCGAGAGAGAAAGACGGAATTTAGATGGGTAAAACCTGCAATAAGAAGACGTCTGCTTTATTTTTAGACGGGCACAATTTATTATTATTTTGATTCGTTAATGAGAAATTGGGGGATCTATTTTCGGCATTGGCAGGAAAGGAGCGAGAGACTAAATAGCCAATATTCAATACGAAAAATGTTCGACTTGCAAATGCGCGTATAAACAAAAATCGCACACGAAGACTAGTTTATTTTCCTTTGCGGAGAATTGATGGTAACCGGAAATGCACTTTAACACGGTTCATTTCCTTATTTAAAAGCAACAACGAACGTCACACTTGATTGTCGTATGCCAATTTTATTTTTCCACGCTTTCACGTGCTCCACCCCGATGATTCTTCGAGTTTATTTTAGCGACAATTTAGCAAAAAGATCTAAAATTAGTGGAAAATGGGCGAAACAAAGAAGCGGCGGCGGAAAGAGTGGCGACATGGTTAAGAAGTGAAGCCCGTGTGCAAATCGGATTTAAATGTCGACGGTTACGTAAAGCTTGTGCAAAACGATTCGCAAATTTGCACGTTTATTAAAGTACGTTCGTTCGTTACTTGCACGCCCGTCCAATGACAACATTCGTTTATTTATACATCGAAGATGAGGAATAAATTGCGCGCAAAGGACGGATGGATTGCATTTGAACGTCGATTATTTATTTTCAGCATTTTATCGTCGAAATGAATCATCGGCGGCGAGAACGTTGCAGAAATAGAGACGAGGCGAAAGAGAGAGGTAAAATTGGCACGTGGGACGATTAATGAATTTAAGAACACAATGCAAATTAAGAGGAAAAAACGAGACAAAATCGCAGGTGTGGGGTGGGTGCCGCGTTACTGTTGAATGGGAAAGAGAAAGTGCGCGTGCAGAATTTTGAACGAGCGAAGAAAATCAAAGTTGAAAAAGTTTCTCACAATTAATTTCGTTCGTCGTACGCGCAATTAATTTTTTCGCTTATTGGTATTCGTCGATAGTTGCCAATTGCAGTGCGTCACGTATTTAACGGTTAACAAAACGGAATTAAACGGCGAAAGACGCACGATTGATTAATCGAAAATTCTGGCCACCGCTCCAACACTTCCTACTTCCTCTTCTACTTAATAAGCGGGTAGGAAGCAATTTATTCGATTTCATTTTAGGTAATAGTATTTCGATCTTACGAAATGTTACATCGTCCTTTGCGTTGCATAACGTCGAAAACGAATTTGTTACGGTTCATAAAACTCGTCCGTTATCTATCGACTAATTCTGGACGATTAATAAATATCTGCCGCTCGCTTCACGTTTTCGTCGTCGTTTCGTTAGTTTCACTCGCATTTATCTCTCGTGCATTCGTTGTTAATTAAAGAACGAGGAAATTGGCGACCGAAAATTGATCGTGGCACGCGTTCGAATTTAACTGTAAACTTTATAACCAAGTTAGCGAATCGTTCGTTTACGTACGTGCGTATAATTTGACTTCGAATTTCATCGAAATAATAATCGGTTTGCGACGCAGAAACGATTTAGTTGTAATTTAATAATTTTCTATTATATGGCGTCGATTTGATACTTTATCCGTTCGTTTTTATCCAAACGAATAAATTCATTTGCAACGTGTATACAATTACGCTTGATTAATTTGTATAACTTAATTATCGGTTTGTTTTTTTCCGATACACAAAGAGTATCTGTTGGCTTGTTGGCAAAAGAGAGATGGATTTTTTTAACATTGAACGCCATTTATTCTTCGTATGTAGGCATTTAAAGCGACCTACTTAATACACAGAGATACACATTTAAATTCCGTTTTTTTTCCTCCGTAATTGTAAATTGTTGTTATGAATCTGAATGGGTATAATACACTTCGTGTTTACTATATCTAGTTACGAGCGAGAGACAACGAGGCTGTTTTGTTAAGCACAAAAGATTGCAGAGGAGCGTTTTAAGGAAAAGTCCATTTTCTCGGGCGTATCATTATTATCGTCATCTGACTCGAGAGAGAGAGAGAATCATGTTGCGAAAATCCGAACGGAAAACGTCCTCCTCCAGAGAGGCTTTTGTCTCCAACAGTGCTTCACATTGAAGACGGAAAGAACTGTCGCAAGAGGCAACAAATCGATTTCTATCGTTTCGCATCGCAACGAACAACGTTGCTGTTATTTCATATTCAACTTATTGAATGGAACAAGCAACGTTTCTTGTCCATTCATAAATCGAAACGTTAACGTGGGTTTCCATTGCAAAAAAAAATAGCAACCTCGGTGTACGAGCCAAAAGCGAACAAGCAATAAGTCGTATATTGCAATTAATTCCGATTGCAAAACAACCGGCCTCAATTATTTTCTTCTCTCGTCGACATTATTCGACTTCTTTCATACGCAGATGAATTGCGATTTTCGTTAACGCTCGCGAATTCCCCGTGTCTTAATCTAAACAAGTGCATCTTTGCTTCGGATTAATAATCGTAACGACGTGCCGCCTCCGTCCTCGTCTCTTTAATAATTGCACGTTCTTCTTCGCTTCGCGTTGAATCGATGGTATTTTTGCCATTTCGTCCGACGCACATTTTGCAATCGCTTTTCCTTTTGCGAAAGCGTCGCTGAAAATGCATCCGTTTAAGTTCGAATCGATCGGTTCGCGCTCAATTGAATCCCAAATAGAAACGTTGCGAATTGAAACGAATACGTATAACATCGTTCTCTACTGGATGACCATCGAGAGAAATGCTGAATATCTCAACGTTGGTAATAGCAGTTGGATTTATTAAATGATTGCTTTATAGAGCGTACGCGATCTCCGATCTTTTCGCTCTCGTCGTTCGCCGGAAAGTCTTCCAATTTGCCGCGGAGATTATTTCCACCGTCCATCCGTTTGAACAATACCGAGCGTTCCATGCAATTGATACGGTTGGCAACATTTAGTTTGTTGTCTCTCATGTCGTTCCATCACTGTGTTCTATATATTATCTTTGACCGTGTTGCCAACTTCAGCGTCCCGCAGTCATTGATTAAATCAGAAACATTTTCTCCCACGTTGCCAACTTGAAAATCGGATTTTCATCGAAGGCTCGGCATCAAAGGCCACGGCGAGAGGAGGGATACGATGATCGTGATTAAATAGGAAACGTGATGCTCATTCTGCAATAATTCGAACTCATGCATTATAATTATCACGTCGAATTGTCGACGTTTGTTGCGTGCATAGATTCCTTAATGGCTTCTTTTCCTTAATAACTATCTTCTATTCTCCATTACGTTTCCAGTATTAATTAAGCGCAAATTAAGTTTGGTAAAAATTAAATAACAATTTTAAACTCGCGGGAAGAATGTTTACAAACAACGGACTTTTCTCATCGTCTCCATATACGGCTTAATGATTATGTTCTCGCTTGCATTCTGCATAATATGCACTTGATAATGATAAAGTTTCGACTTCGTTTTTCTGTACGCCCACTTGACCTCACACTTTTTTCTCTTGTTAATTTCCTCCTCTGCATTATTCGCTTCATCTTCATCTCCGGCCACATCGCGTCCCTTTTCCCTCTTCTCCGTTTCTCCCGTACATTTAATGATATGTTGAATTGAAGAGAAATAACGAAAGAGGTCGTTGAGCTTGCTCTGTTTGGGAGCAATTAAAGCTCCTCGTCCGGCAAGTTGCCATGTTACTTGGGAAAATTGCTCGGCATCGACTGCGATTGAAGGCATCGAATTGTCATGATTTTCGGCGTTTGATTTGACGTCTTTTTGTCACTTGAGTTAACTTTCTGCTCTCCATATCCTTGAAATTAATCGTTAAGAATGGTCCGCGCGGCTCTGTTGACGGTGAACGTAAGTAAATCGAATGCAAATGAACGTTTTGTTGCTTTCCTATTCTTACGAAAACGGGCGCTAATGAACTTTTTTCTCTTCTTCTCGATTAGTATTACGTCTAAATCGAAATGTAACCCATTAGCGTTAACGAAAACAACGGACGAGGTGAGTAAATTTGGCGAGGGTTTCGTGTTTGTTTGTTTGTGTTTGCTTTCGTTTTCACGTTGTCTTTTTTGGCTTTTTAGGAGAAATCGCAACCAGCACCTCGGGACGTGTGGTAGAGCAAACATTTATTTTTGTTATCGATTTTCCATAACCAAATCTTTAACGCTTTTCCGTCGACGATACGCAACGCACTTCTTGTAAATCGACCATTGTCGTTGCTCGTCTTCCTCTCTAGCAACGATAATAATTCAACTCGAAACGATCGCTCTCCATCTATCTTTCTCTCGCGGATCGGGAGAGATCCGTCGTCCTCGTCGTCGTCCACTTTATTTCAATCGAATTTAAAGTTCGTTAACATCTTCGCTCTCCTCTCGTCTCTCTTCATAATAACAACAATAACAATCGAGAATAATTTATTTATAAATTCGGCGGGGAAAAGGGATCGCCCTCGGCTCTCCTCTATTCGCTTTTCCCTCGTCTTCCGAAGGCCTCAAACTGCGGTCGCATTATGCGGCAGCAATTGCTTTAAAGACATAAACGAGAGTAGCGTTTGTTATCGTATTTAATTTAATTGCCTCGTATTAGATTACAA
Source organism: Hololepta plana (assembly GCA_963695495.1). Taxonomy (NCBI): domain Eukaryota; kingdom Metazoa; phylum Arthropoda; class Insecta; order Coleoptera; family Histeridae; genus Hololepta; species Hololepta plana. The sequence continues at coordinate 3,525,677 of OY968839.1, forward strand.
CCGTTTGCTTCATTATAATCGGATTTCGAACGGGACGAACGATTCCGCCGTCGAGAGCAAGGGGCGAAAAGGAATCGCGAATACGACGAATAACTCTTGCTAATTCTCGTTGCAGTTTTCGTTTTGCCGTTTAATAATAAACACCTCGCGTTGTTCGGCAGAATAATTGCTAAAATTAACGTCAATTAAAATTGCCATTGGAGCAATTAAGAATTGTGGGAAATTGTGTCGCAATCGTCGTTGCCAATACGAATTCGTCGATGTGATAAATGACACGATACGATCGATCTTGTCCCTTATGGATGACGAAAATCGAGGAAAATTTATCGATTCCGGCATCGATGCGAGGAATCTAATTTCGAAGAGGCAAGAAATTGAATTTTGTCAATTTTGAAGAGGATCGGTGTACGGATAACGATAGCGAGACTCCTCTTCGAAATTCGATTCTGCACTTGATTAATAAACGCCGGCGGCGTTTTTCTTTATCAGTGGAAAATAATAATTTAATCCTTTCGAGTATCAAATAGGTTTTTTTTTGCTTTTATTTTCTGAAAAAAGGATTATTCTATCTCCAATCTTATCAAATGTTTATTCGCGCTCATTAAGAGGCTCTTCATTAGCACTTGCACATAGTTTCTAGTATTTCATTATAAAACCGAGCGTCGACAGAGAGATAATTCTAACCGAACATGAGTGATGCAATAATCGTTATTAATGGCGTTAGTTCATTTACATACAAACTCAATTTCACCTTCTCCATCCATCCATCAGTGATTAATCGCATTTCTTTTCGCATTGCAGCCGCCCGAGAACGAACTGCAAAAATGCGAACGCGTGATGTCCGAGCACGAGTTACGCGTGCAACGATCGCTGCAGAAATTGAACGTGCCCGACTGGTACAAGCAGGCGCAGGTGCCGAAAGAGGGCTTCATATTGCGGAAGAGCGGCAACAATAACGTGAACGCATCGTCGACGGCGACACCGTCGTCGGTCCGCGAGACCCGTTGGCACGGCGTCGCGGCGACGTCGCTGAGTAGTTTGGGCTCGACGAACCACCAGTCGCCGTTGATCCTGAGCCCGACGCCGCAGAACAATCAATCGTTCGTCCGATGGTCGACGTCGAAACTGAACTCGACCGCGTCGTCGCCGTGCGCGTCGACGCGCAGCAGCTTCAACGCTCGCCAACAACAACCGACGAACGGCTCGATGTCGCCGTCGTCGCTGCGCAGCAGTTTCACCTATCGCCAACCGTACATGGGATGGCGATCGCAGGAGCGGCTCACGCGTCCCCGCACGCCGGCCGAACGTTTAGCGAACACGCTGATCGCCACCGGTCCGACGTCGACGGCATCGTCGTTGTCCGCGTCGGACGCGACGACGCCGTTCGGCAACGATCACGGTCGACAGGGCGAGACGCGGGAGATTCAGACGTCGATCAAGGAGGTGACGTCGGCGATCGTGCACTACGTGAGCGGCCTGCGACCGGATCGGGACGAGTGTTGCGGCGCGAGCACGACGGCGAGCGACGACAACGTCAGTCAGCGGAGTCGGTCGTTGAGTCCGCGCGGCAGCCAGAAGTTGTACTGGCTCGAGAGCTCGTTCGTCGGCACGCGACCGTTGGACTCGCCGCAGACGCCGGTCGCGTTGGGCGACGATGGCGGCGATGACGCGCCGGCCGCCGCGTCCGCGCCCGCGCTCGTGCCGCCGTCTAGTCTTAAGCTCGATCTGCAGCAGCAGCAGCACCAGCAACAGGCCATCGCGACGCATAACGGTGAGTCCGTGCACGTGTTCGATTAAAGCGTCGTGTCGCCATCCGGTGGACGGCCACTCGTTGTTGGCAATCTTGTGTCTCGTCGGATTCACTTTGGTTTTGTTTAACTTTCGTTCGTTTTGCGATTTAATTTTTATCATCATCATTATCATCACGTTTTGTTGAATTGATTTTCTATCAAATGTGCTCTCTCTCCCTATTTGTAATTTAGTTTATACGTTAGTTAGTAGTTGTTTGTAAAACCAATTTACGTTACTTTTTCCCCCTGGTCCTCTTACACTTGTTTCAAATATAATCCTCGCGAAATATGAAATTCGCAAACCAAACGATTTTTGTTTCGTACGTTTCCGTTTATTTTTTATTTTATTTTGTAAGCTTGGATCACCGCATAGTTTACTCGTAACGTTTGTAAATTGTGTAGGTTTTGATGTTTGTAATAAGGAGAAAGAAGGACGAAAGGAAGAAACCAATGAAAACGGAAAACGATGCAGTCGAAGCGAAAACAATGCCAATTCCCCTGACTCTCCTTCTACCTAAAACTGAACTTTTACTTTTCGAAAGCGATTAATTGATTTTGACGATTAGAAAGTGTGAATATCGAATTCGATTGCATCGTTTAGATTGTTGTTAATTATTATTATTGTTAAGGACGATGATGATGAAGAAGAAGGAAGGCTGATTAACGAATATTTGGAATAAGGCCTTATTGCTTTTTGTTTTTCTTCTAAATCTTTTACTTGTTTAGCTTATTTTAGAGACGAGCAGATCTTTTATTCTTACGACCTGTAAATACCAGCGATTGCTTCTTTGTGTCCTAATTTTTAAAGGAAAATTTCATATTAGAATTAAGTTCTTTGGATTTGCTCCGACGCAACTTCCAGTGTTTTTTTTTTGACTTGTCCTTTTTGCAATTTTCTTGTAAGTTAGAAGGTGCTATCTATTATTATTTATATTTCTTATCATTAAGTTTAGCTTGTTGTACATAACGGAATTTGATTTCATTCACAATTCTTCAATTGACGATTTGATTTTAGCTCCAATTTAAGTTTAACCATTTTCTTTTGCAAATCGTTTTGCTAATTTAATTATTCGTATTGTATATTACAATTTTATCAATATTATTATTACTATATTCGTTTTAATTTTAATTTAAATATTATTATAATTCTATAAATACACTTACAAAAAGAAATATTACAAAAATAGATATTGCATGTAAATACGTGTTAAATAAATTATTTTATTTTTTATTTACATTTCAAGTTTTGTTTCTTATTTTCAGTTTATAATCGTGTCGTTAATTATAATTTCTTTTTTTAAATACGTATAATAGTTTCTTAGTTTTGCTGGTAAGTAATTCCGTAATTAATTCTTATTATGCGCCCATTGTTTAATTCTGAAAGAGGTTTCCGTAAAGTTTGGGCAATTAATTACGTTCCAAAGCGTTAACGAGAATGCGGAAATGGAAAAGCGGGGAAGACGAATTTTTACCGGCGGAAACGGAAACAATTTCTTCAGTTTTTCCAACTTTCGCATTCTCCGACGTTAGATTACTTTTCGATTTTCGTTGATTTACCATTAATTTAAATGTTTTCGTTACTTTGTTATTCTAGTCAAAAATCGCTTCTTGTTTATTGTTAATTTCATGACGATGACGTGTTGATCATAAATGATGAAACCAGCAAAGAAATGATGTGTTGCAAAAAAAAAGAGAAACAGAAAAGAGAATTAAACGAATTTCAATATCGAATCCAAATCCCTGCCCACGGGGACAATGAATTATTGTCGGGCAGCGAGAGATGAGAAACAGTTAGACTGACCACGATAACTTTAACAGATCTGAATATAATGCGGATGAATAATACGAAACCGTCGCCGGAATCAACGACGTTAGAGGACGTGCTGGACTCTTTGTTAGGTCTACCGTCGTCGACGCGTGCACCAAGCCCGAGTCTCCAAGGTAGGAGACATGTGTAAGTTTCATATTTTCAGGAATATCCTCTCTCTATCTAATCTGCAAATTGCACAGTAATAGAAAACTTAAGAGCAATAGATAAAAACAAGAAAACCAAAATAAGTAAAACAAACAGAAATTGAGCGGAACTTTTTGCAAGATTAGAAACAACCGCGTGCACGCACGCACGCACTTACTTCTGCTATCGATCAAAAAATCAATAATCAATTTAAGCACAATCCGCGATGTTCAAACCCGATTAAACGAACCTTCTTCCGCACACTATTTAAACACGCACACGCAAAAAAAATAAAATAAAAAAATCCGATCGTCGTCGTCGCCCTTTGTGCCCTTCTTTTCTGAACCCGTCACGTTGCAGGGACGGCGTCAGCTAATACGAGTCCGGCCCGTTCGACGTGCGACAATAACGATCCCCGCCCGACGCTCGAACCGTTTCGACGCCGCAGCGAGGGCAGCGAACCGGTCGCGCGCCGCGTCAGCTTCCACGCGTCGCCGCCGCCGCCGTCGTTGCTGTTGCGCTGCCGGTACTCGCGGTGCGCGCGCGTCGCCTCGGCGGCGAGCGGCGACGGCGCCGCCTTCAAGAACTGTCACAACTGCACGTACACGTACTGTTCGCGCGCGTGTCGCCGCGCCCACTGGGAGAAGCACCGCAGAACGTGCCTGTTCTCGCGCGTCGGCTCGCTCTGCCGCCAGGCGATCGCCGCGGCGAAGGAGCAACGCGACACGCTCCTCCACCTCTCGGTGATCGCGCGCCGCGGCTACCTGTCGCACGGCCACGGCGCCGTCAAGTGCTTCTTCCCGTGCGCGGAGGCGGCGGAGCGGTTCCTGCGCGACGGCTTCGACGCCCTCGGCGAGATCACCTACGTGCAATGGCCGGACCTGCTGCCGTCGGAGATGGGCGCGCAGATGTACGCGGAACTGGTGAAGATGTGCAAGAGCTACAATCCGGACACGCGGATGGTGATCTACGTGTCGGTGTGCGTCGTGTCGGAGGCGCCGGCCGCCGGCGCCGTCAAGTGGGAGAGACAGTTGGTGTCGCGTTGCGCGAAGATGCGCCTGAGCAGGGACGTGCCGATACCGGAGCGCGAGCAAACCGACCCGGAGACGTTGGTGCTGACGTGCAGGTGCGACGACTCGACGTCGACGCTCGAGACGCGACGCATCGGCTTCGAGAACATACAGCGACACCTGCGACGGCGCGGCGTCTCGCTGCGGCGCCAGTACGCGGACGTTTATCGCCTGCTCGGCGAGTACGTGAACGGGACGCGCGACCGCTTCGAGCCGGTCACCGTGTATCCGCGCGACGCCGACACGGGGAAAACGTTCATGTGCATCATCATGCCGGACGCCGATCCGGAGAGCCTCAAGCAGGTGATCGACGTCGGCGTGCGCGTGCGATCCGTCGACGTGCTGAACGAGGCGTTGCGCGACTGATCGATTTCGGCGCCACGTCGTGCTCTTCGTCTACGCCGATCGTCTTTGCCTGGAAGAATCTCGTCGCACACGGTTGGTGACGGACGACGACGACCTAAAGACCGCGTTCTCCCGCGACGACGCTCGTTGTTTCTCATTCGTTTTCGCCCTCGCGATGATCGGATCGAAACGGAAAGTTTTCCAACGTGAATCGATGTTTCTTACCATTACTTTTGTCGCTCCACTTTGCCTTTCGATCGATTATGGCGAAGACGGAACGTACCGAGTGCGAGATATGGGCGGACGCTTCCCTTCAGATTTCGATTATGTCGAGGACAGGGAGAAACGCACGGATGGGAGATATACTGTCTGTTTCCTGGAATTAATATTTGCAATATGAATAAATAATTGTCGCCCCACATCCCGTTTCCTGTGATCTTAATAAATATTACTAAAATAATTGATTATAGCTTCTTGTTGAATATTCCGCAAATTTTATTGTATATTACGTATGAAATACAAATAAATTATATTTAAGAAGTACGAGCGATTAGATTCAAATTGATTCGTTGTATTAAATCATATTTGCATTTATCATTTAAGCATCAACGTAACATTTATTGTGCCTTTTTGTGTTTTAGATTGTTAAACATCACCATCAATTAAATTCTGCATTTCCAGTCGGATCTGAGCGAGATGCTGCTTCTTTAAGCTGCTTTAGCATATATTGTCGCTATCTTGTATGTGGGAGCATAGGGATTTTCGGACGAACCATTGTTCATTTGCCTATCTTGTACTGTAATTGAGCGCAAAAAATTATTTATAATCGCCGTAAGTGACGAATAGAAAAGGGATTATTATTTACTCACCATAGCAAACGAAAACTGTACTAATAGCGGTACTCAATATGGATGTTACATATAAGCTGGTGATTAGAGAAATGATAGCGGCACACAAGAAGAACAGGATTCTATCTGCATCAAGTTCAAAGGGGCGCATTCCGTCGATGACATAAGTTGCACCGACGACGATTGCAATGAGGAGGATTCGCCACATGTTCAACACTATGCTGCTTATCTATGTACGCGAAACGAACGAAACTAATTAATCGATGTGGGAGTAACGTTAGCAATATCATTTTATACCCTGTTTAAGACGTACGCCTTGGCAATGACATCGAGCGACATGTAGCTGAAGAGTATGTTGGCGCTATCGCTGAAACTCGTACCTTTCGTTATACAAAGTATTTTGATGTTGGTGTCGAAGAATTGCGAAAGGCTACCGATCGAATTGATGCAACAGTCACAACAATAACGCAAGTAACCCCAGGACACTGCTCGCGCGATTATTTGGAGAACGCTCATTAATACCTGCATTAACGTTAATACCAGAGTCGCGAGAGCTAACGTTCCTACGTGATATTTGAGGGTGATCTTCGTGTAATGCAGAAGACGTCTGCCGCCGATCGCGCTCTTATCCTGCGCCCAATACCAATCGCCGAACGTACCGGCCAAAGCCATCGTAGAGAAGCCGTCGGTGAACAGCAGCGTCCACAACAATCCGAAGCAATTGATTCCTAACGTTAGTTGCGAACAGTTTTAATAGTTCCACTTAATTTATACCTTTTAATTACCCAAACAAATCCATGCGAGTCCATAATTAAAATGAAGATTCCCATTGATGAATGTGAGCCAACCGTAGATGGAAAAGACGCCGAAACACGCAAAACCGAAATATATGAAGACGGTGATCAGCGGACAGATCAACGACCATTTCACGTCGCAAATGGCACTAGAAAACCGACGGAATTACTTCCGCCCTCATCTTTCATCTGCACTCACCTTGCCGCTTCGTGGATCAATTGAATCGAAAGGACGATCTTCTTTCGCACACAAATTGCGGTAATTAAAATTACGAATGCGAGGATGTCGAATACGATATGAACGGGAGTCGATGTTTGCTCCTTGTTGATCGACGAATGGATGAACGGAACTGCGTTGCGATGGAGAAAAGATTAATTCGCATTGATGGAGTAACCTATTTAATTTCGCTTACCAGTTGGAAGAGTGACGACGTAGAACGCGATGGCGAACCAAACCATGAAAGCGGTAAAAGTGCGTAAGAGATAAAGAAGACTGAACGAGAGGAGAGTCGAGATTAAAACGTAAAAGCCAACGGGTACAATTATAGCCTGTAAAAAGAAATCAAAACAAATACGATTGTTCTTGCGTTAATTTAGTGGTGGCTCCGATTCTAAAGTAAATAATCGTACCGACAGCATGTAGTCACTATAATGTTGGTCTTGAATATAGGTAGAACAATAAAAGGCGAAGCCTGCACGATTAAAGAAGCGCGTTAAACGTTAAGAATAAATCATCGGATGCGTGTGAACAAATTACTTACCATAAACGCCAACAAACAGCCATACAACCCATGAAATAATGTAGACGTATTTGAAGATGGTATCGGTCGGTTTCCGATATGAACCTTGCTCGCATGGACTCCAATCCATTTCGGTTTCTATATGAACATAAACTTTTATGTTAACAATAATTCTATAAATAAGTAAATTGGTTTTTGCTACCTTCCCAATTATTCGCATTGTCCAAATCCATTTTATTATGGCACCGAATTCGATATTTGTTCCGATCTCAAATGCGGATGAAAGCGTCAATGAAGAAAGGGGTCCTTCTATTATATAACATATCTTACCAAACTTTCTCTTGTTATCTATTCGAGGAAAACTTAGATTAAGGATGGGCAGCGTTTTCAGTTAAGAGGCATAGATAAAATCATTTCTGAAAATTCTGATTATAGATTGCGATAGCAGGTATTTATTAACAATAAGTTTGAAAGCATCGGGTTCGATTTTGCGAGAAATGCATATGCACCGCAACGAATTATGCAAAAGTTATTCTTGATCATCAGCAATTGCAAATAAAATCGCGCGCTTCATTCCATTTGAAAATTGCGCCCTTTTCTATACTTCACTTGACGCACTACTATGTTTAAATTGTCAAGGGTAGGTGACATGTAAACAAATTTGATTTTACAATTTCGCATGGATAGATCTTTATTAATTTCATCTTTACGTATTCATTGGACATCATGAAATCACAAGGTATTAATGCGTAATTGAATTTTTTTTATCATATTCTTATATTTAATACTATTAAATTTGTCGGAGATCGCGCGATGTGGTTACCTGTCGCACGGTGCCGTCAAGTGTTTCTTCCCGTGTCCCAAATCGGCGGAGAAGTTCTTCCTCGGCGGCTTCGATGCCCTCGGCGAGATCACCTGTTGCCGTCGGAGAAGGAATTGTACGCGGAAGTGGTGAAGATGTGCAAGTGATAAGATTACAACTGATTCGTTGTATAAAATGATATTTGCAATAATTATTTAAGCATCAACGTAACATTTATTGTGCTTTTTTTTGTTTTAGATTGTTAAACATCACCATCAATTAAATTCTGCGTTTCCAGTCGGATTTGAGCGAGATGCTGCTTCCTTAAGCTGCTTTAGCATATATTGTCGCTATCTTGTATGTCGAAGCATAGGGATTTTTGGACGAACCATTGTTCATTTGCCTATCTTGTACTGTAATTGAGCGCAAAAAAAAACGATTTATAATCGCCGTAAGTAACGGGTAAAAAGGGGATTATTAGTTACTTACCATAGCAAACGAAGATTGTACTAATAGCCGTACGCAATATCGATGTTACATATAAGCTGGTGATTAGAGAAATGATAACGGCACACAAGATGTACGTCGGGATTAGATTTTCATCAACATTAAATTGACGCATTCTGATTATGCCATAAGTTGCACAGGCGACGATTGCAATTAGGAGGATGCGCCACATGTTCAACACTATGCTGCTTATCTATGTACGCGAAACGAACGGAATCAATTAATCGACGCGGGAGTAACGTTAACACTATCATTTTATACCCTGTTTAAGACGTACGCCTTAACAATGACGTCGAACGATATGTAGCTGAGGAGTATGTTGGCGCTATCGCTGAAACTCGTGCCTTTCATTATACAAAGTATTTGAATGTTCGTGTTGAGGAATTGTGCAATTCTACTGATGGAATTGAGGCAGGACTGACAACAATAGCGTAAGAAACGGTACGAGATTGCTCTCAGGATTATTTCAAGAACGTTCAGCAATATCTCGATTAACGTTAATACTAGAGCCGAGAGAGCTAACGTTCCTACGTGATATTTGAGGGCGATCTTCGTGTAATGCAAAAGACGTCTGCCGCCGATCGCGCTCTTATCCTGCGCCCAATACCAATCGCCGAACGTACCGGCCAAAGCCATCGTAGACAAACCGTCGGTGAACAGGAGCGTCCACAACAACACGAAGCAATTGATTCCTAACGTTAGTTGCGAACAGTTTTAGTAGTTCCACTTAATTTATACCTCTTAATTACCCAAACAAATCCATTCGAGTCTATGACTTAAACCGTCATGCTTATTAATTGATGTGAGCAAACCGTAGATGGAAAAGGCGCCGAAACACGCACAACCGAAAGATATGAAGACGGTGATCAGCGGATAGAACAACGACCATTTCACGTGGCAAATGGCCCTAGAAAACCGACGGAATTACTTCCCTCCTCATCTTTCATATGCACTTACCGTGTGGCTTCGTGGATCAATTGAATGGAAAGGGCGATCTTCTTTCGCATACAAATTGCGATAAGTAAAATTGCCAATGCGGGGATGCCGAATATGATAAACCATGCAACCGATGAGGCATCCTTGCTGCCGCCGGACAACAAATACGTCGACGGAACTACGTTGCGATGGAGAAAAGATTAATTCGAATTGATCGAGTAAGTTATTTAATTTCATTTACTAGTTAGAAGAGTGACGACGTAGAACGCGATGGCGAACCAAACCATGAAGGCGGTAAAAGTGCGTAAGAGATAAAGAAGACTGAACGAGAGGAGAATCGAGACTAAAGCGCAAAAGGCAACAAGTACAATTATAGGCTGTAAAAAGAAATCAAAACAAATACGATTGTTCTTGCGTTAATTTGGTGGTGGCTACGATTCTAAAGTAAATAATCGTACCGTTTGCATGTAGTCATTATTATGTTTCTCTTTACTATAGATAGAGAAATATACGACGATGCCTGCATGAGGAAAGAAGCGTGTTAAACGTAAATAATAAATCGTCGGATGCGCGTGAATAAATTACTTACCATAGACTCCAGCAATCAGCCATGCAACCCATGAAATAACGTAGACGTATTTGAAGATGGTATCGGTAGATTTACGGTAAGAACTTTGCTCGCATGGACCCGAATTCATTTGGGTTTCTATATTGACATATAAACTTATGTTAACAGTGATTCAATCATTACATGAACTGACCTTTGCTACTTGTCCCATTATTCGAATTACCCAAATGCATTTTATTATGGCACTGTATTCGATATTTGTTCCGATCTCAAATGCGGATGAAAGCATCAATAAATAATGGGTGTCGTTCTGCTAGATTATATATAATACCAAACTTTCTGTTGCAATCTGTTCGATCAAATCTCAGATTAAAGGATTCGCAGAGTTTTACGATAAAATCATATCTGCAAATTCTAATGATAGATTGCGATAACAGGTATTTATTGACAATATGTTTGAAAGCATCGGGTTCGATTTCGCCAGAAATACTTATGCAGCGCAACGAATTATGCAATAGTTATTCTTGATAATCAGAGAAGTTGCAAATCAAAAAATTGCAAAGCGCGCGCTTCGTTCAATTCGAAAAGTGCGCCCTTTTTTATACTTCACTTGACGCACTACTATGTTGTCTTATTTTCACGTATTCAATTTTAAAATGTCAATGCAGGTGTCACGTAAACAAATTTGATTTTACAATTTTGCATGGATAGATTTTCATTAATTTCGTCTTTACGTATTCGTTGGACATCATGAAATCTCAAGGTATTCATTTGTAATTGACATTTTTAACCTTATCATTCATTTTCTTTTCTAGCAAGTTCCAGAAGTACCTTAAAATACGTTAGTCTTGTAACGTTAACTGTTCAAAATGCCTTATTGGGTCTTAGCATGCGATATGCAAGGACCAGGGATGGTGACATGTTCATTTCATCAACAGGTAGTCTTTGGTAACATATAACAGTTTATGGAGTTACATGATTTCACTTATTTTAGCTGTATTAATGTCAGAGGTGGTCAAGTTAATAACTTGTCTTGGTATTGTGTATGTACAAAGTGGAGGAGCTGTTCAATTAATTGAAAGTATAAGGGATACCATAATACGACAGCCAATGGACACGTTAAAAGTGTGTGTACCATCCTTTGTTTATGTTCTACAAAACAACTTGCTGTACGTATCTGCCTCACATTTAGATGCTGCTACATATCAAGTATGGTTAATGTATTACAATTCAGAGTGAATTGTTTGAATGTGAAATTGTTTTAGGTCACATACCAATTAAAAATTTTAACCACTGCAATGTTTGCAGTGTTTATACTAAAGAAGCAATTGTTAAAAACACAATGGGTGTCACTGATAACATTAGTAATGGGTGTTGTACTTGTCCAACTAGCCCAGTCTGAAGAAAAACATCATAAACTAATTGGTGGAATGGAACAAAACAAATTGATAGGATTCTCTGCTGCTTTAACTGCTTGCATTTTATCAGGATTTGCTGGTATATATTTTGAGAAAATGCTTAAAGGTAGTGATATAACAGTGTGGATGAGAAATATACAATTGAGCTTATGCTCCATACCATTTGGTCTATTAACATGCTTTGTGTCAGATAAGAATGAAATTAACCGACATGGATTTTTCTATGGGTATGACAAATTCATACATTACTTAATTATATTGCAAGCATGTGGGGGTCTGCTAGTGGCATTAGTTGTTAAATATGCAGACAACATTTTAAAAGGTTTTGCCACGTCGCTAGCTATAATTATCTCCTGCGTTGCATCCATCTATTTATTTAATTTTCATTTATCGCTGCAATTTGCATTTGGTGCTTTATTTGTGATATTTTCGATATTTTTATACGGTTACACGCCTAGCAATGGCACAAATTCAGTGCATAAAGTTTGATATTGAGTATTAATTACATCAGAGGAATGTGAATATCTTAAGGGATCTTAAATGTTTTATCTTTTTAAAGCAATTATGGATATAAGAGTATTGCAATATTATATTAAATAAAAATTTTTGATAAAATTAATTTAAACGAAATTAGGCAAAGCTAGTGATTTGAGGATTAATGAAATGAAGTTCATTATCTCGTTGAACAATAAACATGTATTTTATTTATAACAAGTATTCATCCGACTACAAAAACAGTTAATTTTCTTGCTGTCTTTTCGTGCATACCACATATAAACCGAAGCAAATTAATTGAAATGAATTCTTAATGCCTTAAATACAGCAGGGAATTTTAATAAAATAACACAATAGCAGATTTAATAAGCAAAGTACAAGTCTTTGCTGTAGCCTAACTTGTCTAAATTCGGAATACAAGCATAGTTGACCATTGGCGGAGGACCGCACATTACGATTAATGTGTCCGGACCCGGTGGCAATATGTGATCCTTCAACATGTCGGCATTTATAAATCCCGAACTGTATTTCCAACCTGAGCAACAAAACAATCGAATACATAACGAATTCTCTTTCTAGATGATTTAACAAATCGATTACCATCTGGTGGAGTATCAAGAGTATACCATAATTTGAACTGATCCGGATGCTTGTCGGCAACTTCTTCCAATTCCTTACGGACCAATATGTCTTTTTCCGTCTGATTCGCATAGAGCAGGCACAATTGCGTCTTGTCGGTGGAATCTTTGGTGATGTGCCTGATCAATTGCAACATCGGCGTTATTCCGGTACCGCCGGCAATCATCGCCACTTTGTTCACTTTGATTAGCGTTGGTGGATCTTTTCGCAATTTCTTCATAGAGAACTGCCCATTTCCTAAGTAATTCAGTCGGCCCGACGGTCCGCGCACCTCAATGGTTTCGCCAATTTTCATATTTTCCAAATGCTGCGTCATTTTACCGCCATCGGGAAACTTTGGATGCACATTTTTGAAGTAGACCTTTGGAAAGAAGAAGCGTGATAGGTGATTCGATAGATTAGAAGGTGTCTCAAAGAAATACTTTTATAACGAGATCCATGTATCCTTGATTATCGTCGGAAGAAACGGGCGTGTACGAACGAATTATTAGTTCATCATCAATCTTTGCAGATAAATGAATGTGTTGTCCGATTGGAAGCCCTAAATCATAGTATTGGGTAAGTGCGGTTTTATTACTTATGGCAAAGTTAAGCTAAAGAAATCAAAATCAAATTACACACCTAAAACATGATCCTTCGTCGGCAATGCAAATCTAAATCTTCTCGTGTCATGTGAAATGGTTTCCTTTTCTATCAGCGGCAATGAATATTTCACTTGTGGATCTTGTAATGTCACATTTTGATTTGATTTCTTCCCTAAATTCATAAAAACATCTCATTTATTAGTTAATTATTGATTGATAAACGTAATTATTTACCATCTTTACTTTTCTTACTGAAGTATAAATGATAGATGAGTATTGATGTAACCATCACTCCGGCCCCAATTACAATGGGTAGCACCTGAAAATGAGCAAACTTCTTTTAATGTCCATCTACATTTCAATAAAGCATTATCAATTTAAAAACGGCAGAAAGTAATAGAACGAAATCAAAATAAAGGAACTATTTATGCACACACAAATTAGTATTTACCAATTGTGTATTGAATTTGACTGCCATTTCCAATATCTAATTAAGAATCAAGGCTGAAATAAATGTACAATATTAATATATGCAAGTGTAATGAATATTTATATACATTCATCGTTTATTATTTCCATTCAAATTGTATTTAAATTAATACGAATTTAATTGGTTATCTTAGCGGAATAATTTTTATATAATACATTCACGAACCTCGTTATCAATCATAATTGTCTGGCTGTAACTTTCTTTTCTTCGAAGTGCCCAAAGCTAACAAACTATTTATTATTATTGCTCTTCAGTCGAGGATTATACGCGTCTTCGAAGAGGAAGAAACATTTAAAAGATGGTAAATTTGTTACGAAATAACCAGTATAGCGAACAAGTTTAATTGATATACTTATCGAGTTTTGTTCAATTACACACATGCACAAATGTGTTATATACGTACCCCACTCATAATTTCCTATGCTATTACGCTGATAGTTGTTTTAATTTGATAAAATAATTAGAAATACGTGCGACAATATCGACTATTTCGAGGCGAACACATACAGCGAATAAGAAATTTAATCGATAAGAAAGCTGTTGCAATCGACTACATTGCCACAGGAAAATTGAAAGCAAATATCTGAAATGAAAGGATTATTCCTTATTCCGTTAGTCTCGCTAAATTTACGCGAAATTCAAAGAGCAGCTAATTATGAAATTATTGTATCTCTATTAATAAACACACTTAAAAATAACTTTGCTAATTAACAAGAATAATTATTGTTTTGGGGGAACTTGAACAACATTAGCAAAAGGAGTTTACCTGGGAAGAGAATAAATTTTCTTTTTTGCAAGTAAGAAACTAGATTTAGAGTAACTGTGACTTAAAAAAATACTTTGTTTTGATAAATATTTGAAAGATTTACCTGTTAACTCATTAAATATTGTGATCAAAGCAAGGTAGACATGAACGATTAATGCAGAATATATTGTTTTCTCTTCATTCTTGCAATAATGTTCTTTCGAAACCTCCGCCCTGTATATAGAACATACTTTGTTTTCATAGAAATTGATAGATTTAACAATTCTGGTTAAATACTTAAATATTTTTATTAAAACGTAAGAATAAGAATTGTATGTAGGAATAGACTTTGATTGCATAAAAATTAATAGATTTAACACGTGTTGTTATATTCTTGTATATTTTTATGAAATCAAAGCACTAATATTTCTTTGAAAATTTCCGGCAATACTGAAGGTATGGTAGAGAGCTATCAATATGACGTGCCAACTGTTCAGCCCCTTATTCATAGAGGTCACAAGTAGCAAACGTTGCTCATCTACGATTTCCTTGTATATTATCTTTGGTCTATATATTATCTTTGAGTTTAGTGCTGTAGTGCGAATAATATCCTTGGTGCAAATACTTCCTCAACTAAAAGCATATTCTTCGTATTTATTTATAAATTAACGTTGTAAATCAGTTTCGCTCCTGTGAAATATATACACTTAATAGTAACATTGAAAGAAGCATGTGTTTTTAAGGCATTTGTACATTATCAGATTTCATTTATATTTGTTTAAATTTCAGTGAGGTAAAGTGGAATGTACGAATTTAAATTATATTCAGGAATAAACGTAGGAGCAGAAGAAAAGATGAATGACTTAAGAATAAAGGAAGCCAAATACAATTTTGGGAGAGCAACATAATTAGTTGGCAGGTATGTACACAACTGATAATAATAAAAAGTATATTCACATAAACTACAAACATTTTGATGAAGATATTGGAAATTTGTTTCGGACATCTATTTCTTATTTTTACATGTACTAATATATGTATATCAATTATATTTTAGCAATTGTTATGGACCAATGGCAGAAAACAGGATATAATTCAACATTGAAGATTGAGAAGCAGAAAATGGATTCTCTGTTACCAGTTTACTAATAAAGGCACTTACTGATTAGTAAATTGAACATTGGAGCAGCACAAAACTAGACTTATGAAATTGCAAATTAGAATTACTTTGTTTTTATAAAAGTTAATAGATTTAACACTTCTTGTTAAATCTTTAACTATGTTTATGAAAGCAAGGTAAAATTAAGAATTGTATGTAGAATATACTTTGTTTTCATAAGAATTAATGAAGATTTAATCCTAATTGTTACATCTTCAAATATTCTTATGAAAACAAGGAAAGAATAATGTTGTAATGTATTTTATACTTTGTTTTCATAAGAATTGAAGAAGATCCAATGCTAATTGTTAAATCTTCAAATATTCTTATGAAAACAAGGAAAGAATAAGACTGTAATGTATTCTATACTTTGTTTTCATAAGAATTTAAGAAGATTTAATGCTAATTCTTAAATCTTCAAGTATTTTTATGAAAGCAAGGCAGTAATTACTGTAATTATGTTTATTTTAATATTATTACAACATTTAAATATACTTAAATAAACAATTTTAAAATACAACCAAAATCTTTTATTTACAAATCACCTTCAATTAAAAATCTCCTCAGATTCGAATTCACCATGAAAAAAAAAAGAGAGAAAGAAAAAAAATCGAGTTTCTCAAATTTCTCGGACTTTTAAGGCGAGAAATATTAGGAGAACATGAGGACCGAGGAGGTCGGCGATCCTGATATTTGGCCAGAAAAATTCTCGACGAATGCTCGCGAATTTCTCGGACTTTTAATTCGTGAAATATTAGGAGAACATGAGGACCGAGGAGGTCCGTGCCAAAAGTTACAAACAAAAGTTTTAAACTGTTAAATTTGAACCTTCACTAATCGATTCTGATCCGACAATTTTTCCCGCCAAAATATAAGGATCGCCGACCTCCTCGGTCCTCATGTTCTCCTAATATTTCTCGAATTAAAAGTCCGAGAGATTCGCGAGCATTCGTCGGGAATTTTTCCAGCCAATTTTTTTCCCGCCAAAATATCAGGATCGCCGACCTCCTCGGTCCTCATGTTCTCCTAATATTTCTCGAATTAAAAGTCCGAGAAATTCGCGAACATTCGTGGCGATTTTTTCCAGACAAATTTTTTCCCGCCAAAATATCAGGATCGGCGACCTCCTCGGTCCTTATGTTCTCCTAATATTTCTCGCCTTAAAAGTCCGAGAAATTCGCGAACATTCGTGGGGATTTTTTCCAGACAAATTTTTTCCCGCGAAAATATCAGGAGCGCCGACCGCCTCGGTCCTCATGTTCTCCTAAAATTTCTCGAATTAAAATGTCCAGAAATTTGAGAAACTAACTCCATTATTTTTTCTTTTTTTTTTTTGTCACGGTGAATTCGAATCTGAGGTGGTTTAATTGAAGGAAACTTGTAAATTAAAGATTTTGGTTGTATTTTAAAATTGTTTATTTAAGTATATTTGAATGTTGTAATAATATTAAAATAAACATAATTACAGTAATTATTGCCTTGCTTTCATAAAAATACTTGAAGATTTAAGAATTAGCATTAAATCTTCTTAAATTCTTATGAAAACAAAGTATAGAGTACATTACAGTCTTATTCTTTTCTTGTTTTCATAAGAATATTTGAAGATTTAACAATTAGCATTGGATCTTCTTCAATTCTTATGAAAACAAAGTATAAAATACATTCCAACATTATTCTTTCCTTGTTTTCATAAGAATATTTGAAGATGTAACAATTAGGATTAAATCTTCATTAATTCTTATGAAAACAAAGTATATTCTACATACAATTCTTAATTTTACCTTGCTTTCATAAACATAGTTAAAGATTTAACAAGAAGTGTTAAATCTATTAACTTTTATAAAAACAAAGTAATTCTAATTTGCAATTTCATAAGTCTAGTTTTGTGCTGCTCCAATGTTCAATTTACTAATCAGCCTTTATTAGTAAACTGGTAACAGAGCATCCATTTTCTGCTTCTCAATCTTCAATGTTGAATTATATTCTGTTTTCTGCCATTGGTCCATAATAATTGCTAAAATATAATTGATATACATATATTAGTACATGTAAAAATAAGAAATACATGTCCGAAACAAAATTCCAATTGTATTTCTTACAAAATTTCGATTGATTACATTTTAATTACACACAACTGTAAAAGATTTTCAATGTTAATTAATCACTCACTCCATAAGTAAAACTAAAGATCAAAGATAATAAGACGTAAACAACGATGATGTAAAAATTGCATCATAGAGCAGACGTTTGCAGCTTTCGCCCTCTCCGAGGGAGTAGCTGAACAATTGCGACTACATCTTCAAAGCTCTCTACTACACCGTCAATTTGGACGGAGGTTCATTATGTGTCAAATCATTGGTATAATCAATTATAGTTGTTGTTCTTTCATTTTTGTCACTTAGAAACGCGAAAACTATGATCACTAGGGATGCTGTTCTCTTGTGGAACAACTTGCGCGGCCTAATTTGCGTTTACAAACCGCCGGCCACATCGGTGAGACGTGTACGATCAACGATACTCAATAATATCTGTGCAGGTGATTAAAAAAATCTAACCCCAAAATGATTAAAAAATTTTGCACGTACCTGAATGGATCGTCTTTGATAGAATTAAACGAGTTGGACGTGCGACCGCCAACGGAATATGTCGCAATCACCGGCGATCCAACGTCGAATATGAACATCGCGGTGCGTCCGAATTTCGCCGATCATCCGATGGTAGTGGGTCCAAGATACCAAGAGGACGAGGTCCTATGCGCGTGGGCCAATCATCTGGGTTACCATACCAGCGGCGTGTTGCGTCGGTAGTCTTGCTTACATCGAGGAGTAATCACCATATTAGAAATAAAAACGTTTGTTCTTTTTTAAATTTAGTTTTGAGCCTTCGTAGTGGTCGAATGTCTAAGTTCATAAGGGAGAACCGGCCGATGCGCGCATACCGCATCAAAGGAGTCTTTGGCCAGGCGACAGACAATCAATTCGAGGACGGCGTTGTCGTCGAACGCACCACCTACAACTACATCAAACGTTCTAACATCGACAGGTTATTGAGCCAGATGCAGATGTCGCATCAGAAGCAAATGTTTAAGTAATTACCAAGCTTAACACATTTGTTGTATGGTTATTAACTACAAGAATTATATGTTCCTCTGTTTGGTAGACTTTGTGGCGTCGATATACAATCACAAGCGGCCTACGAGTTGGCGTGTCAAGGGCCAATACGGCCGGCCAACTCCAAAGTGCCCATAATCTATGGCATCAAGTGCGTAGATTTACGTTTACCCGAATTCACCATCGAAGTTCAGTGCGTGAACGAATATGAAAAGTATATGGCGGCGATCATCCACGAGATAGGCATCAAATTGAACTCGACCGCTTACTGCGCGCAGATACGATGCATTAGGCACGGTTATTTTACCGCCGACGATGCTCTGCTTAGGAAACATTGGACTTTGGAAAATATAATCAATAATGTGCAACACTGTCAACGGATTCTAGACAACAACGACAGCATGTTGAGACAGAAGAATGTTGCATTGCAGCAAATGCAGAAACACGAGTTGGAATTTCAAAATTAGGAACTTCTTCTATTTCGAAGAATGCCGTTAAAGGAGAAAAGACAATGCTAAGTCATATAACGTGTCATTCAAAATAAAATCAATTTTGTTTTGTCATTGTGTTCTTCATTTTGTCCACAATAAGACTGTCCTAGTAATTTATACCAAACAGATTTTCTAAGCTTCCGCCTGTGCTGCTTCCAACTTCTTAATGAACGTAGCCTTCTTCTGTGCAACACGATTCTTACGTTCGGCGTTCGTGAGCTTGGCACGATTCCATCTCTTCTGTTTCTTCGCCGCGGGCTCTGCTGGTTTCTCCTCTTTCTTTTTCAATGCCGGATCTGCTCGTATCGCTTCATGCGCCTTCTTGTAGATACCGTCGATCTAAAACAAGAATGTTATTATTAATATGAAATTCTTCGATAAACAAAGATTTTTTGTAGTTCGGAGAAAATGTAGGGCAGATTGAATTAAAGCATTCCGCTGTTTGAACGCTTTCTTAACGTTCTGCACGCTATAATGTTGTCCAACGGCGACACCTTTGCCTCATCGTTGATAGAAGCAAATGTAATTTTAGTTGGACGTGTTACTTATAAATTTACAATATTATTGCAATCATATTCACCTGATCAGCAACGATTCCCAGTTTGATGTATTGGCTAAATTGACGTTTAAACGCTTCTGGATCCTCATCCTCCAACGAGCGCATATAATCGGCAACGTGTTGGCCGAAGATGTGCGCACGGTGCACTTCAGCATTGAACGTTTTCGATTCGGCGTCATAGCCGGGGAACCGTTTCGTCGAGTGCGGAATATTGAGACCGCCATCGACGGCTCCTTTCATTGCGGCGAAGACACGCGCACCAGTAGTTGTACGATTGAGGCCGATGTCCAAATAACATCTAAAAAGCAAATTGTATCACAAAGGTGAACACGAAGTTTGAGTTATTGGTAACAGTACCTGAAAGCTCCGGGGCCGTTCTCGACGGATTCCACATTGTACTCGTCGCCATTGACATCAGTCGTGCCTTGATATAAGGTATCCAGACCCAATTGTTTCAATAGACGGCGTGCCAACAGTAAACCAGTACAATAGGCAGCAGCATAATTGGTCAATCCTACTTTGATGCCATATCGCGGCAATTCGTGCGAATACGCCGCGCAAACGATCTTGTCTCCTTCGATACGCGAATAAGCGACCTGACAGGTGATGTCGCGATTCGAAAATCTTACGATTAGACGGTATTTCGGCGTATTGTATTTGTTCTTATCTTGCACGATGAGACGTTTGCGTGCATAATAATCCGTTTTTCCCTCACGACGCCTCTTGAATTTCACTTGGAAACGTTTAAAGTATTGCTTGTTTTTTACCACTTTCACGAAACCCTAAAATATTTGCCAAATTAATTAAAAGACGAGCAATGAAATCGTCTGGGCGTTTCGTCCTATTGTTGTCACATCACTTGTGACTACAGGAGGATACATAATATCATTCAGACATGACCATTTGGACGACCAAAACATAACCTAATGCAATTTATTTCAAGAATCGCAAACGGGAAAATAAAATTTTGTCATAACTAATGAACAATATATTACGAATTTCATTTGTTCTTTCATTCCTTCCAGCAGTAATTAACCAATAAGTTAAAAATGTCCCAGAACGTATTGTTAAATGACAACCTAACATTTGTAAATCGATCATCATCGTATTCTTGCAAATTGATTATCTAGTGAAAATAGTTCATCATGGACCTTTAACGTTTATTGATTAATGTTTAATAGATATTTATCGTTAATAACTCACCATTTTTTAGTAAATATTATAAACGTTAATTAACAATAGGACACTACGATGCACTC
The DNA here is from genome assembly GCA_963695495.1 of Hololepta plana. NCBI lineage: Eukaryota > Metazoa > Arthropoda > Insecta > Coleoptera > Histeridae > Hololepta > Hololepta plana. Next base: position 3,546,980 of record OY968839.1, read on the forward strand.
ACACACCGCCGTGGTCCGGAACGAAAGAGATGGCGCTTCTGCGTTGTTGTCTGGTCGTCGTGGTTATGGAGCCAAATTTGAATTATATTAAGGAAGGCACATCTGTGATTGAAATAATACATGAATTATTATTAAACAGTGCATCTAATTGTAATTAATTATGAAAAAGTATAGTTGCAATATAATACGTTGCATTTTGGATTTAATTAATTACTTATTGTCATTAAAATCTTTTAATTATCAATTCCCACGATTTTCAACTAGCTCGCCTAACGAACGGTTCCTCTAACGCTCTCTCCGCCGTTATCCTCTTATCTGGATTCAATTGCAACAGCTTTTCCAGCAAATCATAAACGGAACTCGGATATACCTTCAATAAAGAAACCGATTTAAGATTAATCGAGCCGATTGAATCAAATCGTTTACCGTTTCGCTCGAACCGTTCGTGCTTCTCGACCGCAACTTATCGCATAACTCCTTCAACCCTATTCCGGGCAAGCATTCGCTGGTTATCAAATGTCTATCTAAACAATATCAATTATAAAGCGTTTTAGAATTGCGAAAACGATTGCGTTTCAGGCGAAGAATATCGGCTTACTAAACAAATGCGCAACTCGTTTCAATCGTTCCGTTCCGAAGATGGTCATCAGTTCAGCCAAAGCAGTCACGTCATCGGGACTGGTAAAGAATGTGCTGGTGTGACTGAGTAGCGATAAGAGAATGACGCCGACCGCCCAAACGTCAACCGCTTTAACAGATAGAAAAAGGAATCAAACGAAGCTCTTTATTTTACCAGCTTCAACTTGCGAACCTGTACTTTGATTGGTGACTTTTAAGAGAACTTCCGGCGGCCGGAAACCCGGCGTACCGGCACGACTGGCTACCAACGGTTTCTTCGTCAAGCAAGTGGTACAAGTGATCGACCGGCCGTAACAGTTACAATATTTGTTCGGTCTTGCCGGTTTCTTCTTCTTGTCGATGTTAGTCTCGAACATAACAACGTCTACGCATTCTTTACCGGTTATTTTCTTGTTGGTCGGTACGTTCTCCTGGTCGGAGTTGTTCTTCTTCTTCGGCGGTGAGACTAAGAGTTGTCGGCGTTTGACGTGCGGTAGGGCGTCTTCTTGATCCGACTGAAATATTGAGTTCGTTTACTGGCGGTCCTTCGAGTAAACTTAAACGGCGATTACCTCACGTTTACGTTTCGTCCTTTGTTTCTCCTCGACTTCTTGCATCTGCGCTAAACCGAAATCAACCAAAAGGAACCTGAAATAACATTGCTTTTTAAAAATAGAAATTACATCAGTATTAGTAAAAGCACATAATAATCAATATCTGAAAAGCTTTTATCTGTTTCTTACTGTCTGTTTTTTCTGTTGTACAAAAAGTTGCTTGGCTTAATATCCCTGTGTATGATACCAAACTGGTGGATATGAGCCACAGCTATTAGTAGGTTCTTTATGTAAAATTGCAATTCATCTGCATCCATTTTATCATAATAATCCTAAAAATTAAGCATTTTAATTGTGTTGAGGATTACAGATAAGTTAGTATTTACATGAAATGAATCATGATGTAAGTAAGGCATAATGAACACTACATTGTTCATATTCCTCAAGCAGAGATCAATGCCAGCTACATTATTTTTGCCTCTACAATTCACAAGCTTTATTATGATAGAAACATGAATAAAAGCACTCTCACCCAATAGTCTTTAAACATTTCAATTCTAACTTAATCCTTTGGGGATGGCAAGTAGGTACAATATGTTTGATTGCAAACTGCCTCCGATTGCAACCATGTCTTAAGGTGGCCAAATACACTGTACTAAATGTGCCCTCGCCCACTTCTTTATGCAATCTGAATAGATTTTTCAATTCTGGGATTGCGTTGTACAAAGCGTCAATCTTTTTCAATTCGTATGGACCATTCTTCTCTGCAATTATTTTCATTAAACTGATTTAAGTAAAAGCTGTGCTGAAAATTACGTGTTCCTTCTTCCTCATCTTCAATTGCACTTGGCATGTTATTTGTTTTGTATAAGGACAATGAGTTAAGGATATTTTTCGAAAAAACTAAACAAATTCAGTTGTGATACAGTCCACGACAGATGATTATGGTAAAGTAGATTTCTTCTGGAATGTGTTGCCAATCGACTGCAGATTACTTCAGTACGTTCGGCGTGCTCATTATTGTTTAATTATGGTAAAGTAGATTTCTTCTGTAATGTGTTACCAACCGACTGCAGATTACTTCAGTACGTTCGGCGTACTATTGTTTAATGGTGCCAGTTTTGAATTGTTTTAACGTTTAATGTTATTTATAAAATTATTCGTATGTACTAATCGAGAGGCGTGCATTAATAAAATTTAGCAATGATGGTGACGGAGACTACGAATAATGAGAAATAATTGCCTGTAATAAGAGATATTGAAACGAAAAGGGGCTAGAAATTGTTCACGTAACAACAAATGTTGATGTTAAACGTTACTTAAAATTAATTATCTGAATGCAAATTGTAGGACAATTCTCGTATCACTCGGGATTAAAGCATTTATCTATTAATAGCTTATAGTAATAGGAATTGCAACATTTTCCATGAACGCACATTATAAACATATTGATGAGAAATTATAATAGTTTCTCATTGTTTTAAAAATCGTTAATGAACCGTTGAAGCGTACAATCATCATCGTCATTAAGTACATTGTGAAAACAATAGTAATAATAAAGACGGGTTTTCCATACATAAATATCGTACTTACATATATATATAAACGTAGATGATTTTTGTGCCTCAGAAAGATGTTATTAATGATTTCACTTCGAATAGAGATAGCGCACAACCGGTTTTTCGATTCTTTTTCCAATAAAAATTCTTCCTTTATTTGCGATAAATTCAAGTTCTTTCCTCTCTCTTAATCCTCTTCGCATAAAGTTATCTTCGGTGATTATTGCTGAACTACGTTTAACCACTTGAACCAGTTGGCTTTCTGTTCGAGGAATTTAAGAACAGTTTAGTTGAAACATTAATTTCGGTAAATATAATATAAAAGTTTACTTAAAACTTATTTATATACTGAAGGTTTTGTAGCTACCATCAAAACGATGCAATTCGTTCTTTTGCTTTGTGCCGTTTCAACGTTGACCAGCTTCGTTTCTTCGACCGACGAAATTGGCACCGATTATGCGGCTAGCAATCGTCAATTTACCGTCGCCCTTTACAAGGTGAGCCCATTAACTCTATGAATAAATTACAAAACGGTATTAACCTCAAGCCTATCGTCCTTGGCCTGCATCCGAATGGTCCCCCAATTAACAACGGTAGAAAGACCTACAGATTCCATTAATTGCATTCTTCCGTTCTTTTCAAGGAGTTAAAATCAACGGACGGCAACTTCTTGGCATCGCCGATTTCGGCGCAAATCGTCCTCTCGCTGGCGCTCACCGGCGCGGCAAACGAAACGGCCGCGCAATTGTCACGGGCCCTTCGTTTACCCGCAGATTCCTCTCGCGTTCAATCCCTGATGCGACCCGTAATTGAATCGCTCGCATCGACTAAACAGGTCCGATTGTCGTCGGCGAATAAGATGTTCTTGGATGCGAACATCGACGTGAAACCGTCATTCGCCGAAGTAGCGTCGACCGTATATCGATCGCCCGTCGAGAAAGTCCGCTTTGTCGCCGATAAGGACGCGTCCGTAGCGGCCATCAATAACTGGGTGGCGTCGCAAACCAATAACAAGATCCGAGAGATCGTTACGCCGGATCGTATCGATAGCGACACTCGGATGGTTCTCGTGAACGCATTATATTTCAGCGGTAAATGGGAGTATCCGTTCGAACCGTACGAAACGCGCAAGCTGCCCTTCCACCTGGACGATCAGCGGGTAATCGATGTGGAGATGATGGGTGTCATCGCCGATTTGCCGGTCGCCGTTGACGCAGAATTAGATGCGACGTTCTTGAAGTTACCCTACGAAAAGGAAGAAGCCTCGATGGTTATCGTCGTGCCAAACAAACCTACCGGCATAAGGACCTTAGAAGCGAACGTCGAGAAATTGTTCGCACCACGACAATATGCGGAGACGAAGGTTTTGGCTTACGTGCCGAAATTCAGCACGGAATCGACGATCGAATTAGTGCCGATCCTTAGGAAGGTACGCGACCTAAATCGATCGATCGCCGTTTATTCGATTAATTCGTTCGATCAATGTTTCTAGTGGGGCGTCAGCGATGCTTTCGAGTTTAACGCGAATTTTAGCGGCATCTCGGAGAGTCCGTTGAAGATCAGCGATATCGTTCAAAAGACCTACATCAATGTCGACGAAAACGGAACGGAAGCGGCCTCCGCCACTTCAGGTAAGAAGTTCACCTTGAAAGGATTGTTTAACAATTTCTTTCCATTATAATTAGGCTTCCGTTAGTTAGCAATTGTACTTTTATCTCTTAATTAACATTCGTCGTTTTTTTCTTTGCTTCTTCTTCTCTGCAGGTACATTCTTACTGTTATCACTGCCACTACCGAAAGCGACGCAACTGAAGATCGTCGCCGATCGGCCGTTCCTTTACTATGTATCATATGACAACGTCGTCGTGTTCGTTGGCCGTTTAATGAACGTACGGTGAAAGGTTTCAATCGCAGGCGAATTTAAATCGCTCGTCTCTTTCTCTTGCGTTAATCAGCGAACGCCGCAATCACCGTACGTTCAACGGCTCTTCATTCGCTTTTTATTATATGCTCATCATCCATTCTTGTACACAATAAACGATGCTTAACTAATTATCTGGTGGCCATTTAATCACTCCGCTTCTTACTTCATTAACCGCTGTTTTTCTCCTTCTTCTTGCATTAATTGATCATTTGCATTTTTAGTGACATTAAGCGATAGGATAGCGGCCAAAGCGATCAAAATCGTCGCCGATCGTCCGTTCATCTATTATCTGCAGACGAAAGATGGCCAATTACTGTTTGTAGGAAGGAAATGCAATTAATCGGGCCGATTATCAACGATCAAGGATGGTAATGCTAGAAGGAGTTTGCTAAGAGCGACTTTTTGATTACATCTTGTAGCTTTTAACATGTTGTTTTCGTCTGTTTGACGGGAAAGAATAATCAATTATGATAATACATACGTGAATTACTTAACAAATTAAGACTTTTTTATTTTCTTTTTTTGGTCATATAAAGTTACCCATCAAACATCCATCATTTATGCAGAATTGGAATTCGGTCCTCTACGACGACCGAACGTTGCAACAACGTTCACGAATCGTCTGTTATATTGGATACGTCTCTTTGCTCTGCCTGTCTTCTTCTTTTTCTTCTCTTGCTTGTCCACCTTTGGTGTTTGTCCTTTAACTTTGCCTAAAAATGAAAACAAAAAATTAAAATCAAAGATTGTGCTCAAACAAATTACTATGGCCAGCTCTATTATCATAGCAATAATTGGATAAGTGTTATACCAACCCTCTCTAATGTAATAACTGTACATAGAGAGAAATTCTTTCCATGGTCTTGATTGAGTTTAATTTTACTCAAACAATTAATGTAGTGAACATAGTTGTTATACATTCAATTCACCATACCTGCACGAGCCAATGAACCATGCACTTTACCACCAAGTAGTCCAACAGTCAATTCTATGTCTGTGTCCTCAAATGAAGATGCTAAGCTATCATCTGCAATTGGAATGCTGCCGATGTAGAGATTCACTTCCGACGGTGAGAGTTTCTCTAATGCAGCGATTCTCTCCTAAAATGAAATTATAATGTTAGCACATAACCATGAAATGTACATCAATGTAAATTTCAGTTCCTCACTTACTTTCAACTCTGCGATGGTCTCGGTGTCTTGGCACTCCAACACGTGCGACGACAAGCCACGAATATGCAACTGCATGTTGATTACCTGCGAAATTTACGGCATTATTACCTTAATGCGAGTCCACATGTTTACAACTTGTCACATTGTTAAGGCAAAAGTCGGATTGGTGAATGGTAATAATAATTAAAGAGCATCTTCAAATAAAACAAGCGAACGATTTCAACTTAAATTAATACAAATACTTACAGTTTCTTTGATAAAGAACAAAACAGATCCTCGCGCAACGGATGCGGAAACTGAGAAAAGAACGAAGTTAGTTACGAATTGGTGACATGGAAAATCACCATTTTAAAAGTTACCAACGATGTAGCGGATCTTTTGAAAGTGCGCACTTTATCAACGATTCTATGGAATTTCAATTTTAGGTAAATATTATACCACTAATTCTTGAAAGATTACGAGTGTTTTTTTTTTCAGTTAATTAGCACCAATCATTTTACAAAATATATTTATCTATTTCTCAAGTTGTTCTCCAGAATATATATTTTTTCATCTTTAAAATACTATCTTATCGTCTGTTTAACGAGAGTAAGAAGCGTTTACTTTAAATCTTGGGCAAATATATACTCTAGATATGATTGAAGGTATTTATAGAAGTCGCACAACAACATTTTCGAGATTAACGAACAACAATGTCAGGTGAGTGTCTTAAAGCTTAAATGAAACCTTTAATTTGTCTCGTTAATGACATTTTCGCTTATAGCTTATTACTGGGTACCATGCAACTCCGGATGTGTTCCGTGTCACGCCGTTTCGGGCGGCTACGATAGCGACGGAAGCGCCATTTATGTCGGCCGCGCTTTCCACGAAGGCGACTGGATACCGGCAAAGGTGATTCCAGAGAAGGCAATCAGCTACATCGCGTACGGTGGCCAAGAACACATGAAACACGAATGCCAGGTAAATCAGAAACCGTCAAAATCGTGATTCCCTCTTGATATTGAGCCGTTTCCAAGCTATTTGACGACGTCGAACAAGACTCGGAGGCGGTCTGCTAACAATTAATAAATAAAAATCCTTATTTTAAACCGTACATTACCACTTTACAATCATAAGCATTCGCATTCTCCCTCCTTCTTCATCCATTGCTCCTTATTAACTAATCTTTTCATTTCCATCAGGTACTATGCGAGCAACGTTTCGAATGGGTTCACAATCATGGCGGTAACGTCCCCCATAATGCAGTGGAAGGCGGTCGTACATGCGATGGCGAAACGCTGTATATCGGTCGTGTTCATCATAACGGATCGCATACCGTCGGCAAGGTGCATCCGAGCCACGGTTGCCTATACATACCTTATGGCGGGGAGGAATTAAGGTTCAACGACTACGAAATACTCGTTCTTCAATGAACGAGCGCAACCGAAACGAACGTCGGAATGATGGCAAGATAATGAAGTCATCTACATCATTATCTACAATTCCAATGTAAACAATCTGATAGTGGCTGATAATCAAATCGACTTTCACTTGTGTTGGAATTAAAGCTAATTATTATAATTAATTGACAGATTATTAATAAGACGTTGCCTCTCCCAACCTACTTGAAAAGGATTGAGATGTAAATCTAGTATTGGACTTATACTATCGCTAAAGATTGCCTAATATTAAACCTTGTTTGCATTGTGAAGGGCCATAACAAAAATGGTTTCGTCAATGTTTTACTTAACTCCAAATTAATTAATTTACAAATCTAAATAAGTGCTAACTAATTGCAAGTAACTGATTAGTTACATGTAAAAAAAATGTACAAATTGAATCACCCAAAGTAGCTTCACTTTTAGCTTCATTACCAAATGTCCCTTCTTCTTTCACGTTAATGGAAACCCTTTCCGAATGAAATACGGTCGCTTCAGTTTACGCCTGTTGCCACCGCTTTCGTCGTTATGATCTTTATGATGATGCGGCGCCGAAGCGCTCGCATTAATGCCGCTCTTGAAATGATGCGGCACCGCAGTTCCATTGACATCAATCGAACGCGTATTGATCACCTCGCAATCGATTTGCATTAGCGAAAGAACACCGTTGGCGCGTTTAGTTTCTAAATCAAATAAACCTTTAAGTTATTTTAAAAATACCGTAAAGAATTAACAAACCGTTGTTTAGTAGCGATGGTAGAATCAGCGACATTTTTGGCCGCGATGTTTTGTTATGCCTCAGTGCGGGCAATAGTAAATGTTGCGGATCGAACGAGACGACATAGAAAGTGTCCAATTTACGATCGATCGCGTCGAAGAAGTCGGCATACGTGCGATCGTAATCGTGAGGTTCGAACAGTTGCAATTCGTTGTTGTTACCAGTAGTAATTGCGCGGTCATCGCTACCGTAGCGGAGTAGCGGTGGCGCATTTTTTAAGAGGCGCGGTTTGCCGCTCAACGTCGGTTTCGTTCTGATCCGCCTAGGCCGATCGCTTTCGTTAAACGGTTTGCCGATCCAACTACAAACAAAAACAATCGATTATTTCCGTATCCCTAAATGTCTTTATCGATTTGAATTTAAATTCCTGTTAATTATCTGATTTACCGGTGGAGTTCGAGCGCCAATCGTACGCTCTCCGTCTGATTGACGTGCATCGGGCAAATCGGTAATGTGGCATCGTTGGGAGTTTCGGTATCGTTGGTCGATGCCACTGCGGCCCGCGCTTCATCGGTTTCCTCTTGATTCCATAACAAATTTCTACTCCTTCGCGCACTCGTTATCTGTGCCATTGTGCCATCATTTTCTGGAGTCGGTTTGATACTGAGGTGTTTACTACAACATCAAAGCATGAATTTTTATTTTTGCGCTTTAAATTAGCTGTAAAAAGTACCTGGCCAAATCTAAATTGAGGCATACCAAAAAGAGGAACACGCATAACGCCATTGATTTCGTCAATGACTTATTGGGAAACTTGATGGCCGTCGTAAAACGTTTGCCCAAACCATTAAGTTTCTCTTTAAGCTCCAAGTTCTCCTAGAAAGAATCAATTGATTTCTGTTGGATATTAAAATACCATCAATTTTACCTTCCTCAATTGTGCATTCTCTGCAGTCAAGTCTTGCAGTTGCCTCTCCAGCGACGTGACGTACTCTTTTTTCTTCTTCCTGGATAGTATGGCCGATTCGCGGTTTTTAATCATTCTCTGTTGCCTCTTGAAAGCCTTAACATCTGTCACCATACTATTGGTACTAATTAAACTATCAGCTTGGTTCACACTTAATCCATCAGCTTGATTGACAAGTAGCCCATTCAATGATATACAAGAAGGGTTGATATTCACCACACTCATTGTTTGTGGTGGTTGATTCCTCTGTATATGGTTGTCACTTTTGATTACTAGTACATTGTTGTTTAACAAACCATTAACCTGGAGAGGGAGTAGAGTTTGGTTAGTTGGTGCTGGTACTGTTATTAATCTCTTTTTGCCCTTTGCACTGGATTTGTTGCTATTATTGTTGAAGATGCTGCGTTTTGCTGTTGAGCATCTACCATTGTTTATAATGTTGTTGGTGTGTATGTGAACGGTATTGCCTTTTGGTGATATTGGTGGTGTATCAATGACCAGTTCTTCTTTCACTTCACCATAACCTTCTTTTCTACTTGATTCAGATTTAATCCCATTCATATTAGAATTGCTTTGTAAGTTTGGAGAATCTTCTGGTGTGTATTGGGTCACATCAAGTCCTTGCAGATCATTCAACTCATTGTAGTTTGGCCATACTACATCTGGCAATAATTCTTCTGGTGGATTGTCCAATATGGAATTCAGCATGCCCAATTCATCCTTATTGGAATTTAATAGCAATGGTATGTCAAGATCTGATGATAATTGATCCAAGAAATCTTCATTGGAGTTTATATCGAAATAATCTAAAAAATGAGAGGCAGCAAAAGGTTAACTTGGTTATTATTTGTACGAAATTAAATGCTAATTTTTTTACCTGTCATGAATGAATCCGTTGAAGATTCCGGCGATTCTTTAAAATTGTAGTCATCGTACTCTGGTATCGTGCCGGTCGTTAACATTTCTGTTTCTTATTTATAAATTGTTAATCCAAAAATGAAACGCAATTTGCCGGATATTTATACGGATTTGATGACGTTTCCTCTGCCACCTACCCAATTGATTGTTTTAAAGGATTAGCGATAACGATTCGTCAAGGAAACAACAACACAATGATGATATTCGAAATTACCATCACAAAACGATGAAGTTGATCACGAATTCCGAGTAAATTTTCAATTTAATTTTGTTTCATTTTTAAAATAACATCGAATAAATCAAAAACAAAACACGCTTCTTGTACCGAATAAATAGAATGAAGTTAAACACAAACAATCGGAGTGAAATATGTGATGTTAGTGAACTTTGCAGCATGTGATTTTTATAAACATGTTTGCCAGCATGAAGAAACATCATCGCCATAAGACGCAATTACGATTTTTTTCCAATTATTCGTTTAGTTTTAAATGTAATTTAACTAATTGCCTGCAAACAACATCTCAGTAATTTGTAGAAGATGGACGATGGTTTGGTAGAAAGCGTTTCGAAGAAGGTGGAACATTCGATCCCTTTGGACATCTTGAGCGACCTCATTTCGTAAGTGTCAAAAGAGAATTTAGAATCACAACAGAAACTGATCGATGATTCTCAATTTGTTTTTGTAGTCGATTCATCATAAACGTACCAGAATCCGCTAAGCAAAATCTAATAAGAATATGTTTCCAAATTGAATTGGCCTACTGGTACTACCTGGACTTTTATGTGAACACTGAGGGAAAACTAAAGAGTTGTGGTTTCAAAGACTTTGCTGCACACGTTTTCCAGGTTAGCCATCTCTGCTACATCCTCCACACAATTTGATTCCCCAATTTCGTCAATTTTAGCATCTGCCCTTTCTGCAAACCCATCAAAATCATTTGGACATCATACTGGAAGATTGGCGTTACTATAAACAATCCGTACCGACTTATGGTGCCATCCTATTGAGCGAGGGTAACACGCACGTGTTACTTGTACAAAGCTATTGGGCTAAATCATCGTGGGGTTTTCCTAAAGGCAAAGTGAACGAAGCAGAGGATCCGGCGCGATGCGCTATAAGGGAAGTCTATGAGGAAACGGGTTTCGATATAACCGATTATATCGATCCGGAAAACTATCTGGAATCAGTCATCAACGAACAATTGGTCAGACTCTACATTATTACTGGAATATCGATAGACACGAGATTTCAGCCGCGAACGCGATACGAGATTAAGGCTTGTGAATGGTTCCCCGTGGCCGATTTGCCCAACAATAAGAAAGATAACGTGTCCAGATTGAAGATGGGCATCAATCCAAATTCGTTCTTTATGGTATTGCCATTTGTTAAACGTATCAAGGGGCTATTAGCCAATGGTAAGACTGTGACCGGCAAACGTCAAAGGCACAAATCATCGTCGAGTCTATCAGAAGGTGGCGATAGTTTGTGCAAATCCAAAGTGAAGGTGAGACAGGACTCAGATAGTAGAGTTTCTGTCGGAAAGAAACACTCAAAACGGCAATTATTTAAGGACGATAAGGAGGAGTTTGTGTTTAGTGCACCATCATGGCTCAATTTCAAGTTTGACAAGGCTGCTATCATGGAGTATGTGCCATGATCATCAAATGAATGTCTTAATTAATACAACAATGAAGATCAATATATGTTAAAAAAGTATCTTCACATAGATTAGAATATGTTTTAATTTTCTTGTGATATGAAATTTTAATTTACTTTCATTCATGAGTGGCATCAAGGTGATTATGTCAAATGCCAAAACTGAATTTAATCTCGATTATTATTTTATTACTGACCAGTTTAGATACTAAAAATCAAATGTATAATTTTTACGAATTCTCGTTAACAATTTTACTTGTGCAATTTGAGTTTAAATTTTTTGTAATTTGAATACAAAGGAAACGTTTCAAATTGATCCAGTGGATATTATACAGTGATTTTGAGTTTGAAGGAAAAACATAATTTTGTTAAACTTTTTCTCTCTTGCTTTCGAACAATAAATCAAACAATTATAAAGTATTATTTAATTACACTAACCTGAAGGTATTTCGATCTGATTTCATTCGTCCAATTGCTATTTTACACTTTGGATAACAAGAATCCTAATTTACTTATGAACGTCAAACGAATTGATTTGAATTTAATGGCGGTATGTTTGGTCGGTTGGGTGGGAGCTTATAAACGAGCCAATGCGAAACGTTCGTCGTCGGTCATGTTCTGGAGGAACTCTTCGAGGCGTTTTTAGTTTGGACAGTTTGCATTTCGCTTCCAAAACTAGGAGATTTTCAATTTGTTTTCCGTTAATGTGTTCGTCGTCGTCATCATCAACAACATCAGATCATCATCATCATGGCTGCTACGTTAACGCCAGAGCAACAGAATGTGAGTCGATGTTTGTTTATTATGATCAGCAATTTTCCAATTGGAATTTTTAAAGTGACTTATTGATTGCTCGCTTGACAACACGTCGTCGTACCCAAATATTATTGTTTATCTTTCACATAACCCAAATGACAATAAAAAGTGTAAATAAATAGATCAGCATTTTGTAATTTGAGGTATCGTACATCAGAATGCGATCCTTGCAAAAAGAAATCCATGCAGTTGGATTTAATTTCGCTACGAGTGCAATTTTACACGTTCCATCTCTCTCCCTATTAATAATATCCAATAAAAAACTTAATATAATCTAATTGCCTTTTTATCATTATAGTTTCAATTAAGCCCGCGACTTTTAAACGTTTGACCTTAAACGCTTCGTTATTTTACTCCAGCCCACTATCGTTATTTATTATTGTAATTTAATTTGTTATGCATGCATACACGTTTTCTAGAGGCACCATTCCAACTATATTATTCAATTATACGGGGAATTGATTAATAAATAATTTTCACGTACATGCGTATGTACAGGGTGACAGCCATCGAATAGCGTTAAGTTAGTTGCCGTAATGGACAGTTTGTCGAAACAATTGAGGATGCACTCACGTTGGTTAATTGATATCAATTAGCTGCTAACATCCAATCGTCAGAAAGTTACTAATGTTTACAATTCAAACTGCCAAATTGACGTTTTCCCACTTGCCACCGTCCAAGTCAACGTCAATTTTGTTCGAGAGCTCTTTTCGTTCGATTCTCATCGAAATTCTTTTAATCTTCCTTCGCATTCCCCATTCATTCTCAAACGGCTTTCCTCTTCCGATGCCTCTCTATTCGTAAATTAGTCATAATTGTGCCGTTAAGAATATTAATTAGCAATCCAACCAATCGGAATCGATTCGCCGTCTCTTTATTAGTAAAAGGGAAAGAGGGTGGAAGAAGAAGAAGAGAGGAAGACCTTTTTATCCGCTTCCGGCTTCGCATCGGGTGGACGGATTGCTAGTGAAGATTCGTTCACTCTTCGACGCGCTCCGTTTGTTCTTCGATCGTTTATCAGTTCTCTCAGTGACGACGAACCGAAAAAAGTTCGCGGAATCAACTGTGCGACAGCAATTGGAGCACGATTTCCGCGTGAGTTTGTGCGTTTTCCATCAAAATTTACGAATTTTTGTTCGTTCAATTATCCAACTTTTCTCGCGAAGAATTCCACTTTCCCTTTCAAGTTCGATACATTTCTCTTCGTAATTAACCGATTTTCGTCGACTTTTGCCAGGTTTTCCTCGTGCAATTTGGTCCAGTTTCTCCTTAGTTTTTAATTAATTCTTCGCTCCCGACTCTCCTTCCAGCATCGCCAGCACGAAACCGAAATCTATTTTTACGAAAAAATAACGCGCAGGCCGCAGTAATAAAACCGGGGGAGAGACATAAATACCCCGTTTCCGGTCTAGGCGTAATTAAATTATAAAACGGTAGAAAAATAAATAAAACGAAAAAAATAAATGGCCGAGAGAGAGAGAGAGAGATCCGTTTCCGGTTTCGCTAGATGCGATTCATCGTCGGCACCGTCAATTGGAAGGTCGATCGATCGTTTCCTTCGTATTTTAACACTCGTTTATTTGCGATAAACTTCCTTTGGCCAGGTTTCCATGTTATTTCAATTTCCCACCGATTCACGTATCTCGCATTTTTCCAGATAGTGAAGCAGTTTCGCGCCCTCGTCGGCGTGCCGATCACTTGGTCGACGGCGATCCGGTTCTTGTACGCGCGTAAATTCGACTTGTTACGCGCGGTCACGCTCTACGAGCAGCACGAGTCGATTCGACGGCGCGAGGGCTTGATCGATTTCGATCCGGCCAAGGAACCGCTCCGGAGCGAGCTGAAGACGGGAAAATTCACGATATTGGTGAGAGGATCGTCGTCTTTCAATTTGCCAATTTTTCGTACACCTTTTGCCGTTCGATTGATGTTTCTCTCCGTCTGTTTAGCCTAAACGCGACGCATCGGATGCGGCGATAGCGGTCTTCACCGCGCACAAACACGCGCCGACGTCGAGTACGCACCAGGTGACGCTCCAGGGTGTCGTCTATCAGCTGGACGTGGCACTCAAGTGCCCCGTGACGCAACGCTCCGGCATAGTGTTCATCTACGACATGTCGAACTCGAAATACTCGAACTTCGATTACGAACTGTCGCAAAAGATACTCACGATGTTGAAGGTAAGACGATGACGATGGGATTCGGGCCGTTTGCGCTCGTTCGAATCGGCGAAGTCGTCGAACGAAGCGAATGAGTCACGGCGGTCGCGCTCATTAAAATTCCATTTCTTCGTTCGTTCCTTTCGGTTTTCTTCCTCTCCGATTTCCTCGACTTTATCGTTTCAATTGCGACTCCTACGCAATCGTTAACAATAACGAATCCGCATCAAACTCCGTTTCCTGTCGTCCGGATATCCGCTTTCCTTTTTGTTTATTCCTTTATGGGCTTAAACGATTCATTTAATTCACGCTTTTTGTTGTCCCTTTAACTTGCGATTCGAACGATTGTCGAAAGACAACGATGAAATTGATTCAGCGTTTAGCCAAGTTTTCGTTAGATCGTTTATCTACATATTGATAAAAATTGAATTAGCGATTATTTAATCAGCCTTTCATTAAACTTCGGAAAGTTTCGTTGAATTTTGAATCGATTTGAATTTCCCACAATTTCATCAGTTTTCCCGAATCGGACCAATAATAACAGATGGTGTTTCGTCTCCCCACCGCGTCGGGTTTATTAACTGCGACGAACGCAAGCGTGTTACCGTTTCGGCGTCGCGACGCATCGATCCATTTCGACGCCGTATTGAAAAAAAAAAGAAGAAAGCGAGAAGGCTCCGCCGTTACTATTGCCAAATTGGCCCTTCCTCAAACGATTTATTTGCGAATCTAATCTCGGAATCGATAAGAAAGCGGAATAAAAAGAAGAGAGAGAACGAGACGCGATTTTTTTCGCGATAGTTTTCGCTAATATATAATTAAAGTGTTGCGTGCGTATGTGTGTTTGTGTCAGTGAATTAAGGGTTGATTTTTTTTCGCCAGTTAGTTGCTTAAAGTGCAGGGTCGGTTCGTTAAACGTAAGGGTGGATTTGATAAACGTTAACGACAGCGTAGAAAACAGGTAGAAAATTTGTTTGTTCTTAATTTTTAGCAACTATTTGCGGCTAATTTGGAATGTAGTTTTTGTTGTTTTTTTTTGGCAACGATGATGATTCACCTTGTCTCTCCTCTATGTTACCTCCAATTTAGAACGACTTTCTCTCTTTCACTCTCTGTCGTTGCTCGCTCTCCTGTTAATTAATTCCTCCTGCTAATTTTTGATGGGGAAATTGCAAAATAAATTGCAAGTAACTGGGGAGATTTGGAGCGGAAATCGACCGAGAGTCGTTTAATAATAACCGAAAGGGCATTAAATTCTGCACCAGATGGCGTAATAACGAAACTCCTCGTTGGAAAATTTGGTTTTCCATCGAGTTAACGTCAAGTTTTTCAGTGTTTTTTTCTTCGTCGCAGAGTAAACGATTCTGTTTTGTCGCAGTTGAAGTCGTTCGTAGCAAATATTCTCGACGTTAAATTGGCGTCGTGCCGAAACTCTGAAGCAATTACTTGCCAATTCATGGCTATTGAAACGTTAAATTTCCATTGATTTTTGTCGAAATTCGCCCGATTTTTCACTCGAACTTTCATTTAGCTTTTCCTTATTACGAACTACAGTCGATTTTCCTTGATGATTCACTAAGTTTTCATTGAGATTGAGTTTCTCTAAATTCACTGAATTTTGCATGCGATTGTCATCGAAATTTTTGTGAATGGATTCTAAATAATTCGCATTATTTCGCATCTATCAATTCGTTGTGTTTCACTTATTACTCATCCTATTGCAAAAAAAGGAAAGGTTAACATAGTTGTTAAAAGTGCGCAATTCCTTGGAACTGTTTCAATGGTGGGAATTTGCAGGTTGTTGTTTCATTTTCTTTCCTTTTTTTTAAGCGACTAAAACTGCCAATTTTCCTCTATTAGAACACGTAATTCCATTTTATTGCTGAGAATTGTCATTGATGGCGACAACGATTGCCAAATTAATGAACGCAATTTCTTGCAATTATTTTCACACGTGAGAACAACGGTCCGTTATCTTTATTGCTAAACCACTTCCTCTTACTCAATGAAGACGATAATATCGTAACAATGGATGCGTGTCTTAAGGAAGAAGGTGGAAGAAGATTGTTGCGCAAAAACAATTGCAAATGAATGAGCAATTTTATTATACAAACGATTGAGTCATCAGAATATAGTAATTAAAAGAAAGAAAGAATGAACGAAAGCGAGAGAGAGAGAGAGAGAGAGAGAGAGAGAGAGAGAGAGAGAGAATTTGCCCGTTTGCTAATTATGTTTCTTTGCAAACTTTATGCATGAGGTAATAGAGGAGGAAAATTGAAACTAGCCAAAAGTCGAGCAACGTAACGTTTCCTCTAGTTTATCGAATCAATAAAACAAAAATTATTCGACACGATTCTACAAAAGGTTTCATTTCTCTTTTTCAGGGCGGCTATCCGGCGAAATTGAAGAAGGTCCTCATCGTGACCGCGCCGTTATGGTTCAAGGCGCCGTTCAAGATACTGCGCTTGTTCGTTAGGGAAAAGTTACGCGAACGCGTCTACACCGTCTCGCTGGCCCAATTGCTCAGCCACATACCGCGGGACTCGTTGCCCACGCAATTGGGCGGCACCCACGAACTGGACCACGATGGATGGCTGGCAAAGTGCCATCGGTCAATGATCGCGCCGAAACGAGCGGGATCGCCGCTCGTACCGCCACAACAAAAAGAACAACAGGACCAAAGTGAGTTTGTCGATTGGAAACCGCAAACGAGAAGGAGGAATCGACGACGATGCGAGCACGTCGATTGAGAAGCGGTCGAATTTCGTGCCGAATACGTTGGCGTTCAATCGGAATTCTTAAAGCGCTTACCCCTTTTTTTCTGCGTTGCAGATGGTGATGCGCCATCGCGCGACTCCAACAACGAACTCCAGCCATCCGCCGACGATCGCATGACGACAACGATCAACAACGACAACTTAATCGTGACCATCGACGACGACGAGGACGATGACGACACGAGCTGCTGCTGGCACGACGACGACAACAACGAGTCGCGATCCCACAGTAACAACATTAACAATAACGCGGCGGCGAGCAGCGCGTCGAGCGGTTTCTCCGACGACGACTCGTTGCATCACGGCACGGATCAGGGCGGCGGCGGCGATGGTGGCGGCGGCGTCGGCAGCACGATCGATAGCGCCACCTCGATGACGATGCCGGAACTCGTCGAGTACGTGCGCGCACGCGGACGCGTCGGCCTAGTCGCGGAATACGCGGAGATCCGATTGCGACCGCCGGACGGCACATTCAACGTGGCGAAGGTGAAGGGCAACGTGCCGAAGAACCGGTACACGGACGTCCTCTGTTACGATCACAGTCGCGTCATTCTGACGCCCGGCGAGATCGACGGCGCCACAGTCGACGGTGGTGCCGTTGTCACCGCCAATGACGGCGACGTCGGCAACGACGATTACATCCATGCCAACTTCGTCGACGGCTACAAGCAACGGAACGCGTTCATTAGCACGCAGGGTCCGCTGTTGAAGACGGCCGCGGACTTTTGGCGCATGATCTGGCAACAGCACGTCCTCGTCGTGGTGATGACGACGCGCGCGATGGAACGCGGCCGGCCGAAGTGCTATCAGTATTGGGAGACGGAGACCGACGGCGTCGTCGCGTACGGTCAGTTCGTCGTGCGAACGATCGCGGTCGACTCGTTTACGGACTACACCGTGACGCGATTGGAGATTAGAAACAAGACGGTAAGCGCGATCGCAATTCGAATTTGCGACTTCGTCGAAATAATCGCTCGTTTTTCCAGACGGACGAGACGCGGGACGTGTCCCATTGGCAGTTCACGTCGTGGCCGGATTACGGCGTGCCGCATTCGCCGCGCGCGATGCTCGAGTTCTTGGAGATGGTGCGCGGGCAACAGGCGAAGATGGTCGCCGCGCTAGGCGACACGTGGGCCGGACATCCGCGCGGACCCCCGATCGTCGTGCATTGCAGCGCCGGAATCGGACGAACCGGTAACACAGCGAACTTTATTCCATCTGCAACGGAGAATGTTTTCTCTTAGTACAATTGTTTGTTTTTTTCCCTAAAGGTACATTTTGCACGCTGGACATTTGCATTTCGCGATTGGAGGACGTCGGCCGCGTCGACGTTCGCGGTACCGTCGAGCGGATCCGCTCGCAGCGGGCCTACTCCATTCAGATGCCGGATCAATACGTGTTCTGTCATCTGGCGCTGATCGAGTACGCGATGATGCGCGGTCATTTGCAATCGGCCGATCTCACCGGATTCGATCACGGCGCCGGCGACGATTCGGATTAAGTCGAGGAGTTATTTTTGGGGGGGCGGACGTTGTATCGAAATCCCAGATGCGGCTCCTGATCGTCTGTAGTTCGGGAAACCGGTTGTTATCGCTTTTGGTAACGGACGATTAGATGATTGCGAATAAGAGAGGCGCCGCGACGGGTGCCGCACAAGTGACGCGCGAAATTCAACGAATAGAGATTAATGGAAGAAAAATAGAGAAGAGAAACTATATGAATTAAATGAAAAACGAAAACTCCAGTGTAAAATATATACGTTAAATAATAAAAATGATAAACAGTTAATTGTAAAATGGAACAGCGCTAAAATGAAATTAATTTTAAAGAAATTGATAGTTTGTAAGACCTAATTTAAATATTGCAACAAGATAATAAATAATAAATAGTTCTAATCGCAAAATTATGCAAAAATTAACGAATTTTTGTGGCACAGTATCGTTTCTCTCGTACTACGACGATGAATGTAATTATCGGAATCTCTTGTCTAACGTGTTTGCTAAAAGTATTTTTCGGGAAAGAGGAATTTTTACTTTGCAAGATAAACTCGGAGACAATTTGTCCAATAAACGTCCTAATTGTACAAAAATAAAAGAAAACGAATGCGTGAGATATATCTGTGCATGGAAATTGCAAATATTTTGCTAAAAATTATGTAAATTGCAATCGTTTCTTAACATTCGCCACCAACAAAAATAAGAGGGAAACCCTAACGAACATATCCTTTATATCGATCGATTTGAATGTTTATAAATTATGAGCGTACAAACAGAAAATGTTATTTTAAAACTAATTCCGATTCCTTACTATTAATTAGAGAATCTGATTGTATTATAAAACATGCATATATTTATTTGGAGTAGGATCTAAAATGTTATTTTGTCAGTGTATTGATTTGTAAATAATTGTATTAATTTAATATAATTGAAAATGAAAAACGGAATAATTGCTGCCACTATTAAATTTCCCAAAAAATATATTTTGAATTTGCTGTTTAGGTATTGTCTGAAAGAGGGCACTCCTTGGAACACTATATGGGTAACTACTGAAAATAAATGTTACTAAAATGAAATGTCACAGTGTTTTTAAATGTCAAGCTGTAATCGAGAACACTTAGTTTAATTAAAATATACAAGTAATCGACTTGCTGTTAAGGTAAACAATTTATCGAATTATTAGATACAAAGCTGTAGAAGGAGGAAAGTGGAATAAAAATATGCCACCGAAGCTGAAATTCACTGAAGGTTTCATTGAGCATTTCAGTCCATTAATTTCTTTGTTCATTATTTACAAATTTGCTTTTAGGCGAGAAAGTACTTTGCTTCCACGGTCCCTTAATTTACGAAGCCAAATGCTTAAAAGCGACGATTACAAAAGACAAACAGATCAAGTATTTCATTCATTATGCCGGATGGAATAAGAAGTAGGTTGAGAAAAATCTGCTAAACTTTACCATCAATACTAAACAAATTTGCCTCTTTTTAGTTGGGACGAATGGGTGCCAGAGAGTCGTGTACTCAAATATAACGAGACGAACGTGGCTAGACAGAAGGAGGTACAAAAAGCACATTCAACCAGTCAACCCAGCAGTAATAAGGCAAAGAAAACGAAAAATCGAAAGACTGAAACGGCGACAGACTCCTCACGTTCTACGACACCGAATAATCTGGATGTTAAAAGCGTCGCCGCTGCTAATAATAGTAATAATACTAAGGGAAAAAGTACGACGGCGGCGGCGCCGACGGCAACAACGCCATCAAGTAGCCAAGATTCTGGGTCGGACGTGCCGAAAAAGAAACAACGCAATAATAATAATCGATCCGACCCAACCGTCGAATCGGAGGAACAGTTTCTGAACAAAGTCGAGGTAAATATAAGAGCAACTACAAACAATCAAGTAAAAACTGTTGAATGAACTATGTATGAGTAACAGTCATTTCTGTGTAGATTAAAGTGAAAATACCGGACGAATTAAAACCGTGGCTGGTCGACGATTGGGACGCGATCACGAGACAAAGGAAATTAGCGAACTTACCGGCGAAACGTTGCGTCGACGACGTGCTGGACGATTATGTCACGTACAAGCGATCGATCAAATCGACGACGAGCAGTAAAGAAGGGGCGACCGTGGAGATAATCAACGGGATCCGCGAATATTTCAATGTGATGTTAGGAACTCAATTGTTGTATAAATTCGAGCGGCCGCAATACGCCGAAATCTTACGTCGCCATCCGAATGGTAGACCGTCGAAATTGTACGGCGCCGTACATTTATTACGGCTATTCGTCAAATTGGGCACAATGCTCGCGTACACGCCGCTGGACGAACGGAGTGTTCAGTTGTTGATGCAAAATGTGCAGGATTTTTTGCGATACTTGGCGAAAAATTCTGCGACGTTGTTCAGTTTACAAGATTACGGTAACGCCAGCCCGGAGTATCACCGTAAAGCCTTATCATAACATCTCGATTCTATAGCGGGATAACTCGTCGCTGTAAGGACACCATCCAAAATCTGGTTAATTGATTATACACACAAAATTGTGGTAGTTATAAAATTATCAATATATTATTATTAACTAACGTAAGAGAGTCTGTTTGCATTACTGTAAAGTTAGTTTCACATCATGGCCATCATCAGATTCATTTCCTTCGCTTATTTTAATCTGTACTTTTGTATCACCATCGCCACCTTTTGGCTCAATCGTTTGCATCCGGTCAACGAATAGATCTTCTCGGATTCAGGACCGAATTCGACGTAATCCATCACGTCTCTGTTTTTTTTTAATGGTTGAAAATGCGAGTTTTAAATAACATATAAATAACGTACTGAATGTGTTCCTCTTCTGGTGTAGCTCCTTTCACTTTGAACTCCTCCAATACACATTGTCGCACGTGGTTCCTTTCCAACGGTAGAAACGGCACATAATGATCGATCAAATTGTTCTTGATTGTATCCGAACGATGAAAACCACCTACAAAAAAAAACTTGGTAAATGACAATCTATAAAACGCGGCCATTGAACTAGTTCACCTTCCTCATTGAAAGCCCCCATGGCGATCAGTTTCTCAAAATGTTTCAACTTGAAGTCGTCGCGTTTGATGCCATTACGCCATAATTTCAGTGTTTCTTCTAGTATTGCTTTGCTGCCTGTATTCGATAGAAATATGAAAATAGTTTGCCTATAATCTACACGTTCCAATGCCTCGTTGTAATCAATAATCGGTTTCAGTACATTCAATAAACCGATCGGAATTTTATCCACCTCATCAAACACGAACAATTGTTTTGGACATCTTGTCACATTACCCTTTATCCAATTATACAAGTTCTCCTAAAACAAATTGAAAAAGACAATGTCCCATTTAATTACTGAATACTGATAAGTGAAAAACAAATTGGTTAATAGAATAACTATGTTGTACCTGATATTCTTGTATATGTGATTCTAATGGGAAACTTATTCGCCCATTGAAATAATGTACATGGATGCTTTCAGAGCCTTTGTTAAACAAACTGTCCCTGATGAAACCGGCTACATAATTCTTACCAGTACCTGGAAACCCGTGGAAACTCAACGTGAGCGCTTTCGAATTATGATTGTTCACATCATTAAAGTTACTGTTCCAATGTGCTTTAATTGCATTCACTACAATGTCTTTCACTATATGCTGTCCAAAGAGTTTCTGCTCCAGCAAGTCTTCTAGCTCTACAACAAATCAATCAATTCAATTTTGACAGTCAAGGGTTATATGTTGTTTTAATTAAAAAATTACTGGTGAAGTTGCTAGGTATCTCCTTGGCAATACAGCATTCGGTAAATTTGCATATAAGGTTATCTTTGATCTGATAATAAACTATACCGCCGAATGCGGCACCCATCGATATCGGATCGAAACCATGCGACAAATCTATCTTCAAGCTAAATGCACAATAAAATATAACGACAAATAAATTCATTTTCCATCTAATCTAATCGAATAATAAATAATATCACATTTAATTGTTATTATCAAAGATAATATATTATCACATTGATTTCCGCGTGAAATAAACACCAGCGCTGCCACCATCTAGTAACGAACTTTACAACCAAACAACTGTCATCGAATCATCAAGTAAATAATTAATTAGTATCAAGCACAGATCTTTTTAAATCGGAGTAATTGATGAAATAGAAAGAAAATTAGGCAATTGATAATGGCGCATTTAAATATTCGCATCGAAGA
Organism: Hololepta plana; assembly: GCA_963695495.1. Taxonomy (NCBI): domain Eukaryota; kingdom Metazoa; phylum Arthropoda; class Insecta; order Coleoptera; family Histeridae; genus Hololepta; species Hololepta plana. Next base: position 3,569,965 of record OY968839.1, read on the forward strand.
ACCGACGATGATGCAATGTAAGATCGAAGAGTTCAAAGGAGATGCGGCGAAAATGTCGCAGGTGAATCGATTCTTGGACGACGTCCTCGAGAAGGCTCGACTGGAAGCAGAGAATCGTATAAAGCAAAAAAGCAAATTGGTAAACAAACTGACTTATCAATCGATTTACTTTGAATTTAATCCAATTTCTTTGATTTATTTTGCAGGATAATAACCTCGGATTGCAAAGTAAGTTCAATTAGCTTATGATATTGTTATTCTTTAATCTAGTTACTAAACTCATCAACATCCTCATGGTGATGATAAAGTGATAATCAATGTCATCATCATAGTGATGATTATGTGTTGTTATTAATCGTTTCTGTTATTTAATATAGATGGTACAAGAAGGATTGGTGCTTGGTCAAATCGCGCAAAAACGTCAGCTCGTACATTAGCATCAAGAGTTTTTACAGCCATATGCAACTGCACCAATACAGTGAAGAGTGCTGTAATCAATCGTACTTAGATTGATCACCATCATCTCACACTGTGTCTCTCTCTTTGATGTTTATAATTGTGGAAATTGAGGATTTAGAGTGTCTCCCAGCCTTTTAATCGATGATGGCAATCTTAATTGATACAAAGGAATGTCAATGTCTCTAATGGAATTTTGTGTTGAAAACTGTGATGTTCATGGAGTCTCCACTTTCTACAAGGATGGAAAATGTTAGTTTAACATATTTGATAAAATGGGGAGATTAGAATGGAGGAGTTTGTCCTACTGATTTCATTCACTGGATAAATTTGATTAAATTCTATGTCTTAGATGGTTTATGAACCAATTTATAATTGTGACAATCAATCCTTATCATTATTATAAAATTAGTTAATGTGAAGCAATAAGGATCAAGTAATAACAACAGAAAATTAAATTACCTTAAATAAAGTGATTGTATAACTAAAAAATCATTTAGTGAAATTTGATAAAGTCAATTTAATCAATTGCAGCTCCTTTTCACCAACTTTACTCTTAATCTCTTTGATGGGTGGCGGTCGTCTCAATTTCCGTCCATGTTTTCCAGTTTTCCTCTGCCACCAACCAGATCTGGGTCGATTACCCAACTCTCGGTTTTTCTGTGCTGACCCAATGGGAGTGCTACTATGCTCTGGATTACTTAATCGTCCCACAGTGCACATACAATTTTGTGGTAGGCTAAACTGCTTCTTGCTGGGCATTTGGACTATCACACGATCATCTTGTTTTCTTATGACAGTTCCATAAGTACCAGCAGCATGTATCAGAAATCCGCCTAATCCAGGGTACTTTTCCACGCAGTTTACCTCCGTACCAGGAGGCAAAGCCCCAAGAGGATAAGCGTCGCCTTCATTCGGTCTTACCGGGATCCGTGGTATATAGCTTGATGTTTTTATAATGTCATTGGGCTTCATATTTTGTGTGGCTAAAATGTATTTCAATGTGTTACCAACGGCTACTAAGGCGACGTTCGCTGTACGACAACCGTCTTTGATGATTTTAATCACTCTTTCCTCTTGCACAGCCCCTTCAACTTTATCGTGCACTATGCGTTTCCAATCGATCCAATGATATTTGTGTTTGATGCCACCTCCGATACCTTTGACCGCTATACGGCCTGTCTCCGGGTCCCGACCACCCAAATTAGTCACCGGCAGCGGTTTCACCGTGTAATTTTCCGGATAATGAACGATCCTGCGAAAACTCCTACCATGTCCGATCACTGGTTTATCGACCATTTTCATGTAATATCGTACATTGATCATCGATGACAGTCTTTCTATACCATCCTCGAGGCATAATTTAGTAAATGCCTTCGTCAAATTAGCCATTATGCACTAGATTGAGAATAAATATAATGAAATAACCTCTAAAGGAAAGTTATCATATCTAAACTTCAAAGTTGATGACGCCATCTCATTACCGACTGTTCAACTTCATTATGCAACCATCCATCCCCAAACTACTTAATGATTACAATTTCAATTTCAAAGGATGGATAACGACAATTTCATCTTTTTGGTATGATAGCCAGAAGTGCTTTTTGTGTGTTTATTGTTAATACAAAATAAAGGCGAAATTAACTTAAGAGGTTTCCACTGCGGCAGCAGCTGGTGATGCCGTCTCTTCCGTATATTTGCCTTTGTCTTTGCCCAATGCAGCCAATCTTCCTTTGGCCCTTCTGTCCAAGATCTTCTTTCTGTCCTTGTCCATTTTCAACTTAACAATAACCACCTAAAAAAGAAACAATAGGTTAAATCAATGTAGATGAATATTTTCAAGGAGCAGTAGCATGTTGAGGATAAAGCAATCAGTGCCAATGTTCTTACCATGTGAAAGTCAAAAGTAACTGATATGTAATCAAACTAATTAAGAGAACCTTAATCAGCTTGAAACATGTAGTAACTCATTTAGACTTCAGTCTATGAATGGTTTGATTCATCATTTTCACTTTTTCCCGGTTGATTGGAATTATTATTAAAATAGAATTCACTTACTTTGGATGGATGAATTCCGACATAAACACTGGCGCCGTTCGCCTTCTCTCTTTGTATTCTTTCAATATAAACGACGAATTTCTTTCTATAAACTTGCACAACTTTGCCAACTTGTTGGCCTTTGTAATGGCCACGAACTACCTAAAAGAACAAGCAAATTTTTTCTGTTAATCAATTGCTAATTGTGGTCTAAACATTTGCTAATTTTAATGACTTACTTGGACCTCATCATCTTTGCGAATCGGCATTGTGCGAACGTTGTATTTTTGCCTCAATTCTTTTGATAGCGGGGATGACATTAGTCGCCTCCTAACATGCGACGGAGCTGTAAAATGTCGCTTCCTATTCTTACTCCTCGAGGCAGATACTAATTTATTAAACTTCATTGTGGTGCCTAAAAGAGAATGAACTATTATTAGACTCGAAGTAAAATTCGGATTAGCTTTTAGTCATAACTGAATGATTAACATCAAGTTTTAATTGAAGATGGGTCAAAATTGTGGTTATGCTCATGTTGTCCCTGATTTTATTGCTAACAACTTGATGAAAATATTCTTAGCAATCAATGATAATCCATCATTATGGTGTCTTCATTTAATCAATCAATCCATTTTATCTTAATTAATGAACGGATGGACGAAGATTCATTTTCACTTACCGGATTAAATAGAACACCACCGTTTCAAAATGTCGATGGAAAAGGAAGGAAACTGTTGATGTTTATTTGGTAACTAACCGTTACCAACAAAACTGGATAGAACTATTAGAATTGAATTGACCAAAGCACATGGTTGCCTATCTGAACCAACGTTTACATTTAGCATATCAAAATACGTTTTTTATTTGTTAATAATAATTACTGAAATAGTGTTTGGGGGCGGAATTAGGACGATGCCGCCAACGATCCAAAACGGCGTTAATCCACAAGAGAAGCGGCCGCAGAAACCCGCAGAGAAAAAGTCAGTATATGAAAATGGTTGATGCTGATTAAAGATCATCTTGTCGATGGAGGTTTGTCGATTGTAACCAAGCGATTGTGATTGATTGCAGATCGGAATTGGTTTGTAGAGTGAAGTATTGCAACACGCTGCCAGATATACCATTTGATTTGAAGTTCATATCATATCCATTCGAACCCACCAGGTTTTAGGTTTCATTAGTTATTAGAATTGTTTATTAAATTTCATCATGTTTTAGATTCATCCAATACAATCCCACTTCCTTGGAGCGTAACTACCGCTATGAAGTACTGACTGAGCATGATTTAGGTGTCGGTATTGATTTAATTGACAAAGATGTCTATGCTGTTGATTCAAATGGTCACCTAGACCCAGCCGATGAGAAACTCTTGGAAGAAGACGTTTTAACGCCGCAAGATACGAAACGATCGCGTCATCATGCCCGCTCGGTGTCTTGGTTGCGTCGTACCGAATACATATCTACAGAACAGACGCGATTCCAACCACAAACGATGGACAAAGTCGAGGCAAAAGTCGGTTACAGTATAAAGAAGAATTTGAAAAATAACGAAACGCTATTATACATGGACCGCGATTCGCAAATCAAAGCGATCGAACGTACGTTTACCGATGCGAAATCGTGGATCGAGAAACATTATAGTAAACCGAATGTCGTACCCGTCGAGATTTTGCCCATCTTCCCCGACTTCAAACTGTGGAAGTATCCGTGCGCTCAAGTAATTTTCGATTCGGATCCGGCGCCTGTTGGGAAACAAATGCCCGCACAAATCGAGGAAATGTCCCAAGCGATGATCAGGTAAAAATTAAAAAAAAAAAATCATGAACTTGTTCATGCTAATTCCGTTCTCTGTCATTGTAGGGGTGTGATGGACGAAAGTGGCGAACAATTCGTCGCTTATTTCCTGCCCACCGAAGACACGTTACGCAAACGTCGTGACGATTTCGTCGAAGGTTTAGAATATCGCGACGACGAGGAATACGAATACAAAATGGCCCGCGAATACAATTGGAACGTGAAGAGTAAAGCGAGCAAGGGATACGAAGAGAATTACTTTTTAGTCATTCGCAATGATGCCATCTATTACGACGAATTGGAGACACGCGTACGATTAAGTAAACGGCGGCAAAAGGCCGGAACTAGCGGCGGAGCGGGCGGAAGTGGCGGCGGCGGAAGTAGTAATACGCGTCTCGTCGTCAAGCATCGACCGATGACCGCAGACGAATATCGCATGCAACGGTATCGCGAGAAACAATTAGAACCGCCCGGCGAAGAAGACGACGAGGATGAAGAGGAGGAAGAAGAACAACAACAGCAACAGGGTCGACGAGGTGAAGACGATGATGCCGAGGAAGATGATGATGGAGATGAAAGAGATGAAGACAGTGAGTTATTCTTCATCATCAACCTGTATCGTTATTTTTATATTCTTGTTCTGTGTATTTCTTTAGAGAGCAGTAAAGAAGGTTCGCGAGCATCGTCAAGGGCCTCGTCCGATCGATCGAAATCGAGGTCGCGATCGGTTTCGCCGGCGTCAAAAAGATCCAAGTCGAGATCGAGGACGCCCTCGAGATCCCCCAAGTCGCCGAAATATAGCGGCAATTCATCGTCGCGATCCGGATCTGCTTCCGACAGTGATTAATTTCCTGAACCACGATGATGATGGAAGAAAATTTAAATTAACACTTTTATGCATAAGAAAGAAGAGAAAGATCTCAAATGTTAGCCACTTTCTCTTCACGTTCGACTTTTTAGCGATGAATGCAGCAATTTGTTATCAATTTGAAGGAATAATAATGACGAAACGAATTAAATTTAATCGGTTTATTATTGATTCTTTTTGCAATTAAACAATGTAAAAAGATTTTGCAACAGCAATCAACAACAGAACAATGATTATATAATAATAATAAATGAAAACTTTGCTTCTCGTTTCTATCGTCTTTAGTTTCCTACGATCATAATCGCCTGTACGGATGGTGATACATCATCGTCATCATCATCATCTGGCTGTTGTTGCGTTGCGAAGACGAACGGGATTCGCCGCCGCCGCCGGAATAATAAGCGTCACCGCCACCATCTGAAGACGATGAAGCAGCAGCCAATTCATAATAATCACCTGTTTAGAGATGGACCGATTAAACGTGCGAAGCGTGCAATCGAAAGAGATGGCCAAACATTTGACGGAGAATTTAATGAAGACGGAAAAGAGGAAGATGATTGTCCTGGGATAGTTGTTAGGATTTGATCAAATTTGTCAATTTAATTATGTTAAGTTTGAGAGAAAATTTGTCGGACGCAGTTGCAAAATTGCGCAAAAGAAAAATAATAGAAAAACTGAAATCGAATAAATGTCTCTCTTCTGTTTGTTTCAAATTGCTTTAATCGACCAATTCATATCAAATAATAGTTTATTTATATTATATTTATATATATTGAACTGTTTGATATTTTATTCTATTTTTCTCTTTTTTTTTTCATTTCAGTTATTCATATTCATCTATATAATCTAAACTTTTTACTACTAAAAAACCAACTAAATTGTGGATCATATTCATATATATAGATATATAACTATAAGGTACATCATCGTCTTCACCTTTATGTTTAATGTTCTCTTTTAATTATTGTTTAATGAGACAATATTTTCTTCGTCGCTAATATAATTATTAAACAATATAATATGTATAAGTTTATATTATTAATTTCTATCTAATAATAATTTATCATATTTAGTCAAACTTCTTAATTTTTTTCTCGATGGTTTCCCTCCTCACAAAAACAAACTATTAATTATAGAATGAGAAAAATGCAGTTTGTGTTATTTAATATTCGATATAGCATATATTCAAAATGTATCTCTTTCATTTTGGTTCATCTTTATAATTAATTAATTGCAATAAGTTAAAAAAATTAGCTAGATCGTCATTATTCGACCCCCATCATCATCCTTCTTCCAGATTGACATTTAAAACGGGGGGCCCCAAACGATTCAGAACCAAAAAGTCCCCCAAAGATTTACATATTAATTAATATTTTATTAATTATTTAATTTCTCTCTCTCTCTATGTTTATGTTTCATATATATATAATAATGTTTCCATTAAAATTAATCAGGCTTCTTGTTTTGACTTATTTTTTAATTAATTACTATTTTCTCTATTTGCAATAATTAATATATTTTCGATCATTTTTTCCCTTAATTAAAAAATTGCACTATTTTTTCATTTATTTATTATTAATTAATTATCCGAAAAAGGCCTTATTTTAAAATTGAATTATGATATATCAAAAAAAGGAAACACAAAACGAGTTGATTATTATAGTTAATGAATCGAGATGAAATTCCATTTGAAATTTCAATAATTCTCCATTAAAATTCCACTCGAAATTATCGATTCTTTTTCCCTCATCGATTGCGTTCGTTTAAAGAACGATTAAATAATTTGCGAAAGAAAAGGTGCAAATTGGCCTTAAAAATGAGTTTATAATTTAATTAGCTCTTGTAACAATTAGTTTTTTTTTTATTTTTCACTCGCCAAAAGTTTAGCAATAATTTTAGTTTCCCTCTTAATTTCTGTGTTTGTTTGTTTCTTTTTAAGAGAAAATTAAGGCATCATATATATATTTATAATAATAATAGTATATTCGATTACTACCCGAAACTAATTTTTCACAATTTTACCTACCAATAATTATCTAATTAGTTATAATTAATTAGCAAACATTGTTTTTCTCTCGTTTTTGCTTTGGAATCCATTCAAATTTGTTTCAATTTTCGCAATGCTGAATTACAAACAAATAAAAAAAATGCAGCAGCAAATTTAATAATTTTTCGTTTGTTAATCATCTACTTTTTATTTATGATATCATTTTAAATTTAATTGTAAAAACTAATCCCTGAATCGATTAATAATTAATTCAATTTATTATCATTTTTATTATTATTATTTAATTCATAATTCCGTCTATTTCTATAGGTTTCCTTTGCATCTTCCTGTACAATTTCGAATCTCATCATCGATTTGCTTAACGATTAATTGATTAATTAAAAAATTGCCCCATTAAATTACGTTCTAATCATATACAAACATACATATAATATATTAATATTTATTTTATAATATGATTAAGTTCCCTATTTTTAATTAAAAAAATCCTATAAATTGGTTGCTTTTGATTTCTCTTTAATCGACCGAAAACATTATTTTTTGCACAACAATCGAAACGAAAAACAAAGTAGTAAATTTGCTGCTGCGTCTCTGTTTAAGAATTCAATTTATTAATTGCAATTTTCTTATTAGCATTCAATTAATTAGTTAGGTTCCCTCGATTAACTATTACGATTGCGAGACTGAAAAGCAAACGAAGAAATAAAAATTTGAAGAAAAAAAATTCAAGAGGAAGGAATAAAATACAAAAAAGGGGGAAAAATAAATAAAATTTTTGCCTAAAAAATAGTTGTTTTTCTCTCTCTATCAGATTAAAAATTGCAAAGTTTATGTACAAATTGCAAATAATTAATTGTAATATAATAGAGCAAAAAAATAATTAATTAATTAAATTGGAAATATGTAAGTACATTTACAGCAGAACAAAAAAAACTATTCCTTTATATATATTTAGATATATAGAGAAATTAATTTGAACAAAATAATAATATTACGATTATTTAATAATAATTATAACTGACGCTAAATTGGCTTTCTTCTGTAAGAAAAAAAAAAAGAAAAAGAAACGATCCTTTATCAATTAGAATTAATTAAATTTTTTGTATATATGTGCAATTATTATAATTAATAAAGTTCAATAATAATGAAATGATTAAAAACGAGGGCGAAATTAAATGAGCGAAAGAAGTTTAAAAAGAAAAATAAAACCAAAGACGGGAGGGGCCCCCAAAGATTGACATATAGAAACGGGGGGACATCAAAGATTTACACGTTAATTAATATTAATTTAATAATTGTATAATATACTTCCATTTGGAGCAGACAGACAGAGACTGCAGAGAGAGGTTTTTATTTGTTTTTCTCGTCCATTCATTTCTTTTCTGGATTTTCGATAAAATTCAATTTAAAAAAGATTCACAATCATAAATACATACGAAAAATGTGGGCGCGTGTGAGAAGGGTGGTCGCGAAAACAAAATAATCGAAATTGCAATTGAAATCACAACCGTTCGATTAACAAAACAAATAAAGGAAAACTTACGTTATCTATATATATTTGCAAATCACTTTAACTGAAATGATAACTTGCAAAAAAATAAAATAACCTACTTAGAAGTAAAAAAAGAAATTAATCCGTTTATATATCTAGCAAATTAATTATATAAATAAATATATCAGCAACAGATTATTAATTATTATTTTACTTTTAATAAGTTACTACTTTGTCTCTATTTTAAGGGAAAAAATAATAAATGTCCTTTTTACAATGATTAAAAGCTATTTTCTCTTCTCTCTCTTAATTGTTGTTCACTTCTATAATATATATATAAGTTAAAAAGTTTATTCAAAAATTTAAATTTAATTAAAAAGGCGTCCTCTTAATTATATATATGTAACATTGAGAATTAATGATAAATTGATTTGATTATTATTTTAATTAATATTATATTTGTATAGATATTTATATATATATATATACTTCATCAGTCAATTTCTTATTTTATTTGCTTTTCAATATATTAAAATATATTAAATAGAAATCAACTCCAAAATTAAAGAAAATTCAATCGGATTCAATTCATTTCCGCACAGTCTCCATTACAACTTTAAAAGTGTCGCAAATTGAGCAAATATCTACCAAGTCGAAAGTGCTATTTTTCAATTTTAAATTTAATTTAACATTGTAACCCTATTTTATCATATCGATATAGTAAAATCACTTTCTCTCTTAATATAAATCCTTAATTAAACCTCTACTATTACTATTTTAATATGTACAGTTTGAATTCTATAACTATTTAAAAAAAGAGAATTACCATTTAATTAAATTTACAACAAACAAACAAAAAAAAAAAAACAGGAGAAAAATTGTAATTTATATAAATATAGAAAAAACTATATTAAATATATTCTATTTCATTGTATCTCTTAAAGTATTTTCCCATTTTTTCTCTTTTTAAACATATTAACATTTTAAAAATTATATTTTATTTAGTAGTTAATAAATAGGAATCACAATTTGAGAGATTTTCTTCTCTAGTTTATTCTATTTGTTAAAAGTATATTTTTTAGAATAATTTAAGCTAAAAATGGAAACAAAAAAAATCAAAATGCGTTCGTTCGCAGATATTTTTTCATTGGTGATGGCGAAGATGTTTGGAAATGAATTGGCCGGCAACAAAAAAAATCAAATTAATTATTAGAGTTTAAGATTCGCCTTAAGAATTATTTCTTTTTCAATAATAAATACGTTTTGTTTCTCTCTCTCTCTCTCGTTTTCTCTGTCGATTATTTTAATTATTTTAAAATTCCACTAACTTTTACTTTATACATTAACAACAATTTGAGCTTCAGCTTAAAAATTAGTCAACATATTCATCATCGATTTCTTTTTTAAAATTCTCTCTCTCTCTCTTAATTAATTTAATTATACTTTATCTTTCCTATTTTTCATTTTTCTCTAATTTAATTATTATTTAGTTACTTTTGCTCTCCATTTTCTTGTTCCGTCTGTCTGCTCGTTTTTCCTCAATCTATTTTTCTTAAACAAAAAAAAACGGAAAAAAGAATATTAGTTTTCCTTTTAGCTTATTTAGTATAATAAAATTTACTATATTATATAAAACTGCGTCGATCGAATAGATAATTATTAATGGAAAGTAAAGAAATTCACAAAAAAAAACTTACAACTGAATCGAAATTTTGGTGACTTAAAAGCAGAAAAAAGAAAGGTACAAATTTTGCATATTAAAAAGAGGTTTTCCTCTTTTTTGGTTCTTTTACAACCCATCATAAAGTGAACGTTTTGCAAAGTTGGTTTCGGCAAATACGCTTCGGTGACGAGAGCTAATTAAATACTAATTAATCGACAAAAAAACGTTCACTTTATCAATGCAATTTTGCCAGTTCAAAGAGATCTGCGAAAACAATCTGCAGAAAAGATATTTATCGGAATTCCTTATGCTAGTTCTATTAATTAATTGTTTTTTTATAGTATAATAATTTCATATCAATTTTTGTAAACAATCAAGAAGAAGAAAATAGCAAGAAATATTGCTTTTCTTTACAAAACTTATGCTGACTTTTTAAGAGTTTCTCATTGATCCTTATTATAACAATAAAATTGAATTGAGGGGGAAAATGCAAGAAAAAAAAGTTAAAAATTAACAAAATAACAAAAGCAATAATTAAATATTAAATTAAAAATCTGCACAATATAAATGAAAGCTATTTAATTAATTAACAAATGTTCTTTTTTTGTTGCTGTCTTTAGTTAATCCAACTTCTTTTTGTATAGTTTTTTAATCCATTTTCTTATTGATTTTTCTGCTAAAATACAAACGGAATTTCTTCCCTCGATAAATTCAATTATTATTTTTTTAAACACTTTTTAAACTTTTCTTTTGCAAGTTTAAGATGCTGTTTACTTGTTTGTTGATTTTTGAATTATTAAATATAACTTTTTGCTTATTTTGTTGCTCTTTTCTTGTTTTCGCTCTCTCACGCTCTCTCTAATTAATTGCTACTACTTAATGAGACGCCACGATGTAGGTATACATCTGCAAAAAGAAGAGAAAAACAAATAGTATGAAGAAGTGAAAATCTACATTTTGTATTTTTTTGGGCTGTTTTTTTTTGTGTGGGAATTAGTTGTTGCTATTGAAAAGTTTCTAAATTGCAGCTATCGAAATAATTTGAAATTGTATTGCCATTGAAAGTTTCGAATTATAATAATTGGCGGGGCAGCCGTATGTACCACGGACGTCTATTAATTTGGTTGCCTTGTCATCATAAAAAATTCCGACCATCCGAATTAAATAGGAAAAAAACATGTATTCAAGAGCAGCAATAATAATAATAATTTGGCCACTCTTTAATATCACTATTAGTATCATTAAATTTTGCACCTGTATTGGGCGGTTGAGATGAATAACCGCCGCCGCCGCCGCTTCCTGTACCGACTTGCGATCCGGTGTCGCTGCCGCCGTAAGAACGTGGCGGCGCTCCGTAGCCGACGCCGTCGGTCGAATACGAACCGTAACTGGCGTAATTCGAATAATCGGAACCCGGTTTCGAATTGCTCGACGTCGACGACATGTTCGGCGGCGCGCCGCCGCCACCGGCCGCTGCGGCCGCATTCGGGGTCGCCGGACCGCCGGGACCTTGCCTCGAGTACATCTCACCACCTGCAATATAACCTGTCAGAGAGAGAATGGGGGACGGCCGGCCGCCCCGTCGATTTTTTATTTTCTTCGAATCTAATACAATTTCCAAATTGAGAGGCAATTTCGTGGATCGATTTTAAGCAAGACTAACCTGACGGACCGGTTGATTGGCTGTTTTGCGGCATATTCCAACTGTTCCAACTGGCCGCACCGCTTCCCGTGCCCGGTGCTGAGCCATTAAAGGAAACGATCACGTTTAGTAATAAGAAATGCGTCTTTTTAGTAAACGCGTAAAAGGAAACTCACCGTACGATCCGTAACCTTGCTGTTGCGGCGGCCCACCGTAATTGTTGCCCCACTGCGGTGGCGGTCCTTGCGGTTGATGGGGCGGCGGTGGTGGCGGTCCGCCCCACGCCTGAAACGAGCCGTGGCCGCTCGGCGTGCCGTAACTGGCGTAGCCTTGCTGTTGCGGCGAGGTGCCCCAGCCCTGATAACCTTGCATCATGTTCGGACCTAACGGCGCGCCCAAATTCATCGGTGCTCCGCCCATCTGACCGTTAGGGCCCGCTTGCATCATGCCCATCGGAGCTTGTGGCGCACCCCATGCAGACGCCGGATCCGCGCCGCCGCCGCCCATCTTCGCTCCACCGCAACCGCCGGAACCGTCGCGCGGTTCCGCTTTCTTAATCTCCACCTGAAAGGAAAACGTAAGCAATTAGCACTTCGATTGTTTCGAGTCGAGGTTAACGGATTTTGACGGATTTTCAGCGATTAACGTGAATTGAAAATCCATTAATTTTCCATTTGTTTTTCTAATTTACTTGTTTGCCGTTCAAATTGACAAAGTGCTCGCTAACGCATCGATCCACCGCGTCTTCGTCTTCGAAGGATAAAAATCCAAATCCTAAAAACGAAAAGATTTACAGTACAGATAGAATTTTGTTCGTGCCCCCACGATAGTCGAGTCTCTATCATCTCATATACCTCGTGACTTCTTCTTCTCCTGATCGTACATAATGACGACTTCCATCACTTTGCCGAACCGCGTGAAAAACGTTCTCAGATCGGTCTCCGTTACGTTTGACGGTAGACCGCCCAAGAAAACTTTCGGATAGCCGCCGCCCTTTTTCGGTTTCTGCAACGTGCGTGGATTGCAAGGTTTTGGATCGATCGTCCTACAAAAATAATTCATATTAATTATTTCCGATTCTTACATTATTAATAACACGTTCAATGGCTAGGCAACCATTCGTGCAGACGCGTTTGCGAATTGTCAGGAAGTGATCAGAGTTTTATTTAAACAAATATTTCATGTTGGTATTTAAATGATTAACGAAACTTTCAAGTTAGCCTGAATTGATGCAACATGAATAAAATCAATTTACCATAATTATCCCTCTTAACTAATGCCATTCTCTTAATGGCTTCCATCGAGAGGTAGGGATTAAAAGAGATAAAGACTAACCTTCCATCGAGTGTATGTGGCCCATTTTGCAACACTACCGAAACGTTGCCCGGATCCGAAAATGTGACAAAACCAAATCCGCGGGATCGACCGCTTTCAGCGTTCTTCATTACGACGCAATCGATCACTTCACCATACCGCGAAAAATAACGTTGCAAGTTGTCCTGGGACGTTTCCCAAGATAATCCACCAACAAACAGTTTGCTGCGAAAAAAGGAGCAATTTAAATGAGTATCAAGTAGAATTAATGTTAGTTTAAAGAGGAAACATTCGCTTCTTCCTTCAACTATCTTCTGCGAATAATAATAATATGAAATAAAATGAATGTTTTGATTTCCTTCATAGGATTCGGTTCCTTGACCGTTCGCTTGGGGTCGTTGAACGCTATTTTGCCTAACTGTTTTACCCGGTTGCCTAGACGAACGACTTATAAAATTGAAAGAAAAAAATTAAATGACGATAATTGAAGAATGCTAAACGGTAAATAATTCAATTAACATAATAATAATAATGATGGCCGTAAATAATGAATTCGAAAGGGAAGACAATCAGAGAAATTGACCTAAAAAAAAATTCTGTTCCAAACATGTCCACGCCGACACTTTAATCTCGTGGTTGCTAATATCAACATCAGCAATAACGACCCCCATGTCGTTGATGATGATGCTGCCGATCGGCGCATTCTTATGAACGAATTGAATTTAATGAATTTATTTCTCCACATTTTCTCTATTTACCCTTTTTCATCGTCGTCCATCTCTTGCGGCACCCTCAACATTCGCATAATATATTGTTGAAATTGATGATGAGCGACGAATAATTTCTTTTCTATTAATTATATATGTATAAATATATATATATATATATAGTTACACTAAAGTATTAATTAATAATTTGGTGGTTTAGTAATTATGAAATCGTTTGGATTGAATTATTAATGATTAAAATTAGAATAACAAAGAGAACGACACAAAACTATCCGAAAAACTACTACAAATGGCAGCCAGTCGACTTCCGTCAAAATATAATTTTAACGGCCAATAACTTGAAGCGCCACCGCTATGACGACGATCATCGCTCTCTCGCACATTTCTCAGAATTTTCTCATTTTTTCAATCTAATCAACCGTTTATTGTTTTCAATTTTTACATACCCGTATTCGTATTCTTCCATTATATTTAATGTACTTCCTTACACTAAACTTAAAATAATATTAATATTATTTTATTACTAAATATTAAACTATCCTAATTACAACTAAGGAATTACATATAATATAGATGACATCGATGTTGTGTTATGTTGCCTAGGAGTAGGAGGAGGTCGCCGTCGTTAAAGCCTGCGATCGTACTTACCGACATGACCAAAACAAATATCCAAAGATAATATCACGTCGGAATTAAATCGCCTCGTTTTGTACGTTTGAATTTATTAGTTTGCAATTGCCAATTACTGGCTCCATTCGCAAGAGACTGAAATGACGAACGATTGAGTAAGCTTGAATAATTTTCCTTAACTTGGATACTAAACAATCTAATTTACCAGGAATTGGATTAATTAATCATGATTCATCCATTTGTTAAACTACTGAAGCCTTCATCATCATCATTATTTCTGGTTGCAATAAGGTACAGGCGTCGTAACATGAACGAAACAGCTGGAATTGGTTTAAGAAGGAAAATGATCAATGACAATCAAGTGGAAGAAGACATTGAAGATGATGGCTTTGAGTCAGACTTCCAGAATGTAGGCCATTTGCATAGGGATCATATGGCACAAATAGCATCATTAAAAGAGAATACCAGATATTCAATTGTTGCCAGGAAATACTTTGCAAAGAAGATGCCAAATTTTCTGACCTACAGTGAGAAGCAACAAATCAAACTGTTGCACAATTCAAACCCTGATGAATGGACCATTGAAAAGTTATCTCAATCATTTCCAGCAACTTCGGCTGTGATAAAGGTTCACTGTTTTTGGTATATTAATTTAGAATTGTTAACATTTTGACAATTTTGTAGCAAATAATCAAAGGCAATTGGACAAAGAAAAAGCATCAGATCCCACATCATGATGAGACTGTTATGAGCAACTGGAGGAAGCTAAAGGCTGGAGAGTATGATGATATTTTAACAAAAGATGTTAAGGACCATTTGAAGAGCTTCACTGATAGATCGTTAAATGCAAATTGGCAGTATCAAGATATTACTTCAGATGCTAAGCCAGCATCATCTCCGTCATCATTGCCGAATGGCGAATTTAGCAAGATAATCCAAAGCTATGAGAGGCATAGGCAACCCATTAAGTTATCATCAGACGAGGATGTAAACATCGATCACAAACCGTTAAAAGAGACCTATTTAACAGTTGCAAGGCAAGAGTTCATCAAAAACACACCAACTAAATGCCCTGGTCTGCACGAGAAAACGGAAGCGGTACACAATCGACAAAGCGATGGAGAGGGAGAACATGAAGTTATTGTGCTACCAACTAAACCGCTAACGAATGCAGAAGAAAGAGCCATCATTGCGAAGAAGTATAGCAATAACAGCGAACTTCTTCGTGCAGTATCTACGAAACCATCTAAAAATTATGACTATCTCACGTATCCTGAAAGGATTAAGGTGCCAAAGAATGGTAAAAGGAATCTCTACAAGCTGAAGGATTGCTATTACGATTCAGACGGCCAATTTTTATATCGGGTACCAGGAATGACCGATTGAAGCAATATCAATGAAATTAGTTTGATGCAATAAAGCAATTCAAGTAAAATTCTTTATGTATTTCCTCCTCAAACTGAATAATATTGCGAATGAGTTGTTTAAATTAAAAATTGAATCTGGTGCTAATGTTGACATCTATTAGATGGAAGTACAATTTCTGCTCGAATAAATTGGTCAATGGCGCCGTTCAAATAAGAAATAAAACGATCGAAATCGATCATTATTAGGTTCGATTAAATGCAATTTCAACGTTTCTAGCACGTAACTCGATGGATTCCAGCAATTAATTTTGTTCTTCCATGCGAAAATATTGGCAATCGAATAGTTTCACCTTTAGCGCCGTCGGCGTTTTCGCATTAGAGCGCAATTTCAATTTCTGCACATCCTCGCATTTCCATCGTCATTCCTCCTCTTCGTCTACGCTCCGTTTACCGTTTCACTATCCGACGTCTTCTTCTATCTTTCGGTCCTCGACGACGAAGTCGACATCCGCCGGATATGTTGTGGTTCTTGCGTAAAAGTCGCGCCTTCTCATCATCATCGTCACTTCTATTCAATAACATTAATAACAATAATAATAATCATAACGGTAAGTTGGCATGGATTTTGCATTGTACGAATGAATGTAATTTGCGGATTAATGATCGATTTTGTTTTGCTTATTGGTCACTCGATGTTTACCATATTCTTTGCACGTTTCCATCGATTTCCATATCACACCAAAATTTGAAAACGTTTATTTCATTCATCTAAATTGCAAATAGATTTTCTCCATTTAACAACTGAAAATAAATAAATAACGAGAGAATCGTTTCGTTCTTTTTGCGATTCATTTGATGATTGATTCCTTACGAATAATTTATTTCTATACTGCTAAAAGTGCGAATTTGCATAGGAATTTTCACGTAAAATCGATGATTCCCATGGGCGAAAACGGATTTTATTCCATTTTGCATAAATTTGCAATGGAAATTTTTTCGGAATTAAATGAAAATGTTTTGCCTCGACGCTTTTACAAACCGCTTCACGTTGTTCGTCAATGTATTATGCATGATTTGCCTCGTTCATTTCTTCATTTCCGACAAAAGTCGAGAAATTTGTTGAACTCTTAAGCAAAAATCGGGAAGTATAAAACCGCATTATTTTTGGTGGATGCGCCGGTATATTTTAAATTGCATTACTTTCGGTCCTTTTTGTTTTCTTTTGATCCCCCTCAGTCTTTCTTGTCTCGCATATTCAAAATTAAAATACTATTGTTGTTATAAAACGCTAATTTCAAGTTCGAATGCAAAATGAAGGCGTAAATATTGCAAATGAACAGTTTAAATTTGAATTTTCGCGAACGAAACTCTCCGATTATTTCCTATTTCCCTTGTCAGATAATCGTCCGGCACGTAAAGACTATAACAAACTGAAAGGAACCTTCGAAGTGACCAAGACGTCTGTCGTCTTCCTCACCAAGAACAAGAATAAAAAGTACAAGAACAAATCGAACGAGAATAATAACGTCCGAGCGAATGATGGTTGTGAGGAAGTCGCCGATGTTGGGGTGAAAGTGGAAGACGAAGAGGAATCGAATTTCACAGATTTGGAATTGGAAGAAGTTGAGGATGGCGAGGACGAAGAAGTTGGTAACCGATTTGGCGGGAATTCAGATTATGGTAAACTCTTGATTGTCAATTACTTTTGCAACGTTTAATTTAAAAACGGGACACTTGTTGGCACTTTTCCAATCGATTTTCGCAAT
Organism: Hololepta plana; assembly: GCA_963695495.1. Taxonomy (NCBI): domain Eukaryota; kingdom Metazoa; phylum Arthropoda; class Insecta; order Coleoptera; family Histeridae; genus Hololepta; species Hololepta plana. The sequence goes on from OY968839.1 coordinate 3,587,730, forward strand.
TTTCCTAATCTGTTCCTTGCAGACGACGATGATGATGAGGCTTTAACATGCAACGTTTGCGATCGATCGTTTGCCAGCCATAAGGAACTGGCTTCCCATCAGCAAAAGAAACGGCATTTCGGGTGAGTGAAAGACCAACAGGAATTGAAAGGCAATAAACTCATTAAAGTGATTAATTGTGCAAGTAAACATTAGAGATCGATTAATTAGAGTTTAAATGAGAGTTTTACGTTGAGTTGATTCGCTTTTGTGGAACTTTGTTTTCTTGAAATTTTGCACTTTTAGGGAAGGGGGGACCCTTCTCTACTTTTGCATTTTTGCGCAAATTGCAAAAAAAAGGCATTTTAGAGCCATTAAAGTGATTAATTGTGCAAATAAACATTAGAGATCGATTAATTAGAGTTTAAATGAGAGTTTTACGTTGAGTTCATTCGCTTTTTGAGAACTTTGTTTTCTTCAAATTTTGCACTTTTAGGGAAGGGTCCCCCCTTCCCTACTTTTGCATTTTTGCACAAATTGCAAAAAAGGCATTTTAGAGCCATTAAAGTGATTAATTGTGCAAGTAAACATTAGAGATCGATTAATTAGAGTTTAAATGAGAGTTTTACGTTGAGTTCATTCGCTTTTTGAGAACTTTGTTTTTCTTCAAATTTTGCACTTTTAGGGAAGGGGGGACCCTTCTCTACTTTTGCATTTTTGCGCAAATTGCAAAAAAAGGCATTTTAGAGCCATTAAAGTGATTAATTGTGCAAATAAACATTAGAGATCGATTAATTAGAGTTTAAATGAGAGTTTTACGTTGAGTTCATTCGCTTTTTGAGAACTTTGTTTTTCTTCAAATTTTGCACTTTTAGGGAAGGGGGGACTCTTCTCTACTTTTGCATGTTTGCACAAATTGCAAAAAAGGCATTTTAGAGCCATTAAAGTGATTAATTGTGCAAATAAACATTAGAGATCGATTAATTAGAGTTTAAATGAGAGTTTTACGTTGAGATTCATTCGCTTTTTGAGAACTTTGTTTTCTTCAAATTTTGCTCTTTTAGGGAAGGGGGGACCCTTCTCTACTTTTGCATTTTTGCACAAATTGCAAAAAACGTATTTTTGAGCCATTAAAGTGATTAATTGTGCGAATAAACATTGGAGATCGATTGATTAGAGTTTATCTTTCCTTCTCTATTAAACAACTCACATCTACTTTTTGCAAAATAACATCTTCGTTTTTCCTTCCTTTGTTTATCACATTTTGCAGTTGTTCGGCATGCGACAGCTTATTCCCGTCGCTGATGGTGCTGGAGCATCACAAGGAGGAATTCGAACATTGGTCCTCTGGCGGCGAAGAAGAGGAAGATGACGACGACGATGACGATTATTTGTGCGGCATCGACAGCGAAGACGAATGCGAACGATTACTTTAAGGTGCTTTTGCCATTTTGTTTCAATCTCCAACCAATTTACTACCAAAATTACGACGCTTTCGTGACTTTAAGTCAATTTTTTTACTAAATAATGAAAGTTTAGAGACTTTTCAAAGAAGGAATTTTCTTTATAGTTGGTGGCTCGCTATTATCGCCAGCCATTGAAGGTTGGGGAGGGCAGAAGAAGTGGAGGATGTGGTGGCGGATGAATGGAGTCGACTGTTTGTGGACGAGAGAACCTTTTAACGAATTGGACGAAGAGAAACCTTGCGTCCAAAAGAAAGGATCAACTGGCTCGATTATATGAATGAAATTGGATTTTTCTTCGGTTTTCATTGGAATTCCAAGCGATTTCAATCGAAATCTTCTATATATTTGTGTAAAATAAGAAATATATATTTAGTATCGTCCCCATTTGTGAATCTCCCGATATTAATCTTGTAATGACCAATAAACGAATCGCAATTTAGGGGATTCGCATGACGCGTAATTTGAATAAAACTGAAAGGGAATAATAAATTGAAGCGGAATTTTCGTTTGTCGTTGCAAAAAACAAAATAACTCGAAACAAATTAAAAATTCCTTTTGCTCGGTCACCCAAACTTCCTTTTCTTCGCCGCAATCGTTCGGCATCTAATTAACGTTTGAAAAATTGACGAACGTCGCAATAATAAGCGGGCGAAATTGTTGCGAAGGTCGATATTAAAACACGCTAAGAACAAACAACCGATAATCATAGCAATTCATTTGTCCGGCTAAAGCAGAACGTAATTTTGCGCTAAACGTGTATTTATAAGTCTCTCTGTAATTAATTACAATCCCCCCGTTCATTACCGACGTCACCCTCATCCCCCAACTACGTTTACTCCCTCTCGAACTTCTTCGGCTTTATATAAAATTGGCGCAGCTTTCGGGCGATAGAAATCGTCGATTCCTCGCGAAACGATGACGTCCTTCTGGACGCCGCTGTTAATAATGATGGCGATAATTTCGCCACTTTGCACGGCGAATCGATTGCGCTCGACGATTGCTTTGATCGACGATTTCGTCGCGAAATTTTCGCAACAGCACCGTCGATTGAACGCGATCGTCGATTGTTGGCGACACGGTAAATAAAACTTTCGCAATTTAACTCGCTGTAATTCGTTCTTTCGTTTTATTCCGGCAGAAGATCAGGTTACGTTGGCGCGAAGATTGCAATTTATACGTTTCGCAAATGGCGACGATGGCGACTCGAACGATTCGCAATACGACGATCGACAATTGAATCTCGTCGATTTGCGGTGCGACCGATCGCGAGCTCTTCTGCGACGGGTTGCGAACAGTTTGGCGAATCGTCCGTATTTTCGCTCACCGTTTGTTTCTTGCAGGCCAACGAGTCCGGTCGGTTGTCGCGGCAAGTTTGGCTAATCGTCGACGACGATCGTCTCGACGACGATTTGGACGTTCGATTGAACTCGTCCGTTTACGTTCTGTCGGCGATCGCGCACGACTCGTATCGAATACGCGCGATTTACAAGTTGCGACGGGACGACGTCGGCTATCGCGAGAACGACGTCGCGATTTGGCGCGACCGTCGCGACGGTGCCGCGCGATTCGTCTATTACGACCGACTGATGCCGGCGCGGAATCGCAGCGATTTAAACGGCATCAAACTGCCAGTGTCGTACGTCCTCACCGACCTCGACTCGTTGAACCACATGACCGACTATCGGTGAGTGGCGATCGTTTGCAAATGAGCGCAAATTACATCGTTCTCTCGTCGTTCAATCAGCGACATTCACATCGATCCGATCTCGAAGTTTAGCTATCTGTTGACGCACGAGATCGTCGTGGCCATGTTGAACGCCTCGGTCGAGTTCGTGTTGCGTCGCACTTGGGGCTACAGGAACGCGACGAGCGGCCGCTATTCGGGGATGGTCGGCGATCTGCAGAGCGGATTGGCGGAGATCGGGGGTGATCGTTTCGTTTTTTTTTTTGGCGCTCGCTTTCGTTCAACCGTTTCTCCTCCTCTCCGCTTGTAGGCACGGCGCTGTTCTTCTCCGCCGATCGCCTGCAAACGTTGGATTACGTCGCCGCGCCGACGAAAACGTACGCGAAATTCATCTTTCGCGCGCCGCCCCTCTCCTACGTGACGAACGTTTTCGCCCGGCCCTTCGCGACCGACGTTTGGCTCGCCGTCGCCGTTCTCTTCGTCGTCGTCGCGATCGTCGTCTATTTCATCGTGCGCGTCGAATGGTCGTCCGCCGCCATGATGCAGTTGCCGATCGATCGCGATCGCTTGAGGCCGAAGTTCCTCGACGTGCTCCTAATGGAAACCGGCGCCGTCTGTCAACAAGGTTAATTCGATTCCCGTTTGAAATTCCCTCCATTTATCCGTGTTGGTCAGGTGCGGAATCGGAGCCGGCGAGCGGCGGCGGCCGAGTGGCGACGATTTTCTTCTTCGTGGCGGCAATGTTCGTGTACACGTCGTATTCGGCAAACATCGTCGCTTTGCTGCAATCGACGACCGATCGATTGCGAACGGTCGACGATCTGCTCGACTCGCACATCAAGCTGGGCGTCGACGATAAACCGTACAGTCGACACTACTTTCAAGTTGGCGAATTCGCTTTTCCCCTTTACGCGACTTTCCTTGTCTCGATTTTGTTTTGCAGATCGAACAAGAACCGCGCCGCAAGTTGCTTTACGAGCGGAAAATCGCGTCGCGACCGCATGCGTTCATGTCGACGCGCGACGGAATCGCGCGCGTTCGCCGCGAATTTTTCGCGTTCCACGTGGAGTCGGCGATCGGATACAAGATCATCGCCGAGACGTTCGCCGAGTCGGAAAAGTGCGGACTGATGGAGATCGACGTTTGGCGCCTGATCGAACCGTATAACGTCGTCCGGAAGCATTCCGTTTACAAGGAACTCGTCAAAATTGGGTAGGTTCTCGACTTCGGAAGAGGCAAGTTTGCGATCGATTGTTTGCGATTAGTTTCAGGCGATTGCACGAGCACGGGATTCAATCGCGCGAGTTTCGTCTCATTTACACGAAGAAACCGATCTGTCAACACGCGGGCAGCAACTTCATCAGCGTCGGCTTGATCGATTGTTACTTCGCTTTTCTTGTGTTCGCCGTCGGATCGACGTTTCCCTTCGTCGTCTTAATCATCGAAATGATCGTGCATCGTCGGCGTGGAAACTTCCTAAATAAATGAAGTGCCGACGCACGATGTGATAGAATAGAAAAATGAAAGTAGTTTATGATAGAGAGAATAAAGTTGATAACTTCACGTTCCTCGCCCGATCACATCGACATTAAATATCAATACTCGACGTCGCTTGTCAAGTTGTAAACTAATATGACAAGTTAGTAGTTTGGTTGACAAGTGAAGAGGAGTAAATAGGCGCAACGACAAGAACGAATCTCAATTTAACGTCATTTTATTATCGAATTGTCATTTTTATTGACCGGTTCGACGCGTACGACCGCCCGGAATCCGCTCGTCTTGTCGACGACGTACTCGACGGTGCGTCGCTGATGACCCGGCGGTTCGACGTACGAATAAAAGCCGCGTACCGCGTCGCCGTCGCGCCACTCGTTCTGCAACTTCCGGTCGCCGGTTTTCCGATCCTCGATCTCGTAACCGTAGACGTATTGCGGATGTGGATCGCTTTCGTCGTTATTGACGTCGACGTCCGGTTTATTGATGTTTATACAGTCAACTGCCACGATGGCGACGAGGAATAACAGGCAAACCTAGAAAAAAAATCGATTTTGATTGACGACAGGCAATCGAATGCAAGAGCGATCACAAATGAAATCCGTTTTGTAATGCGTTTCGTTGAAGTTTGACATTTCAAACGCAGTTCTTTTGCGATCGCTCTGTAGAGAAACTATGGTACCTTCGATCTGAAGACGACGAACATCATCTCGAAACGTGTTTTTTAATTGATACGAAATAATCATAAGAAGGCCATTTATATAAAGAGCGACTATCGATGGAAAAAATACGAACCGGATGCTTGCGTTCAATCGATTGGATAACGACGAAAATGCGGAAGTAGAAAGAAGGAAACGAAAACTAGTTTTCGAAGTTGATCTCTAAAAAGATGTTCGGTAGTAACGATTTCATTTGAATCAATTCCATCGCATATGTAAAACCAATCAATTGATTGTGTAATAAACAAAAAAGCGAGGAAGTAAAAATTAAGAACAAAAAAAAAAAGAAACGTGAAATTAAACTTTCGCTTTGATTGTTCTACTTCTTCTGATTAGATTATCGGATCAGAGCAACGACTTTCTCTATTTTCAACTTTTCCTTTCCGCCAAAGTCTTCCGTCGTCATTGGTAGGAAGAAGACAACAAATTATAATCGTTTTCGAATTGAGAATCGCATAAGTACGCCAGTGGCGTAGATAAAGCCGGAATTTTCGTAAAATTTGATTGAAGTAGGATGTTGGAAACGAATTAGTTTAGTGTAATAACAGCCACATATATTTTCACTATTTAACAATATACAATTAAAATTTAAATCGATTTAATTTTTATTTTTAAGTTTATTTAGAAGGAACGCTATCTTAGTGTATTATTTTTAATAATATTTATACAGTTTTTCTCTCCACTTTCTAACTTACAAAGTTGATATCTTACAAGTACTAATATTGCTAAGTAAAATCAAAAATTATGATAGAGATATACAGAATGATTGAGCTGTAATAACAATAATAATAATAAATTACAAAAATATATACTTTACAATTACGATTAATTAAGGAATTATCAATAAACTTCAATTAAAGAGATTCTCTATGATAATTTGATCTGAAATTAATTTAGTAAGTTAAAATACAACGCAAGCGAACGGCAGTACGAATGGAAGTTGAACAACAATAACGTAATTTGGACTTAATCTATATTCATTTAATTGCGATACAAAAATTAAAATAAATAAATATGAATTATTATTATTAATATTAAATTGATTTAATTGTTCATTTACACAATACTTTACTAATTAACTATCACAAGAAACTAAGTAAACTGAGGCTGAAAAACAATCAATCTCTCCAATCCACTCCGATTTGGTTCCCATGAATGCGACGTTGAAATTGACATGTGTCAAATAAAAATAATAACAACAATGGAACCAATCGCAATCCTAGATATATCGAAATGATTTTTATATTTTACCTAGTCGTTTTCGCTATTAATTGTCTTCCCCCCGTTCCCCTTTTCATTTTAGTTTTGTTTTAATATTGAAATGGACGCTCAATTGTTGTTGGCCAAATCTGAGCCTATTATGACATTGTTGTCATGTTGTTGACTTTGTCATTCGCCCGTGTCCACCCATTTCGATTCCTCCATTATCCGTTGGAAGCAATCCAACAAGTACATGTACTATAAACAAAAATACTGACATTTTGATAATTGTCAAACTATAAAGATATATAGGCGAAATGTCACGCTAAAAAAAACACTTGTCATGTTAACAAGTGACAGTATGAGGATTGTCAAGTTGACAAGTGCCACAGAGTGTACAATGTCAAGTTAAATAAGACACAAAATGAAAATTATTAAGCTAACAACAAGTCACAGAATTGTCAAGTTCACAAGTGACAGAATGAGGATCGTCCAGTCAAAAGAGTGACAACTTACGTAAGGCGTGAAAATTTTCAACCATCGTGCCTGCGTCTTATCCGGTCGATTATATTTGACGCAGAGGGCCATCGCCTCGTCGTCGGCCTCCCACAAGCTGACGCAGTCCCACGCCAGCTCGACGACCTGACTCTCGAGCGTGCCGTCCTCGCGACACGCGTGCAACTTCAAGCCGACGCCGCCGACGGCGACGACGACGTGACCGCCCTTCCGCGAATCGCACGCACAGTGCGGGAACACCGTCTCGCCGTAGCCGGGCAACTCGCGGGCCAAATTCAAGTATTCGATCGCGCGCGTATCGTCTTGGAGCGCTTTCAATTGATAGAGACGTTCGCCGGCGTGGATGTGGCCGCGGTTCACTTCGTCGACCGCCTGAGGACGAAGATTGAAGAGGTTTACTACGTGTTCTTTATCCGGGCTCAAATCGTTTCGTTTACCTGCCAGAATGTGTACGTCGTCGCTTGCGGATCGTTCATCAGCGTTAATTCGCGCGCGATGGAGAAGAGCCATTTTCGCACGCACAGGCACGTGCTAGTTGCCGTCGAATAGTTTTGTATGTACAAATTGTGCGGATACTCGTGCGGTTGCAATTTCCGCTCGAAATTGTACTCGACGATCTCGAAGAGATAGAAATAGCGCGACGTCGATTTCGACATGCCGATACGTTTGATCACCGCCGCGTAGACTTCGTCCGCGTTCGCGCTCTTCTTCAGCGAAACTGTCACGACATCGCGATCGGGTAACAAGACCTACACACCGATGCCATTGGTACCGAGAAGAAAAAGAGAATTAGAGGAATATCGTCAAGAATCGGCGAGAAATAAACGCAATCGAAAAGTAATTCGTTCGGAGTGCGCTTTGCAAATTGACGCGTCTTAAATATTGACGTTGATAAATGTCGTTTTGACGTTTTAACGTTCGACAGCAACAGCGCCTACTTCGAAGGGATTTCGTTTTGAACGCTTTCTACTTATATATATATGTATATTAATTTGTTTTGCAGGTTTCTTGTGCAACTCTCGTTTTGCGGTCACCTTTAAATCCACCGGACTGCTATTGTTTTCGTCGTCCTGATCGGTGAGAAACTCTTGCATCGCATCGGATTCGGCGATCACGCGCACCGCACAGACCTTTTCCAAATACTGTTCCAAGCCGCGTCTGCGGGCGTCCAATTGTTGTTCGCTCAACGCGAACGGCCACTTGCCCGGCAATTTCGGGAACGCGAATCCGACGAATTCCTTCTTCAGCTCGGCATGGAGCTTGGCGAATTCGCGGTACCGTCGCGAGCACAAATGTCGGCCGGCCATGTAAATGTTGAAGGCGACGAAGCGATCGCCGCCGCGTTCGTTGTAATTATAATCCGGCACGCTTATCGGCAGCGAGCGTTTCTCGCTGTAGTCGATGTACGTGTATCCTTGACCGTCGTCCGATGGTTCCAAACGTTCCGCTTCCTAATGAACAAACACCATTTTTTGTTTCAACCATGAGTTTGAGAAAAGCTTGAAAAAAGTTGAAGAAGTTGAATGAAAGTTTAAAAAAAGTTTGTGGAGCCATTCAACTCGATCGGATCAGCGAAATCTTTGCACGCTGGCCGAGGATTTCCTCGTTTTTTGTTTGTTTACCTGTTGCGTGACCGAAATGACGGTTAAAGTGAGAACGTCGCCGCCGGATTTGATCAAATCGACCACTTGTTTATGGGTGGCGCCTTCGACGTTCACGCCGTTCCTGCAGCGAAATGAACAGATTCAATTTGGCAGATTTAAATTAAAAATCAAAACAATTAACAGCAACAAAAAACAGACACAAGCAAACAAAAAAATTACAATTTACTTTTTCGCCTTTAACAATAGATGCTGATTGTAAGCGTGCGAGCTCAACATGATGAAGATGAGAGAAATAGAATTTCGCGATTTGTGCGAGATTGATGCGAACTTTCCACTTGTTGCTGGCTCGACTGCTGGAGATAGATTAAAAGAGGTCATCGAATAAATTAATTGTAAGAGCAGTATTATTGTTAAAAAGAAAATATTGGTCTGTTATCAGGAATCTATTTCGGTGATAAAGAGCAATTGTACAAAGTCTACTGACACTTATCGATGAATGTTTGTAATTTTTTACTTTAGGAATAAAAGTTAGTTTCTTAACGAGAAAGTACGACAATGAAATATAAGAAGGAAAATTGCTGTTTTTGGCAACAAAAAATTACGGAAATTTCGATGGAAATTCAAATAATTTAAACGAACTTCCGGCGAAAATTCTTTAAAAAAATGAAGAGGGAATTTTCAATTCGAAAAAGTGACAGAACCGGACATTGAAATTGACGTGACTACATGACAAATCGCGACTGACATGACTGATGATAGATTGAAATAAGAAGTCAATAGATTTGAGAAAAGTCACGAGTTTAAGCGTAAAAACCAAACAGCAAAGAAAAATCAATAGAATCCTCAAATTCCTCAACGGTTGATTATTTTCATTCGACAATTAAACCAATCGGTTACTGTGGTAACAACTTACACTTCCAAAATTCGATCGCCTTTCCTGATGCCGGCCTGTTCGGCGGCCCCACGATCCAAAACGGCGCTGACATGTTGCAATGGGGCGTACAATTCGCCATTGATGCTCCTCAATTGACCGCCCTCGCTCACTTGGCCCCGCACGTTAAACCCGAAACCGGTGTCGGTTTTATTTATCGTAACCACACGCGGTCCACAATTCGACACTTTCATATTGTTACTCGACAACCGATTACTGTTTTGCAACGGTTGCTGTTGTGTATCCGCCATTGTTTATTCCCCACTGACAGTTACTTTTTTTTACCTTTCGATCGAAATGACAGGCCGGAGGTTAGTCACTAAGAAAACTCACTAAAACGACGTGTTCGGAACGGTCGTTGATTGACGTTTAGTTCTGTCAGATAGACGACTTCGTTGAAATCATGAACGGTCGAAGGAATTATACAAAACAACCTGCGAATATCTCCCGAAGATAATCGGGAATTTGAAGATTTTAACATTATCCCTATTGGCAATTGCGCGAAGATCCATATGGAAAGAGACACGCAAAACGCCGATTCTAATCGCGGGAATCGATAAGCATGTCAACGAACTTGATGACTTGTAATTACCGATGCATTATTAATCGGGGGGGGGGGGGGGGGGTCACCTTGAAAACTTGTTTTTGTTTGTCAATTGCATACGAGTATCATCATTCGATAAATTACTCATTATTTATTTACTATCGCTTCGGTCAATACATCAAACCAAAAAATTTTCGTGCGGCAGTCGATAAAACGATGTCGATAAGTAACGATCAGAGAAGCATACACGGCGACTCGATCGCCGAGATCGTCGACGTACCGCTATCGGTGTTGATAAGACCGTTGTTGCCGTCCGATTTGAATTACAAGAAAGTGGCATCGATCATGACGACGCTGACCGCGCCGGAAACGTCGGCCAACGTTACGCCGATCGACGTCCTATGGGTGACCGGTCGCGAAGGCGGCGACTATTATTACAGTTTCGGCGGCTGTCATCGGTACGAGGCGTGCAAACAACTGAAGTTGCTGACGATCCGAGCGAAATTGATCCGGTCGAGCGTCGACGATTTGAGAGTGTACCTTGGCGCCAGCACACCGGATTTGAAATGATATAAATTATCTTCGCGATTGTCTTTCGCTACCGTTGCTATTGTTAATTTGTCACTTGATGTATAAATGGTTCTTGATGGCAATAAATCGTAAATAATGTCGATTAATCGAAAAACTTGAACTTGAACGAGCGACGTGAAATTAGTTGTCGTTAACTTCAGGCTTGTCCCAGGAGGAAAACTATGCAACTAGGAATACAATTAAGCTAAATCGGAACGCATTCGAGCCCAACTTTCACTAGAGTTTATACAGCTTATCACGGATAAATAATTAATGTGTATTTAGAGATGTATAACTTCTACATATTGGGCAGATCCCATTTTCGCATTTAAACCACTGATTGATGCATGTCGAATGAAAGATATGCGTACAATGGAGTACTGTCACATTATTATTGGCAGCGACGGCCGGCTCGTAGCATATGGCACACAATTCTTTGTCAGGTATTGGTCGCTTACTCTTACTCCTAAAAGAACGAAACGAGATAAAGCAGCTTATTACATTATCGCAACAATTCAGGTAAACGCAATACAACGGTTTTACCTTTTCCTAATGGTAGGTCTACCGCCAGCGGAGGTACGATTCGATGGAGGCGGCGGTTCAATTGATCGACGATGCTGGTGCCCACCGTAAGATGACTGTTCGTAGAGTCGAGGTGCGGCGAAATAAGTGTACATTGCCAAAGCGATGCCGCCGACCATGAAAAGTGCCGTCAAGACCGTTCCGTACGCCATGTTTTCTTACTTTCTATCATCAATCGTTGAAGTTGCCTCAAACACGTTTCGCTATTACGTACACTCGTACTTACGTGTGAATCCCAAAAGTCGCAATTCCGGTCTCTGACCGATTGTCTTTACACCGATTTACCAATTGTAACTTGCAAACACGCAAAATCGTCAATTCTTACGTTCGTTGGATATTGCAAAACACGCAAAATAATAATGTTCAAACGAAACTAAATAAAAACCGACAACAAACAAAGGACGACAACAAATTTCTATTAAGATGATTCCGAAACGGTCTGAAGTTAGTCAATAGTTTCGCGGTGATATTCAATGTCAGGCGTTCTTTCGCTGGTCAAAATTCGAACTTTTTAACGCCGATAAAAAGCGTTCGCTTATCATCGAAATGAATTATAGCCGACTGCTAATGAATTTATCATTCGCAATCTCATCGCAATCGCCATGTTACATTGCCTAATCGATCGCAATTCAAACCATCGTCGGCTAACTTAATCCCTGTCAACGACAAACTCGAAAATTTGATTGACATTTGAAATAATAAACTAACCGATTAAAGTGCGAAAAATGAACATGAATAACGGGACGAGCGACGGAAATGACGAAGAGAACGAATTGCGCAAATTGGTGCACGACTTGCAATCGGAGAAAGTGGATTTGGATCGCGAGGTCGACGATGCGAAAACGGAGAACGCGAAACTGGCGACCGAATTGCAAACCTACGAGCGATTGATCGATTTGGCGAAAACGGAAGCGATCACGGTAACGGCGGCGGCGGAGACCGAGAAGGCGAAATTGGACGCCGTTCAAATGGACGTGTGGCAAGATTTGCAATATTTTTCCGCGGACGCGGTGGAAATGTTGAACGACGCGAAATTCGAGCAGATCTCGAACGATTGCGAGGCGGACCTTCGCGAGATGGAGAGAGAGATCGTGCGATTGTCCGGCGAATTGGAATCGATGAAATCGATTGCCGAGTCGCAGGAGCGAACGATCGAAGAGATCAAACGGATTACGCGGAAGAAGTTGGACGATTTGGAAGGAAATTAACGAGATACGATTGCGAATAAATACACTCGTTCGTAATCGCTATAATTTTGGAATAAATTCAAGTTCGAATCAAATTTGAGGGTATGACAAATTTTTAAAAAAAGAGCGCCAAAAGTGATGAGAGGAAAAAAATGCGGAAAGCGTGGAAGGGGAATCCGTTGCTGGGGGCCCCCCCGAACAAACTAGAAACGAACCGCGTCGAGAGTAACCTGATCTTTGAATGGGGTCTAAATTTCTCGTTTTTTTAAGTACCTTTTTAACAAAAGAAACCAAAAAACGACAACCTCAAAAGAAAGGGGGAGGAAAAGAGGAAGAAAGAGTGGGAGCCAAATTAAATCTTCGAAGGTACCTAAAAGCGAGAGAAGAGTGGTGGGGTCGAATTGATCTTCTACAGTCCCGAAAAAAATTGGTAAAGAATGGTAAAAAAAGGAGAGAAGACCTTCCACTGGTTTTTCTTTTTTCGTTGTTAATCTTGTTCTTCTTCGACACACACAGAAACTTTTTAGTTTAACGCCACCGCTGTGGTCTCACCGTCGATGGGGGGGCGACGACACAAATAATCAACACGGCCCAAAAAGAACTAGAGAGAAGACTACTAGATCAAAAAAAAAAAGAATCCGCTTTGTCTTTGGTCTCTTTCTTCGTTTTTTTTGTTTGATGTCGTTGTCGAGGGGTAAATTTAGTGGCCTCCTGCGTTTCGATTAACATTCTCGCGCTTGTCTTCTTGTACGATTGTCGCGTGATCAATTCTTGTTGTTGTTGTTTTCACTTTATTGCGGTGATCGTCGATTTTTTTTTGCAATTTGCTTCGATTTTTGGTAAACCGCTCGCAAAAGTTTGTCAAACATTTAATTTGCCGGTTTGGTCGCGTTGTATCCGATGATGGTGAGTTGGTAATTAACTTTGTCGTTTTTTTATTATTTCCATTAGAAATTTGGATGAAAATTGAAAAAGTTTAAATGAAAATTATTTACGATTAATTGTGTCAGATAATTGACAAAATCCGACAAAGAAAATGCATTTTCTTTCCGTCTAGGGTTTCGTTTAAAAATTGGCAACAATTATTGGATAGGTAGTGCCATTATTGCGCCATTTAATTATAATACGATGCAAACTTGTTTTATTAACGTTATTTGAGTTAGTTATCGTTGGCGATTAACGCTTCTTATCAAATTAAGCGAGTCTATTATTGGCAAAAAATTCCCCAAGAACCGCTTTATCGCAAAAACTTTAACAAATGGCAGGGAAAACACGTTTAAAGAGCGTTAACAAATAACAAACGAAGGACTTCATCTCTCGTCCTCCCCTATCGCTCTCGTTTTGTTTCTTATTGGAAATTTACCGAAGAAACAAAATGTAAAAGTGTCATAAGTTCATAACTGATTTCCCCATTTTTTAAAAGGTAACAAACGTAAACGGAAAACTTCCTCTATCATTCGGCAATCTGTCAAATAGCTTCCCCCATTTTTCCACGTGGTAACCATAGGAAATAGAGAAATACTTTCCAAGTGTCAATTGCGTTTGATTTGACATCAATTCAAATAAAACAAATACGTAGAGAAATACGAAACGAATTGTTTATGATAACCTTTTAGTTTATTGATACTGTATTCCAGAGCCTACGTTTTAATCCAGTTATTCTGATTAGTTTTTATTATGTCTATATGTATGCAAGCGATGGCATTTATAACAGATGAAAAGCTTACGATTTGCAATGATGACGGCAATTGGGGAAAATGTTTATTTTCTAGCGGCAAATTTCGAATGGAAAATTGCCGTTTCGGCAACGGTAATCGAAATCCGAGTAAGCCACGCACATTTCTATGGAGGACTGTTAACACTTAGATAAGATTGACCGGTTCGAACCGGTTATTAAGGGTCATCCGTATTGGATTCCTCTTATCAGGCTTCGAAAATAAAGAAAAAAATGTGAAAAAAGAAACCGCTTCGAACCGGTTCTTGTTGTCAATCGTTTCATTTCCTTTAATTATTCATAATACTTTGCCCCCCACTGGTAAATGATAATTGCCGATCCACATTCGCCCATCTCTCTCCTGTCTCCCCCATTCGAAATTTACGAGTCTCTTTTTTTATTTTACTCACTTCTTTTTTGGTTTATTTATTAATAAGAAATTTGTTGTTAAACGACTAAAGAACAAAATCCTTATCGACGCAACAGTAGCAAGTGAATTATTATTAAACACGACCAGTTTCGCTCTAACTTTATTATCAAGCGGTCGCGATTCATTCAAAAAAAGAGAAGAGCCAAACTGGTTCGTTTTTATTAAATTCCATACAGAGTAATAATCGAAAGCGATTAGTTTCTTTCTCAATTCGATTTAATTAGCAAGCCAAACAAAATGAGTAGTTCGTCGATTTACGAAGGGACGCCGCTCCTTTACTATCGCCACTTTAATTACTTGAATCGCTTCGAATTTGGTAACAGTCACACGGACGAAGTACGATACGATTCGAATCAGGTAGGCGACAGCGAACTTCATCCAACTTTCAATCAAACATTTTACCGCCCAACTTCGGCGCGATAACCGATTTGTTTCCGTTTTCAGAGCGACAGCGAGAACTCCGTGTCAAGCTTGGACGTTGGCAGGGCAACGTCAACCGAATGCAACGACAAACCCATCGCCACGCCGAATAACAACAACAACAACAACAACAGTAACGCCGATCAGTTGCTAAGGTGCGATTGGAAATCGTGCGGCGCCCTCTTCGCATCGCTCCCGCTTCTGTCGCGTCACGTGACGGACGCGCACGCCGCCTCCTGCGGCACCGGCGGCCTGTTCTACTGCGGCTGGCAAGGTTGCGCGCGGAACGCGCGCGGTTTCAACGCGCGCTACAAAATGCTCGTGCACGTCCGCACGCACACGAACGAGAAGCCGCACCGTTGCCGCTTGTGCGAGAAGTCGTTTTCGCGCGCGGAGAACTTGAAGATCCACGCGCGCTCGCACAGCGGCGAGAAGCCGTACGCGTGTCCGGTGCCCGGCTGCAACAAGGCCTATTCGAATTCGAGCGATCGCTTCAAGCACACGCGCACGCACCAGGTCGAGAAGCCGTACGCGTGCAAGATGAGCGGCTGCACGAAGCGCTACACGGATCCGAGCAGTCTGCGGAAACACGTGAAGACGTACAAGCATTTCGTGGTGGCGAATGGCGCCGCGCAGCCGGCGACCGGCGATTTGATGTTGATGGCGACGGCGGCCGCGAAGTCGCCGGCGGCGATCGAGGACGCGGAGCGCGGCGGATGCGCGTGCTCGCGGTCCGGCAGGGATTTGATCAAGTTGCGAGCCTACATCGATTTGAGCGGGAGGAATTGGAACGATTTGATACTGACTGACGACGACGGTTACGGCATCTATAACGACGGCGTGGAAGTGGACGTGATGGATTTGCCGCTCGATTTGAGCGTGGGGAGGAATTGAATTTTCAGATTCTTTCCAAGTCTTTTTCTTTTGCGAACTGTTTCTTTTTATTTAGCGATACGTTGTGATATTGAAGGGGTCCGAATCCCTATTCGCTATTTTTAGGACTATTTATTAAATATTTATCATTATGTTTTATTGCGTGTTCTTTTTATAATAAAACGCCTTCAAAGTTAACAGTTTATCATTTGCATCGAAACGCATGATAATCCTAACGAATTAAGCAAGTTTCAGCGGAAGTCGACAAATAACGAGGAGGAAGACGATTTGTGCAATTTTAATTACAAATATTCGCCCGTCGAAAACGTTACCAATGATTAACCGATGGATTGCGAAAAGGAGGAAACTTTTGCGCTCGCAAAAACGCTTTTTAACGGGAACTGATAACGCGTCACACGTGAAAACGTTTTTTTCCCCAACGTTTTCGCAGCGAATCGCCACGAAAACCGCAGACTTGTGCAAATGTTAGTCGTCCAAATACTTGCGACGGAATCGCATATAAAAAGGAATCGATCGAGAGGATGCAATTTAGTGCGAATTAATTTGTTAAAAAGCGAGTGTTATTGTGCGGGGAAAAATAGCCAAAAGACGATGGAACACCGTAAAAACTCCTACGTCTACGAGTACCCAAAGGTAAGCGATTAGGAAATAAAGTTTTAATTAGTTGCTAACAATGTCGCCATCGTCAAGGGCCACTTTCCACGGATCCCAAAACCAAGACTGCCAACTACGACAACTACTGCCACTACGACTACAACTACGGAGAACATTGTGCAAACCACGTTGAGCAATTTACAAACGGCCATCAACGATTTGGTCAATTCAACGACGGAATCGATATTGACCCAGCAAAATCCAGGCAATCGAACCGATTTAATACAAAACGGCACAAGCGTTGCCACAGTCGATGGCAACGATCTGGACGAGTCCTTAAACTCCAATCGAACAATCATCGAAACCGGTACGATGTCGCAAGTGAGTGAAACAACCAGCGAGGCCATTCGAAAGGGAATTGACTGGCTGGGCCAAATGGAGGACGGTAACCAAACGACAAATTTGAACGATACATTCGTATATCCGCACGACGATTACGGCGATCGTTATCTGCCAATTTACATAATTCTCAGTGCCATCCTCGGTCTCATGTGCATCGTTTGCTTGATACTCGGCGTAACTTATTACATGTACAAGAAGAGGAACCAGCTTAACCATCCGCAACAAAGTGAATGCAATTTCGGGATCGCTTACTCGCAAACTATAGAAACGAAAGATTTTTAATCGATGGTAACCGATTCGTAGCAATATAATTTGCCCAATTATTATTTAATATAATTAAGTACTAACTGTTAAATTTTCAATAAACTTTGATTATAAAAATTACCTTTAGCTGAGTCGTTCCATTGATTTATCCTAACTTAATCACGTATTGTCACAATTTCGTCGATTATTCATTAATTGACAACAAGAAACTGAATTTGATAACTTCTTTTGACATTTAATTTTAACGCCATAATGAATTCAATCGACCCCAATCAACTACTCGCCGATAGATGGCGAAACAAACAGAAATTCTGCAATTGATGTCAAATAATTTATTTCAAATGTTTTTCTGTCAATTGTTAATCTTATTTGCCAAACGCAATTAAATTAGAGAAATATTCGTATAAATACGAATAAAGTGATTAATTGTGCGTGGTTTGCGGATGAATACTTCAACATCAATGGCTTTCAAATTGTATATCGGTAACTTCTAATTTCAATTTCTCCTTATTGATGTAAGAAGGAAGCGATTTGCTTTTTAAAAACTTTCCGTCCATTTGTAGAGCTTAGAAAAGGATTCAATGGGAAAATGATCATCAATTCACTCGTATCGTATTAACTGAAAGAAATAATAGAAACGTGACCGGTTGCGTGACTTGTTGAATGGTAAAATTGGGTTCGATAGCGTGCCGTAGCCTTAATGCGAGGCATTAGAACGAACCGTTTCTTTTTTCACATAAATGAAGAGATGAATGTGTAAATTATGCAGTATTATATGACACCTGGCCATTAAAAGAAATATGCTTTTTTATATTTATTTGAATGGGACCAAAAAGGAAAAGAAAGAAATGTAATAGAAAATCCCCTAATAACTTGCATTCGCCAAACTTTGCTCTTTTTTATAGGTACACACAAAACGGATTATCAATTGGTATCGTGGGGATTTAAACGTGCAAAATCGAGCGCAAAAACCTTATGGAACAGAAAGAACATAATGACCGCACGCAGACTTGTAGCATTTCGCAAGTTGCGTGATTGCCATTTTGGACAAATAACAATGAACCGAACTAGCGGAATTAAACTGCAAAAAGTTTTTGTTTTACAAGAGGTTCGCACTTTAAATCACACCGAATTGAACGTTTCCCTTTTGTCTTCGAGGGTCTTATAATTAAGTGCAATGCGGGTCTGTATTGTTGTTGCAAAGGAGAAAAAATCGTCTCAGGCCCTTAACGTATGGCAAAATACGTTTATAATGGAGCGAAGAAACAAAGAAAAACGAGATTCGAATTGGAGGTATGTTTTGTAAAGCGCTACAAGAGAAAGATTTGCTCGATTCGATTTGTATCGAATTTTAAATTGGAATCTGTGCACAAAAACATCTACGGAGAATGGAATAAATGTTTGCACAATTTATCAAGTCGGATAAGAAAAACAATAACGATTTGTTTCTCTCTGGAAATTGCACACATGTTTGTCTTTGAATTTAAAGTAAATCTGTTCATCAATAATTTCCATTTCTTTCAATGGCACATGATGATAATATAGCGATAAATTTATTGTAGATTGATAAGATGAAAGGAGAGCCGGATTAACGATGAGGAAATCGAGAAAAAATGAAAAGATTAACATGCGGACGATGAGAGAAATCCGAAACTCTAACTAAAATCCTGTGAGAGATGATGGTAAATAATAACGCGATAAGTCAAAGCTTATAACGCAATCAAGTAATTGTAAAAGCGATTAGATTATCTTAAAATAATAATGAACTTATTACGTTGGACGTATAAATCGCATGGAAAAGGATGTGATAATTGGATGGATCATTTTGCTTGAGTCATCAAGAAAATGAAGGCAATAATTTGTACTTAATTTAAGATGAGGAAGGCCTGCAAGAATGTTAAAGAGAAACGTCGGATCCAGACTGTTTGGCTCCATGTTCACCCACTTTTTCTACGTAGAAAAGAAATAGCGAAGGCAACAAAGCCCGAAGAATATGAAGGTAACTAAGACAAGAAAGAAGCAAGCAAAGAAGAATGAAATGAAACAAGTACCTGACGATATGTTAAAAAAATTTGTTGTCATTTTAGATTTTCTGAAGGAAAGCAAACAAAGATAGAATGGAATTGAAACAAGTGGAGGAACGAAATGAAAGAAAGTAGCAAGCAGGCTAATAGCGGAGAAAGGAAGCAAACAAATAAGCATTGAAGGGAGCAACAAGGAAATCAAGTGAAGAAGTTGGAAACGACAACAACAAACGAGTACAAGAAACTGGTTTCTCTTGAGCACTGAGTTTGTGCGCGCGACGACAACGGCAACCATCGACTGCGTTCCATCGCCAAGTGTTGTTGAAGATAACGACGACGAAGGCGATACGCAATTATTGATTTGATTAACCAAATGAATTACGAATGGAAAAATGGCAAGAATCGACATCCAACATCAATTAGCGATTTCGATTTGTGACCGCTGAAACTTTGAGTTTTCAAAATATTTCCAATGAATCTCTATGAAGTTCTCCACTGAGGAATTTCCTTGCCATCAATCGAATTCCATCAATTTTCATTTAAATTATTCAGATTCTTCGCAATTTTCGGTTCTCTCATTCGTTTCCTTCGAAAGCCTCAATTTTTACGAACGGTTTCGCAATTTTCATTGGAGCCATCTTCAATATCAGCGAGTTTCATTATTCTCGTGCCAAAACTTCCTCTATTTCCAATAGCAATTAATAGTTTTAATTACCTTTCTTCACTTCTACCATCAAATGCAAGAACAACGACAAAAAAAAGTTCCTCCTTGATGGCCGCATGCGCTAAATCCTTCTGTTATTGTGCCGCTCCGAGTCCAGGCGCAGTCGAGATTTGGCCTTCTTCAGAGGAAGTGAATTAAACGTGCGCGGTCGAGCGGAAGAAGAATAATACAAAGCAAAGAATAAAAATAAATCGACAATTCGCGACCCTTAAGGTACCATTCGCGATTTACTGTTTCATTCGAATTTCTGGAGAACGAACTCGATCGATTCCTCATTCGCTACTTTTGTTGTCGCACTTGTGGCGTTGCTGTTTGCCAATCAATCCGGAAAAAGAATTGATCAATGATGATGATGGCTCATTACAACGACGACACTTAAAAGACGAAGAAGGGAGACGGCAGTGAGATCGAGGGAAAAAGTGCAGGGAAAACGGTGAGCAAAAGAAGACGGCAAACGATCGAAGGGAATTTTGCGAAAAAGAAGCGGAAAATGGAGGAAACGCTGTGAGAAAAACAAAACAAAGGGAGGAGATCAGGTGAAAAAATAAGGCAAAAAGTTCAAGAAGGACGAGCAGTGAACGCCGGAGATTATGAGAGATTGAGGGAGCGAAGGTAACGAAATATTGTTTCTTTTTTTAGTTCTATAATTCCTCGTTTATTAATCCAATTCTGTGCCATTTTTTGCCTTTTAAAATTGCACCTTTTCAATGGTAATCAGGACTGATCAAACGCCCCCGACCGAAACAACCGAGTCCATCTACATGTGGCTCTTGTTTACATTTTACTACGCCAATCTTCATCGTCTTCATTTTTGCCACAAGAAGATCTTGTTTTCAGTTCACTCTTTTGCTCGCGTTCCTCTTGTTGGTGTCGTTGATGACCGGTTCATAAAATGCAGACAAGATTCTTGTGGTTATATACCAATTGAAGAAAATTCCATTAAAATCGATACAATTTTATGGAAAAGAACAAAAATTGAGCGAACTTTCAATGATAATTGAAACTTTTCCATTTTCTTTTCGTTTTTCTCTGCAACTTGTTTCGTTGTATCTTATTGTACCGTTTCTCGATCTTCCTTTTTTATTATTTATCAAACGGTCCCTCTTTTTGCTGCATTCCTCATTATTATTTGCTTAGATGTTTGCCAAATGTCTCCTCTATCTCAGTCTATGTGAAAATTTGCAAAGAACCAACCTCCTTCTCCTCGATCTTTTCTAATATAATACAAGATTGATGTAGGCAAATAGCCGGAAGCCGGCACTCAAATAACTAAACCGGACAAAGTCTATTTCATCTCTCTCTCTCTCTCTGTTCTTCATCATATACATTCAGTTTTAAGGGCTTACGGAGGATGGGACTTAAAGAACTGTAAAAGTCTCGAGGGCTTACAAGATTCGAACTCTATCATCCAAAGAAACTGTTGATTCTTTCTTTTTTTGGGAGAGTTACCCTTGGGGAATCGATATTGCGAAAATTTTAAACAAAATTAATAAAATTCCACCGCATTTCAGAGAAACGCCATGAAAATCGTTGAATGTTATGCAAAATCGATAAAAATTTAAGAAGCAATTAAAATTAGCAAAAGCTCCCACCAAAAATTGGTGTTTTTTAACAGGAAAAAAGAATCGCTTCACCGTCTAAGTAATTGCAAATTTTCTCCGTGGGCGTTAATTACTAAATGTAAATGAAAATGTTGTTTGCATGCAATAATTTGAAATAAATGAAAGTAAAAGCTGGCATTAGATTTAGATATGGATCTTTTAACAACTGCTTGGCCTTTATTAATGTGGTCATTTGCCACCATGAACAAGAGGAAAGAGAGAGAGGGGAAACAGGAAAACAGAAACATGCAAATTGCCCCTTTTTTTCGCGCACTTATCCGCAAAGATCTCTTAATTTTCTTTCGACCTTTCTCGCTTAGTTTTCAGGTGGCTTTCCATACTAGAGTTGCCCTCTTTGGCACTTTATTAAATGCTAATTTCGGGTATAATTAGCGCCAAATAAAATTAATGACTAAATGCCTTTTTTTCCCTTTTGCTATTGGATTAATTTTAGAAAAAGTTGATGGAAATTTTATTGGAAATGAACGAAAACGAAATTTAATGAAAACTGCAGAAATTCTAATGAAAATCTGAAAACCGAAGTGGAAATGCTTATAAAACATTGCGATTTTTGCCAATAGAAGAAACTGCTGTATTTTCCTTCAATAACAAAGTTGTTTTTTGCGAATTTATTTGTGTCCCCTTAACTAGTATGGCTTCATAAAGCCTTAGAAAATAACAGAGGACAGGGAACTTGTTAAGAGATAGACAGAGAAACAGGGAGGTGAAAAGAAGAAAATCAGTTTTAATTATAAAATTGTTGGCAACAAACGGAATTTTCTCAATTATAAACGGAAAATTGGCGCCGTAAATTGAACGTTGCAAATTAGAAATTCTCATCGTCCCTCTTATTCCACCTTCTTCACGTTCCTCCAGAAATAATCATCATCCGAATTCCTACCATCAAACTTACTAGCAACTTAATTAACATCTAATGGTCGGTTCATTTACTTTTCCTTTGACAGCACCATCGAATTTTCCACGTCGTCGTTAATTTCCTTTTGTTTTTAGCGAGTTTTATCTGTTTTCAATGGACTTTCCTTAGCTTTTAATTACATATATTAGTATCTAGTCACCTTTATCCGCTCTTTAGTGACTTTAATCAAGTCTTTAGTGACGTTTATTAGTTCCTAGTGACTTTTATTAGCTTCTAGTGACTTTCATCGTTGCCAGTTACTTTTTAATTAGTTTCAAGTTGAATTTGCCTACTAATTACCTGTTTTCCTTTCACTATTACAGGACTCGAACAGAACTCAAGTGTCTGCTACAAGCAAAAACGAAAGCAAAGAAGCGGTTATTTTCGTGGTGACTGATAAGAAAGAAAAACAAAAAAAAAAGAGAAATGCCTAAATTAGTGCCGTTTGCAGTGCGTACGTTCGTGTGTTTGGTGTTAGTTTGGTGCGTCGCTGCGGTCGGCGGCGAGCCGCTGATCGAGGCGGCGGCGAACGATTTGAGTGTAAAGATCACGTCGTATCAGTCGTCGCTGGCTTCGTCGTCCTCCGCATCATCTTCGGCTGCCAGCGGCCGATGTCCGAGAAGTTGTACGTGTACGTCGGCGACCGTCGACTGTTCCCATCGCGGTCTCACGCAGGTGCCGAGAAACGTGGCCACGGACGGCGAAAGACTGTAAGTCCCTTTGTTATTCTTATTTAAGATTTTCGTTTCCGAAGAAAAATAATCGATATCGGCCGCTACGACGAATTCGTGTTCGTAGCAGATAAAAGAGGAATTTCGTAAAGATAAATTGTCTCGTCGAAACGTTCAATGTCTGGCCCCTGTTGCTGTTTGAACAGGCAGCTTTTACCAGGTTTTTTTTTCGCCTCTTAATAAACGACCGTTAATCTAAATAGTTTGTTGCACAAGATCAAAGGGTAAAAGTTGTAGCAATCACGAGGCAACGGAAAGTAACAAACAGAGGGAGAGGGAGAGAGAGTTTGATAGTTGAATGAAAGTGGCGAAACAGGCACGAGGTAAAAATTAACGCTTGTTTGTTGGCCGTCGGTTTGCGTTCATGTGTTTGCGGTGAAAAAACGATGCTTTGCGCTCCTCCGGAGTCTCGATCCTTCGATGGAAATCGCGAAAGATACGAAATCATTTGCATGCTGATTGAAGAAGTTTGCTGCGGACGCTCGTTAGTTTCTTTTACGTCAATTTAGGTGCTTTTGTTTAAATTTAGGGACTTGCGTTTTTGTCGTCATGATCCTCGCTGTTTCTGACCCCGTTCGCTGCTCTCGACAATTGTTCGTCTTGGCGAATGACGTTGAGACATATCGAGAATTGGGTAGGGTCAAATTGCCGACAGTCTCTTCTTCTTCTTCTTCTTCTCCATTTAATTAACTTCAAATTGTGATTTATACGCCGGGCTGGGACTAAATGAATAAATACAAGAAAAACATAACAACTGAGGGGGCATTCGTTGTTGATTGCCGTTATTACTTTTTAATTTAATTTGGAGTTTAATTGGGAAGCCCCCGTCGCCCATTTTTGAAACGTAAACGATTAGGGTTCGGTAAACGTTCTAATGATGGCAATTATCGAATAAATGAGATTCAATTGGCTCTCTCGCGGAACAGAAAACGAGCAACGGTTACGATATCACGATTAAGGTAACGTTTGACCATTTACGCCTCACATTACGTCGATCCCAATAGTACCAACGTTATATAATCTGTTTATTGGTGAAAAAAATGCGTTTCCTGGTCGTTGTTCTTTTCGGTCGAATCAATGCGATTCGATTCATTTTCTTCGACCGATTTCGATTACGTCTCATTATCAGCGATCAAACAGTTCGTGTTTAAATATTGGTCGATGAACTATTCTCATCGGGTAACAATTGAGAAAAGGCATCTCTTCTTCGTCGTTTAATCATTCATAAATTCCTTCGTTCCTATTTGCTTAAGGAATCGACGAGAAACCGTCGCGACTTTTATCAATTCAACTCTTTCATTCGAGCGCTTTCAATGAATGGAGACAGGAAGAGCCACTTAAGAGTGGTAAACGTCGAGAAAAGTCACTAAAAACCCTAGTGTAAACTCAAAAAAACTAACTAAAAACTAGTGAAAAGTAACGAAAAGTTCGTGAAAACTTTTACGATCTTTTACCTCTCTTTCTCCCGCCACTAATTTTCATCTTGCTCCTTCGCTTTTGATTTTTGCTCCGTTTGCTATTATTATTAACTTAACCTCGGTGCCATTTACGTTAAATGCAATATCAAAGAGATTTTGCAGGTGGTATATGTAATGTAATTGATTTTAATTTAGACTTGATAGAGTCTCGTGTGTGCGTGTGTTTCTTGCGAAGTTCCCTGCGCAAATTCACTTTTAACTTTCTTTAATGGCAACAGCCACAACCTATTTTACCACTTTATCAAAAGCTATCGGTCTAATGAGAGGAACGCTTTATACATTCGATCATTTTAATAACATTAAATCGAAAGTGACTTCGTCGTCAATATTATTCGAGAATAGAACCGCAAGCGAGAGATGCCTAGCGAAGAGATTCTTTTTGCAATAATAACAAATAAGGAAATGCGAAACGAACGAGGGCCGGAAACCAGTCGCTTAAGAAAGTTCGTTGACAAAGTGCAAGAACGGAGAAGACAGAAATTTTCATTTGAAATTAATTTTCACCGTTTTTATTGCGTTAAAATTTCGACGGAAATTGATAAATATTGAGGAAATTTCGAATTAACGAAACTCGTTTCTTTTGCCTCGAGTGTCACGTGAAACGATGCCGCTAAGTAACAGTTCCGAAGCCACCAGAAACAATAATATTTTGATCTATGCGAAGGGTAAAGCCCAATAAATTAAAAACAAATTACAAGAAGAAGAAAAAATAGTGACAGAGAAACACCAACGAGAGACAGTAAAGCAGCGATAGAGGCAGAAAGAGAAAAAGATGAATACAAAATGTGTGAGGGCAATGTGGAAAGATTTAAGGCGTTCGTGTGCCAAAAGTTAAGAGAGAAAGACGGGAGGAGAAAAAGAGACGATCACGAAAACGCATAAATAAGAAGCAACAACGCTCTCTGTATGCTTCTGTTCGGGACAGAGCGAGAGTGATCGCATTTAGAACGTAGTAAATTGGGGTCTCTTTAAATAAATAAATAATAATGACACACGGAGAGAGCGGAAAAGAAGACACTTTAAGTGTAATAACCACATAGATCATTCCATTCATTCGTGGTAACGCATCGATGTTTCGCTGGAGCAGGAAAAAGGAGGAAAGGACGAGAAACAAAATGAATTGTCAACCGTCAATTTGGACAAGTGTTAATTTTGACAAGCGCCAATTTGGACAAGTGTCAATTGTGACGTGTGTCAATGTCAGACTTGCTTGTTAGGCAATTTTCGGCATTAAAATATCACATTTATTACCCTGCAGGAAAACTTGATTTTGCCAAAAGGAAATGCGATTGCTTTTGGCAAAATTTCGGATAGCCTCGCATAAAAACTCAATTTCAATCACAAAGAAAATAGAAACTCGTCCAGAAGTTGGTTTTCTTGATCTTTTAGTGACATTTCTTGATGCTTTGGTTACTTTTCTTGATGTCTTGGTGACTTTCATTGATATTGCAGCTGCGTTTCTGGAAGCTTTAAGTCCATTTCCTGGTTTCTTTATTACTCTTCATGGTCCTGAAGTTAGTATTCGTGATCTTTTAGTGACTTTTCTAGATGCTTTAGTTACTTTTCTTGATGTCTTGGTGACTTTCATTGATATTTCAGTTACGTTTCTGATAGTTTTAAGTACTTTTCCTGGTTTTTGTAATACTCTTCATAGTCCTGAAGTTAGTATTCGTGATCTTTTTGTGACTTTTCTAGATGCTTTAGTTACATTTCTTGATGTCTTGGTGACTTTCATTGATATTCCTGGCTTTTTAGTTAGTTTTCATGGTACTGAAGTTAGTTTCCTTGATCTATTAGTGACTTTTCCTGATTTTTTTTATTACTTTTCTTCACTTTTTGGTAACTTATCTCTAACTCAAATTTGTTCCCCACTTGGATTATCGATAAAGTAGTAGAGAGAGCACGGTCAAAGAAGGATGAGGAATCGTTAGCTATCATCATCATAATTATTACATGTTGTTACGATTGTAATGTTCGTCGTACTAGACTTTAATAATTCCTAGTAATTCAACAATTATTACGCTATATATTTATATCATTCTCCTTTTAGAAGTAACTTTTTATTCTATTCGCCATCTCCTTTTTCCCTCGGCATTCGTTTCCATCTTCGTCTATTGTCCATCATCTGCTACGTCTATTCTAATTTTTTTTTTCGTTCCTTTTTCGTCTCGTTCGTACCACCAATTGATGTTGAAACGTTCTTGAATAATTTAATCAGTCGACGACAACGATTATATTTAATTTGTATCGAACACAATGGAAACTTTTTCCCTCTTTCCGTCATCCGTCTATCTTCTGCTCGCCATTATTACGTTAACATTATTTCACCGTGTGCGACGAAGAAAAGCAGCGCGTCAAAGAGGGAGGAACGAACGAAAGGCAGGTGGAAGAAGGCTAAAAATTGGACGGAACATTCAGGGGCGGCGAATCACAATGACATATTTTATTCAATTACTTCGTTCCATGTCGTCCGTTCGGTCGACGGTTTGGCCCCGGTTTTCCTTTAAATTGTTAATTATTCATCGAAATCCAACCATAAGGTTTTAATTAATTTCCCATTATGACTGTTACGTTCTCGTTTTTTAATTTTTGTTTTACTTGGGAGAAAGGACGCGAGAGAGAGAACGAAAATCAAATCGTATTGGAAACGATCCTTGCGAAAAAAAAAAAAATGATCGACAATAGAAACCGAGATCGGTGCAATTTGGGGCGAAATGGGAACGACGACCGATAAATTTCCCCTCCGATAATCGACGAGTTCTTCCAGTCGATTTCCATCGACCACAAAAGAAAAATAATAATTCGCGTTTAATAAACGAAGAAGTTATCCACGTCCTCTCGCAATGTTTCCTCGTTATTATCGATGCCACTGGGACAAGAGAAACCAGTTGAAAGGTATACAAGAGGCTGAGGAAAAACGTGGCGGAAAAACGGAAATCCTTTGATGACAGATGGGAAGAAATGGAAATGTTACCAGTGAAAAGAAATTCCCCTCGATACGTTCCTCTCAATTTATTTCGTTACTTCTCCAAACGAAAGTACTCATTTTCCAACGGGATACTTTCTAGTGCGAGGAATACAATTTTTCCGATTTTCTTTTTGCCCTTTCCTTCCTCGGTCCCCCTTTAAATAAATCCACGAACGTTCTTTTGGAAATGATTTATAATTGCCGCTCTTCTGCGTAAAGATTTTCCTTTGCTGCGGCGAATAATGGACCGATTCTAGTGGAAATTTAACAGATTCTTCTTCATTCGTACCCGATTACTTTTCGTCATCTTGCGAAACTTTGGTCGCAATACGTGACCAAATGGTTCTTTTGCGCAGATTTTTAACAATTGCCAATGCATCAATTCAAGAGCACGTGTTGCAAATGTTTACTCGTTCAAGACGCTTAATTAACGATGATTGTTCAAATGAACGCAACTAATTGCATAAATATTTACACATCCTCGCCAATCAATTCGTTACATTAATTGGCACGTAATTAAAAGATTTCACCATCGACGTTTAACAATCCAGCAGATTTCTTTAATCCGTATCGATTCAATAACCGTTATCGGCGCCCAAACCGTCATCGATGAATACCATTACGATGTTAATGCGCGTGGTACACGCCAAAGAAGAATCAAAAGAACATTTGATGCGTAAATAGCGCAAGAGAACAAGTAGCAGCGAAACGTGCCATCGACCGATCTAGAGGGATCTTCTGGAGGAGGAAAAACAGCTGCTATTACTCGTTAATAATCCCATATTATTGCGTAAGATTGTTAAGTTGGTAAAGTAGAGGAAACGCCGGAAGTGCACGAACGACCAACGTTTCGTCTTTTTTTGGTTGTTGTTGTTGCTTTTAGATAGGAATTTCGATGCTGGATTTCGTTCCCGACCCAATTTCCTAATCTTATCTTGTTGAATTCTTCGTTAGCGCTCACCTAAAAGAGTCGTACAACATCTAATGGATACTAAACGTTCGAGAGAGGAACATTAAGATAAACGTTATTCGAGAGAACAAGAAAAGTTTAAAGAGGAAACCGTTCGAATAAGCCATTTGTTAGAGCTAAAATATTATCTTCAGCAGTTACCATCTTGATGATGATGATGATGATGATGGCCGGTTAGAAAATAGTGCTGAGTCAACTTTAATGGTAGATGATGATGACTTTTTTGTTCGTTAAGAGAAAAGACGTGCCTACCAGAAGCAGAAGTGTACTGCTTCGCCAAAGACAGAATAATTCTTGCCGGACAACTCTATTTACCATTTACCACCGATTCATCCTCATTAGATTTGGACGCAACTTCTTTGAGAATGTGCTTTTTACGATCGAGACTTCAATCTGCAATTGCAGATTCCGCATAATGATTGATTGGCAAAAAAGAAAATTCCAGCAAAATTTATTTACCTCGCATTGTTCGCAAATTATTTACGATGCAAATTAATAATCGCGCGAGGAACTAATAAATCCTCGTACATTCTCAATCTCTTGTTCTGGCATGAATAAATTCCCTTTTTGCTTTTCGAGTGGAACAAACCAAACTGGGGAATTGATTTATTATTAGAAATTGAAAAACAGGAAGAAGAAGCACGAGAACAGAAAAAAAGGAAAGGAATGAAGTTAGATGATTTCCGGCCAGTCAGCAATTGGGTCTCTTTTGTTTTCAATTCGAAATTAATTCGCTTTATATTTATATACAAAGTTTTCAATGGAGAAGAAGAGCGAGAGAGAGAGAGAGTCGGTCCATTCTTTTTTCTTGTAATATTTTTTAGGTCGATTGCAATAAGCCAAGCGTTCGGCGTACACGAATAACATTTACCACTCTCCTCGTTCTTTTCCTCTTGCATTGCCTCACCTTTAAACTGGTTATAATTTATTGTCTTTATGGTGGAATTAGGGATTGAATAAATGCGTGCAAGCGAGAGAGAGAATTTAACAAGCAAGTTCTCGTTTCGCCTCCTTTTCTCTCACGTTTTCACTTCTTTTTGGTTCTCGTGGTAGTTGTTGTTGTTGTTGAAAGAGGCGTTAGATTCTTATTATTATTAGTACTGGAATTTCGTGGGAACGTGTAATGGAAACTGAATGGAAAACTAATTGAAAGATAGCTTTGCGAGTAACGTAAAAATAACTTAGGAATTAAAGGTTTCTAATTTTGCCCACACTGCCCCACAAATCGTTGGCCAAATTTTGTTCTGCATCCTGCGAATCAACGAACTGCATCCACTGTCGATTTTGGGTCCAGGTGCCTCGTGATGCAAAACTCTGAGATCGTGCTGCTGAAGTCTGAGACATCGTTTCAAGCCACTCGAAATTTTTCACTGATTTATCTCGTCTATTTTATAACTGCAATAATTTGCGATTGGTTTAAAGCCACGAAGATGATAACGTCTATTTTAATATCGTCGCTGTTGTTGTTGTTGTTGTTGATTATAATTAAACTGGGACCAAAATGGGGGAGGAGGGTCCGTGAGCAAGTCAGTTGGAGCGAGTGAGGTCAATCAAAATTTGCAAATCGGTTGCGAAACGTTAATTTAAGCCAGTGACGTCTCTGGAGGGAAACGACACCATGATAATCATCACCGTTGATGATGATTACCATCGATTAAAACTGTCCCTCGTAATGTTCTCTTCCATTTTTTTTCCAATTTAAATTAAAGTATGGGTCATTTAATTTGCAAATTAAGCTAGATCAAATGAGCGATCCCTCGATTAAGACTTTCTGGTTTCTCTGAACGAATCCATCGGTTTCATATGGGAATAACATAAATATTTGGTTTGCTTGAGTTCTAGTTACTTTTCGATATTTTTAGTGGAGTGCCTCCGAGTTTTAGTTACTTTTCGATAACTTTTAGTTAGCTTCCTTCAGTTCCAGCTACATTTCCATCACTTTTAGTTAGTTTTCCTCGGTTTTAGTTACTTTTCTTGAAATTCTAGTGGGTTTACTGCTCGTTTAAGTTGCTTTATTTTATCGTTTAATAACTTGTTATGAGTTTATTTTACAAATCGTAAGAAACCATTACAGAAACGTGAGACGATTTGTTATCAATCTTGTTCTACACGTTATTGTTCTTTTATATGGTGATGATGGTAAGAAACTTTCACTTTAAAAAGAGATTAAAGTCTATCAATTTCTTATAACCGTTATTATAGCGTCAGTTCCCTTCATCTTCATCCTCTTGTTTTTTCTTCAAGTTTAATGTTACACCAGCGAGAAATAAGAAGAAAAAGGAGGTTATTTCGCCTCTTGAAAATGATCAAATTTCGAGATTTCCCTCTCGGTCTTTCCCAAGGACACAACAGTTTATATTCGTAAAAAACTTTTTGCAACGCTTTCGATGTTTAATTTTAATCATTTACCACTTACTCGCGCATAAAATTCCTCATCGATTACCATTCCTTCTTCTTGCCTTGGCATCCATTCTATTGCCCAAAGACGATACAAAACGGTTATAAGAATAATAATGCGAACCGGAAGTCGTTCATCATCATTCATAAACCACTTAACTATCTTTCTTACGCATACGCTCCTCTCGTATACCTATTCAATTTGTGCATTAAAAATAGTACGAGTCCAAGAACGAGGAGGAATTTTCGGACAAGAAATAGATGGAGCGACATAGGATCGGGCTGATAATTAGAGTGAAAAAGAAAAAGAAATTCTCGATTCCTGCTGTTAATTGTTCTCGAGGCTATTTTCGTCGATGTGGAAACTGTGGCAGGAAGCTTTCTAACACTAAACACTGACAGAGAATTAGCTAGAACTGACAGAAAAGTAACTAAAACTGACGGAGAAGTAGCTGAAACCTGATAGAAGAGTAACTAAAAACTGGGAGAAAAGAAACTAAAACTGATGGAAAAGTAACTGAAACTGACAGAAAAGTAACTGAAACTGACAGAGAAGTAGCTAAATAGTGAAATGTAAAACTTCGGAGCCTGTTTAGGCGCTCCTACGCTCTTGATCGCTATTATAACTTACTTCGATTACCAATATAATATGTATAACGTTAAATTATGTACAAGCCACAACGAATAATAATGCAACGGAATGGAATTAAAATGGAATCGAATCGCACGTAGGTCTATTATTGTACACGTGTAGAAACGTTTCTTTGTTAGCCTTATTATTATTATTATTACCACTTGAATATGTACACATATACCTTGGGTACGAGGAATTCTATTAAAATATCGATTCGCCTCTGCACGACCCCTTAAAAAAAGCACCGAATCACAGTTGACTTTCCCTCGAAAAGCGAAATCGCAATCAAATTCTAAGCATTGCGAAACGAAACAAAGTTGGCAACTTGTTTCGAATACGTCGTCAGTATGCGAGTTATAAGTTCGCTTATGCAGAAACCATTAAGAAATACTAATTAGAACACGATTGCTTAAGTCGTAGCTTATGAGAGACGTAATTTAGTTACTTTTCCCCAATTTTAATTACTTTCCAACTGTTTCTAGTTGCTTTTCTTGAATTTTCGAATGATGCAATCGAATCTCTTCGCTCTCTCTCATTCTCAATCTCTCTCTCTCTCTCTATGTTGTTAACATTATTTAAATTAGTATCTTCATCTGTCAAGGTGTATTTATTGCATTTACCTGTGTATTATTATTGTGGCACGAGTGCGAGAGAGAAAGCGAATATACAAACATAAATTTAATAAGTCTATTAAAATTCTAATGGAACAAAATATAAATGTGGAGGATCCATTAAAAAAAAAAGAGAAAAGAAAAGAAAAACGGTCTTCAAGCTCATAATGTTAGCGATGAAGATGAAGAACACGAAAAGAAAAAGAATGTTGATGAGAGAAAACCAGAAAAAGTCTTAAATTACATAACAGTAAATTCGATGGTTTCGATACAGGGCGAGTGTAAAATGGTTGGAAAATCAAGTTTCGTTTCGTCGTTTGGTCGTTGCCTTAACACGTGCACTTCCTCCGGTAGATCGAAATAGTTTAAAAAAAAAGGAAAACGTTTTATTACCATCAGAAAGATGATGAGCCATCGTCAAATTCAATCGATTATTT
Source organism: Hololepta plana (assembly GCA_963695495.1). Classification (NCBI taxonomy): domain Eukaryota; kingdom Metazoa; phylum Arthropoda; class Insecta; order Coleoptera; family Histeridae; genus Hololepta; species Hololepta plana. Next base: position 3,620,415 of record OY968839.1, read on the forward strand.
TAATAAAAATATTTACACTCTTCTTCTTCGTAATTTCGTTATTATTACCATGCCTGTTGTTGTTCGAGGATGCCATTACAATTGTTATTCGAGAGAAGAAAAAAGAAAGAAGAAGAAGCAGGCGATTTCCCAACCTTAAAAATAAAATCCAAATTCGTTATTTGAACATGCACATTGGATCAATAAAGAATTGTCGTTGCTACTTCCGAAAATGAAAACCAAGCAAATTTGCAACCTGTCAAACTTGTCACTTAACTAATTGAATACATAGTGAACTTGACACTTGTCAAACTTAACACTTGTCAAACTTAACACTTGTCAAACTTTTCAATTATGATACTGGCCAAACTTAACAGTTGTCAAACTTTTCAATTATGATAATGGTCAAAGTTGACAGTTGTGAAACTTTTCAAATATGATACTGGTCAAAGTTGACAGTTGTGAAACTTCTCAATTATGATACTGGTCAAGGTTGACAGTTGTAAACTTTTCAGTTATAATACCTGTCAAACTTGCCAGTTGTCAAACGTGTCAATTGTTAAAGATTATTTGGTGGTATATTTTGAAATAGAGGAAATGTAAAGAAAATTTGAAACAATGAATTAATGTAAAAGTTTTATTTGATTAAATTAGTTATGAAACAGGTGTATTTACCTTAAAGGCAAATAACTCTCTATAATAAAGTAACCTTCGTGAGTCGATGCCAATTAGAATCTGTTATAAATCCGAGAAGGTAGTAATTTGCAACGTGCAAAAATCGAGTGAGGGCAATTAACGTGCCGCCAGTAATTAGTAATATTATCCCACGAACAATAAACAACTTGTAGCACCAAATGTCTATGTTTCTATCGATGAAATTTGATTGGGAAACCAAAAAAAGAAAACGAATCACTGAAAATCACATCGAAATTTAATTTATTTGGCTCGACTGAAATGGTTACCACGTGTGTTTCACTGCTGTGCGGCTCATTAACATAAATTGTTTATTTAATTAGGATAATGTGACATGTTTAACGTCTTTTTTTCGTTTTTAATACTTAACGACTTTGGTATAAATGTGAAATAAACGCGTGAAAGCGATTCGAAGAGAGAATCTAAAAAGACTACGAGATCAGTTGCCGAAGTTTGTTTCGAAGTATGGCAACTTAACCGACTGTAAAATTCCTCTTTAATAGTTAATTGAAAAAAAATCGACGCGGTAAAATATTAATTGCCACGCATTTAAGGAGAGAGATAAGTGCAAATGAAAAATGAAACTTTGCGAAACTCTGTTTACTTTTTTCTCTCGCAAATAAATGTTAGCGATAACTCACCCCTCCGTTCACTCGCCCTCATCATCCACCAGGACAAGTTGCTGCCATCAATCGTGTACGGTTCATTAACAGTTGCCAATTAACTTTCTCTAAATAACTTATAAGGACAAGTCGGTTCTATAAGCATCGAGTTTAACGTAATAAGTTTTCGTTGTCGGTTGGTACGACGCGGAAAGCGAAGAATAATCGAATGCGAACGAGGGAAAATCCTGTTGGCAACCGTGAAAAGGTTAATTATTACTTTTCGCGAAAGTTTAATTGGAATGTGATTGTGATCGATTAGAAAAGCAATAACGCATTTTCCACGTCCTTCGTCTGTTATAAACGTAGCGATGACGAAATGAACGACGAAGCTATTTTTGGGACTTCTCGCCGGAAACAGGAGAAAAAAATTAAGGTTAGCAAAGGAATAAAGTGCTTTCGATGTTATCTCGAGCGATTATCGACGGTCCCTCCAAGCCCTTGCGCTCGATCTCTTTTACTTCTTGCTACTTTTCCATTTCCACTTGCGGTCGGTTCTTCGTTGATTTAACATCTTTTTAAGAGAAATGGGACGCCGGAAAAGTGGCGTTTACGATTCAGCTCGGATTAACATCGAATGGAAATTCCGAACAGATGTGAATCTCTTTCAGCGATTCCTCTTAGCTTCCCCATTTCATCCAGAGTTACCGTCCCTTGTTCTTTTTTTAAATTTTTTACTTTTTCGGCAAACGTTCTTGTGGATCAATGTTTTTTTCTTGGATTGGCAACAATAAAAACGAGAATGTAACGCGAAAGCGTTTCCGGTATCCCGTCGGAGGAACTAGCGAATAAAGTAAACGTCCGTTAATTAATCCGATAAGAATTTTCATCGTTTTAATTATTTCCCTTCTAGTTGAAAAACGAAAGAAAAAAAAAAAGAGAGAGAGACGTTGGCGAACTTTTTTCATCCGTCTCCCATAATGCGCTGCCCTTATTCCTCGCCCATAATAACTTCTCATTAATACTTCTTTCGCTCCTGGCCCATAATTCAAATTATAATAAAGCGCCCTCCACTTTATTATCAACTTTTTCGTTTCCCGTTCCGGTTACCGTTCTGCATTTGATAAATGGTACAAGAGAAAGACATAGAAAGTTTAATGGGGGTTAAATGAAAACTAAGTTGGCGGCATTGCACGAGAGAAATAAGGAAATGGCAAAGCAAAAAAAAAGACAAACGAAATGGCAACGCGAGAGAGAGAGAGAGAGAGAGAGAGAGAGAAAAAGACGGAGCAAGTTTTGGAGTAAAGAATGTAGGCAAGAAATTGGCGAAACTAAAGAGGATTTATGTTCCGGCCTTTCGCGAAAGGAATTGCACTTTTCCCGGCAAATTGAAAATGATGCTCTTTTGCAATATTTTTATTAAGACCATAAAAAGGAGGAGGGCGGATGGGGAAATTGCAGGAATGATATTAAAGGGGAAGCCGCGGTTGGCGAAGGGAACAAAGTTAAATGGAAATTAATGAAGAGAAGGGAGCATTTTCCTTTTTACGTTCCCTCATTATAATCGCATTGCCGAATTGATTTAAATCCATGACAATCTCATATAACCAAACGTTGGCCAACCAGTACGAAACTTGCGTCAAATTGATTTTGACTTTCGGCAAAGTAATTTTAAACCTTCGTCAAATTCCAACGTTTGGCGATTCGTTTGCGAACTGTTTGCAAACGGTTCAAAAAAACATTAACTTCGCAAATTGAACAAAGACTCGACTGCTTTTTTTCCTTTCTTGAACCAATCTGAAATGGAGCCGTTAATTAAGTTCCATTCAATTCGTCTTTCTCTCAGCCTCACTCCGTACGTTCTTTCGTATTGTTACTCGACAATATTGCACGACCCAAATCCTTTTCCATTTCTTCACCGTGCGCCTCCATGCCACTGTTACTCGAGGCACATAACGTTACTTTACGAGAATAATCATAGAGAAATATGATTAAACGCGAGGAATTCTAAGAAAGAGCCAAAAGATCGAATCGAAGGCAGCAATCCGAAACGATTATGAAGAACACTCGAGAATGAGTGCTGTTTAATTGAATTGATAAAGAAAAAAATTGGCAAATAAGCAATTTAGTTGCTAATAATTAGAGGAAATTGTAGCAAGAATAATTTATGTGAAGAGTAAATCGATCGGTTGAAGATGGCCAACAGGTTATGCAGAGAAACGAGAAGAATCTCTCGGTGACCTCTTACCATGCACAAGAACAATATGAGGGCGATGCAGGCGGAGGAGGAGGAGGGAAGGAATAACAATAAAAATAATAATAAGAGGCAGAAGACTCTCTGCAGTTTATTGCGAAATTTTTGCAATATTATTTTCGCTCATAATCAGATATTTATTCCACGACTCAACGGTTCGTTGTTGCTCCTCCTATCATCATCATCATTGTTATGGAATCTCTTTAAAGCAACAACAAGAATTTCGTGGTGGACCGATGCAAAAATATTCGCTTTAATCGCGATAATCCCGTAGTAAAAACAATTTCTAATCGTTGGGAAACTTTAGCAATCGACGTTTATTAAATTTCCTCTCATTTCCATCGGAATCCTCCCAACTTTTTCATACGAATTCCTTACATTTTTCTCGTTTGACCACAAACTTTCTAATCTCTGGGGAATTTTGAACATTTCGAATTCTCTCGTGTAATTGATTCTAATTACTTAAACTACTCTTTGTCACCCAAACTTTTTACCTGTTTCTAAATAGAATTTTAATTTGTACTTCTCTTGTTAGCGTTTGATTACATTCTTCTAAATTTTTTTCTACGTTTGGGTGATCTTATCTGGAGTTAAATTCGTGTTGAATACGAAAAACGAAGTTAATGAGACTCGCTGAAGCCAAAAGGAAAAAGAAACAGGAAAAATACTTTGGTCATTGAACTCGAGCGATTTACTTTGATAAAGATTTATCCCATTCATCCCAGACTATTTATCCCATGGTCAAGTCAAACTCTAAACTTTGCGAAATCGAAACTGAATAAACTAACTCAAAACTTAATAGAAAACTAATTAAAAGTTTGATCAATGTGGAACTAACTGAAAGTTTGATAAACGCGTCCAAAAGTTTGATAAAAGTAACTAAAAGTTCAATAAAGGAACTGAACGTTTGACAGAAGTATAACTGAAACTTTGATCAAAATAACCGAAACTTTGATAAAAGCAACTGAAACTTTGATAAGAGTAAAGGAAAGCTTCAAAACAAAAGCAAATCAAGTTTTACAGAACCAAAACCAGCAACATTCTTTGTATTTTTTCCCTATACAAAGATGTTTATTTACTCACACAAAATGGAAGAGAATGAATTAATAGAAGAACGAAAAGAAAAAGCAATCGTTGAACAAACATGAAGATGCCTTAACAAGAGTGGTAAAATAGAGACAAGAAAGTATCCAAGAAGAAAGGAAAAAAAAGAGAGAAGTCCCGAGATTTAAAACGCACGCCTCGCTAATTAAAGTGTCATATAAATGATTGATGCTCTTGGCGGAGGAAGAAGCGGAAGACTGGCTCTTGTTGTTGTTGTTGTTGTTGTTGTTCTTTTATTAGATGGAAACCCGGCTAAAATTTAATTATCTACCGCATGAATTATTAGTGAAGGCACTACATTGAAAAAAGTCCCCAATCTTCCGTGTTGTTTTAATTTCTCCCTCGGAAAACTGAACGTCATTCCGCAGAGCGTTGCCAAGATTAAAATCCCATCTTTAGCGCTTCGTTTGGGAAAACTTAACACTACCCGTGGTTCTTGTGATCGAAAGGCGGATTGCGGATTGAAGCGATCGTAAAGCGCGCGAAGAGAAAACCGCGAACGAATTTCTTGAAATACTTATCGTTTTTCTTTTTTTCGTTGGTTTGTTTCGCAATAACGGCGCTAAACCCCGCGGAAAATGGCATAATAATCAGTCGATTGGGTGGCACATTATCGGTTTGAAAGCGAAATAGACGGTGGAAAGGGGAGGGAGCCGAGGGCGAAAGGAAATTTGCAATTTATTTGCATACACTTAAAACATCGGCAAAACTTTTCGCTCGCACTTTTTTCCTTCCGCATTATTTCCATCGTGGGCGAACCGTGCGGCATTTGTCGCCTTTTATTTAGCCTTTTTTTTGTTGCCACAGCGCGTTATTATTAGGCGCGATTGTGTGCGAAAATGGGAGATTTGTTTTTGCGGCTTGTTATAAAACGTGGCTCTATCCGCCTTTTTCCGCGTGCCAAATTGCGATTCTTGTATTTTTTTTTTCGTTCTTCTTTTGCCATGGGACGGGCGAAAGCAAGGGAGGAGGGTGGGAGATGCGAATTTACGAGACCGGATGCAATTCGTTTCTTTTTCGCGAGGCAACAACAACAACGACAACAGCGAAATAAAAGAGGGAGAAATTGCAATCGATTCGCCATTTGTTTGTTTGTTGTGTACGCCGAAGAATGGTAACCGGAGGTGATGGTAGTCGTGTGGGGGAGCGGGGCTCCCTGTAGATGTGGGGAGATGAGAAAATTGAAAACGAATTGCCACTTTGCATAAGGAATCCATTCGATGGCATCCATCCAATTTGCAACAATTTTTTTTCGTTGCAGCACCGCAAAGTAGAATTTTGCACGCCGAGACCTGGATGACTGAATAGAAAGGAGCGAGTTTTCCTTCAGAGATCGGTCAATTGCAAGGGAAATTGTATTGAAATTAAAGACAACTCCACGTAAACGCTAACATCAATTCATATTACCAACTGTTGTTTTTTGACGGAAATAAAAGAAGGATTTACATTATTTACTGGGTGAAAATAACTCTCTCTGGTCGTCGAGTGTGTTTGCTTTCGACAAGATCATTAATCATCTTATTAATCGCCCAAACAAACACGGTGTCTTCTTTCATTTACCTGAACTCGAGCTTTCCTCTTCGGCTCGTTTCTTCATCCACTTGTTTGTTTTATGTTTTCGTTTTTGTTTTATCCCCATATCGGGCCGAGGAGATCGTCGACGGAATCAAGTAACCGATTAATTCCCAGCTGGAGTTGGGATTTTCTTTTCCTAGTCTTTTTTTTCCTCTCGATTTTCCTTTCCAATCCACGATTAGAATTTTGTGGGGGGCCCAATTTTAAGAATAAATTTCCGACAAATTCCAAATCGTCCACAATCGGAATCGGTTAACCCCAGCTGTGGAATGCCCTTTCGTAATGACCCTATTTAGAAAGGAAAGGGTTCGACCCGTTTCCCCCAACAATTTGCCCCATTTGGCTCTAGGTGGTAGCAGTGATAAATGATTCGGTATGCTGAAAGCTGAAAGATAAATTTTGCATTTCAAACATCTTCCTTTTAAAGTCGACCGTTTCGGTGGGAATCCCAAAAGGAAAAAATAAAAAAATAATAATTGTAATCCCTTTGTCTCTCTCCAACTTTTGTGCTACATCTTCAGCTGTTTAACGATATTAAACGGTTACCTCAATCGCATTCATGCATCGTTTACGTTGGGGTTTATTATTTTTTAAATTCATTTTTCACAGTTCGTGAATTAATTAAAATTGAAAAGAGAATGGACGGGTGGGCCCTTTTTTGGAAATTAAAAATCGGGCTGCCGCATAACAGAGTAACGAATAATTGGAAACGACCAGTTTGCACGGCTGTAAAAGGGGGAAAATGCCCCTACGTTAATTTATGCTTTGTCTGTTCTTTTTTTTTCACCGAATTCGTAGTGAAAATTATCGGTTGCTGCTTTTTTTTGCTGGGGGGTTAATCGTTAATTCTTTTTCGAAATTTACGATTTTTTCGGTTATGAAGTTATTACAAGATTATCAATGCTTCATTTCCAGCCGCTCGGTTGAGGATTTTAACTTTTGTCAGCCTTTTCCCTTGCCCTCTTTTCCCTCTCCCTTCGTTGTTAGGGCATTCCTGTTTGGATAATCTAACCCGAGAAGTTGCTTTTTTATTTGTTTGCCCGTCATTTAATGCCTAGAGGAATTTCTTTCATCCATTTCCTAAATCGTTTTCAACCTTTCCCCCTTCTCCATGGGTCTAATTAACCGTTTCGAATTTTAGTCACACACCTGCCCCCCTAATGCTAATTAACTTCTACCTTTATGTAATCACGAACTTTATTTCGAAACTTTCAAACTAATTGCAAATGTTTATTTGTTACGTTCGACTACGATTAATTTAAATTTAAATCCACGTTGAATTTGACAAGAAATCAATTACACAAACCTGAAAAAACTCAGGAAACATAGGAAATTACTAGAAACTGAATAACAAATACGATGTGACGGAAAAGGAACTGAAAACTTAAGAAAACCTGAGAAAAAGTTGCCAGAAACTGAAGAAAACAAACAAAGCAAACTGAAAGCATAATTAAAATGACAAAAAAAGTTGGGAAAAGTGCAGAAAACAATAAGTAACTAAAGGCGGAGGAAACGCAACTAACGAACATTCGAGTCGATTTCGTTCCTTCTCTTCTTAATCAACGGTTCTTAAAGTAATCCATCCAGATTGCCAACCTCAACTTGCTTTTGCTGAACAACAACAACAACCATTTATTTTTAACTACTTTAAAAGATAAATGTCTTGGATTATTTAACCGAATAAATGCAGTACACGTGTACGCAGAAGAAGTAGAAGATGGTGGTAGAGATATCGGTTGTCGTACAAGAGGAGACAACGACCAGAGAGAGAGAGAGAACCGAAGAGGAGGATGAAGAAGGATTGGTGAAAAAAGGAAAACAATAATGAAGAAGAGACGGTTAACTTAAATTACCACAATAAATCCCAACCGTTAAAGCAACTCTTGTATACAACCGAATCAATCCTCCACTTCGTTCGTTCGAGTTGACTCCTTTACGAAGAAAAACAACAGCAACACAACATCAGCAGCAAGGAGAAGAAGAAGACTAAGAAAGTGGATACTTATTTCTCTTCGGATTTCTTGAATGAGTTAATACCTCTAAAGAAGTTTTACAACCAGTTATGTAACGAAGAAAAGAAAGAAGCGAATAAATGAATGGGCGTGCAAAAAATGAATAGAGCGAGAAGCGATGGAGTGAGATAAAAGTTTTGCAAAGAGCTCGAGGGAAATCTTTGTCTTTCTCGTTTATTTTCGTTTCCTTACATGAAGTATTATCAGAGATGGAAAAAAGTTGAAAAACATTGCAAAAGATTTGTCGTTTGGTATTCTTTTGCGAAGAAAATAAAATAATTAATGGAAGAAGAAGAAGAAAGTTTTTGCAAGTTGCTTATTCTCAAAAGAAATAGAAAGAAATTGATTCCCTTCCCATGGGGGAGGGGGCTGGTTATGTAAAATTCTTCTTCTCGAAAGGTAACTCTTTGTTTATTTAAAGATTGGTAAAGTGGAGGATTCTCAGTTACTTCCCTTTGCTTTTAGTTATTTTTACCAAATTTTTAGTTACTTGTTGTTTAGAAACAATTTATAATGTCATTAACTCTTCGGTTAGTCAATTCAGCAACTGGAAAAGCAATTTTCTTGTCGCTCATTGGTAAAAGAGGCCCTCACCATCTAACCAGACAACTAAAGATTACTTCACTTTCAACCTTCTGCAATAATTTACCACCGAACGTCTCTCTTAAATTGCTTTAAAGCTCTCAGAGTCTGATTGTTAATTGACATCCATTCGAATTCCTGCCTCGTTTAATACCCACTGTTGCCACTTTTATCTCGTCAATTAATTTATCTCAATTTCTTTTGGGCGAAGAGTGCTTGGTCTCGTGTTTCTTCTTCTTAAAGAACAAGAAGAATGTTAAACGTATGTCATCGTGTTTAATAGAGAAGACCATCTCGTACCAAATTTAATAGCCACGAAATATTCGATTTTAAAGTTTTTTTCTGTTCAATTTCCACGAGGGTCATTTGAGAGATAGATTTGGAATAATAATAGAGATAACGGCTGGCGAAAGGGAAATATCATAATAACAGGGGCGAAGAAAAAGGTGGAACAAGTAGAAGACAAATCCCTCAGAGGACATGTTAACAGGTAAAATACAAGTTTCCCCTGCATTTCTGTGTGATAGTGTTCAAATGGAACAAGAGCGAAACAATAAGAGGATGAAGGAAGCCTATTTTCTAAGTTGGAAAAAGGATGGAGAGGATTTAGTTTTTAGTGGAGTTAAAAAGTTGATTGGTCCATTACAGTCTTTAGGCCACTTTTCGCCCCATCTGGATTGTATTGAACTGTCTCATTTGTCCATGGAGGAATAAAAGGGATTTTCTAAATCGTTTTTTTCTTCCTCGTTACTCATTTATTTCTTTTCTTCGGTAAAAGAATCTTCCATCATCGTCCAATAGTTAAAAATCGTTTAGAACTAACTTCGAAAACCTATCTTTTACCTTTATTGCTATAAATTGTTGTTCCCACGTAAACCAAGAGAAATGTTAAGTCTTCAACTCTTGAACCGTACATTTGATTGATGTGACAATGGCTTATTTTCGAGTTAAGTACTAAAGACTTTCCTCGTAGTCTGGCCATTTTTAATTTCTCTAGTTGTTGTTTCTAAACAAATTGCTGCAGCGTTTCTTGCAGAATTTCCACCGTTATTACGATTATTAATCAGCGTTCTTTTGCACGAATTGATGTCGCATAGGTTCTATGATAAATTGCCGAAAATTTAATAAAGCAGGTGGCAAGTTTTTGCAATCATTTATACTGAGCAACGAAATTAAAATGAAACTTTCCTCTAGCGTTGCCTCTCTCACTCGCTCTCTCTCGTTCGTGTTCTCTAGGGAAAATTAGTTTTCGCGACGAAGAAGCCGTTTTAAGGCGAGCGAAAATAGCGCAAGGAAAATTCGCAAATGCCATTTGTGTCTCCTCTTGTGTACTTGTCAATTTGTATATTTTATTCGACGAAGAGATGGAAACAAATCCACTTTGCGAGGCTTATTCAATTCCTGCATACTTTCGATACGTTTCTTTATTGTGCCGTTTCAATTCGCAATATTGGCAAATAAATGCAATTCCATGTTAAAATGGGAAAGGGACGAGGACTCTCGTCGGGTTGGCAATGAATTGAGTGGTTGCAGATTGAACAAATTGAAACGGATTACAATGGGAACATGTTTATGGAATTGTAATGGAAGAGGCCTCTTTCAATCGTAAATGTTGCGGAAGAGAAGTAACCAAAATGCGGATAACATGACAGGAAATGAACTGACAATGCCTTTTTAGTTACTTTTCCTTCATTTTCCGTTGCTTCGATTAGAGAGAGGACGAATGTCGCCCGAAAATATTTCGATTCCTCTGTTGCCCTCCATTTTCGCCCTTAATCCCTTTTCCCCTGCAGGTATTAGGAAACCGTTCTTTTTATTCTTGTTACATAACTGGTAGATGGATAATCAGATAAGAAAAGTGACGGGGCGTGAATTATCTGTGTTGACACGGTGGTTTATGAAAGAGATAGACGAATCTCGTTCTGACAGATTCGATTTTGGTCCATTCGGGATTTTCCCTGCACTGATTTCCATTCCCTTTTTAACAATAATTATCTTCGTCCTTCTCGCTTGTTTTTTTGTTGCTTTCCTGCAAATCGAAATAGTTGCAGATCGAATTGACTAATTGTCAATTATCGCGCGACAGAAACTAATTTCGCCGACTAGGAAACGGTTCGCGCTCATTTATTACCAACAACATAATTATTATTATTAATGAGCCGCCAATTGAATTTGGCCCATTTCCAACTGCCAAAATATAAATTTTTCATTGCAATTAACCGGTCACCCGAACAAGAAACGAAGATTGAAATGTTTATACACGTTCCATTGGCAAGTGTAAGGAAAATGTTAAGAGGCTGAAGCGAAGAGAGAATCTGCACGGATCTGAAGATGATGAGGAAGATTGATTGTGTGCAATTAAACAGTGCCTAATTATTTCGGGGTTTTTGATGTGCGAAAGCGAGAGAACGAATTCGAATGTTGGTTGTTAATAATATCTCATTCGTTTGTATTGCATTACGTTATTTCTTTCGCAATTCCAGTTCGTCCTCATTTTTTTTCTTAATATTCCGCTCGTTGCATCGCGGAGTACGAATCAATTGCAATTATTGCAATTTTCTAACCATCCCATCTTGCTTGCAATTAATCATCAAGGTTTCAATCAGTTTGTGGCTGCTGATGGATTGATTTATTATTTGATTGTTTGCCGCGATTCGTATTATTATTATTATTATTGTTATCGTTTTCGCAAACGAATTTGCAAAAGCAACGAAAAGAAAATCCTCGAGCTCGAAATTAAATGGCGTCGGCCAGCCGACTGCTATTAATAGTCGAGACGTGCAAAATATTGCGTGAAATGCAACGTCAAATTTAACGCAACACTTTTTAATTGCAAATTAATCGTTTGCCATTTTCAGCGACACCTAGTCACAACAGTAATTTAATTTTCAATTAAACTTTCAAAGAAAATCCATTTTGTTAACACAAAAGAACTCATTAAAACTAATTAGTTTAAATAAACTTTTTCAGTGGCTTTACCAACAACAATTTGCTGGAAACCAAAATTAACTAAATATAACTAGAAACTTCGAACTTTACACCAGTTTTCTTAGATTACCGTGATTAGCTATGAGAAATATAATGAATAGTGCGGCGCATCCACCAGAAATCGTTTGACGATCGCGGCGCATCCGCCAGAACGGTTTAAATTAAATTTTCGCATTTTGTACACCACGATTCATTTCGACTTTATTGCCTGCTCTAATCTTTTCGCCACGCTCCAATAATAATCAACGGCGACGTCACTCTTGTTGCCAATTCTTTATCTCCTTCGTTGTACCTATTATTCGCACTTTTAGATTTTATTCTTTCCGCAAAAAAAACGCTCGTTATTTATTATCGTGCCTTCCATTTCCATCACGGCAAACTGCTTCATTTCAGTTTGCCATCATTTTCCAATCTTTATTATTATCTGCGGCTCTTTGTTTCTGCGCGTTTTTTTTTGTTGTTGTTGTTGAAACAATAATTGCGATAACAGCGCGATTGTTTTCGGTAATGGATGAGATAGAGACCGTAAATATTTTATTTTGTAGTTTAAGGGAATCATTCGTGCGGAATTTCTTTTTGGTTTGGTTCTTCGGTGCGAAAGAATTTCATTTTCGCACGCTCTTGTCGCGAAGCACAAAAGATGAAGAGCATAAATTTGCAATTATATTGCGAATTATTAATATTAATATTAATTAAGTTTCGCGTGCAAATATTGATATATGTATATAATGCAATACAATGGGAGGGATGATTGCTGATGGGGATGTTGGTCTCCGATTGGTTTGCAGCTGACTCATAACGAAACACAATTTTGCATGCATGTAATACGAAGCTATGTGCCAATCTGTTTGTTTTGCATTTTTAATAATGGAATTAATTAATTTGCGATGCATATAACTGCAAACAGTTGCAAGCAATTTGTTTCTTTCACTTTTTAATCGTTATCGTCGAGTTACTTTTCCCTTTATTCACTTTTCTTTCACTTTCATCAGTTACCTTTAGTTTTAGCGTACTGCAGTTACTTTTTCGCAAAATTCTAGTTAGTTTCCTGAAGTTTTAGTCACTTATCTTTGACTTCTTTTCAGTTATCTACATTTTAAGCGAACTTTAAACACTATTTTCGAATTCTACTCAATTTGATTTAGTGGATTTTTTCAATTTGCGTATAAACTCATTAATATTGTGTCACGCCGTCGATTCCTTCAACCTTCGTCATTTATTGTTTATTTCTCGCAGTTTATCAATCATCCGGTTTACAAATCGCTTTTACAAGGTTCTAATTAATTAATTTCCTTCTGTTCGCGAACGTGAGCGAGCGAGTCGGGGAAATTAGTTGATGAAAACTGGTTTCCGGGCGGGTCTCGTTTGAAACGCAACGAATGACGGGCGGAATCAATGTTAAACGAAAGAAGAAGAGGAAGAAGCGTTTCGGGGGAACATTGAAATAATCGAGTTTGAGGGTTCAGTCGGTGCTCCCTAATTAACAATATTAACCGTTTATGAATTATGAATGTACCGCAATTTCCTTTTGGCAAAATCGTTTATTCCTCGCTCGTTCGCAACAATAAAAGCGTTCGCAATTGTTAAAAAAAAGAAGGCCCGGCACCAATTAATTAGGAGGCCTCAAAGAACACAAAGACCTTTAAGACGGAAAATGAAGCAAACACGACTTGTGGAGGGATAAAAGAACGGACGATATTTACAATGGGAACGTGAGCTATAACGATTGAAGCGAATAGGGCAACTTATGAAAGGGCATATGGATAATTGGCGGAATTTTAGCGAAACACGCGATGTTTCAGTTGGACCGATTTAGCGAGCAAATTTCGCCAATCGTTCTTCATTCTTTTTGCACGCGAATCTAACGTTTCGCCCAGTGATTAACAAGCGTGTTTGGGCAGAAACGAGTGGTAAATTTGAAGGCGGACAAACAAGTGGAAGCGAATCTCGATTTCATTTCGTCTTGGCCAAGAAGTGAAGCAAATATTTGCATGTTGTGCGAAAAAAACAAATTCTAAACGTTCACCAGTCAAATATACGTTTCGCAAGTTATTGCCATGATTTTGTTTCGTCGATAAGTTGGTGGATTATTAAAATTGAAATTTCTTGTTTTGCAACGGCACTTTTTTGCAAAAAGAATCAACGCCGTTCTTCAATATATGTCGTCTCGTATTCTACGTTTGGATTTTATCCATAATCGTTTTCATATGTTCACGGTCCGTTTGTTGTGCCAATAACAATAATTTCCATTTGGATTATTCATGAATATTGCTCAAGTCTTTTCTACCTTTAGATAAATTTCCACTTACGTCTTATTCATACCGAACGCTTGTTTGCTTTTATTCGTCGCATATCTCGATGATGAAGGAAGATGGAGAGAGTAATAAATAAAAGGTCCTCCTGTATATAAATTTTCAAATATTATTTCAATGCCCACACAACCAATAACAGCGACGGTGCTTTTGAATAATTCCCGTATGTCACGATGGAGGAATTGCAACAACAACAACGGCAACAAGAAGGAATGGTACATGTCACAACAAACAACTCCTACGCACCTTCGACCCAATGAGAATAATAATGCGGCATTTAACTTTCTTGTGCTTGCATCTTTGCCATTTCTCTCTCTCTCTCTATCAATTGTTATCATTTTCGTTTTAAACTATTTGATTGACCGTTCTAAAAATTAATCGACCGAACCTCAATTGATCTCGCTGTTGCCGTTGTCGTTCTAGTTTCTCAAACGAACAAAGTGCATTTTAATGGATATGAAATTGAAGGAGTTAATTAAACGCCAATTTTCAATATTGTTTTTGGCTGCTAATAGCAAAACAGCGTATTATAAATAACATTCGCATTTTTTTGATGAATCTGTTTGTTATTCAACGGCGTTTTACAATTATCCGCATTGTTTTGGTGAATTTGCGGAAATAATGCAATTCGGAAGCGAGGCATAATTATATGCATTTTAAGTTGCAAGAAACATATTTCGAAGCTCTTAAAGTGATTAATTGTGCAAATAAACATTAGAGATCGATTAATTAGAGTTTAAATGAGAGTTTTACGTTGAGTTCATTCGCTTTTTGAGAACTTTGTTTTTCTTCAAATTTTGCACATTTAGGGAAGGGGGGACCCTTCTCTACTTTTGCATTTTTGCGCAAATTGCAAAAAGGGCATTTTAGAGCCATTAATGTGATTAATTGTGCAAATAAACATTAGACATCGATTAATTAAAGTTTAAATGAGAGTTTTGCGTTGAGATTCATTCGCTTTTTGAGAACTTTGTTTTTCTTCGAATTTTGCACTTTTAGGGAAGGGGGGACCCTTCTCTACTTTTGCATTTTTGCGCAAATTGCAAAAAAGGCATTTTAGAGCCATTAATGTGATTAATTGTGCAAATAAACATTAGAGATCGATTAATTAGAGTTTAAATGAGAGTTTTGCGTTGAGATTCATTCGCTTTTTGAGAACTTTGTTTTTCTTCAAATTTTGCACTTTTAGGGAAGGGGGGACCCTTCTCTACTTTTGCATTTTTGCGCAAATTGCAAAAAGGGCATTTTAGAGCCATTAATGTGATTAATTGTGCAAATAAACATTAGACATCGATTAATTAAAGTTTAAATGAGAGTTTTACGTTGAGATTCATTCGCTTTTTGAGAACTTTGTTTTTCTTCAAATTTTGCACTTTTAGGGAAGGGGGGACCCTTCTCTACTTTTGCGTTTTTGCGCAAATTGCAGAAAAGGCATTTTTGAGCCATTAATGTGATTAATTGTGCAAATAAACATTAGAGATCGATTAATTAGAGTTTAAATGAGAGTTTTGCGTTGAGATTCATTCGCTTTTTGAGAACTTTGTTTTTCTTCAAATTTTGCACTTTTAGGGAAGGGGGGACCCTTCTCTACTTTTGCGTTTTTGCGCAAATTGCAGAAAAGGCATTTTTGAGCCATTAATGTGATTAATTGTGCAAATAAACATTAGAGATCGATTAATTAGAGTTTAAATGAGAGTTTTGCGTTGAGATTCATTCGCTTTTTGAGAACTTTGTTTTTCTTCGAATTTTGCACTTTTAGGGAAGGGGGGACCCTTCTCTACTTTTGCATTTTTGCGCAAATTGCAAAAAAGGCATTTTAGAGCCATTAATGTGATTAATTGTGCAAATAAACATTAGAGATCGATTAATTAGAGTTTAAATGAGAGTTTTGCGTTGAGATTCATTCGCTTTTTGAGAACTTTGTTTTTCTTCAAATTTTGCACTTTTAGGGAAGGGGGGACCCTTCTCTACTTTTGCATTTTTGCGCAAATTGCAAAAAGGGCATTTTAGAGCCATTAATGTGATTAATTGTGCAAATAAACATTAGACATCGATTAATTAAAGTTTAAATGAGAGTTTTACGTTGAGATTCATTCGCTTTTTGAGAACTTTGTTTTTCTTCAAATTTTGCACTTTTAGGGAAGGGGGGACCCTTCTCTACTTTTGCGTTTTTGCGCAAATTGCAGAAAAGGCATTTTTGAGCCATTAATGTGATTAATTGTGCAAATAAACATTAGAGATCGATTAATTAGAGTTTAAATGAGAGTTTTGCGTTGAGATTCATTCGCTTTTTGAGAACTTTGTTTTTCTTCAAATTTTGCACTTTTAGGGAAGGGGGGACCCTTCTCTACTTTTGCATTTTTGCGCAAATTGCAAAAAAGGCATTTTAGAGCCATTCATGTGATTAATTGTGCAAATAAACATTAGAGATCGATTAATTAGAGTTTAAATGAGAGTTTTGCGTTGAGATTCATTCGCTTTTTGAGAACTTTGTTTTTCTTCAAATTTTGCACTTTTAGGGAAGGGGGGACCCTTCTCTACTTTTGCGTTTTTGCGCAAATTGCAGAAAAGGCATTTTTGAGCCATTAATGTGATTAATTGTGCAAATAAACATTAGAGATCGATTAATTAGAGTTTAAATGAGAGTTTTGCGTTGAGATTCATTCGCTTTTTGAGAACTTTGTTTTTCTTCAAATTTTGCACTTTTAGGGAAGGGGGGACCCTTCTCTACTTTTGCATTTTTGCGCAAATTGCAAAAAAGGCATTTTAGAGCCATTCATGTGATTAATTGTGCAAATAAACATTAGAGATCGATTAATTAGAGTTTAAATGAGAGTTTTGCGTTGAGATTCATTCGCTTTTTGAGAACTTTGTTTTTCTTCAAATTTTGCACTTTTAGGGAAGGGGGGACCCTCCTCTACTTTTGCATTTTTGCGCAAATTGCAAAAAAGGCATTTTAGAGCCATTCATGTGATTAATTGTGCAAATAAACATTAGAGATCGATTAATTAGAGTTTAAATGAGAGTTTTACGTTGAGATTCATTCGCTTTTTGATAGCTTTGTTTTCTTCAAATTTTGCACTTTTAGGGAAGGAGGGACCCTTCTCTACTTTTGCATTTTTGCACAAATTCTTAAAGTGATTAATTATTGAACGAAAAATTAAAAATCGATTAATTAGAGTTCAAATTTGAGCTTTTGCAGAAATTTTGGGTGCATTTAGTTTAAGTTTTGCATACTTTAGTAAATTATGCATGAATTTTGATCACTTTTTTAAAACTTTTAGTTACTCTTTAATGTTTTCACTTGGTTTTCTCTAACTTTTAGTTAGTTTTATTCAATTTTTAGATTCTCTACTATCGATTATCATTTCGTCTTCATCTCATCTTGCAATTGTTTTCTTAACACTTCATATCGGGTAACATATACGTAAGATGAAATGAGAGAGAGAGAGCGAAAAACTACATTCGTTCCAATTGCTCGTTTAAAATCCTTCCCGCAATAAAACTCGCCGAAAGGAAAGGAAAAGAAACGAAAATTGCAAACCAGTAGAAGATCTTATTGCAATTGTCTACTACTTTTTGCTCGTTTGCGGTTCTAGTTTTTTGCCTTTTCTCCAACTGTTAATTGTTGTCTTCTTGCAGAAAACTTTGATTCATCATCAACATCATTCGTCGATCGATGGGTCAACGAACCCAAAAATTCTTTTGCTCTCTACCACTTTATGAACTTTATAATTGCAATTGTTTCGTCTTGTTTCTTATTTAGAACTTGAAAATTCTTCGTCGACGCAATTTAGTCTTTGATCGTCTTGTTGATATTTTAACGAGCTGTTCAAAAAGAAAATACAACCACTTCTTGTCGGTTACGTCCATCCCTTTAACTTCGGTGGAGCAACCCTAGAAAAATTACCAAAATTCCCCTTGTATTCTCTATAAATTTAATCAAATCAACCCTTCGATTCAGATAATATAGGGTAATAAACGATGATGATGATGGCTCTCGTATGCCATCGACCGGAAAATTACCATAAAATTAATTCTGGAGGATAGGCTTTTGGGAGGGCGGAAGAAGAGGAGAAAGGAAAAGAAGTAAAATCGGTTCGATATTCTTGTTATTAAACCGGGTAAAAATCATTAATTTCAATTAATATTTGGCCTTTAATAAATGACGCAAGAGAAACGATTTTTAACTATTAACCGGCTCTGGGGTTTGTAATTTTAATTAAAGCGACCAATAACGATGGTAAATTAATTAGCGCAAGAGCCATAACAAAGTGATTGATTAAACTCCCTCATTATTAATTTTTAATTGATACAAATCATTTTTTCTTATTTGCAATTTTCAGTTAACCCTTTTCTCCCTCTTCGTACTTCCTGTTCTTTATTTCAGATTGGTATCCTAACAGTCGCAGTCACTCTTATTTTCTTCTTTACTTTACTCTTTTTACTTATTGCTCACTTTTATTTAACTTTTAGATATTTCTTTAGTTTTGAGTTACTTTTAATCTTTTTCTTCTTCTTTGTTTGCTTTTTAGTTAAGTTTCTGTATCTTCTAGTGAAGTTTCTGTTACTATTAGTTGGTTTCCTCAGCTTTTAGTTACTTTTCATTAAGTTTTATCATTATCGGTGGTCGAGTGCTTAATATCAGGGTGGTCTTCCTTTACATCCACTTTCTGGTCATCCTCATGTAAGCACGCACGCACACACACCAACTTTCCGTTCTTTTTGTGCCGGTTAATTAGGTCATTAACTTCGGTCTGCGTGTAGGTGATAGGGGAAGAAAAGACATTTTCAAAGCTCAAATGACCATTAAATTGATACATGAAAGCGATTAATTCCCGTTCTTCGGCCCTCTTTGTCTCTCATACTGGCCATTTGTCTCGTCGCTAGGAGGAGGAATAATTTCGACGGAAACAGTGTTGGATGTGGCGAAAGAATAAATTACCGGAAGCAAAGAGAAAAATGTGCTATTGCCGAACAAACAACAACAATCCAATTGTTTGCTATCTAATTGGTTTAACTTGAACAAAAGAACTGAAAAAGAATTGAAAACAATTTTTGGTGGTAGATGGACAGCGACACCAAGAGCTGAGGAATCATTGAGCATGAGAAAAAAAATACGGGCAAAATAAAAAGGGGACGTTTTATTGCTTGTAACGTCGTAAAATTAGAAGATAACCTCTTTCTCTTGGTTCCGCCTCGGTTTTATGCGGTTCTTCTACGGCCTCCAGAGTAAAGGCAAGACGAGAAATAATAAGAGAGAAGATCATAAAAGGGTGGAAATAAAATTGGGGAAACGGACATCCTTCGACTGTACCTTTTTTCCGTCTTTGGGTCGGTTTGCATCTTATATTTAACACTAGGTATCGATACAACGAATGATGATGATAATAAGGGTTTACATCATGGAAAAACCAGTAAAAGATAATAGGAGACCCCCATAGAAATAATATCCTCTAGTGTAAAAGAACGGAGTTAAAGAGAATCGATTGGGATGGAGGAGGATGGAAAATTGTTCATGAAAAATGTTTGCGATTGTCAACACGAAATAAAAGAGTAACAATAGCAATTTAATTAGTTCACGTGCTTCGCTCGTTTCTCTTCTTCGTGCTCCTCCACTTCGACCACGGTTTTTCGCTTTTGTTTGTTGGTATTTGAGCTTTACAGCGTTATTAACTCAACCGGAATCGATATAACTCAACTGGATTCACTTCGTTTAAATTCCGTTTTTTTCTTTTTATATTTACATTGTCGATGATGCTGCTGTTGTTTGTCGAGTCTCCGGTAATTGAAGAGATCGTCAAAGGAAGAATGAACAAACAGAAAATGTGAAATAGATAATTTCACGAATCCACCTTCCTCGCGTGGATGGAAGACTTTTATTGTTCTTTGCATGTAATTCGGTCCATTTGAGAGGATTTATCCACGACGAATGCAGAGGATCGTGTCCTAGTTTAATATGCAAATGCGTTATCTTAAATATGAAGCAATCTCCACTAAGATGCTTATCGGTGACAGCACAAGAATCGTATTTATCCCTTACATCCATCTTACGTTCGCTCTTCGTCTCGCTCCGACGCAGTTTTCTTACCTGCGCTCGTCTCTTAATTTTATTTTCATTTTCCACGTCCCTCTCGCCCGCCTTTTCCCTGCACTAATCTCGCGGTGTCGTTCGACCGTGAAACCAGGTTAAGCTCATTAAAAATTGAAACTAATAAAAGAGAATACATCGAAAGATACGAGGTGGAATCAAATGCGTGTAGATCGTATTATCGTTATCGATAGCGACTGATCTTAATCGAGAAAATAAAAAAAAAAGGAAAATCGAATCGAAGGGATGGGCCCAATTACAAAAACCAACGAGCGGAAGAGGAAAAGGGTTTTTGTCAGCAATCTTTATTATTAATAATAATAATAATATACGAAGAAAACGAGACGATAATAAAATAAACTCAAAGGGCAACATTTTTCAATTCAAATAATGTGAAGAGGTAAGAAAGTTGACGAGGAGGAACAAATGGACCAACCCCAAAAGAATTATTGTTCTTGCCATGCAACGACCCAAAACAAGTGGGCAGGAGATTGTTTCTCTTTTAAATTGTAGACCCAAAAAGAAGAAGACGAAGAACAGAGTTGCCCTTAAAGGATCTTACTGAATTATGCAGGCGAATCCCTTTCTGCTGGAGTTTATCTGACCAGCATGGGAGTTCCACCCCTGCTTTTGTTTTTCGTATCGGTTCTTTGCGTATAGTCGAGGAACTAAAAAGATGGTTAACATTCCGTCCGTCTACATCCCAAAAACTTGTTTAATCAACATGCAAATGATGTTGTCGCTGCTGCATGTTTCTCAATTTCCATCAAAGGGTTACCTGCAGAAGATCTTTTTACCACGAACACCTTAACATAAACAAACATCAATTTTTACCTCGTGCCCTTTTCACCTGTTTCGCCGCGTTAATTTAACTTTACAACACGCTCTGGGTTATTTTAACCGTCTCTGCTTCGCTATTGCTACAACTTTTACTCTTTGATCTTATGCAACAAACTTTCGTAATGAAACGAATGCTAAAAGTTACCGCTTGAAAACCGATACACGGAACCGCACTCGTCGTTCAGCAACGAAGTGAATTTAACGGCAAGAGCATCCGATCTTCTTCTTAATTCCTCAACTCCCGTTCCGCCAAATTATTTCGCTTTTGCTTCTTAACCCATCGCCAAACAAATCTTTTTGTTTTGATGGAAAATAAAACGCTTAACAGGGACGAAGAACAGAGCGACGAGGGTAACTTATTTCGCCCGTCGAGTATGAATCATAAGGCAAGAGCGATGGGTTACTGTTACCGTCACAGTTGAGTAACGCAATTCGGATGAAAGCTTCTCGCAAAGAGAAAAAAATAATTATGCACGTAACCGAAATAAAGCAAAGGGACGTTTATAGGAGGGAAACGACACATATGCTGAAAATGGTGCCCCCCACATATCCATATACAGTGTTAAAGCGAGGACGATCCAATAATCAAGGGGTAGCACCATTAAAACGCGGATGAGAGGGTGTCGGAGATGTAGCAATAATTGTAAATACAAAAATTTTGGGGGGCCGCCCGCCAAATTCGAACCGAACACCGACCCTCCGATAATAAAAAGAAATGAATAAGAACATTGCGGTGCCCCCCTCGTAGCGGAACGACTTTTATTCATGTAAAGTTATTCGATGAATTACAATCGTCGTCTAAGAATAAGCTCTCACTGAGTCATCATCACCATCGACATCATCGGCACCCCGGAAACACTGACGGTGCGAATAGAAGAAAGGGGGGCCCCCACGGGGACGGGCGAAATGGTTTCATTCGCAAAATGTTTGTTGCGTTAATTAGCGTCATATTCTTTATCGGCGATCGGGATTGTTTGAAAAAATGAGCGATAATTAAATGAACCGGGCATAAATTTTAAATAACGAATCGCAATAATTTGCGCGACAAATTGATAAAAATCGCTAAAAGCCTTTTTTGTTCCTCTTTCTCTCTCTTTCGCGTTGCCTAATTATTGGCAGCAATTAATTTCGCAGCAGCGTACTAAATTTATTAGTTAATTTTAAGCAAACATTCGGTTTTTTGTTTCGCAAACTTTTTTAGACTATGCGAAAAATATTCGTAATAATTTCTTATACGATCCCAATGAAATAAACATGAATAGGGGACGGAAATAATAAAAATCCTATTTAAAAAAATCCACTGAAAACGGTTGTTACTCTTCATGATCTTTCCGTTCTTGCGCCGTTATTTGCCATTTATTCGCCATGTCCTTTTGTAAATTCGCTCGATTTGCAAAAAGCGAAAGAAATAATAATGGCAACTGCACTATTATTATTCCTTATTACGATTCCAGTGGTAATACTAACAATTGCAGATTTTTTATTATTATTAACACACTCGACAGCAATAAAGGGGATTCTTCTGGATTATTGTCCAATTTTATGCACCATCACCAGAAGCGTTTTGTTTTATGCGATTGCATTCGTAAAAACAGAAACATTGCCATTTCTCACGAAGCATTTCTAAAACTAACTAAAAGTTTATTGTTTTATGTTAATTGATTCTGTTTTCTTTTTCCCTTTGCAGTGATCTTCAAGGCAATAACATAACGGTCATCTTCGAGTCGGATTTCCAAGATATGGCCAAATTGCGAATACTGTAAGTGCCATTTGTTCCTTTTGTTTAGGAAGGAAATTTTGGTAATAATGTTCTTTCACTCTTTACTTTGCAGCCAATTGACGGACAATCAGATCCACACGATCGAAAAGGACGCCTTTCAGGATTTAATCAATTTGGAGAGACTGTGAGTTCTTCGCTTTTAAAGTGTTGTTTTTTTAATTAATTTTCTTTCATTAGGAGACTCAATGGGAACAATTTGCATCATCTGCCGGATAATTTGTTCTCTACGATGGCCAACTTGTTGAGATTGTAAGTCACCTTTGATAGTGGAAATTCCTATCTTAATCTTTTTTGCATTTCAGGGATTTGAGCCACAATTTGATCAGCGTGATCGGGAAGAAAACGTTGAGAGGCCTCGCGTCCATCAAGAATCTGTAACAAATCGCTTTTGTTTGTCTTAATCCAATTTAAAGTCGATCCTTCTGATTCCAGCCAATTGGACAACAACGCGATCAAGTGCATCGACGACACGGCGCTGAGAAGCTTCAAGGACTTGGAAATACTGTGAGAGCAATTAAATTCATAAATTTCATCAATTTAATTCATTTAATTTCAACATTAATGAAGAACCCTCAACAATAACAATCTCACGTGGCTCGGCAAAGACATGTTCAACAACATGTTCCGGCTGCGTACGTTACGACTGAACGACAATCTCTTCCACTGCGACTGTCAATTGTCCTGGTTGGCCAGATACTTGCGGCAAACGACGCGTTTGGCCCAATACACCCGCTGCCATTCGCCCAACAATCTCAAGGGTCAGAACGTCGCCGACCTGGAGGACCGAGAATTCAAGTGTTCGGGTAACGAAGGACGAGACAGAAGCACGAAACGAGAGATTCCTTCGACGGCAATGGAACGGATCGAGAGTAATCTCTGGCTCTTTGCAGGTTTGGCAGAGAAGGCCGTCAATGGTGAATGCGTGGCCGAAACTCAATGCCCGCACCCGTGTCGTTGCGCCGACGGCATCGTGGATTGTAGAGAGAAAGCGTTGACGAAGGTGCCCGATCGTTTGCCCGAAGGCACCACGGAATTGTGAGTAGTCTTTGTTCTTTCCTATCGAACCATCCTCTTGTCGTAGTTCATTCGGCGTAAGTTCACGGAATCGGATCGATAGCAGTTAAAAATTGCTCGAAAGCTCGCTGCCAGTTGCTATTCAAAGCTACGTACAGATTGCTTCGTTATCGATCAGCAGATGGACGAACAGAGGTCGCTTTCCTACCAACCGAGCAGTTTTTCAGCGACAGATAGCGCGCAAGCCATTTCTATGCAATCAGTACGAGTTACTAGGATATAAGAGACGAATAAGGGGCTGATTGTTTTAAAAAGGGTGCTTGTCCTTTAATGACACGCGTGTTCCTGTTGAAAGTGACACGTGGGGTATGGCAATCAAGACATACCCAGCACGTAATTTTTGTTATTACGGGGCTGCTTTAACTGTCATTGTGCAGTGGCGCCCCTTCTAATTAACAATTTTAATTAACTTTTCACAATTGCCTTTAATAATTATTTGTTCACTTCGTGTAGTCGATTTGCAATTTAATTTTTCTTTGTACACAGACGATTGGAGCAAAACGCGATTGTCGAGATACCGACCAAAGCGTTTACAGCCCACAAACGATTGCGTCGAATGTGAGTTGTGCCAATTTTTTCAATCATACTTGCGAAATAATTATTCCCTAACTTTCTGTAGAGATCTGAGCAACAACAAGATTTCGCGAATTGCCAACGACGCCTTCCACGGATTAAAAGCTCTCACGTCCCTGTAAGTAACGAAATCGTGAAAATTTTGCAAAAGAGTTTTATTAATACCTCATTCGCCATCAATTCAAACAGCGTTCTTTATGGGAACAAGATTAAGGATCTACCAGCTGGAGTTTTCCAAGGATTGCTGTCGCTTCAATTGCTGTAAGATTTGAAAGAATTGATGACGAACACAAAGTTTTCCTTTAATGACCAATTCAATTGCAGATTGCTCAATGCCAACGACATTTCTTGTATAAGGAAGGACACTTTTAAGGATTTGCACAGTCTCAGTTTACTGTAAGTTAAATTCTTCCTAGTTTAACTTTTTTAAAGATTTCGCTCCAATTGACTTTGATCACTTTTTCCTGCAGATCCCTCTACGACAACAACATCCAATCGTTAGCAAACGGCAGTTTCGATTCGTTGCGCAGCATCCAAACCATGTGAGTTAAATTTGCGAAGAATGAACTGCAACAAACCACAATGACAATCCCTTTCTTCTCCATTTGTTCAGCCATTTGGGCCGTAACCCATTCATATGCGATTGCAATTTGCGATGGTTGGCAGAATACCTGACGAAGAATCCGATCGAAACGTCCGGCGCCAAATGCGACGCACCGAAACGGATGCAACGACGTCGCATCGAAACGCTCAAAGACGAGAAGTCCAAATGTAAGGGTAAGCTTATTAACGCCCGTCAGAAACAAACGAAAGATCACAAATGAACGTGTGAGTTAAAAGTTGCCGAAATGTTCCAAAGACGAAATTGTTTTCTCCGTTATTCTTTAAAATTCTCCTCCTTTTTCATTAGGTCAAGAAGAGTTTCGCACGCGATACGCCGGCGATTGTCTCATCGATACCGCGTGTCCAAGCGAATGCACTTGCGATGGAACGGTCGTCGATTGTTCCGGGCGGAATTTGCGCGAAATACCGAAAGATGTGCCGCTCTACACCACCGAATTACTTTTGCAAGACAACGATTTGGCACGCATCAATTCCGACGGCTTATTTGGCCGCCTACCGAACTTAATCAAATTGGACTTGCGACGGAACCAAATCACCGGCATCGAAGAGAATTCGTTCGAGGGCGCGTCGCGAATATCGGAACTGTATGTGCGAAAAAGCTGCCCGAAAGAGAGATCGTGTCTTAATGACTTCTCTATAACTTTCAACTTGTTTTATACATTTTTTAGTAACTTTTGCTTAGTTTGGACGATAGAAACTACGTGTTTCTTCTTGTTTTTAGATTCCTCTCGGAGAACAAGCTGCTGGAAATCCATAACAAAATGTTCCTGGGCTTACACAACTTGAAAGTGCTCTCGCTGAACGCCAATCGGATCACGTGCGTGATGCCCGGTTCTTTCGATCATCTGACCTCGCTGCACACTTTGTAAGCCACCAAGTACCAACAAAAGCAAAGACAATACCCATCGCGCGATTGCGACGATTGATTGTAGGAACTTGATCAACAATCCGTTCGCTTGCAATTGCCATCTCGCGTGGTTCGCCGATTGGTTGAAGTCGAAAGGTTTGAGCGGTTCGGCGGCCAGATGCTTCGTGCCGACGCGCGTCAAAGACGTCGCCATCCGTGATTTACCGCAGTCCGAGTTCAAGTGCACCAGCGATAACGACCAGGGCTGCCTGGGCGAGAACTACTGTCCGCCGAAGTGCACGTGCACGGGAACTATCGTACGTTGCTCGCGGGCGAAACTCAAGGAGATACCGCGCGGCATTCCGCCGGAAACGTCCGAACTCTACTTGGACGTGAACGAAATCGAAACGATCGAGGCGGATCGGATCGGGCATCTGAAATCGTTGACCAGATTGTAAATCGCGCCCATTTTCCTTAAATTCTATTCACGCGTCAAGACTCAAATGTCCTTTTGCAGAGACTTGAGCACCAATCAGATTGGAATGCTGGCCAATAACACGTTCATCAATCTCTCTAAGCTCTCGACCCTCATCATCAGCTACAACAAGTTGCAGTGCGTGCAAAAGAACGCTTTAGCCGGATTGGCATCGTTGCGAATCATGTAAGTTGAAAGATTTAAGGCAGTTGCTGAATTTTCTTTCAAAAACTTCTTATCTGTAGATCCTTACATGGCAACCAGATCTCCATGATACCGGAGGGAACGTTTGCCAATTTAAAGTCCATCACGCACATGTAAGTCGACTTTCTTCGCTCTTCAATCACTTCTCGTCGACTTTAAAATAATAGTTTCCTTTAGTTTCATTTGAACTGATTCCTCTTCGCACTTTTGCAGAGCGTTGGGCGCGAATCCGTTGTACTGCGATTGTTCGTTACGTTGGTTGGCCGATTGGGTTAAAATCGATTACGTCGAGCCAGGAATAGCGAGATGCGCCGAACCCAGTTACATGAAGGACAAATCCATTCTGTCGACGCCATCGAACGCTTTTCAATGTAAAGGTAATAAGTTTTTAGTTACTTTTACATATAGTTTTAGTAACACTCAAATGCTGTTTACTAATTTCGTTTTGAAAAACCTTTTTTCCAGATAAAGTGAGCAACGAAATCCTCGCGAAATGCGACGCCTGCTACACGTTCCCATGCAAAAACGGTGGAAGATGCTCGGGTCTGGCGGCGAACAATCATCGCGATTATACTTGCAAATGCGCGCCGGGTTATCATGGGAAAAATTGCGAATCGATGATCGACGCTTGTTACGGCAATCCGTGCCGTAACGATGCCACGTGCGAAGTGCTCGAAGAGGGTCGATTCAGCTGTCGATGCGCGCCCGGATTCACCGGACTCCGTTGCGAGACGAACATCGACGATTGCGCGACGAACAAATGCGCGAATAATGCGACCTGTATCGATTCGATCGAATCGTACCGATGTAAATGCGAACCGGGATTCATGGGAGAGTTTTGCGAGGAGCGTATCCCGTTTTGCACGAACGGTTACGATCCGTGCAAAAATAACGCGCGCTGCGTCGATCACAAAACGTACTACACGTGCGAATGTTTGGTCGGATTCAAAGGGGAGAATTGCACGATCAACGTGGACGATTGCGAAAATCACATGTGTCAAGTGAGCGAATTCATTATTGAGCATTCAATTCTTTACGAATTTCTATTACGAATACTAACTTTTTTATAGAACGGCGCCACGTGTATCGATGGCACCAACGATTATCAATGCAAATGTGCCGGCGATTTCACGGGGAAATTTTGCGAAATCTCGCCGATGGTGATGATGATGTATCCGCAGACGTCGCCGTGTCAGCAGCACGATTGCGGCCACGGCGTTTGTTTTCAACCGACGACGACGAAGAACGAATACAAATGCAAATGCGCGCCCGGCTATTCCGGCAAGAAATGCGAATATCTGATCGGTTTGAGTTTCCTCCATAACACGTCCTACGTGGAGATGGAGCCGTTAAGAACGAAACCGGAAGCAAACGTGACGATCGTCTTTCGAACGGTACAAGAGAACGGCGTATTAATGTACGACGGTCATCAAGAACATTTGGCCGTTGAATTGTTTAACGGCCGTATACGAATTAGTTACGATGTTGGGAATTATCCAGTGTCCACAATGTACAGGTGATAGACCCTCGTTGAAATTCTCTTGGCTCTAGTAGAAATCCTTCCACAATTTGACACTTTTATTTCTGTTGTTTTCTTAGTTTCGAAATGGTATCCGACGGTCAATACCACGTGGCCGAACTGTTGGCGGTCAAGAAGAATTTCACGTTACGCGTCGATCGCGGATTAGCACGGTCCATCATCAACGAAGGCACCAAAGACTTCTTGCGACTGAACACGCCGATGTTTATCGGTGGCGTACCGCCAGAAGCCGGCCAACAAGCTTTCTCGTTGTGGCATTTAAGGAATTTGACAAGTTTCAAAGGTTCTCGCATTTCAATTTGTCACATTGAACTTTTCATCTCATTGTTTTACGACAAACTTCTTCATTGTAGGTTGCATGAAAGAGGTGTGGATCAATCATAAACAAGTGGACTTCGGTAACGCGAAAACGCAACATAAAGTGACAGCCGGTTGCGCCCTAATGGACGCGGACAGAGATAATGTTGGCGTCGAAGAAATGGACGTCGGCGAGGATTCGATTGGTAACGAGCAAGACGACGAAACGGAAGGAATGATCGAAGAACCGGAAAGTGTTGCGGATCCGTGCGTTAATCATCGATGTAAAAACGATGGTAAATGCGTGCCATCATTTTCACTGTCCTCGTCTACTGCCAGAGAGTATACTTGTAAATGTAAAGCGGGTTTCAAAGGCAAACACTGCGAGCAACAAGGTGAGGAGGATCGTAAGTATTTGCGATTAGTGCTTGAAAGGTGGTACTAATTTTCTTATTAGCAATATTTTACGATTTGTTTGCGAATATTAATCAGAATAATTCAGCGCTTGGCTTATTGCTAATCAAAGACCGGATTAGTTTGTGTCGAAGCTTACGCTCTTCTCTAATTCATATTGTGTGTCGCCATTTCTTCATCGTCAGCGTTCGTTCTTTCCTTGCAGCTGCGACGTGTCGCAAAGAACAAGTTCGAGATTATTATTCGGAGCACGGATGCCGGTCGCGGAAACCGTTGAAGATGGCAAAATGCGTGGGCAGCTGCGGCGGTTCGACCAGCAGCTGTTGCCACGCGCGAAAGAGCAAAAGACGGAAGGTAAACACGTTTGCAACGGATTCCATTAAATCGACCCGATTTATCTTAGAGAAGCCTGCGCGTACTCTATCAGGTTATTTCCATTGATTTTGTTGTTGTAGGTCCGTCTGATATGTAACGACGGCACGCGATACACCAAAGACATCGACATCGTGCGCAAATGCGCTTGCACGAAGAAGTGCTACTGACTGAAGAATGCCGCTATTCACGAATCTAATGACGATAATCGAACGAAATTGGAGGAAACAGAAGATGGAGATGAGAATGAAGAAATTGCCGAATTTGCTCAAGAGCCCGCCAACGAGAACAATATACTTAATTTAAAACCGGTCCTGCCACTATCATCGTCATCATCATCATCTAGCGGCAAGCAACCTTACAAGTTAACGTTCACTTCGCACAACAATCGAGAGCAACCGCTTAACGATCGTAAAGAGATAACGGCCGATTACAGGCAACAGCAACATGAGACTCAACAAGACGTCGAAGCGCATGATGGCGATCGATTAGAAACAGTTGTAGTCGAAAGTTATGAAGCGCCATTTCTCGACGATCGTCGCCATCCGGGCGATCGGCAACACTGCCTCCTTTCGGCCATTTTGTACTTTATCACCATCACCGCATTCGTTTATCTCTTCGTCCTGTGGGTCAAGCAGAAGATAATCCATATGCAGACGCTGATGATGATGAATTGGTGATTGTTCGAGTGGAAGGAAAATGAGCAAAATAACGGAAGCAAGCGCAAAAGAAGAAGAAGATACATCGTTAAAGACCAATTGGGAGAGTCGAGTAGAGGATCCCATCTTCTGTTTTTTGGCCCAAACGGGCGCAATTCATATAGTTGAACATTTAAATTAGACGATAACTTCGGATTGAATGCAACACCAAGAGAAAAGCAAAATACATTTTAATCGGTGAATTCATTTCAAATTTCGCCCTCTTTTTGTGGATAATTTAGATGAGTGATTAGCGGCACGCCCTCGCAGGACTTACTTTCTATTTAATTAATTATTAATTCATATAATTTATATAAATCGAGGTTTTTAATTATGCCAATACAATTTGTCGAAAGTCATCTAGTTATACGTGGAAATTGAACGAGCATAATCAACAAATTAAAGTTGTAATTCAAGTGTTGATTAATACAGAACTTATGTCGCAAATTCCTAATTAAGTAATCTTGAAAAATTCAAGTTTAAACGTTGATAACCCACTTTAGCGAACGCTCAATTTTCAAATACAACGTGTGGCATAATTAAAGAAAAACCGGAAAAACGTATGGATAACGATTTCCACTTAACAACAACAATTTGAATTCAAAATGTTGTGAGAACGTGGGAAAACGTTATGGAACGAAATACTTTCGTTGACGTATTACACGAATTAGGAGGAAGAATGCTGGGAGTGAAAGTGAGAGAATTGGAATTTAATTTATTACTGTTAGGTTGGAAAAACAAGCAAAGAAATGATGATTTAAAAAAGGGGAAAATTTACTAATTGCGAGATAATTAATGATTATTATTAAGAGTATTATCCAATTAAAAAGATTAAAAATCACTTAAATTAATCCCATTTTACCAACCATCATTTGTGTATTGTGATGTATTATAAATAAGAATAATATTAATGATAAAATAATTATTGTATATTATAATAATAAACCAAACATATTTGTACAACACCACTTTTCTTGTAAAATTATATTTAATTTATCGTAATGAAAATGGAGGAAATTTCAAGTTTTCTCCACTTTTCAGCAGACTAATAAAGGAATAAATCGAACGAGAATGAGAAATAATTTATGCCTAATTAATTCACTAATATTATTATTACTGTAATTTATATTAAAATATTAAAGAAACAAACTGTGTATAATAATTATAATAAAAATTATAATAAATTGATTTTATCCAACAAAGAAAAACACTTTCAACATATTTTTTAATCCTTATCGTCACATTCTTGCCATTTATTTATTATTAATACCTTCCATATCAATCTATTTACACAACAATCTAATTTTAAGTTTACTTAATCGGTTATCGTTTGTTGATTTTTCGTATTTATTTTTTCTTTCTTTCACTTTCAACGATAATTTCGTCGTGTAAAACGTGTAGCACCGATAAAGAAAAAAGGAATCTCGGGCCTCCGAAGAACAATTAAAAATACCAAAACGTAGAAGTCAAACAGGCTTAAAGATCGAATTAGAGAGCCTAAAAGTAAAATTAAGGAGCTTAATGGTAAAATTAAATAGCTTAAAAGTCAATTTAACGAGCTAAGAAGTCGATTTAAGAACTTTAAAAGTAGAGTTAAAGAGTTTAAAGGCACCGCTAAATAGTTTAAAGGAAGAACTAAAGAGTTTAAAAGTCGCTTTAAAGTTTGAATTATAGGCTTAAAAATGAAGAAATTGTCAACAATTAATTTTTATTTATTTATATCTGTTGAACACTCTCATTTATGGCGTTAAAATTGCTTGGTTACTATAATCTAAAAATAAATTCGCCTTATCGAAGGTCGGTCGAGTTCTCCCATTATTACTTTGCGTTTAATTGCAAAAACATTTGCATATGCTGGTAATAATCGTAATAATTAAAATGCAAAGGAACCTTCGAAAAAGTCAAATTTTCGAACGGATCGCATTTCGTAAATCAAGAAATATTTACGATTGATTAATCAATTAAATGTTGCAATTTTGTTTTTAACTTTTCCTCGGGTGATTGCAATTCCCCACACCTTTAACCGTGCATTTCGTATGTGATCACTGTTTTTTTATTTCTTCAATTAATAATGCATGAATGTTTGTTTATTGTTGTATTTGACCCTCTTCCTCCCGCCGATAATGTGTGTTGCTTTATAAGCGGTTAAAGTGGGAGAGAAAAACCGGTCGCTTTAAGTCGCTTTCGAGCCGTCCGTTCGGTTGCATTTTGTTTGGATTCTGTCGTCTTCTTCAGTTCGAAACGGGAAAGAAAAACGCATTTTCGAAGTACGAAAATAATCGCGATATAGGCGTTCGTTGTTTTTAGAACTTTTAATCGAGTTTTTCGTGCAATAGTTTGTTCCTCGAAGAAAATCGAACGAATGCAATGATTTTATTGGTAAACGTTTCCGCAGTGAGCGTTAAATAAATCATTCGTAACGCAACAAGTTGGTTTTCGTTGTTGACATTCTTATTCGACTTGCGACAAGTGTGCGTAGAATTGCAACAATATCACCGTTTGACTTTTGAACTTTTTGCTAAAGTTGGCAAATTAAAAATCTGCAAATCGCGTTTCACTGCCGGCCGTCGTTTGTGATTGTTTCTTATCGATCGTTTTGGAAAAGTGAGTAATGCAAATGTCTTTTTAATTAAATTCAACTTTTGTCGCCTCCTCATTTAATTGATACATCATATACAGTTTGTCCCGATGTACTACTATTGAACATTGTGTCCGATTGGTTGACTTTAGAAATCTTCCAAGCGAAATATTCATCTTTCCGGACCGTCCATAACACAATAAGACTTTTAACTCCGGCGACTTCCGGTTAAACCGGAAACTGATAAGTTTCTGTTATTTCACGAATTTAATGGCATTTTCGGAGTCCTTATCGAATTCTGTATCGCATTTTAAAGGGAGTGAGTTTATGTAAGACAGACTGTATATGCCATTTGGTGTGACGCAATTGGAAATTAGTTCATTCAACGTGTGTGCGCTTTCGACATTTGTTTACTTTAAATAACAATTGACGTAAGATTTGTTATTGTTGTTGATAGTAAAAGTGATAATGAGTCGATAATTTAGAGCCAGAGTGAAATTTGATTTCGACAGTGTTCGCAATTGGAAAATGCTACGAATCTTAATGAAAATCGAAGGAAATTCATTCAGCACCCTTTGAAGTTTATAGAAGCAAAGGTTTTTTCTGAAACGAGGCGCAAACTAAATTTCGAGTGAATCACTTTAAGTTCATTTTTAACAGTTCCTCATCGCAATTTCTCTTTTAGGTGCTCGAAGATGCTTTCCAAGTTTCGTCACGCCCTCCAAATCAAGGCCAGTCGACCAGTTTTACGGTCGTCGTCGTCGTCGTCAGCATCATCGGCCACGCAGAAGGTCATCGATAAGGAAGAGAAATATGTGACCCACAATTACCATCCGTTACCGGTAGCTTTGTGCAGAGGCGAAGGTAAAACAATTGCGGAAAGCTCAGCAACTGAACATTAACGATTTTCCTATTCGATCGCAGGCGTCTTCGTTTGGGACGTCGACGGCAAACGTTACTACGACTTCTTGAGCGGTTATTCCGCCGCGAATTTCGGCCATTGCCATCCCCGCATTTTGGACACGTTGCAAAAACAATCGCGTACGCTGCATCACGTCTCGCGAGCTTTCTACTCGGACGTGTTGGGCGAATTCGCCGAGAAGGTTTGCAAACTGTTGGGTTACGACAAAGCGTTACCAATGAATACGGGTGAGGAGCCGCCATTGAAGCTTTTACAATTGTTAAGTGATCCTTGTGCGTGTGTGTGTGTTTTGTTTTAGGCGTCGAGGCTGACGATTCGGCCGTGAAATTGGCACGAAAATGGGCCTATCAGAAGAAGAAGATCGTCGCCAACGAGGCGAAAGTGATATTCGCGAGCGAGAATTTCTGGGGCCGCTCGTTGGCCGCCGTCTCCGCGTCCACGGATCCGTTAAGTTTCGAAGGTTACGGCCCCTATATGCCCGGTTTCAGTTGCGTCCCGTACAATGATTTGGTCGCTTTAGAAGTAAGAACAAACGAGTCTAACGTTTTGGTTACTTTTCGTTGATATCTTGTTGCTTTTCTTCAGTTGCCAAATAGTTTTCCCAAGTTTTAAGTCACTTGTCTTGAGTTTCAAGTTGCTTTCCTTACTTTTTACATTGTTTTCTGAAACTTCTAGTTACTTCTCTTTAAGTTCGTTACTTGTTTTCAGTTAGTTTTCCCAAGCTTTAGTCACTTTCCTTAAGTTTCAAGTTGCTTTCCTTAGTTTTCACATTGTTTTCTGAAGTTTTTACTTACTTGCCTTCAAGTTTCTTCAGTTTTCAGTTAGTTTTCCCAAGCTTTAAGTCACTTGTCTTAAGTTCGTTACTTGTCTTCAGTTTTCAGTTAGTTTTCCCAAGCTTTAGTCACTTTCCGTAAGTTTCAAGTTCCTTTCCTTAGTTTTACATTGTTTTCTAAAGTTTTTACTTACTTCCCTTTAAGTTTCTTCAGTTTTCAGTTACTTTTCCCAAGTTTTAAGTCACTTTCCGTAAGTTTCAAGTTGTTTTCCTTAGTGTTTAATTTTTTTTCTGAAGTTTTCAATTCGTTTCCCAAAGTTTTTAGTCAAGTGTAAAGTTTCAAGTTGTTTGCCTTAGTTTGCCTCAGTTTCCTTTAGTTTTCCCAAGACTTTAGTTCCTTTCCTAAAGTTTCAAGTTTTGACCCTTGCTTTTTTTATCAGTTTTCACTAGAATTTTCTTCTCATCGTGTCGTTTTCAATAGAAAGCCCTAAAAGACTCGACCGTTTGCGCGTTCATGGTGGAACCGATTCAGGGTGAGGCCGGCATCGTCATACCGCACGAGGGTTACCTCCAAGGAGTTCGCCGTTTGTGCACCAAGTACAACGTCCTCTGGATCGCCGACGAGATACAAACGGGTCTCGGCAGGACGGGGAAACGTTTGGCGGTCGATTACGAGGACGTGAAACCGGATATATTGGTGTTGGGGAAATCGCTGGGCGGCGGCGTCTATCCGGTTTCCGCTTGTCTCGCCAACGACGATGTCATGGACGTGATGACGCCAGGTGAGGTTTCATCTTTTGCAAATGAAAAGCCTCAAACTCGTTTAAATTAACTACAAATGCATGCCGCCGACGAAAATTAACCACTTTTGACGTATTTCAATTTTTTTTTTTAGGTACACACGGTTCGACTTTCGGTGGTAATCCATTGGGTTGTCGTGTGGCGATAACCGCATTGGACATCTTGGAGGAGGAGAAACTGACCGAGAATTCGTACGCGATGGGCGAATTCTTTCGCACCGAACTGCAACGTTGCATCGATAAGCGGGCAATCGTCGAGATTCGCGGCAAAGGACTGATGAATGCCATCGTCATCAATCGAAGTAAGTCGCTCGTTTTACTATTTAATTGAACAGTCGGAGTCGAATAAGAGCGACTGAAAACTTAAGGAAACTGCTGCAAACTAACTGCAAATTGAATTAACGTAACTATAAGTTGAAGAAACGTGACTGAAAATTAAGAGAACGTAATGAAAAGTTAGCCAAAGTCACTAAAAGCCGAAGAACGTCAACTGAAAGAGAAGTCACCGAAGACGCGTCCTTATCTTATTTTATTGCTTAGATTATGCCTTGGCATGGGACGTTTGTATGAAGATGAAAGACTTCGGACTGATCGCGAAACCGACCCACGAGGACATCATCCGACTGTCGCCGCCGCTTACCATCAACCGGTCTCAAATACAAGAAGCAGTCGAATGTATTAAGAAAGGTTTGGATGCTGCCGTCACCAAATGACGACGACGATGGACTGGAATCCATCTGTTTTAATTATTATTGTTTTTATTTGTCTCTTTCTTTAATTTTTATATGGTTCTTTGTTATAATGCGAACGATAATAAAACTGAAAACAAAACACAGCCACTTTGCAAATATAGACCGTTTTCGAGTTTGTTCTACAAACAATTTGTTTTTGATTAATAATACGTTTGCTTATCAACAAAACTTAACGAAACATGATAAAAGAGCCGTCGATGCGGTTTTTTTTTGGCTCGTGTTACAGATTGAAGATTGATTGGCGTCGCTCTCGCAAGCAATTCGATCCATCAAAATTAGCATCTGGTATTGTTAAATTAAATAAACGAATAGAAATTGGTGCAACAAATAGTTTACAGCAACGAATAATGAAGCAATCGGCGATACACTTTGTGAAGATGTGGTTGCAAAAATTGCAACGCGTTCGCAAAAGCCACATTTTATTGGCGATCCTTTGTCTGCTGCTAATTCTGATGGTATTTCGCGATCGCAGCAACGGCGAAACGTCACTTTTAGGAAATTTGTGAGCAAAAAATTTATCTACCATAAAAATTCGCAAACTTCATTGTGGCCAAAATGTACGTTAGCACTAATCTAACTCCTTTCGTGTGATTGTGCGTAGGAAGCGCGAGGTGATAACGTGTAAGAGACCGGATCTGCCGGTGAACGCGCCGGAAATGATGAAATTCGTCAAAGAAGTGGCGCCGATCGATTGCAGCAAATCGATGATCGATTGGGCGGTGTGCGAGGTACCACAACAGATTTTTACTCACTTTTATTCGCGTTTTAACTACTTTCCTCAAGTTTCTGTGACTTTTCGTAGAGTTTTCAATACTTTTAACGACTTTTAATAAGTTTCAGTTACGTTTCTGTAACTCTAAGTGAGTTATCTTCACTTTTCAACTATAATTCTTGACTTCCTTCGGTTTTAGTTGGATTTTGTGCTTTTTGCAGGGTTGCGATTGTAAGATAACGGAGGAGGCGGCGAAGAAGTACGGCCCGATCACCTGTTTGGTGACGGACATCTTGCGGTTAAACGACACCAATTTAAAAAATGGACCCACAAAGACCGTCAATTCGACGTACAAATTGGAAAGAAGCGACGTGGTGAGCACGTAAAAGTGCAAAGAAAAAAGCCCCCGAACTGAAATCGTCCGGCACTGAAGACTCGTTCATTTCCAGATCCGTTTGAATTGCACCGGCAGCAATAACGCCACGTGGGCTTCCGTTTTGACCGGCATCCGATGCGATCGAGCGCTGATGCACAACGCGACGTGGGATTACGTGCCCGACGATGGCTTCCAACTGAACATTTTAATGTTAGGTTTCGACTCCTTATCGCACAACACGTTCATCCGGAAATTGCCCAAAAGTTATAAGTACATGACGGACGTTTTGGGCACGCACGTGCTCAACGGGTGAGTTCTTTCGGTCGAAAACTGCGAGAATTGCCCTCGAATATTCTTTCGCAGTTACAACATCGTCGGCGATGGCACGCCGCAGGCTCTCATACCGATACTCACGGGCAAAACGGAATTGGAGTTGCCCGACGCCCGGAAACGGTTGCGTAACACTTCGTACGTGAACGCGTATCCGTTTGTTTGGAACGATTTTCAAGACGTTGGATACGCCACCGGCTACTTCGAAGACGTGCCCGATTACGGCGTCTTCACGTATCGATTGAACGGATTCGACGTGAGTGCACAAGATCAACTTCACTCCGATCTTTCAGTAGTCTTCAGTTTAACGAGTCGATTATTATTTGTTTGCAAATTAAGGAACAACCGACCGATCATTATATGCGAACCTATTACGTGGCGGCCAAAGAGTTCCTCAAGCAATGGCAACCGCTTTGTTGCGGTTCCGTGCCGAGACACAAAGTCATGTTCGACGAGATCAAAAGCGTAAGATTGTAACTGTTAAAGTCCACTAGGACGCTTCTATTCGGTCATTTTCAGTTCTTCAAAGTTTACGAGTCCGGTCCGAAATTCGTCTTCGGCTTCCACGGCGAGCTCTCCCACGACGATTACAACTTGGTGCAGGCGGCCGACGACGACTTGTTGAAATT
Organism: Hololepta plana; assembly: GCA_963695495.1. Taxonomy (NCBI): domain Eukaryota; kingdom Metazoa; phylum Arthropoda; class Insecta; order Coleoptera; family Histeridae; genus Hololepta; species Hololepta plana. The sequence continues at coordinate 3,658,216 of OY968839.1, forward strand.
CTTCCGGGACATGCACGAATCGAACATGTTAAATAACACGCTGTTGATCGTGATGGCCGACCACGGGCATCGATTCGCCGAAGTGCGGAACACGATGCAGGGCAAACTGGAGGAACGATTGCCGTTCTTTTCCTTCACGTTTCCCAACAATTTCAAGCAAACGTTCGCGCCGATGTACGAAATTTTCAAAGGCAACCTGAACAAACTATCGACGCCGTTCGATATTCACGCAACGTTCAAAAGCATCCTGAATTACGTCGATATCATATTGAAGCCATCGCGTGGCATCTCGCTCTTCAACGAGGTAGATCGAACGGACGCAAACTAATTGAAAGTAATCGAGTCTCGTCGATTTTTCAGATTCCGCCGAATCGTTCGTGTTCGGAGGCCGGCATCGAGCCGCACTGGTGCACGTGTTTGGATTGGACGAACGTGCCTTTGGAGGAGGCCGTCGTCCAGAAACTGCGTCGCACGTTCGAACAAACCGTGAACGGTTTCACCGCGAAATATAGGACAATGTGCGCTCAATTGCAAGTCGATAAGATCCATTACGTGACGAAGATGCGACCCAACGAGGATCTGATCAAGTTCTCGAAGAACGCCGACATGGACGGTTTCGTTCCGGACTTGTCGGCGCGCACGAAAGTCAATAAGAACATTTACCAGATTAAGGTGACCGTCACGCCGGGCGATTCGATCTTCGAAGCGAGCATTTTGCATTACGTCGACAAAGGCGAATTCGCGTTACTCGCCAAAGATATTAGCAGGATTAATATGTATGGGAAGCAGGCGCGGTGCGTCGAAGAGAATTTGCCGGATTTAAGAAAGTACTGCTATTGCATCTAAGTGAATAATTCGAGTTTAGTAGATGCTTTACGTATTTATTTCTAGTTTCCTTCATGAAAACGTTTCGATGGAAATCCTGAAAGTTAAGAGGATTTCAATACAAAACAAAAAGATTTAGAATTAGCTTTTTTATTTAAATTTACGTTATACAATCCATAATCTATTGATAATTAAGCAGTTACAGCCACATTTGACGGTCGATACTGTTCGATTATCCCCTCGAATTCCATTCGTTTCTGCTTCAAATCTTTCAAAAACGCGTGCTCCGGATGTGTGTCTTTCAGTTGATTCATATACCGATTGGTCGTCTAAAACGATAACGATTCCGTACACAGCGCCCAAAGAAATTCTCATAAAATAATACCTCTTGCGATTTGCCCGTGAGATTGCCGAGTACGATCAAATTGACCAACGTCTCCGGATTGTTGTTGTCCTTGTCGAGAGCCTCGTCTAAAGCAGACTCTGCCTCCTCGTACATTCCTTGCCCCATGAAAGCGACCGCTTGGCCGTTCAATAAGATTGGTGTTGAACCATACTTGTCCACCATCTCCTGGTAGATGTAATAGGCGTCCTGCAGTTTATCGCCGCCCTTTAAATGACGCCGATAACATTATTTTGTACAATTGGCAATAAGTTTGTCACATACTGTAGCGACGTTGACCCAAGCTTGTGCCAATTGGGTGAGCGTCGCATCGTCGTCTTTGTCTTGCATCTCCTTCAATTTTTTCCTAGCCAAATCGACGCGATTGATACGTAGCAGTATGTCCAGGATGAGAGCCATCGATTCCAAGGTATCGGAACCGTGTAATATGCGATAGGCCGATTCCAAATTCTGCTCTTGTACATAAATGGTTGCTGCTACCATTCGAAACGTATCGTTGTCTGGAATACCGGACACCATCATCTGATCCAATTGACTTACAATAGCTTCACGCCGCTGCTTCGAGTGCAAATATTCCGCTAGTAGCTTTAGCGGTTGCAGACGTTCGTGCGAATTGGGTTTTATCTCGTCAAGTACGACCAGAAACTTATTTTGTGCCATGTAAGCGCGATAGGCAAAGATGTCGCGTTCGATTGCATTCTCTGGCGTTGCAGTCTACAAACGAATTTTGCAATGTTAAGGCTAGTTAATTGAAAATTTGTTATGCGTACCTTTCGCAATTTTTGAGTTTCGTTTATGCACTGCTGATAGTTACCGATGTAATAATAGTTTCTAATCTCGAAAAGTTCATCGAAATCTTGTTGTTGCTGCTGACGTGCCATTTTTTATACTTTTCGAAACGATTCAACAATATTCCTTACAATCAAACTGACAACTTGTCAGTGACAAGTCTGATCAAAGGGAAATTATTCATGGTTGGTTATGCAACACACTTTAAAAATCAAAAGACAAGCAACCAAATTTCTTTCAAATAGAATTTTATTTAATTTATAGCTCAATTACAGTTACTAAAACACTAAATCAAATAACAACTTAATCGCCTATCGCATCCAATCCCTGTAACACACACAAAAAAATCAAATTACACCACTTATGTAATCAACACAAGAAGGAATGCTCAAGAAGTCACCTGCTGCTTATAAGGATTCCCTGTTAATCGCATGTCGCGCATATAAGACCTGAATTCCTCCCTTTCGATAAGACGTCTCCTGTACATCTGAAATCAAGACACAATGTTATAAAAAGTTTCAATTCAGTTGGTTAACTTACATTGCCCAACGTTAACTTATTAATCGCGTATGCCGAAAAATGGGGGAAAGCTAAGGCGACGAAAATGATGCCGCCAGCTGGTATAATCTCGTACCACATGGCTTATCGTTTGTTTCAGTCAAAAAGAAAACAGAGTCAATCAATCTCGAATTAACATTACAATTTTGACATTTGTGAACTGTGAGCAGATGACATAATATTGTCCGCTTATGGAAGCATAGATGTCGCCAGCAATGTTAAATCATTGTAAACCAAAGAGGTGGAATATCTTCTAATTAGTTTGCTGGAGATTCAAGAAAATTGATAGGAAAGTAATTAGGTTTTGAATTATTCAATTGTCCACTTAATGAGAAAGAAATATTCATACAGTCAACAGTTTGGCGGCAAACTAAAATTCAAGGGATCGAATGGTACCAATTTAATAACTCGCTCAAGCTTTACCAGAAACTTTCACAACTTTATTTAGTTTTATTTACAAAAATATACAAGAATGGATTTATTTCCTCTTTGCCGATAGTATCATTTACTTTTTACAGGCACAATGCTAATATTGCGGACGAAAAGAAGTGTTGAATGATAAACTTGAATTAATTAATCAAGCGTTAATTATAAAAGCAGAAAAAGGAAGTTAAGTGAAAGTACCTAATCTGCTTATAATCAATTTCATTATTTTTCCCATGAATAATTAATTAAGAATTATTGTTCATCATCAAAGGAAAATTCAATAGGAAATTAATTAATTTCTTCGTGGAATTGCAAAAAAAATTAGAATTGTTTAGTTTTTCGAATTAACTCTTACGAGTCGTTTATTCGTGGATTAAAAAGAATGGGATTATAAATTACGATACAGCTTCCGGTTATATCTCATGCTTTCCCTTTTACATTCTATCTTTTTTCAAATTCATTCTTCATTAATATTAAAGTGTAGTTAAGGTCAATGGCATTGAATTAGATGTAGCAAATAGCAGAAAAAAAGCGCTCAAAAATTTTCCAATTTTACTTTCTTTGGAAGCAGAAATGCAGCGAAAATAAATAATTTATGCGCACGAGAAAAACTGCGAATTTATTTCGTAAAAAATAACGATTGAATAGATTTGATTTTAAAAAATCGCCACTCTAATTGAATTGAAACTCCAAACGGAAGATATGAATGAAAGTGGAACGTTAATTAATGTTTAGCCATTTAATTAGAGCATCGCAAACGTTTCTATTGACGATTAATTCGCACCGTAAAGCAATGAAGATTCACGATGCGAAACCGAACTGACGAAAAGTACTTGCAAACTATCTAACAAAAAATGGAATTAAACACCATTGTTTGTGTGCGTCTGTGTAAAAATAAAATGAGAGGCTCAATTATTAAATGGGTGAAAGACTTTCTTTCTTCAATGTCAAAAACTGAGACGGACCCCACCTCGGACTAAAAAGGATTGGAATCTGTTCTCTGTTACACATTCATTTCTCATCTGGGATTTTTGGTATAAAAGCTGGAATTCTATCACTTAATCGGCAGTCACTTCTAATTCATCATCGAGAGAGTTTAACGATTTTGTACGTCGGAAGCAGCCATGTTCAAGGTAAGTCTTGAATCGTCCACAAGCATCCTTCAACAAATGAAACCGCTTAATAATACGACATTTTCCCAGTTTGTTTTAGCCAGTTCTTTGCTGATCGTCTTCAGACAGGTGCAATGTTATCCGGGATTCGACCACGACGGCGGACATGGTAATTATTTCAAACGTACTTTATAACGAAGAAAAAACGAGAACTACAAAAGAGAAAGTAACAAAGAGAGATTGTATCGAAATCTCTCCAAACGATTTCTACCATCTGCTCTCAATCGTCTGCGGACTAGTCTTATCGTTACTCGTAAGATGACCGCTAATTTCATTCTTTCGTCTCCGTTAATTACATCGCTAACAATTTCCCTCCAACAATTCGATCTAAAAGAACAAAACGTGATAGAAGGTGAAAGTAACGAAGAGAAATTGCTCTGGCAATCTTACATTTGTTTCGCGGCGCAAATTTCTCCTCTCCTCCGGAATAATAACCTCTCGATCGATTTAGATTTAGGCATCGGCGGCGGCATCGAACACTTGCCGCTCGATTCGGGCCATGGCAGCGGTTTCGAAAGCGGATTTGGCGGCGGCCACGTGGAACTATCGTCCGGCGGTCACGGCGGCCACGGCGGCCACCTCAGTCTCGAAGGATCCGATTATCATCACGGCGTGAGCGTCGTCAGCATACCGGCTGGCAAGGCGCAGAACTTCGATCTGACCGGCGGACGTACGCTCTCGCTCGAACGCTCCCATCGATCTCCTCGATTAATCTCTGTCTCTCCTCGCAGACGACGGCGGTAAAATCTTCGGCGGCAGCTTCATCTCGGCCGGCGCGCACGGCAAGACCGGCGGTTACGCTCACGGCCACGGTCACGACGGCGGCGACGTCGGAGCGCACTACGCGAGCGTGCTCTCGGCGGGCGAACACGGCGGCGACATCGGCGAGCACCATCATCACTCGTTGGAAGGCGGCTACGAGGTGAGCGAGGGACATCATTTCTAAAACGTTCCACGTTTCAACAACATCAGCCGCTGTTCTTTCGTTAATTGTTATTCCTGTTGTAAATATTTATTTTTCGATCCCTCACTTTTGTTGTTGCGTTTGTTATTATTTCTTGTTGTTGTTTCCTGTTTCTTAATAAACATTTTTCATAAAAAAAAAGAGCAAGAGCACGAACCAACCGAACGTTCCGATTTGTAATCTTCGTCCCTTTCATTTTCCGAACGTTCGACGCGATCACGTTCGAAATTAGTTAATTACAAGATGCGTACCTGAAAAGAGAACCTAAAACGCTCGCGTCTTTAGCGAATGCGATGCAAATTAGTAGCTAATGCGTTGCGAAATGGACGAAATTTAATGGGACAAGTCGCGGATTTGGTTTTAACAAAGAGGCAATCACAATGGCATCGTTTCCGTCTCACTTGCGATGGTGATATCGTCTGCACGACCAATTGTTATTGCTCTTCGTACAGGGGCCGTGAGTGGCCGGCGACGGCGGCTCGCAACGGTTGTGCTGTTGTTGATGATAATATTGTTGCTGCTGCTGCGCCGCCATGCACTTGTTTGGATAAAACGACGTGGACGTCGATTGTGTATTATACGAATTCGTATTCTTGCAATGCGACCACTTCAACTTCGGCTCGTAGATGATGTAACTAACGCCCACGCAATCGTTGTCTTTCTTATTATCCTTCTCCAACGGTTTCTTCTTCTTCTTTCCAGTCTTCTTCTTCGGACTGCTGGCGACGACACATTCCTCTTCGACGGGCTCCAAACAGATCGCCTCGGTGACGGACACTCGAGCCTCGCCGTGGCACGCCGCGGTATCGTCACCGCCGCACGAACCTCCATCGCTCCACGATTCGTCCTGTTCGTTTAACGGATCGCTTTTGATGTCCGTACGAACGCCGCCGGCATTATAATCGTCTTCCGGATCGGTTTCCAAAGCGGTTCCCAAATCGGTTTCGAAATCGGTTTCGAGCCCGTTTTCGAACTCGCTTTCGGAATCGTTTGCGAACGCGTTTTCGAAATCGTTCTTGCGATCGGATTTAACGGCGTTCTTGATATCTTTGAAAACGTTATCTTTCAATTGCCCCGATTTGCACGCCGTTGCCGATCGTTTCTTGTAGTTGGTCACATCGGCTCTGCCAGCGCCCGACGCGTACATCTTCAACAGGGTCTCGCCGGCCACGTCGTAGATCTCGTCGCAAGCGTCCAATTCGATCTCGATGTGGTCGACCTCTTGACTCTCGTCGATCTCGTCCATCTGCGGCAACGGATCCGTCTTGTTCGTACGATGCACCTGGAGTATGTACTCGAGCTGCGAACGGATCACGCCGGCCGATGTCTGCAAGGGATCAATGCGATTAGCAACGACCGAAGACGAGTTCCATCTTTGTTTTTACCATCACGTGCTCTTCGAGAACGTTCTCCAAGTGTAAATTCTTCGCGTCGTCGTTAATGTGCTTGTCCGCCAATAAGCTGTACAGCGACCCGGTGATGTACGGCAAGCAGAACTCGTGCCTCGTGTTCAGTATGTTGATGAGCAAGGCGATGACGACCGGCCCCATCTTGCGACAGATGTCTATCGTCTTGTGGTTGAGACATAGGTTCATATAGAGTGCCATCGTGTACTCCAGTGCGTAACTAGACAGCGAACGATAGTTTTCCTCGAGGAATTGGATCAGATACTCGACGAATTCTGCAAAGAACGTTTTATAATGCTCGCTCGTGACGATCGATGGAAAGACTCGCTCCGAAAAAGAGTCTTTCTACCTAATTCGATGAGCCTCTCGCGAACGGTCCGCCTCAAACTCAGTTTCTGCAAAGTGGCGAGCACGTGATCGCGCACCGCGTCGTTCTCCTGCGTTTGTTTGCTGCGTTTCTTCAGGAAATCGCAGAGATAATCGACGACGAGACAATCGTGTCGCATCAGGTACGTGCGACCGATCGATAAGGAAGCCACCGCGTTGACGAATCGTGCAATACAATACTGCAAAATAAAAAGGAAGTCGGCAGCAATTGACGCGTCAATCGGGAATGATATTCGTGTGGCGTTATCGTATAGAAAAATGGCTATTTAAGTGACCTGCAGGTCCGGCATGTGGTACATTTTCAAAACGAGCGATTCCTCGTCGATTAAATCGAGTATATCGGTTTCGGCGTACTGCGACATGACGATTTGCTTCATGACGGGCGGCGATCTCGTTAATCTCTGTCAATTACGAAACGCAAACGATTACAAATCACTTCTACGCTCTTTTATAACTAGAGTCTACCCAACGTAACGCTTGTAACAATTGGCAAATTAATACGGGATCGGTCCCGTTGCGAAATTCCGACTTGATCAATTCGTAATTCAATTCGACGTATTGGCAAATCGTCGCCTCGACGTCTGCCTGTTTGAAACCGCTTGTCGCACTTTCTTTAGGTTCTTTGATCGTCACGCTAGATCGTCGCCGTGGTTGCGCCGGCTCGACCACGTTCCGCGGCAACGGTTTCGTTACCGCGGAAGGTTGTGCGTTACAAGGTTCTTCGGCATTGTCCTAAAAAAAATTATTAACAATTTTCCGATTTCGTTAACGTTTGCAAAGACAATATCTACGTCCAAATAGCTGGCACGTTCGAATAATTCTTGGCTGCCGATGGTTTCCTTGCTTTTATACGATTCTTGCTTGACACTGATTTCGTCGTCATCCTCAGCAGCAAATTGTTCTTGCGATTGGTCGGTCGTCTCGCGTTTGGGCACATCCGATAAACTGGCATGATCCTCGACATTCTTATTAGGTTCTTCGTCCTATCAACGACAATTACGAATTGAATTCTGATCGAGTTTCAAAAGTCGAGATTCAAAAGTCAAATTATCATACATCTGTGGTCGTTGTCGTTCGCGAAACGTCTTGGGATCTAGATAAAACACTCTCCTTTGCGACCCCAATTTCTTGTTGTTGTTGTTGGTTTGTCATCGCTGTCTCCAAAATGTACGTGCCGTTTTGCAAGCTCTTCGCACTGGAGACGTAGGGGAATTTGAAAATGTCGCATTTACATGGTTTCAGCACCAATATCTTTGGATCGCACTCCTCCACGTTCGTGATACCGAAACCGATTGCCTCTTGCACCAACGTTGAATATGTTTTTTGTAAATTTTGACTTTCCAAAAACTGAAACACCAGAGTATGTGTTAGTTTGCATCTTGGACATCGTTACTTACCTTCACTACTAATGACTTACTAGCAATACTGTCTTGTAGACACTAGCTAGATCACTATGCGTGGAATTAAATAAGAAAATTAATGCAAATATCAAAATTGCCTGTATTTATGGATGCAATTACCTGGGGTCCGCAGTGTTCGAAGCCATTGGCGAGTTATGTTCCATAGGGAAAACGTAAATTTCGCATTATATTATAAACAAATGAGTGAAATACAAAAATTAAATGCAGACAGTTTCGAATATTTGACAAATTCACAATAACATTTCCAACGTACGTTTAAATATTACCTCAATGTGTATTATGAAAGCCAACTATTTTCATCTGTTCGAACGTTAATTTGGTTAAATTTCAAATGTTCCCGCGAAACTAATGACACTCAACTGACATCCGTTCACGAGCATTGTGGGTCTTTTTCCGAACGGATCTCTATTGAATAGGGCCGTTTCGTGAACGTTCAAGTGAATATTGTCATTTATTTCATTAATCCGTCGATATTTAGTGCATAAAAATGGTACAGAAGAAGGTAAATATATCGTATTATGTGATAATCAGCTTATTTTATAGAAATTATATGGAGATTAAAATAAAAAATATGTTGGAAATTTGTAAATACCATTTGTAGGTTAATGTTTACATGTGTGTATCAACAGATTTTTTTATTTGGCAAAATGATAATTAATTGAATGATGATTCAGTATTTGCTATCTGATAACGTTGTGCAGACAAAATTTGCTACCACCAAAACTTTGCACCACTGAAGTTAATCAAAACATTGCAAATCTTTTAACCCTTCTGGGGTCCACGTTTTTTAATGGATACTTCTTGTTTTAGCCCAAGAAGAAGGTTGGAAAGAAAGTGGCACCTCCACCGCTTGCAGTTAAGAAAGTTGAGGTCAGGAAAGAAACTAATCCACTCTTTGAGAAGAGACCTCGCAACTTTGGCATAGGTATGTACTTAAATTTAAAACTGAAGATAGCTTAAGAATAAGTGGAGAATATGATGAAATTATTTGTACAGAAACATTGTGTTGATTTAATAATCAAAATGAGCTTTTTAACTCTGAGCTAAACACTTGTTCATTCATTCTAGATGAAAAATGTTGTTCCAAGTTATTAAAGCTATTGTTTTCTTTTAGGACAAGACATTCAACCTTCACGTGACTTATCCAGGTTTGTCAAGTGGCCCAAGTACATTCGTATTCAGCGCCAGAAGGCTGTCTTACAAAAGAGATTAAAGGTACCGCCGCCAATTAATCAGTTTACCCAAACTGTTGATAAACAAACAGGTAGAACTCTCATTGTGTTTTATGAAAAGTTGTAGATCCTAATTTTACCACCTTGCAGCCACACAATTGTTTAAACTCCTTGAAAAGTATAAGCCAGAAACGGCTCTGCAGAAAAAGCTCAGATTGAAGGCCAGGGCTGAGGCAAAAGTTGCAAAGAAGGAGGAGGCACCATCAAAAAAACCAAATGTGTTACGTGCTGGCACCAATACTGTAACCAAGTTGGTTGAACAGAAAAAGGCACAATTGGTCGTTATTGCTCATGATGTTGATCCCATTGAGGTGAGTTGGGGAGAAACATTGAATTCAATTCTTTAAGGCAATGATGTTTATTGAATTTCTTCACCTGATTAATCAAATTGCTGACAATTGTTTATGACAAGCTGAGCTTATCACATTCATTTGAACAAATTATTATGGGCATGGTCAAATTGATTTTATGATTATGACATTCATTTTAGCTCGTACTCTTCTTACCGGCACTGTGTAGAAAGATGGGCGTACCATATTGTATTGTGAAAGGAAAAGCCCGATTAGGATTGTTAGTGAAACGCAAGACGTGCACCTCGGTGGCAATCACACAGGTAATTATACGAAATAATTATACCTGCATTAAAATCATGTACTAAATGAATTATTCGAATAACTTTTTAGGTGGATTCTGGTGATAAGACTAATTTAAACAAACTGATCGAAACGATCAAGACGAACTTCAACGATAGGGGCGACGAGATCAGGAGACATTGGGGCGGCGGATTGCTCGGGTCGAAATCGGCCGCGCGTATTGCGAAATTGGAGAAGGCCAAGGCTAGGGAATTGGCACAGAAACAAGGCTAATCCTGTTATCCAGCGCAAAATGGGAGTTGAAATGTACTTTGTATAAAACAGATTTGAATAAAAAAGAAAACTATGACAAATCATTAGTTGAAAATCAGTTTTTTTGCCTGGAGATCGTTTAATGACTAAATAAAATTTCAATCTGTGACTCATCCTGTAATCTGCAGGTTAGAGTTCAGGAATTGTGTTACATAGCAAATGATAACCAACTGTACACTAAGAATAATGATAACAATTGTTTATTGCAGCTGAAGCTAAGAGACGTGTATAAAAATGTCGACCGGAAGATGTAAGATCAACAGTTGAGAAGAGTCGATCGTTGCATTTACAGTTCTCTTAAAAATCCGAAGAAAATGAAATTTACAATCGTTTTATTGGTGGCAATTTCTGCGATTGCGGCAGCCAAATCATTGAAATCCGACAATCGAATGCAATGTTATTATTGTTCGGGGCCTATGAGCGGTTCTTGTGCCCAAGCAGAACCGCGCGAAATGGTGAAGGTTGCGTGCGGTCCGAGAAATTTCAACGACGACGATTATAATTCAAACGGTGCCACGTATTATTACAATTGCGTGAAATTTGTGCGAAAACGTAAGTAAAAATATCAATTTTTAACGGCCCACAAAATCAAAATTTTTTTATTTGATTAAAATGTATTTTTAGTGCCGGGCAATGCAGAGGCGACCGTCAGAGGTTGTTCGGTGTTGCCGACACCCGGCGATCCGTGCGAATACCTGAAGAAGAAAATACGCGCGATCGATTGCGAGTATTGCAATTCGACGTTATGTAACACGAATGCCGACGAAGGATCCATCCTCGCCCCGGATTACATTTATTCCGTTCATCGTATGGTTGAATAGCAAAAAATTGCATTTTTTTTAAATCTTTGTATATCATTACGAAATAAATAATTACTAATTTCTTGTCATCACGCAGCCATCAATCGCAAAGTTTTTTTTATTGCGTCATCGAATTTGGCTCATACACTTTTTGAATCGCAATGCTGAAATGTCAGCACGAAGCTGCTTTTTTCAGTTTGCAATTTCTAAAATTTGTTGATGACTTTTTAGCTATAGCTTGGGATTTTTTGCAATTGTGGTATAAGAAGCTTTTATTTATTCAGCAACAATCGTCGCGTAACATTTCGTAGGAATTCCTCCACAAATTTTGGATTTAACGTTTAAAAGTTAAATTTTCCCTACATTAATTTTCTTTCTCAATTATATTCACAGAAATTGATAAAATGTGTTCGATTTGGGTTTTTAAACCGTAAACAATTTGTGCCTTAAAAATAAAGGAAAATAATAAATGTGTTTATACAGCTATTTAATAGTAAACTGATTATTTATAAATAGTATTTGGAATGTATCCCTCGAAAAGAAATCGGTTTAATAGACGCAATAATAGTTCATTATCTATTAGCTGCATGAATATTTATAAATAAAATCAAGAAACGATAATTAATGCGATAATATTATCGCCAGAGGAAATTCTCCTAACTTTTAGATACTTTCCTAACTTTTAAATATTAGCGCCAAGAGTCGATAATACAGACACAACCCATATCAGCCGAATTTATAGCCATGTTTGCTTGTTGATCTTAACTTCATTAAATAATTGAATAATTATTATAACAATTCTTGTAAAAGTTACGGTTCAAGTGTTTTAGCTATAGCTTCGATTAATTTGTTCACAAACAGTTCGACTGATCAATTAATTCAGCAAATGTTTGTCAAAAATAGTGCAAATGTGCAATAATTTTTTAGTTAAATTGCAGCATTCGTGTGTTTAATAATTAAATTACCAAGGAAAAACAATGGCTGATCCATTAAGTTTACTTCGACAATATAATGTCAACAAAAAGGAGATAATAGAACGAGATGGACAAATTATATTCGGTGAGTTCTCTTGGCCCAAAAATGTCAAGACGAACTACCTGATGTATGGGTACGTACGCAGCTAAATGCAAAACAAAAACACGTACGTTTACATATTGTATTTCTTAAAGTTCTGGCAAAGACGGTACACCAAAGGTCTATTACACATTGGAATGTCTCCTATTCATATTGAAGAACATTAATCTGGGTCATCCAGTTTATGTGAAAGAGGCAGCTGCTAAGAAAGTACCAATAGTAAGGAGACCAGACAGGAAAGAGCTGCTGCAATATCTACATGGAGAAACAGCTAGTTGTGCTGCTATTGATAAAAGTGCACCACTAGAATTACCCACACAAGTAATTAACTCTCAAATTAAATAAATCGTCTATTGTAACAATGAATATCGTTAGGTTAAACGATCTGCTGGTTACGATGGACCTGATAGTGTTGCAAAGAAGCCACGTTTTGAAGATACTCACGTGCAAAAGGTCAGGGAACACTTGGCCGCCAGATTGGACACGCCAAAAGAATCCTCTGTTACTGTTGACAATATCAAGTACAAGAAGACTAGTATAAACAATTGACTCATTTAAAACAACAATCGTTTTAGGTCGCTGTCCGAAGCTATGTCCGTGGAGAAGATTGCGGCAATTAAAGCGAAACGTTTAGCCAAGAAACGGACGACGATCAAAGGAAACGACGACGTCGGTCAGGAGTACGATATCCGAGCAATTTTCGGCCTGACAAAAGATATCATCAGCAGGGAGAGACAATGGAGAACGAGGACGACCATTCTACAATCGACCGGCAAAGTATGTTTATTGTTTTTCCCCATCTGGTGGTTAGTGAAGAGCTAATGTACCATTTTCATTATAGACGTTCGCCAAGAACATACTGGCAATGCTGCACAGTATTAAAGCGCGTGAGGAAGGCCGACAACGGCCGCCGCAACCGCAGCAACAGCCGCAACAACAGCAACATCAACCCATGGCCACTCCACGTCAGACGCCGGCACGGCCCCATGCACCGCCCGCTGTTTACAATCGTTACGATCAGGAACGGTTCAATCGGTTGGAGAAAGAGACAGAAGGATTCAAGATCGACACGATGGGCACGTACCATGGTATGACGTTGAAATCGGTGACGGAAGGTTCGGCAAAAACACGACCGCCGACATCACAACCAACCGCCGCGCCCGCTCCCATCTCGCGATCCGCGAATCCCGGCTCGATGGCAAAACGTGTATCGCGTACACCTATCATAATCATACCAGCCGGCGCTTCCTCGTTGATATCCATGTATAACGTTAAGGACATTTTACAGGAATTAAAGTGAGTGAGGATTACGTCGAATCGACCTTATCTGAATCTGATTGCTTTTGTTTTTTTAGATTCGTTTCGGTCGAACAGAAGAAATCGGAGGGAGCACGACGCGACAACGAGGTGCTTTTGCAACGGCAACGAAACGGCGTAACCGTGCCTTATAGAGTGATCGATAATCCGGCGAAATTGACGCCGAGCGATTGGGACCGCGTCGTTGCCGTTTTCGTGATGGGACCCGCTTGGCAATTCAAAGGGTACCCGTGGGAGAATCCGGTGGAGATTTTTGCAAAGAGTACGGAATATAAGTTGCGCTCTTGTTTTACCGCGTCGATTAATAACCGGTTGTCGTTTCTTCTTTTTTGCGAAACAGTTTTAGCCTTCCATATCAAATACGACGAGATGAAGTTGGACGCGAACGTCGCCCGTTGGGCCGTCACCGTGATCGAATTGTCGCGGACTAAAAGGCATTTGGACAGGGCGGCTCTTATGGTTTTCTGGGAGAAATTGGATAAGTACGACCAGCTCGTTAACGGTTGAAATCTGAATGTAGCTAATAACACTGAATTCTTTTCAGGCACATAATGCAGTATAAACCGCATCTACGATTTTAAAACCGTCACGTATCGCCCGCAACATCGCGGAAAGTTTTAAAGAAACTAACAACAACACGTTATTGTTAGGGATTAAATATATGTTTATTGAGAGCAGCCAATATAAATATGTATATATTCATTCCGATTGTCGCTCGCTGGATCGCGTGTGTCGCTTCTCCCTTTCTTGATACATTCGCTCCTTTACGCTGAACGGTATATCAGGTATGGCGTACGCGAGCAACGCGATTAGTCCTAATACGACGTGCTGCAAACAATGAAATTCAATCTTCAAGCAGATGTAATTTGTGCAATCGAATTCGACAAACTTCGAATATAACGACCACCGCTAATCGCGCGCTCGTCTCTATCCAGTGTTGTTCCCTGTAGGCGTACTCCTGCGAATGGTCGACCGGATGCCGTAAGCCGCGATAGTAGCACGGCCGTAGCATTCGCTGTCGCGTCTGATGCGAGACTACATTGAACAATAACGAGAGGCGATAGAGCGATCGAATTTCGATTTGCAACACGAGAACCGCGTTACTTGACATGCTCTGATTGACGTAACCGCTCAACGTGCCGTACCGTCTGCGATGGACCTCGCGCGGCACCACGTCGCTCGTGAAGCCGATGACGAAAGCCTGCAAGCGAACCGAAACGCGTACATCGCATTGAATACGAGAAGTGGACGCTTTACATTGACGACGGTTCCCAGCACGGTGATCGCCTGCATGATGCCGCGCCACGCGCCGATGCCCGGCAATCGTCGCGGCACCGGTCGCCTGTAATGTCGCGTGACACGTTTGGCGTCCAATCGTAACTCGACGGCGTTGTACGCGAAAGCGACGAGCGGTGCGAATGGCGTGGCGGCGGCGAAGAACGCGACGAGGCCGTACTGAAGCACGATCTCGACATAATCAGAGGCCAAGAACGATCGTCGATTACGCAACAGGACGAAGTCTTTCTCCCATTGCGGCGCGTTGGCCGCACGTAACTTCGCACTAACGCTCGCCGGCAACCTGTCGATCTTCGCGCGCGCCTTTTTCAACCTGCAACGTGTCGTTTAATGTTTTTATTTTTGCTTTATTTCTCTCTCAGTTTCCGAATCGACGAGTTGATCTACATTTTCCGATGTTCGCATAATTTCACGGACACCTCTTTGATCAGCAAAATCAAGATGATTTGAATGGACAGCGACATGAGACAACCGGTCGGCGGACATTTGTCCAATTGGAGCGATCGCAGCAGGAAGTGCGGCGGTTCGGAGTCCGGTCGATCGAAGAATCTGCCCTGGAATCGTCAGACGTATGAACATGATTATATGATTGTTATCGCATGATTTTTACTTTAATGAATGCAATGTAAATGACCGGCAAGTAGTAATTAAAGAACGAGAGGATCCAGAGCTTGTAGACGTAGGCGTTCTCGTGTTGGACTTGCGTTCGGTGCATTTCGTTGTCGGTCAGCCAAAGAGTGACTTTTCGTATAAGCTTCGAGGTCGGAAAGTTGGACGAAAAATAGAGAATTCTAACAGACAATGAACCTATTGTTTACCACGGCAAGCAGTTTGATCATTATAACGGTGACGACTGCGCTCGTGAAGCCGGACAAGAAGTGCACCAACTTTTGCAAGCTGTAATTCGTCGTGTTGACAATCGCTTGGTTCAACAAAACTCTGTAAAGTATTATCAGAAGTATGCTGATAATGATCAATAGAATCTGGAAGAGACGGAAAAGGAGAAACGGTGAAAGAAATCGGATTTGTGCAAAACAAATGTCCATAATCGTGCTTTACTAGTAATGCACAAACGATAACCGTCAGCGCATAACGACCGAGTGCGACGACGAGCGGAACGTAGGGTTCGACGTTTCCGGTCACGGCGTTCAGACGCGTCCATCTGGTACTCCTGACGTATTCCGGACGCATGGCGTAATCCGCGTCGACCATCATTAAATTCCATCGCAATTTGAGCATGGCCTCTTTCCGCTTCCAGAATTCGTAATAAACGACGGCTGAAAAAATTAGAACGAGAGAAATGGAAAGGAATTGATCGCGTTCAATAATTCGGAGACAAATTGCAGTTCCGTACACCAAAACGACATGAAGATGGCGAACGTGATCGTCGACGGATTGTCGACGAAATAATTGGCGCGCGCGTAATTGCAATACTTGTTCAGTAGCGTTTCCTCGCAGGACCGATCGTCCGGACGGCACATCGGACATAGAATGGCATCGCTCGCGCACACTTCCTCACTAAACAGACGGACGGTGATTTCGAAGAGAAGAACGAATTGCACCGACCTTACACGTAAATCCTGTCGTGCGGATAGAAAAGGCAACCGACGACGAAGAATAAAACGCCGGCCAACGACGAGACGATCAGCATTCTGATGTAGAAACCGAACCAAGCGAAGTACAAGGCGATTTCGGCGCCAAAGTATCGTTCGATCGTGTCCAACGGTTGCAACTTCACGATGCGGTCGTTGTTGCACCAATATGCGTTTAACACCTACAAAAAAAACGCTCTAACGTATAAACGACGACGATGGAAAATCGAGAATGCGAACCTGCCGATAGCACAACGGGCCGCAGTTCAATTCGTGAGGGCCATCGTGTAACGGATAATGCGCGAGAATGAGTGCGTGTGCTCGCAACGATTCCACGCCGAACTCGTGCGGTGCCTGACCGTATGCCGTCTTCTCCAGCACGTTGTACGCGACGATTATTCGCTCCGCTTCCGTTACTCCCGTTTCCGGCGAATCGCTGCGCGAAGAAAATTACATGAGACATTGTAAAGCGTCCAACAATCTGCGACTTTCTTTACGTTAATCGTTGATAAACGTGCGCCGGCAAATTGACGTCGAACGCATTATTGTTTCGCACGAACTGGTCGCCGTGCGTTTCACAATGTCGATCGCGATGTCGAAACCGCGTGTTGTGAATGTGCGCGTATCGCGATAACGCCTCGTTGGTGACGGACAATTGGACGAAGAGCAAATTGCAGAACACGGTACCGGGAACGACGTGCGACTCGATGCCGGCTTCGTCGAGATTTTTCAAATAGGCGACCATTTCGGCCGACTTCAATTGATCGCCGGTACATACGAGCACGTAATCGATCGTCAATTTGTCGCCGTCTTTCACCGTTTCTAAGTCCATCAATCGTCGGCATTGCGGCGGATCGGGGCAATCTATACGTCGTCTCGACCGTATGAAATGTCCGAGGGCCTCTTGCACTGTACTCACTTTCCTATGGAGTCGCGGTATGAACTCATCGTCCTTTGTCGTTAACGTGCCAATCGAGATTTTCGAATCCATTCCTCGCACGAGGTTTGTTCTTTCATAGGTTTTTAACACCAGGGACAATCATTAAAATCGAACAAAAAAATCGATTTCGAACGACACATGTCATAACTGGCATGCAGGATAAAGAGAGATGATGATCTTTATAGGTGAAACTAATCCACGGAATATATAAATAAGGAAATACGTTCATGTAACCTTTTATTGTGCTTCATTCGACAATTTCATTAGGACAGTGCAAAGTTCATCAGACACGTGTTTGGCGCACGTAATCTTCGTTCAATAGTCGCACTTTCGTGCCTTTCAGCTTCCTCTCTTCGTAGATCATACGTTCTCTGATGGTGCGCGGTATATCCGGTATGACATTCATCAATAACACCTTGATGCCGATAATGATATGCTGAAAGCAATTAGTTTATAAGATGTTCGAAACCTAAATTAAAAACGAAAAAGAAACGTTTTACTTCAAATATGAAGACAAAGGCCAACTTCATCACCGTCAATTGCCAATAATCGGCGCTCAATTGATATTTGTCCGGATGATTGGGTGGATACCGTTTGCCGCGGTAATAGCAGAACGTAACGTTCGGAGGCAAACGTACGCCGCGGTAGTCTTTGACGCCGAATACTGCAAAACGATTCAGCAATTAATTCGGTGGCGATCGCCAAAATAAAATCGAGCAGATTTACAAGAAAAATGCCGATCGATGTAAGACGGCACGTTCGATTGTTTGAGCTTGTACATCATGTACTGCACGGTGTCCGTGGCGAACGCTATGATGCAAACCTACGAGCAGAGGTTAACGTCAATTGAACCGATTCAATGGGTGCATTAAACTCTAACGTTGACAGTCACGCCGATGAACGTGATGAATTTGACTATCACGAACCATGCACCTAAACCGGCCACCCTCTGTGCCGTCGGTCTTCTATAGACGTGGACGTAACCGATGGCGTGCACGCGTAAGTTGATGATGTTACTCAATAGGGCCATCAACGGAGCGATGGGAAACGCGACGCTGAAGAACGTCACCGCCACGTATTGGATGACTGGAAATTCAAGCGATTAATCGTCTCGTTAGCGTTACAATTATTCAAAGTGGACGAATGGAGTTTAACTCAGTTCCATGTAATGCTCGATGAGATCGTGCGATTCGTACGGCAGCAGGAAATAATCTTCTTCCCAGCGCGTCGCGGACACCAATTCCGACGGTTTCTTGTGTTGGACTATTTTGAATTTGGCCACCCAGTACGTGGTGTACCTGAAAATGGAATATATGAAGTAATTTATAAGTTGACCTTTCGTTTACTCACGAGATAATTAATCGCATGAAATTGTTCTTGATGTTATTGTACAAGAACAGGAAAAACATTTGAATGCTCAAATCCATCAAGCAACCGGCAGGCGCGCAACAATCGTTCCGTATACTTAAGAACGATCGTTGAAGATGAACGTCTGACGGATACGTGTACAGACTCTCCTGAAGCAATTACAAAAAATTAATGCTCTTCTAATCGTATTAATTCCAGACGCTGAGGCGCACACCTTGAAGAATATCAGATAGAATAAGAAGGAATAATTGATGGCAAATGCCATCACGAACGTCTTGTAAATGAGCGAGTTCTCGAAAGCAGTCTGCGTGCGATGACACTCCATTATCGTGAGTTTCAAGCTGATGCGGCCGAAGATCTACAAATAAAAGTCAGGATCTCAACAGTAAAATTGCACTTCGCGCTTTCTGCGAGATCGAAAATCCGTACATTCGCCATTATTTTTATCACGGCCACCGTCAATAACGAGCCGGTAATGGACGAGACCATCGTCATGTTGTGGATGATGAAATTGTTCTTTGACGTGTACGAAAGCGCGGCCAATTTCAAACGATATAAAACAATACTTATAATGCACGCGATGAGGAGCAACGCCTAGAAGAAGAGAAACGATCGACGTAGAATTCATAGGATCCATCGAGTATTTAGGCATACCATCACGAAGATAGAGATATAGGATAATCCGTAACGCACGAAGTATATGTTATTCGTCACGTATGGCTCGGTATTGCCGGTAATCGGTGAGATTCGCACTTTATGTGCGTTAGCCAAATACTCGTTTCTAAGAGAAATGTATGCAAATTAATGAAGCAAATCATTGCAAAAATGATTTATACCTCAAGCTCCTGTCCAACTCGACCGACGTTAGGTTCCATTTCGTCTGATAAATTGCCTGTTCTTGTTTCCAGAGCTCGACGAAGAATGTCGCTACGGGAAGAACAATAATTGTACGATTACCAACAAGAAAACGCATAAATGTGTGAACAAAGGTCGGACTCACACCAGATGCTTAAGAGTGGTGCGAATGCCAGCGAGGTGTAGTTATCGAAGAACGACGACATCCACGCGTAATTGCAATTGTGACTGATCCGTATGAATTCGCACTTTTTGTTGGGCATACACAACGGACAAAGGATCGCATTCGATTGGCATAATATTTCGCTGCAAGAAAAAGAACATTTTCGTGATCTGTGGTAAATAGTGAACAATGAATTGGTACACTCGAGGATCCGTTGACAACCAGATGAAGCCAAAGAGGAAAAACGTAAAACCAATGACGACGACTGGAACCAGCATTTTGTTGTAGAAACCGAAGAACGCGAAGAAGAAGCTCACCTGCGGCCCGAAGTAACGTTGCACCAAGTTCAACGGTTGCTGCTTGTGGATGGCGGTCATGTTGGCCCAATACCGGGCAAGCAACTGCAAGATGAAGAGACATTTACTACTATCGAACATCAAACGCTAAAACCACTCGGATTGTTATGGTTAAATCACAATTAGATTATCCTAATTTTACTTTAACTCTCAATTAGTAATTCTCTCTTAGTTTTATCCGTCTTAGGCGGTTACCTGTCGATCGCATAACGGACCGTCTTCCGTCCAATCTGCCGTGCCGTCGTGTAACGGATAAGCGCCGCCGAGTATCTTTAAGTTGATCATTGTCTGTATACCGAACTCTTCGATCTGGTCACCGAACCACGTCTCCGACATCAGCTTATAAACAATTAACGAGCGTTCGGCTGACGTCATCTTCTTCGGTCGCATACCGGAAAGTGTTAATCTGCAAAAGACAAAAATATTTAGCGTAACTAAGTTATTCGTTATTAGTCGGGGGATGCCGTACGGTGCTCTTCCAAAGATATCCGATGATGGATCCGGTACAGTTAACGGTGTCGTCATGAAAGGGAAATAAACGGTGGTGTCCGGCACGTAGTTATGATTCAAATACTCCAAATCGACATTGTAGACGACCGAGAGATGTTGTAACGTCTGCGTCGAACCGGAGACTTTTATGAAAACCACACCAGGTATGATCTAAATATAATTACGATCAGATTAGCTGCAATAATATTCGCTATTCGTGGATGTTGTACGTCGCTGTAAAAGGTGTTGGTGTTCAAGCCTAAATCCTTCAGCGACGTGACGAAATTGTTGATCTTCTCATTTATATCCGGATTCAAAATCACTTCGTCCTCGCAAACTAATACGTAATCGATAGGATCTTTATTCTGGAGCCTAGTACTATCTATTATCCTGACATTACTGTATCCCAAGCTGCGCTTATTCCTCCTTTTCTTTTCGGAGAGTGCGACTTGCCAAGCTTAAATCAAAATGGGGATCAAATTAAGGGAAAACGTAATGCAATCCTTACCAAACATCCCTCGATGCTGGAAGCTAATTGATGTTTATTCTTTTTTGAATTTGTCAAATCGTTTTCGTGGAGACTTTTGAATATTTAATTGTGGAAACGCCTGTGAACGGGCAACCATCGATGCTTAATCGTAGGAAGATGCTGCCATCTGTCGCATTAAGCTTCAGCTTTCCATCAGCTCACATGTCAAATTTGAATTCTGTCAAAACCATCGTAAGCTTCGTCCTCAATTTACAAATTACATAATTTCGGTGTTGTTTTGCAGTAAATGTTTTAGTAATACACAATATTATCTGGACAATTATGTCCTATAAGGTACAATGTAAGTTATGTCGTACATTGTTACTCGACGAAACTGAATGCAAAAAGTTACTTTTAAATGGTCACAACGAGCCCCTGACAATTGTTAATTCTACGGAACAAGAGGATTGTTTAAACGACAACAGCTTGGTATATTTGCATGAAGATCATTTACCAAATTGGTTACACAAAGTGATAGAAGAACACAGTTGGTCAAGAGGAAAATTAACCTGTAAGAACTGTAATAATCGCATAGGTTCCTTTGATTTTGTATCAGGTCTCAAATGCAAGTGCACCAATCATATTGTGCCTCCAGTTCATCTTATCAAACGCAAGATTGATATGATTAAAAATGTAAGTTAATAATAAATAAGTGTTTATTTTTATTATATAAATTGATAAACAATGATGTTGACAATTTTTTTTGAGTAAAAATTTTAAAGCACACAAAATTACATTGTACTAAATACATAAATAAAACAAAACTTTAAAAATAGAAAGAAATGGATACACAGTAATCAAATTGACAATGAAGAGGAAATTGCAATGAGTCTCCATCACTAAAGTTCAATTAAGGTCCATTGCAATAGCCCTTTTCATACAAAATTAACTTAAATGGCACATACAACTTAAATTAGTTACATAAATCCTGATTACCTATTTATGATTAGGTAAATACTTGGTGCATAGGAAATGAGAACATAAAATAATGAAAAGATTTCCTTAATAAATTACATCATGTGTATAACATTGACTAGATTTAATTCAAACCATGTAGCTGCATGACTTCTTTACTCGTCTCATGGAATGTGGTCAACATTGTCTGCTTTGTTTCTTCCATTAATCGATCCATATCTTCCAGGGTTAGACCTTCAGTTGATATCGGCGGCAACGTAGTTATGATTACTTTACCTAAAAACAAAACAGTGTCAATAAACGGATTTTAGTGGATCCGTGAGTGACGACACCATGATCAAATCTTCTATTCTTCTCGTCCAAGAAATAATACTGACTATAAACGACTGGTAGTATGGGCAATTGAGCAGTTATGGCTAGATGGAAGGCGCCCTTCTTGAACGTATGTATATCGCCGGTATTGTGTCTGGTGCCTTCAGGGAATACCCACAGTTTTATCTGAAAAACAAGGTAAGCATAACAATTTTGTTTGCTTAAAAAGATTGATAATTGAAAGTGGATTATTGCATCAGTAATTATCTTTGGGCATTAATGTGTTTCAATGTTAAAAAAATGTTCGCTTATATTAAATTACTTACTACAAGTAAACGTACTTTCGAAATTACTTGAATAGATAAGAGAAAGAATGAACGTAAACAAATTCGGCATCAACTTTATGGATTACTATTTATAAAACTCGATATCAACACAATGGTTTTAAATAATTCTAAATTCCAAGTTAACAAAAGCCATTGATAACAGTTAATTATAACATATCAATTTTGAGCAACCGTTAAGTGCGTAGTAAATCAATTGAATTTTATCAAAGCTGTTTTTACTGGTTCAAAGTCAATTTCGGTTCGTCTAAAACAATTGATCGTTTTTTATTTAAGAGATTACCCTTGCATTATCTTAATTGCAGTTCATGAACATAGCAAAATTGAATTTTGAAAAGCTCTTTTGCCTTTTGGGAAAGCAAATTTTAACAACACTCAATCTCAATGAAAAAGCCAAAAAGTATCACGATTCTAATAATTATTGCGCCGCTTTTTAAACTAAGTATCTTTTAGATAGAAATAGAGTATGAAAGAATTTTCAATGTTGCATACTTCTCAATGACATTATCTATTGATTTAATGATTTGTATCATTGAACTGATTAATAATTCAATCTCACTTTTCTACTATCTTGCTTAATACCTCGCATTTTTCTAATACACACATATTAGAAGAAGATTAAAAGAAAGAAAAGTTACATTACTTTCTTCGCTTTAATGAGATCTGCCGCCTCGTTCATGGAATCGTGCGCTCTCCTAGCGTGCACCCTGTCAATGAATATTAGACCACAAAGCCACGCAGCCAGACCAAATGGCCAAGCATAATATAATTCTTTTTTAGCCACCACCGTACACTTATCCATTATATGCCAAATATCAAACATTCCTATGGAGAGAGAAAGAGAAACAGAAAACCAAAATGAGAATTAGCATAGAGTACCTTGCACCAATTTTTAGGTGAATAATTAGTATATTAATTTTTAAAAGTATGATGCTTTTGAATTGCTTTGTTAACTGTATTATATAGTACCTAATATGTCAAGGGAACTCTGATGATTTGCCACCACAATGCAGGCCTGTTCTTTCTCTAAGTACTCTTTCCCTCTTATCACCCACCTTAATCCTAACAAGGTGGATATTGGCTGACAAAATGTTGAGGCATAACTGAAATTCGTTATTATTTACATGAAAAAATACACATCATTTAGACTGTTACGTACAGTAAATTCCTTACGTCCCGTGGTTTCAGGCAGAACAATGGTATCAAAATCACAGAATTAACCGAAACTATAATGTAATAAGCGAAGAATTTCAAATAATAACGAAACACCGGACTAGATTCGTATAAAAACGGTAACATTAAGATACAACCGGCCAAAACTATTTCGGCATACGAGGCGTTCATCTTCGCTATCTATCTCGTTTGTTTCTTATTTTTAATTAAACTAATTCAATCTCTGCGAATCATCTGACATCCGTTTCGAGTCTGATCGCGAAAAGACAATAACAAACAATAATTTATGGTTTAAAAGCAACACGACCTTCTACGCTTTTTTTATCTTTCGGGAAACGATCGATTCCCTTTTTTCAAGCTCACGAGATAAACATACTTGAACTTTGCTTCGAACACAGTGATCTGCCTTCACACGAGATACTAACATAGGCTACCAACTTAACCCTTATTTTCGAGCAATATTCAAAACTAAAAAATCTTTGGAATAAATTATTTCTACGTATTGGACTCACATTTTTCGTCTTTAACATTTCAGCCGCACTCCGCATCGCTTCTTTTGCTTGTAAGCGATCGGAGCGATTTATCAATACGCTTCTGATGAGCCACAACGAGAATCCATACGGGCCGCCCGTGTAGACGAGTTCTTTCTTTGCCACGGCGATCGTCTCTTTAAGATTGGTCAACATCAAGCAATAGCCCAAGACGTCGATGACGCTCTGATGATTCGAGACGACGACGCAATTGTGATTTTCGTGCCAATAACGACGATTCCGCAGCTCGTATTCGATTTTCAAAAAGGCGGCTAAATGTTTTGCAACGAAAACGAGCGTTCTGGAATGTTTTAGATGGGAAACGGAGAACGATATCGTGGCCATGCGTTACCTTTGATAGCTGGCATCGCGTCTGAAACCGTGGAGAATCCATAACAGGATTGCAAACACACCGCCCACCGATAAACCGCTTGCAAAAATGAACATTTTAAAGTAATAGTAATTCCTTGAAAGGTATACGAATATAACGAGTAATATTACTAATATGGGAATCAACATTGTGCTTTTCGACTAAGGGAAAAATCATGGAACTTCTTTATATATAAGTTTCGTAATAATTACAATTTTAAAGCAAATTTATGTAGGTCTGCTACCATTGCATTCTAAATAATTTTTCAATTATGTTCGTTGGTTGTACATGAAATTTAAATTAGTGTTATCAAATAATTTCAAATTCGATAAGAATGTTATTAATTTCTGCGTGAATATGCAACCAGCAATGCAATATTGATATTTTCATAGTAGACTGGCTGTGTTAATTGACAGCTGCTGGTGTTGTTTTTGTATATGGTCGAAAGATACTAGTCAAATCGAAGAAATGTTTCAAAATTAAATTATGTATTCATCTAGATAATTAATCAGCAGTGATAGTTATAGTTATTCATGATCCAGATTTAGTTGGACGTCATTTTTATTTAATTAATGCCATTGTGAAAGGGAAATTGGTAAACAATTATAAATGTCAATTGTTTCCCATTTCAACCCCTTTCATATTTCTTTTTGCCAAATTCTAGATACTTATGAATTAAAAGTTTCCAATTGAAATGTCTCACATTGAGACGCAACTGAGGTCGCATCCTCGACTAGATCCAAAGTGGTTAAAAGCCGATCTACAATCGATATTTACGTCCTACGATTGCTTAAATAATCTATGGAATGCACTGATTAGCGATGGCGAATTATCTGGTCAATTTTCGGACAGTGTATTGAATAGTGTCGGTGCGACAGCGAAGAAAGGCGATTTGGGGAAGTATTATTGTGGGCAAAAGGTGAAAAGTGATGAAGGTCGGCATATGAAATTCTTTGCAATTATGTTCTTTTTGTCACAATTAGGTTTTAACATGTACCTGCTGCGACAATATATGCGGACCGCATTCCGGTTGCAATTGTCAGCCTTGCCAGAAACTGGATGCAGAAGATGCTTCTATGAAAATGGAGGAGAAGAGGAGTTTGTTATCACCACAGAGTTATTTAGATTATTGGACTTGGGGACCACAACCATGTAAAAAGAAATACGTTGAAATGAGGACTGCATTTGTTGATGTTCGTTTCTTTTTAGCGCAAGATCAACTGCACGATTTCATCAAGAGCTTGAACAACGAACAATTGAATCGGTGCACGGAGGCTTCGAACACCTCTGTGTCGAGCACTCGATTGCGCCAACAATTGACGCTATTCAAGCGATACTACGTTGCCCTAAATCGTGCCCCATATGTGACAGAGAACGATGACAAATCGGCTAAAATATCTAGTATCTGTGACGACTCGGGCAATCGACACACGAAGCATTTAATGAAGAACACGTCGAGGAGCGATCCCACTTTAGGATTGGCACGGGTTGGATCTAGGGCCGCTCTAAATTTTTCCTTTGCCTTCCTGCGAAGGGCTTGGAGATTAGGTGAGATGAACAATATTTATGCGTTTATGACTGTAAAAACGGCGTTTTTTTTTAAGGCGAAGATGCCGATATATGTAGCGAACTGTTAACGGAGGCATTGGAAGCTTTGCAAATTCTCTCGGTCGCGACACTTTACGAAGATACGGGCATTTCGCCGATATGGATGGAGGTAGTAGAACGATCGAGTAAATTCTTGAAACAAGTGGTAACAGGCAACGTAGTCAGTGGTAGACAGTATTGTACGGTCCCGGTGGAGGATCAACATACTTCGCTTAACATCTTACTCGAATTGGCCTTACAAAAAGGTACGTTAGGCAGTATATTGGAAATGGTACTCTTGCTCTTGGATCTATGGAACAAAGATACACGCACCGACGATAATCGATCTTCGAATCCGCGTGCGACAGCTCCAATCTTGCGATTTCTCCACCGTTTCGAAAACGTGAAACCGTCCGTCGCAGTTACGACGAAACCGATCGACGGCGAAGAGATTTATAATTGCACGAGGATGTATCTTGAATTCCTCGCGATGCCCGACGAGGAGGAGTGCGAGATTGATTTGAAAAAGGGTGCCATCCTGTTGCTGGCACATTTAGATCGATTGGCAGCGTCACATTTACCGTCGCAGTCGTTTAATAAAAATGCAACGGCAACGGTCGTTACGAATAACGTGCAAGTCTGGACGTGGGGCACGTCGATATGGTCGTCGGGATTAGGTCCCCAAATCAACGAAGTCGTCTCGCGTTTGAACGTAAAAGTACTGAGCTGCTCGGACCGATTCGTTATGATACTTACCGAAGATGGTAAACTGTACTTGATGGATTTCTATGCTGAAACGGCCGATCCACAACTAGTTGAAACGCTTCGAGAAAAAGAAGTTATCAAGATAGCATGTCACATGGAAGGCAAACATTACATAGCGTTAACCAAAGACTCGGAGGTTTACTCGTGGGGCAACGGCGACAGCGGCAAATTGGGTTCGACACAAATGCGCCCATGAAAAATTTTGCAAGATTTAATTATGTGTTCTTTGTAGGACACGGCGACACGTCATTCAAAACGGAACCGACGGTAATCGAGACGTTGAAAGACAAGCAGGTCGTCGAAATCGAATGCGGCGGCACTTATAGCGCCGCCATTACGTCCGATGGCACGTTGTACACGTGGGGTAAAGGGATTTACGGTCGTTTGGGACACGGCAATTCGGAGGACGTCTTCGTGCCGACGATCGTGACGGCATTGAGCGGTCATCGCGTCGTCAAGATCGCTTGCGGATTTGGCGACGCGCACACGTTATGCGTAACCGATCAAGGCAAAGTTTACAGCTGGGGCGACGGCGACTACGGTAAGTTAGGCCGCGGCGGCTCGGAGGGTTCGAAAGTGCCGCGACTGATCGAGAAATTGGAAAACGTGGAGATCGTCGACGTTTATTGCGGCACGCAATTCAGTTTGGCTCTCTCGCGATCCGGTACCGTGTACAGCTGGGGCAAGGGCGATGGATGGAGATTAGGTCACGCCACCGAAGAACACGTCAGGTTTCCTCAAGTCATCGAGATTCTACAAGGTAAACGAACGATACATTTTCTTTCCAAACTAATTTATGATTATTTACATCAGATAAACGAATCGTGTCGATCAGTTTGGGTTCGGGTCACGCGTTAGCGTTGACGGACGACGGCGAGGTGTACGGATGGGGGAAGAACGATTATAAGCAAGTGTGCGACGCGGACGATACATACGTGCGGCAACCGCGCTTGATCGAAGAGCTACGCGGTCATCATGCGATCGGCGTCCGTTGCGGACCGACTCAGAGTTTCGTTTGGTCGCATCTCGGTCGTTCGGTACCGAAGGCGAACGTGCCGTTCGTTGTAGATTTGAGCGAAAACGCCTTAAAGCTGCTGGACCAATTGCTCGAGATCGTTTGCGAGGACTTTAAACAAACGAACGCAAATCGTTCGCCGATATCGAGAGACAACGAAATGATTGCCGTCGCAACGATGAATCTATTACATTTGCAAGTGAGATGCCGTAGGGTAAATCTATCGATCGATTAGTAATCGCTTGCTTTTTTCTCAGCTACATTGTCTCATCGCAAATAGCGTCGAAGCGAGAAAGGTCGGGCTCGCGTCCGGATCTAAACTGCTCAACAGTTTGAAATTGAAAGTCATCAATTTGGCAAGTTCCAGTGGCGTACCGTTAAGTGTTCAAACGGTCGCTCAATCGGCGTTGCAGAGCGGTTGGAGCGTACTCTTGCCGACGGCCAACGAACGGGCGCAGACGCTCAGTTCGCTGTTACCGAACAATGCGGGACTCGAGCCGGTTCACGTTAGTTGTGGTCACCGTTTCATGACCGATCTATTGGTATGGAGTCTAATGGCAGATGGCGGTTTGGAAGCAGCCTTCTTTGAAGCGCTCAGAACGGAAATCGCCGAATTGGCTGACATCGACGAAACGTTTGAAACGGCAACGAGTGCCACCACTACAATTCACACCACAATTCCGTTATTGCATCTAATCAAACAATTGCTGAGGTGATTCAATCGTTATTCTAGTAGATAATCAACATTAACGGTGGCATTTATTGTCTTACAGAAACGGCAGTTTCCTAACACAGATACGGTTACAGGAGTTCGACGACACCAATCGTATATCCAACGGCAAGTCGTCGACTGCGACAACGGCGATGACGACCCCTAGCATGAAGCTGCTGTTACGATTCCAGCGTCTGTTAATCGCGAAAATCTATACGCAAGACTCGAATTGCCTTCAAGCCGCCGAATCGTTATTAATGAAATATTTGCACCAATTGACCAGTCAAATAGCGGCCACTCTAAATTTGGCCCGCGAAATAGCCGCATCGAATCCGCGTAATTTAATGTACGTCGTGCATATCTTGAAAGGCGACATCACAGGTGACGAGTTCTTAAGCTAAAACTTGTTATTTTTGAATAAATTGTTGAATTTTCTAGAAATTCTACTACCGGAATTAATAATCAGCATGATACTCTTGCAAGAGGAGATCCCCACGTTTCTAATGGGTTTCGATTGGTTGAAACTGTTCGGTCCGTTGTTGCAATCGATCGATAAGTTGTGCAAATTGATGCCGGACATCGAGGCCAACGACACGGACGATATCGCGTGGCCCGGCGTTTTACACGTGCGTAACTCGTACAAAAGTCACGACGAATCGCCGCTGTTAATTCGTAAAGCTGATCTCGAGAATCACAATCTCGACGGCGGACGATGGATCGTTATTAACAATAAAGTCTACGACATACAGGACTTCAGGTAGACCATCATCTCATTCATTTGAGGATTGTGTAGGAATTAATTATTTTCCAGGTGTCAAAACTCGTACGTGATGGAAATCCTGCAAAACTACGCGGGCAAGGACGCGAGCCACGTGTTTAACTCGTTGCCGTTAGGACTGTCCGTCTTGCAAACGATGGAGAACTGCGTCGTCGGCAATTATTGTCAACCAGAACCGGAACCATCGCAGCCACAAGCGCCATTGGACTGTTTAAACTTGTGTACTTGCTTATTGAGCGTCGAACGTCATTTGGGTTATTTGTTGGGATTGCACGCTCATCGCATGAGAGAGAGTTTACCGTTACAACCGGCCGAAACGATGGCCAAGAACGTGGTGAATGCGCCTTTTCTGAGGGGCGGTTTACTCGTAATGTCCCCCACGATGGCGTTTAAGTTTTTCTTTTTAATTTGTTTTAATTTGTAGGTGGTCCAACCACCAGATCCGTTTGAAGAGGAGAAAGGCGAAGCGAGAAGCACGAATTCGACGGCCGGCAACACGCCGACAGAGCCAAAGTTACTGCTGAATAGGAAGAACATGAGAGCGTGGCGCGTGCCCGCCGAAAGGATCGATTCGTTTGTAAACGCATTAGCTGAGAGCAGACTGTCGGTATGTTGTAAACTATTTACTGATTTCCTATTATTACTCTTTAATGAGAAACGCACACCTAATAACACTGTTATTTTCATATACAAGGATCCATGCGTGATATCGTTCCTCGGCATCGTCGAGCAACACTCGAAACAGAACAACTTCTTGACGCGCGTCGACTTCTCGTTCGAGCATCCGATCGAAGAGATCGGTCGCGTTCTATTCGCCGTCCTCATCAAACATCTCGCACTAGGATATCTACTGTTGCCCATCTTGGAGACGGCCAATCGTCCTGACGACGACGACAATTCGAAATTGCCGAAGATCGTCGCCGAGATGATTCGTTCCGTGCATAATCGCAAATGGAGCCTGATTAAGATGCGACAAGAAGCGAACCGTAGCTATAAAGAGATCTGCATACCGGTGCTGGAAAAGTGCCGATTCCTCTTGTACGAAGTAAAGCCGGCCGTCAGCTTGGAAACGGAAGCTTATAAGAAGGTGAACGTCTTGTACAAGGAACCGCGCGTCAAAACGTTGGTGAAGAAAGTGATTAAAGATCTGAAATGTGGCAGGCATACGTCCGAAATACAAAAGCCGGAGGACATTGTGAACGCCACAATTCAATCGCAAAGCATGGATAGACACAAGTCGCAGGAGGATGTCAGCGCGAGCAAAGGGCCGAAATCTAATAAGACCGATGCAAACGACGAAGCCAGTGTCGTTATGAACAATAACAGCAACGGCATTAACGGGGAATCGTTAAATTCGTCGACGAACGCTAAACACGAACAACAACAGCTAATAGGTCAAAAGAATTGTACGGATTTGAAGAGCGAATTGGAAGGCAAATGGACCGTGGAAAAGAACATCGACAACGGCGTGGATGCGATGACCGACGACGAGGCGACCAAAAAGAAATTAGAGAACGACGTCGCGTTGAGCAATTTGATATTGAAATTAACCGAGAAACGCATGAAGAGGGCATCGATGCAACATGCCGATCTGATGAGCTCCCTATTGGATTTCGTCACCGTCGACGGTCCGTGCGACTTGGACGTCGTACGGAAAGCCATGTATTGTCAAGTAAATGATCTTTAACGAACAAAATTAAATAACGTAATATACCAAAAAACTTCTGTCTGTTTAAGGTGAAACGTTTTAAATTCCGGAAAGAAGGGCTGGACTTGATCGGTCATCTACTAAACGAAACCTATTTATTGACGTCCGTTCGTTATTCCATCTGCAACGGATACCTCGGAATCAGTCATTTGACCAATAAGGCGAGCGTTACCTCGCACTGCCTCGATCATTTGCAATTGATAACGCCGCACCTGAAGACCGAAATCCTTCTATCGCAGTGGTCGGTAACGCAATGGTGTATCGATAATTTACGGTACTTGATGGTGAAAGATTTCCACGCGAAATCGACGAAAGCATCCAAATCGTCTAATGCTAAAGTGAATTCGAATCTCGGCACTTACGCCTTACTCAGAGACATACCGCGAGCAAGAATGTTATTGATTCTATTAGGGGTGCTTTCGTCAAATCGTCACAACTCGAACGAATTGTATCCGTTGATCAATAGTGGCGTTATTAGTTCAGTACTTTTCTTACTGAGACAAACCGGTAACGATCAGAGCGCGTCGAAAAGAAGGAAGTGGCCTGAATTGCACGTGTTGTACGCCGATACTGTCGATAATTCGAAACCGAAAGGTTTAAACGCATTGAATGGACCTGAATTGGCAGCCTTGATGAAAATGGGCACTAGAGTTGTACGGGGCGCCGATTGGAAATGGGGCGATCAAGTGAGTTTTTACATGAGTTTTTTATATTAAAAGGGAACGAATTAATTCGTCTTGTTTAAAGGATGGTTCACCGCCAGGTGAGGGTCGTGTCATCGGCGAACTGGGGGAAGATGGATGGGTGAGAGTCGAATGGTCGAACGGAACGACGAATAGTTACAGAATGGGCAAAGAGGAAAAGTACGATTTAACGCTCGCATTACCGCCGTCCCCGGTCACTTCTGACACGGACACCGAAGACATATCTGAAGGCGCATCGAATTCTGCCAACGAGAACCGATTGATCGCTTTAATTCGCGAATCCGCTATCAATTTCTTGTACAACATGTCCATCAGCTGCAGCCTCGTTGGTGAACAACTGCAGTCGCAAACCGTAAGAGCAATCAGCAGCTTATTCTGCAACGCGTTGAACGCGTCCGGTAATAATAATCAAGATTGGTGCAATCTGACGCTGGCCAGATGCATAGTCCGATCGAACGCATTGCGTGTGGCTTTCAGCAATAAACCGTGGATTTCATTATTGTTGGATTTGCTGTCGAGAGGAAACGATTTGCCCAAACAAATTCAATCCGTTCGCTTAATGATGACCTCCTTGCAGTCTTGGGATCTCGACCATTCGGATATACCCGTTGTCGTCGAGAGATTGTTAAACATCCTGGGTAAAGCAACCCTCACGTGCGCCTACGACAGCAATATCATCAACAATAGCAAACCTTCGATGGTTCTGTTAACGCAATCGCATAGCAGCACGCTGGCACAGGAGATTGTCAATTTATTGAGAACACTTCACGGCCGCGTCGGTTGGAACCAAGTGTTGAACTCGATCGTTTCGAATCGATTGAACGCTGCCGCTTATCTCTTGAGCGATCAACGCTACGTTCCGCCCATTACGATAAACGACGGCGCAATCAACGGCGAGTATCAGCGTACGGTAGCGGCTTCTTTGTACGTGATAGGGGCTTGGGAGTCGCGGCCTAGAGTCGGTGCCATCGTCGAGACAGACGGCATTTTGGGTACGGTCGTGAGGGCGACGCGAAAGGGTCGTCTTTGCGTTCAAATTCACGGCATCAACGAGATAAGGAAGGTATCACTGACTAACCTGAAGTTGGTACCGATGCAAGTGTTCGATTTGGATCGAATACCGTTTGGTGAGAACGCCGTCAAGACGTGGGCCTCGTTGCTTATAATCGATAATAAGAACTTTTGGAATCAGGAACGACGGGGCGGCGGCAGTTACGGTCAAGTGAACGTCGTGCATCTACGCAATCAGCAGATGGTGTTCTACGCTTTGAACGCGGCACGCGCGTTACAGATCAATCAGCACAAATTGCGGAAGGTGTTGAAATACCAGATGGACGATGCGGAACAGGAACGATGCAACGACGACGAGGAAGAAGACGGAGAGGAGGAGAGCCAGAAGTGCACGTTGCTGGTGCAAAAGTTGCTTGCGAAAGCGGTACAACCGTCGTCGTTACGACCGACGTTCAATCTGCACGACATGCAATTGGCGTGCTTGAATCTCAGCCAATTTCTCGCCGCCGACGATCACAACGACGTGCCTAATCCGACCGCACAAGGCGCCGTTAGTACGATGGCCGTCGTATCGAATGAACGACCGTCGATCGTACGCAGAACGAGCGACGTCAACAACGAAATCGGTAGTGAACCACCGACGCCGACCAGCGAGTCGAGCGTTAGATCGAATGCACTGAGCGAGAAGAGCGGTAGCAATAATATCAATAACAACAATAACAGGAGACGGAAACAGGACGATTCGAACAGTTCGTCGATGTCGATGATGAACAAGATCATCACGCAAATCGTCGATATGGGTTTCGCGCGGAAACGCGTCGAGAATACCCTCAAATCGTTGGGTCTCGCGACGAGTGACGCAACCTCGCTGACGCCGGAAATCGTCGTCTCGTGGCTCGTCGATCATCCGGAAATGGCAGCAACCGACGATACCGAATCGGCGAGCTCTTATTATAGCTCGGACGAAAGCGAGACGCCACCGTCAGAACGCGTCGACGTCGTCTGCCGGTCAAACGATGATCAGGTGATTTTATTTTATTCTTCTTTAAAAAGCGAGCAACATTGCACGATGTCGCAATTCTTTGCAGATTCGCACCGATTCCTCCGTGCCGGTAGCATACAGCCGTCGCTCGGATTTCCTCTCGAACGACGAATACGCGATGTACGTGCGGGATAACGTTGCCATCGGTATGTTGGTGTGCTGCTGCAAAAGCTACGAGGAAGTGCACGTGGGCGATATCGGGAAAGTGGTGAAGATCGATCGCGAGGGATTGCACGATCTCAATTTACAAGTAACAAACGAATCGCGTTCTTAAGTTCTTTCTTTAACATTTTCCTTTTAGGTAAATTGGCAGGACCGCGTTTATACCTATTGGGTCCGATTCATTCACGTGGAGCTCTTAGGCTTTCCACCATCGAATCACACCAACCTTGCGATTAAAGTGGGCGACAGAGTGAAAGTGAAGGCGAGCATCTCGACGCCACGCTACAAATGGGGATACATTACGCACGATTGCGTCGGAATCGTTAACGGTTAGAACGACTAAATCGATTTTTTTCTCTCTCGGTCTTATATTATTTCTAATTGCACCGTAGCGATCGCACCGAACGGCCACGACGTCACCGTCGATTTCCCCAAACAGGAGAACTGGACCGGTCTATTGTCGGAAATGGAACTGGTGCCGAGCAGTCACGATGGAATCGCTTGCAGCGGTTGTGCCGCGAATCCCATTAAAGGTGTGCGATTCAAGTGCAAAGTGTGTGAATGTTTCGACTACTGCGAGAACTGTTTCTACACGAAACGCGGTCACTTACACGCGTTCGCACGCATCTCTGAAATTGGTATGACGAAGAAGTAGCAAAGAATAACAAAATTATTACAATCAACTGCTTGTTGTTGTTATTCGTGAAGGGGCTCAAGAGGTATATGCAGGCAAACCGGGCCGGTATTATAGAAACGAGAGCCACTATTGCGACGGACCGGTCATCACCGAGTGGAACCGTTGTGTGAAGAACGTTACCGTTTCGTCGCAGGATCAATCGAATAAATGCGATTTGCCGAACGGCGTTTGGCAGAGTTCCGGATCTCAGAGACAGGTAAGTAATGATAATTAAGAGGACAAGAGTTCCATTTAATTTCTTTTGCGATTTGGTTTCTTTTAGCACTGGATCCGATTAGAAATACAACCGGACGTCGTCATAAAAAAGTTGAAAATGGGCATCGATCCTGCAGACAGCAGCTACATGCCATCGGTCATTATAGTCAGCGGTGGCCTTTCGTTTGCTGCTCTAGTGGAACTGAATGTGGTATATGTCAGGCACATGGACACGTCGGTGACCGTCCTTTCTAACATGGACAGGGTGAGATATTCTCTTTCAAACTTTCAACAGTCACTCCATGAATCTTTCTATCTGTCTTAGCACTATCCGTTCGTCGAGATTAACATACTCAAGTGCAAGAACGCCGGAGTCAATTGCAAAGTCCACGGTTTGTCGATCGTCGGCTACAAGAGCACCAACTTCGACGAACTGAAAACGTCCGTTTCGTTTTTGGCCAACGATTGGGATCTATTGCACGATCATTCGCCGACGTTTCAATATCCGATCGGTAATTTATTTATAAATTCTTTCTACTGCCATTCGGTCAGTGAAAAATTGCATTAATTGCAGAGAAAGCATCTTCGTCCGATGTGAGTTTAGGTGCTGCGAGCTCGTGCACGATCGGGTGCAAGGTTTTCGTTTGGGGTCTTAACGATAAGGACCAATTGGGCGGAATGAAAGGATCCAAAGTCAAATTACCCGTATTGTCGGAGTTCTTGAGCTCTCTCTATCCCGTACACATCGCTGGAGGATCGAAATCTTTGTTTGTTGTTTCGCAAGAAGGAAAGGTATGATAAAATAAATGCGTTCTGTATATGAATTTATTTTAACAAACGTTGTATTTTAGAGTGTAGACTATAATTAATTTTATTTCTTTTATCAGTTGTTCGCTTGCGGTGAAGGGACGAACGGCCGTTTGGGTCTGGGCCATCACAACAACGTCTCATTTCCAAAACCCATCCCGTTTCTTAGTCAGTACGTCGTCAAGAAAGTGGCAGTACATTCGGGGGGTAAACACGCGATGGCTCTCACGTTGGACGGCAAAGTGTTTTCGTGGGGCGAGGGCGAAGACGGTAAATTGGGTCACGGCAACCGTTTGAACCTCGACAAACCGAAAATGATCGAGGCGTTGAAGAGCAAGAAGATTCGCGACATCGCGTGCGGTAGTTCGCATTCAGCGGCCATCACCAGTAACGGCGAACTGTACACATGGGGACTCGGCGAGTACGGCCGCTTGGGTCACGGCGACAATATGACACAACTCAAACCGAAACTGGTCAAATCGCTGATCGGTCATCGAATTATTCAAGTGGCGTGCGGCAGTCGCGACGCTCAAACGTTAGCGCTAACGGATCGTGGGTTGGTGTTCTCGTGGGGCGATGGCGATTTCGGGAAATTGGGCCGCGGCGGCTCCGAAGGCTGCAACGTGCCGTACAATATCGAACGATTGAACGCGCTCAACGTCGTTCAGGTCGAGTGTGGCGCTCAGTTTTCCCTCGCTCTGACCAAATCCGGTGAGGTATGGACATGGGGCAAAGGCGATTATTTCCGCCTCGGCCATGGTACCGATCAGCACGTGCGCAAACCGACGGCCATCGAAGTGCTCAAAGATAAGAAGGTCATACACGTGGCCGTCGGCGCACTGCATTGTTTGGCCGTCACTAAATCCGGACAGGTACATGGTACCTCTGGTACATTTTTACAAATTCAAATTAACATGTTCGTGATTGGTGCAGGTGTACGCGTGGGGCGATAACGATCACGGACAACAGGGCAACGGTTCGACGATCGTCAATCGAAAACCGGCCATCGTTCACGGACTAGAAGACGTCTTCATCAATCGCGTCGCGTGCGGTAGCTCGCACTCGATTGCATGGACTTTAGATGATAACAGAACGGACGCGAGTAAACACGAACCGGTCATTTTCTCCGTACCGAAAGACCCATTGGGCTCGTCTTCGTTAGGACTATACGATAGCGAGAAGTGCGGACAAGGTAGTGCAGCCATAACAGGAAAGAACAGCAACAACAACAACAATAACGAACCGACCCTGAGCAGTATTGTCATGTCGTTGGAGAGCAACACTGCCAAACAACAAGCGTTACAGCACGTGTTGCATGCAATGCACGTGCAACAAATGAGACAGACGATCGTCAGGGCTCTGTCCAGTCATACGAACATTCACAATGAAACGCCATTCGCCAATTCGCACAATAATAATATTAACAATAAAAGGAACGAGATCGTGATGGTTGGAGGTGGCGAAGCACCAGCTTCACTACCGATGGACCTTTCGAATAACGGGATCAATGTTAGTTTAAGAACAAGCTGTAATTCATCAACATCTTTAATGGTTATCGTCTGATTTAGAGCCGTCGAACGACGCCCGAAAGCGAGGACAATCCGTTGCTTCTCGTGCAATCGATGACGGCGAGCAGTTGTTCGGCGAGTCTATCGTCGAAACATTCGAAAATGTCGACGAGCGCGATGTCGGTGGTCGCGGCAACGCTCACCTCGAACGCGGAGGTCGTGGGCGACGGTGGCGGTACATTTGTTGCCGGACTCGATGAATTCACAACGCTGCTAACAGAAACTGATGCCAGACTAATGGTCGACCTGTTAAAATTGGCTGTCGCCGGCCGCGTGGAAGAGGATCGTGCCATCGAGATTCTTTCCTCTTTATTAATCGGTGAGCATCCAACGGATTTGAAACCGAATTAATTTAAATTGCAATTTCTTTGATTAGCGATGGGCACGTTGAACAAGAGCATCGGTTCCATGCTGTTAGAGCTTTGCATCACCGAACTAGAGGATACCGCTTCGAACGCGCACAACGTCTCGCATACACCACATCCCGTCGTACAAGAGTCCAGTCATCCGTACGTCGACGACGTCGTTTTGTGCGGTCACGTGCGGTTGCCTGGTGCGGACGCGTTACGCGTGGAATTCGATCGCCGTTGTTCAACGGAACGCCGACACGATCCGTTACAGATAACGGACGGTACCGGTAAGATAGTGGCAACGCGATCGGGTCGCGAATGGAGCGATTGGTCGTCCGAATTGCGTATACCTGGCGACGAATTGCGTTGGACGTTCACCAGCGACACTTCGGTCAACGGCTGGGGATGGCGATTCACCGTCTATCCGGTCACATCTGGCAGGAACTCGCGCGAACTTGGCTCCGATAGAGCGGTACGATCCTTTAATTATTGCCTTACAATTTCGCTCGATCGATCGATCGATCGATTTGGTTCATGTCTGTCTGTAATCAGGTGCTGAGTCAGCCATCGATCGACACCGTGACGAACTTGTTAGACGAACGACTCTATCACGCGGCGGACGGATCACTGATTACGCGATTGGCTTCGGCGTTAGCCGCTTGCTCGCAACTAAACTTTCTGAGTGAGTTTCGAAACGTGTCGATTATGGCCGTTCCTTAAGATGAATGCGACTTTTGTTTTTGTCACCTTTGTCCAGCTGCCGGTCAAAGAATTTGGTCGCTTCAATGTCTTCACCGGCTATTGATCGACGAAACGAATCGAAAAAATGGCACGCCGAAGCGCTTGCAGTACCACTTCGATAGCAGTAGCGATGCATCACTGAACGATCTCCTGCAAGAATTACCGCACGCCTTATTGAAGCAGTACGAGTACGAGGACGTGTCGGTACGCGCCGGGCTTCATCTCATGCACTCGGACTTTTTCAAAGTGCTCGCGGCATTAGCGTGCGACCTCGAACTGGATAAGATGGTCGCCGGCGTGACCGACAGCCACAAATGGTCGTGGTTCCGGCGTTATTGTCATGCCGCACGTGTCGCAAAATCGTTGATACGTCGCATCGAATTGCCGCGCAGTTTCTGCATCGAAGTTCGCAAGAAACTGAACAGTAACCAACACGAATTCGACGGCGACGGC
This sequence comes from Hololepta plana, assembly GCA_963695495.1. Classification (NCBI taxonomy): domain Eukaryota; kingdom Metazoa; phylum Arthropoda; class Insecta; order Coleoptera; family Histeridae; genus Hololepta; species Hololepta plana. Next base: position 3,697,422 of record OY968839.1, read on the forward strand.
GACCATCATCATCAACGCGAAACGGTGTACGAGCACGAACGACACGACCTGTTCAAGAAAGAGCACGACGAACAATTGTTGGCTTGGTTGAATCGGAAACCGGAGGATTGGACGCTATCGTGGGGCGGTTCCGGGACCATTTATTGCTGGGGTCACAATCATCGCGGCCAATTGGGCGGCATCGAGGGCGCGAAAATAAAATTGCCAACGCCGTGCGAGGCGTTGAGCGGCTTGCGACCGGTGCAGATCGTCGGCGGTGAGCAGACGTTGTTCGCGGTGACCGGCGATGGGAAAGTTTATGCTACAGGTACGGCTTAGTTAGGTTCGTGCGTGTTTGAACATTTGCAATTGCACTCGTTACTTGTTGCTCTAGGTTACGGTGCGGGCGGCCGATTGGGTATCGGCGGTACAGATTCGGTCTTGGTGCCGACACTATTGAGTTCCATTCAACACGTGTTCGTCAAGAAGATCGCGGTAAATTCAGGTGGGAAACATTGTCTCGCGTTAACGTCAGACAATTACGTTTACTCGTGGGGCGAGGGCGACGACGGCAAATTAGGTCACGGCACGAGGAGGTAAGATATATATAGGCGTGACAAACTTTAATGTGCGTTAATAAATGATGAATTTTTATGTTTGAACGTTAATTTTTTTATTCAAAGGCCCTGCGAGCATCCGAAACTCATCGCCGCCCTTCAAGATTACGAGATCGTGGACGTCGCGTGCGGCGGTGCCCATTCGGCTGCGATCACCAGCAGCGGCCAGTTGTTCACGTGGGGCAAAGGACGATACGGCCGATTGGGCCACGGCGACAGTGAGGACCAACTCAAACCGAAACTGGTCGGAATCGAAAGAAACAAATTGTTTCCACCTTCTAATTTTCTTTTCCCATATTTTCTTGTAGGTAGAAGCATTGATCGGTTATCGCGTGATCGACGTCGCTTGCGGTTCCGGCGACGCTCAAACGTTATGCATCACCGACGACGATAACGTGTGGTCGTGGGGCGATGGCGATTACGGTAAATTAGGCCGCGGCGGCTCAGACGGCTGCAAGGTACCGATGAAGATCGAGAGTTTGGCCGGATTGGGAGTGACGAAGGTCGAATGCGGATCGCAGTTTTCCGTGGCGTTAACACGATCCGGTAGCGTTTACACGTGGGGCAAAGGCGATTATCATCGATTGGGCCACGGACCGGACGATCACGTGCGACGACCGCGCAAGGTGGCATTCTTGCAGGGCAAGAAGATCGTCAGTCTGGCCACGGGCTCCTTGCACTGCGTCGCCTGTTCGGACGAGGGCGAGGTGTTCACGTGGGGCGACAACGACGAGGGTCAGTTGGGCGACGGCACCACGAGCGCCATTCAACGACCGCGATTGGTTCAAGCGCTACAGGTGCGAATCGTCATCGTTGTATTATCGATTCGACAATGAGTTTAAATTTAACGCTTTCTAGGGAAAGAAAATCACGAACGTCGCCTGCGGTTCCGCTCATACGTTGGCATGGTCGACCGACAATCCGGCTGCTTCTGCTCGCTTGCCAACAACCACGCCGATGGAATACGATCTCCTTAAAGACATTCCCATGGGCGTGTTACACAAGAGATTGGTCTTGTTACATCATTTCTCCGAAATTATTTGTCCGTGCATTTCGATGTTCCCTCTAAACGGACCCGGTTCGTTACACGAACTACGAACAATCATCATATCGTCCATTAAAGAAGCCACATTTAGAAAGGTAACACAAGCTCGTCGTTTGGTATTAGACTTAGTCAGGAATTCATTATGAACTTGTAGGTTGTGCAAGCAACGATGGTGCGTGACAAACAGCACGGCCCGGTGATCGAATTGAATCGTATCCAGGTGAAGAGGTCACGGTCACGTGGCGGTCTTGCCGGCGTCGATGGCATGAAATCCGTCTTTGGTCAGATGGTAAGCAAATTGCCATTGATCACCTCCGAAGCATTATCGTTGCCACACCGCGTCTGGAAAGTTAAATTTGTCGGTAAATAGGAGGAGCTCCTTTCATTTTACCTCGTGCATAATCTTCACTTGCAATTCTTGTAGGGGAGAGCGTCGACGATTGCGGCGGCGGCTATAGCGAGAGCATCGCCGAGATGTGCGACGAATTGCAAAACGGTTCGTTACCGTTACTGATACCGACGCCCAACGGTAGAGACGAAGCGGGCACGAACAGGGATTGCTTCTTATTGAATCCGACCGTGAAAAGTTGCTTGCATTTGAACATGTTCCGGTTTTTGGGTACGATTTAAACGGCCGTTTCCTATTATTTTTAAGCGTGTTAGTATCAATTTCACTCTTATCAATTATTTTCTATTAGGTGTCTTAATGGGTATCGCGATCAGAACCGGTTCGCCGTTAAGTATAAACCTCGCCGAACCCGTTTGGAAACAATTGGCCGGTATGGAACTGACGCCGGCGGATCTAACCGAAGTTGATCGCGACTACGTGCCCGGTTTGCTGTGTATCAGGGATATGACCGAAGAGGAGTTCCGTAACTTGGAGATGCCGTTCTCGACGCCATCGGCCAGTGGCCACGACGCATCTTTAAGCACCAGGTACAAGAGGATCACGCACGAGAACCGAACCGAGTACGTTCGATTGGCGCTCAACTATCGTCTGCACGAGTTCGACGAGCAAGTGAAAGCGGTCAGAGACGGCATGTCAAAGGTCGTGCCGGTTCCGTTACTCTCTCTGTTCGGCGCATACGAGCTCGAGACGATGGTATGCGGATCGCCGGATATCCGGCTATCGTTGCTGAAATCGGTGGCAACTTATAAAGGTAACAAACGGCCGCCAACCCTGTTACAAAGAGAAGGCTCTTGTGATGACAATTTCTTCGTGATGTAGGAATTGATGGCACGGCGCCGTTGATCCAATGGTTCTGGGAGGTGATGGAAGAATTTACCAATCAGGAGAGATCGTTGTTCCTGAGATTCGTGTGGGGACGAACGCGATTACCACGGACAATCGCCGATTTCAGAGGTCGTGATTTCGTCGTGCAAGTGCTCGATCGATACAATCCGCCCGATCATTTTCTACCCGAGAGCTACACCTGCTTCTTTCTACTGAAAATGCCAAGATACTCTTGCAAGGTGCGTCGACACCAGTTGTTTCTTTTAATCTCGATCGCTTTCATTGCGTCCGTCTTTCTTTTTCTTCTTCTTGTAGACGGTCTTACACGAAAAACTGAAGTACGCCATTCACTTTTGCAAATCGATCGATACGGACGAGTACGCCCGCGTGGCGATTGCCGGCGATCTGACCGTCGGTTCCAGTTCGGATGCCGATAGTGATCCGGAGATGGAGAGCGTGGCCGATCAAGATCCGGCTTAAACTTTACCGGGAACACCTGAATAAGAGGAGTCGGCCGTCCAAATAACAACAATAATAATTTGCGCCTCATCTGCGTTTGCTCTCTTGAGAGTTATTTCTTATTTTTATGTTGACGGGTAATGATACATTATCATGTAACTGTAAAGTTGAACGGGAACATCACCGTTATGCGAATGAACTTCTCCGTTGGTTTCTTCCATTTAATCAACATTGCCAATTGTTATTGCTTAAATCATATTTTTTTTGTATGCGCTTTTCTGGATCTTTCTGTCGATGATTTGCTACTTTCGTCCTATTGCTTTTACTGCAAAATTGCAACGTTATTGACCTCCTTTTTTCTGATATTACAAAGCAAACGAGAATAGGAAGACGTAGCCTGCTGTACGTTGCATCCAAAGATTTTCTCCCACAATCAATGGCTCTTGCATATAATTTATTATTTAGCATTCCATAATATTTATTATGATTGTCGTTAATCTAATATCTAAATCTTAAAAGCATATATCTATATACTATATATATTTATACACATGTATTAATGGCATAAATGCACTTTATATACCTTTTCAATTTCGAATTTGCAACGACGCTCAAAATCAGAAACAACGATCCAAGAGAAGAGAATTACATAACAATGAATTGATATTAACGAGTTGGATTCATATTTGTATTCTTAATTCTCATAATTCCCTATTTAAAATCATTCATGAATCGTAATTTTGCAAGCTTGTTTCTGAGTTTGATTTATATTTTGTTTCATTTTATTTGCAATTCGAAGATGAAAAGTTATAGACTATTTTTTCTACATGCAATTTAGAATTAAATCAACATTCTTAACAGATTACTATTGTTATCATAATGTTAATTCCATTATGTAAATAATATTTTTTTATTCGGATGCGTAATTGCTGTCTATCGCAATATTTTCTGTTTTGGTTCTAGTCCCCCTTGCGATGATGATGTATTGATTGATTAAAGTTTCTCTAAAACTGAATCGGTCGTATTTTATCAGTTAGATTATATAAAGTTGAATTGTAGTTTTGCAACTACAAAGATTTGGAATGACAACAGTTTTGTATAAGAAAGTCCAAAAACAGTAATTAGGACAATTAACTATTATTAAATACATTAAACATTTACTTGCAATATTATAAACAAATACATATATTTCTATCAAAACATAACATAAAATGATATAAGAAATTGTACTTTTGTGAGACAATTTGAATTGTTGCGTTTTCCCTTGAATATCTCTATTCATATATATTATGGTTCGATATCTATTGTAATTTTATCAACGTTTGACCAATCACGGTATGGTAGAGATCTTTCCAATTACTGTCGCAAGCGTTGAACCCTTCGTTCAGAGAGGACGCGAGTTTGAAATGTCATAATTGAGATACCTGCCTTCTCGCTGACTTCATTGTTTTAGTTGCAGTGTTTGTATTTGGTGTTTATATTTTTTCTGTTAGCTCAGCAGTCTACTAATAAAGACAAATATATATTACCTTTGGGCAAATTAGGAAATTCAACATTGGAGCAGCACAAAACTAGATTTTTTAAATTGAAAATTAGAATTACCTTGTTTTCAAAGCAAGGTAAGAATAAGATTGTAATGTATTCTATACCTTGTTTTCATAAGAATTAAAGAAGATTCAATGCAAATGGTTAAATCTGCAAATAAGCTTATGAAAACAGGGCAAAAATAAGATTGTAAGATACTATTTACTTTGTTTTTATGAAAACTATTAATGATTTAACACTTATTGTTAAATGTTTTTATGAAAGCAAGGTACAAATACAATTGTAAGATAGAAGATACTTTGTTTTTATAAAAATTATTAATGATTTAACAATTACTGTTAAATCTCCTATCATTTTTATAAAAACAATATCTATTCTACATAGTAATTGTATTTTTACCTTACCTTCATAAAAACATTTAAAGATTTAATAGTAAGTGTTAAATCAATAACAGTTCTTATGAAAGCAAAGTATTTGTTAGTTTAGATAAATAATGTAAAATTACAATGCAATGTATAACAAAATTATAGAATGCTCACTTAATAAATGCAATTTAAAAGACCCTTATGTTTCAATTCATAAATTTAACATTCAAATCTTGACTGAGATTAGTTCAGCTTTCCACTCATAGAGGGCACAGCGTGCCCGAGTTATGCAGGGTTCAGAGCTTCACTGTAATAGATTCTGAATCGAGTTCTTTTCCCGCCAAAATATCAGGATCGCTTACCTCCTCGGTCCTCATGTTCTCCTAATATTTCTCGAATTAAAACTCCGAGAAATTCGCGAGCATTCGTCCAGATTTTTTCCCGCCAAAATATCGGGATCGCCGACCTCCTCGGTCCTCATGTTCTCCTAATATTTCTCGAATTAAAAGTCCGAGAAATTGGCGAGCATTCGTCGAGATTTTTTCCCGCCAAAATATCGGGATCGCCGACCTCCTCGGTCCTCATGTTCTCCTAATATTTCTCGAATTAAAAGTCCGAGAAATTGGCGAGCATTCGTCGAGATTTTTTCCCGCCAAAATATCAGGATCGCTTACCTCCTCGGTCCTCATGTTCTCCTAATATTTCTCGAATTAAAAGTCCGAGAAATTGGCGAGCATTCGTCGAGATTTTTTTCCGCCAAAATATCGGGATCGCCGATCTCCTCAGTCCTCATGTTCTCCTAATATTTCTCGAATTAAAAGTCCGAGAAATTCGCGAGCATTCGTCGAGAATTTTTCCCGCCAAAATATCAGGATCGACGACCTCCTCGGTCCTCATGTTCTCCTAATATTTCTCGAATTAAAAGTCCGAGAAATTTGAGAAACTAACTCGATTTTTTTTTCTTTCTCTGTTTTTATTTTCATGGTGAATTCGAATCTGAGATGTTTAATTGAAGGAGATTTGTAAATTAAAGATTTTGGTTCAATTTTAAAATTATTTATTTATATATATTTGAATGTTGTAATAATATTAAAATAATCATAATTACAGTAATTATTGCCTTGTTTTCATAAAAATACTTGAAGATATAACGATTAATGTTAAATCTTCTTTAATTTTTATGAAAACAAAGTACAGAATACATTAAAATCTTACTTTTCCCTTGTTTTCATAAGAATATTTGAAGATGTAACAATTAGGATAAAATCTTCATTAATTCTTATGAAAACAAAGTATATTCTACATACAATTCTTAATTTTACCTTGCTTTCATAAACATAGTTAAGGATTTAACAAGAAGTGTTAAATCTATTAACTTTTATAAAAACAAAGTAATTCTAATTTGCAATTTCATAAATCTAGTTTTGTGCTGCTCCAATGTTGAATTTACTTATTTTCCTGTATTAGTAGACTGTATCCCAGAGCAACCTACTTCTGCTACCTCAATCTTGGATGTTGAATTACATTCTGTGTTCTACCATTGGCCCATAGTTATTTCTAAAACATAAATAATTGATATACATATGACATGCGAGTCAAAAACACATGCTGTATATATTATTGCCGTTTCTTTATTGAAAGATTTCTATCTGTTAGAATTCGCCTTCGGCTCATGAGTGGACCATGTCACGAATTTATGGGATTTTATTTCTAGACATAATAAAAAACATTTTGTTGCGTTTTTAAACGATAACGAAATTACATATGAAGAAATATACATGAAAAAGGAAATTTATATGAATATATACAAAATGAGATTTAAAATGGTAATTCGCGCACAATTCATTCAAAGCCTCGGATATTATTAACTATAAAAAGTCTTAAAGAATCAATATTGATGTTGAATACCAATAAGGCAAAAAATGTTAGGAAACCCAAAAACTTGTGGTAAATACATGTTTTCATGATAATTTAATCGATGATGACAATGTAAAAACGATAATAATGTACCACCCACGTGTTGGCGTGGGTCAGGATTCAGTTATTTAGTTTACTTTAATTTTAGACACAACCGTTGAAAATGAACAGAATGTTAGAGGAGTTACATTTTACTTATAACTTTAATAAATATCAAGACATTTTACTAACCTCAAATATAATACTAAAATGAAAGGTCCTAAAACGAAAACAATGAAGTTGTCAGCGAGGTAGTAAAAGAGCATGACATTTCTATCTGGCTCCCTCTCTGAATGAGGGGTTGAAGAGTGGTTGGTGATAATGTCAACGGTCTCTACGGTCCGAAATTTAAAATTTTATCGCTTTCCTTACCGCACAATATTTTATACTAAGTGAGCATAGTTTTTTGCTTCTACTGTGCTGAACCTTGACTTTTCAATTATATGCCATATAAAGTGTGTGGTTCTTACATCATTGCAAATCCCTACATTTATTATTGTAGAAACAAAAATTAAACCCCTTTTTATTTAGGTTTAGTGTCCTTATTAAAAATGAGATGCCAGACTGTGTGCAATTTACTTATATAATTTGAATTTATACATGTGTCTGAATACAATGAAAATTGTAACGCAATTTATTCATCCAATTGCGAACAAATTTTCAACAGACTACTTTAAGACGAACAATATAAAGTAAAACGTTGCACGACGTAAATTGAAGCAAGTAATTTTAGGCAAATATCGAGAAATCCTTAGAATGGCGATTGATTCTTTCGTTTTTGCAAAGGACCAGATTTCGCTCAACCGTATTCTTGCTTTCGCTTAGTATTTGGCCAATTTTTACCTGAGAAAACGAAGGCGAGGAATGGATGGGAAATTAGTGCAGAAACACATACTGGGTCCCTTTTATATTCCACTCTCTTTTCTTTTTTGCTTTTGTGATCCTTTTGCTCTTCGTTCTTTCGCCGAGAGAATTTCTAGAAGAACAACGACAATAATAATAATAATAATACAAGGGCAGGTGGTCGACGTCGTTCGGTTTTGTAAAATTATGGAACAGTCTGTGATTATATCTTTCTTGTTTCCTTTTTAAGTCTCCAGTCAGCTGCTTTATACCTGCAGCACCCTTGTATTAATAATTGATGGGCAACAACAAGGCAAAGGCTCTAGAGAATAGTAGAACGAAAATAAAACGAGGCGAACGTTGCCCCAAATGAATCCGACTTTCCGAAACTTTCAATTAATTTTAATTCGATTAACAGTTAAATTTTCGTAATTAACAATCGTCGTTTTCGATTGGGGGGCGGACAAGTCGCGATTAAACCAGTCGGCGAGAGGTTTTCGATTATTGTTCCCTTTCGAAAATCGTAGGACAACAGTGTGCGATTTTCTTCTCTATTCACTCCCGCTTGCCCGGCCACAGCGTTTCGAAAACCCCGGGCCGGCATTTCAATTTTCTCTCTTGCCGCCGCTGCCGTCGTTGTTCTCTTTTAAACATTTTTTTCCATGCGCTCGCCCTAAAGAATCCACCGACCGGGCGAGGGTTTCTTTGGTAGGATATAACGAATTGGCCGGTGATTGGCGGGTGCACGGGGGGCGACAGAGAGTGGGGGCCGCGGCCAATGTGTGCGCGCACGGAACGCGGAGGGAAGAAATAGGTGAAGAACCGTGCTAGAACGAATCGCGTCGCGCACGCGGAGAGGAACGTTTTCGTCGTCGTGTGTGAGTCAGTCAGTCGATCAGTTTCAAGCAGGCAGGTAGAGTGCATCTGCTTGGCTCGCAAACGAACAAAAGAGAACGATCATTTTAATTAAATTGTTATACCGGACGAGAGAGAGAAGTGCGAAGGATTCGAAATAAGTTTAAATAAAACGGTTTGAAAGTATATATAAATAAATAAGTAATATAGGGTTTTCCAAAATTTCGAGCAAAAGGAAATCGGAATCTTTCATAGATATATTGATATTTATATGATGATAATATATTTTTGTACCGGTGAATCGTTTTAATAATACTAATAATAATAAATAAAAAGAGAGTAATAATAATTAATTGATATTTATACATAATAATAATAATATTATTATTAATTATAATCGTCGACGTTTTCTGTTGTTTTTTGTTTCTTTAAATGTCCTTAATCTCACCATATAATAATAAACAAATAACTAATATACCAACAACAAACGACGTTTAGCCAAAGTTGAGAAAATTTCAAAATCGATTTTTAAATTATTAGTGTGCGTGTGTATGGTTCGTGTCTGTGCTCCGGTCGCATGTGAATGTAAATCGACGGCGACGAGGCTCCATTTTTTTGGTGGATAAAGAAGAAAATCGAAATTGAAATTTTTCCGGATCCGTATCTCAATTCACTCACTCACACACACACACTTTCGCTGTCCCGCTTCCGTCTCGTGCGTGTTAGTTAGTGTGCGTTCGCGTGTGATTTCGCGCCCGCTTTACGAACTCGAAGGAAACGGCGAAAGTTCCTTACGACCGGCCGGCAAATAGTCGCAATTTTGTTTCCAATCGGCGAGCGAGAGAACGAAAAGCAGAAAAGTTCGAAAGCGATCGAGCGTCGTTAACGTGATCGTAACCGACAATCATCATCGCGTAGCCTACGATGCGACAACGTCAGTTTTGTTGATTGACATTATTGCAAACGACGAAAGTTCAGTCGAGACGACGCGGGGAAAAAAGCCGGGGCAAAAGGGAGAAGAGACTAGAGAGACAAGGGCAGATCATCTTACCGAGAGCGCGGCCGGAAGGGGAGACGAGACGCGTAAAATGCCCGGTTTCTTCAACGACATGATGCTGATGGACCGTTGCTCGTCGGCCACGGCAACGTCGAACGGCGGCGGCGGCGGTTTGGGCGACGCGAGAGCTTTCCAATTGGCGTTGGAACTCTCGATGCTGGGCATCGGCGATCCGTTGCTATCGAACGGCACCGCCAACACGTCGTCGTCATCGACGTCGGCAACGAGTAATAACAACGGCATCATCATCACCAACGGCAACAACACCAATAGCAACAGCAGCAGCAATCATTTGCATAATAACGGCAGCAACAATAGCAACGGTCATTTGCACAATCATCACCATCATCATCATCATCTGCATCATTTGTCCGACGATCAACAATTGCAGCATCAGCAGCAGCAGCCGGACAGTCCGACGACCGTCAACGACTTGGGTTCGTTCGTTTTGGGCGGCAACGGTTGCGGCCTCGGGCCGTTGGGCCTCGTCGACGAGGTGCGATCGAAGAAATCGCAAAACATGACCGAATGCGTACCGGTGCCGAGTTCGGAGCACGTGGCCGAAATCGTTGGCAGACAAGGTAAGAACGATTGATTCCATTAGATAGAGATCTGGAAAACAAAATGAATAAAGAACAATTAAGGCCGTGATAATAACAATGACGGAAATTCGCACGGGTATCGAACGTCGACAAGTGAAACGGAGTTCGTGTTAAGCGACGAGGAATTAGGAATCGTTGCGCATTTGGGAAATGTATAGGTTCTAATTTTGCGCGAAAATTCGCACACGATTGCTGATAACGCTCGCGTCCTTGCCGATAACAAACGGGTCGACCACGTGTTTCCTTCTTCTTCCACATTTCTATACGCACCTTCGAGAGGTTTCCATCGCTAATTCTGTTTTGAAAGAATTTATGTAACGATTCGCACAAATGACAGAAAATTTCCCTTGTTCTTCATATTTTTTTTTTGCAAGAATTCGCATTTATAATATAAAATTGACGTTTCCTGAATTCTAATTAATACATCTGACGTTTGAATTAGTTAGTCAATCAATTGAAGTTGCACCATCACAATGTAACCAAATAATTCCCCATACTTCGTCTTTGGTTTTCTAATAATAATGACAGTTTGTATTGTCTTTGGAAAGTTGTCAATGGCATTTAAAAAAAATTCCCACCCTGTCTTAATTTCGAATTTAAATTACATCCGCAGACAACTTCAACGGGATCGATTGACGTTTAATTGAAATTAATAATATGAACTTGGGCATTTTTCGCAATCGTTCGATATTAATCATAATTCCTCGATTATACTCGTCGACTACTACTCACTTCACCATTAATTACATTCCTCTTTTTTTCCCCTTACGTTATAATGATTATCATTCATCGTTCATCTGTCTTCGACGACTTAACAATTCTGCACACGCACATTTTCTTTTGTCTTCCATCGTCTTCTCTCGACGACGGTTTCTCCTTTTTTAAATTCTACATCGATCCGTTTACCCACCGACACTCGATACCCATCATCCGGTGTCTGTCTGTCTAATCTTTTCATCTCTTTCTGTTGTTTTTCTTCTCTCTCTCTCGCGTTCTCCGGTTCTTTTACCTAACAGAAAAGCGGCCGGCCTTGGCTGACGAAGACGATGTCGATCACGACGATGTGCAGCAGCAGCAACCACTTTAACCACTTAAAGAGCAAGAGAGAAGAGCCGAGAATCTCAAAGAGGTGGAGGCCAATAAACAAGTGAATGAGCAAGGTCAAGGAAAGATGTGGAGAAGATGAAGGATTAATAATTAAATAGTAGGAGGTTGTGGAGACAATGATGGTGGTTGGTCGTAATGCGAAATCCGTTTCGCAAACAATTAGAAAGACGATCGTCGTCGCGAAATTGCCGAAATAGTTAATGAGCCAAAGTAAAAGCGGTAGATAACCCAAAGAGCCGAAGAAGCCGATCGAAATCAAAGTTGTTGTTGTTGTTGGTCGGTTCTTCATTTTCGTTTTTCTTCCATACGCAACCGATTGTGTTGTTTATTTGTTGTTCTTCATTGTTGTTAAACGACCATGAACTTACTCATTCCCCCCTCCCCACCCATTTTTTGTTTTCTTTTCTCTCTTTCCGTTTCCTTTTGCTTTTTCCACTTGGTTCACTCGAATCTTGTCTTTTAATGAGCGCATTATTGTTTGTTGTTGGCCGTCTTCGTAGCAAATAACGACTAATTTTTTTCGCTGCAAATCGCAATTATTTCGCAAGAATAATACGAAACTGGAAGGTAGAAAAGGTGTTGCGTGCAAAGAAAAAATTGAAGAAAAGAAAACAATAACGTGGAAAGCAGCGACAAAGGCAACAATTTCATTATTGTTCGAGGCAGCAGCAGATGGATCTTTTCTTGTTCTTCTTTCTAAGAAAGGGCTTTAAATAAATAAACGTTTCGACCCTTATGGTGGGTTTTTGGGGGGAAGAAAAGAAGAGCCGGAGGGCGCTTTTCTTCAATTTCTCTCGCACTCGCTCTCTCTCTCTCTGGTCTCTTGTTTTCTCGCCCTTTAACCGAATAATGAACAAAACGGTTCCCAACAGTTTCTGCCAACGGTTACGGCCAAGAGACCGAACAAAAGATCAACAGCTGCCGTTGATCGACGTCGAAATGTTTCAACTTTTTCGAACCTTCTCGTTCTTACACAAATATCGTTTGAATTCAATTGTTCCGATCTACGACGAATGGGTTTCTTGTTGTTGTTATTAACGAATTTCGTTGTGGAATTTCGACAGAATCAAGTCTTCAGTCTCCGATATCTTTTGTCTCTTATTCGCAACGAACAATTATCGAAGTTGCAACAATCAACGTTAATAATGCAACAACGAACCGAATGCAATAATAACATACAAACAGTTCGTTCATTAATTGTTTGTCATTTGTTCATTGTTGTTGGGCCTCCTACGCGCGAAACGGTAGCGAATATGAGTTTATATTTCGATAACAGGAGGAAAAATAAAAAAGAGAGAAATAGGTAGAAAGAATTCGATTCTTCGAATTGAAAAAATTATATTATTCAACTTTCTCCCATTAATTATTATTAATATATTATTATATTATTGCCGTTCGACACGTTACCACGTTGTTGTTGCTGAAATTGTTATGCAATAATATTTTCGTTGTTGTCGCGTGTGTGTGTGTGCAATATTTTGCGTGGTCACTATGCAGAATCTCATTTGTGCACACACGAATGTGTACCAAGCGAAGTTATTTGACGTGAGGGCCAACGAGCATACCAACATTGCTATTCTTTCTTGATCGCCCCGTATATGATTAAAGAAAACTAAAGCAAAAAAGAAGAGAGAGAGAGAGATTAAAAATGGCGTAACTTCAATTGTTCGAATCATACATACACACACACGCGCGCTCATATATGCATCTACACATGGGAGACATTTGTTTAGGTTATGTCGTTATTATTATTGCTGTGCGGTTATGTAAAAGGAGGTATTCGAATGGGTTCATGGCCGAACTATTATAACTACACACACGGAGATTATTTCGAATTTCTTTTTTCAGTATTATTTCGTCGTCGATGATTGTCTCTCATTCTCATTATTTTTAATTTCATTTGTTAAATTCAAAGTTCATTGTTCGCCAGTCGCTCGGCCATTATCTTCTGACTAATTGATGGTTTAATTAAAAAAAAAACGCAGTCGTTTAATTAATCGAATGAGCTGCGTGTAGTGTAACGAAAGATGTTGGCTAGAGTATGTCGTTGATGATGACTTTTGGAAAACGTCAAATTGCGACACCGTCATGGCGATTATGAGGAAAATAAACAAAACTATGTCAATTTGCTCGATGACAATTCGTTCCACAGATCGCGGAGGTGGACGTATATAAATAAATAAACAAACGAATGACGACGATGCGATCGTGTTGCCCCAATTCGAGGACGCTTTTTAATCAATTATCATAATTCCGTTTGTTATGTTGTGAAATTAAGCGTCATTACGATTGTTCCTGTTTGTCGCTTAATAGGATTTCCTGTTAGGAAGCAACAAAATCAACGACAGATGCAGGACTAGCGAAGTTGGCGTATTGCAAGGAAGGGAACAATGTTTTAGAAGCAAATGAAAGACGGGAAAGAATTTTCATTGTTCGAATTATTAACAAGTTTAACCGAAACAGAAGACGATAGAGAGAGAGGGAAACCCACGATTTAGTAGTTGCATAATAATAACGATCCAGTTTGTTTATGTTATCATTTTAGTGTACGTTTAAATATTTGTTTTTCCTAATCACGACTCGCTTTTTTTCAATTTAACGTACCAAAAACAAACTTATTGGAAAATGTTCTCGTTTATTATTTTTTTGCGAACACTTTTTTCTGTCTTCAACGTTTATTTGCTGTATCCTTAATACTATTTGCTAATTATTAGCGACCTTCATTAAATTTACCTGAGCCCATGTACATATTTACTTCCTCCCACTGCCTCCATGCATTCTTGCGTCTCTTTCTAATTTACTACGTAATTCCCTCTTTATTTACGCTTATTATCACAATTTTTATGTTGGTTTTCATCATTTTTATGTTCCCCTCGCCTTATTTACTTGTTTTGTATAATTTTTGATAAGGAAAAACCGTATAATTTTTTATTTTTTTTTGGAGGAAAACGATTTGATCTGTTATACGCCATGCGAAAAGAAGGTGAAAACACGAAGAGAAAACAAACGAGAAAGAAATGTCCGCTTTTCGACGTTGTTAAAATTTAATAGGTGGTGGATCATCGTCATTATCATAAACAGTTGATTTTGCCGCACATCTGGCATCCGTTATCGTTTTTCTTTTCTTTCGTGTAATCTTCCTTGGGGCCTTCACTGAAGACCTTCTTGTTTTTGTTGGTAAAACGAAGCGCGAGAGAAGACCCAAAAATATCGAGTTCGTAGAGGAATAACAGCTGCCACTAAGACGGCAGGATGACAACTACAAAGTGTCAGTGAATGAATTTAGTAATCTGAATGCGAGGAAATATTAGTTTGGTAGCACTGCGTTTCGAAGTTTCGAAACGAATTCGACCCATCGAATGTCACATTTGGCAATTTGTACGCAACGAAATGTCAGTGCTACCAAAGCAATATTAGGGAAAATAATGTTTCCCGCAACTTTTCTGTCGTGTTTAATTGCGGTCTGTTTTGTTTTTCGGGTTTTGGCGATTTTTACTTCGTCAGACTAAATGGGATAAAAACGTCGATGATTATGATGGCATCTGTTACCAATTTTTTTCCCTTCTTTTCCGGAGGAGGGTGACGACATCGACTGTTTCCGGTCATCTGTCGTTTGCCATTTTTTTTGTGCGCTCAAAGACGTACTAATATAACAATTTGATCGAGGGAAAAAAACAAGGGGAAAAATCGATGGCTACGCGTTATTTAAGGGTTAAAATTCGTCTCAATCGTTCCATCATCTAGCACGACGAAAACCGAGAATTAATGAATAGAGTGCGAGCGAGAGGAAGAAAGTCCTTGAGACGGGTTCACCTAGTTCAATATCCGAGTTGAAGTTCGTTCGGTTCGTCCGCTCGCTTTTGCTGCTTTTCAATGCAACAACAAGAAGAACGCTTCTTCTTCGACTGCCTCACCACCGGTAGAGATGAGAAACGTGGGGCTGAAGGGGAACGAGAGAGAGAGAGAGAGGCAAATAAAGTAGCCGAAGAAGAAGGCGAGGGCAAAAAGGAAGAAGGTTGCTGCGATTCTTCTTCTTTTTTGTTGTTGTTGTTGTTTTCAGTTCTTTTCTTTTTTTCATTTTCGTTTTTGTTCTTTCTTGGCCGACTGCGACCGCCAGACGAAAGTGCTCTTTCGCTAGCATAAAATCAAGTCGCCACTCTCACTCTCTCTCGCTCTCTCTCTCGTTCGTCTTCTTTGTTTCTCGCACTTTTCCTTGCTACATTTTCTTTGTTGTTGCTCTTGCAAATTTTTCGTCGTCATTTCGCGATCGAAATCAATTTCACTTTCTCGCTCTCTCTCTCTCTCTCTCTCTCTTTCCATCGCCTTTCCCTTCGCGAAATCCCTCAAGGGGCAGCAGCAAGGCATTTGAGTTCTTTAGCAAAAATAATAATAATAAACGATTTGCATGCATTGAAATGCACGCAGTGTGCTGCGTACGTTTTTCTTTTCGTTATTACCATTGTTGCAATTATTGCTGCTATTAATAATATTATTGCACTT
This sequence comes from Hololepta plana, assembly GCA_963695495.1. Lineage (NCBI taxonomy): Eukaryota > Metazoa > Arthropoda > Insecta > Coleoptera > Histeridae > Hololepta > Hololepta plana. Next base: position 3,713,586 of record OY968839.1, read on the forward strand.
CCCGTCGCCGATTTGCAACTGCGTTTGCATTTTACTATTATTATTTTCTTGTTTTGTTTCAAAAGATGCATACGAACAGATAAGGAACGTGCAAATAAGAGAATTTGCAAAACGACATCTTCTTCTCGCGTGTAAAAATGTAATTGCGACCAGCAAAAGTGTTGCGATGGGAATGGGGATTTGGCGAGAAATAGATTCTGTGGAGGAAGAAACCGAAGAGGAAACGTGACGACGATGAGCAAATTCTTGAATATAAAATACAGCTGACGACGATGCAAATGTGTTAATGCGAAATTCAAGGAACGTACGTTCTCGCTCACTCACCATCGCCTCGCGTTCGCATACCAACGGAAATCGATGATCGTCAATCGATGATTACTTCATTGCCAAAGTAGAAAAAATTAAGATAAGCACGAGGCGCAAGGCACCGGAAATTGAAAGGGAAACAAAAGTATGAGTTAACAAATGAAACGAAAGTTGCGATTCCTTAACAATAACATAACAACAAATAAAGATGAATCGACCACAATCATCATCATCAGCAGCAGCAGCATCATCATCATCATCACCACCACCACCTGACGATATCGTAAATTAACTATCACACCGCCTCCTCCTCCTCTTAATCGCCTCTAACCTAACGTCGGGTTTGTTTTTTATTTTGGTGGATTATTCGCTCGCCCGTTCGTTCGTTTGTTTTCGCACAATCGTTGCCGTTAATAAAAATGATAATTAATTAATTAGTTATTTCTTAGTCGGCCTTGAACTCTCACTTCGTTGCTCCCTCTTTGCCGGCTCACTCGATTTATTACGGCGGCAGCAGCATCGTCGAGTGTTAATGAAATTGTATTTTCGAGGACGTTCACATTTTCTATGTGCTCGATAATAACAAAAGATAAATAAATGAAATCGGGAAAACAAAATAAAATTCTTATCAATAAAAAGAAGGTCGGAGTCAAACAGAGGGAGGAGAGAGAGAATTCCGGCAGGGGGGGGGGATTATTTAACAAATGATTAGAAGAAGTAGATGGATGTCGGAGCTAATGATAATAAATTAATAACCGTATTATTTGCACTATTGTTATTATCGCCAATTGTTCGTTCGTTTTGTTTTTTTTTAATTGCAAACTATTATTTTCTTTCGTTTGTTTAATATTATAAAAACAAACGCGAGAGAGAAAAGAGACTCGCACTGAATAATTTAATTGATTTTCGTTTCTTTCCTTGCAGGTGAGTACGAGAGCAACAACGATGTATCAATTCCAAACGACATTTTTCGCTTCCTGCATTTTTCATTCTCCATCCACTTTTTATCATTTTCTTTCTATTGGCCCTTCTTCGCCCGTTGGGCTACTTTATCGATCCCCTTCCTATATACATATATACGTGTCCCACACTCCCAAATAAAAAATAAAACAGTGCAAAACGCACGCCACCCAATTGGCCGATGGGTTGGTTAAGCCGCTACCATTATTATTATTGGTAAGTCAGTTTTTGTTTGATTTTGTTTTTGCAAAACAACGACGAATTTGCCCCGTTTCTTTAACATTCTACAACTGTTTGGAGTTTGAAACAAGCGAAGAAAAGAAAAACAAAGGACTGTCGGGAGAGAGAAAAGGGCGCCAAAAGGAAGGAAACTTCAACTGAAGACAAACGTAATGACCGGCCGGAAATTGGGTGCGAATGCAATAAACAAAAGAGTGGCCAGCCAGCAATCATCGGTAGCGATAGAAACGGTTGACGGCGGTAGTAGTATATGGCGATACAAAAAAAAATGAAGGAAGAAAGAAGATTATTAAGCATATATTTAGTAATCGTAGTAGGCTATCCCCCCCCTCGCATATATATACGCAGTGGACTACGATTTTATTATTATTCGATGGCAACGACTTCTCGTCGAACTCTCCCGCAGCCTGCTCGATCCCGGGGTCGATGGCTGCGTCGCGACGACGGCGCACTCTATCCCACTCTTCGTCCCCACCCTAATTCCGTGTGCAATGTTAATATACAGGGTGTCTCGCAATAGAGTGCGCGCGAGAGCTCGGAAGATTACGGCCAAACGGTTGACGTTAGATGAATGTTTTTTTTTATAAGAAAGTTTTCTCTCGCGAAGGACTACGACGTAAAAATGTTTTCCAAGATGGCGCACGTCTGGATGCACGCGGAAAGCGATACTTGTCCCGCCATTTTAAATGGAACGACATCTCGTCCAGTTTCAGCGTTATTTCAGTGTTTTCCCCGGAAAATGTCGCTTGGTACGTCGTGGAAAATTGCACATAACTCCGCACCTATTTGAGGTGGAGAGTTGAGCAGCTTTTCTTCGTTGTTTTAAGCAAGAAATTGCGAGAAATTTGCACTGCTTAATGTTAATTGCAAGTGGAACTGGCTTTGATTTGTGCCCTGGAACTTTCGATATTTCGTTTAAATGTTTATTAAAAAGTTCAAATAATTATCCAACTGAAAGTAACTTTCTTCGTGAAAATGAATAGAATTCTAATAATAACTAATAATTTCATTGTGTTCTTCAATTGTCTTCATTGTTTCTAACGTAATTTGTTAGGAAACGTGGAAAAATCATACGCAAATAGAAGGAATTGCGTATAACTCGAAAACCATCAAGAATTGACCCCATATCACCTTAATAAGATCGAAAGGGAATCATTTTTTGCATTTAATGCAAACATAAAAATACACGGGCTTCCATAACAAAAATTAAGTTATGCACTTTTGAAAATGTCAAAGTTTAACAGGCCACAAATTGCACTTGCTAATACTTGCAATTAGATATAAGTAGACCACAGTGTTCGTTGCTTCTTGCTCAAAAGAACGTAAAAAATGTTCAATTCTCTATCTTAAATAGTTCCGGAGAAATGTGCGATGTTCCACGACCGGGGAAAAATACTGAAATAACGCCGAAAAAGTGCATCGTAGACATGTGATTGTTTTAATCGGCTGCCTTTGAACTTCAATGAGGAATCCAAAAATGCAATAAAAAGTGGATCATTCCATTTTAAACAAGCGGGCAAGCAGTAGTTCCGGGCATATCCGGGAGTGGCGACACCCTGTATATACAGCGTGTCCTCCTAACCGCTACGGAAACGAAAAAAAAACCACCACGAAATGGTTTATATAAAGAAAACAAAAAAATATCGCCTGGGAAAGCTGTTATTGAGCAAGTTCTCGGCAGTTCGCCGTCTTTTTCTTTTTTCCAGTTTTATGGAAACATTTTCAGAAGCGCGTTCCTCTAACCTCAACCGTTTCGGCGTAATCCACGCATCGTGTTAATGGACGCCCCCCGTAGATATTTCTCTCTCGCTCTCTCAACTTCTCCCTCGCTCGCTCGCATTTCGTTTCCGATCGCGCTTCCTGAAACTACCACCACCATCAGCCACTGCTGCTGCTGTCGTAATCGAACGCCCGGTCGTCCTTTTCCTTCTCCCTTCATTCTTTTTTTTTTGTTTCGTTTTGGGCGCAAAAAGGGTGCAGTGCACCCGGACGGATCACGTGACCTCTGCAGCGATAGTAATAATAATAACGCCAATAGCAACGGCCGCAACGACGTAGTCATAATGAGCAACCCTTGAAACAACCGTTCAAAGCCAACTTCCCTCTTTCGCTCTCTTCCGTCCCAAGTGTGCGCGTGCGCGCGCGCGCGTTTTTCCTTTTCCTCTTGTTTCACCCTTTCGTTTATTCCACCCACGAATTCGTTTCCCAAACGACCGTCAACAATCGGCCACATTCATCTGCGTTAAATTGGGAAAACAAATGACGGGCACGAAGATGGATCGATTATTATTATTTTCGCCATCGCATGCGGCCACCATTTGGGCGATGCAGGAATAATGGATATTCTGCGATTTAATTTTACTCGTCTAGTAGACTAATGGTGGACGTTTGTTCCTTTTTGTTATTTTTACTATACGCGCGCTAAATTGGGCACATTCTAATGCCACAAAATAACAAAACTAAAATTAAACGACCAAAACAAGAGAAACAGAACGCAAGCGAGAGAGAGAGAGAGAGAGGGATGCGTTGACACTAATGAAGGCGCGGGTAAAGTAAATAGTAGAGGAGGCAATTGGAAGTGAATTGAAGTGAGATGCAAAAGAGAGAGAGAGAGAGATGATGGAATGCAAAACTAAATTAAACTAAGGAACAAGAGAAAATGGAGAAGGACTCGAGGAGAAAAAGCGCAAAACAAGAGAGTTCGTTCGTTCCTCCTTGGATCTGGTCCAAGGAAGCGAACAAACAAAATATAAGAATCGAAAAAAGAGGAAAAGGAACACGAATCGCCGTCGCGAGATCGTTGCTGCGTTTGCTGATGACATTTTAGTTTAGCAACTAATAATAAACAAGGATAAGGAGCGAAAATAGAAGAGCGAGCGAAGAGACGAGGAATTTCTTCGCTTTTATTAGATGGCGGCGGCATCATCATCATCATCAATAATGATCGAGGGCCGAGAGAGGAAGAGAGAAATGGCGAGCGGATCGATTGGCTTTCGTTTTAAATTTGTCCCTTTTTTTGTTGTTGTTATTTCTTCTCCGTATACTGTCACTACTCGAGCGGTTCTTTTGTTCCTACGGACCGAAAATAAAAGAATATAGAGAATTAAGCAGCAGGTAAAAATCGCCATTTACCTGCGAGCGTTCGTCTATTGTTAACATACGGTTGCATTTAATTAGTTAGGAGGAAAAGGTAGATTTTGCCAACTTTCGTTTGTTATCGCGGCGATTGTGTGAATGAAAGGTGACGAAAAAAGAAAGAACAAAAGGTCGAATTGACATTTTATGAGATTGACGATAGCTCACTGGATTGCATCTATTCTTAACCTTCCGTTAGACTGTCCACGTCTATTTTTATGTCATTGCGACCTCCTCGAAGAACTGAAAAATGCAATCGGTGCCAACCTAACGAAACGAAAAACCCATCGGCCCAAGACCGGGAGAAATTCTCGTTTTTGCCCGCGACAAACGTGCAAAATATGGCGAATATTGCGACAGAGAGAAAAAAAAAGTTGATCAAAAGATGCAAAAACAAAAAGTGGAACGAACGAAAGAGAGACAATTGAACAAAAAGAGATTAAACGAACGGAAACTAAAACAAACAAAAAATTGCAAAAATTCTTCGACTTCTTTGTGGTCATCGACGTCATCATCGACATCAACAACATCCTCCTTGAAGGTTGTCTGCTTCCACCATCATTATCGTCATCATCAACGTATAGTTTCTTGTGAAAATCAAAACAAAAAACGCGAGTTGAAGGGCATCGGACGACTTCAACTTTTTCTTATAATTAACTACGAGGAGCGTTTAATAAAACGAAATATTTGCACTGCCATTGGCTAAATCCAGGTGGCTGCGTTTGGATAAATTAAGCAAACAACGCAATCGATCGTATTGAAGTTGTCTTCAAACTGTCGCTAAATTCCTTCGAATTGTTTACGTCATTTTTCCCACCAAAAGCTCTCGTTTCATTTTGAACTTTCCGCTTCCTTCACAATCAATCAACCAACATTAAAAAAAAAAACTAAAAGAAACAAAAAGCAAACGTTTCTTATCGTTTTCTTTTTGCAGGTTGCAAGATCAAGGCGTTACGCGCGAAAACCAACACGTACATCAAGACGCCGGTGCGCGGCGAGGAGCCGGTGTTCGTCGTCACCGGGCGCAAGGAGGACGTCGCGAAGGCGAAGCGCGAGATCCTCTCCGCCGCGGAGCACTTTTCGCAGATACGCGCCTCGCGCAAAAACAACAATCTCGCCGGCCTGATGAACGGCTGCGGCGGCGCCGGCGCCGGCGGCGGTCTGACCGGTTTGAGCGGTCTGAACGGCGGTTGCGGCGGTTCCGGTGCAAGCACTCCACCTGGACCCGCCGCACTGAACAACGCCGTCAATCAGAACGTGCCCGGCCACGTGACGATTCAGGTGCGCGTGCCGTATCGCGTCGTCGGCCTCGTCGTCGGGCCGAAGGGCGCGACGATCAAACGGATCCAGCACCAGACGCACACGTACATCGTGACGCCGAGCCGCGACAAGGAGCCCGTCTTCGAGGTCACCGGACTGCCGGAGAGCGTGGAGACGGCGCGGCGCGAGATCGAGGCGCACATCGCGATGCGCACCGGCGCGACGTCGACGACGTCCGGCAATGGCGTCGGGGCGTCGGGCGGCGGCGGCGGCGGCGGCATCGGCTCCTCCTCGTCCTCGTTCAATTGTTTAAACGCGTCGTCGTCGTCGTCGATGATGGGATCGAATGCGATCGTGTCGAGCGCGTTCGGCGCCAATTGCTTCGGCGGAGGCTGCTTAGACGACGCCACCAGCGACATCTTGGCGTCGCTGTGCAAGACCGGCTTGAACTCGTTGTTCAACTACATCGAGCCGTCATCGAACGGCGGCGGTAGTAACGCGATCGCGATGTCCGGCGTCTCGATGCTGACGTCCGAGTGCGACGCGAACCAATCGGACAGCGTCGTCTCGTTCCCGCTGATGATGACGTCGTCGTCCGCGTCGACCAGCAGCAGTAGCAGCAGCAGCTCGAGCAGCGGCATCGGTTACCCTAGCAACGGCAGCAATAGCACCAGCGGCGCGTTTTTTTCCGGTTCGAGTAGTTCGTCGTGCAGCTCGTCCAGTGGCGGCGGCAGTGGCGGTGGCGGGAGGAACGGCGATTTGGGCGCCATCTGGAGCAGCGCGTTGACGAACGACCGCGACGAGGGTCTCGGCGATTCGCCCAGTTTCGATACCGCGGCCGTGACCGCGGCCGCCATCATGATGTCGACCGTCTCGGCAACGTCGTCGTCGTCGTCGTCGACAAACGGTAACCATGGCGGCGCCAGTACTAACAACAACATCTGGTCGTATCCGTCGTCGTCGTCGCCGTCGTCGTCGTCCGCATCGTCCGCGTCGTCGTCGTCAACGGCGACCGCATCGTCGTCGTCGGCCATCATCGTGGCGCCGCCGTCCTCGTCGTTGTCGCCGAACAGTGGCAGCCCCATCGACTCGTTGCTAGGTAACAGTGGTGGCGGTGCCGCTGGTGCACCGGTCGCCAAATGTTTAGTTTGCGTCGAGGCCAAGGTCACGCACGCGTTAGTGCCGTGCGGCCACAATTTCTTTTGCATGGATTGCGCGAGACGCGTGTGCGATAACGGCGGCAATAACGGCGGCGGCAACGGCAACGGCGGCGAATCGCAGTGTCCCGTTTGCTCGTTGCCGGCGCTGCAGGCGATTCGCATCTATTCGCCGAATCCTTAAACGCCCGTCGTTCGTTCGTTCGTTTTTTTTTTTTGCTTCTTCTGTTTTGCAAACGAACGAGAATCGATTACGCGCCTTCGTGGCCGATTCTCCACTATGAAATAGTAATTTATTTTTCATTATCGAAAAGAACAAAACACAATGGAAATCAGACTGTCTACGGTTGTTGTAATAGTTAGGACAAACAAAACAAAAAAATAAGTGAAATGCGACGATTGATTGAATGGATGCGAAGGAACAAGAGAAAGAGCGAGAAAGATCAAGCGTGAATGAGCGTGAACACACGATTGAGTAGCATTTTAGAGAGAGAGAGAGAAAACAAAACGATAGATATGTCAAGGGATTGATTGCCCCCATCGTCATCATCTTTCGATTCATCTGGCACCGCTGTAATACGATCATCATGTAATGTCAATGTCAACAATTGACAGTTTCCATTCGATTCTTATTTAGTGATTGCTTGGCAACGTGTATTCGGTAAATCGCTTGACATATGTATCAAATAGATACACACACAGACACACATATTAATATATTTAATAGTAACATAGATAATTATGATTAAAATTAGGGTTATTTATATTTAAAAAAGATGAGACTAAATCGCGTTCAACAAACCAAAAACGGATCTCCCTGTATATACATACATATATATGTAGTGGCTCGAATATTATTATTATTATTAGGACTCGATAAGCGCCATCTCGATACTTATTTCACTTAGAGTGAGCGATAGAGCGAGTTTGAATTAAGATTTTAAAGCGCCAAAAAATTATTATTATTATTATCCTTATTATTATTGAAATCATCGCCTTCTGCGTCTCGTTTCATTCATCAAAAATTGATTATTGTAATAAACGGATATTAGGTAACGAACATATCTCACAGCCACCTCCATTTTTGTTATTTAATAACGATAATAATAATAATGAATCATCCCTCGTGCTGGCGGCGTGGAGGAGCAGAGAGTGGAGAAGGAAGCGGGAGAAAAACAACGAAATTTCATTATTTATTCAATAGAGAAACTAGAACTTTTTTTTTAGTGAAATGTTTATCGGTGAATAGCGAGAGGGGAGGAGGGGTGGATAGATAATTCTGCGGGTGGCCGTTGAGTGTGCGGGGTGGCGTAAGAGTCGCGTAAATGAAAAAAAAACAAGCAACAGTAACTTGATGCCAGTTAAATAAATATAAACGAGATATTATATACTTATTATTAATATATATATATATAAAAAATATAGACGCATAGATATCTATGAATTGAAGAATATTTATTAATTAGTTATTATTATTAGTCAAATTCGATTGATTTAAAAGGAGAATACGGTGGAAACCAAGGGAAACGTTTCCCATTTTTTTGTTTGTTTACAATTGATTGGATTCAATGATTTTAATTTAATTTAGTTTTCTGCGAGTTTTCCCATTTGATTTTCTTATTATTATGATTATTTGTTTGTGAAAGAATGAGAAAGTAAATATATTTTTTCAAGTATTAAGCAGGCAGCAGCAGCAGTTTCGATTTGGAAGACGAATTAGTAATAGCAGAAGAAGACTGATTTACGTTCGTTCATCTTCCAATTTTTCTATTAAAATTATTTAAAACAATATAATAAAGAAAAGAAGAGTTTTATATTGGGAATTATTTTAAAGAAAGAAACAGAATAATTATTATTAGTAACTAAGTAACTATAAAATGACAAAGAGAAGACTTTTGTTTTGCTAAAGAAAATCTATTTAGACGAGTACGAGCAAAGAAAACAATTGCGATTAGGAAGCGTGTAGGCTACGCCATTTTGTTTCAAAGCAACCCAATTCGTTCGTTCGGCATTTGTTTTCCCCCATCATCATCAATCATTATTTAAATTCATTTATGTTTCAGTCAGTCACCTTCGTTCGTTGACTGTCACTGTCACACATCGATCGCCACACAACAACGACTAACTGTCATTTCCGCGTGTGTGTTTTGTTGTATTGTTGCCATTAGAAATACCTAATAACAGGGCGCATCCACCATTTCTCTAGGGTGAGGGGGTTTAGCTCGGGAGGGGCACGCGAACAAGTGGGCCCCCCTTCGTCGGCTGTGAGTTTTCTTTTATATTTAGTTTTTAATTAATTCATTGGAATGTTTTGCTCACGATGAATAAACAATATAAACAAGGTAAAAGACGGAGAAGAAGAAGACGAAAACTGATAAACAAATGTAACCAAGTACTGCCATTTATTAATTAATTAATTGTTATTATTGTTAACTAAAGAGAAACCCCCCGCACCATTATTATTGATCTAACCAACTAGATTTTAAGAGATCAATCGTCTTTTGCATAACAATTTCATCTCGTTCGTTCGGTTATTAATTTTCGTTTGTTCCGGTTCCATGGTCACCATTTAAAAAGCCAAAAAAATGAAGCACACGTCCGCATTATTATTCTCTCTTTCGCCATTTTGTTTATTTATTAAAACATAATTGCATATACACTGGCAAGACATTTGAAGATCGGTCAAGTTTCTGTGCTTACCGATTATCTATCGGTCATCGATCAACGAGCAATCAAGTAAAGCAACTTGGAGCAATGAAAACAAGCGAATTGAAATTAGAGATGAACGATCCAAGCAGCAGTAACAATAATGATAAACAATAAACAGCAACATTCATACATATCCCTTCTTAATTGTTAGATTTGAAGCTACTTTATAATAAATAGATAATATTATTAAATTAAGGCCCATATTTGAATAAAATTAAATAATATTAAAAAAAAAGTATTTATATATATACGATATAATTGATATTTAATTGAAAGGAAGAACATTGATTAAGGAGGTGCTGAGATGATCGTCTCTCCTCCTCCTCCACCCCCCTCGTGCTCTCCTAGTGTTCCATTGTTTGTTTGTTAACTACTATTACTATGACTACTACACTACTATTTATTAATTAAAAATAATAATTAAATAACAATTGCTCTAATTGTTCTGTTAATTGATAAAAAATAAAATTAATTATAATTAATTGTCATGTGATGTGATAAGACATATATATATATAGTTATATGGATATGAAAATAATAAATATATATTTCTACTTTATATATATTTAAGTAGCCTACTGAGAGTAATATATGTATACATAAAGTAATTTAGAGAGCGAGAAAACAAGAGAAAACAAAAAAGAAGTTGGATCGACAGTTGACGAGCAAAACGAGAGAAATTGCCAATTTGCTCTATTAATTAGCCAAAAGTTGCTTCGGAATTCGGATCCTAATTTGATATGAAATTTTCTCGATTTACGACGATCAAGTCGTCGCCTTTCTTAGCATTGTTTTTAGTGTGCCCCTAATGACGCCGCCCCCTCGCGCCCCCCCGATCGTTCATTTCGATTATCATCGGCACAATACACACACACACGCGCGCGCGTCGTAGATTAATATTGATAAATATACAGAGTGACTTTTTTAAAATATTAATATTTTATTTTTTATATTATAATTTCTATTTAAACAATTAAATTTAACGAGATATTTTATGAATAATAACGGTTTATTATATAGATTTATTGAATTGGTAAGATTTGCTTAAAGAAAAATTCTATTATTATTATTATTGTAAATAATAATTTGTTTTTTATTATTATTATTTTTGCTCTATATTTTTCGTATAGCCATCTTATAATACCAATATTATTATTAATCAATTGATTATTTTATTTTTTTACATAATTATCTAAGTCTAGAAAATAGCAAGAGTTGACTTGATTTATTTTGACTCACCGCCCCCTCGTGTTTTTTTTAATTTTTTTTTGTTTCTTTGACATTTTATGTTTTAGATGTATATTTTTTTAGAAAAGAAAAAGAGTGTTAATTAAATTATTAATTAGTTTGCTTAGACATATGGAAGGAGCACAGAGGAAAAATGAAATTGAGATACCAGGTGATCATTGAAATGAATTAAATTCCGCGTTGCCTACGATCATTTTCCAGTTAAATTTGTTTATTGGTGAATAAAAAACGTTACGTTACCATAATGGAGGTGGAGTTAAAGTTTCGGTTTACCGATTTGCATTTGGGCTTGTTGTGCAGTTGCTATGGATCATTTTGCTTCCCTTTTTCACTATTGATCACTTGGTATTTTAATTGAAATAAATTTATTTATTTTTAAAACGATTATTATTAACTTTTTTTTTGTATTATTATATTACTGCTATTTTTTATTAATTATTATTTTTTGATTATTTAAAGAGTGTTTTTTTATTATTATTATTTTCATATATATAAATTATAATTAATTGATTTTTTTGTTCGTTCGATTGCGAATTGCGCCCCCGATTTTTGCTCATTAACAAGGACGAAAAAGGAGGTAGCGAAACAGAGAATGGAAACAATGATAATAATGATGATTGTTTCGTTGAATTTTTGCGTTTTTCAATTGCAAAATCCATGTTTACTTTTGCAAGAATCTATTTGGTTGTGTTCCTCAATTAAACAAAAAGAAAAAAAGAGAGAGAATCCAGTGTCACTCACATTATGTCATTATCATCATTATTAGAATCATTATTATTATTATTTAATTAATGGATATTGAATTAAATTTTAGTTTATTCTATTTTTTTATATACATATATATCACTATTAATTAATATAAGATTGATTGATTTTTTTTATATAGATTTATATATAAATATATATTTATAATACGATATAATTAATATATTTACTACCAAATAATTATTAATTGTCATAGAGATAGAGAATTAGCGAGAGATGAACAGGGAGAGAGAGAGAGTGAGAGAGAAATCGATGATTAATAATAAATTTTGCAAATTTATTTTTTATTTTCTTATTTTATTTATTTTAACTTCCCGCACCCCCTAAAAACGACACAACAATCATTTGACGTTTTCGTTTATTTCATTTAATTCATTGACAGTTCACGTTAACGAAGAAATTTGTTTTTTGTTTTAATTTTCAATTGTCAAAGGGAGATGATTAAGATGGGAGAGGGATTAATCGAGCCACCTGCGTTGTGTTCTTCTTCTGCAAGAAAAATGCAAAAGGAAAAATCGCAATAATAGAGATGGAGAGAGAGAGAGAAAGAGAGAGAATGCGATTAAATTTATTCAATAAAAACTAATCATAATCAATTCTTTTACTCATTGGTCGTTTGATGTCATTGTTGTTGTTATTCTTCACGTCACATCGCATTGAGATATCATGTTTTTAATTTTTGCGAATGTTTGCATGTTCGTAGCCATGTAGGATAGTGGAATTATTATATAGAATAAATGATGATTAATCGATAGTTTATATTAATTATTGTACGTAAAATGGTAGCTCAAGAGGCACAATTTATAGGTGAAAAAGGTAAAGAAAATGAAAGACGAAAGCGGGTAATTCAAATTACGAGGACGAGAGAGGGAATTGAACTTAATCAAGTACTCGACGATGGACGTTTGCAATTAAAACAGATGAAAAAAAAAATGCAAAAAAATTTATAATAATAATAATAGCAAATAAATCGCAAAATATTATATATTTTAATATACTCCTATTATATATTTATATATAATATAAAAAGTAAAATGCAGATTATCTATAATAAATAATTGATAAGGCACAACAATGATTATATATTTTCTAATTAGTAGGAATAGCGGTAGCGAATTTTTTGCGAACAAAATGCGGGGATCGTGGCGAGCCCCGGAGGGAACGAACCGATTGCGAATAAATTAGCACAAAAAAAAAAACGAGCAAACTTTTTCTAATTGCAAAATGCGACTACCGAACGGAATTTTTTGCCGAGCATTTGCACGGATGAATGTTATAAACAATAATAAAAATAAATTTAATACAAAGATGCTCAAGAATTATTATAACTTTATAAATTAAATTAAACCAAGGACAATGATTTCCAGTGGAATCAAGTGACGAGCGAATGACACTTTTCGCCATAGTTTGATTGCTTTTGTTCTAATTTTCCGTCACCTCCACGCAATCTTTTGCAAAACGAACTCGTTACTTGATTCGCACGAGAAAAGCAATGAGAGCGAAAAAAAGGAGAGAGAGAGAAAGGGAGGAATTTGCCTTCTTCGAAGCGAAATTCGTAAAAGCAAGTGCAGTAAATGAGTCTTCCCGCCCTGTATTCATTATTGACGTTAAATTTAAACAAAAGCGAGATGAAAGAACTACAACACGATTAGTTTCATCTAGTCGCTCGATTGATTGACGACCGACAAAATCGCAGCGTCCAATGATCGATCGTCGGTGCTACCAACGCAATATTTGGCACGATCGTTTATTGATTGCACGGTATTTAATTGAAACAATATTAATAGATTGTAAGGTTCGTATTTATTAATAATAATAAAATTTCGATTAGGATTTAAAATTAAAGACAAAAAAAAGCGACGCGAAATGAAGTTGGCAAAAGGAGAAACTGTATCTGCAAAAATCACATAAAAATATACGTATATTTAATGCATTTATTAGACGTTTATTATTGAATAGAACGTAAAGATTAATGAAAAAGAGAACAATTGATGAGGTGAAATTAATTAAGAATAACACTTTTAACAATTGCATAAATGCAGGCCTAATATTCGATTTAAGTAATAACAAAACAAAATTTGTAACGCGATGGGAAAGCGATTACGAGGAATTAAGGCGAAGAAGAGGAAGAAGAAGAAGCGAAAAATGCAAAGTTTTCCTCTTCGAAACAATTGAGAAAATGGCGATGGTAACTAAAGCAATAATAACAAAGAGATTAAACGAGATTGAATTAATTAATAATAATCAAGTTTATTGATTTCGCAAAAGTGAAATACTAGATGGAGACGTAGAGAGAGAGAGAGAGAGCGAGAGAGAGAGAGAGGGGGAGAGACTTCCTTTTGTAACTTTTAAACAAAGTGCAGCAAAGGGAAAAAGAACAATGAACAAGTGCAATGAAATATTTGTTTACGCCTGCTGCTGCTGCTATTATTTTTCGTTATCAAAGTGCAAAAACGACTTTTAATGGGAGAGGAATTGATTAGAAACAAACGTTTAAAAGCTGTTTGATCGCACTCTGAAACCATTGACTGTAAAGAAACGAGCAAACAACGAACGAACGGAAAGTGGTCTTTAACGAAATTTCCTCGTCATCATCTTCAAAATGATTATTATTAATATTATATTACCCGTATATTGTTGTTAAATGTGTGTTTTGTTTCCTATGACTGTTAACGATTTCGTTCCTTCGCGTGGCAGTGGAAAGAAAGTGACGAAGACAGAGAGACTTTAAACGAAACCGAAAAAAAGAAGAAAGTGTGAAACATAAATTTGAATTTGTTTTTGCTTGAAACAATTGAACGTAGCACAATAACTTGATCCATATCAAAGCCTCCTCACTGTGATCCGCCGTAAGACTGACCGACTTTGATTGACACTCGATCGATTGACTTTATTATTATTAAATATGATAAATAAATAAAAACGAAAAAAATATATTATGAAATTGATATTAAAAAGTAAATAAAAAATAAAGTGTTAATATTATATTTCCAGGGGGGGATAAAAGCAATTGAATGAATGACGATAACCGAGAAAATTACGTTGTAAAACAAAAGAGGAGATGATGACGAAGGAATTGGTAAACGAATCCAGTGGCCCTCTTATCAAATAAGAAAACAAAACATCAAAGAATCGAAATCAATCTAGGAAACAGGGCCAACATTAACAGCTAAAAGTACCAAATAAACAATTTCGGCGTATACTATCATTTGTTTCATGCTTGTGGATCGACAGCTTGCAAAAGTTCCCTCTCTCTCTCTCTCTCGCCCTGTCATTCAATTTTCGTTTGTTTTAAATGGACGATTCTTTGTTTAAATGATTGTCACTCGTAGTTTCTAGTAATAAATTTAAAAAAAAATCAATATTTAGCGAATCAAGTATGCATAGATGTGGTGTTGTTGTCTTGGAGAATGTTTACGATATATATGAATATAGTCACAAATATATGAATATTAAAAAAAATTGATTAACATGAATATAGTTCATATACTAATTATTACTAATAAACATAAATTCACGTATATTAAATTATTATATTAGATATTTAAAGAAAATATATGAAAACAAAAAATAAAATAAATAATATATTTATATGTATCAAAGTACGTGCGGTATACTATTTTATTATTGATCTAACCTCAAATTATTATGAATTAGTGTGGGAAAATTGACGAAGAAAATAAGAGCTTTTATGCCAAATTGTTACTAATTAAACTTAAAAATGAATTAAATAGAGACTCGAATAAATCAATCAATCGCTCTAACGATTTTTACGTTTTTGAAAAAAAGAAAGAAGAAAATCAACATTTCATTCATCATCATCATGCAAACACAAACGAAACGGGAAGAAGTTCTTTCGCATTTTCCGCCGAGACTCGCAATAAATCGCACACACGAGAGACTCATTGTAATTTAAATTAGTCGATTTTAATCCGCAAAAAAAAAGAGAAACAAAAGAGAGAGAGAGAAATTAATTTTAAATAACAAAAATATATATTTGTAACAATAATTATATGATATTGAATATTTGGGGGATCAGATATAATAATTATATTATTATAAAAACCAAAAAAAGAAAAAAAAGAAAAAAAAAACACTTGAATTAGAATGAATCCAACGTTACATCGACTCTAAAATGCATTTATTACATGTAATATTCTAAAAAAAAAAAGAGAAAATCACAAAAAAAACTTAAAATCTCCAATTTATTATCATTAATTAATAATAATAATTACGGCAAAAGAGAAGCGAGAACATTGAGCAAAACAAAAGAGGTGCCAAACGAGTAAACAAACCTATTTTTTAAAACGAAATGGGAGGGAATTTTGAAAACCAAAAATAAACGAGGGAAACGATTGAATGAAATTAATCTAATCTAATCGAAGTAGCTTGCAATAGGTTCGAGATGTAATATATCACGGCTACCTATTTTAATAAAGTAACAAATAGTAATTATCAAGGGAGAAATCAATTTGAAAAGGGGGCGTAGCTTCCAAGGCCTCCTTAAAAACACCAAACCGAAAAATTTAATTAAAAAAGCAACACACATAAATAATATAAACATTTTCCTGCTGCTTTATTATTATTAGTAAGTAACGTAGAATAATTCGTCAGTGATCGGGATTGTAGTAGATGTGTTGATGAATGCGACGATTGTTGATAAGAGAACAGCAGCGCCCCCTAAATTCTCCACGATTGTTTCGTTCGCATTTCTTTCCAAATTTTTTGTTTGTTTTTCAGTTAGGGGAGGGGGGCGGGCAAAACAAAATTGAGACTGAGAGACCAAATAATAAACGGAAACACCGAAATAATAAAAAATAAAAATGAAATCCTCACAAACGAAACTTGCGAAAACTAAAAGAAGCAAAATTAACTAGTAAATAAGAGCGCACAATTTAATTTCCCTTTCCAGGCCCCGTTCCGTTCATTTGTTTTCCGTTTACGAACTCTTAATAGTCACAAGCGTCAAGATAATCTAACGCGTGTACCGGAGCGATCGAAACGAACTTTGTTTACGAAAAGTGTCTAGCGACCGATTCGCCTTTGTTTCTTTCATTGGCCTCCCCTTCAGTTACGCGACTTTCGCGGAATCAAAACGGAATTGTGGCCGTTGCCGACGCAAACGGTTTTCTTTGCCCAACGCTTTGATCGCCCGGTATACGAACACACACACTGAAGACACAACACGCAATTTTTTTTATTGAAGAATGTGAGAGAGCGTAGATGAAACTATTATTTTTTTTGCGACAATTAAATTGTTACTATTGTATTTAACGAAATGTATTTATCTCAAAGAAATTAAATGAAGTAATAATTAATAATAAATAATCGAGTAATAATTAAGTGTATAATGGAGAAATGTGAGGAGAAGGAGAAGGAGGAAAAAAGAAACTAACACTAACTTATTATTATTATTGGTCTTGTCATATTTTTGAACGTTTAAAACGTATTTTTATAGAAAATTAATAAATTGTTGTAACCAAAAAAATAGTAATAAAAAAAATAATAATAATAAGCAAATTGGATTGTAATGTAATGATAATTAAATGAGATCAAGAGAGGTTGAGTCAGCCGTAAACAAAAGAGAGTAGAGAAAACTGGAATTTTCTTTATCAACTCATTAATTATACATAATTAAAACACTATTTGTTTGCAATTGTAATTAATTAATTATCATTTTTATCGAATTGTTACTTAACCTCTTTCCCTCACCGCTTTAGTATCCGCCAGTATTATCATTATTACAATTTGTTATTATTAATTAAACTAGATTGAATTGCGAATTAATTGAATTGTTATAATTGTTTAGTGATTGATGAGGCGTCGATATTAATGGAAACTCGTAAATCAGAATGAGCGAGAGAGAGAGAGAGAGAGAAAAAAGAAGATCAAAGTCTCCGAAAGAAACAAAAAATTAAGAAGGAAAATCCCCACTTTCACATACACATATACAATATATACACACACACATATATATATTTTAATATAAATAAATGAAATTTAATTATTGATTAGAGCAACGTAATTGATTATTATTAATTAATTAAGAACAATCCGTGGGAATAATTTAAATTAGAGAAAAGAAAAAGATCGAGGAGGATTTAATTGGAAGATCGAGAGATTTACTATAATAACAAAATTAATTAGAAAAAAAAATGAGAAACGAGAGAGGAAAAACTAATTTTAAACAAATAATATTTTAATTGTAGGGGCAACAAATAATTATATTTAAATAAATATATTATATATTATATGAATAAAAAAAAATAAATAAATGAATAAATATTGAAATTAAATGTTTTTTATGCCTACTATCATCAGTATTTTGTACGAGTACACGTTTTTTCCAAAAATATATTATGAAAATAATTGAAAAAAAAATGATAATTATATTATATACGAAAATATATATATTATATATGAGAATATTTAATAATGAATTGAGTAATATATAATAATAATATTGTAATAATAATAATAATAATTATATAATGAATCTCTATATAAGAAATGAAATACATATATAACAAAACAGATAACATATATAAATCATTATATTCTATTAATTAATTATTATTATTAAAATACCACGTTTAGCAAACCAAACAAGCGATATCCGTGAGAAAGAAAAAGCAAAAAAAACAATCGAAACGACTATTATTTATCGCAAATTTATTTAATTAAGTAACCATAACGATCGATCGATCCGATCGATGCGAATGTCTAAAATAATAATAATAATTGATTGATAAATTGAATTTTGAATGAATAAAGATTGTATTTGTACTGGATTCTCATTTGTTTCATTCGCAACGTTCACCTTCATCCGCAAGACCTCGCAAAAAAAGCGTGAAACAATTAAACAAAATCGCATTCAGCAGAAGAAGCGACGAAGAAAAAAGTGAAACGAGACGCGAGAAAAGCTTTTTTGTTTGCTTTTACTTATTTGTTATGTGTTATTAAATCGGAGCAGCAGACGGATGGCGAAAGATGAAATAACGAGAGAAAAAAAAAAAGAAAGAAATTAAATGAAAAGGAGCTTTTTCTGCACGCAACCTCCAAATAACAGCAATAGTAATGATAATAGGGCGTTATTCATTCGTTTCTTACAATCTCCTTCGCCGACTCGAACGGGGACCGAATGCGAGGAAAAAGTTGAAATAGAAGGGAACCGAAATAAAGGACAAACATCTGCCATTTTCGGCTGTTGTTGTTGTTGTTGCCGTTGGTAGTTAGTTACCTGTTCCCTCGTCATAATTACCATCTTCAGGTAAATTGTTCGACCTTTGAAACAACTTTCCAAGACAACCGAACAAACGGAGAAGAAAGAAACGCACAGCAAAGAGAAAAAAGAAGCAACAGCGCGACATCAGGGAGACAACGGTTTGTTTCTATCGAGCGTCTTTTCGCTTGTTTGGCTCCAAATTCGATGCGAGAGTCGTCAAATTCGCAGGCAACGGGCGTCTAGACTTTATACCGCCACAATTAGAAAACGATCGGTCTGGCCACCGACGTTCGTCTAATTTCTTCGATCCCCAAACCCCCACCCGCCGGCCGCTCTCACGATTCGATTCGACTCGCCGAAACGAAACGAACACACAATCTATGCGTCAGTTTGTGTCATCTGTCAAAACGTCGTCGGCATTAGGTGGAGACGATCCGAGCCAGCTACCGAAACAAACGAACGAACGAATCCCCCCCCCCCCCTGGCTCGCTACTTTGCCACCGCCGCCGGTTCGCTGCCGCTGCTGCTGCACCGTCGCCATGGGAACACGGCCTGGTGTCTCACTAACCTAACAAACCCCAGGCCGTCGTGGTCGTCGTCTCTCTCTCGCTCTAGCCATCGCCGCGCACACCAACGCCCTGTTTCTCTATCAGACACGGCCAGACGGTTACCATTGGAAATCTCTAATTGCGTCGTTGGAGGAACGAATGGCAACAAAAGTGAACGAAAGAAGGCGCATCCGGCGAAGAAAAAAGGAATGAGATTTAGTGAAGGAATCGAAAAGGTGGCGCATCCGCCAGAAACGAGGCGACAAAATATTCGTCGACTCGTTTTGGAGGTCGTCATTTAGTTCCCATCGATTTTTCGATCTTTCGTTCTTTGGGGAAATTGTTGAGGGTAAACGAAGAAACTCTCCGCGTCGTTGTTGGAGGCAAAATTCCACGTCGCCGGTAAGGGAAAATGATCTCATCGGACATCGCAAGGTCCGAAAAACGCGCCGGCCGTGGAAGACCCGTGAACCTCTTGCATTGGAGTCGCCGCAGCCAAAAGATCGTCTTCCGCGGACGAAGACCTCTCTCGTTTGACCCCTTATTAGGACTCGGTCGTTCGCGAGAGTTAAGTTAAGGGAACGAAGAGGGAGATTGTGCAGTTTTCCAAACCGGCGACGTGTAATTTTGCCTCCAACAAAGACTTCAAACTACCAAATTTCCCCAAAGAACCGATCCGAAAACCGAAGGGAACTTAATGACGACCTCCAAAACAAAACAGAGTCGAGCAATCTTCTATTGGCTAAATAGTGCGCGTTTCCTTCTTGGCGCGTTACTTAAGAAAACGAAGTCGAATTGGCGAGAACGGAGATAATTTAAGGGCGAAACGGGCGACATTCCTGGATCGCGTTTCTCTCGATATCGATCGTCGAACCGTGTGGCGGCCGGCGAAAGATCAAAGCGAGAGAGAGGGAGAGAATCTCGTTGCCATTAGTAACATGTACCTATCGAGCAAAAAACTGGCGGCTGCCGTTTCTACGGCTGCCGATTCTTCATCGGGACGGGAATAATCATAAAAAAAATAAAAGCGAGCGAAAGAGAGAAAAAAAAAAAAAAAAGGGAACGCGGCGGAAGAACGAGA
The DNA here is from genome assembly GCA_963695495.1 of Hololepta plana. Taxonomy (NCBI): domain Eukaryota; kingdom Metazoa; phylum Arthropoda; class Insecta; order Coleoptera; family Histeridae; genus Hololepta; species Hololepta plana. The sequence goes on from OY968839.1 coordinate 3,734,220, forward strand.
CCGTACCGACCGCCCTTGATCAATATTTTCAGTTGGAATCAGTCAGTCGCTATATCCTACCTACATATATCGCTATTTTGCTCCCCGGTAGAAATAGTACGTTGACCCCCAGCCGCAGCAGCAGCTAAAGCAACAACAATGACGGTGATGGTAGTAATAACAAACCCTCCCTGTAAATCAAACAAAAACCGGCGGATTCGAGGGGGTTGCAGGAGAGAAAGAGAAAAGTGAGGCCAAAGAGGGGGGGGGGGGAGATTTTCGGGGTGAATAAACCGGGTCTGCATAAGATGGCGGCTGTCTATAATGTCACACTTGATTTGCATTAGATACGTTTCCATTGGCGATATAAATTGGACAATAATCCGCTAAGAACTTTCTGCAACAAACGACGAAATTGTTGATTTCCGTTTTCCGTCCTCGAGTTCATTCGTTGTGCGCTACTTTCCGCGCGTAGTAGTTTCGCACGGCCGTTTGCGAATACGCATTTAAAAGTGCCGTTCGCTTGCAATTATTTTACGGAATCGAATACAAACGCCGCCGTTTTCTTTTCTCCCCCACATATATCAACGAGCTGCGAATAAATATTTCTGCGCACACATTCGCCAATAATAATAATAACGATAATAATCTGCACTGCAGCAGCCAGCAAACTCTCGACTCGACGATCCCGCATTGAAAAATCCAATCTCTCCCCCTTCGCCCTTTGCCGAACCACATTCGCTTCCTTACGAAACAACTGGCGAATACGTCTACGAAATTGCAGTAAATATTCCGATTAATTGCTGGTGGATGCGCCGGACTCGCTCGCCAAACCGACGTTGAAAATGAACGAAAGTATCCGGCAGGTAGGGCAAAAGGTGAGAACGAAGTAAAGCGATGAAACTAACCGAACAAAAAGAAAAGAAAAAAAAAAAAAGAAAAGCGACAGCAACAAAAGGTGAAATAATAAACCGACCGACTGACGATGATGATGATAATGAGGAGCCATGTGCGGGTATAAGAAATAAGGTAACAAGAGCAGCTGCAAGTTCACCTGTACAGCGCATAACATTTTCATATACAGTTCAACGTATGTGCACCTGGCGACGTTCTCTTGTTACCCAGCCACCCATAATCAATTTGCCCGGCGGCAGTGACGTTATCGTCACATACAAACGGAAGAATTCGCGTGAGATTCGCGAGGCCGTCGCCATCGAACCGGCAATCGATCGATTCGCCACCTTCGAGATCCCCCGGTATAATCGAGGCAACCGCACCCCAACCCCGGGATCGAGACGACGTAAAGAGAAAAATACAAACGAAGCGAACGTGAAAAACAAAAGCGAGCAGGTGTTGGCCGTTTTATGATCGTCATTACTGCAGGTAGCCGAAGTACGACGGACGGTCGTCACCTGGCCACTTAACCCAACATTTGCACCTTGCATCTTGAAACGGAAGAGCAACTGCCTCCATACCGGCTTTAATTGTTAGAAAAACGAGAAATGAATCGAACGAGGCCGTTTGTGGCCGGCGCATCCACCAAAAACGAGCGCAACATTATATAATAATCAAAACGGTTGTTTTCCCCTGGTCGATATATGCGAGGGTGAAGGAGAGAGAGAGAGAGAGAGAGAGAGAGAGAGCGAGAATCAATCTCCTTAACAACGACAACAAGGTGGGGTTGTTCTTTAGTGCGGGTGAGTGGTTGCTATGGCGGCGATGGCGGCAGCGGCGGTGACCTCGACGGGGATTATTATTGCCGCGTTGTTGCCGTTCCTTTTTTGCGTTTCACTAGAAGGCCAAAAACGTTTTTGCTTCGTCACCGTTCGTTTTCCGATGAATGGAATCGAATTCGTTTCGTTTAGCATGAAGTTGTTGTTGTTATTAATAAAGGGAAATTCGTATCGGTCAACAAACGATTCCGTTGCGGAGGAGGCTATGGAATTACACGCCAAACCGTTTCCGAGTAATCCGCATTGAAGTGAGCTGCGAGAATGGGGAAATTCAAATGAATTCTCGGGGGAAGATATCGATTTTATCGATTCGATCGGCCACTGACTGGCCACATTCACGCGCGTGTCCTCCTGCATGAGGATAATCACGATGCCGATGATGATAATAATGCCAAAAGGGGGTGGGTGAAAAAAAGGGGGCGCTTCGTTGAAATCGTGCGAGGGGATACGGCGAACGAGGCGAGGTGAACGACCTGAAACGACCCAGACCGACGACGAGGACGACGGCGGCTGCTTGATTCTAGCTGCTGCTGCTGCTGCTGCTGAACCGGGAATCGATATCCCTGTGTGCTCTATTTCGATGAGAACGACGAAAAAGAGAAGAAACGAATATTGTAATAATACAAAAGCGCCGGAGTGCGAGCGAGCGAGGCGAACGGGAGGAACTAACTGCAGCCCGATGATGATGATGGTTGTTTTTGCGCATTGCACCGTTTTCCACTACAAAAACTTTTTTCATTTCATGTCGTTCTCGTCGCCCTTTATTACATCAACCTTCACGTAGACATTTAAAAACGAATTCCAGCCTGGATTTAACCTAATAGCGAATTAGTCAGCCTTTAAGCAAACCAATCGTTTCTTAACTTCTTCCTCTTGGTATAATCTAGGGATTAGCAACGTTTAGCGCATCGTTCGTTTGCTTAATTGGAGGCCCTTAAGTTTTAAATTTGAACAACAACGCACCAGAACAAACGCAAATCGTTCGTATGCAACCTGCATAAATCGAGTAGGTTAAGATTTTAGGAAACTGTAGCACAATTAAATATAAGCAAGTAGAAATGAGCTTTGCTGCGATCGATGTGGAACTTAAGAGTAAAGCCGAAAACTGTGCAGACTCACCGTTTGGTTCCAATCCCTGCAACGCTGCTTTTTCACTTTCTGCATTATTCCCACACAATTGCCGCTGGTTAGTGAAGACACCGACCAACAGGTTCCGACGCAAAACTCCAGGAAACTGCCTTCACAGGGATAATTAAAAACTTACAATGCACAATAAAACTTCTTATTAAAAACGAATTACGAAAACGTAACAGAATCGCCATTAATTACTTAAAAAACAATTGACTGCTTGTATTTGATGACGTAATGCACGTAGGCAACTATGTTAACAGCGCGTATAAGTGTGTAGCAAACTTCATTTGCATTGTCATAGACTGATAAAAAACAAAGCCAAAAGAGAACTAACCTATCAATCGTATTTTCTAATTAATTTATAACAAAAATTTTTAAATGAGCAGCTAATAATAATAAATATCGCAATCAAAATGGATCATCAACAGCAAATGTTGGTGATGAGGGAATTAGAGGCGGCCGCTAATGTGATAATGGTAACATTCTAGTGTTAATATCGAAAACAAAATTATATTAATATTAAGTCTTCTTCTGTCCCAGGGGCCGCCACAACTGGTGTCGCACGATCAAAGGCAAACGGCCGAATCCGTCGTGTTAAATTTTCGCAAATCGAAATTGCCGTACGAGACGTGCAGATACATATTGGAGAATTCGCGTGTTCATTACGTACTGTTCGAGGCGGCGGAAGTTCTCAAAAGTGCCCTTATCAGAGAGTTCTCCTATTTGGACGAACCGTACATTGTTGCCTTACGTCAGTACCTGATGCATTATGTTACCAGCAGAGAGGATTTGCCTGCATTTGTACAGGACAAACTATTGCAAGTGATAGCCATAATGGTGAAGAGATCGAGCGTCGATGATTTTGGTCATGACAGGTCGAATGTCATCAAGGAAATTGAACATGTCATAGTCACTGGTAACATTCAGAAGGTTCATTTAGTTGCCATTAACAATTTACAAGCTGAGTTAACATGTGTGTCTGCCTTTCAGCAAATACTAGGCTGCAAAATGATACAGAATCTCATGCAAGAATACTCCAACACTATCAAATCATCAGATGTTGGCCTACCATGGGAGGTACACTTTAAAGTGAAGAAGCTGTTCGAGGCGACAGACTTGAAGCAAATATTTCGATTTACCGTACAATTATTGGCCGACGTCACGCAAAAGGATCCACCGTATGCCGAGAACACTGTTTGCCTTATGGAACACCTTCTGACGATAGCCGAGCACGTTCTGACTTGGGGCTACATACCGCCGATACATATCCTTTTTCGCAAACGCTCAACCTTTCAATCGCCATCAATTTCACCGTTTGTTTGCCTTAACTCGTTTGTCCGCACTGCCCAGACGGATAATCGGCGTGTACGAGTCGGTGTTTGAAGCCGATCAGGCGCCTGCATTGAGATTAACGTCCTCGTGGAAGGAAGTGATGTTAGCGCCGCAACTTTTGCCGTTACTCTTTCAAGTCTATTGGAAGGTACGCGAGGAAGAGGAACGTCTATCGTCTCACGCCTTGACGCTACTAGTCCAGATGGCCACTCTAAGCGGCTCGTTGATGAACGACGAACGGGTGAAATTGCAATACTTCAACGCGTACGTCGAGAATTTTTTAAAATTGATAAGGAAGTGAGTGAATGGAGAAGGGACATTAATGTGGACAGTTGATGATTTCAAATGTTTTTAGCGTCGTTGTGAGCAGCAAGGAATCGTTGGGCATATCGAATATTGTGCGAAAACTGCAATTGTTCTTCGCCCGCGAAACCTCCAAATTGCCCAACGAAACGCAAGAGATGTACGTTAACGAAATGACGAGACTGACGGTTTACTTCTGCGAGGGAGCCGCCATGGAGGAGAGCGTAAATTGATCCTTAATGTCTCTTACACGCGAGTATCGCAAATTTCATTTTAGCAATCGATCGATGACAAGTACTTTACCGAATCGTTCGAGAACATGCTGGAAGGCTGGCTGAGTCTGGTCCAAGATCAATCGGATCGACAGATCGATACCGCCCTGTTGACGCGGTCGTCGATGGACATATTCAATGTTTACTTAAAGTGCCATTTGGCGGCCCCGGACGGATGCCGTGGCCATAACCCAGAATCCACAGTGATCGACGATGACATCGAAGACACCGATCGCATCAAGTACAAGGATCAGTTGCAGACGATCGGCCTCTTCGGCCGTCTGATCCTCTCGCACTCGTTGCCCGTGCTCTATCGATGCTTGGAGACGAGGACTCGAGCGCTACGGGCGAACCTGAACGAGATGCGATGTCGTGCGATGACGATCGCCGAGTCGAATTGTTTGGACGACCTGTTCGAGGATCTGCACTGGTTGATTCTGATCGCCGGTCACGTACTGTGTATGGAATGCGACGGCGAGACGCCATTGATACCGCGCGAGGTGATGTGCTACTCGTCGGAGATGACAATGAAAGAGGGCGGTGTTGGTGGAGGTGCGGGGACGAATTTAGAGGAAACATTGAAGGTGAGGCATATGAATGTATGTATATACGTTTATGGCAATCTAATTTCCTATCGACTTGTTTAGTATATGGCTACGGTACAAGAGGACGACTTCCAATCGGTCGCATCAACATCGAGCGGTTGTCGCGGCGAATTTTGCGATAGTGCCATACGCGTATTCACGGACGTTTTGCATTTGTGCAGAATCGAGACGCATGCAGCCGCTTCGACGAACCCGAAACTTGGTCAGTTTATGAGCCCGGAGATGGGCTGCACGACGATGTGGTTCTTAAAACGTTGGTGCCTGTCGTACCTGATGCCCTCGGAGAATTGTTACCAGGAGGTGGCATTGAATTCACAACGTCTTTATAAAATTATTAACTATTGCTTTTTGCAGCTCAGTCCAATACTAAGCGGAGCTCTCGGTAGTGGTACAGATGGGGCCGCGTTCGTCGTCGATCAAGTGCTTTCTAAAATAAGGGCGAACGTTGCCTATTACAATACCGAACCAATATTATTGCGCGATACCGTCGAACTCCTCGACAGTTTAGTCGCCGTTAAACAGAAGTAAGAGCATCGATGGCCGACTAAATTAATTACTGCAATGATCGTATTGTTTTTCTTTCTTAATGTTTTAGATCCGCTTACATTGTCAAAACCAAGGAATTGTGGCAACTCTATCACGACCAGCAAACCGACGTCCTTCGAAATCTTCTACCGGCGGTCGTGCGTCGCGGATTGTACAGAGCGCTAGTTTTGGCCGGTGCCGGTTTAACTGAACCGACGGAAGCGGCCGAATACTATAATCAAATCGTCAAACCGTTACATTTGCGATTCAAACAAGTCCTCTCCAAGGAAGACATTAATTTAACGTATCAGCAAGCGGACGTGAGGAAAGAACTGGCGGACGTGCTCGATTGTCTAATTGGAACGGCTCGCGGCGTGCAAATCGGCACCGTTCGTTTACTCTTCGACAACTATATCTCGCCCGTGCTCGGCGAACTGCCGGCGTTGTTGCAACTGTACAATCAAACGGACCAAGTGATCGTTCAATCGATACTGGAACTCTTCGGTCAATGCGCCAAGCAGTTCTTGTGCTACCTGAACGTAACGCAAACGAGACAAATGTACGAGAGCGCACTGGCGGTGATACGTACTTACGCCAAATGCAACGCCAATCGATTCTGCATCGTAAACGCACAACAAGCCGAAGACGACACCTATCAGGATCTGTCGCTCGTCATGGACATGTTGACGTTCGTACTGTCCAAAGACTGTCTCGACCTGACCCTCGATCAAGACGAGAATAGCGAAGATGCTCAGCAATCGGGCGTGACGGCCGCCGACGTCTCGTTATGCGGGCTAAACTTTATCATGCCGCTGATGACGGCCGATCTATTGAAATATCCGAACCTTTGCGCGCAATATTACCGATTGATCGTACTAATCGATGACATTTATCCGGACAAGATTTGCAACTTGCCGGACGAACTGTTGCGGCAATTGTTGACGTCCGTCGAGATGGGATTGACGCAACAATTCGGATCGGATGTCGGTCAGGCATGTTTGGATTTCGTTCAAGGTTTAGCCACGTACCTTCATCGGGAATCGTTACGTAATGTGGCAGCGTACAATTACCTCTTACAATTCTTAAGCTTGATCTTCGGCCTAACGCTGACGCGTCAAATCAATTCGGATTTGATCAGTACGGCGAGCACGTGCGTTTTCGCGTTGATCTGTTGCTACGGGCAGGAGTTTCAACGGTTAGTTGGGCAACTAATCGAATCGCAAACGGATCCAATGGTTGCCGATCGACTGACGAAAGCCATTGACGAATTGATGCGCGACGTTAAGTTTGGCGAGTGCGAGCGTGCGGTCAAATTGAAGTTTCGAGACAATTTCGAGAAGTTCCTCGCGAACGTGCACGGTTTCTTGCTAGTGAAATGAATGCGTGTGTGCGTGCGAACAGCGAGAAAAACGTTTTCTTTGTATATATGTTAATTTTCCTTATCCTCGTTTTTGTTCTCTAATTTGTTAAAGAGTTCATTATAGTTTTAGTTTTATATGAAAGTTTTTTTACTCCGTTCATACAACCTGCGACATCTCTCAACGAACACGAACTGCAATAAATAAACTCTTCTGTGCGCTTTAGTTTCACTTCGACATTGCGTCAAACGATGAACTGTATAAATTCCTTGGAATCCTTCGAAAATGTAGTTATATATTTGGTTTGTATGCAACTTATAAATTTAATAATAACATAGAAAGTAAAACTATGAATATGATAAAAAGGATGTAATAAAAACGGAAATGCTTTTTCCGACGAAGATCAGCGCGCCCTGTCCATGCCCTCCATGCGTCGCATGATCTCCTTCATGAGATCGTCGGTACGTTCAACGTATGCCGGCCCATAATACGAGTCCATCTTAATACATTGCTTTATCAGCGTCTTAAAAGTGTTGGCGTATTGTAAAATATTAGGATTGCCGATAACGATCAGCTTGGATTTCGCTCGCGTGATCGCCACGTTGAATCTCTGAAATAAAAATTGAATTTGCATTAATTGAGAAAACGGAAATTTGCCGTCGCTCACCCTTTCGTCCTCGACGAAGCCCAATTTGTACTTTTTGTCATAGAGCAATAGATCGTCTTTCGCACGAACCGTACTTATAATGATCACACGCTTCTCCCTACCCTGATACGCTTCCGTCGAACCGACCTCGATCAGTTTCCGGCCCAACGACTTCAAACGGCCGCGGATCTTGGCGACCTAAAACAGATTGCCGCACGTTAAGTCGACAGAAACTGATTGGTCGCCGTTCCCTCACTTGTCTGATATACGGCGCTATAACGCCGATATCCGATTCGGGCACGTTTTTATTTAACAACGATTGCACGTATTTGATCACCGCCTCGATCTCCTTCTGGTTGAAATAACTGAAACAGAGAGGACCGAGACTATAAACAAAACGATTCACAATGATATTACAACCTCAGTGAAGCAATTAACGAACATTTAAAACTTCAAAAGAGCACGAATAGAATTCAAATGTTACCTCGGCGAGTTGCCCTCTCTTTTCTCGTTGCCGAATATCGAGCAGAATTCCATCGCATGTAAACCAAGCGTGTTAAGACGGTTGTTTCGGTTTTTCACAGAGAACGCGTCCAAATAGAACGGATACATCGAGATGGGATCTTGTTGTGCTTCGTAGGACAACGCAGCTAGTTTGTTCTCGTAGAACAATCGATTCGGTATGACCAATAAGGAATCGTGCGAACGGAAGTTTTGCACTAACATCGTGTAACACGGACACACGTCGTAGATGCCGCTATCGTCTAATCGTTCCAACAGCGAGATACCTAAGAACAATCGAACAGGAAATTAGAGAAATGCAGCCACGGAAGGGGATACATCGTACTAAACCTTACCTAAACCGAATCGCTGTCCCTTAACGATTGCTAAATAAGCCGGTTCAAATAGGATCTTCTTCAACGTGTTCAACTTGCAGTACGTTATCGGGCCCAGTTGTTTCGGATCGCCGCACAAAATCAGTTTGCCCTTAGGATTCATCAAGGTGATCGGTATCAAGCATTCCGGCTCGGAGGCTTGTGCCGCTTCGTCGATGAACACGTAATCGGGTGCGTAATAGTTGCGGTATCTAATCGAAAGCATTAAAACGATTACTTAACACCGTGACACGACCAAATTGAACGCAATTACTTTCCGCATAAGATCAACGTCGTGATGACAATCTTATACTTTGCGATGTCTCCGTGTTGGACGCGAACGAACACGTTATTCTGACAATTGCAATACGGCAACACTTCGGGCGGTATCAGACGCCAGTCGAGGTTCTCCGCTTGGATGCGAATCATTTCGTTCTGTTTCAAATATTTGCACAATTTCAGCGCAATGTTGTCGCACGCAGCATTCGATGGCGCACAGATCAGTATTTTCACGTTTGGAATGCGTTTCTTAAGCTAGAACGTCACAATGAACGTTTAAGAGAAAGCGCGTGGAGTATTTGAGCTGCGACGTATACTTGTAAAATGGACTCGACAATTGTAACCGTTTTCCCGGTACCCGGTGGCCCGAAGACGATATATGGCGCCGAACAATTCGTACCGTTCAATATCTTATAAACGGCCTCTCGTTGTTCCGGATTCGACGCGATCGATTGGTTGTAGAAACTGTAACGAAAAATCGCACAAACAATTATATGCGATTACCACCAGCTTTTCCGGTTTCTCTACGATAATTCTCGATCTCTCTTACTCGTCACTGTTGAGCTGGTGCTTGGTGCTCACGTGTATTCTTGTCTGCGGGAACAGGACGTGCATGAATGATTTACTGTTTTCGATGGCTTCGTGCTTTCTCACGTAGCTCAATCGGTTCAAGTTGAATCGCACGTCCGCCTCAAACTCGGCACCTTCGTCGAATTTCGACATGAACCTAACGAAAGCACAACGTCTAACTAATTGAGATTATAAGCAACTAATCGTAAACGAACGTGTCATCCAAGTGCTGTATCCAAATGACTTCATCCTTTATGTTTGTGATGATACCTTCGTAAGCCACATCGGAGTCGTGTTGTTTTATATTGATATAATCGCCCGTTATCAACGAGGGTCGTTTCTCGGCCAGTCCCGGTACGGTCAACTCGAGTATCGATTCCGTCACCGCTTTGATTGTTACCTAAAACAACAATCGCCAGTATGTTAATTGATGAATAGGCGTCAATACAAGCTTCTCACGTTCTCCATATTGTACTGTTTGAGGCTTATCGTTTCCATCACTTCGTCCAAGTACAAGAGCGTGTGATTGTATTCGATGTAATTGTTTGCCGTCAGCTTTTGTAGCATGTACCTGAAATGACAAAGAACAAATGTCGTTCTCTTCACATGTATATTTTTCTCCTTACCGCATCGTCATGCAATGCTGCTGGTAAAGCGCCAAATCAAGATTGTTAATTGCCATCGTCACCAGCGTTTCAAATATGCCGGGCACGGAATATTGCAAGCACATATGAGACCTACAAAAATAATCAAATAACAATAGCCCATGATAACAAGTAACGTTCATAAACTTGCTTATTCTTTCTCGATGGTACCAGTGATGAGATTCTCCAATCGGCGCAAGTAAATGGACTCTCGGTCGTCTCTAAGATGGTTTCCTCATCATCGGTCACTTCGACGTGCTGCAATCCAAACGTAGATCAATACGACTGGCTAAATCATGCATTTTGCACACACTCACCCACTCTCTGTTCACATAAAACACTTTTTCCTTGTATCCTTGTAATGTTAAACTGATCACGTTCAAAAAGTTCCCGACGATCTCTTGTTGCAATTGAAACGTTAATCGCAAATGGTATTCGGCGCCTAGCAATAAGCATAATGTGAGATCACACATTTGTGAGTCTTGTTTATGACTTACCAGGTTCCAGTTCTGCATATTGCCCACGTTTAATGACACCGGTCATGTCCTGATACTTAAACATGTCGATGGGATGTAAGAAATTGATATGAGTCAATGTCACACTGTAGGTTGTAATGTTTCTCATGGTGAAATCCACATTAACAGAGGCTGAACCTTGCAATCTATTTAGTGTCATCTAAAACAGTTGTAAGTTTGATGTTATTAAAGTTGCAGTTAACAAGAGCAACTCTTCTACCTTCATCCATAACTTTGAATCTTCCAATCTTAATGTGAGTGCATCTACTGATGAAGGAAGAGAGACACCATTGTTATTCAATTCTGCATTTACTTCAATTTCACAGATACCTTCTGAGAGAAATCTTTTCCTACAACCAAAACAAAAAATCAGCAGATACAAACTGTTTGCATAATTTGTTTATATATTCACCTGTGATTGTTGTAAAAGTACAATATTGTGTTAAAGCGGTGCTGCAAACTTTCCAAATGTTCCTCATAATCATCGGTGTTACTGCTGGCTATGCGGCAAACGTTACAATGCTGTCGATAATGTTTCGTGCATTAACTAACTGTGAAACAAGGTTAATATATCCACATACCATTTTCCTTCTTGTACGTTTTCTCCTTTTAACGACGATAAAACTTCAAATGTACAACGAATTAAAACAAATAGGAAATACAATCTTCCCCGAACTTGTGAACCGGCGATATCTTTAAACACTTCATTAATTTCCATCCATAGAAGCAATAATATAGTCGACTGGAATTGTTCTCAGTTATATAAATAATTTTGATAAGAATAATGCCTTTTTTTTGGATTTCCCCGTGATGGATTAAACGATCATTATTCAAAAGTTCTGCTTTTATCTCCGATACAATAACAATGGGCTTGATAAAATATAAGTCGGAATACTTTTGAGAGTAGATAATACTCGAACAGATGTTGCAAAAAAATAATATGTTATCGCTTAATCGAACATTTGAAATAGTTAAGTGCAAGGTCACAACTCAGAGATCAAATCCACAATGATATTACCTAATCGATTCACCATCGAATTTTAAAACAGTAAAAGACTTATTAAGGCACTGTCACTAATCAATTACGTTAATTAAAAAGGGATTATGTTTATTATTTAAATTAAATTCTACGAATACTGCACATCGTTCAAAGTGAACGTCAATTAAAAAGTCTGTTTATGAGACAAGCGCCATCTGCACTCTGGCGCGTCACTTTAAACATATTGTTGCAAAATTTATTGCTAATTCAATTAATTAGTGCTGAATTATAATGCTATTTGATCATGATAATGTTTCACGTCTTCTGATACTAATTTAATTTAAAATTAATCGAAATGCAATATGCGTCCTTAAATTACGCGGCATCTATCCTTTGATGGCTTTACTGATAGCGGGCATTTAAAATATTCAAATTAAAGCGCAACAAATGTATTTGCGAAATTAAGATTTTATGATAGGAATTAAAATTAGATTTCTTTTGCGCAAAAGATTTTATTCAAAACGACAAAAAAGTTTGTATTATAATTAATTATTATTATTACATTGATAACGCCAAAACGCGTTTCTTTTTTCCTCAACCTCTTCGCCCAGCGTTTTATCTCTGCATGAGGGCAAATTCTGCTTTTAATTAAAATTAGAATCAGCCTAAAACTAATAATCAAAGAAGAGAATTACAATTAACTGATAAACGGTACTTAAAAAAAAATAATCCGCATTCCGTTTTAGCGCTTCTCCTGCCAACAATTGATTCCTTACATATTACATTAACTACAAAAATGTGTATTATTCGCGAATGGGACAAACAAATTGTATACAAAAAAATTGCACATTAAACTAAAAGCAATGTTTAATTGCAACAGACAGTTGCACCAGAATTTCTCGCTCTCGCGATTTATTCATTAGTAGCGTAGAAAGTTAATTGAATTCAATTGTACCATTTTCCTTTAAACGTTTTAATCCATTTCGCTTTCATTACAACCTCTTACTCTCCGTTCATTTATTATTATTACGCTTAATAATTTAAATGGTAATCTCTTCTTCATTCTTATTTGTTGCAACCATTCATTCAAATTCCAAATCCTTTTATATCTTATAATTTAAGTGAATTTAATTACAAATAATATTAATTGATAATAATAAAATAGAAAATTCAGTAAAGATAACAATATCTTCCTAATTTAACTAAACTCTATATATGTATATATATACGTGTGTATATTATTTACAAAGGTGATAAAGTATTACATAAAGCGAGAAAAATAAACAAAAAATATTAGCAAAAAAAAACAATGATAATAACTAAAGAAAATGCTAATAATAATAAATTAATTACAAAGTAATGAGACAAGCTATTCAACTATTCCGAAAGAAAACGAAACGATAATATTTAACGAAGAAATCTTTTTTTTTCCTTTATAAAGAGCAACATTCACATTTCGCTAACAACAAATTATTGCTCCTTACTTAAACAATTTGTAAACGATTTATTTTATAGTAATAATACAAATCTATAGCTTTATTTAAATGGCTAGTAAAAGGGAAAAAATAACATGAAAAGTGAAAGTTCGAACGAAAAATTTGATCATTCTCAAATTTTTTAATTCTCATTTTTTACTTTTTTTGCGTTTTAATTTAATTATTACTGTTACACTAAAATAACACACCCATATGATTATTTTTAAATATTAATTTGTGTCTATACAGAAGATGAACAAAATGAAAATAAAAAGCAGCCACCGAGAAAAACGTCTTCTTCAAGGTATTAGCGGGCAAGTTATTAGTAAACTTTCGCTTACGCAGCAGTAAAAATGTTACTGCCCTTTTGATATCTGAAGAACGGATGAATTCTTCACTAACGAACCCACTGTCTTTCCTATTGTTATAAACAAAATCCGATAAATAAATAATCAAAATTGGAGAGCACACGCTCCTTCAATGAACAAATTAAATTTGAGTGAACATTTCCTTTTACAACAAAAACTCAAAAAAAAAAGAAAGACAAATCAAACGAGCGCACTCGAATCGGCTTTAGCGTACCGCTTTTTCGAATTCCTTCCAGTTCCCTCCCCGTTTAGATTGTTACTTATACAATTTATAATTCCATATCCCATCGACGATTCTCTTTCCTGTTTTTTTTTCTCTTTTTGGCACACGTGTCAGTCGTTTCTTCAAATAAATTCGATATCCTCTAACTTAGAGCCGGGTTCTTAAGCGGTCGCTCCGTTTACGAGCGTCTCTTTGCCATTTGCATTGTTGTTATTATTGTTGTTGTTGTGGTTGCTATTATACTTGGAATCGTTCCTTCTGCCGCTGTTGCCGCCGCCCACCGTCGGCGGTTTCTTATTCTTCGACGATGATTGCTGCTGCTGCTGCGACGATTTCTCCGTTTCCCGACTATTCGCAGCGACGGCCGTCGACGATGGCGGCGGTGGCGCGCCGCCGTTATTATTGTTACCATTCGCGCCGACCGCGTCGCCGCCTCCTCCACCGATCTGCTGACCGCTCTGCGTAACGCCGCTCACTGATGATCGGCCCCCCCGGAAAATACAAAAAGACAACATTAACAAACGTGCTTGAACGCCGACGACAAGAAATCGAGGAATAAGAAAGCATCGCCAACAACAACAACGACAACCAATCGAGTAACTTAATTAATCATGCTGAACGCTCGTACCTGTCGGAAAGTTCTGCTGATTGCCGCCGGTGGTGATCGTCGTCGTCGTCGCGCTATTGCCGTTATTAACGTTTGCGATTGGCGTGTGGCTACGCTGTTGTCTCGTGTTACGCTTACGCCGGCTGCGTTGATGGTGATGGGTAAAAGAACCGGCGCCAACGCCGCCGGACCAAGACACGTCGGCACTCGACACGGACTCTAAAACGAGGGAGGGGGATGCAAAGAGACGAAGCCGAAACAAATAGTAAACGAAATAAAAGAGGTTCTACTGTTTGCTCTAGCTAACGTCGACCGATGCACCTCATGCCATTCTACGTCTTTGATTGATATCTTTTAACAGTGACCCACGAGGCGAGTACGAAAAATTACCGTGCAAAAAATAAACGGGTTACGCAAAAGTTGATTGATTACCTCGATCGACGCTCGACACGTCCTGGCTGTCGAGGACCGTTTCTTCGTCGTCGTTCGTGCGACGTCGCTCTTCGCCCAATCCGATGCCTCCACTACTACTACCGGCGCCGCCGCCTCCTCCTCGGCGCTGTTGTTTGTTGCCACCACCGCGACCGGCGCCTCCACCGTAATGCGACGAACCTGTTCGTGGGACGGCGTTTAACAAAGATGAGATTTTAAGAAAAGGAAGAACAAATAAAAGGGTAAAGTGTTAAATGGCGATGTTGCGAGGTTTTGGTTTTTTCGCTCGACCCTTTCGGCAAAAGTGTGCGAAGAGGCAAAACGTTAATTGTCTTCCGATAATGATTGGTTAATTGCTTTTTAGTATTGTTAGTGCGAAAACGAATATAAGGTGAAAGAAAGAAAAAAAAAAAACTGAAGAGTATTAATTTTCTGCAATATCGTGGTGGTCGATTGATATCTCTTTTGCTCGAAGGGTACACAGACGAATCCATCATCATTCGTGATGATCAAGAGAACAAAAACAATGCAAATAATGATAATGAGTAAATTAAATTCGACAAAGACAAAAATGTATAAAAATAATCGGTTCTTTGCTAAATCCCTCAACATCTCCATATAACACAGTAGAACAATAATTAAAGAAACAAATGATTTTCTTATCAATTTCGTATATTTCTAAAAAAATTCTTTCACAATAATATGAGATTTTCTTCATTTTATATCTTCAAATTCTTCATCGTTTATTTATTTTTTTTCTTGCTTTGTTTTATTTTCATCATTCATGAGTAGTAATATATAGTAATATTAAATCAGCCAGTCTTGGATATTTTATGTGTTCTCGTTTCCATTAATTAATTCAGTAATTATATCGTTAATTAATAATAGCGGGCAGGCAGGCCATCGTAAATCTTATTAGTCATCGGCCTTTTTTGCAGTTTTTGATTTTGAAATTTTCTTCGTCCCGTCTTATTTCTGCGCTCCTTTCATCTAGGACGAACTCGCTTTGCAGAACAAACGATAAATTAGTTGGGGCCTTCCTTGCTTTTTGGGATAATCAACCATCCTTCGCTTTGCCGATCTTGTCTCTCGAAAAGTTACAATCATCATCTCCGTTTACATCGTGTCAAAAGTGTCTTAATCTTTATAAGTTTCTCTTTTAAATTATGATACTTTTAATAATGACTCTGGCTCTATAAAACAATAGGAATAAATAAATGGAGAACGTCTATGTACCCTTGCAGTAGCAGCAGCAAAAAAGAAACGGACCTCGATCCGATTTGTTAAATGCTTTTTGCCTTTTCTCTTTAGTGCTTTCTTTTTTCATTTTTTAATCATTTTCTTTTCTTATAAACCTTATTTATTATTAATTAGTGTCGATCGACACAGAGGCATCAAACGTTGTGGCAATCGAATTAAGAAAAGCGCAAACAAAAAATGCCACGTGATATCAATCAATCGGAAATGATTTCAATTGTTATTCAATTATAAATCGATTACCAAAATCGATAATAACACAAACGGCAGCAACACTGTGTCATTATCGTTTTCAATATTTTATAACTTTTGCCTCTTCACTCTTACTTCTTATCATCATGTTACATTATTAGTTAATTATAGTAATTATTATAGATTATAATGGTAAATATTTAAAAAGAAGAAACCAATTTCAAGGAACAATAATAAAAATCGAATGGGAGAGGCGTGCAGAGAGATTTCGCGAATTAAATCTCTTTACTCCTTTTATAATATTATTATTATGCTGCTTGCCTCGCATACGATTATTATTATTGTAGTTATAATTGTTATGATTAGATGAATTGCAAAAAAAAAAAAATTAGACAGAAAATCATCTTCGCACAATCCCTTTGCAATAAATGCAAATCCAGCGTGGATGCGAATGTGTGCGAGTTCTAACATAATTAATTATTATCGTTTAGTAATTATCTTGTAAATTAATAATAATCATCGTTATTATTAATATTTATAATAAACTACTACATTTTTTTAAATTATTTTGTTATATCATTAACTGAATCGAAAATTGCCTCTTTCTCAACTTCTGATAATACTTCATCATCATCAACGAACTAAACGTACAATTCTTATATTATTATCCGGAATAATAAGCAAATTAAGAAGTGCCTTTGAGGCAAAAAACGAACAAATGAAACAAATCGAACAAAATTTGCAACTAAATAATAATATACATAAACTGTTTGTATGCGTGACGACGGCCAATAAAACTTTTCTTTTTCGCATCGTTTTTTCTCTGTTAAACTGTGCAAATTTCTAATTACTCATCCTCATCAAGTGTCCCTCATATTATTACTATTATTATGCCCACCTCTTTTATAAACTGAAACCAAAGAAAAGCAACTTAATAGTAATTAATCCAAAGAATAATAAAATGGGCCATCATCATCACCAATACTCTAATTTAAAACAAACATACACACAAAGAAAACAAATCAAAGATTAATTTGAAAAAAAAAAAAATGCAAAATTAAATGATTAGTAAAATAATGACGAACAAAAAGATAATTAAAAGTGGGCAACTTTGGTTTAGATTAATGACCGGAGAAGGTGTTTCTCTTAATTTTGAGTAAATTTTAAACAACCACTTCTCAAAAGACCAAAATTTCAATAAATTGTCGTTTTCATCTCGTTTCTCGACAACAACAGCAACAGTAGCAACGGTAAGAAACACGCCGCTTCTCTTTGTTAACAAACAAGAGCAGAGAAATCAAACAATATCAAAATGAATCATAATCAGTAGGACTTTAATTTTACAATAACCGAAAGGAACTGCGTAAAACTGAAAAGCTCTCTGCTCTGCTTTGCGACTTCTTATCAATCATCAATTCTCTTGTTACTTGTTGCATTGTGCGAACACTAAACAATAGCAGCAGATAAAATTAACGTTAATCGCTCACACAACAGCTGCGAACGTTCATTTCGATTAGGCATAAACCGATTAGATAAGTATATTAACCACATTTCGTAATATGAATCAATCTTAACAGCGTCTTGTATCATTCCTCGATAGGTTGTAATTAATGTCATCGGTCGGGTCAGTCTACTTATTATTATTATAGATACTCATCTTCGGAATCGATCGCTCTTCCTCTACATCACCAATCTACATGACTTTATGCGGCGTCGTTTAAAAAATCCCATAAAAACCAATTCGTAATCGAATATCCATATCGGCTAAACATTAGTCGATACCGATTTGAAAGCACAAAGCCAATGTAGGAGGGATCAAGCAGATCAAGAATGATTGATAGTTTACTTTCGAATTTGGCGCAAAGTATTAAGATTAAAAAAAAAGGAGAACAAAACGACTTGGTAATATTAACAGAAAAACCGCGCAAATTAAATGAACGCGCTCGACGATAATAATAAATAAATAGTAGCAGGAATAATAATAATAAACGATTATTTCCGGTCTCGTTCGCCGCCGCCGTTTCCAGCCGCGTCGACCGCGCTACGGCCGCGGCTGCTATGATGATGGTTATTACTGTTATGATGATTATTACTATTAATCGGTCTATCTCTGTTGTTACTGCTGCTGTTATGGTTGCTCCTATCGCCGATGCTATTGTTACCGGAGGCGGCGCCAACACCTCGAGACGAACGACCGTTTGTTGTTGTTGTCGTCGAGGTGGTCGCGGTCGTCGACACCGTTGCCGCGTTCGTGGTCGCAGCCGCTGCTGCTGCCGATGGTGCCGACGACGTCAGGCGACTCCCGCCGCCAGACGTGGACGACGACGAACCGGTCGTCGTCATCGATTTGCCACCGTGGCCGCCGCGTGGCGGCTTATCGATATTGTTAACATAATCATTAATACTACTACTACCGGAATTATTGTAACGCGAATCGTTCTGTCTTCCGCCACCTCCGGCTCCGCCCGTTGATCTCGACCCACGGCCGCCTCGTCCGGAACCACCGCCACTTCGCATCCTGCCGCCGCCTCCGCCGTGGCCGCCGCTGTTTCCGTCCATGTCGGAGTTGTATCCGCCGTGATGATGGTGATGGCCACCGCCGCCGCCACCACCACCACCGGAGCCGCCGCCGTGACCGCTTCGGTGGTCGGCATTGTTTCGCCTCGACATCGGCATACTGCTCTGCATTGAGCCGATGGTCGAGCCGTGAATGTTACGCAACTGTTGCTCGATCTCCATCTTGTCTTGACGCAACTGTTCCAGTTCCTTCAAGGGCCGATAAGAAAATGTTAGAACGTTTTGAATGGTTCAACGGACGTGGGTAAAGAATCGCCAAATCCGGATATTGCTTTTCTAACCTTCAAGTGCCCAAGATGGTACTCGAGCAATAGTTTCGCGTGCGATATGCTCTCAACGGTACCGACGAAAACGAACGGCACTTGGCCCTCTTCCCGCGGTATCGTCGGCTGCGGCTCGTTGTCTCCTTCGATTTTCACTCGGACCTAAAAGCACAGAGCAAAAAAGGCAAAATTAACACTTGCAATAATAACGAAGAACGTGGTTAGAAAATTTAGATAGAAAGCGCGAATACTTTGCAGTTACTAACCACGCCGCTCTTATCGACAATCTCCTGTATGACTCGGCCGTTCTTCCCAATAACTTTGCCGACCAATTGTCGCGGCACCTTTAACGATTCCTCGCTGTATTCTAACATAGATCTGGCCTTTTTTATCGCTTCGTTTGACTAAAAGCAACGAGGTATTAGTCACAGTTTAACCAACAATTGATTGTAGTAGAAAGAAAACCCTTAAAAATTCCGCATTTAATCGTTACCTCGCCGTAAATCTTAAACGTGCAAGTGTGCTCTTCCAACTCGATGTTCGTGATCCCGTCGACTTTCCTCGCTTGCTGTATGTTAGTACCGTGCGCGCCTATCGCCAAACCCATCAGATCCTCGCGAACGCTGAATTCGTCCGAGAATCTAAAACAAAATGAAATTGCACGAAATGATATGCGAAACAAGAAAATCAAATTGCTGCTTGGATGGTTGGGAAATCATTAGAATTAAGCACCGTCACCACCACATCGTCATCATCATGCATGCAATACACTCGCGAAACAAATCAGTGTCAAGTGAATTACTTTCGGTTTAATTGGCCGAAACGATCCAAAGTCTCTGTTGATGAGAGTTGAATTTATATAGACAGATAAAGGATACAATCTGGCTCTTCGGTTCTACATATAGAATCCTGGCTCGTGTTCCAGCATGATGATGAAAATATGCTTTTGCAAAAAATAAAAACGAAATTACGCGACAAGAGAGCATGCGGATTTTGTTTATGGAAACCGAGATGCGGTCGAGAGCAACTAGAGCCGCATTTTAATTGTCATCATCATTTCGAACTTAGAATGGTCAACAAGTTTGCCAAATTATGGAACAACAATATCTAATTTATGTCCATCTTCAATAACAGTAGAAGTGACAAAAATGATTGAGAAGAAGGCGAGCCAGGATAAATATTAAAATACATGAAAATTCTTAAATCGGAACCCTCTCTCTCTCTCTCTGGTTGCCGTTGCAGTAATATAATTTTCATGGCCAATTCATCTCCGGATGTATTTTGTGCATGCTAATATAAACATTGTTGTTGAATCACAAGTCGATACTAATGACAATTTCTAATTATGATAATTTATTATATATCACAGGCACAATCTCACCTGGACGACGCCCGTACGGCCTCAAAATTTGAGACGCGATGGTACGCGGGCTTACACTTGCTGAAAGAGAAACAAATACTTGGTCAACTCAAAAAAAAAACGAGAAACTTACAACAACAGTAATTAATTGGATCAAACAATTCGATTCTGTTTTTGATTACGCGAATATCGTTCTTTTCTTTCTATTTTTTGTCTCTGTATGCATAAAAATATATCCTGGGGCCTTGGATTTCACTTGAATTTTGTTGGCAAATCGTGACCATTCCGAATTAAAGAAATCGAAAAAATTCAGATTTATAAAAAGAGCAAAAAGAAATGTAAGCTTCGAATGTCACCTGTGTGCCATGAAGAAGGAGCAGCAACAACCGCATCAATGTCAATAGCATTTTTGCGAAATTAGTATAGAAAACAGCGTCTCACGAAGGAAAGAAACCGTTTTGTATTTTTTTCCGCAGTTTCTTTCCCAAGTTACGACTGGATTTAGTTTAGTAGTTTTGCAACAACTTTTGCATGCACACACTGACACGAATCAAGAGCAAGAAGAACCGGCGGTAGTTTTTCTTTAAATATAAGTGACGATGACGAACGTACCCTCCGACTGTAGCTAATTTGGTGTTCTCTAACTGCCTAGCGGCTTCTTCAGTCCTTTTTAATAAGAGCACTTTTTGTTGCAAACTACGGAAATGCATCTCTTGAAGGATGTGAGCATACTTCCTACATGACTCGCTCGTCGATAATATAACTAAGCAACCAGTTTCTGGTACATAACGTATTAAACCGGCACCAATTTTCTTTTGGAATTCTGTATGTGCCGATTCGTGTTTAGCACTAAAAAGAAAAGAATGGAAACGTTTAGAATGCGCGCAATTAAGCATAAGTCTAAGAGTATTTGTGGTAATTGATAATAAATACAATTCTCTAAACTCCTCAGGAACTTCGATCTCAAATTTGTGTATCATGGATTTATCTAAAGGCGGATTCGTATTCTTATGCCTGATCCTGTCGCAAGTGACGATCTCCGTGTAATAATTGTCCCAGCCAATGTATTCCATCACGAAAAATTCTCCTTTCATCATCTGCAAAAGATTCAGATTTACCATTTAATCCTTCGCGTTTCTTTAACAAGATGTGAGGGAATACCTTTATTTGACTTTTCCACCATCCATTGGCCTCTTGCACATTTGATCTCGAATACACCTCCACCTCTTCATTTTCCAAAAACTCCGGATTCTTTTCAACTTTCGGCGGTAGACGTACTTGAGAGAAAGGAAACTTGGAATCTGGCTGCCATCTGAAACACATTCAATTGTCATTAAGTAAATTACGCTACGAGTATAATCTAATCCACACTCACCCATCTTCAAAATGTATAAGAACCTCATCATCGAAGACATCTATGATGTACCCCTGTAATTGCAAAAGAAATATAGACAATGCTTTTGTTTGTTGATTAATCAAAGGGTCATCACATGGACATTTGCTACTCTCTATTTTTATATCAATATCAATTTGATACATGGCTAAAAATGATGATGAAAGAACAAATTTGAGTACTACATCACCAAAGTCGCCGGTTAACGATTATGAAGGCCGTGTGTAACGACAATGAAACATCTAACAGAGACCGGCTGTCTGTCTCTAAAATATTTTTTCGGCAAAAAAAATTACTTGCACTTGTGCGTTTGCAATTTATAATTAAATGCCGGAGATTTAGCCATAAAATGTCTGTGTACATTTTGCGAACAGTGAATGGATCGGAGTAATAATAATATTCACGCCCTGTCACAAAATGTACTATTTTACCAATGTATATCTCTCTATATGTATATATATATATATAAATGGTCAATGGCGTCGAGAAGAAAAATGAACCCGCGTTTGAGAATCGCACCCAATATTTTCTCAGCCGTGTGTGTCGGTTTACACAATTCGCCAAAAAAATTAATACAAATCGTACGCGGACAATCAAACCGCACCTCGATCAACGATTCCATTCCGATCCGTTTATCTTTCTCACAAAGTAATTCTAATCGTTATATTATTTCACTAACCTTATAAAGAGCACCATTCTCGCCGCACACCTCCACTGACAAATCCTCCATGTTGTTGTTGATGATGATACCGCCGTGACTGCGTGACGATGGCTTGATGTGTGCAGAAGAAGAAGCAGTTGTAGGCGACGATGATGGTGAACATAGACCCGTACCAGTGGCGACGTTCCGAAGTAGCCGTACAACGTTCGGGCTCTGTTACGTCAAAAAAAAGCACAGAAATTTTGACAATTATTCTTACTCGAAAATAACCGAAAAAAAAAGCAAACTTACCACACTTAATTAACTTTAGATGACGAATTAATTAATTAAGATTCGATTCTTTTGTTATTTCACAAACGTACTATCAATTAAAACTTATTAGTCGGTTGTAACGTTCGAGAAAAAAAGTTTATTATAAACGCCTTTCGGTCGGAAAATGTTATTTATTTCTTTATTATATGAAGAATGACATAGCGTGAATGTGCTGCCATCTTCCAATGAAAACCACGAATAATTTGAATCCTAGGTTTTCAAATTTACTGTTTAAATTATGATAAGAGTTATTATTGTTTGATAACGATTATATTTAAGTTTAATTTACTAATTAAACTGATGGAAGTACTCTTGTTAGATATGAACAGATTAATTTCAATCAGTTTTATGATTATCTACTTATAACCTCTTTTGCAGTGTTTTTTCAGGTTTTTTTTTGACAATTCGATGGCGTATTAATTCTTGTAAAAATAATGTTTGATTGTGACCGTCACTCCAAATTTTCCAGTTTCAAGTACAATTTTTTAAATCAAATGCAAAAGTGCAAATAATTATTAGATAAGCAATGTTTAGCGAGAGCGAATCGGACGAATTCTACGATGCTGAAGATGATACAGCATCACATAGTGTTAGGTAAGTAATTGGAAATGTGTTTTATCAGTCTCACCTTGAGTGGCATCTTCATCATGATAACGCCTTTATCTCACAATCTTGTCTACTTGGTCACTAATATGTTTATATCACAACAGTTGAATGTAGCACATATTGACATTGCAATGTGTCTTGATTCAATTTGAATTTTAAGGAAATTGATCATTGTTTTTTATCTGCAGGAAAAGTAAACGTCTTTCCAAAGAGAATCTAAGAAATGAACCAACAGCAGCAGATAATTCACCACAACAAGCTGCGGATAGTAAATTACTCCACACCCAGATTGATGAAGATGATGTTTTTCGAGATCCCAACAATTTAGATGCAAGTACATCTAATGTTACTGATCATATCAATCATTCAAATTCGATTACTAATTGCAGATACAAACTGTGAAATCATTACAACAACAAGCAGCTGGTGGAGGCAGGAGAAAATTTAAAGAGCTAAGACAAAAATTACAAACAGATGATGATGATGGTCAAATGACCACATTAACACCACCCAACAGTCAGACTTCTTCAGTGGAAGGCGTCTATGCCGTTTCTTCTACAGGTAGTACAACTGCCGGACGTGTAACGCATCCTTTTAGAGTGATTGAAGTTGACACTCTGAGTTTGCAAAGTATCAATTCTTTGGGTCGCGTCGGCAGAATATTAAGCGGTTCAGATAACGGTTTGTAATTGAAAGGTGGCGTGTGATAGAGGGAGATACGAATTTAAAGTATTTTTTTACATCTACTTAGGATCCGTAACAAACGAGAATGTTAAGTCGGCCCCGTCGGTGTCTGCCTTATCGGTTAGCTCTCACGATTCGGAATCGACGACACCGACGAGTTGCAGTGGCAACAGTTCGAACTCGAAGTTTCCCAGCACCCTCACTCTGCCGTCAACGGTAGAACCGTATCATCATTTACAAGAACCGGACGTAATCGCCAGCACGAAATCGAATAACAAACATCAAGTGCAAGCAGCGGATGCAGATAATAGTAAAGAGCATTTGGAAGGGCCGCCAATAGCACCGCCACGTCGCAAGAAGAAGATCGTCAAACATTTACCTTCGTCGTCATCGTCGCAATCGTTACTTGTAACATAATATAGCCGTTAACGTCTTTTTCATTTCGTACAAATTCACGAGTTTATTTTTTAGACCGACGATCACGCGTTGTCGGCTTCTTCGTCGTCGCGCTTGCTAACGAACGCCGCATTGGAAACGTTAAAGCGCGAACTGGAAGGTTCTTATCAAAAGAAATGTGAACCGGTCGCCATAATAGCAGCGCCAAAGACGAGCAGTAACGAATCTTCGAAATCGGCCTCTTTGCAATCACGGAAATCGTTGGACCTAAGACAAATAGTTAAAGGGCAGTTTGTCGTTAAACCTCAGGACAACGACATGCACAAAGCGACCGCCGACCAAGGACCTACCGTTAGTTGTAGCAATAGAACGGATAACGAGCAATTTATAATCGAATTGCAACCGGAAAGTCAGAAATCGACAACAACAACGGGTGGCGTTCGATTTAACGCGAGTAGGAATAGCGTGGGTCATTACAGTTTGGGATCATATAGGTACCATCAAGTCAAACAACTTAGTTTAGCACATGTCGTATAATCAAATGATTTTATTCACCAGGAATTCGCACAAGCAGTATCAATTGATGATGACGAAAGCGTCGAAAGAGCGTAGACGGTCGGCCGGCGACGAATTAAATTTCGTTCGCACACGATCGGATTCCGGCAAGCATCTATCGGACTTGGAGATACTCGAACAGGTGACGGTTCTCAATTTGGATACGGGCGAACGAATACCGCTGAGTGTCGCCGAGGAGAAAATACCGCAATGTATCAATCCGTTATCGTTGCACATAATGCGTTTGACGTCCGAATACGTGAGCAGTTCGAGTATGGAGAAAGACAAGGAATCAGACGAGGAGAGCGTCGACACGAAGAAGTCCTCAGATCCGCCGTCGAAGGACGACGTGACCGGCGGTATCGCACGCAAACGAACGACGGCGAAATTGAAACGTTTCTTCGGGACGACCGTGAAAAAGACGATGCATAAAGCGATGACGATCGCTCACGAGGTCTCGTCGCACGCACGCCACAAAGAAGATGTCGTCGATTTGGTGGACGAGGTCCATCATCCCGGCGAGCACTACGTTAAGCTAAAGGTGTGCAACGCAACATGCATCCAATTGAAAGTTGAAATTGGTAAAGACAATTTATATCTTCTTGGCAGGCTTCTAATTCCCACAAGGGCCCTTACGAATTCGAGAAGATCCAACAGGTGCAGGAGTTCTTGGAGCACGAAGGCGCGATATGGTGCATGAAATTCTCTTGTTGCGGTCGATTATTAGCGACGGCCGGTCAAGATAAAGTGTTGAGGATTTGGGTGTTGAAAGAAGCGTTCCCATTCTTTCAGGTAGACGTTTTCAATAGCAGTTAATTTCTCTATCGGCTGAACGTTGCATTCGTTATAGGACATGCGAACAAAGTACAACGCCGAGAAAGTTTCGCCGACGCCCTCGCAAGAATCCTTAGTGTCGCATAATTCTAACGAAAACGGTGCCCCAAGCAGTTTGGCAACCATGATGGACACTTTAAATTATAAAGATGATAATAAGGAGGACGGTAATAACAAATTGATGATATTCATGCCGAAACCGTTTTGCACGTACACCGGCCACACCTCCGATCTGCTGGACGTCGCATGGTCGAAGAACTATTTCTTATTGTCGTCGTCGATGGACAAAACGGTTAGATTATGGCACATTTCGCGAAAGGAGTGCCTCTGCTGTTTTCAGCACATCGATTTCGTTACGGCGATTGTGTTTCATCCACGCGACGACCGTTATTTTTTGAGCGGTTCCTTAGACGGCAAGATACGCTTGTGGAATATACCGGATAAGAAGGTTCAGTTTAATTGTGTTTAAATCTATCGATTTATCGTTGCATTCGTTTTCGTAGGTTGCCGTTTGGAACGAGGTAGAAGGTACGACGAAATTGATAACCGCCGCAAATTTCTGTCAGAACGGAAAGTTTGCCGTCGTCGGTTCGTACGATGGCCGTTGCATATTCTACACGACCGATCAGATGAAGTACCATACGCAGATCAACGTGCGTTCGACGCGTGGCAAAAACGCGATCGGTCGCAAAATAAGCGGCATCGAGCCGATGCCGGGCGAGGACAAGATACTTGTGACGTCAAACGATAGCCGTATACGTTTGTACGATTTGAGGGATTTGAGCGTCTCGTGCAAATATAAAGGTTACTTGAACCTGAGCAGTCAGATCAAGGCGAGTTTCAGCCACGACGGCAAGTACATCGTCAGCGGATCGGAGAATCGCGACATTTACATTTGGAAGACGAACCACGATTATGCCAAATTCACGTCCGCGAGACGCGATCGTAACGATTACTGGGAAGCGATCAAGGCACATAACGCGACGGTCACGTGTGCCATCTTCGCACCGAATCCCGACGGCATTTTCAAGCTGTTAACGGTGGAGGACGAGGATGAAGAGGAGGAGGAAGTGGAAGAAACGGAAGAAGAACAGAAGGTGGAGGTGGAGGAATGTAGGGCGAAACGCGACAAGAAGAAGAAAAAGAAGAAAAAAGGCGAGGAGTTCGATAAGAGAAACGTGGCAAGTGGACTTATCGAGGGGAGTTGAATGGGATCGAATATTGATTGCGTTTCGTTCGTTTTCATTTCAGGTACAAGATCCGATGGTCGAGCAGCATAGGAAAGGCGGCGACGGCTACGTCCTCATATCGGCCGACTTTAACGGTTGCATCAAAGTGTTCATCAATCGAATGAAACCGAAACATAGCTCGTTACCGGCTTCGGCCATCGCTTAGCAGTTGCAATCGAGACTCGGTCCGATCTTTTTAATTTATTCATAGTTATTACTTCGCCCCTCTAACCGTAAACTTTATTTCGTTTTATTGTGATTATACCCCTTTAAAATTAGCATATACACTCATATACATATTATATATTTTATAATTGTTAATAATTGTTGACTTTTTAGGCTCTAAATTTTAAACAAATCGTTTGATTTTTTGTTTCTGTCATCGCCAATTTCCGTCATCGATCATTCATCATCATCATTGCATCGTGTTAAACTGTATGACGACCACAACGTATGTCGTCAGCGAACCGATCAAAGTGAACAGCGTGGAAACGTTGACGTCGAAAACGTTCGCAGCGGATAATTGCGGACACCGATTGGCCGTTTGTTGGGCGAGATACAAGATCTTGCGAAAGTCCGGCCGCTCGGCCGTTTCGGTCACGTCGGGCAATATTTGAAACGAGATCGTCGCCGAATTTTGTATCTCCTTGTTCGCCTTATCGCAGAACATGATGACCGCAAGGCCCCAAATCTGAAAGAACAATTCGCAACGTTAATCGTTTTCCGATCGAGTCGGTGAATTCGTACGTACAAGAAATTGAACGGTTGTCAACAATCGCGACGGTATTTTATTGTAGTCGCACTCGTCCGTGCCGTTTTGCCGTCCCGATTGATCGTCGTTTTTCGTTAGTTCCGCCACCAAAATGAAATTGAACGTTTCCAATAACGTCATCAGCACGATGCCCATCAGCATTAACGTTTGCCAACCGAAGATCCGATTATGTAGCTCGACGATGTCGGTGAGCGTGACGAAAACGTTCGTGACCGTCGTCACCGTCGATCGATTATCATTGTAACCGTCCTCATCTTTATTTCTTTGGATTCCAGGTGAAATTGCGTTCAACGATTGGACCGGCTTAATCGTGAAAACCTTCACGTTCTTGCGATGTTTCGTGATACTCTTCAGTAACTTGTTGAAATGATAGAAGCTGCTCGTAATTAAACGTGAATCAGAGATCGTCAATGAAGAACAAGTATGGCGTCTCACCTGTGCCGTATGCTGCTGGCAAAGAAACACGTCAAGACGACGGTGACGAAGATGTAATAGAATTGCGATCGCGTGATGATTAAATAGCTGTCGAAGCCGCCGAACTCGTACCAATCGTAGGCGACGACGGCCAAGAAGAAAATGTGACCGACGATTAGCGATATGTAAAATGAGCGTGTTTCGCGGCGTTTGTAAGATGCGACGCCCAGTTTCGCATTGACGTCGCGCAAGTCGTTCAACAGCGACGTCCAGGCGTCGATGTTCGAATAGCCTGCACCGATTATTGTCACGACGTTCGTCACCACGATGAACGTGAACAAGATGACTTGAATGATGAGGACCGTCGTCGACGAGGTGCTACTTTTACCACTTTTGCCACCGCCGCTGCCGTTGCTTGTATTTTCGATAAAATCGTAGTGATTTGTATCCTTGAAAATTGCACGGAAAACGCCCTCCATCATGTAAGCGTACGTTAACGTCAACGTAACGCAAACGGTCGTCGACCATAGTTTGAAACTGTAAGCGATCAATTTGCGTTTCTTTTCGTTGGATTTACCTTTATGAGAGTCGTTGTTACGATTGTTGCAGTGATCGTTGAAAGGTGGCGATATGGCCAAAATGTTCGCCAAGCGATACAGCGGCCTTATCAGATCGATGCCGTCGCCGTTGGGTCGTACCATTGCGATGGGAATCCGGTGAACGAATCGATTCAAATTTACATTTTCCTATCTTCTCTCGCGTTGGTGACATGGAAATCAATTGTACAAACAACATAGCGATCGAGAAGCGCTTCAATTATTCATGTATTAATAATATGGAAGCGCACTTGAAGAATTAATCGATTTCGAATGTTGAGAAATCGTTGAGAGATAATTGACGGCGTTTCTTCGTCGCGTTCTATCCAATTGATATGCGTTATTGATTTAAGGAAAGCAATAACTCTACAATGCGGAACAGAGGAGAAAAACAAAGTGAATGTATTAAAATATTGTGACCAATTAGAGAGACGGAGAAACTGGTAAATTTTTTCAATTAGCATGGGGAAATACCGACAAGAAAATGATCATGATCGCCACGCGAATGAATCACATTGCGGTAACGTTAAATTACGGTTGAATATTTTTAGGTCGACGATAACAAACTGGATGGGAATTCAGTAAAATGTACTACGTGCCGTTCGAAAGGGATTCATTTCCCAATTCAAAACCATTGCTAACAACGGAGTGAATTTGATTTGATTTCTTCCTTTTCTTTTTAGAATCGAAAGTTAATAACTTTTCCAATTTGAACGTCAGAAAAAGTATTTTTAACGCCATGGTCAACGGTAACGACAATGACGTCTTTTTAACTTTTCTTCCTCTGTCCTCTTTGATAAAAGAGAAATGAACGGTAAATTAATTTGAAAAAGAAGAAGAGGAAGAATAAAACGGCGTAAATAAATTGAAATGAATCAGTTCTTGACCAAAGCAACAAACAAACAATTTTTGCGTCCGCTTCGAATTGTTGTATAAATACAATCGTTTACGTAATAGAATTTTCAGTCGGTCGCCGCAATAACCAGTTTCTTCTTCTTGGCGATTTGAATCTGATCGAATCGCCGTCATCGTCCAGGTAATAATAAAGCGAAACGTTCGCAGACGAGAAGAGTGAACGAGCGAGAAAAAGGAATGAAAATGAATTTATTCCCAACTTTATCAGGTGAGGTTTTTATATTGATTCATAAAATGATTAAAGCTAAATAGTAGATTAATAAAAAAACTAATTGATGTGTCGCTGCATATTTACCAACTTCTATTATTTCCGTTGATAAGCGACTTATGTTCATCTAAAAGAGTTGTTTACCTTCAAGAAGATTGTGCGCTAATAATTATGATGATGATGATGGAATGTGATTCATCCTAATTAACATTTTACTTATATTTTCGCATTTTCTTTCAACGACGATCTCTCTGTTTTTAATTTGCAGTTTTATTAGTTTCGCTAACTCTCGCCCATTCGTTGACGATCAGAACGTTAGCGAAGAGACAATCGGATCAATGGGTCTGGGAGGACGTGGACGACAACGACGTTTACCGCTCGCGCAGGTAAACCAAGTTGATTATCATCCAATTCCACGATTCAATCATCGATTTGCAGGTATCCACAATTCAATAACAACGGCGACGACTTTTTCATATTCGATGCCGTCGAGTCAGAGACGTCGCCGCCTCCACCGCAGCCACAACCGCCATCATCGTCTGATAACGACGACGACGACGATAGTAGTTTCGATGAAGTTGTTAATGTTCAAACACCTCCACCGACTCCACCTCCGCAAATGTCCGCGGGACCGGCTCTCGCCAGACGGAGGACGCCGTGCGAGGAAGGCTGCCTCATAACGCGCCAATATAATCCGGTTTGCGGCACGGACATGGTCTCATATATCTCGCGTGAGCGATTGCTTTGCGCGCAAAGATGCGGTAAAGGTAAATTAAATCTTTTTTGTGCGCTTTAAATGTCCCTTCGTCGATGTGATGTTATTCATTCGTTGTTCGTCTCGTTGTAGCTGTCGAGGTGAGACATTTGGGCAAGTGTCGCCGCTTGGATCAACTCTTGGTGTAAAAGCGGCACCGACTTTCGCATTGACTACGTATCGCTAATTATTCTTGTTGTTAGCTTTTCTTGATTAAAATGACTTCTCAATTAATGTAAATGTAATGCTCCAGTTAATAATGTGTGTGATACGATATACAAAATGTAAAGACTGACGGCATCGACGAGAGAAGCAAATAAAATTGGTTCTTTTTAAAATTATAAATTTTGTGGATGTATTCAAAAATATATTCTTAAGCGCCACTATGGCATCCATGTTGCCATCTATTGGACAAAAGACGCTATTTACTCAGGCTTATGGCCGACTTCATTCGAATTCGTAAAAGTCATTCATTTTATTTTATTATTTTCTATCGTTTGAAAAGTAGATTATTGAACTTCTGGCCGGTAAATATCGTATTTTTGGTGGTATCAAATATTCATGGCTTTCCCGCAGCCAAATGCTCAAAGAGGTTAGTAGTTCGTCGTATAATATGTGTGCACGTTTTAATTGTTGATTATCTGTTCAAGAATTGGCAAACAGGAAGATATTAGAAGAATTGCAGATCAAGAAGCAAATTTTATTGAAACAAGGCGTCGTGCCGACGTTGAATACGGCCTCACTGCCTGTCTTGGGTTCTGGCAATGTTGTAGCAGCAGGTGCAGCGACAAATAATGATGGCCATGCAGCAATGAACTCTGTTCAGAGACAGGCACTGCTAGTGGCTAATGCACAATCTATGGGGTTTTATGTGTCTCAGGACTCGTCATTTGGGAATTTGGTATTACCAGTTTTGCCTAGATTTGACGTGAAGTGAATAGTTTGTATTCAACATGTTTCCATGTATGAAAAGGAGACATTTAGAGAACATTTTACAGCAGATTGATCAATTTAAAAAGCCAAAAATTTTACTAGAACAGTATGTAACACCACCATTTATAGCTGCAACAATGTTACACTCAATACAGGTATAATTAATGTGAATTCACATTAAAAATGATTTAATTTTAATGTAATGAACTTTCAGACAAGCTATGGTGACATTGATAGTAAATGGGTAGCTGATTTGGGTAGTGGCTGTGGCACTTTAACAATTGGTGCAGCTTCATTGGATGCTGGTAATGTAGTTGGTTTTGAAATTGATTCAGATGCAATGGAAATATTTCACAATAATGTCAGTGAACATGAAATCACTAACATTGATGGTGTATTGTGTGATGTTAAGTGCTTATCAAACAGGTAGTTTCCATTCTCAAAGTTTTTAATCTGATTATAATTAGTTGTTTAATATTTTCTAGATGGGATAAACTGTTTGATACCGTCATTCTAAATCCGCCTTTTGGCACTAAACACAACGAAGGAGCGGACATTGAATTTTTAAAGGCCGCACTGCGGATATCGAATAACGTCGTTTATTCGTTACATAAAAGTTCGACGAGGTAATTTTAACTCTTTTTGATCAGAGGAATTGGTTGAATTTAAGAGTAATCCT
Source organism: Hololepta plana (assembly GCA_963695495.1). Taxonomy (NCBI): domain Eukaryota; kingdom Metazoa; phylum Arthropoda; class Insecta; order Coleoptera; family Histeridae; genus Hololepta; species Hololepta plana. Next base: position 3,766,661 of record OY968839.1, read on the forward strand.
TTCTTCTTAGGGATTATGTCCTGAAAAGTGCCAAATCGCTAGGAGCCGCCGGCGAAGTATTGGCAGAATTAAGATATGACCTACCCAAGACTTATAATTTTCACAAGAAACAATCAGTGGATATCGCCGTCGATTTCGTTCGGTTTACAATTGTATAGTAAATGAAATGGATTAATTTGCTAATATTTTTATCGGTTTTGTGTTATTTTTAATTCCTAAGCAGAACGATATAGTAGTTATTGCGAATAAAATCTACAATCTCAATTATATCGTTTTATTATTAACATATCTCAATTTAAAATAATGTACATAAATCCATAATTCTTTCATTTATCAATTGTATTAGAATGAACCACAAAAAGAATCCAATCATCTGATTAACTTTGGTTTCTGCGTGAAATCTGGCGGCATAAGGTACCGCAACACTTTCGGCATCAATTGCATCTTCTCGAGCACATCGGCCGGCACATTATCCGAATCCCTATATGCGGATTCGCAACCGTTCGCGTAACGATATCGCACATTGTGTTTACCATCGACATAGAGAACGGTGCCGTCGAGATAATGAACACGCACTTCGCCGGTGTACGGCGATTGCCAGGCCGTTCCTATACCGGGTATCTGCACCTTTCGCTCTCTGCCCGTACCGCTGTTACTCTCGGCCGTTGACGGTAAAAGACTACCGGTCGATACGGCAAATGACGGCTAGAAATGGAATTTATTATCATTTCCGAAGGAATCGTTAAAAGAAAACACTCGGAAACGTATTTACCATCACCGGCTGCGATTGTTGATTCTCTTTGCCCACCGGCTGCGACCCCTGCGGCCGTCGACCAACGATTACCGGGAAATTATCGCCCGGCAATTTCGATAGCGTCCTCTCTAACAGAAGACACTGATTGCGCGCGTCACGCGAATGCGACCACAGTAGATCTATCGATGGAGGCAAATTATCGCAATCCGTCTCGTCTTTGGTCGCGTACCTCGTGCCCGTACTGTCGATGATCGTGATGCCGTCGGTGGTGGATCGCGTCACTTTACCGCCGTCGAAGAAGCACGCTTCGAAATCCACCAAATTCTCCATCAGCAGGCATTTGGCTTTGTCCGTGTAATAGGTGACTTTTGGCGTTTTCGCCCGTATCAGATCCACAAACTTGAATGCGTACATGTATTTTTTCCATTGCTTCGCCGGCAAATTCTCGAAGCTGAAAATCTGATCGGTTCCGTGTTGAGGCAGAGGCGGTGGCGTTCCATCGGGCGGCACACCTTTGCCGCCTCCCGGTTCGTACAAGACTATTCGTTCGCCGTCCGGCGATATACGACAAACCTCGCACACTAATTCTCTCTTCAACGATCCTTTTCTTTTGAGGAACTCAACGCAGACCTGTTAAAAAAAATTGATAGAAATGCAGAGATTAACAGAAAATTGAGCAAGTTCATTATCGCTCACTTCTCCATCGTTAAGTATACTGAGGATCGCGTTTTTCGTTTGGTGCCTGGTAGGAAGCAATCGATGCGAGCACAATTTCTTAATGTTGTTACGTTGCCGTCTACCATCATCACCGCAATTATCGCTACCATCTTCTCTACACTGAGGAGGACCGTTACTGCTACAACGAAAATTCTGCACGACGTTAGCGTCCGGCTGAATATTCTGCGAATTTTGTGAATACCTAACGTTCCCTATCAAACAGAATTCAAAATTCGATTTGCATTGAAATTTCTCACACGAATTCGCACACTGCGTTCACCTGGAATCTCACAGTATGCTGGCTCGTTAAAATTCCGGTGGTCGACAAAATCCAAGTGTCCTCCACCCTTGTCGACGTACTGATTGCTTCTTAACATTCCGGCATCGAGGCTAGTCTTTAGGTCGTGCATAGAACTGCCCGGACGTTCGAATACAGCCGCGTTAGAATTTACTACGTCGCCGACACCATCGTGGTGCGGTCGATTGTTCAAATCCCAACATTGAACTTGATTCGTTAATTTGTCCAAGCTACGAGTGGACAAGGCCCTGTCATAGGGTTGCTGCGTTATCGGCATACAATCGCTATTCGATTTCCTGTAGTTATGCATTTCGTACGACTTGATGTCACTCATACCGCTGTCCCTCCTACTCGACATCGTATGAATACCGCTGTCGTGAGTCAATCCTAACGAGGTCATCCCGTGGAAACTCTGAAAGAGCGAACGTTTGTAACGATATCGTTCATTTAAATTTATTGTACAAACATTTACGTTGTTTCTTCCTTTAATAAACGGATGCTCAAGTATTTGCTCTAATCTTAATCTATCTTTCGGATTCTTTTGTAGTAGCGAATGGATCAAATCTTTCGCTTCGCGAGAGAGATAATTGGGCAATTCGTAATCGGCCATAACCACGCGAGTCAACGTGCTTCGGACAGCTTGTGTGTCGAAGGGCGGTTTGCCGACCAACAATGTGTACAACAAACATCCTAATCCCCATACGTCCGCTTCGAGACCGTGCGAACCTCTCGACGCAACTTCGGGCGAAATGAAATTCGGCGTCCCGCACATGGTCATGTGTTTCTCGTCGGGCCTGGACAATTGAGTGGCAAGACCAAAATCGGCAATTTTCTAAAATAAACTTATCTAATTAAGAAAGTCGTTGCATTTTAATAATTTTTGCTGAACAGTTAACATACCACTTGCATGTTCTTTGTTAAAAGTAAGTTTGAGAGAGACATATCTCTGTGCAGTATGTTGTGAGAGTGTAAATATTGCACACCTTCAACCACTTGTCGCATAATATTGCTGGCTTCAGTTTCTGTCAAGATTTGCATCTAGAATTTAAACACATATTACTCCATGTAGATTAATCACTTTAGTATATACATACTTTACAGTTTTTCTTGAGATATTGTTGTAGCTCACCATTGTGGCACAATTCTAATACCAAGTACACATAATTGGTATCTTCAAAAAATGTGTACAACTCCAGTATGGATGGATGCTTTAATCTATAGTGTATTGATACTTCTTGTCTGACTCTACCAACCATACCAGCAGCTTGCATCAATTTCTTATCAATCTAAAACAGATGGGAATATTTAGCACGATATAATAGTACGCAAATTGCGTCTTATACCATTTTTATGGCCACTTCTGAGCCAGTTTTTAAACATCTTGCTCGATAAACCGATGCAAAGCCCCCCTTTCCCAATACATTCAATACTTCGTAATCCTGAAACGAAGAACGAGATAAACGTAAATCGAATGGCGAAAAAACGACAAATACTTACCTCTATCCTTTCACTGAACGTATTCAATGCAGACATCGTTCGTTTTATATGCCTTAAATTAATTAAAAACTACTGTAAACAACGTTTTTCATAAATTTAAATGAAAATGACGCTAACAACTGTCAACTAAACTACGCCTCTTTTGCAACTAATTTCACTTAGTTTATATGTAATAACCCTTCTAATATTAATAATTTAAAAAAATTGTTATTTTAATCAACCAATGAACGTTTTAACGCAAATAATTCGCAGTAATAATCAAAAGTAATCCACGATAATTAGCATGAGAAGGACGTATTGTTGGTTGCCCGTTTCAAGCCGCCAAAGTTTTGAATTTAAATGCGACGCCTTTAATTTTATTATTTTATTTATATTTGATCGTAAAATATGATTTTGAAGTGAGACGTTTTCCCGAATACTTTTACAACGTTTCATATAGAAATGCAATTTCGCGACATTAGTAACAATTTCCCGGTTCGCACTTTTATTTGCAGAATCAGGAAGCGAGAAAAGTCGGATGCCGACGTCGCACAATTGATACAAATGAATGCACGTCTCGTAGTTAGTCGTCGCCGGGAATTAATTGACTGGCTCGAATAAAGGTCGTGTAAAATTCAATCTTTGCCAGTATCTTTTGATTGACGACGGTCTACGTGCGAGCGTAAGGTACAAATTGAACCATTTTTCAAGTGCGGGCAATGATGATAGAGGCAACGAAGAAGAACAAGAAGAAGAAGTTTATCTCGTCCCATTTTCCTATTTCTTCGCTATCGTTTCCACGTTTTACCGTATGTCGCACACGTACATACACTGGTTCGCGTCCTTGTGGCGTTATAATTTAACAAGATTTATGCGCATCCTCCGCTCGGTCTTTTGACTTGTCCGAGGAAATAAATCGCAACTGGCGAACGACAAGTGTCCCCGAAAAGCAATTAATTAAATCCGAAAGCAAAACTTCTTCGTTACTAACAATTAACGATTGAAATAAGCGTCTATCTCGGCCGCAATCTTCGACATTTTCTGTTTTGACGCCGATGGAAAAGTTTTGTCAATTGCCTCGAAGCGTCTTCGCAAAACTCATTAAACGCACGAAATAAACGCTCACTTTTCTGCGGCAGCGAGTTGAAACTGTAAAGTGCTCGCTCGTTAGAGTTAGGTAACTGCCTTTATTTTATTATAAGATTGCGAGAGTGCGAGAGCGTACGCGAAACGAAAAGTTCCTCTCGCACTCGGATCGGATTCCAATTGGCCGGCGACGAGATGTAAATTCGGGGCGAATTATTCTATTTACGTTGTAATTTTCGCTTTTTGTTTCACTTTTTCTCGTCTCTCGTCCCCCTATTATCCCGCATTATTAAAATATTCATATCGATTGACCTACTGACTGGTCTCTCTCTCTCTCTCTCTCTCTCTCTCGCTCTTTCTCTCCCTGTGTGTGTGTGTGTAGCCCTTCTGGAAGGGACACGGCAAATATTATTATTATATGTGTACACATATACGAATGTTCGATTGGACATTATGCGAACGGTAGAATGGAATTTAATTCAAGTATGCGCTCCCCGCATTTCAATCAAACTCGCCCGAAACCCCAATTATTTCGCTTGCCCCATCGCTTCTTAAAGCGAATCATCGCTCTCATTCAAACCCACGCAAAAGACCATTCGCTAATCCCGCGGGGAAGCTTAAAATCCACGCCACGAAACAATTGCACTGCGACGCAAATCATTGCCGTCCGCCTGCTAAAGTTCGATTGCAAGGAGCTAATTGAATCATCTTCGCGAGGAGTTTTTCCTTGTTTCTTCCCGAAGTATTCGCGCACTTTCCTGATGACAGTTTCGGCACCGACGCTTTTTTAATCATCATCGATGCCTTCACGATCGTTACATGATTACTACGAATATTTGGAAAATCGTGCTGAATGCTTTTAGCAAGTTTGCAATAATCGAAACTGCACGAAACTCTGAAAGCTTGCGGAATTGCGAATGAGACGTTCCCCTTCGATTCTTTCGAGGACGAACATTCCGATACACCAATTTTCATTCCCGGATTCTTCGCAGTTCTTGGTTGCGATAGAACAAAAAGCTGGCTAAATGCACGGCCAACTTCACGTGCATTATGTTCGGTTGTTTGCGATAAAGTTTCAAAGTTCAAATTTCGCCAACTAGAAACTCGTAGCGACCGAAGTCGACTTTGTCAAGTGAGTGAGAGAGGCGCAAGTGAGTTTTTCATTTCGTACCGCAGAATAATCGCGTTACGATCCGTTATTAATTCGTTCGGGCCTCTCAAGGCTAAGAATAATTGTCGACGCTGCGGCTATGTGTCGTCGCGTTAGAAGGCCGAACGAAGGATGACGTGGCGAGTGGAAGGATGAGGAGCGACGAAAATCCTCAAGGAGCATCCGTCTCCCAATGGGCTACAATGTAAACGGGGACGCGTTAATGATTTTCTCGGATGTGAGACGTCGAAATAAGTGCGCGAAAACGATGGCGAATCATCATCATTCGCTTCCCAATCGTTCAACAATCGATTCTCATTGTTGTCGTTCTTCAGCTGAAATTAAATAGTCAATGTGCGATCGAGAGTTAGAGACGCGCGACGTGCAACCGTTGAGAAAAACAAATTGATGATGATGACGGCCGACGTTGGCGACTTAGAAAGTTGCGATGACGATGAACACGTCCGTCTTCGTCGCGGGCGCAAATTGACAGATTGCGAATCGGTTTCTTCCTCCGCTTCGCCCACTTGCCGCACCGCAACGTTTCCTGGAATCGATCCGTCCTGGTGTCTTCTGGTCGGCAAAGAGGAGGAACAGTCAATGGGCGAGAAAGGAAAAAAAAACGAAAAACGAAACAAACGCCAGCGTTTTTGCACGAGTTATTAATAGAGTCGCATGAATAATCTTACATTTGAATTGTTATTGTCACGACGATTGCGTTGATAGCGCTTTGCCAATTTCCCTTTTCGCACGCCCTAAACTCTTCTCCGTTCTCGCGCATTCATTCGTTACCGTTGATTGTTGGCGCTCGAGGACGGACGAACAAAACGGCGTCGAGGGCCATCGTCGTCGTCATTATTATCATGAAAATAACGGCCGTTTGCTGAAGAGCGAGCGGAACGCGTTTGAATTTAATAAATAAATGCGATTATGCAAAAAGCAACGATAAGGTGGTTGTTGTTAAAACGTTATTGCCGCGGAATAAAACGATAATAAACGACGTAGAATTCGCAACAACAACAACAACAAAACGCGAGCGAAATAATTTGTAGAACACGCCGATGGGTTCCTCGAAATTGGAGCGCGTTATTGGAGGATTAAAAAAATTTGGCGACGCATCGTTTTTCCGTCAGTGGGGCATCGTCGATGTGGGAGATTGTGCTTTGCTTGAACCTTGCCAAGAATCTCGTTTCTTAAAGGGGACACACGAAGGACGATGAAGAAATGCGAGCGATGTGGGTCGTTTGTGATAGCGGCGGCGGGAAAAATAGTCGTAGGACCGGTATCGCTATTGATTCTACACCAACAATAACAACGACGATTTCTTCCCTTTGTTTTTCCACTCTCTCCCTTTTTTGTCCCTTTTCCATACAACTTTTATTGCTTTTCCCCCGGCCCCGCTTTTACTCCCTTTCACTTCGTCCGTTGTCGGCCGACTTGCAACAATTGATGTTATTGCATATTGTGGGCGAAAGGAAATTGTTTAAATGGCAATTTCCCATTTTGCAACGAATTTAATTAACAAAAAAACGCAACTTAACTTCACGCATGGCAGCAAGGAAAGCGGCAAACTTTAGCTTTCAGTGCGAACTCTGTCAACTTGGATAAGTCACAACGATCTCGTTCATCGCATTCAATTCGGCGTATAATTTTGGATTTTAGCCTTCGATAGTTTCATTTTCAAATTATCTTATTGCCCATTTGGAAATTCTGTTAAAATGACCTTCATTAAAGTTCTTATTTTAATGGTTTACGAAGCATTGAAGATGTTCAGTCTTAGAATCTTGCATGTGTAATGCGGAGAAAATTATTCTTGCGAAGACATGCAGATGACGGTTTCAACCGGTCAAATTCGGTGGATGTTGATGCCAATGGCAAAGAGCGTGGAAAAAATCTAAAGACGCGGGAATTATCGGCCGCAGGTGATGCCAAAACTCAACCACAATTGGTGGATTCTTCGAATGTTAATTTGTTCTGGTCAATGGCACGTGCCCCCTCTGAGGAGTGCTTCAAAGTTATGAGGACGTCGAGAAATGCGTTGTCAGTTGGATTGCCTCGAACGAGCAACAATTCTTTGACGGTAGAATCTATAACTTTGCAAAAATACGCGAAACGTTTGTTTACGACGACGGAAATGATTTTTAATCAGACTTCTTTTGCTTCAATTTTCGCACGTTCAAACCGTAAAAAAACAACGAGGAAAACAAACGACGATTGTTCCCAACTTCTTGCGCTAAAAGCGCCAGCTGCGAGGCAAAAAAATTGCATTTTTGCCACACAACGTCGTCAGCAAATCACCGATAAACTTAAACCATCGAGCGGAAAACGTCTTCAGCAAACGCACGATGGCAGGACTTTGTCGGGAACGCAACCGACGGGCGCTCGATCATGCTTCGAAGATCACACACGCGCGAAATTTCCCGTTTGCAGATGAAGACGTTATCGTTGCTTGTCCAAGTGTGGCATCATCAACCGGTTCAAATAATCGCTTTGATCCGGCTTAAGCCCGCGAAAGGGACCGTAACGACCGACCAAAAAAAAAAAAAAAAAGAGGTGAGAAACAACGTAAACAACAACAACAAAAAAACAACGAAGAAGAACCGAAGTGGAAATTATTCATAGTTGATCGATTACTAAATGAACCGTTTCTAAGCTCGGCGAGACGCTCGAACGGACGCGGCTCGAGCGTTAATGCGCCGAAATGCCGCGATCGTAATCGCGCTTTGTCCGCTAATTAGCGACCGTACACGTGTTCCTTTTGCCTCGACGCACGTGTACAACAACTTGCGCTTTGCCCCCCGTTAATTCCTCAAAGGATTACGCTCTTTTTTTTTTGTTCGCTCTCTCCGCCAAAAAAGCGTTATTAATAACGTGTCGCGGCCGCACGCACCTTTTTGCAACGGTCAAACGCGTCCGTTCAAATTTTGTTCAAAGAAGACTTCGTTTGTTGTCGTTGTTTTTTTTTTGTTTTCATTCGCGAGTTCTTTTACATGAGATAACAATTCGCTTCCTGCCGGTCGAACGATGACGATGATGACCGCCGCGCGATATTTTTAGATTTGCGCCGCCGTGTCAAGTTTAAAAATACGGACGCTTTGTTCCTCATCATCATCTTCCCTCGTCCATTTCGAAACGTTTTGATCGCCGACACGAGCGAATTGACGACACGATTAACATCAAACGGATTCGCGTTCCGGTTGGCCGCCATCCAGTTCTCGATTATAATCCACGAAGAGGCGCAAGAAGACGACCGACGACGTGAGCGCAAGGTGGTGCACGTGTTTCCGATTGATCGTCGCCAACGACACGTGAAAACCATTCCGACGCGAAACGTTTCTAATCGAACGCGAGAGAAAAAAAAATTAGTGCCTAAAGTGGCCGCGCGCTTTCCCTTTCGTTCGCCTTCTTTTTCGCAAACAACGGTCTTGGCGATTAATCGCCACGCGAAAAACTGTTGCTTCCACCGGATCGATAACGACACGAAGAACGATTCGTTTCGCGTACGTTGCCTTCGATCGACCGTTTAACTCCCCGATTATTATTAACTTTTGTCACGGCACTTTTTTGTTTTTTTTTTTCGTTTTCTTCGCCTAACGCACGACGAAACAAACGAAACGGTAGGACCTCTTCGCGTAAAGGCGAAAAGAGGCGACAAGAAGTAAATACGAGGGTAACGCGGAAATTGGCTCGACTACGATAAAGTCCTCGTTGAACAATTGAACTCCCGAACGATCGTTGTTTTCATATATTCAACGAGAAACAAACGTTTCTTTTGTCTCGTAGACGCGAGGTAGATTCATGAATCGCCCCCCGTAGCGATTCCTCGCAGCATTCGCTCGTCAATTGGCGGCAATCTAAAGCGAGGTTTTTCCACGTTTAATATTAACGACGAGAACTTTGATTTTCCCTCCACCTCCCGCCGACGCGACGCGCAATTAGCGAACAGAAACTCGCCCAACTCGCGCCCAATTTAATCGCATAATATCGCGGCAATTAATTAATAAACGGTAATTTATATTAATACACGCAGACACACGTACGTATATTTACGCGGTACACCTGCAGTAATTAATTGATAATGAACGTGTATGGGGTGGGAATGATAATAATTAGCTTTGGCCGGATGATAAAGCCGTGCCTCCCGGCGCATCCACCAGAAACGAAATTCGCCGATTTAACGTGCGAGCGATCGCAAGGTGAGCAAGGAAAGTTTGCGATTCGTTTGGCGGACGAAACGATAAGAAAGCGACGAGGACGGAACGGTAACGATTGTTAATATCGGCGAAACGAAGACGGGGGAAATTAAGACGATTGCCGAGGAAGCGAAGAAGACGAATTGGAGGAGGAAGACGCTTTTAACGTGGAGTTAACCATCAATTGGCCCCTCTCTCGCTCTTATTCGTTCCGTAGATGTAAATAACCGCTTTTGATCCGTCCTCAAAACACGCTCTTTCATCTCCAAAAGTGGATCGCTCTCGAAGCCGTTAATGTTGAATTGAAGACGAAGAAAGGGCCGGAAAAGGAGGGCGAGATGGAGTTTTTTTTGGGCGGGTCGCCGTTGTTCCTCTCCTTTGTTTCGTCCCCTCGCTCTTCGCCCTTCCCACTCTCGCCCCCTTGGAAACGGTATGCGAGGAAGCGAGACGGCGTCGAAGAAGGAAACAGTTGCGACGAAGATGAAACGACGCCGTTCTTTCTCTATTGAAAATCTTTGTGTGTACCATCGACGACGACGTTCGTTGTTGCCGACGCCGGTGGCGCTGGTGCGGCCGCGTTCGTTCCCGAGGTGGGGATGGACGTGTGCGTATTGTTAAATAGGCGTCGCGGTGCCGACAACGACGTCAGTTCGTCGGTCGGTTTTTCGCGGAAACAACCGGTGGGTGCGCGAGACGGGAACGAAGGGAGAAAAAAAGATATCGACGGAATAGCGAAACATAGATCGATCGTTTTGTTTGGTTTCCGTTTCCGCATTTGTTTTTGCTTCTCTTCCATACGGCGAGGAAACAATTGGCGCACCGCGAGATTGAAAGAGGAAGGCGAGGAGCAAAAGAGTCGAGGAAATAAAAGGGGGACAGCGAGAGTGAGGGAGGATGATGATGATGATGATGATACGGGAGAAAGAGTCGAAACATCATCATCGTCGTCGTCGGATATCAATCGGATGCGATGAGACGATCGTCCGGTGTTGATCGTGTTCTTTTCACCTTTGTGACACACCAATCGAAGAACGATCACGATGAGCGACAATTCGCTCGCTTTCGCTCTTTAATTGGACCGGTAAGTTCTCTTTAAGTTTGCATTATTTAGTCCTTTTTCATTGTTATTTTGCTATGTACGTTGTTTGCAATTCTTGTATATGTATTTTCTCGAAAACGAATTTCATCTGTTATCTCACCTTTGGATTGATTCTTTGCAAGTGCATCCGATGGTGCCGGAGCACAATTGATTTGACGAACAAGGATTTCAAGAGGCTAGAATTGAATAATTGCAAGTCAGTCGAAAACGCGCGGAAATTGAAAAAGCACGTTTATTATTGTTTCTCGTCAATATTGCTTGTTGCGAATACGCAAATGTTTGCAATTACGGCAATAATAACGGTTCCAATTCGCGTTCGTCGCTTTTTTCTTCGGTGTGTGTGTGTGCGAAAACGCAAAGGAAAGGAGTACGGCAAATTAGCGAGAACCGATGATTATTGCTATTAATACGCGTTGGACACGATCCAATTTCCTTTTTCTTTTTTCTTCTCTTAATTATTCTTCCCCGAAACGAGCGAGCGAAAATCCGTTTTTCGCATAAGCACCTTCGTCTCGCACTTGCGTTTGCAAAAAAGTTATTCGAGTCCAAAATCCATTTGTTTCGTAAAATCCAAAGAGAGAAAAAGAAACGAAAGTAGGAGCCGTCGAACAAAGGAATGCTTAAGACGAAAATCCGAAACAACGTAGCTTCTTGAAAGGCCGGCGCATCCACCGAAAACAAACAGACTTTTCTCGATTGGAAATCGATCAATTTCGTTCGACGCTCTTTCCATCCTTCGCCCTCTTCGTCGCCCCGTGGGCTAATAAAGCGAAAGAGCCGTTTATTAGGATGCTTTTAATTCGCTTTTATTTTTGTTTGGTCTGCATTCTGCTTTTGTGCTCGTTGTTATTATTTTGGTCAAGAGTGAAAAAGTACGAAAGCGAGCTGGATGGATGGATGATGGAAGGAGAGCGAGAACGTGGCGAGAAAGAGAATTAAAAGGCGAGTGTTTATAAAACGTTGGTGTTGTAATAAATAATAAAAAGCAAAGATTGGTTTGGGGCTAATTTTAGAATTGGGCTCCTGTTTAACGTCGAACCGCGCATAAAGTGAATCTTATTATTTTGCAATCGGCACACGCGAGTCTGTTTTCTCGTTCTTAATTCGCTATTTCCTCTATCGCTAATTAATCGACAAATCGAATTGATTTATTACGTTCGTAAACGATTGATTGCGATAGGAATTCGCAGCGTTTGATTTCCATCAGCGGTTCGTCAATTGATATTCGAAACCGTGCACTTAATGGATAAGTTGCATTGGGAACAGAGAAAGCTTTCACTAACTTCGCCCTTTATAAACGGTTCTTTGAACTAAAAACGTTTCACATTATCCTCAAAGGAAAACTCAATCGAAACTTTTATCCTTGCAAATTCCTTCGATTTAATTCAACGACAATCGTAACAAGACATAAAGAAAATGACTGTCGCGCACCTGAATTGATTTCGTTGTTCCATCAGTGTCGGGGCGTGTGTGCTGAAAGGAAGACATTAACTTTATCTAATCTAAATTGCATTAAATTGTCGCATTATCGTTCGCGAGCGACGCTGGCAGATAAAAACGTTCAAGAGCGATAAAGAGACGCGGGGAACAATTCGTTATTGGAAAAGTAAATTTCGGAAATTTTCCTTGTTTCCAAAAACCTTTTGGAAAAACAAATAATAACAAAAAGAGATGGGAAACCGTCCGCTGTTCCATCATTTCATCATCGTCCAATTGACCTCGTTTTAATTCGATCATTTTCAGTTCGAATTTCGAATTTTCAGCTCGGGTAATAATTGTTTTTAATTCAATTTATTCGGAGAGCCAGAGTAAATGGAGTCTTTCACTATATATGCGTGCACGTGTATTGGAATTTCGATGATGATGATGATCGCGATGGCATGCATGCAACGGCGTGCGTGTGTGTGTGTGTATGATAAAGGTATAAATTTTCCCGGTAACTTCCATTAGAGGTAATTAAATTGGTCTTTTGTTACTTGCTTGTCCGTCCCCATCGAAAACCGGTAACACGATAATGATGGCACTCGGTAAAGTTGAGCGAATAAAGAGTGGAAATAAAACAAATTGCGGTCATCGCAAAGGTAAAACGCGTATATTGTTGATGGCGATGGATTGGTTATGATCAGTTATGGACGAGGAGAGCGAAAAGGAGCGGAGAATCGTTTTTTTGTTGTTGATTAGTTCGTAGTTTGGGAAAGTTTGTAATTTACAAACTTTCTCGCTTCAGTTTTCCATCCGTTTCTTTCGTTTTTTTTTTCTCTACAGTTGTCGTTTTTTCAGAATCTCTTTCCCTCATCAATTCCAAACGAATTTGATCGATATCCCCGTGGCTTTAATAATAATAATAATATAAGTTTCTCATTTTTTTTAATACCAACGACAATCATTACACAAATAAATTAACGGGGCGAAAATTTATTAATATTGCTTTGCCTCTCTCCGCCATACACGTTAATGTAGGAATAATGATAATAATTTTATTGCATTATTTATACGTTTCCGTGTATAATTTAAAAATCGATTGCGGCCGTCGAGCGAACGAACGAGGAAAAAACAATAGGCAAAACGACAATAAACCAGGTGGAAAAGCGTAAAATGAATAACAATGCGAAACCGCAAAGATAATGTTCGCAGTTCTTACTTTTTGATACTCATTCACCGCTTTTCGCCGTTTTCCCTTCTTTGATATAAACACAATTAATTACGGATCGTTTCTATTATTTTCTTTCCTTTTTTTTTTCGATAATGAGAGGCCACAGTTGGCAAATAAAAAGAAGAAACGACACGAGTAACGTGCGCTCGAAATAATAGCGATGACGGCGATATCGAAATGAAAGCTGTAATTAATTTTCGTTAATTAATTAATTGTTCGACGAAACAATGAACGACTTTACGTTGTCGTTGTCTTCGTCCCCTTTCAACAGGTGACATTGTTCGGCGTGCAAATAGAAGAGATCGACGAACAAAAGGGCATAAATAACTTTCATCATAATCGGAGCCATCTAAAATATTTAATTACAGAATCCTATTAATGCCGTGCAAATTGAATTGCTATTATCAACATCAAGCCACATGTTAAACGCTCCTTTAACAAACGTTGCCAAAAGGAAGCTCTCTTTTCCTCGATTGCATTATTGTTGATCTTACAGGTTCATCGAGTAATAATAATCGGCGATTTGTCAGCGTTTCCTTCAACTCGACGGTCGACGGGAGGACGAATTGTCTGCAAAATTGGATATTAATAAAAGAAATTATAAGTGCAAGAGGATGAGCAATGTGCTGTGGCGATATTAACATCATTCACGTGCCATCTACATCATCAACGCCTAGATCGACATCGTGCGAACCGTCGTCAAGGAATCGGCTTGTTGGCAAATGCGCGAACTAATCGTCGGTGGATTCAGACGGACGACAAAAAGTGTTCACATCAATAAGACCGTCACCGAGAAGCAGGAGGACACCGAGCCCCACATTCATGTGCGCCCCTTGCTCGACACCGCTGCCGGTAAAATTCATTCGTTTCTTGCTCCTTTGCATCTGCATTTTTAGTCTGCTCTTCCGGTGTTTCTTATGGACTTGTTCCCGTTAACTATCCCTATATACCTCTCTCAGAGCTGGAGAAGAGGATTCCTCTCGCGGCGCAACAGCAGATCAACAACAATAACAACAGTTACAAGACCAACAAGGAGACGAGAAGCGATAACAATTGCGCAGAGCTGGAGGAGTTGCAGGAGCTGCTCCATTTTCCCGAAGAGGTTGCCTTACGGTTGGCCGACACCGAATACCAACTCTTTTACCAGGTAGATAACAATCTGAAGCAGAGTTGCCAATTAGATGAGAAAAATTCGAAATTAACGCTGTGTCGTTACTTGTGTTGTTCCATACAAGGTCCCGCCTATCGATTATCTACGGCAGGTGACCCTGGACCTTGGGGCAGCTACTACGGCGACGACGGCCACATCGACGACGTCCGCCGACAGTTTGCCCGGCAACTCGACGACGAGGTCGTCGGTCGCGACGCTTATTAAACGTTTCAACGAGGTAAATTCGATCCGCGAGCCGTTTGCGAAGCATCTCTCCGACGTTCTTTTACAAGCGAAACTTTATAGGTCAGCGCTTGGGTCACGCATCTAATCATATCGCAGCCGACGCACGATGCCCGCAGAGCGGTCTTATCGTGCGTGTTACGCGTCGCACTCGTCTCTTGGAACATTGGCAATTTCAATGGCGCAATGGAGATCATCGCCGGCCTTAAGTGAGTAAAAGAAGTGTGTTGCCCTCTCTTCCCTATTTAACAATCGAACGGCGTCGGAAATGTGAAGCCGAACGAACGCATAAACTGTTAATCGAAGGTAGGGGTTTCTTTCGGCCTCCAGCGGCGTGCAGTAGGAGTTGTAGGCCGGCGGAAACTACTTGCTTTCGTTCAGTAAACGACAACAAACTCGACCATCTACAAGAAAGAAAAATGAACGATAAACCTCCATGTGTATAAAATTTGCTTATATGTAATTTATGACTAATTCAATGATTTGCCTTCATGTTTTCCCATCGTAAAAATTAGATCCAATAAGCTCAAACCGTTCTGGCTCTCGATTACCGAGAAGGAGACGTTACCGGTTCTGGACTTTTTATCGGCCGCCCTTCTCTCGGCCGAATACGATCGTGCCTTAAGCAGAGCGTTAGCGATGGCCGAGTGTCCGGTGATACCGTTCTTCGGCGCGTTCTTGCGCGAACTACGAGAGATCCTTTCGACGACGACGATCACGGGCGCGACGACAAACGTTCACGATACGGACACGTTCAAACCGAAGATTAGGGACCAACAAATGCTACAACAACAGAGGCAAGTGGTAAGTGATAGATCTGTGTATGTTATTAGCGATAGAATGAAGCTTATCTTATCAAGTCAATCTCACCAATTTTTTTGTTAATTAACAGTTCATATCGGATTATAACGGTGAAGATCATCATTTCACCAAAATCGGACCGGGAGGTTTGATCAATTTGGAGAAGATCTACCGCACGCAAGCGGTCATGGATCATATCGCTTTGTGCCATCAGCATTATCACACGCGGAACCGTTTGTCACCGACCACGAGCTTAATCGATTATTTAAGGTGCGACAATTAATTAATTCTTTGCTTTTTGCACCAGTAATTAAAACCTAAAACAAAACCGAACACGTTTTTTGTTAATTGTTGTCAATTTGCAAATATTGCCTTGCGGATTATTGTCAACCGCTATTGTCATTTTCAAATACAAATGTGAAGTTTGTTGACAAACTCGCTCATGGTTGTCAACGCAATTGAAGTTAGTCACCAATTAAAATTAACAGAAAGCCCCCTCTGTCGTCACTGTTTCTGTCATTATTGTCAACATTTAAAACGTCCTCCTCAAGCGTAAGTAAATTCTCATAATTATTAAATGCTGATTAATTAATTTTTAGGGCCAATTCGACGTACGATAACAATAATAAACAACGCGTTCTGGCCGCGTCGCCGCCCGTTACGGACGAACATGATTCCGAGTACGAATGCGATATGGACGATTATCGGCCCGTTCAACCGTTGGTCCACGATCACGGCATCAGTTTCGTTTGTCTATCGTCGCCGCGCACCAAAATCGATCAACACGTGATACAGGTAATTAGCGACTTCTTAAGACATTTGAATCCCTATCGCCGATTGCTCGTTTATAGATATTACACCACGGCAGCACGGCGGTGATATGGGAGAGTGCGACAGAAGGTCCGTCCTCGTTGCTCTCGACGTCGTCGTCGCGCGGTCTCCTTTCCTACTTAAGACTGGACCGTTCGTGTACGACGCTAACGTGGGTGCGGCCGAGTTGGAGCGGTCTGAAAACCGGTTCGACGACATCGACGAGTACGACGTGTAACGATCCGGATCCGTTCTCGACCGATTTCAATTTGTCGTTCAATCCGGAGGAAACGTTGGCGCCCGGTCTATTGACGAAACTCGCTCTACAATCTACCGGCGAACAATCGACCGGTACCACTTTGGACGACGGGTATTTGCATTAAATTGCGTACGTTCGATCGATCGATTTGTAATTGTTCGGATTTTCTAGTTTCTTGGACTTGACGACGGTGAAAGAGGTCCATTTAGGCGGCAGAGATACCGAGCGCGACGTCGAATTGTCGAACGCCAGCCGCAGATACGGTTTGAGCCACGAGAGAGGCAACGAATGCGCCATCACCATATTGTACGGTAACGGTTTAAACGATAACCGCTTATTGTACATCATCTGTCCATCGGCCGTATGCAGGTGAAGATTCATCGCTATCATTAAGCTCTACGGAACACAACAATTGTGTCTATTCTTGTAATTGCTCGATGCGGCTTAATTTACATTTGCCAACCGCTTTTCTAGGGTTTGGTACAACGGTTTGAGCTGGCTAATAAAAGGATTGGCGCGGCAACAATCGCTCTCCGACCGCAGACTGTTGTGGTTACGCGAACAATACATGCAATTATACCACGAGGACGGTTACTGTTGCAGTCCATTAGCAGCGGACGCAATCAGGGTTAGTTCCAGAGTTTAATTTACTCGCAAAAGAAGACCTGAATCTCGTAAATTCAATTTGAGCTCCAACATGAACTCTGTTCGTTTATTTTTCAGTCGTTCGGCGGCAGAGATTGGTCGTTGGCGTCGCAGAGCGGTCAAACAACGGGCGAAACGTACGGTTTGCGGCGAGAGATCTCGATGAAGATCAAAAAGAAACAATTGATGTCGAGCAGTCATCAGCACCACAATCAGCCGTTCTTCGCGGGCGCTGCCGGCAAAAACAACAGTTTACGTGGCGGTCAATTCGTCGAGCCGCCGACGATGTGCGTCGATAGCGGTTTCTGGCGTACGGCTACGACGCATCATCGACAATCGACGCCCACGACGTTCCCGATCGACCATCCGCAACAACATCAGCCGGATCTCGTTGCGCGTCATCATAGTTTAGGGCAGTTGGCTTATGGCACACCGTCGGCGCAACCGAAATACGAGCGGTAATCGCGTTTGGTCCATAGTTTGGTTTCGAATATGTTAATTATCGTTGTCCTTGCAGCGACAGACACGGTTCGACCGAACATTTATGGCACGGGCGGCATCCGCGTGTCGGTTCGATATTGTACGACACGCAATTGGATTTCGTCGATTTCGTCACGCTATTTCGGTCCTTCAGGTAAACCGAAGAATGAAATTGACTTGCTTTCGAAGCAATTCTACCGTATCGATTTTACTTTTGCAGTTTGCTCATCCGCAAAGATTTACGGGACTTATTCGAACAATTGGCGATTTCGTATCGGAGCACGGCGATGGCCGCAAACACATCGTCCTCGGCAGCGCACAAGATTAATGGCGTCAAAGTGAAATTGGACCCGGCAAAGAAACCGCAAAGAATTGGTAATTATTAAATAGGTTGCAGAGTATTTTCAAAGCATCCCCTCACGTCTCTCTCTCTTTTACGAAAACAAAGGTTTATTAACGAGGAACAGTCGCGCCGAATTACTTGAAGATGGCGACGACGAACACCAAGGTCTGGGACAACAACACGAGGAAGGTGGAGCCGGAAGTCGCACCAGCAGTTTGACGCCGCCGCCGCACGCGATACGCAACTCCCAAAAGAAAATATACGACGCGATCGCGGCCGCCAGTATTTTCACGAATTGCGCCGGCATCGATACGAACAATTCGCAAGTGATCACGTTATCGACGTTCGCTAAATTCTTAGAGACGCGCCAAATGGAATCGAGGACTGTCGACGAAGTGAAGAATTTGATACGGGTAAACGAATGCTTTGAATCGTTTTCCCGTTACTTTATTCCACGTTTAATTGCTAATTAGAGACACGAACCGGACGCGGCTCTCCGGTCGCAACATTGTCTCTCGTTTGAGGGTTTCGCTAGGTACCTGATGGACAAAGACAATTTCGCGTTCGTCAACGAACGCGAGACGCCCGACGCGGACGAAATGAATCGTCCGTTATCCGCTTATTACATCGCCTCGTCGCACAACACTTACCTGACCGGGCATCAATTGAAAGGCGAATCGTCCGTCGAACTGTACAGTCAGGTAAAATTGAAGACGTTTTATTTCTGTTTTTCCGTCTTTTGCTTTTAACGACCGGGCTCTTCTTCAACAAGGTCCTATTGACCGGATGCAGATGCGTCGAATTGGACTGTTGGGACGGCGACGACGGCCAACCGATGATCTATCACGGTCATACGTTCACCACGAAGATTCCCTTCGGCGCTGTCGTCGAGGCGATCGATAGGAACGCTTTTGTGGTTTCCCCGTACCCGATCATATTGTCGATCGAGAATCATTGCTCGATACAGCAACAAAACCGGATGGCGCACGTATTTCAGGTACGAAATAGGTAAAATATATTTGTGGTTTATTAGTAATACTAGTTTCTATGCTAAATTATGCATCTTCATGTTAGTCTTTGCTTTGTGTTCAACCTCGTTTTACAATTATACGCACTTGTTTTGGTGAATTTTGAAAAATAATCGATTAATTAGAGTTCATATGTGAGTTCTGCATTTCAATTCATTCCGATTTATGTGATTGTCGTTGATTTACGATTGCCAATTTTTTTAGCGTGTCTTCGGCGATAAACTGGTAACGAACTTCATGTTCGAAGCGGACTACAGCGATGAACCAACGTTGCCTTCACCTGAACAATTGAAGAATAAAATTCTGATAAAGAATAAAAAACTTGTGATGGAAGTGCCTGTGCCGTTAATAAGTTATTCGATAAGGTATTGAAACCATTGCAATGTTAATCATCATCGACGTGCAATTCTGTCAATTCTCTTTAAGGCCCGGAAGCGGCGGTCCTGGTGGCATGCGTCACTCGGTGCCGGGACGTACCAGTTCGATTATAAGCAATACGAGCAGTAGTTCGTTCAACGACGACTACAGCGACGACGATTTCGAAGACGAAGATGACGACGACAATTTGGACGCTTCGAATTTGCCAGGTAAGGGCAAAAGGTAGCCGTCTTTTGAAATAGAACCTTTTAATACCGATTGCTTCTCGTTCTATCCAACTACGTGCGTAGTGGTCGTGGACAAGACGTTACACAACATAGTCGCCGTAAATGCCCACGCGTCAATTGGTAAAACCAGTTCAACGAAGCGGCAAACGGTTACGCTGCCTCAAACGCAATCTGCGACGACGGCGACGATGGACGATAGCAAACTGAAGAAACGCAGCAGTCAGATATCGAAAGAACTCTCGGATATGGTCGTCTACGTGCAGGTAAACGAGAAGTTCCATTTATACGTGCAACTGTCGTCTTCAATTACAATAATTTTTTGTTTGCGCTTCTAGGCGATCAAATTTCGCGGTCTCAACACGAGCCCGAGTAGTTCGGTGCGACAGAAACAAAGGACGTCGTCAACGGTTACGATGGTCCCGCCACCGACGGCGATGATGATAATTGGCGGCGGCAGCAGCGCATCGAGCAGTTCCGGCAGTTCGATAGTAACGACCGCATCGAATGCCTCGTCGAACGTGCCGATCGATCCGGACGCCGGCGAAATCGACGTCAAGCAACAAGCGCAACAATCGCTGCCGCCGCTGCAACGGCCGAACCCGCACCTGCCCTGCTACCAGTGCTCGTCGATCAACGAGAACGCCGCGAAGAAACTCTGCCGAAAACAACCGCTCGCACTGATCGCTCACACGCGCACCCAATTGATGCGCACTTATCCGGCCGCGATGCGTATCGATTCGTCGAACTTCAATCCGGTCATCTTCTGGTCATTCGGCATCCAAATGGCCGCGCTAAACTATCAGACCGAGGACGCGCCCACGCGCTTAAATGCCGCCATGTTCGAATCGAACGGTCGTTGCGGCTACGTGCCGAAACCGTCGGTGATGTGGGACCGTTCGCACGTGATGCATCGACGTTTCAATCCGTGGGACAAGGAGTTCGACGGATTGCACACGACGCTCGTGACGATCGGCATCGTGTCCGGCCAGTACGTTTGTCCGCGTAATTTAAACGCGAGCACGTGCGTCGAGGTGGAAATGATCGGGATACCGGTCGACTGTAAGAAGTGGCGCACGCGGACGGTGACGAAGAACGCGTTGAATCCGATTTGGAACGAGACGTTCGAGTTTCGCGTGCGGTTCTACGATTTGACGTTCTTGCGCATCGCCGTGATCGAGGGCAGTAGCGGCGGTACGGGCGGTAGCGGCGGCGGTTCGAGCGGCATCAGTAGCGGTATAACCGGCACGAGCGGCGGCATTAGCGGTATTACCGGTAGCAGTGGCGGCGGTGGCGGCAGTAGCGGCGGAAGCACCAGCAGCAATCGCTTGATTGCGCAACGCATTCTACCGTTGAGACGATTACGGCCCGGTTACAGACACCTTCGATTACGGTCGCCGGCGCCCACGTCTTCGACGTCCGCCTCGTCGCATCAAAACAATCGTTCGTTCAACGTGTCGACGCTGTTCGTTTATTCGTGCGTCGAAGAGGAAACGATCGAGAACAACGGCTGCGGTAACGGTAACACGATCGCGACGACGGGACCGGAAAAACGCGACGTTTGCGGCGCGTTGACAGGGCAAGGCGATCGTACGACGGAGGGCACAACGACCGCATCGACGGCCCCGTCGCTATACGGCGTCGTCAAGCGTCGCGTCTTCTTCTTGCCGGTGTACGGCGTCGTCGCCGGCGAACCGTACACGATACTAAAGGTGACGCAAGAGACGACGACGCGAGACGTTCTCGTGCAGGCGGTGCAAAGGAAAAAGGCGACGACGAGTTCGGGCCGCGGCAGTTCGTCGACGGCACAGGATGCCCTCGATTCGGCGGCCACCGCAATAAACGACTACGTCCTCGTCGAAGAAGTGGCGCGCGGTTGGGAGAAGAAGGATACCGGATTGCCGGCGACGCGACGCGTCCTCGACCTAAACGAGCGTCCGTTAGAGGCGCAGTCTCGCTGGAAAGGCGACGGTCGATTCATGCTGAAACGGACCGGTGACGATCCGAGTAGTAGGGCGTGGCTGTCGTCGATAAGGAGCGTCGCGGCGCATCGACGGCAAAAGGAGGAAGAGGAGGAGGAGACACGCAGGAGAACGGCGACGGCGAAGACGGAAGAAGGCGATGGTGATCGTGCGGATGGTGGCGAAGGCGAGAACGTTATTTGCGTCGGCGGCGTTCGAAGTGCGAATACCACGCCACCGTCGTCGAGCGCGTGGGACGAGAACGACACCTTCCTGGTTTGCATCTATAACGTTTCACCGGCGATACCGTATGCGATATTAAAAGTGCCGTTGAATGCGTGCGCTCAAGACGTACTAGCGCGAGCGCTGATGAAGGCGCGACGATTGGAAGAGGATCCGTTCAATTTCGTCATCGTCGAGGAACTGGAATGGGGTAGCGGTGGCGGTAGCGGCAGCGGCAAAATACAAATGCGCGCCTTATCCGACGACGAGAACGTTTACGGCGCCCAATCGCACTGGCCGACAATCGGACGGTTCGTAATGCGCGAACGGGTCACGTCAACGACGACGGGCACGACGATGTCGTCAGCCGTTGCCTCTGCCTTATCGACACCGAATGCCGTGCGGAAGAATCGTATCGCGGCCAGTTTACGTTTGGCCGCATTGGATCGGATCAGTCGCGGTTTGAGTGCGGCTAAACACGCGGCCACCACTAATGCCACCATCACCGGCGGCGGCGCGAACGTCGGCTTTAGCGGTAGTAAGGCACCGATTCAAACCGCCTTAAGCGATCCGACCGCGACGGCGTCGACGACGTCCTATAAATGGAAAAGCAAATCGTCATCGAGTTGTGGTGTTGCGGGCAGCGGTGATTCGCGGAAGATGACCAAAAGCGGCCGTTTCGATAACGACGACGCCGACGTGAGCATCAATAATAAAGGAACGGTCGTTGGCGAAGAGCGGGGCACCGTGAAAACCAAATCGGCTGGTTCACGCGAGGTCCATTCCGAAGGGGAAACGTTGAGCGACGACGACGAAGAGGAGGAGGATAACAATTATGGCGGTGGCGGCGGCGGTAAAGAGTACGACTTGCTCGCGACCGTTTCGCGATTGAAAAGGGTCTCGTTGCGCAAGTTCAAAGAGTGGAAGTCGTGACTGTTGCAGTTTTGATGATGATGACCGTAATAAAGAAATGGAATTGATGAATTGAGGAACGAATGTTGAGGCTAGAGGAAAGGAAAGAGATGGATACGTTTATTGCTTAGGAAGTTGCATCCGCAAACAAAAGTGGAAGATGATGATGGTTATCAATAATTATAATTTAATAAGATACAAGTCGTCATCATCAAAAGAGAGGAGAAGAGAGCATATACATATCCGCATACGTTGCGGCGATGAGAAGAAAGAAAAACGAGATTGGATTCATATCAAATCAAATTAGATGGCGAAGCATAAATGAACGAACGTACTTGAAATTTACCACTTATACATATAATAAAGATATATCGATCTTAATTGCATCATATCAACTAATGAAGCTGAGGAAATGATTGACCAAAATAAATTTAACAAAGATACAAATTTCTATAGAAATAAATATATTAGATGTGATAGAAAATGAAAAATTAAAGCGGAGCCGTAGAGAGAATTCGATCTTTAAACATTAGATGCGCCAATTCAGAAAGTTAAATGAAAATTTCGTAGATCATGAAGTTACATTAATTTCTCTCTCGATTCGTCCTTTAGTTTAGTACGATGTAACTTTAGCGCAATCATCTTCGTAACGTTTTTAAATAATTTTATAAAATATCAAATTAAAACATCCTTCTTAAACATGCAGAAAAGTGAAAGTTGGCAAACAATTCAATTGCGAGAGGTACATGTAAAATGAATTATATTTAAAGGAAAATAACTCTTTTTATGTTTTCTAAATAGTTACTAATAAATTGCTAAACAACTAACTGTAAATGAAGTGATAAAATTGCGAAAGAGAAATATATTAATTTTCAAAAAAGTCGGTTGGAGAAAGTCAAATGAACATTCATAATTAAAATACTATTTTACAAATATAAGGCAAATTGGATACAAAGAAAACCCCAGGATAACAATTGTACAAGTGCGTATTTCAATATCTTTACTCTTTTAGATCGATAAGAACGTCGCGAATGTTAATGTTTGATTAAACGTTTACGTTCTCTTTTTTCTAAACTAGAATTAATTTGTTAATTTAGATGTAATTACATTATATATATATATATATATATATATACATACATAAAATATTGAATATGAATATATGATGATGTTACATACGTATTATATTAATTTATATACAAATATATATTATATTCCTTGTTAAACAAAACTGAAAAACCAATAATTATTATTATTAAATAATAAATAAAAACATTGATATAATTGGAAATGAAGATGCAAAAAGAAATATTTATTAATTGTATATAACATGAAATATCAATAAAATTTATAATATATGATTGCGAGTGTTTTAATTAATTAATCTTTCGCGACAAATAAAAAGAATTCGAACATTTCAATTCAATCTTTTCACATTTTGAATAATCAATTGCGCCTTCGATTGTTCTCCCATCTATTTAATAATAGCTACACTAATAAGAATCTCAAACAAAATTATAACGATAATTACTAATTAATTAAACAATTTTAGTGGAAGAATTACAGTTTCATTCATCTTTGCTTTAAAGTCGATAAGTGTATTGTTGGTTTCATATACAATGCCTTCAACAACATAATTTATGAAATGAGATAATTGAATCCAAAAAGAATTTGAATATGTAATTTTTATCTTTAGGTTAAATGAACTCAATGTGATAAAGCAATACCAGATCAATCTCCAAGGAAAATGAGTTTCAAACTGAGTGTAATAATACAAAACGCAAATATGATTGTAATTAATGAGTTTTTGTTGTAGGCAAAAATAAAGTCTTTGATTAAGGTAACAATTGGCGGCTATGGTGCATTTTGCTTGATAAACCTTTATAAAGGTGATGAGAGGTTTTACAAGTCCCACGTAATACCAGCCTTCCATCTGTTGGACCCAGAAAGTGCACACAAATTGGCAGTATGGGCTGGTAAACATAGACTTGTACCACAAGCTTCTTATACAGATCCAGATGTATTAGTAAGACAATGTAATTTAATTAATCTTCACGTCAAGTGCAATCAAGCAAATGTATTGCAGAGGGTGCCAATGTTGCACAAAATATTTAGCAATCCAATTGGTATGGCAGCAGGTTTCGATAAGGATGGTGAAGCCATTGAAGGATTGACCGATATGGGTTTTGGTTTCGTCGAAATCGGTTCTGTTACGCCTAAACCGCAAGACGGTAATGCGAGACCGCGCGTTTTCAGATTGAGTCACGATATGGCTGTGATTAATAGGCAAAAATGAGGAACAGCAACTTTGTGAATCAATTTGTATTGTTACGAACATTTTATTTGCTGTTTGTAGGTATGGCTTTAACAGCGAGGGACACGATAAAGTCTACGAGAGGATCGCATCGTTAAAATCGAGAGGATTTAATGGTATTGTCGGCGTGAACTTGGGAAAGAACAAACTCTCCGACGACGGCGTAAGGGATTACGTTGATGGCGTCAAACGATTCGGTTCGGTGGCCGATTATCTTGTCATTAACATCAGCAGGTATACACGATTCGTGACGAATCGTAGCTAGTTAATACACGAATGCGTTTTCAGTCCGAACACGCCGGGACTGAGGGACTTGCAATTGAAAGACGAACTCGTTCGCTTGTTAAGGGCAACGATTAAAGCGCGCGATTCGTTAGCGTTGGAGAGGAAGCCGGCGCTTTTATTGAAAATTGCACCGGACTTGTCGCACGAGAACCTAAAAGATATTGCGGACATTGTACGTGCGAACGATTGCAAAGTGGACGGTTTGATAATAAGCAATACGACCGTGCAAAGAGCTAATCTGTTGAAGCAAGAGATCGACGAGACGGGCGGTTTGAGCGGTTTACCGCTGAAGGACATCTCGACCAAAGTGATATCCGACATGTATAAGCTCACCGATGGTAAAGTAACCATCATAGGTAAACGGAACGATGAACGATTCGATAACAAGTGGCGATGGGATAATAATTTTATTTTAATTTGTTTTTTAGGCGTCGGTGGTATATTCAACGGTCGTGACGCTTACGAGAAACTGAAAGCGGGCGCTAGTGCCGTGCAAATTTACACGTCGCTCTTGTACGAAGGACCGCCAGTTGTTACCAAGATCAAGAGGGAATTGGTGGATTTGTTAAAGGCCGACGGCTATAACAGCGTGTCCGAATGCGTTGGCATTGGAAGTACCACGAAAGTCACGTAGAATTACAAGTAAATAAGTGAAAACGTAAAACCACAACGTCAATTGCCATCTTTATGTCTTTATTTTTGATTTCTTTTTTATTACATTTCTCATGAAGGTGTTATTTAAGAATTAAATATACACGTCGAACGATTTAAAAAAATAAAATGCGACGCGGATTTATTAAATGCAAGACGGATTAATTTGGCGATGGCGCTGCTGCTTCCTTTGCGAAGAATCGATATTATAGTAATTAATTCGTATTTCAAAAGAGGACCAATCGAACATTAGATGGCAGTCAAAATATGGTTCGTTGCTCGCTTCCGTCTATAATTTTTAAATCGTTCGGTGCGCATATTTCGCAAATGTATAATTTTCTCATTCGTATATAATTAATCATTTTTTGGCAACAATTATGTTACTAAAATCTAATCGCAGTACACACTTTTGTTTGAATTACAAAAAGAAATTTATAAAATCTTCCTTTTTTATATAGCTTTTATATATTTTTTTTTCAATTGGATCGATGTTTGATTAAAAGTTTACAAAAATCACAAAAATATTAAAAAACCTTGATTTTCAATCGAGAAAAGCCTTCATCGCATAAATCTAACAAAATCGATATGTGTACTTGAAAATAATAAAAGTCAACAAGAAAACACATATCGCAACTATTTGATTCTGCAAATATTATTCATTAATTATATTTATACCTTATTTTCGTTAACAGCAGGTACTTATTAGTTTAGTAAACGTTCATATATCATTTTTCGTTTTTGTATGTTTAAATCCAAAGAGCGATCAATATGTCAAATGTTAATTACGTAATGATCATTGTTTTCTCTTTTTTGCAAATTGGTTGTGTTGTTGTTGATGAACGTTTCGAGTGGCAAAAGGAATGATAATAGAGCAAAATCCGGTATTAACTTAAGTATCCCTGCATAAATCAATAGATACGTATTGCTCTCTTTCAATTAATTAACTTCTTAAAATTATTTAACACAATCAGAGTTCTTTTCTTAATATGCAAGCAAAATCGTTAATATTTGCAATAAAAGAACATAATAAATCAGCGAATAAAAAAATATGTGTTTGTATTTAAACCCGGCCATGGTTACAAGTATGCGCGTGTTAATTTTAATTTAAAAAATATTCATATATAAATACAATTTCACATAAAAAGTCAGTCAACTTTTAAATTTTAATCATTTCTCATTTTCTCTCTATGTGATCACTAATTTAATTGCAGCAAAGTTTTTTGTTTTATTTCCAAAAGAAATGCTTAAAGATCAATCAAAATTCAAATTCTCGATGGGAACAAACTGATTAATAAAAAAGAAAACTATCTATCGGTCAAAATTGCTGATTGATTAATTATGTCTTATTGTCAGTTTTCGCTAAATATTAGAGTTTATAAAATCAATAAAAAATTACCATTAAATGGTAATTATAATAATAAAAAGTAGTAATCAACAACAAATTGGGAATGATCCGGTTAATTGATACCTAATCCTCATTAAATTCAATTAATAATGCTCGCCAATTCAATTCTCTCTTCTTCGCGTAACACATCCGTTATCAATCGATCTCGTTTTCTGCTCTCGATGGCGATTCATTTAAAAACTACTTCTCTATCGCTATTATTGACTTTTGCATTCGAGTACCTCAATTTAAATGCACACTTATCGCTCCCTTTGTTTCAATTTGTCATTCTTCTCTCGTGTCTATTCATCTTCTATAACTTGTAACCATGAACTAAAAACCGTAGAAAAAATTATGAATGATGAAGAAAACCTCATTTTGATTGACGATTAACGGTTTGGAACTGTAAGAAACCGAACGGTCATTGTTACGATGACGACGATGATTGTGATGTGATCTTATTTGCTTATCATTATTAATATTGAGACTAATTTTTCAGTTGAATATCTACTCAAACATTGACGTTGTCGGAGCGACTTCCAAGAGCATCTGCAGAAACACCGTGATGCCGGCTGAAATAGACGGGAACATAGTGAGTAGATTGTTGTCATTTACTTGTTTAGTTATAATTCGATAGTTTAATAAACGCTACTCACTCATAAACGGTACGCGGATCTTGTAATGCACGAATGGCACGTAGAAGATCAGGCCGCCGACGATAAACAACGTCGCGTACAAGTACTCGATGGTCGGTTTATCGATAATCGGACCGATTATCAGATAGATGGAGATCAACAGTACCGTCACGGGAATGATTATTGGCACCTTGCAAAACCAACGAGATGCAATTAAAGTTAAAGAATCAATCCGAGACAGTGGGCTACCTTATACGGTCTCGGGTAATTCGGTTTGGTGAACCGCATCACGATCAGCGCTAGCATGGCACCGCCGTAAAATATCCAAGCGGTAAAACTGAAGAAATCGATCAGCGAATCGATCGTGCCGTAAAGCACCATCGCGGCGGCAATCAGCGACTGTTTATGAAACAGAGCAACGTACGAATTACATACATTAGCTGCAAACGGTTCACGTTTGCGATCGTCCTCACGTGGAATATTAGACCCGGTGCGGGCGTGTAGCGCCTGATGTGGACGTACGACAAAATGTCGAGCAAATGGCCTTCGCGACTGGCGGCGAAGCACAAACGGCCGGCGGCGAATAGCGTGCCGTTTGCCGAACCGAACGTCGATATCGTTACCGAGAGCGGCATCAACCACGACATCGTGCCCAACAATCGATTGCCGAACGTCACCGCAACGGCCTCGGACGTCGTCATCTCCAGCGGCGACATCACCGTCAGGTAGGAGACGTTGATTAGGGCGTAGCAAACGGTCACCAACGGGATGCCGATCATTATGCTTAGCGGCAGATTCCTAAAACAGAAAGAGACGGAAACGGATAAATGACAAACTGAACTATCGGCGCGACACGCGCACGGGGGCCGGCGGCCTTCGATGAGAATGACAATAATGGAGCAATAAATAATTTATGTTATATGACGCGCGATGGTTGTTGTTGCATGTGGTAGTGGTGTGGTTGGTGTGCCTACTTTGACGGATTCTTAATCTCCTCGGTGACGTAGTTCAAGTTGTTCCAACCGTCGTACGCCCACAAACCGGTATAGAAAGCGGTCGCGATGTTACCGATCGAATAAGTGGTACCGTCGAACGGCCGTTGCAGGTGCTGCACGTTACCTAAAAGCAATAACAAACGCAAAGAAAAATTAAAAAGGAATTTCTCTACGTACCGGCGCATCCACCCAAAAATTACATTAATACATGTTTAAAACTATTCTCCGCCATTACTGTTAACAACGCGTCATTACTTTCTATGTATCGTCACTGCCTTCGTCTGCGTATACATTACCTTCTGCCATTTTATAAGCACCGCCGCCGATCACGATGAGCACGGCGACCAATTTCGCGGCGGTGAAGACGTTCTGCACGCTCGTCGCCAGATTTACGCTGTAGCAGTTCACGTACAAGATGACAACTGGAGCGAGACGGAGAAAGGAAAATTTAATGTAACGCAAACGTCGGAGCCACGTTTCGATCGACACGTACCGATAGCCAAGAGGGCGGTCATCTTGACGACGATCTCCGGCGGTTCGCATTCGGTGACGAACGCCTCGACGGCGTACTTGCCGAAGCTTAAACAAATGATCGCCATCTGCGACGGTTTCAGCACCAACGTGCTCGCCCAAGAAAAGAGGAACGCTAACGGCGGACCGAAAGCGTCCATGAAGTATGCGTATTCCGCGCCGGACGACGTGTTCATCGTGCCCAATTCCGCGTACGCCAAAGCACCTAAAATGTAACAATTTATAAGGCATCCCGCGATCATTTTGTCACACTCTGACATTCTGTGAACGTCACCGGAAACCATCCGAAAATAACCACTTCCGCTGGATTATCTGACAAACAGTGACATTCGATATTATAATTGAAAGTAGCCGCAGTCGTTTGACAAATTCAAAAGTGACATTAGCCACAATAGTTTGATGTAATAATTAGTTGTCAATTGACAGACAACCCACGGACGGCGTGAAATCTAAATTTAGACGTTTCTTTTTAATTATTTCACTCCACTTTCGTTTCGCATCAATTATTAACGTGCGAAACCGTCTCGCGTCCTATTATTTTTTAACGCACGTGTGCGGCCACCAAACGGAACAGGTGAGAAGCAATTGATTGGTATCCAGGTGTTGTTTTAGCTTCTTTATCGAGCAAAATCGCCGCGCGTTACTCACCCAATAGGGACAACAGGCCGCAAGCCATCCACAAGACGAAGCTCATCCCAATCGAACCTGTCCTCTCGAGTAATCCCGACGGCGAGACAAAGATGCCCGACCCTTCGTGGACGAGAACAGAAAGGGATCACATATATATACGTGTAGAAGCGTGGGGTAATTTGCTAATAAACGACAATTAGCATTATTAACAATTAATTAGCGAATGATAATAATGACAATAATAATTGATCCGTGCTATTATTATTCTCGTCGTAGTTTGCGTGCAGACGAACATTACCGATCATCGTGCCGACAATTAAAGCCACCCCACTGACGAGTCCCACCCGTCTCTTGAGGTGAAGAGCGTCATTCTCAATTGGGCCGGATCCCGCCAGCCCGTCCTTCCGCCCCGATGATGGACCGCCGCAGCCGTCTTCTTCGCGGCAACAAAGGCCGCCGCCACCGCTCTCGGCGTCGTCGCCGGCTGCTGCTGCTGCTGCTCCATTTGACAATGATATAGATAAGGTGCCGTTATTGTTGTTGTTGTTGTTGTTGTGGTTGTTGTTGTTGGATCGGCCGCGCCATTGTAAACCTTCCTTTGGGAACGCATTATTGTTACCTGCACGAGAGAGAGAAAAACGAGGATGAGCGAGACGCAATCGAGAAAATTGTATTGAACAATCGATCATTCGATCGATCATTCCGACCTCTACGCGCTATTAATAGCTGCAAAAAGAGTTTTTTGAACTTTCTCTAAAACATCGGCAAACTATTCGACTTGCAAAACTATTTTTGGACTCGAAGGCGAGAGAGAGAGAGAGAGAAAAGCGTGGAATAAATTCCTAAGGGCGCGAGACCCAATAAAAATGTCTCGTTTGTTTATCCAACAATTTGATTTGTTTCATCGTCATTCGAATGACGCACTTTCAGCAATAATAACGAGAGGGGAAAAAAGAAGAAGGAATGCGAATTTCCAAAAATCATCTGCGAGTCCACGTGTCTTACAATTTGCACTTTTTTTTTCGAAAAGAGAGAAAAGATCAAACGCCCTTGTGCGATTGATTAAAGTCCCGTAGGAATCCCTTTTAGACGAAACGTGATTCGTACTCGTAGGTATGTGCGAATAAAATGCGAGCAGAAGATTTGCGAAATCCGTACGCGCAAAAAAGCTCTCTCTCGTTATTAATGTTATTATATCATCTTACAAGCGGCCGGTCCGTGTGTTATGCGTGGCCATTTTTAGATTGCTGGCGAATTGTTTGCATCGTTTCTTTTAATTTGCAAACAACAGTCACCGATTTACAAACAAAAAGTGGAGCGAAGAATCGAGAGTAAGTCGAGAACAAAGTGAAACGATCCATTAAGTCCGGGCGTTTATGTGTAAGATGGCGGAAATGGAAAATTAAACTGGAAGCGAAGCTTCGCTAAGAGAAAAGCAAAACTTTTCACTCTCTCTCTCTCTCTCTCTATCTTAGTAATTGTTAATTATTCGTTTCATTCGTTGTTATTTTCTTCGTGCACTTTTCTGCATGTAAAAATAACGTGACCCAGTGAAGAGGACAGAAACAAAAACGAAAATGGGTCGTATTTATGATTTATTTTTAAACGAACTTGCTAAATTAGTCGGTGCTAATAATATAATCGGGCCTCTAACACGCATTTAATTCGAAGAATGCTATCGATCGCTCGCGATCATTTCCAATGCTTTAATTACAGATTGTGGGTTGATCGTTTCAATTCGTGTGCGTATTTCTCCTTTTTTTTTTTTTAGTTGTTTCGCACTTTTTTTCGCCATCTTTTCGCTCGTCGTCAATGTGCGTTAAAAATAAAACGTTTCGCATTAATGAAGCGAACGGTCGGCGATGAGGATTTTATTTATTTTTACGCAAAAAAAAGAAGCGAAACAACAACCACGAAACGTGAAACTTTGCGCGAGGTAAGAGACGAGCGCGAATTGAACTTTGGCAACAGAGTCGATCATTTTAACGAGCGTCCGACTCGTTCGAATGCAACATAATCTGTCGAGCGAAGACAAACAAGCAATTTTTGCGTCGTTGCGATGCCTCGATTTCCGTTCGTTATTAACATCGAATAAGAACAAATTTCGAGGGTCGCTCACTGCTCGCACCAGCGATTAAGTAACGGCGGCGCCTCAATAATTAAAATAGCCGATCGACGGACGATCGCGTCGAGTGCGAGCGCGACGGCGAACGATCAGAAATAACAACGTTAATAATGATAATAATAAAATCACGCGCGTCTAAATTATTATTATTGTGTTGTTGCGGGCAAAATTATTTATTTGAAAAATAAATAGGAGTAAACGGGGGGAGGAATAAAAATAGTTTTATAAAACGTTTTCGTTTATTTTTTTTTTTTCGTTTCTTTCGGGCGGCCAAACAAATTCTTCGATTTCGTTTCGCAATAATTAGCGAGTTAGATAATAGGAATTCGCGCGGCGCTCGTAATTGTTTGATTAAATAAGCGGCATCGGAAAATCATAAACTTTAATTATTCCGCTGACCGTGAATGATTGTAATACAATTAGCTCCATATGCACTATACGCAAATAATTATGGTGATTCGCGTTTGCTTTCGCGGTCTTAATGGCGAAGGCAAATAAAAATTCGCTTATTGCTGGCCAAGGTTCGCGCAACGAATAATTAAGAAATGAAAAACACTCGCATCGATTCCGCACGGAGCAATAAAAACGTTGTGCAAATAGTAATAATGATAATAATGACGGAAAGCCGAACGTTTCTGCGGTCACGTAGTTCTTGTTGTTTGTTATTATTATTGCACAACTATTTCCTATTGTTGCGTTTAATTAACAACAATTGATTACTAATAGGTTTTTTTTTGCATTCGTTTACGTGCAATTTTGCACAATTCGTCTCACACTTCGGTGCACAAAACCAAATCGTAATCGAGGGCTTCCCTCGATCGCAATGCAAACCTTAAACAAACGCGAAATAACAAGCGTTCGGTGTACGAAATTTCCTATGATCGTTTGTAAATGAGAAAATGCAAAGATTGCGATCAATCATCGTGAGAAATAACTAATATTCTTTCCCCCATCTCTTCAATTAACAATTTGAAAAACATAGAAAGAAATGAATTTTTCTCCTTCGTTCGTCATGACTTTTGAATTATGTCTTAATCAAATTCGCCCCGCCAGATGACATTTATGACATACGTCAATTGATGTATCGTGCGTTTGAGAAACGTCAGTGCTAGCAAAAGCGTTATAAAGAAAATTGGAATCATTCAATGACACACGTCAAAACGGACGTTTGGCCGGGCAAAAATCCACTTGTTCGATGGATTTCCGCGGCCGAGAGCGAATTGCAAACGGTGGGCGTGTGCATTAGTGCGAGAATGTGTATCAATTTTCCGTGCAGCAAGCAAGCGGCACACGTTCGGTTTGTTTGTTGTTGTTGGCATCGATTTGTGTCATATGCACATATAGAGAGACTGCGAGAGAGATAAACCGAGAGAGGGAAGAATATTGGGAGGAAATTGTCTGCGCGCACGAGCTTATCGGTACACTTTTGATTAGAATTTTCGAGACGCTTCAAACCTTAACAAACGAGGAAAAAGTCGCATAATTTATTATAATGCTTGTCGATTTGTAGGTGTGAGCTCTGGATGAAAGTTTTAATTGCTGGTTGCGAATCGGAAAATCATTTACTGGAGCAGGATCCGGAATACGCACAGAAGAGGGAAACTAAAGCGCCAATGCCCGGCGACTCCACCGAAAATGGCAAACAATCGCGATTCCCTCCCTCGCATATCGCACATGCAATTAACCACGATTTCGTCACGTTTGTCAGTTGGCCGCGTCGCCGTTATCCTTCTTAATTGTTCAATTAAACCCAATTCGCGAGCGATTGCGTTGCACAATTAGCAAACGCCGATTAAAAAAAAAACGGTTAATTCAACGCACAATTCGAAGCGTTTCGTGTTCAATTATCGATTAACTCGCGGAAAATCGCATTTCGAAAGAGAAACGGATTCGCATCCCCTTTCCAAATCCGCGTATGTGCGAGAGGAGCCTTAACCTTTGTTTGACCTTTATCGGTGGCAGCGTGCGAGGGAAAGAAAAACAAGGAGCAACCCCCCGCGAGAAAAAGGCTCGCAAGTCCAATTTGCGTTCTTCTTTCTCGCCGACCACCGCGTCGTCGAAATGATGGCAAATTGATGCGTGTGAGTTTCGAGCTTTAACGCAAGCTGTTAGTAGAGTGGTAATTGAAAGAAATTTTAATCGGGTTCAATTGCCGGTCAGCACTTTTTTCGAGCGTTTTCAATTGACGGCATCGATCGGGAAGAGAGCGTTTTTCACGCTCGCACGTATCCGACGAACGCGCGCTCGCTCTCGGACGACAATTTAATGAATTTGTATGGTTATTGATGATGATGACGATGATGCCCAGCAAATCTCGCGAAAGAGCGACAACAAAAGCAATTGTTGTTGTTTGCTTGTTACCCTGCTCCTGTTGTATATTTGCGTATGGGTGTGTGAGTAAGTGTGTGTGTGTGTTGGATGATGCACAAAATTCTCTTACCGGAAATAGAACCTCGCTTGCCGCTGTTGTAACATTCATCGTTATACATTGCTCTCCGTACGGATGTTGAGGATGATGTTTTTTTGTACGATTCTGTGCTAATGATATCATGTCACTTACTGACTCTCGCTATAACCACCGGGTCCGTACCTAGAAGGAGAGGAAACCTAGAAAAAAAAGAGAAGAACGCAGACGAACGGAATCTGCGTCGTTCGTTACTTGCGCCGGGGATAATAACAATAACGAGAGAGCCTTCACGCGTACGATAACGGAGCGTCGCGACGCTTTCGCTCCTCGAATGGAACGAATCGTATCGTTCGGTCCGCGCGCTCCCTTCGAATGCGACGTCCATCGAAAAAAAGCGGACGACAAATGGATCCGCTTAAGGATATCTATTCGACGCGAGGAGCTTTTACCTCTCGTCATTTTGAATTCAAACAAGTCGCCATTTGCGAACGTATTGTTAATGCAGGCAACTTCGTGCCGTCAGTCAATTACGTCGGCGATCGTAGGAAACTGTAACGAGCCGTGTCTCGAACCGTTTCTACGGTGCTTTGCAACCAATTCGACCGCTCTTCGTTGTGGTGCAATTGGGGCAACAGCGAACGTTACCAACGCTGAGAATCACACGCCGAGTAAAAATAGCATTTGTTGGTGACTTTCGTTCGCGCAAGTTTGCTTATCAACTGCCATATTGATAAGGCACAATTTTTGTTTCGCATCGGTTTGTTTATAGTAGACATTCTATTACGAAATTCGCACCTCGAAATCAATTATTGAATGAAACGATCCACGAGATCGCCCTAATACCGATTTAAATTGGATATGTTGTGTGTCAGCTTGCCCGTTTAGTCGCAGAAACGATGATAAATAATAATTAATCGTAAGAGGAAAAAAATAAACGAAATAGGTTAAGGAGGAAGAAATTAAATTTTTTTCCTTACGTACGCATATAGGAACATGTAAGGATTATTCGAATCTCACATTGGAACAATTATGAACAATGTCAGTTCGTATTAATTTGGAAATCGGACACGAAGCATCGCTTAGGAATAAGAAAACGCACGACGGTTTCACGCACGATTGGGAAGTGTTCGTTCGCGGTTGCGATAACGCAGAAATTCATCATTATGTTGAAAAGGTCGTGTTTCATTTGCATGAGACATTTCCAAAGCCTAAAAGAGGTATTAGTGAATATAGGTGTTAAGCAGTCCCACCAATTAATGCACTCTTTTCAGTTATCAGAGATCCACCATACATAGTAAAAGAATCTGGCTATGCAGGTTTTAATTTTCCAATTGAGATTTATCTCAAGAACAATGGTGAACCTAAGAAGATAAAATTCAATTATGACTTGCATCTGCAACAAGCTGGACCTGCAATCATTAAAGTACAAAAGGAAAAGTATGTTTTCAATTCAGTATCAGAGGAATTCAAACAGAAATTAGTCAAAGGAGGTGGCATCGTAAGTTGTTTGCCATAAATGAATCTGTTTCCTTTTAATCCTGCTGTTTTTAGATTGTCAGCAGTCATGAGAATGTGGAGAGAACATCAAACAGTGATGAGAAGAAGGAACTACTAAACAAACCCAAATTGAGTGGTTCAACAATTAAGAAACATAAAGCCAAACCAGATGAACCATATAGCTTCCAGTATTTTGGTACTCCAATAACAAAGACTTCTAAAGTGGTTACAGATGGGAAACCTACACAGAAAGACATAAAAGTACCAAACAACAGAGGTTAGTGCCTCGTTTTAGTTCACCATCTTATTGCTGCAGACTGTTTAATAGATTTATTTTCTTCAATTAGAAAAGGAGAAATCGAAAGTGAAGGAAATTCCGAAGGAAAAAGACAAGGAAAGGGAAAAAGCGAAACATGGAGAGAAGGATAAGAAGCGAGATGAGAAGAAGAAGGATAAGGAAAGAGGCAAGGAACGGGAAAGAAGTAAGGAGAAGAGTTCGAAGCGCGAGAAGACTCCGCCGGCAAGACCACGTAGTCCTAGTCCTAAGAAGTCGCCGCCGAAACGACAACCGAGTCCACAACCACCGCCACCGCCCCCACTAATGAAACATCGCGATAAGGAGGAGAAGAAATCTGAAAAGGAACAACGTAAACCGGAGGAAAAGTTCGATAAGAAACCGAAGAAGGATAAGAGAGAGCACAAGGAGAAGGACGGCACAAAACACAAGGAGAAAGATCTTAGACTGGAGCATAGGGATCACGCGAAGAACAGTAGCAATAAGGAGATGGTGGCCAAGTCGTCGGTTCCGTCATCGCCGAAATTTGATAAGAAAGAGAAACCAAAGGAGACGCCGGAAGCCGGTAAAGAAGCGGACATGACGATAATAGAAAAGGAGCATTTCGTCGTTAAGGAGAAGACGAAGGGCGACGACACGAAACCGAAACACAAGCACAAGAAGAAGGACAAGGAGCGGCGGAAGGAGGAGAAGAAAGAGAAACGTGTTGCGGCGGCGGAAAAGAACAATTTGTTCGACAGTCCGAAGCACGATCAGAAACCGGCGAAACCGTTGAACGCGCTGATTCCGTCGATTGTCGACGATTCGTCCAACAATTCGCTGAGCAGCAACGATAATACTAATCCCTTCAACGATGTCGAAATGAAAAGGGAAGCACCGCCGGCCGACGTGAAGAAATCGAAAACGGAAATCAAAAAGGAGAAGAAACGATCGAAAGAGAAAAAGGACGAGGAAAAGAAGCGAAAGAGGAAATCGGAGCAAGTGCTAGACGATGAACCGCCCGATAAGATCGTTAAGGTGATTTCATGTTTGTTTTCGCGATTCTATTGTATATTTAAACTATTCGATTCGTTTATAGGGAGAGATGAACAATTCGGAGGACGAAGAAGGCAGCGTCGTAGAACAACCGGTGAGAGAGGAGGTCGATAATAAGGAGAACAAAGAGAATCCGGAAGATTACATGAACATACTCAGAGATTTACAGCACAAAATTATGGCTTTACAAGATAACACCGAATTGCAGAAAGTTGTGCAATTAATTGCGGAAACGGGACGTTATGAGGTGTCCGCGAGAACTTTTGACTTTGACTTGTGTTTGTTGGAGCGGAGCACCGTTAAGCAATTGCAAGAGTTCTTTGCAAGCAGTTCGTAGAGTTAGGATTGTACATTTTATAACAGAAAGGAAAAGAAGATGAAAAATGTTTTAATGCCAAAGTTGAATGAATGAGGATGAAGTACTACTTTAAAAAGTTTCATTTCTTTTTTGGCAAATAGATTTTAATGAACCTAACTTCAACAAGGAAACAAAAAGAACTGTACATAATTAATTAAGGATATTTAACAAAAAAAGCATAATGACAAAATTATATGACAAAAAAAAATTAGGTAGTTCACTAATTTCGATAAGTGAATTAAAAGAAGAAAACTAGTCACAAAACGCTAATATACCCGATATAAAAAGAAGTTTGTATTTCAGTTTAATTCAAAAGAAAATCAACGAAAATTTTTTGGCCGTTCTCTTTGTTTAAAGTTCTATTTAGTATTAAAATAGTTTAAATTCTGTGATGATCGGAGGAGCGCCTTTTCAAATGGAGAAGCAAAAAATATAAGAACGATGTGTGTAAATATCATGTATCTAATTATGAATAGTAGATATATTATACGAATAATTTCTGATTCGAATGGGTAATCGTGCAGAATTTGGAAACAAATTGATAATTTATATGTTATCATTTAATTTTGTTGCAAGAATTAATCCACGCTAGAGATTTTATTCGACTTTTACTGTTTGTACTGACTGTAGTTTAAATGTTGAACATATTTTTCTATATACATATAACATATATATGTAGAGAGAGAAGATTAACTTAAATTTAATGCTTTATTATAATTTTATTATTGATTACGTTAAATATCTTGAAACAAAGTGACTAAAAACTATGGACGATTACGTATAATTTTATTTTTTTGTGTAATTTCAATTCTTATATTTCTTTTAAATTGATCTCAAGTTCATCGATTCGCTTTTCTCTCGACAAATCAATTTTCAAGCGAAAAATTAACTAAATTGTAATGTACAAAATAACATTAACGAAATTGTATTTATAATTTTTATTTAATTGAAAAAAAAAAGCATGAAAAGGGTAAAGCAAATATTATTTTGTATTTAATTCGATTTTCTTTTTGTACAAATAATTTTTACTATATTACATAAGATGTGTGGTAGTGTTTCTTAAGAGACTTTACTTGAAGAAATCGAACCGAACGCAGTTTTGGTTTAATATGTAAAAGAAAATGCGCTTGTGTTTAAATAAAAAGAAACTAATTTAACACGAACAAGAAGAAAAGCATTTGCTCTTTAATTTTTCAATAAATGATTGAATCTAATCTTTTGAATTCGCGTTTAATTAATTCTCTTTATCATTTAATGATTTATACGTTTTGTTCTTCGCTCATAAGATAAATTTAAACATTAAAATTACGCGCCAGTAATTTGTTTGGTTTATTCCACTAAACACACGATAGCCAACGGAATCCATCAACAGTCATTCATCGATAAAATTCAAAACAGAAACATGAGTGAAAATGATATTTTAATATATAATTTAACAGTTTTCTTATTTTGAAAAGATCTTTGGTAGTTTGTGATTTAATAATCAGCCAGCCCTCACCTCTAATTGTCACCACACGTAATCCAAATTTTAAGAAAATGTTGCATGATGTGTTAATTAATTTGTTAAGTGAAGAGAATAGCAATGGAATAAGTGTAAAACATTAATTGTTCTAATTTGTATGAATAACTATCATCAAATATTTGTTTTAGGATTGGCTCTCTGTATCAAAGACATTCCTACATCCTGGTGAAGCATTGATTCTTCAAGAGATATTAAACATTGGATCTAAATATAAGGAAATTAATAAGTTTATATCAAAGACTTTGGATGGATGTGGTGAATATCGTATTACTTCGTTAATGTATTCATTACAAATTGCAATTGTAGAAGATGGTACTTATTGCAAGGCATTCTGTAGAGGTTTGGAATGTGTGCTCAATGAGTATAAGCGAGATGTTCTCCAACTGGATATGGAACTTGTAGATAATCATCAATTCACATTGTCTTACATTTATGCAGAGTTAAATTCATATGATTTCATCTTCACAGAATTGTTGGGAATCATAACCAAAATTAGTGAAGCACAGACTAGGGGCACCATGTTCTTTGGGGCATTGAATTTGTTTCTAGTTTCTTTAAGTCCACCTCTAAATGAAGTGCTTTCAAGGTATACTACAAAAATGCATTGAATTCCTTATAACTGTTTAATGAAATTTTAGCATTCTCAAACCTGTCAATGAGGTTTTCTATGAGAACATTGCCCAGTGGATGATATATGGTATTATAAAGGATGCATACAAGGAGTTCTTTATATGTGACTCTGGAACTGCAGATGATTTCTTCCAACAGGAGGTATATATTTTCCATTTCTGTTCTGCTCCTACCTCCACTTCTGTTTGTTTGTAGACTCTCCACTTGGGGCATAAGC
Source organism: Hololepta plana (assembly GCA_963695495.1). Classification (NCBI taxonomy): domain Eukaryota; kingdom Metazoa; phylum Arthropoda; class Insecta; order Coleoptera; family Histeridae; genus Hololepta; species Hololepta plana. The sequence goes on from OY968839.1 coordinate 3,807,054, forward strand.
CCATTATTAAAAACGTCCGCATAAAATATGACTTACTACCATCTGTTATTGACGCTAAAGCAGCGAATCTCATATTGCTAAGTGGCCAATTGGTGTGGATCCTTAATAACAAACCGAACAATTTTTCCGTACGCAACAAGGAAACGTGGATGGGAAAAGATTTGGAACTCTATCACAAGATCAAATGTCTCCAAGACGAAGCATTTTGTTCAGAACGATTCAATCGAACGTTGAACGAGTGCAAAACGATATTCTGCGAACGTTTGTATTCGGTGATGGTGAACGAAGCGAACGTGATGGATCATTTCCAAATGATACGCGACTATTACACTTTAGGGCGAGGCGCATTGTTTCAGCGTTTCGTCGAGACGTGCGTGGAAAAAGAGAAACCGGGAACCGCCGATTTGCGATTGCTGAACGTGGAATTTCGCGAAACAATCGCCGCCCTTTACGGTACCACGGATAAGTCGCATCGACGGTTCGAATTGCGACTAACTGATGGATCGAACGACGACGACAGTCAAGTACTTTCGCTGAATTTCAACGTCGAATGGCCGCTTCACATCGTTTTCCATCCGAAATCGTTGGAATCGTACAACAAGTTGTTCAGTTATTTGTTAAGATTGAAAAGGGCCAACGTCAATCTGTGCAAACTATGGTTCGTCCATAATAAGCAGCGAGTCGTGTGAGTTGGTTTTCGGGCTCTTTGTTTCTCAATTTAGCAATACTTTCACAATTTGATCGTTACGTTGTAGGAACCACAAATTAGCGAAGCTCAGGCATAATCTGAAAGTGTTCGTCGATAGGGTGGAATATTATCTACAGGTGGAAGTTATAGAAACTTCTTTCTTCGCGCTAAAGACCGCCGTTCAGTCGGATACCGCCCATTTCGAGACGATATTGCACGCTCACGTCGATTTCGTTGGTGCGATTTTGAGCAGATCGTTTGTCACGTCGTCGGAATCTGTAGGTTTATTATAGCATTCGATTTAAAACGATATAATTTTCTATTTTCGTCTAGATCATAGACAAATCCGTTGATTTAATGCATCGCTGGCCGAATGTGAAGTGCACGAGTGGCGTGCATACGGCAATTGTCGATTTGCTAAATTTAAGCGACGATTTTTGCGCGGATACCTTCGAATGGCCATCGGACTTGACCGACGAACATCTGGAGGAATTGGACCGCTACAGTCGGCGAGGGAACGCGATCTTGGACCGCCTCAAGAGCCAGATTCGCGAAGCTTTCGACACGATGCGCGCGTCCTATCTGATCAAATTGGGATTTACGTTGGAGATCATGAAACTCTGAACGGTTTCATTTAGGTTTAGTTCTTCGCTTTATTTCGTTATTTAGTTTAATTTAAGTTAGAGAGGAAAGTGAGCGCACGCACTTCAACAAACGATTCAATTGAGATTAATTTACTTATAATTAATGCCTTCTTCTCTAGTCTCGATTAATTAATTGATAGTGCACAATTTATAGAACGTTCCGTTTACGCAATCGGTCATATGAATTCGCTTTTTTATTGCGAACGTGGATTAAAATACGGTACTGATTGCAATTAAAACTTTTACGATCGATTCCTTGTGACGTTCGTCGCAAAGCAATAAGTTTTCCTTTTCTGATAATAATTGCAAGTGGCAACATTTAATTTCGAAATTTAATCATTGATTTAAATATGTAATAGCGACCAAGGTTTCGTTCCTTATTTTCAATATCAGTCGGATTGTGATTAATTTACTACTAAACTTCAACTTAAACCGTTTGGAAAATGTAAACGCGAAATTGATATTGCAAAACTGCGATTGTGAATTATCTATAAGCATTAGTTGGTCGCGTTTGAATACGAAACAACTCTCACTGTGAACAGACGAAATGGGAAGGAGATTTCCATTTCAAACGTATCCTAAACCGGTTGCATAAGATTTAAATTGATCTCTTGTATGACTTTTTTTCCTTCTGTTCCCCGTTCAAATTAATTATGTAAGCGTCTTTTTTATTTCGTGGAATATAAGCGAATTCCATTAAAATTGAAAGGTTATTAGCACTTTCGTTTCGGTATCGTGCAAATCTTTTCAAATTAATTCCGTTGTCCCCGTCATCATTTGCGTTTTAAGTCCACGAGGAAAGGCGAAACGACAAAAAGGCGAAGTAATTTACAAATTGCGAAATAAGGACAAGGCTCTGGTGGAGTGGTGGACATTGCTAATTAGAGAATGATAATATTGAATTGAAGAAAATTTTGAAATATGCGTAGAAGGGAACAGTTCTAATGCGAATCTAATTAAATCGTTTCAATAACAATAACAAACGATATATACAAGCGCACGCGAGCCGAACGTTTAGAGTTTTAGCGAAAGCTTTTTCGCTCGTGTTTAATTTTTTATTTTTCGCACTGATAAAACGCCTTTTTATTTTCGCCAGTGGTAACAAAAAGAGATAAACGAGCGACTGCATCATGTTGAAATTTACGAAACGTTTTCTACGTTAGTGATGCTGTTTGTTGTTGTTAGCTCAATTCGGTTTTCGCAATTAATACCGCTCTGATAAGCAACAGAAGTTATTTTTTTGGCATTTCGCAAGATTAATTGCTAAAAACGTGCCTTTTAAATGTTAGATTTAAATAGCAGCAGCAGCAACTGCGGCAATAATTAAGTTTTAAAAAGAAAAGCGTAAAAACTTGGCGTGTTGTTGGTGAGTAATTGGATTCGAAGCAAAAATCTGTGGACGAGTGGTAAATTAAAAGAGAGAATCGATTGGAATCGGACGCGATGAACAATTTTGCGAACGCCACCAGTCGCGTGCAATTCGATCGGCCGATTTACGAGCAAGGCGAGCTGAATGATGAATTCAAGTTTAGCAAAAAGCAGCGGAAAAATTGTGAGTTTATTGTTGGTGTCTTCCGTTCATTTTCATGTACTGGCGTCGTTTTCTTTTTAGGGCGCGACCGATTGTCGAGCGGTTTCAAATGCGAGCCGAAGGAATTGTTAAAGAGTACGGTGCCGGCCATCGGATGGCTGTCGCATTACGATTGGCGAAACGATCTCGTGAAGGATCTCATTTCTGGCGTCACCGTCGCAATAATGCACATACCTCAAGGTAAAAGAAACGCACCAGAAGAACTTATCGACGTCCTTCTCTCTTTATCTTTCGTCCAACAAAAAGCGAATTCAATTAATTAACGGTAGTCGATGGACGTGATACGAAACATTGGCAAGGACTTAATTCGATTAAAAATTCATAAATCGTTTAAAAACACAAATCAAGGGAACGATCCAAATTAATAAGGAGTCACGGGATTCGTTCGAGGTTGCTCGAGGAGTTTGAATTATCGTGTTTTTAAATATTCGTCATTAGAACCCGAACAATCACAATGACTGTTTAATTTACCTGATTTATTACCTTTACTTTTCAAGATTATTATTATTTTTATGTAGTTGCTTATCAATCTTGTTGCTGCTAAAGATAACTATCAAGTATACGATTCAGTTTCGTAAATAAGATATTAATTTTTATTTTCGCGCCCGCGACCTTCGCTCCGAATCGTAACAAATGGAAAACAAAATTGAAGACGTCGCTTTCGGATTTCCCTTCAATGCGCGATTTTCTTGCTAATTTTTCCGCTTTGTTTCTTTTTTTTTTAAGGAATGGGCTACGCGATGCTCGGTAACGTGCCGCCAGTAGTCGGTTTGTACATGGCCTTTTTCCCCATCTTGATCTATTCGTTCTTGGGCACGTCCAGGCACAATTCCATGGGTTCGTCGCTCTTTCCTTTATGCAAGAACATCTCAAAGAACGCAATCGTTTCAGGTACGTTCGCTGTCATCTGTCTGATGACGGGCAAAGTGGTTCTGCAAAACGTTCCGCATCATCTCGTAGACGACGACGACGCACGAATTGCTAATCGAACGGATGATCCATCGACGACTTTCTACACGCCTCTACAAGTGGCCACGACCGTCACGTTTGTCGTCGGCCTGCTGCAGGTATGAACGTTACCGCTTTCGACGCAAACGACTCGCGTTTCATTCGCTGTCCGTAGATCGGAATGTATCTGCTCCGCTTGGGAATCGTGAGCGTCCTCTTGTCGGACACGCTCGTGAGCGGATTCACGACAGGCGCCGCCGTACACGTCCTCGTCTCCCAATTGAAAGATCTCTTCGGCATCGGCATACCGAAGAACACCGGCTATTTTACCGTCGTAAAGGTAAATGTTTCGTCCATTGTTTACGTAAAAGTGAATCGTTTCTTTGCCGACAGGATACGATGGACATAGTCGAGCGTTTGCCCAACTTGAATTACGCGGCGACGGTCGTTTCGGCGATTACCATCGTCGTAATGGTATTGAACAACGAGTGCTTGAAGGTAGACGCTTTAACCGCCGAACAAGCGGCATTAATTTCCGTTTGGTTAATGTGTTTTGCAGCCGAAAGCGGCGAAACTGTGCAGTTTCCCGATACCGATCGAGTTGATAGCAATCGTTTGCGGCACGGCGATCTCGCACTTCGTCGATTTGTCGTCGCTTTACGGCGTGAAGATAATCGGCGAGATTGCTAAAGGGTAATCGTCGCACAAACGGCCCGTTTCTCCCCGACTTATATCGCTTCGTTTTAGTATACCGGATCCGGTCGAGCCGACTTATTCGCTGATACCCAGCATATTGATGGACAGCCTTTGGATCGCCATCGTCTCCTACACGATCACCATATCGATGGCGCTGATCTTTGCCAAGAAGCAAAACTACGATGTCGACGCCAACCAGGAATTACTCGCTATGGTAGCCTAATAAGTTTAATCGTATTGTTTTAAACAGCTTTCGTTTCGTTTTAGGGCGCTTCGAACTTATTGGGTGCGCATTTCCAATGCATGCCGATTGCCGCATCGTTATCGAGATCGACGATTCAAGAGAACATCGGCGGCCGCACGCAGATGACGTCGTTTGTCTCTTGCACCATCCTCCTGTTCGTCCTACTGTGGATCGGACCGTATTTCGAAACGTTGCCGCGGGTTAGAATATTTTAGAATCCGTTTGCAAACCGTGAAACGAATCTCATTCGGTTTTAGGCGGTGTTGGCGAGCATCATAATCGTCGCCCTCAAAGGGATGTTGTTTCAAGTGAAAGACCTTGCGAAATTCTACAAATCGAGCAAACTGGATGCGGCCGTCTGGTCGATCACGTTCGCTGCCGTCGTTTTCGTCAGCATCGACGTCGGTCTGATGGCCGGTATTTTAATGTCTTTGGGAACTATCCTGCTCTTAGCCTTCGTGCCGTATACTTGTCTATTGGGCCACGTACCGCATACCGATTTGTATTTGGACGTCAGCAGGTATGAAGGGGTAAGTTCAAGGAACAGACACAATATCGAAGGTGTAATTCGCATGTCGTCTCTTTAGGTTACCGAAATAACGGGTCTCAAGATATTCCATTACCAAGGCGCCATCAATTTCGCGACGAGGACTCTATTTAAAAGCGCGCTATACGAGAAAATCGATTTGGTGCCGCAGAAGGAGCTCGCGCACCGTCAGAAGTTGGAGAAACTGTTGCGAGAGGTGCGTGCTTGAAGGGAAAGTGATTTTTAGGCGAATCAATGCGCTCGTTTCTTTTAGAACTGCGAGCAAAACGAATTGGACAATTACAAAAAGGAGGTAATGAAAGTTAGCGGTAGATTGAACGTTACGCTCAAATGTCTCGTCATCGATCTTTCCGCCGTCAGTTTCATCGATCAATCTGGTATATCGATGGTGAAGGATGTGATCGAGGAATTCAATAGGATCAATATCGTTTGCTACATCTCGGGCTGTTCAGGTATAACGTTATTGTCCGTAAGAATTTTGGATAAACCGTATGTTCTCTTTTAGCCCCCATCTATGAGAAGATCTGCAAGGTGGAATACTTTAATAAAAAGACCGAACAGTGTAAATTGTTTCCGACGTTGAATGACGCTGTCTTATCCGCTCGTTATAATGTACGGCAGGAGTCCAATGCAAATATCAGCGTCATAACGCGCATTTAGATTAATTCGTTGCTTGACCGTCGGTTTTAATTATTTATTTGTCTCGTTAGATTATTTTTAAATTAAATTTGTACATATCTAAATAAAACAAGATGTATTTTTTAGCATCAATATTTAGTATCATCGTACATGATTATTATCTGGTAATCATAAAAGTGTTTCTTTCAATTAGGTCTGACTTATATAAACATCCAAATAAATCTTATCAAAATTTTTTGAACAAATTTGAAATTTCCTAATTGGTTAAATTTATTAAATTAAAGAAGGTTTAACTTGTTGTTTAATTGTTAAATCTTCAAATATAAGATTGTAATGTATTATATACTTTGTTTTCATAAGAATGAAAGAAGATTCAATGATAATTGTTAAATCTTCAAATATTCTTATGAAAACAAGGGAAGACTAAGATTGTAATGTATTCTATGCTTTGTTTTCATAAGAATTAAAGAAGATTCAATGCTAATTGTTGAATCTTCAAATATTCTTATGAAAACAAGGGAAGACTAAGATTGTAATGTATTCTGTACTTTGTTTTCATAAGAATTAAAGAAGATTCAATGTTAATTGTTGAATCTTCAAGTATTTTTATGAAAACAAGGCAATAATTACTGTGATTATGTTTATTTTAACATTATTACAACATTCAAATATATTTAAATAAACAATTTTAAAATACAACCAAAATCTTTAATTTACAAATCTCCTTCAATTAAACATCTCCTCAGATTCGAATTCACCACGAAAAAAAAAGACAGAAAGAAAAAAAAAACGAGTTTCTCAAATTTCTCCGACTTTTAATTCGAGAAATATTAGGAGAACATGAGGACCGAGGAGGTCGTCGATCCTGATATTTGGCGGGAAAAATTCTCGATGAATGCTCGCGAATTCCTCGGACTTTTAATTCGTGAAATATTAGGAGAACATGAGGACCGAGGAGGTCGTCGATCCTGATATTTGGCGGGAAAAATTCTCGACGAATACTCGCGAATTTCTCGGACTTTTAATTCGTGAAATATTAGGAGAACATGAGGACCGAGGAGGTCGTCGATCCTGATATTTGGCGGGAAAAATTCTCGACGAATGCTCACAAATTTCTCGGACTTTTAATTCATGAAATATTAGGAGAACATGAGGATCGTGGAGGTCGTCGATCCTGATATTTGGCGGGAAAAATTCTAGTAAAAGTAGAGCCTAATGGGTCGAAAGGTTTCGCAGATTTTCGCACTTTTAAACCCTTAAATTTGCATCATTTTTTTTCCTTCAATTACGCTATTTTTTCTTCTTTGCAAAAGAATATTTCAAATTTCAAAAGCGGAATAAAGTATTGTCGTCCAAGAATGACGGTATGGTAGAAAACTGCAAGCGGTTGTTCTAACTGTTCAGGCCCTGGTTCACAGATGGCGCTAGTAACAAGGATTCGAAATAAATGTAAAGTGACATAAATTTTATGATTTATTAAATAAATTTCACTAATTACTACATATAATCACTTAAATTAGAGTCTGTATTACTTAAGTTATCTTAATTATTCACTATAACTATGATTCGGTATTTGATAGTCTTAAATCGTAGAACTCTTTATGGAGCAATGTCTTCTGTTACATGAAGCGGTTGTGCAGTTTCTCACATTAATCCTAAGGAATGTGATCAACAGATTGTAATGATGCAGCTAAAATTATAAAAAGATACGTGTTAAATTAAATAATTAACGTTAAAATATGAAAAAAGAAGGGCAAAATTGGTTGCTAATGCAACCAACTTTACAATATTTTTAATATTGACTTGGAGATACGTAAATTTTACCTGATTAAACCTGAAATCGAGTCCTTCGGCATTTATTGATCGAGCAATTGTGAAATAACTGATCAAAATCCATCGTAATAACGTTCACCGCATTTTTCCAGAAAGCTCGTTTCTTCAGGTTGGTTCGCCTTACATAATCCGTCACGTAGAAGTGCTGCGATTTTCTTCGAGGAAAACCAGAAACACAGGAACTACAACAGCATCGGTGAGCATTGTAATCAATTAATCCAATTCCTTAAAAGCTCCATTGATTAGAATCAGATTCTCATCCAGTTTATCATAAAATCCAATGGTGTTTATGAAGGATGTCAGTTTAATGGCGAAGTTGTCGTTGAACTAGCGGCAATTTTAAATGAACGCCTTTGTTTTAGGTATTTGACGCAGTTTATGAGAAGATTCATTTCCATTTGGAGGAACATGACATCCATTCGTGACGTCGATATCGATGCTGAAGGTGTATTCAAGTACATCCTGATCAAGGTGATTGCAAAGGATGGTGATGGCACGGAAAAGACTAAAGAAATTGTTCGTGGATATGCTGAATGTCCCTATCATTGTGAGTGAAGAACAGAACTTTGCTTTGCTTTTACAATGCTTAACGCTTATTAGATTTTTGCTAACAATCATTTGATGGTAAAAGGGACGATGTAAGAGATCCCAATAAATGGATGTTGAATTCTTCACAAGGTCTGTTATTGATGAGGATGCTTAAGGAAACTAATAATTGGTTTTCCGCATTTATTCGTATGCTCTGTTACGCCGAAATGTTTAAAGAAGATCACATACAAGTACAAACAAATAGATTGATAACGAATGTTAATTAATCAGTTTCAAACGAACGCTGATTGTGTAAGGCACAATAGAAGAGTAAAATATTAGGTGAAATGCAGAGGAGACGGGCGAAGGACAACGAAATTATGAAATGCAATTGGGGACGTTTCTTAACTTCACCGAACAATTTGCTCGTTGATTTGGCCCCGGTTCAATGACGATTCGTTATACGTTGTTCTGGCTTTATTGAACAGTTCATTATTTACATTGTCGCAAAGGCCCTAAGTTGCACTCGTCGATAATCAACGGACTCGCCAATTTGAATCTCCTTCTAATACATAATCGCCGAAAGATGTTACGTCCTTTTGTCGCTAATTTGCTAAGCTCTCACCCCACGGACCGAACATGAAATGGTCTTCATCCAGCTTTATTACAAAATCGATTAAACGAGGACCGCATTCGGTCGGTGCGCGAAATAATTAATTAACTTCGTTCTATGTTTATTCACCATCATTATCAATCATTTTCTTTACATCGAGTTAACAAGTACATTGAGTGCATATATACAAATTTCTGTTTGTTCGGTAGTAAATTGAGGAGGGAAATCGGTCTATTTACAACGGCGACAATCGGGGATCCATTGAACACGCTATCTTCTTGATTTCGAACGTAATTCTCGCAAATTAGTCATTTGATATGTTTTCTTTCGTAGTCGTTTGCTTGCCATTCGTTCGCGGCAGAGAGATCGGGGTGGCGGCACTCTAACATCGACATGACAGTGGGTTCCCTAAGTACGAGAGATCGTTAGGCTTCGTCCGTCGTTAATCGATCGATTTCCATTTGGTCCGTTGTCGAATAATCGTACGAATCGACGAAGAAAAGGAAGTCGCTCGCTCGCCGGCTGCGAATAATTAGGCGACAATCGAAACGGTTCCCGCTCGTTCGATTGTCTTAACACGATCGGCGACACGAACATCTGCAATTGGGTGCGAAAGAACATCCTCCTCGCTTTACTCTGCGTGCGTTACGACGTACGTCTGTTCCGCAAGCAGCACCACGCCCTGTTGATGCTGAACCCTTTCTCCTTGCCGCCCGCACCGACACCGCTCGACGTTCGCGCCGCGCGCACCGTCACTTCCGGCTCGTCGCGATCGCCGTCGCACTTCTCCGTCACGATCTCGTCGAGATCGTCGTCCGTTCGTTTACGAATCGTCCGCGCGATACTCGCCGACGGTTTGTTCGCGGCCGCCTCGTCCGTTTTAATTTTGCGATCGTCGTCGTCGCCGTCGTCGCCGTCGTCGACGCGCTGATTATTAATCTCCACCGTCACTTTCTCCACTGTGTCCCCCTTCGTCGCTTCGACGGCGGCAACGACGTTCGCCTCGTCTCACGTCCCGTCCTTCTCCGGTTCGATCGCCTCCGCCGCGACCGGTCGCAGCTCCAATCGGATCGGGCGCGGGAAGTCGCCGTTCGGCGATTTCTCCTTCTTCGGCGGCGGCGGAGGATCGCCGACCCGCGTCAACGTCGTCGACGGGTCGTAATCGTTGCACGTGTGCATCAGGGTGAACGGCAATTTCAGCGACAGCTGGCCGCCCATCACGCTCACCATCAGTTTCACTTTGACGTAGTAGGAGACGTAGATGGCGAAGACGTTGCGCTCGTCGGTTTCCGTCGATGACGATGTCGACGTCGACGATGTAGCGGTGGGACACGTGACCGACGAGGCGAGATTCGTGCCGACCTTCGTGTACGAGTCCTCCAGCGCGATCCAGTTCTTCGTGCAACTCTTCACCGGCACCAGAGCGTACGTCTTCGTCAACGATTGATTCGTGCCGATCGGGCAGTCCTCCCGCGAATTGCCGATCATCGCGACGACGTTCTTGAACTTGCCGTTGGAGAACATGCACACGTCCACGTGTTGCACGATGAAAACCTGTCGAATTACAATTTGCAACGATTATTTGCACGAGCGAAATTCGAATTGTGTTCGATCGCTAAGGAAGCGACGCGGAGGATCGTAAAGTCCCCGGGGATTACAAAGAGTAGCAAATTAAAAAGTTTGCAAGTGGTTTTTTACCGCGAGCTTAGTTTGTTTGTTGACGTTTATTGCACAATTTCGCACTGCGAACGCTTTGTAAGAAGTTGAAAAAAAGCTGCAAATGTCACCTGCAATTAACATTTACGCGAACAGATGCAAATGTGTGCGACATTTTCTGCGCCCGATTAAATACTGCAACGCGTTTTGCACCTCATTTAACACGTCAATTTCTTCGTTAACCGCTAAAACCTGCTTTTAGTTTAATCTTCGAATCGTTCCTCTTTCGTTTACCTTGATCCGCTTAATCGTCTTATTGCTGTTGTTCCGTATGTGGACGGTGACCTCGACCTCTTCGCCGTGGTAGTAGATGGCCTTATCCAGCGACGCCTCCAGATGGATGCGGCCGTCGCTCAATAGGAACGGCTTCTCGACGATCGCGCACGGCGCCGGCACTTCCGCGAGGAACGCGGCCAAACTCGGTCGCTTCCCGCCGCACATCCTCCGTATGTGCTCCATTTGCGTCGACTGAAAGGCGACAACAACAACGACGCAAGAGCGTTAATTCGCGAAAGAATTACTCGCCACGAGCTCACCTCGTTCTCGCCGCAAGAGGCCGCAGTCGAACTATCCGCATCTTTGGTCACGTCGCCATCCTCGTTGTCGTCGTCATCGTCGTCCGCTACCTTCTTGTCCTCTTTGCCGACGTCGTCTCCGATCGACGTGCGGCCCTCTTTGGCGACGCCCTCGTGCGTCTCCGCGTCGTTCTCGACGAAAGTGACGTGCGTCGGCGTTCTGATCTCCAACTCGGCCCCGTTCGCCGCATCCTCCGCCTTCAATCGGTCGTCTCCGTCGGCGCTCGGCTTGTTGTCGACGGGTCGCCGGTTCTCGTCGTTCGTCTTCGTCAACGTCGTCGCTTGTTTATCGCTCTTCGCTTGCTGTTGTTGTTGTTTCTTGTTGTTGTTGTTCTTGATCGGCGATTGTTTGATCGGCCGCGACTCGAGCGGCACGCTCTTGCATCCGAACAACGTGATCTTCGGCCGTCGATGATGACGCTCCTTCACCGACGACGTTATCGTGCCGTCGGCGCCGAATGCGCGCCGCCCGTCGCACCGGCCGCCGCCCGGATTGAAGAGGTACGGCGAGGGCGGCGCGATCGCCCGCTGAACGACGCGAATCCCCATACGCACCGTGCTGCGGCGATGGAGTTTCTCGTCCGCACGATGGGCTGCAAGTTAAGCGGATTTGGAGAATGATGGAGATCGAATAATGTAGAGTTCGTGTGTCGCTTTAACCTTTCGCGCTTAACACTTAACGTTTTTCTTTCGTTCTCTCTCTCGCGCGCGCGATGCTATTCAATTAATCTCTAGCTTTTGTAATTAATTAATTAGCAAAGCGCGACGTGTCCCTTTGCAACTTTAATTTGCACTTTCCCTCCGTTCGCAACAACTTCGTCGTCTTTCGTCTTATCTGCGGATGTGTACAGGGCGTCCCAATGGAGAGTGCGGACTCGGTTGGCGGTAGAGGAAAATGTTTCGGATAGAAAAGTTTTCTTACGACGTGAGAATAGTTTCCAAGATGGCGCACTTCCGGATACACCCGGAACTGCTAGTTGCTCCGCTATTTTAAATGAAATGTTATAGTTTTTATTGCATTTTCGAATTCGTCGTCGAATTTTAATGGGAGTTTGTTAAGACAATCGCATGCCCAAGATGCACCGTTTCGGAGTTATTCGAGTGTTTTCCCGAAAAATCTCCTTTAGAAGGTCGTGGAAAATCGCAAATATCTCCGGAATTATTTGAGATAGAGAGTTGAACTTTTCTTACGTCTTTTAAGCAAGAAATGACGAACAATTTCCACTGCTTGAAGTTAATTTAAAGTGGAGGTGGCTTCGATTTGTGGCCCGTTAAACTGCGACATTTTCAAATCGATTGCGACACCCCGTATATAAGGCAACGTTGTTTTATTGTCGTTCGTCATGCTGCACTTTCGCAAATTCGTTTCTCCGCCGTCGAGGGAGAATTGTTTCGGGCGTAGAAGCAGACGACGAAGACGCCGTAACGAAGAGGGACGACATGCGAGTAACGTGAACTTTCTGCGGGGTGCTGGGGAAAAAAAGGGTGAGGTTGTTCGGGCAAAAACGTCGCTTCATTCGGAACTTTTCCATTTTTCCGTTCGCTCGCCACTCTTCTTCAGGAGGACGTAACCGCTATAAAAAGAGCGAGGCGGGTACTTAAGAAACATCGTTTCAGTTGTTCAACTTTTCTTTTGACTTTCCTTTGCCGCCGCCGCCGCCGCTTTCGGGTTCGTCTTAAAGGGCTTAAAGCGAAATCTTTAACAAAAGGTCTCTCTCTCTCTCGCTCTTTATCCGTCCCATTCGCACGGTTCGTACATCTTTACGGACTCGACCGTTCTTCAGAATGTTATTGTCCCCGTAGTCGATGATCTAACGGATACAACGTTATTTCCAATTGGATTATCCTTTTTCTTTGCGTCAAAAAGGGGAATGAAAGTCCCGGATTCGTCGTCGAACAAAAGGGATCCCTATTATTTCCGCGCGGCAAAAGAAATTGGCTGAAACGGTTAGCGGAACGAATTCAAATTCGCATCAATTTTTCCTGTCGTTGCAATTGCCCTTAATCCTCGTTAACCGTTGTTGTTTTTCTAGTTGGCAAACTTGCAGCCCACACGAACGTTATCATTGTTGCCAAACTTTAAACACTAACAATTGCCATTAACATTAGTTTATAAAACAACGACCCATTAAGCTGGAAGTTGCGATCGATAAAAGACATTTGCCCCCGCGCCACCCATTCGATTGTTTCCCAACTCTTCGCTTGTTTCTTTTGCCCCCCCAAGCGCCCGCCTAACGATCTCGCATATCAAACAAATACGCTTTCCTTGTAGAACCCATCGACATCGGATACGTTACGGAACGAATATCTTTCTATATATGTATCGACCGCCTGTTGCTGGTCCAACGGCCGACGACGCCACGCTGCTCGACTTCTTTCTCGCACTCGACGGACGAACGATTGTGCGAATTGATTCGAACGAAACCCACTCGAATTCAACGCGATCTCACTTGGAGACGGCGGTTGGAGAATGATGATAATTTCAAAAGAGAGCGAGGGGAGGCGGTTCAATTTGTGTGTGTTGCAAAAAGTTATTAGCGAAAATGCAAAACCTTCGTGCATTTACTCGCCGACGTCGGTTTCGTCTGTGCACGTTTTCCAAAGTTACCTAAATAACACGTTATTACCGTATTCGCACGCAAATTGGACCTTTATCGTTATTGTCTTTCAGCGCGGCAAAGTGCACATCTTCGTCGTTCGGATCTCTCGAGGGAGGCGCCGAAACGACCTTTCCGACCGAAATGGAACGGAAGTAAATGCGAAAAACTATTTACGGAAGTCGCGTTAGTTACTTTGTTCTGCTCGTCGTTGGTATACCTTCCTCGTCTATATGCAATAAACGCTGGTGATTTTCGGGTTGTTGCAATTGGCAACACTGCTGATGTTACTAGTCAAATAAACGATTTCTTGATTGCTATTTGTCAAAACGACTTTTGATTCGAACGCAACAACAGCGCTGCCAATGGAATATTCGGGGAAGCTTCGCAAACTACCAACCGTTTTTTGTTGGCATCATTAATTGCCGATTGAACGGCAGCGGATCAGTGTTGCCAAAGCAATATTCTCGACACGCAGAAGGAATCGGTTCGCGGTTCTTTGCGAATCCGCACACACACACACACACACGTTTAACGTTTTCCAATTTAATCCGAAAAGGTTTTACTAGTCAATTTCGCAAGTTAGATGGGAGGCGTCTCTCTCTCGCTCTCTCTCTTTTATGCTTGCATAAAATATTCCACATTCATTTGACACACACATACAGAGTGTGAACCGGAAGCTGGGGCCTTTGACTCTTCCGAGAAGATTCGCGAACGTTTTTTTTCTTGATTAAATCAAGCGCGAGTTCGTCGGCGTGATTAATTCCGCGAATTTCCCGGCGGGTTTTCCACCTGCACGCAAGTGGAAAGTTGTCGAAACGAATCGCACGCCCTGTATACACGCGACGGTTATTTATATATATGGACGTATTCCTAGGAGTAAATCGCAATATAAAACTGATATATCTTGCATATTGAAGTTGGCAATATAAAAGCAATATCTCACGCCCTACCTGGCGACGTCGTGCGCCCTCGTTTATTGTGCTGCTCTTCTACCTCTTGAATTATTAAACAAACAGCGGAGCAACAACAGAAGAAGACGCATTCGCAAAGCTAATTCGTTGCGAATTGGTCGAAATTTGCGCTATAAAATCAAAAGCAACAGCGGAAAAGTGAAGTTGCTTTTTGTTTTCTTGTTCGACAAATCACTTTTCACGACTCCCATTAATCCGAAGAGAATCCACGAGGAAAAAGATGACGTGCGAAAAAGATGCTCTCGAACAAATAACAATCGCGAAACGTTGCGAAACGAATCCGCGCAAACAAGGAGCAGTTCGCAATCAAAATATTATCCAACTTTGCGGCCGCTCGTGTCTTTGTTTTTTTCCATCTTCATCTCCGTTCCAAAAACAGGTGGAAAAGGGCAGCAAAAAAAATGAAACAACAGTCGAAGAAAATTGGCAAGGGAGAGAGAGAACGAAGAAAAAAAAAAGAGCGCTCGCGTCTCCCAGCAAATTCAATTTACTCGAGCAAACGCACGCTTTGTGCTTTGCGCAAATTTTTCGCAAATTAAAAAAACAACGAGTCTTCGTTCAATTTTTTTTTGTTTTGTTTTTTGCACGATGCCTCCTCTTTTTATTCCGCAACGGGGGAGGCGCCTTAATTAAATACGAAACTGATATCGTTCTCTTTCCTTTCGTTCGTCCCCTTTTGATCTTTTTATTTCCTCATCATTTTTCGTTTATTATTTCTCATCTCTCGTCGTCATCGTCATTAAAAACGCCTTGTTTCGCGTATTCGAACGACCAAAAAAAAAAAAAAAAACGAAAACGAAAAATAAAGCCGATGAGAGTGGAGGAGAAAAGTCGCCCGGAATAGAAATTAACGAATGGCTCTAATTAAGTCTTGCGGAGAGACTTTCTAAACTTCCGCCCACGCACGCGGTCCAACATTTGAGGTTAATAATTAAGAGCTTCGATTAAATTCCATTCGATATCGTGGCCGTCGCCGCATTTGCGAAAAAGTTCGTTTACACTACGTCGGCGGCGGCGTCGATGCTGATGATGACGCAAATTGCTCTCAAGTGTGCGAATTTTGCGAACTCGAGATGATAATTATTATTATTTGCGCGCTCGATGGATTGATCGATTGCCGGACAAATTGGTAGGAACGAACCAACGAACGACGGATGCGGAATTCGACGCAAATTGGGGGCTACTTGCCAAAAAAAAAAAACACGCTTCTTCCCATGAAAAGTTCGAATTTCATCAATTCGTGGATGAAAAGCAAGCAATTAATTATTTAATTAACGACCACACGTAGGCTACAGTATACAGGGTGGTTCGGGTCGCGTTGGGTCGTCGCTCTTACGCAAAACAAGCACGAGCGCTCGACTTTGCGGCAAAATTACTTTCCGCAACCGATACTTTCGTCCGTTTCTACCCTTTCGACCAATCGCAGACGGACGCGGCGCGCGGAAGGGGTACGCGACTGACGCTCGAGGGAATAAAGTTCGATAAACACGACGGAAAGCAGCTTCATTTCGTTATCTACGCGGTGCGGACGGAAATTGCGTTTGAACAATTCGATTTGGACGTCGTAATAATATAATACGTCCATCTGTTAGCCGAGCGCGAACGATTAATAATTACGTTCGCCGCTTAATTATCGCTTCTGTGTGTTCGCGTCGGTCTTCTTCATTCCCGACGCCAACAATGGCAGAATCCAAAGTGACAAGTGTGCGAATAATATAACAGTTGAACGTCGAGATGACAATTAATCGCTTGCGAACAACAATAAGCGAGCGTTCGTTTGTTGAAACGACGGCGACGACACGAATCCGTTAATTGGTTTCTCCACGCGAATTCTCGCCCAATTAATTCCGCCATCTCTTAGGACGCGACTAATTAGCACGGGGAAATTTGCGATCGATCGGCGCGCGATAAAAACCCGCTCCTCTCTTGCGACGCACACGTTTCGATTGTTCCCTTTGAAATTAACGCCATCATCAACAACTCACGCGAACCCGAACAGTTCTTGTTGTTGTTCTTAGTCGACGGTAATTAAACCGCAATTTCTTGTCGGACGAGACAAAGAGCCGTTCCCAACGACGAAACTTAATCAATTTAAATGTAAAATCTTCGGCCGCCGCCGCCGCCGACGCCTCTTTCGCCACGCGTTCACACGCTCGAAGTCATCGACGTTATTGTCTTGGATGTTAGACGTTGATGACTTCGCTCGACGGTTAAAGGTCACGGATAGTCTTCGTGCGCGCTCGCACGCGTGTTTGTTTGGCGTAATTATTGTCGTCATTCGATGGGAGAAGGAAGATGGAAAGCGCAAACTGGGTCACAAACCGCATTGATTTCGCCCATCGTCCGATCGCCGTATCGCTTATGCGTTTCGCTCGGCCTTCGAGTTTCTAATTCGCGAATATAATCGGCAAATAATTCCTACTTACCGATGTAAGCGCGAACGTCGTAGCTGGTGCCGATCGGCGCGCCGTTGTACTCTTTGGCCGGCACCAGTTGAACGCTCGGCGGCGCCAACGGCGTGATCTCCATGTTGAACGCGTACGCGTTCGGTCCGAGGCGACGGAGGAGGGCCTCCTGAAAGCGGAACTTCCGTTAGAAACAAAAGGCGAACAAGAAAGGATTCGTGGCCGGGCGATAGCATTTAGTTTTCTTCGGCCCATAACTTCCATTCATGACGTTGGTGTTCGGGGTTTGTTTTGTTCTTTTTTGTTGTCGCCCCTCGGACGCGCTCGTTTATCTAAAAGCCGCGCACAGAAACTTTTAATAACGGAGCAAAAAAAAAAAGAAATAGAGGGAAACAATTACGTTCGAGCGGGGAAAAGCTTTTATCGAACGTTTTAACAGTAATTACTTCCTTCCGGTGCCGACATTTTCTCTCTCTCTCTCGCGGTCTCTCTTTCAGTTTTTTCTCGCCTCCTACTTGAATTAATTTGACCATCGCCATTCGGGACGGGAAACCGAAGAGTTTGTTTGTTTTTACGCCCGATTCCAACGTTAAATCTTTGCGTTTTTTTGTGCAGATTTTTCTCTTTCTTTTTGATATCGTTTGTTTCGCTTCCGTTCTAATTTCCGCGCACGGCTCGATCTCCCTCTAACGTTCATTCATCCTCGCGTCGGCCTTAACCCAGTTCGAAAGCAGGTCATCCTAACGATTTTGTTGCGATTTTGTTGTTCGCGCAAACCGTCGAAGGATTGCATTCATTCCGTGGGCGCACGTATTCCAATCGGGCCATATTTTATTAACGGATTTATTCATGAATTCCTAATGCCCATTCCGATCGATCCGCCGTATAAGCGTTACGCAATATCAATAATCCAAAAAGCCGCTTTTTTTTTGTTCTTTCGCTCATTCCTCGGAATTTTTCCAGAACTCGATGGGGGGGGGGGGGGGGGGGGGGAGACGAGAAACTATTATAATTCCCGCACGGGATTAAACGGAAATCGATTGTTACCGGGGAAAATCTGCCTGCATGAAATACATTTCGAATAATTGCACGTTGATCAGTTGTTGGTTAATAATAAAAGCGGATCGTTTTTCACAAAAAAGGGGATTTCCAACATTTTAATTCGAACATTAAACCGATTAAATCGTGTTCGAAATTATCGCAAAAAAAGCAGTGCGGGCGGAAAATATTGCAAAAAAAAGCACTTTCCACCCCCCCCCCCCATTTTCTGCGCCCCTCGCACCGCCCTTTTCATTGTTTTAAATTTAACTCGCGTTTAACGCCGACAATCAATGTTGTTTGCTCTCGTTTCCGTACAAAGTGCGTTTACGGCACGGAGAACGGGTCAATCGATACAAAAGCAAACAAAAAAAAAAAAACAGAAGCAGGGTAAAGAAGGGCGAAAGGGCAGCGTTCGTCTGTTCGGTTCCCTTTGTGCCCTTCGCAACGCGCACTCAATTTCTGCACGCTAGCCAAAGTCATTAACGCCCGACAAAAGTATCCATTTTCTGTTTGTTTTCGCGAATATTGGCAAACGATAAACAAAACCATCCGAAGATGTCGAGTGCTAAACCAGCAAGCTTAATTATTTAAAAAGAAACTGCGCGCAAAAAGAGCGGCGCGCAAATAGGGGGCAGCAAAGGAAAGCTTCATTCGAATTCCGCGTTAAACTCTTGTTCTCTTCTTCCTTCTTCCAGCCGACATCGACGACAAGGTGACGGAGGAGTTGCAGCGGATGAAGACCGACGGTCGACTGAACGAGTGGAAGACGAAAGTGTTGGGCGGCGGCCGCATCCAGCACGATCCTAACGGGAAAACCATCAAGGTCTACGGTTACTCGCAGGTGATTAATTAATTGCGGCACGCTTAATTAGGGCTCCATCGCTTCAATCCCCCACCCCCGTCGCATCCGTAGTAATTGGCACGAACGTGTGTAATTTGCAATTTGCCAACTAAATTCCCCCGTTCATTATAACATCAATTGGCACGCTAAGACTCTATCGACTATCGACACTCACTTCTTCGACTTAATTTGTTGTTTTTGTTTTAACACAGGGTTATGGTAAAGCCGATCACGAGGTGACCGTCTCCGTGTTGAAAGGGGCTTATCCGGGGTACGCGATCACCTGGAGCGACGACGGCTACTGAAGATTCACGGCGACGATGGCGAATCGGTCCGAGGGAGGAAGATTCGGGTTGTTGTTTTTTTTTTTCGATGTCTATGGCGTCTTCTTAATGGTAATTTCTGTTGTTCTCGAGCGATTTTGTGGCTTCTTTTCCTCGTGATGCGAGCGAATTTAGCGTCGATTCTGTGCGAATAAAAGTTTTATAGCGAAATCGCATTTTTTCTTTGTTCCCCCTCACGCGTACCGTTGCTTCGTTGTTTGTTATTACTTGTCTTAACACGAGCATAACTCGAGTCCGTTCATCATCATCATTTCTTTCGTTTCCGTCCCCCGTTGCGGACGTTTATTTGATTTATCGTGGGCTTGCGAGACTTACGAAGATCGTCATAAATATGGGTTTACGTGCAGGCGAGGAGACGGCGAATTCTTTTCTTGTCGCCGCGAATTGCTGCGAATTCGCGCGACGACGGCGGCAACAATAACGCACGCGAATTAATCGTGAAAAGTGCGTGGAAAGTGCGATTAAGTGGAGAAGAGCGCGGTCGCGTTGCAATTTAATTGCCACTCACCTGTAACGGCGTGATCCGGTCCGGTTGCTGCACGGCCGGATGCGGCGGGTACAACTGGGCCAGGCACATCACCGCCTCGTTGCAGAACTTCAGGCCCATCACTTCCTCGTCTTCGCGGCCGTATCTGTTCGCGAAATGGACAAAGAACGGCAATTAAAGTCCGAGTCTTATTGTTCGCGAGTGCGGTTTACTAAGTGCGGTTTACTAAGTGCGTTTGGTTTTTGTTTTAAATGGGAAAAATCCTTCGTTTGAACAAAGAGAGTGCCCGATTTTTGACGGTGAGGGACGATCATTATACTTCCTTATAAAAAGAACCCACGTCCTTTTAAATCGTCTTATCCCACAACGCTTTTAGATAGAGGTCGATGGTCTCGTAAATTTTATACAATTACCCAAAAAAGAACAAAGCAGAAGAAATGGATTCGTGCCAAAAACAAGAAAAAAATTCGTATCAAAATGGAAACAGATTCGTACCAAAACTGAGAACAAATTCGTACCAAAACAAGGAAGAAATTCCTACCAAAAACAGATTCGTACCAAAACAAGGAAGAAATTCGTACCAAAAAGAGAAACAGATTCGTACCAAAACTGAGAACAAATTCGTACCAAAACAAGGAAGAAATTCGTACCAAAAACAGAAAACAGATTCGTACCAAAACAAGGAAGAAATTCGTACCAAAAAGAGAAACAGATTCGTACCAAAACTGAGAACAAATTCGTACCAAAACAAGGAAGAAATTCGTACCAAAAACAGAAAACAGATTCGTACTAAAACAAGGAAGAAATTCGTACCAAAAAGAGAAACAGATTCGTACCAAAACTGAGAACAAATTCATACCAAAACAAGGAAGAAATTCGTACCAAAAACAGAAAACAGATTCGTACCAAAACAAGGAAGAAATTCGTACCAAAAAGAGAAACAGATTCGTACTAAAACAAGGAAGAAATTCGTACCAAAAACAGAAAACAGATTCGTACCAAAACAAGGAAGAAATTCGTACCAAAAAGAGAAACAGATTCGTACCAAAACTGAGAACAAATTCGTACCAAAACAGTGAGAGATTCTTGCGAAAACAGAGAACAAATTCGAACCAAAATCAGAAGCACATCCGTACCAAAACAAGGACGAAACTCGTACCAAAAACAGACACAGATTCGTACCAAAACAAGGAAGAATTTCCTACCAAAACAGAGAACAAATTCGTACCAAAAACAGCAACAGATTTGTACCAAAACAAAAAAGAACTTCGTACCAAAACAGAACCCTTTTTGTACAAAAACAAAGAAACTCGTACAAAAAAAAAATAAACAAATTCGTACCATAACAAAGAAACTCGTACCAAAAATAGAAAGAGATTCGTACCAAAACAAAGAAGAAATTCGTACCAAAACAGAAACAGTTTCGTACCAAAAACAGACGCAGATTCATACCGAAACAGAAACAGTTTCGTACCAAAACAAAGAACAAATTTGTACCAAAAACAGATTCTTAGCAAAACAAAAGGCAAATGAAAAATTCGTACCAAAAAATAAACAGAATCGTGCCAAAAAGTTATGTTTGTCTATAATATTAGAAATGAAATGTTCGTCGCGGCGGATGACGTCGAGGTGGAGGAACGATTACAGGAAACCGTTTCCGCATCGATTGCCGATATTATCGAGTTAATGAGGGCGGTTGAAATAAGTGAAACGTTAAGGCTAAGCGCCGTCGCTTCTTGTAAAACGTACTTATTCATTTCCTCCTCCGCGTTTTTCTAGCTCTTCGCTACGCGATGTAAACACTCTTTAGCAGAGGGGCTAAAAATAATGTCGATATTCGTCTGACTGATTCCTGAAGATGTTTCTGGTCTCTCTCTCTCTCTCTTTTCAACCCCCTTTTCGCTTTCGTTTCTTCCGCACGAATTCTTTTAATCTTCCTAATTTAACCGGCAATAATTCGCTCGAAATACTTTCCAATGGAATCGTGCATTTTCGCAGATGCAACGGTTCTATCGCGATTCGCGCGAAAGTGTTCGATCATCATCGCTCTTCGCAAAATGGAAATGCCAAATTGTCAGCCGGAAATTATTAATAATAAACATAATTACGAGCAAATCACGGCAGCGGAATCGATCATGAGATAAAATCGCGAGGTGAGAAAACTCGACGATGAATCGCGATAAGGAAAAGTGGAGAGCGAATAAACGTCGTCGCCCCCGACGAACTTATTGATTAACTCGTATATTTCGTGGCAATTATTTTGCATTTTCTTTCTCCCATTCAGCCCTCCGACCAAAAAAAAAATTCCTTTCTCCCTTTTTTTTATGCCGCCCTCCTCCTGTCCCAGTTAATAATTCGTATTGTCGTAATTTTTGTATTGGACGCGCTCGCTGAATAGATTATTATTCGATAATAATAATAAACGGGGTTATTTTTAGCGGGCGCGAACGAACGATTTCGAAATGGAGAGCGAAAGGAAGAAAGCGATCGTAAATCCGGGGGACGAGGGTTTCGCTTCATTATTAAATAAATAAATAATAAAAACGTTATCGAAGCGCGAAAAATGCGGCGAATTCGCATTAAAACCCTTTCGATTCTCCGATTGAAAGCAAACTTCAAGATTCGAAACGCGAAATCGTCGCTTCGATCCGCACTTTACCTGAACGTTAACGTGACCTGGCCGTAGACTTTCCGCTGCTCGATAGCGTCCGGATCGATCAGTAGGACGCCTTGTAAACGATCGATTTTACCATCCGACACGACCAAGTCGCGACTGCTCAAGTACAATGTCAACTTGTTGTTCGGCGAGCATTTCTTAAACACCCTGTAACCAAAAGAAGAAACAATAAGCAAAGAAGAAGAAAAAAGACACAGAAATCTGCGAGGGATTTTAATCGTGTCTTAAGAATACTTTGTTACTTCAGCGAGACAACGTGCCGCATTTATTTCGCAGTTTTGCATCCACCAAACAACGAACAAATTGTTAGCAATCGATATTTGCGGTTTCAACTGCCATTTTGCAAATATCGCGAAATTCCACAGGAACAAACAAACGTTTTAATCTCGGCATTAACATGTTTTGCCGTCGTTAACGACGACGCTTTAACAACGAATTAATTCAACGGTCAATCCGTCTATGCGTGAATATTGAGCAGTCGTTTTAGCGGTTTCGCCATTCTGTTTGTTCGCGTTCCGTTCGCAAATCCATTGCCAATAATCGCCGCGCGAATTCGCAACGATTAAAGCAAACGATGATAATGGTGGATGCGCCGGGATCGAGGGCCCGTTCGAGTTGATTTGATTGCGTTAATAGAGAAAAACGGGAACGAGATAAACTATTGGCGACATAAATGACGTTCGCGAATAATTGGCCATTAAAACTATGACAAAAATAATTGACTCGCGTTCGCGGCGTGTTCATTCATTCGAATTTATTATGCAAATTCCTTCGCAAATAGTAATCCGCGTCGGCACTGTTTTTTTTTTTGCTTTAATTTTTCGCACGCTTCCTCGTTTCGTTTGCTCGTTGTTTTTTTTTTGTTAGTCTTATTGTGTTATTTAATTAAATCTCTTGCGTTGCATCCGTTAATCTAAATGCGCGCTAGAGCTTTTTCGGTTTGCTTTTTAAGTCCAAATTACCCTTATTATTACTTTTAATTAACGTTGTTGTTTTAATAATCGCGTCGCCGAAAATTGTTTGCGAAAAATGAAACATCTACCTACGTTGTTTGCTGATTGTGGTGAAATAGACTTTGCGAAGGGAAATGGCCGGAAATGGCGAGAGAGATAAACATAAATTATGCAATGTGTGAAAGAGGACGGCATCAAAAGATGCGGATGAAATGTAATAGGATGAGATCGTTATAAATTTAAAGGGTTCTGGAGTAAAGTTAAATGAATTGTTAAAGGGGATGATGCGAAAAGAAAAATTTAAGTAAAAGGGGCACGTTCGCCGGAACGAGGAAGGGAGGGAGGATAATTGTCTGGGGAGGAAAATGAAAGGCACGAAAAGAAAGGGGCAGTTTCTTAATCCGTTACGGTTCGCGGATAATACGCAATTCCATTGAATTCCTGATCAGTTTCTGTTTCCTTTCGTTGTCTCTCACCAAAAAGATTGAATAGCAGCATTATTATATTGCGGAAATATTCTTTTCTTTTGTTTGTTTATTGCCGATGGAGTGATTTGCGATAAACATCCAAACCATCCCACTGAATGTTTACTTAACTTCATAATAACTAACCCTCCGGCATTCGGTGAACGGAAGAAGAAGTGGATGATTTTTATTGAAGTTTATTATTTGCAAAACACTGCTTTCGTTTTTTTTTTGCAAATCAGTACCACAACACGTAACACGTAACATATATGTGTAGCTAATTATCTAAGGGAATACGTTCGTAATTAAGTTCGTTGAAATAATTGGAAAACTTTCGATTTACAATCAATGTAGAGTTTGTTTGTTTGAAATATTTGCCCATTGTTATTACGCCAGACAACAACAAACCACTTTCCTTGGCTTTTTTGCTTTGTTTTTCATTACCATCGAATTATAATTCATAGCCGCAAGAAACTTTTTCGCGACCATCGCAAATGTGTTTGCTACGTAATAATAATGGGCTATTGATTGAAAAGGAAGCAACGAAACTATTTCGAAACTCGCGTCCTCGCCACTACTAGAATGTTAAGTCGCTATTTACGATTATTAAGATCAGGGAAGCGAACCGAGAAGCGTCTGCTTTCCACTCCAAAACGAACGATACTGAATAGTAAATGTGACAGTGACGGATGATTGTTGAAATATTCAGCGTTAAATAAATACGAGACGAAATGACACGAATAAATGAGTGAGGAAAAGAAAAGTGCGATGACGAATGAAAATCTTGGAGGCCTTAATGGCTTTAGATTTCATTTTCGTTGGAATGTTCACACAACCAAGTTTAAATAGTATCAAACTGTCATTAAAGAATAGCAAATTGTCATTAAAACATGAAACGGTCACTAAACAGTAGCAAGTTGTCACTGAATAGTATCAAATTGCCATTAAGTAACACAAAATTGTCGGCAAATTGTTTTAGCTTACCATTAAAAGATTAAACTGTCACGAAACAGTAGCAAGTTGTCACTAAATAACTTGTCATTAAATCTTATTAAAGCATCATTAAGTCACAGGAAATGCTCAGTAAATTGTTTTAGCTTGCCATTCAACGATGAAACGGTCACTAAACAGTAGCAAGTTGTCAGTAAATAGTATGAAATTGTCATTAAGTAACACGAAGTTGTCAATAAGAAGTTTCAATTTGGCATTCAGAGATGAAGCTGTCACTAAGTAGCAAGTTGTCACTAAATAATATCACATTGTCATTAAACCCTATCAAAATGTCATTAAGTAACACAAAGTTGTCAACAAATTGTTTTAGCTTACCATTAAAAGATGAAACTGTCACGAAACAGTAGCAAGTTGTCACTAAATAGTATGAAATTGTCGTTAAACACTATCACAGTGTCATTAAGCAACACGACGTTGTAATTAATCAACGTCATTACAAGGTTTTTAATCATGCATTCAAATTGACAGCTACGAAACTCTTTGACCAGACATTATCGATTGCTGCGAATTTGTCATCGGAACTCATGTTGCAAAATGTTTGGCATGTTATTAACAAAAAAGACGAGAGAAGAAATGTAATTTTTCTCCGTAAAGGTGTTATCGTCAGTTTTGAATTGCGAAAAAAAAGAAGCGACAAATACACACGTGTGTACGTGTATTGCGACCTGTATCCTATCACCCGAGTGGAAATTTCTAAAAATAGACGCAGGAAAATTGGGGAAAATGGGGGACGTGTGACGGGATTAAATCCGCGGGGGGCGAGCGAGGTCGCGGAGATGAATATATATGAAAAGCGGGAATGCGGAGGAAAGGATGTTTTAACTTAAAATCCATTTAGCAGCAGGTAAAAGGAAGGCAAGTCGATGAAGAGCGAGAGGAGAGGACGAACGAGTGTTGCGGTGGAAAATGTGCCACATTTAATTACGAATCTCTCGCTCTCTCTCGCATGCACGCGTTTTTTCGTTCTTTGTTGCTGCTGCCATTGGAAAAACTGCCAGCTCGCATAAGAATCGGCTAAAGACCGCCGTCGACTGAAATTTTACGGTAGATTCTGCAGGTGTCAGCGTGTGTTATTATTTATTCTTTTACCTCGACTCACATCGTTTTCTTTTTATAGCCGTACTCTACAGACGATGATGGTTCTTATTGTTATTGTCCGGGGAAGGAAAAATAGACGAAAAGACTTTGTTGCTAGCTTCTGGTTGTTGTTGTATCCGAAATGTGGAGGAGCCCACTCAACGCCCACCGATTTAATAGGAAAACCGATGGAATATTATTACAATATTACGGTATATTATTGCCATTATAATATTATTCAATCAATAATCGAAAAACGTGAACGAACAATTTGTATGCACAGACGACTCCAAAATGTAACAGATAGCGAAAGCTCGCAACGAAAACGGACGAAATGGAAGGAAAACACAAGCACTGGAGGAGGATGAGGAATAATAGCGTCCGAGAACAAAGAAGAGGAAATTCGAAATAAATAGACCAGAAGGAGATTGGAATTTGATCGGCATCGTTCGTCATCGTCTACTTTCCTTTTATCATATTGTTCCAATTTTTCAATCATCTTTCTCGTCGATTCGGAATTCTCGACTCCCAACTATTGCGTCAATATAATAAGGTGGACTTTTTAAAGAACCAAAGAATGAGAGAATTGATGAGGTCACGAAAATTAATTTCCTTCTGTTTCCCGGGGTAAATTGCAAACGATTATCCATCGACCGACGGCCACTTCTTTAATCCTCGACATTTTCACCGCTAGATAACGACGGCGGAGATGACGTCCGGCCGATTGCAATTCTAAAATCTACCGGTCTAGCCAAACTTTATTGCATCATTCTCCCGCTTATATTGCCAACCTAATGAATTAATAAATATTAGTTGATGAAACAGATAATGACGAGCAGCCGGTAATTTATGTACAGCGGGATTATTAACGCCCGAGAACGGCGATTATGTCACGATTACGTACACCTAACAAACGATGATGATGACGATGATGAGGCTGGTGCAAAAAAAGGGTTTTTTTTTGCTGCCCGCTTTGTTGCTTCGTTATTTATCTTCGCAAACAAAAAAAAATCGTCCGCGATTCGCCACGATGTATTTAATAAATTCGCCGGTCGCGATTAACGAATTGGTCCACGCTTTTGCTCTTACATTAATCCATCAACGTGCTTAACTTTAATAAAATACCTTTGAGAATTCAACGAATCCGCCGTTGTCGCGGTTGTTGTCGATGTTCCAATTGTTGCCGAAGAAGTTCCAATTGTTGCTGAAGTTCCAATTGTTGTCGATGTTCCAATTGTTGCCGAAGAAGTTCCAATTGTGGCTGAAGGAATTCCAATTGTTGTTTTGGTCCCTGTTCCCACTTCGCCCGCATCGTGGACATTGGTCGATGGCGACAGAGACGTCGATGGCACGTCGGTCTCGATCGTCGTAAATGGCGGTGGCGCGTCCGTGCGATCGCCACGTGTCGTGTCCGATCGTCGGCGTCCGGTGATGATGATGGTCGTCGATGACGTTTGGGCCGTCGTTTGCGTCGTCGTCCGCGTTATTGTCCTCGTGATCGTCGTCGTTGTCGATAACGAAGACGATGCTGCTGCTGCTGAGGACGACGTTGGTTCCTGTTGTTGTTCTTTGTCGCTGAAACGGACAATTAACAAGCAAAAAAAAAAAACGTAACTTCTCGCCGTTTCCGCGGTTGGATGGAATCGGCAACAAACGATTTTGGCGTGTACTCACTTCGATGCATTTGCATTGTTCGATGCCGCCGAATCCTCTTCAGTCATCTTCGCCGAAGCCACCGATTTTGCCAGCGAATTCGCCGCGATCACATCCAAACTTTTCACGCGATTTATTCGTGCACGTGAATCTGCAACAGGGAGAGAGAGAAACCGTGTTATTTGATAGCGACCGGCGGCAAAGAAACGTACGACCCTCGCTTGCGGACGACGACCGACTAACAATTCGATGGCGAGCAAAAACGGGGGCAATGGGCGACTTGGCGAGGAACGGAAAAAAAACGCGTAGATTAAAAGCGGACGTAACGCGAAATTGAAGTGAATCGATGAATGAATATGGTGGCGAAATGGGGGTGGTCGGGGAGGTGGATAGAAGGGGGGCGGCGTGTTCGAGGGGTATATGAAAAGCAAGCACTTAAAATCTAATTCGATTTCGCCGCCCTCTCATTCTCCACCCCCCCGGCCGTCGTCTCCCTCTATTTAACTCTCGCTTTGTTAATGTTAATAAATTAATTTCCATCGACGTAGCAGTAGTCGAATCCGGGGGCACGGATTCTTTTCACTTCGCCGAAATAGCGCGAATAAATTAATTTATTTCGTGCTTCTTTCGCTCTCGCAGTCGCAAAATGGAAATGCGGCGAGGGGCGAAAGATTAATAACAACGATGAAACGATATCAATGTTAATTCCGTTTTAATTGACTTTTCCAATTCCGTTCCGAATCGATTCCGTTGTCGAACGCGATTTGACGGACGCAAAAAGTTGATTCGACGGATTCAACTTGTAATTAAATCAATTTAGTTTGTCGAGGTGCTCGAAGGGGACGCGAAACTACAATTGGCGTTTGAAAAACGAAAGGAGGATGTCATTATTGCAATTGGCCCCTCTCTCTCTCTCTCTCTCTCTCCCCTTCGCACGGGCAATTTGAATATATTTATTGGACGATCCTCTCGCGATTATCCATCATCTGTTTCCTACTTCTTCATCCGTCGCATCCTGCTGACGCGAGGGATTCGTGGGGACGATTTCTTCAACAATTCAAGTTGTTTTCGCACTTGATCGTCACATCAATTAAGCTTTTTTTGTTGAAAGGAGTAAAGCGTGAAAGGTTTCCCAATTTTTTTATTTTAATTCGCAAATAGTTGCTATTGTAATTTCGTTTGATGTTCCCTAATTAAGAAATTTAATTCGCAAGGGAAACCGTTTAAGGTTTTCCCTTGCTGGAAGCCGTAATTTTACGCTTTTGCTTTTACTTCTTAATTTCGCGAATGTTAATTCGCGGTCCCGGGACGTTTATTAAACGTGGCAAATAATCATTGTTCTTGGAGCAGGAGGAGGAGGGAACATTGTCCAAAATCTATGCCAATTAAGCGATCGTAATCGGACTCTTACCTCGAACATCTTCTAACAAATCAATTAACAATTAAACGGACGATGCAGATTAAATGCGAAATGTTAGCCACTGAACTCGAACTGATTGAATTGGTCGCCGCAATTTTCTCGCTACTAAAAAAAAATATTAATATTAACTGGAACCGTGTAATTCTCCTTTTCGATTTGAATATTAGGACCGAACCGAACGCGCGCGACGTCGGCGAATCACTGAAATCTCTCTTCGCGGCACGGGGCTGCCAAAGGCCACTGAAAATTCCCTCTCGCTTTTCCCGGTCTCTCTTCATTTCACCTGAAACAGTGTATTGCGCGATCATCGATTTACCTTTGAATGTTTCGTATTAATGCGATTATGTTTAAACAAAGACGAACGCAGCGAGCAGACGGAAATTGCGAACCGTTAGTCGACTGTTACGTCGTTTAAAGAGATGAGCAAATTATTAGCATGCAATTTACGTAATCGCAAATTGCGTGATCTATTGGAGAAATCAAAGGGTTGCGTTTGCAATGTCGCTTTTTTAAGGGCGGAAACGTTAATCAATTTGCGAGCGAGTTGAAATTCGCGTATTCGGCAAGATTAGCAGCCGGACAATGGGCTTTGCTAGCGCTGACTTTTATTGCTTAATAAATGGAGTAACGCTACGAATTAATTACTTTATTAGATTTGCATCTTTCTCCAATTTGTTTTGTTTGTAGCTCGTCTTTAGATAGATATTTAATAATAATAATACATATGTTCATGCATTTAATTACAGTTATATGATATAACATTACAAAAACGACGGTTTCATAAATCGTTAACGCTTGCTTTCTCGCTTTCTCACATTGCACTAGTTTTCGAATATTGTTTTATTTTTACAAATACGAAGCATTTATCAAAAAACCTCTTTATCTAATTTATAAAATATATATATAGTTTGGCACATTTCATTGTAATAATGATCTTAGAACCATTCAATCTCCCGTATAGAGAAAAAAACTCGATCATCATCCTCAGCATCGTTTTCCTTCAACCAGCATTTACATAATACCTTATTATCGGTAAAAGTGATCTTCATATAAAAGATTTTAAGAACAATTTTCTGCTGTTTTAATTTTATATACAAAGTTTCCTTTTGCTGGAATTATTATAGCCCGAATAATGAACCGTCTTTCTTAATTAGGACGTTACAATTAAAATTCATTGTATTGGAAAATTACGTTTTCGTTTCGAACGTGTTCGTATATAATGGAACGTACTCTCTATCGTATTTAAGCAAGTATAAAAAATATGGGTTTGTTCTTGTGAACCAGACGAAGGAACGTTCCACGTCCCACCTGGACAAAACCCATCTTTGCACACTTAACATAGTAATTAGCAAGCTGAATGGCACTTAAGAAACTATTAAAGAACCTAGTAGGAATAAAAATAACGATTTACAACAGAATAATAACTAATTAATTAACAACAGATCTGCGTTTGTGTATAAAAAAATAATTATGATAAAGCTTAATTAATATTTATCATCTATGTACAATCCTCTTGACGGATGAACATGTACGAATAATTTGCAAATTTCTTCGCATCCCCCATTCATCGTTCCCCCATTTGATCAGCGTCATTTGCCAAATCCGCATTACGACTAGACGATCCACTAGCAATCGTCGAACGCCTTTCGCTCGGTGACGCGCACGAAATCTTTCGGGAAATAACCGATCTGAAATCGAAACGAAACAGAAATCATGGCCACGCCATTTCTCATTATAGATTTGTTGCACAACTCACGCCGTTCTCGGTTTTGCCCTTCCACCATCCGTCCCTGTAACCGTTCATATCGACCACGATTACGTGCTGTCTGACGCACAAATGCAAATGGCAACTCTCCTGCGGCTCGAAATCCCTCACCGCCTCCGCAACGACCAACTTATACGGCCACTCGAGCTTCGTGTCTTCCTCCAATCGCTCGAAGTTCTCCCGCAAACTATAGTGATGATAGTTCTCGATCAGTTCCTCGATACTGTTAAAGTACTTCGACAGCGACAGATAGTATTTGATCTCCGAACCGTTCACGTTCGATCGGATCTTCATGTGTTTGACGGTATCGCCGGTCCTAGAAAGGTCAAACACAAATAATCGCGATATTGATGGCTCGCACAAGAACGGCGTTGTAAGCATTACTTTAAGGATAGCGCGAATTTATCGTCCTCTTGCGTGCTCGGCCTGTAACGGACCAAAAACGTGCCGTTATCGCGTTTCTTTAAGATCGCCGTCGCGTCGTCCCTGTTCAGTTCGCCCGCGTACCTAAAAGTTAAGATTTCGCTTACGAATCGCTCTACATTAGCATATGAAAGTGGTATACCATAGTTTGTCGATAATTTGCGTTGACGTAATCGGCGACGGCACGTTTTGTGACGTCGGTGTCGTCGGAATACACTTCCCCGACATCGCGATACACTCTTTGTGCACGTTCACGCCGCACACGGTGCATCTGTAACCTTGAAAGATGCGGCCCTTCAGGTACTTGGAGCATTTGTTGCACGTCGTCGGCACGGGAAACGTGAACATTTCCAACTTGTGGCTAGTCTTCGTCGACGGTTTGATGTTATCCCTAAAAGAAAAGAGAAAAGCCGACGAAATCGATCAAACGTCGGCGACACTCGCGTTTCGATGCTCACATGGCTTCCTTTAACGCTTTGATAATCTTCATCTTTAACTCGGTGGTACGGACGTAGAACGTGTAAGCGGTCGATTGATCGTATTTGACCAAATGGAACGGGTAATTCCAACGCGAGTTCTGGTTTAGCAACGCCCTATTGTGAAACTCGTCGACTCTGTACTCGTGCAACGGTAACATATCCCTAAAGCCGAACTGATTCTAAAAGATGGAAGAAGCAAAAAGCGCTATCGATCATTGTCCGACGGATTCGCTATGATTCACGGTACCTTTGCGTGTTTGCAGATGATCATGTACTTGTCGAATATGAAGACGTAGCGCGTTTTCGCCTTATTCTCCACGTGCGACTTCACCTTGATCTCGCCGTCGCGCAACAAACGGCCCATGCATTCCAGCGGGAGCGTGTGCGACCAATTCGTTATGTCCTTCTTCAAATTGGCGATCATGTTCATGTGTTCGACGTCGCGTGCCGTCTCGTTTATGTAGCCTGCGACGTCGAGCATCGATTCCCGAGCGCGTTTCAGATCGTTGAATTCCTCGTGGTTCTAATAAAACGAACGGAATCGAATCAAACGTGAATAGAACGAGGCCGATTGGTCTATGTGTCCTTACGGGATCCGTCGATTTGATCAAATTGTCCAACAGGAGATGATACTTGAGGATCCGTTGCATCGGCACCGAGAGGACGTCGCGCAATTTAAACTTGCCATTGTTCACCTCTTTCTCCATTCGCTACGAGAATTACAACAATGCAATAAATAATGCAAGATTATCATCTAGGATTTTCTCTGTAATATACGTACGATGACCGCTTCGTTGGCCTCCTCGTCTTTAGAACAAACGTCCTGTAGTACGGCACACGCTTGGCTCAAATTGGCGCAATACTCGCCGTAAACGAGGAAATTCTCGCGGTACTGCATGAAGATGCGACTCAGACGGTACGTGCGATCCGTGTAGACTTTGAGCAACTGACAGAGGAATTTCGTGTGGATGTCGTACAGATCCTTCGGTTTTCGTTTATGGAACAGAACGAAACGTAATTAATTCGAACCGTTTGCGCTTGCATTACATTTGCGCGCGTGTGTTGTGCGACACGTACGGATATTTTACAAAACACTATGCTGTGCGTGTCGTGCTTCAAGTACTCTTGCAACGGTATCATGAAATTCTTCTTCAGCTTGGTGAGCACGTCCACGTAATTCTTCTCGGTCTCCACCAGTTCCCTAATCACGAAGTCCCGTTTCTCCGGTTGCGTGTCGACGAGCTAAAACGAATTGCAATAGCGTCTTAGCGTGTGGTTCAAATGCGAACGAACGTTTCGTACTGAATAAACACAAAACGAATGTTGCCAATAAATGTGAAATGCTTAAATTTACCGTTTTGTTCCCGGTTTTTGTTTTGTTTAATGTTCGTTACCTCGCCGTGACTGATGCCGTGCTGTAGATCGCACAGGTCCTGATAAATGTCCTCCCTGTGACTGTACTCCAGATCGTAGTGCTTCAAATCGTTCGATATAACCGAATGTCTACTTGGCGGCTCTCTAATTTGCACACACATACGAGAGAAACATAAAAATAAAATGAAAATGCAATTTACATGCATCGTACTACTTCTACGTGCCAAATAATAATAATGTAACAAGAACGGTAATCAACAATCAGTCGGTCCAAGATCAACTCAGAAAATATATCTCAAGAAAATAACGTTATCTAAAGTCTCTCTCTCTCTCTCTCTCATCTACTACGACAAATTGTAAATAACGTTTAATTGAAGATGCCCACCTCTGGGAGACGGGCCGAGAAGGTGACGTAACAGAGATTGTCGTACACCTCCTCTTCCCTATCCTCAGGTCGTGGACACGGTATAGTAAATTGAAGCCAGCTAGGTTCGATGTTGCTCGCTGACGATCTTAAATCTCTGCATCAGAATGCATACAATCATTTATTTGAATGAGTTGACGGGATACGTTAGTGTATGCTTCAGTTACTTATTATTGGGACATGTTTCTTTATGCACTTACACTGATTTCAAGCTCTGATAAATGTCATCCTCCTCACTGGCCTTATTGCTTTGCACGGAGAATCCACTAAAAAAAAAAAGAGAGAAGAAGCGTAAGAAAAGCATTTGATTCCATTGATTGTTAAAGTGACAGGAACTTACACTGTCGTCTTCTGTGCTTTGCTGGTTAAAGAGAGTTTGGACAAAGTGTACAACACTTTATAGAAGTTTGTCAAATCGAACAACATTAATGGTTCAAACAAGTCAGCACTTTTTAAACCAAATGAGCTCATACATTTCTCCAGAAACAGACCAATGTTTTTCAGACACAGAAACTGCAACATTCTCATTATTAATAATAAACAAACTGTCATATATGGTGAAAGGAGTACCTGTGCCAGTGTTGGCTTCTTATTGACTTCCTTCATGTCTATACAGTTTGGATCTAAGATGTTGATCAATATACATAAAACTACACCGTCCCGTAATGTGTTTGCCAAATCCACGATTGTCGCGTTCAATGAGTTTACCCGATGGTCGTTCCTTAGTACACCCAATCGTGTTAACCATGTAGCACACTCCTTCCATAATTCGTCACTATGCAAGTAAGCTGTAGCCATTGTAACGATAAGAAATAGAGCTTTTGGCTCCAATTAATGCGAATTTACAGCTAATAACTGTATCAGTCTCTTGCAAAATGCCACCATCAATTACAGCATATCATAATTACTTGTTAATAATGAATCAACACAGGAGCAGCAGCAATACTCGGAATTCAGGAGACTTACATGCTCAATTCAAAGATATATACAAAATATTTTCGCACTGTTTTGGTTTTAGAAAATCTTCAATTTTTTTCCGTCAGAATTTGGCAAGTTTCACAGAGACTTCCAACATGCCCCATCGATGTAAACACCGCAACCAATTTCACACAAACATCATTTGACAGCTAACTTTGTGCAAGATTTGTGGAGCGAAATTTTGAAATATCACTTAGAATAAAAATAGAAAAGGCAATATTGCTGAAATGGATTTGCTATAAAACACGGGTGTTTTATTTATTAATAACTGCATTTTCGTTTTAGATCGTGGTACAATATGACTGCGTTATGATTTCAGAAATATAGAAAAATACATCGCAAATAATTTAAGCAACGTAAACATTTCCACAAAATTGTTTATCTCGCGAAAAATATTGCATAGTGGAAGTGGTACATTCAAAGATAATATACATTTGTATCTATGACAGAGTTATGAATGAAGCCAAAGTTTTGGAATTCCCTATACTTATTTTTATAATTGTTGGTTAACCAAGTTGTTCGAAAAGCATTGGGACGTTGTACATATTTTGCCGATCGAAATTCTGTTCTGTTCTAATCAATCGCATTTTTAAAGAGTCGAATGTTTAATTTATCAATTCTAATTATTCTTAATATCATCGTGATCCGAGCCGGGGCACAAATTAATTTCGACACGCGGTCAACATGTTCCTACGAAGGACACGGCCAACAGGCAACATTAAATAGGTATAACAAATTTAGATTAATATATATTTTATTCCAAATGTTGTAAATTGTTCACGTAATGCTATTTTCGTTCGCAGTCGTTTATGGAACGTTAGTTATGGCAACGAGGTTGTGCTCTTTAGACTTTGTGGTACAAATTTGCAATATGCAGGGATTAAAGACAGCAAAGCACTTATCTACGATAAGCGGAAACCTCGCGATTTACGCGGTGCCGGCAGTTATTTTGAAGTATATGAAAAGTTCTATGTTAATGCAACTTTACGTAAGAGAACAAGAAAGAAGAAGCCCCCAAAG
Organism: Hololepta plana; assembly: GCA_963695495.1. Classification (NCBI taxonomy): domain Eukaryota; kingdom Metazoa; phylum Arthropoda; class Insecta; order Coleoptera; family Histeridae; genus Hololepta; species Hololepta plana. Next base: position 3,842,723 of record OY968839.1, read on the forward strand.
CTACCATGTAAGCATAAATGAATCTTGTTGTTGTTTTTATTTAATTCTCGTATGTAAACATATTTGCAGTAGTACTGTCTTCGCAAGGTGGCTCTATTTGTAGTACAAATCCAGTGAAAAGATATGCGCTTATTATCACTATAGATATGGAAGTAGTTGATAAGGTAATCAATTGTTGTGTGTAATAGTTTATTGTGTGGGATAGTTCATTCATTATTTGTAGGAGGAGATTAAGGTGAATGAAATTCGAAACTGCAGTTATAACATTACCATCAAACCAAATGTAGAACCCTATTGTACCAGACAATACAAAGGAAATGTGATAGATTTGAGAAATTTTGAAAATATAGAATATCAATTTCAATCTGATAATGGCTTATTTGCTGTTGCCTTATGTGGAACAGCTCCTAGTTGTAAAAATGAGGATGTTTCAGCTTGCCAAATTGCAAATGGTACTATTTCACCCATAGCAGATTTCAATCAAGATATAACATATAGCAATGGAAGGGTAATAGTTAAATCTAAATGGGAAAGTATGAAATGTATGATGTGTTTATTTCACGTAGAAATTACACGAAATAATCGAAACTTCTTTCAGTAAAATTGCGTACGATTTACAACATCAATTGTAAGTGGAATGTGAATGGATTACAAGGGAAATATATGAAGCCTCCTACACAAGGGAGCAACTATAAATTCGAATTATATTCGAAACAAGCTTGTGTCAAGTATCCAATGGAATGTTTGGTATCTAGTTTTTCCATAAAAAATCCTCAATTTGTAAACTTACTTTTTTTAGCTGAGAGACGCAGAGAGTTACTTATATGATTTCAGAGGGTTGAATAAAGCAAATGGATGGAAAGTGCAGAACGTTAGCGATGGCACTTTCTTCATTAACATTTGCGGACTGTTGAGCAGAAGAATCAAGAAATGTACCGATCAGTATTCACAAGCTTGCTATTATAACAGTAACACCACATTAAACTATGGCAGTGTGCTAGAGAATTTGCTTGTCAGAGATGATGTCGTTGAAGGGAAACTAATTGGTAAAACTCAAAGTGAATATCATTGTAATTGCTTCTATCGAATTTCATTTGCTTTTAGGAGGAGATGATTGCCCGTCCAATAATAATCTGACTCTATCGACGAGGATATTCTTTGAGTGTTCCTTCAAAGAATTGGGCCCAATGATTATGGATACCCATAATTGTTCAATCGATATCCTTTGGAGAACGCCAAAAGCTTGTCCACAATATGTACGTGATAATCGATTGTGTTAAACCACTGTACGCTGTTTGTTGCAGAAAAATCAGTTTGCAAACTGCCTGGTCAACGATGTGTATGGAAAAAGGGATTTAAACGCCTTATACGACATGCAAGCGGATAGGTATCGCACAATTGACAAAACCACCCGTTTAAGGTACAACGTTTGCGGAAAGCTACTTGAGCCGTGCAACAACGAATCCGAAGTTAGCGCTTGTTTACACGAGGGCGGAAAAGAGTACGTTCTCGGTTATTTAAGGAAAGACGTGGTCGTCGATCACACTTCCCTCACCATGAATCTTACAGGGGATTATTGCAAAGACAAGTCCTACAAGCGCAACGTCTTGATGAACTTCGTTTGCGATTACGCGGAGCACAGAATGTCGGTTTCGCAGCTGAAAATTGTACGGAAACGTTGATTCGTTAGTTCTAATCGCTTCTACAACATCGAATTAATCTCATTATTTTTTAGTTGGAAGATTCGTGCAGCTACGCTCTGGATATTCGCACTCTATCGGCATGTTATAGCGACCAAACAACTAGTTGCATCGCACAAACCCAATCGCATCCGTTCAATCTCACCGCGCTGGCTTTGAACGATCGCAATTACGTGCTCAATAATAAGAATTTCGATTTCATTATCAACGTCTGTAATCCGATCGTACCGACGGACGACGTTCTCTGTCCGGCTCAGGCGGGCGCTTGCTTAAGAAACAACACGGAACCGAATTTGAAGAAGAGGTGAGTAAACAAAGTTTCGCAACCGTGTGGTTTGCATCGATCGTAATTATTGCAGATTTGTATCGTTCGGTAAACCGTATAATTTCCTCGTCGACGGCAAACAGAACGTTTCGTTCAATTTCCTCAGCGGGAAATTGTGCAAAGAAACGATGTTTGATCGGCGTACGACCGTTCGGTTTGTATGTTCGAAGGATACGCGGATGGAATTGAGAGAGAAGAACAAATGCACGTATGAAATCCTATGGTCGACGGACCTCATGTGTTCGCAACGGACGCCGAGGAACAAGTTGACATGCATTCATCAATCCAACACCCATAAATCGTAAGTGTACGAATTCGGTATATGAATACCGATTAAGATGCGCTTCTTCTTTCATCAGTATCGACTTGAGCGATGTCGACCAGAAGAAATTGAACGTCAATCTGCAGCAGGGCACGTTGATCATGTTGGATTTGTGCCAGGAGACTTACATTAACGAGACGAAGGGATATGGTGAGTAGTGCGGAGAATTAAGCCGAGTTAACAGTCATCATTCTCCCTTTTAGTTGCCTACGAGACGAAATCGATTAGCATGCAATTAATCGAAGACGATAATAAACGTTTCCATTTGCGGTACGACTTGAAACAAAGTTGTAACGATAAGGATCGCATCGTTATCGAAATTCATCTACTGTGCGATTCGTCGGATCAAGATCGAACTGCTTACAATCTGATCGACGAGAACGATTGCGTGTACAAGATCGCATTGAAATCGACCAGTTTATGCGACCCGTTGTCGCACGCGTCGCACAGCCGTTTTCGCGATTGTCTCGTCGGCCAGATGGAAGCCGCGCGACGGTTCAATTTGATGTCGCTGGGACCGTTGAAAGTAATCGCGCTCAATCGTCAATGTGCTGACCGTAACATAATATTCGTTATGTTTTAGGTGGATAATACAAGCATCGAGTTAGCTTTCGCCGAGTGTCCGGCTTTCGGTTACGATTGCGACAGTTCGACCGTTCGATTCAGTTACGTCGATTACGGCAGGAAATGTTTAGACGACTTCTACACCTACGAGATTTGCTTGCGGTGTAATGCAAGCTTCGAAATACCGTCCATTAAAAATGTTAGTTGAAAAAGTGCATCTGCATTAAAGTGCAAAGAAATGATACTTGTCGCAATTTTCCTCAGGTGTCCACTTGTTCGTCAAGGATCGTTTATCCGTTGACGGATGCCTGTTCGATGTTGGAGTGTCGCACATACACGGCCGGCATCGTGTCTGGTATCGTCGTCGGTTTGGCCGTATCGATGGGTATCTTCGTTGCCTGCTACATGTACTACCGCAGGAACAAAAAATGTTACAAATCGTTTCCCAAAGAGAACACGCCAATTTACACCAGGGTATGTGTACGGAAAAGAGTTTATTATCACCTTAAGACCGCCGCTTTCGATTTTATTCCAGAATACCACACTGTAAAGTTTATCGAGTATTAATGAATTAGAATTGATGGTCCAGAGAGAATACAAATCAATTGAGAATGAATGAATTAGAGATAAGAATACTTCCTCAGTTCCTGATGTTATTAATATTATTTTTTGTTGCCTGTTTGTTAACTATCTTAGTATTTCACTGACTAAAGTGTTGCATGTAGTTTATTTATTAGAAATTAATTAATTTTATTAACACGCAAAGAGGCTTTATTTATATTTTCGCTATTATTTTTATGGAACCACGATGGATTTGCCTTTAACGAATCTTGTAATAAAAATCAGACTATTTTATAATAAACTCTGATCTGATATAAAAATTACTTACAATTATCGTATTTCTTATGAGAACTTATAAAAATTGGTCCTCCTCTTCTTACACGGCGTAAATTCTGAATATTCCTTAGGTATTATTCCCAGACTTTAATCATTTAAAGAAAAAAATATCTCGAGAATACCAAACACCGACTTGCTTAAAATTAATTTTCGTTTTAAACTTAATTAAACAATTCCTATGGCTTTCAATTCGATTACAATCAGATTCAAATCCTTTGATTTCTCTCTTCGACCGGTGTCGTTTCGCCGCTATTTCCCACATCACCGTCACGAGAGATCAGTTCCAAATTGTCGATTTCATTGAAAACGTTCCGCAAATGCTCGTTCATCGTTTTCTTCGTCTTGTTATCGTTCGTCGCACGGTGCGGCATCGCGTACCTCAACTTCTCCCAGAACCACTTATCGTCCCACTTTATGTACGTGTGCGTCTTCAGGTACCCTTTCAGCTCCTCGTCGATGATCTCGTCCGGATCGACGTTCCCGTAAACGACGATGATGACGCGCGCGCACTGCTCGCTCAACGCCTTCTGATGCGCCGTGCGGAACTCGACAGTGCCCCAAACGCTCTGGAGGAAATGCTCCGATAAGACGACGATCGTCCGACGCGAGTCTTCTATCGATCTAACGATCTGCGTCATTATCAGCTCGCCACCGATCCAATCCCTATAGTGAACGCACAATTTGTACGGTTGCGAACCGTTCTCGAGGACCGGCAGCAATTCACCCATCACGTACTCTTCGTCTTGATGCGCGAAACTCAAGAATGCGTCATACGTTTTGTCCTTGTCGATTTCCTTTTCGGTTACCAGCCAGAGGAAGATGTTGTTCGCAAACAACCAAATCTTAATCTCTAAACGGTAGCGGTAGTATAAAGCGATCAACGTAATGAACGTTACGAGAACGCATAACAGGACTATCATCCAGATCATGAAGATGTGCGTCACGTTCTTGCAAAGGTTTTTGGCATTTAGGTCTACCAATCGTTTGCCGCCAAACGATGCTGACGATGACGAACAAGTGATGTCGGTGACGTCGATCCGTTGCTTGTGCACGTGGCTCCGTAGGTAATCCGTGAGATTGGTCATCGAACAATCGCATGTCCACGGATTGTTGTCCAATCTCAAGGAATACAAGCCTGATTTTTTCAAACGTCCCAGGACGTTATTGTCCAATTCCTTCAATCGATTATTGTCCAACTTTAGTTCCTGTTAAATGAATAACCGTTAAATCGTTGTAGGCGCGTTGGAATTCGATTCTCTTACCTGAATAGTTGATGGTATCCAATGCAGTTTGCCGATACGATTATCGGAGAGGAACAGTTTGGTGACGTTCTCGTATCCTTCGTCGGTATCTTTGGGCGATTCGGTCAAACGGTTCCCGGTTAGATTGACCTCGATCAATTGAATTGTTTCGTTGCCGTATCGTAACGACGGCACGACCGTTAGGTTCTTGTACGAGCAATCGATCGTGTAAGTTTCATCGTGCGCCCGCCAATTGCATTCGCACGATTCCGGGCATTTCTCGCCCGGACAAATGAACTCGTCCAAGTGCAAACGTTCGACGGCGACGTTCGCGTACTTCTTCGGACTCGCGCATCTCATATCGTCGACGATTTTCAACGATTTAGATTTAGGTAAGTAAGCAACCAAATCGTACAGGTGACAATCGCATCGGATCGGATTGTTCTGCATATACAACTTGCGATTAGCTTCGTCCTTCAGCAATTTATCAAAGTGCTTATAATGATCCATGTTGATGGTGGTGATGCGGTTGTCGTTCAAGTCCATGTCGACCGATTCCGAGAAGAATAGCAGGTAGCGTAACTGCAAAAGAAAAGAATTAATGTGAAATGCGCGCTTGATGAGCGCAAGTACTTACATTGAACGATGTAAGTTGATTGTGGCTGAAATCCACCTTCTCAAGCATCGAGAAGTGGGATTTTTGCACCTCCAAAGACGCGAATTCGTTATGACTGACGTCGATCTTCTGCAATTTCAGACAATCGCCGAGGGCTTTCATCAAATCGTAACCGTCCATTGCGATATGATTATAAGACAAATTGAGCTCTTGCAAGTGTAGCAAATTCGCGAACAATTTCGCCTCGATCGTCACGAATCGATTATGGCTCAGATCTAAGTGTTCTAACGCTCGCGTGTACCAGAAAATCTTCTTGCCGATCGTCGACAATCCATTACTGTTAAGCACGAGTTTCTGCAAATTGCCCAATCCGGCGAACAAATCGTCATCGATCGTTTCGAGCGCGTTATTCTGCAAATCGAGTTCTTTCAATTTCGACAAACCGTCGAACGTGTCGCCTGCTAAACCGATCAAAGCGTTATGAGAGAGATCGACGCGTTCCAAATTGATGCAACCCGCGAAGAAACCCGTCGACAATCTGGCGAGATTGCGATTGTTCATCAAAATGAGCGTTTTCAGACGAGTGTGATTGGCAATCAAACCGCCGGGCAACGACGTCAGATTAGGATTGGAAACTAATCGGATCTCTTTCAGCGCACCATTCGCATGGAACAAATCTTCCGGTACGACGTCTAACGTCGTCTTGCCCAAACAAAATGTTGACAAATTAACGTTGTTCTTTAATAGTTCGCCGTCCAACGTTTCAATCGGATTGAAAGACAAATTGATCACTTGCAAGTCGCGGTTCGCGTCGAACGTGCCAATCGGCAGCCGTTTCAATTTGTTATCGGACAACAGCAACTCTTTGAGCCGCGTCAATGGTCGCAACGCATCGATTTCCAATCGTTCGATTTTGTTCCCTTTCAACTCCAACACCTCCAAACGCGTCAAATTCGCGAACGCTTTGGAGCTCACGTACAACAAATTGTTATCGCCCAAATCGAGATTTTTCAAATTGGTCAAATAGACGAAGAGATCGTCGTCCATCGACGTCATTTCGTTGTCATTCAGCATGAGTGTCGTTAGACCGCTCAAATTCGCGAACATCTCCTTATCGAAAGCGTCGCGCGTCTCGTTCTGCACTTTGCCGTCAAACATTAACGCCTCTGGTGAGTTGTGCACGTGGAACGTTTTCGTGAACAATTCGTGGAAGCCGTCGATCGGTTTCGGGCAATTTATAAAAGCGATCAGTGTCAAATTGCCGAGATTTTTCAGTTGCGGATACAAATAATTTCGGCTATCGTTTAACATACATTCTACTTGGATGACGGGGGAATTGTTCTCTTCGAGTTTAACATTCACGATGACTTGTTGTTCATCAGGCGGACACCTTATTTGGTATCTATAATCGCGGCCAGAACACTTGCACTTCTCGTCGTTGCCGTCGTACACGGGACACGTAATCACACCGTTCATCGACAATAATCCGTATATGATTATGATGATGATGGTCGATGGCTTGCATCTTCTGTTCATTATCACTGGCACTGGAATACGATCGTTTGATTAAAACGTCTGGTCGCCCCAAAAATCGCTTCTTTTAATCGAGTCAGCGGGTACTTTGCGGACTTTTGCACATTTAAACTTTACAAATCTGTTACAGTTTCGTTAAGAAGCAAACAAGAGTTTGTTTGCGAGGATGCGACACGTATAATAATGAAGAAAGATCACAATGGAAAGGTCAACGAGTACGATACTCATTTACAAAAAAAATCACTTAACTTTAGAAAGCACTTCGCAAGGAAAAACCCATTCGAATAAAGTCGTTGTTCTTTTCTCTTCTTACATGGCAACTCCTGATTACATTATTATTCGTACATCATTACCACAATTTGTAAACTTATTATTATTTATTTGGCTGAGAGGCGCAGAGAGTTATTTGTACGATTTGAAAGCGTTGAATAAAGTAAATGGATAGAAACTGCAGAACGTTAGCTATGGCACTTTCTTCAATAACTACTACTACCACCGCAGGAATAATAAATCTTACAAATCGTTTCCCAAACAGAACACGCCTACGTAAAGGAGTTTATTATCACCTTAAGACAAATCGTTTAAGATCAATTTAATTCCAAATTACCACACTGTAAAGTTTGAATTGAGTTAATCGTTTCATAATTGGAAATAAGAATAATTCGTGAGTTCCTGATATTAATAATATTATCTATTGTTGCGTTTTCGTTATGTGTTAGGATTTCCCTGACCAAAGTGTTGAGTGTTAGAAATTGATCTATGTTATTAACAGGCAAAGAGGCTTTATTTTCGCGTCCATTATTTTGGAACCAAAAAATATTAAGAGATCAAATGGATTTGCCTTTAACCATTCGATAAAAAAAGAACGCGTATAATTTTGTAATAAAAATCAAACCATTTTATACTAAACTATGATCTGGTATAAAAATTATTTACAATTATCTTATTTATTCTGAGAACTTATAAAAATTGGTCCTTCTCTTCTTACACTAAGTAAAATCTAAATGTTCCTTAGTTATGCCCAGACTTTAGTCATTTAAAGAAAAAAATCTGTCGAGAATACCAAACATCGACTTGCAAATCCTATGGCTTCCGATTCGATTACAATCAGATTCAAATCCTTCGATTGTTCTCTTCGATCGGTGTCGAATTGCCCACGCCCGTGATCTCTTGTTGGCTGCGATTGTTATTATCGCTGTTAACATCATCATTATGAAAATGCATGTCGTGCGTTTTCAATAGTAACGGGTCCAAACTGATCTCGACCGAAGGCGATTTCCTCGTCGTCGCTTCAACGCTGTTCGCCACATTACCGCCACCAGAGACCAGATCCAAATTGTCGATTTTATTGAAAACGTTCCGCAAATGCTCGTTCATCGTTTTCTTCTTCATCTTGTTATCGTTCGTCGAACGGTGTGGCATCGCGTACCTCAATTTCTCCCAGAACCACTTATCGTCCCACTTTATGTACGTGTGCGTCTTCAGGTAACCTTTCAGCTCCTCGTCGATGATCTCGTCCGGATCGACGTTCCCGTAAACGACGATGATGACGCGGGCGCACTGCTCGCTCAACGCCTTCTGATGCGCCGTGCGGAACTCGACGGTGCCCCAGACGCTCTTGAGGAAATGCTCCGATAAGACGACGATCGTCCGACGCGAGTCTTCTATCGATCTAACGATCTGCGTCATTATCAGCTCGCCACCGATCCAATCCCTATAGTGAACGCACAATTTGTACGGTTGCGAACCGTTCTCGAGGACCGGCAGCAATTCACCCATCACGTACTCTTCGTCTTGATGCGCGAAACTCAAGAATGCGTCATACGTTTTGTCCTTGTCGATTTCCTTTTCGGTTACCAGCCAGAGGAAGATGTTGTTCGCAAACAACCAAATCTTAATCTCTAAACGGTAGCGGTAGTATAAAGCGATCAACGTAATGAACGTTACGAGAACGCATAACAGGACTATCATCCAGATCATGAAGATGTGCGTCACGTTCTTGCAAAGGTTTTTGGCATTTAGGTCTACCAATCGTTTGCCGCCAAACGATGCTGACGATGACGAACAAGTGATGTCGATGACGTCGATCCGTTGCTGGGACGCGTGGCTCCGTAGGTAATTGGTGAAATTGGTCATCGAACAATCGCACGTCCACGGATTGTTTCCCAAACTCAAGTAGTTCAATTCCGATTCGTTAAAACGTCTCAGGACGTTATTGTCGAGTTCCTTCAATCGATTATTGTCCAACTTTAGTTCCTGTTAAATGAAGAACCGTTAAATGGTTGTAGGCGAGATGGAATTCGATTCTCTTACCTGAATAGTTGATGGTATCCAATGCAGTTTGCCGATACGATTATCGGAGAGGAACAGTTTGGTGACGTTCTCGTATCCTTCGTCGGTATCTTTGGGCGATTCGGTCAAACGGTTCCCGGTTAGATTGACCTCGATCAATTGAATTGTTTCGTTGCCGTATCGTAACGACGGCACGACCGTTAGGTTCTTGTACGAGCAATCGATCGTGTAAGATTTATCGTGCGCCCGCCAATTGCATTCGCACGATTCCGGGCATTTCTCTCCCGGACAAATCAACTCGTCCAATTCCAAACGTTCGACGGCGACGTTCGCGTACGTCTTCGGGCTCGCGCATCTCATATCGTCGACGATCTTCAACGATTTAACGGCCGTGTTGCGTGCGTAAGTGACCAAATCGTACAGGTGACAATCGCATCGGATAGGATTGTTCTTCATGTGCAAGTTGTAATTGCCAACATATTTCTGCGTCAGCAAGATTTCCCTATAATTTTCCATGTTGATCGTGGTGATACGATTGTCGGTCAAGTACATGTCGACCGATTCCGAGAGGAATTGCAAGTAGGGTAACTGCAAAAGGGAAGAAATTAATGCGAAATTCGCGTTTGATGAGGGTAAGTACTTACGTCGATCGATGTGAGTTGATTGTGGCTGAAATCCACCATCTGAAGCTGCGAGAAATTGTAGAACATATCCTCCGCCAACGACGCGAGTTCGTTGTGACTGACGTCGATCCTTCTCAATTTCAGGCAATCACCGAGAACCTTCATCAAATCGTAACCATCCATTGCGATATGATTATAAGACAAATTGAGCTCTTGCAAGTGTAGCAAATTCGCGAACAATTTCGCCTCGATCGTCACGAATCGATTATGGCTCAGATCTAAGTGTTCTAACGCCGCCGTGTGCGAGAAAGCGTTCTTGCCGATCGTCGACAATCGATTATTGTTAAGCACGAGTTTCTGCAAATTGCGCAATCCGGCGAACAAATCGTCTTTTATCGTCTCGAGCGCGTTATTCTGCAAATCGAGTTCTTTCAATTTCGACAAACCGTCGAACGTGTCGCCTGCTAAACCGATGAAACCGTTATAAGAGAGATCGACGCGTTCCAACTTGATGCAACCGGCGAAGAAACCCATCGGCAATCCGGCGAGATTGCGATTGTTCATCAAAATGAGCGTTTTCAGACGAGTGTGATTGGCAATCAAAGCGCCGGGCAACGACGTCAGATTAGGATTGGAAATTAATCGGATCTCTTTCAGCGCACCATTCGCACGGAACAAATCTTCCGGTACGACGTCTAACGTCGTGTTGGCCAAACAAAACAACGACAAATTAACGTTGTTCTTTAATAGTTCGCCGTCCAACGTTTCGATCGGATTGAAAGACAAATCGATCACTTGCAAGTCGCGGTTCGCGTCGAACGTGCCAATCGGCAGCCGTTTCAATCTGTTATCGAACAATAGCAATGTTTTGAGCCGCGTCAACGGTCGCAACGCATCGATTTCCAATCGTTCGATTTTGTTCCCGTTCAACTCCAACACCTCCAACCGCGTCAAATTCGCGAACGCTTTCGCGCTCACGTACGTCAACTCGTTACTGTTCAAATCGAGAAATTTCAAATTGGTCAAATAGACAAAGAGATCGTCGTCCATCGACGTCATTTCGTTCTTGTTCAACACGAGTTTCGTTAGACCGCTCAAATTCGCGAACATCTCCTTATCGAAAGCGTCGCGCGTCTCGTTCTGCACTTTGCCGTCAAAGACTAACGCCTCTGGTGAGTTGTGCACGTGGAACGTTTCCGTGAACAATTCGTGGAAGCCGTCGATCGGTTTTGGGCAATATTTGAAACGGATCGTCTTCAAATTGTTGAGATTTTTCAGTTGCGGATACAAATTGCTTCGGCTATCGTTTAACGTGCATTGTACTGCGATGTTGGTAGTATTGTTGTTCGCTTGGAGTTTCACTTCCACAAGGATCTCTTGTTCGTCAGGTGGACAAGTTATTTCGTATTTGGAGTCGGAGTAGTAACAGTTGCACTTCTCGTCGTTGCCGTCGTACACGGGACACGTAATCGCACCGTTCGTCAACAATAATCCGTATATGACGGCGACGATGATGGTCGGTGGTGGGCATTTTCTGCTCATTATCACTGGCACTGGAATACGATTGTTAGATTAAATCGCTTCTTTTGATTGAGTCAGTGGATACTTTGCTGCCGATTTTTGCACATTTAAACTTTGCGGTTTCTGTAAGAAATAAATTATGATTTGTTTACGAGGATGCGACGCGTAAAATGATGGCAAAACATCACATGTGAAAGGTCAACGATTACGATAAACTCATTTGCAAAAGTTTCGCTTAACTTTAGAAGGTCCTTCGCAAAGAAAAACAAATTCGAATGCGCCGTTGTCTTCTCTCTTCTTACATGGGAACGCCTGATTACATTATTATTCACACGTTATCATCACAGAAAGAGAAACGTAGAATTTGTCAATGTTCTCCGTCTTTCTCGCTACATGGATATTACATGCCGCGATTTTTGTTCGTTTTTCTAATTGATAAACGCTTATTATAATTGGGCGTGTGCGTTACCATTCGATTCGCGATCGGGATTAGTTAACTAATGCACTGCAAATGTTAGCGAATTTACACATTGTTTACGTACTTGTAATTTGTTGACAGTTAAAACACTTTTAACACGTTCATCATGCACACACACTTCACATATATTATCTTTGCACAATGCAAAACATTTCTGTGCTGCTGTTTGCTTTGCTTACGTATCAAATCGAGTCGAAACTTATGACAATCAAATAATAACATAAAACTGGTTAATTACGTCACGTCGTTTACAGAGACGGATTCGAAATTCACCAAAAAACCATTCGATAGCAGGGATTTACCCAAACCTAATGATAATAACCATCCGATAATCGCTAACATTCATTTTATCGACTCTTTCACTAAAAATAATAAATTAATAAAATGTGCACGCAATATCGACGATGAATTTACTGCGCTTAATGATAGTTTTCGGGATTTAAGTTTCATTTAACTCCAACAGCTTAATTAATGTTATTATAATTAATTCGCGCATTTATATTATTGAATTAATTTGCAATCGTAAAAAAAACTTTTCTCGGCATAAAACTGACCCGTCTCTGAACAAGTGGCGGCCTTGATTGGAAAGCGTGTTCGTAGAATTTTCCCACTTTTCCTTTGCTCAAAATTTTGCAATTGCCATTCAACACTGACGCCAATTTCTCTTCCACTAACGTGTTATGATGAAAAAATCGATCTAATGGGAAAGTAATAAATTCTTGTGCATTATAAATATGCGACACCTTTTCAATATTGAAGAAGAATCCGTATTATCGCGGAAAATCTTTCAGAAGATCGAATTTATTCGTTTCAGCGATTATAATTTTTTAAATTTTGGTGGGAAAACCTGCTATGAAAAAATGTATGAACTCATAATTTTCTGAAACCTTTCGATATTAGGTTGCAGTTTACGGTCATTAGCTGCAATTAAACATTTTAATAATTTAATTTTTGAATTAGTTATAAACAAAATTTATTTGTATTTATGCAACTAACGTTTCTTGGTCTAACGTGTACGTTGTTCACGGTAGACTTGACACGAAACAACACTGCATAGAATTGGCGACCATCTTGGTTATTAATAAGTTTTATTTTCATAATCCCAAATATTTTTGTTGTATAATTAATTAAAAGTAGTTTATTACGATTGATTGGAATCTACTGTTATAAATAAAAATCAGTTTTGATGGTATTGATTAAGATGGAAACTCAGAATAATGATGAAGGTAAGAAAGTGAATGTTAACTGCAAAGCAGAAAAAGAGAGATGAACGTGCTGATTTACGGTGTTTTCTTTTTTAGAATATACACCTAAACATAGTTCTAAGCAGAGTAATGTATTAAACCTGTGGGGTAACGAGAGAACCATGAATTTGAATCCATTGATATTGACAAATATACAGAGTTCGCATTATTTCAAGGGTAGGTAATTGGTCCAATTTGCACGTTTAAAATATGAAAATCTGGAAGGGTTTCGATTTATTGTGAATCAAGTTAAAAACTACAATAAATCGGCTCTCTCTCTCGCATTTTCCCTAATTTATATAGAGCAATGTCTGCATACTGATCTACAAAATAATTGTGTCTTCAACATGGAATGTTTATTTTTACTTTTGAAATTTCTTTTTCCTAACTCTATTGAAAGAGAGAAATGATCAGTGTGAGAAATACAGGGTTTACTCTTTTTTTTGTTGCTGTGTGTGTAATTGTTTTATATATAATAACTATTTGTTTTAAAGTTCCTATGTACCCCAATTACAAATATAGATGGTCTGGACGATACTGCATAAATTGCATTCACTGGTGGTATGTAGTCAAAAAAACAATGTCATTAGTTAGATGATGCGTAACACTCTAGACTGATTATGTATTTCAGGACTGTAAAAAGTATAATTGTATAAAAAAATAAAACTAAAATATACAGGACTGCCTCTATCTGCAACATCTGCTAGCTATCCGCATATTATAATTGCAACTTAATCGTCCGCCATATCAGCTCTCGGGACATGTATAATTACGGTAAAACAATTATTTTGCAACTCAGTTTGCAGAATAATTCATATCCTTTTTTTGTTAAAATAAATTGCCAATAAGATTCAATAGTTCCATGTAAAAGAGATTCACACACGCATTTTATCATTATCCTCTTGATGTAGATTCATAATAATATGATGGAAATTTTACTTGGAACTAAACCAACCATTTAACCAAATATTCTAATGGCGCCAAATATTAACGGATTCTTTTCCCCTCTTTCTTTTTCTCCACGTTTCAGTGAACCTCTACGAATTGAAAACCTATCACGAGGTGGTCGACGAGATTTACTACAAGGTGACGCACCTGGAGCCGTGGGAAAAGGGCTCGCGACGCACATCCGGGCAGACGGGCATGTGCGGCGGCGTGCGAGGCGTCGGCGCCGGCGGAATCGTCTCGACCGCTTATTGCTTGCTATACAAGTTGTTCACGTTGAAACTGACCAGGAAACAATTGAACGGTCTGATAACACACGTCGACTCGCCGTACATTAGAGCGTTAGGCTTCATGTACATCAGATACGCGTTGCCGCCGGCCAATCTGCTCGACTGGTACGAATCGTATTTGGACGACGAAGAGGTGCGTAAATTAAGGTAGCCACATTTCTATGCTCTCGCCGCAAAACGCAATAATCAACCTGAAAAGCGCGCCGATCGTCCGCATTGCTTCTGATCGATCCGTTCGAGTTTCAGGAGATGGACGTTAAAGCCGGCGGCGGTCAGGTGATGCGCTTAGGAATGATACTGCGACAATGGCTCGTCAAATTGGAATGGTTCAGCACGTTGTTCCCGAGGATACCCGTCCCGATTCAGCAGAAGATCCAGCGACTTTTAGACGTACGTGCCCTCGCCCGCCGTCCCGTCGGTTAACAAATTAATTTCGCTATCGCGCCGTTTCAGGAACGATTTCCGAATCAAGTCCAAGCGCCCGTCACCTTCCGCGAGGAGCGGCCGGCCAACGTGAACAACGATCGCAATCGCGATTGGAACCGGCCGAACGATCGCGGCAATTGGCCGCGCGACCGCGACGAGAAGGACGAGCGCGACAATAACAAGTGCGCCCGCGACGGCCAACGGCGCGACCGCGATAACAATTGTCGCGAGAGGAAAATGAGAGGCGCCTACGCCGACCGCAGTCCGTTACCCAGGGACAGGAATTTGCACAGGGACAGGAGTCCGTGCCGGGACCGTATCAGTCCGAACAGAGAACGTAGCCTACAAAGGGAACGTAGTCTACAAAGGGACCGAAGTCTACAAAGGGACCGAAGTCTACAAAGAGACCGAAGTCTACAAAGGGAACGCAGTCTACAAAGAGACCGTAGTCCACACAGAGATCGTAGCCCGTATAAAGAGAGGAGTCCGAAACGCGACAGAGACCGTAGACACGGCAGTAAGGATAGAGAGTCCAGACACAAAAGGGACAAGTACCGTCGATGAGAGCGCAACGACGGTCGATTGGTTGTGTGCGGTGCGCGTCCTTTTATTATTGACGAGGGCGGTGAAAGACGTCAGTTTGATCGTTTACCTCTGTCTTCGCTTTTATTGTTCTTAAACATAACGTTCGATTAGATTCTACTTTAAAACAGTTTCTGCAAGAGACAGGTGTAAAAGAAAATGTTAAGCAAAACGAAATCAATTGCGATTTGTAATGCAAATGTACGGCAACAATGTTTTTTCGAATTAACGACCATCGTCATCGGTTCGATCGTTAGTTAACTCATGATCATCATCATCATGCATTCTGATTTGTACTTGTACATTATAGAAAAAACTTATTTGTATAATATATTAATTAGATTACGGATCGGGTTTTAACTTTTTTGCACATTCTGATCGCGAGGCGTCCTCGTCATCTTCAATAGAACCTCTTCAGGTATTTACCGATAGATCCAGGATTATTGCAGTCCGGCATAATCGTTCCGTCCGTCACCATGCAGGCGTCGGCGCACGCTTTCCCCTCGAAGAATCTACCGAACATTTGCTTGCACTGGACGCAGTTACTGCAATTAATTCGCAATGTAATAATAAAACTCCGATCAAATCAAACAGATAATAATCTAGAACGTTTTCAGCCGCGATTTGACACGACGCCGAAAAAACAACAATTTTTTTTATTGTGTGTGTATGTGTGTGTCTATCTTAGCGACATAGAGAAAGTCGAAACGCATTTCCGTTCCGCATCGAATTGCTCCACATGAAGGCCGAGAAGCGCGTCGAGAACAAGTTGCGGCCGGACGCGCCGGTTTTCGTGCCGTTCGGCGGCGCGACGACGCCGAAGAGTCGCGGCGCCGCCGCCGCTCGCATCGTTCATCTTCCGCACCAATCGGTCGGCAAGGAGACGCAGTGTTCGCGCTACTCGCGAAAGTACGCGCGACGCGTTGACGACTCGCCGAACAGTCCGCGCCCGATCTTGGGCACGAACAATTCGGTGCCGCGCCCGATCCTCGGCAGGAAAGAGAACCTGAACAAGTTGCATCTGATCGAGATCCACGATAGCGACGGCGAGAAGGGCGACGACGACGGCGGCGTCGCGAAGGGCGGCGCGGGCTGCGGTATCGGCAAGGAGAACGAGCCGGAGGACTTCTTCGGGAAGGAGTTCCGCTCGATCTGCAGACGCATCCAGCGGTTGAAGATTGCGGACGACCGAAAGGGAGGCAAGCGGAAGAATTGATGGCGCTGCTCGTGGGGTTTTCGTGTTTTGGTTCTGATCGTTTGACGTGTTAACATTTGCTTCGCTGATTTCTTTGCATCGTTCGAATAAAACCGATGTTGGTTGTTCGTTTTTTGCTGAAACTTAGTTTGATTGCAAGCCGCTTACGTTATGCAAACGCCGACGTTACTCCTGAACGTCGTCTCCCGCGCCGACGACGACATCAGTAAGACGCACAGCAACAGCAGAAGATGCGCGTTCTTCCACTACAAAGTCGAGAGAAAAGAACGATAATTTGCGCCATTTCTTCTCTTCCTTCATTAACTCACCATTGAATCGATTCCTCGTATCGATGGGTTCCTTCACTGAATTTGCGGCTCGGTCTGCGACAGAATGCGGTCGAATGGATCGTGTGCCGTTCGTCGATTGCCATTTATACGCGGCGAGGACGCACACACGCGTAAGCGCGCACCTTTTGCCGGCTCCCGTTATTATTCGCAATTTAACAAATAACGAGTAATAAATAATCATCCGGTTAAGGTTTCCCTTTAACGTGTGAAAAGCGAGACCGCAAGAACGCTCATTATAAAGCGCCGTTGTTGTTATTATTATAAGGGCGCTTTCGTCGTCGACGACGTTCTTCTTCTTCTTGTTATTGTTACGCGGATCGTGTTCGCCAGCGATTGCACGCAAATTACGCGAAACAAGAGCAAAAAGAAAATCGCCGAGGGTGGAAGCTCTTAAAAGTTATTTACCTTCGCCGCTGGCGGTCTATTAATATCGACTTTTCATTCGCAACGATCGTCGTCGTCTTATTTTTGCACGCGCGCCCGATTCGATGCGAGGGGAAGCCGCCAAAAGTTCGCCAAACACGTTTTTTGCACGCTCTCGCGCTTTCGCCGTTTATTGACGCCCTCGCGAACAAAAGGCGCAGAAGAAGCGATAGTAACGTTTACCTTTATTAATTGCGAATTGTGAAAGCCGGTTCAATAGTTTCTTAATGTGCGACTCGAAGGATGCAGCAGCGCGAATCGGCTTCGTTTTGCATTCGCGCTCGATTAAAAAAAAAGCGATAACAATTCCTTTTTAGCGACGAGAGTAAGGTTCGTATGCAAATTATTTTTGCGCAAAATAAATCGCGGGGTTTTACTCTCGCGACCGGTCGATACGTATTTAGAATTCGCCAAGGAAATTTCCTAGTTGAACGCTAATAAACGAGCGCGAATTCCGCGTCTCGTGGCGCACTTCCTGCTCGACTTCTTCGAACTAATCGCCGTGCATCTACGGCGATGACGCCGTCGGGCGATTAGTAACTGATCGAACGCAGATTTTCGCGCTCGAATCTTCGCCGTTTCGTCATCACACGCAAATCGTTCGTTAATAGGAAGGAGGCGATCGCAGAAGAATTCGCGTTTTGTTTGTTCGTCTTTCTTCTTGCGAACAGGTCGAATGAATCAGAGCGAAGGCGTCGCCCGGCCGGATTGTGTAATCGTCGTTGGAAATTTGCTGCTTTTTTCTTTTGCAATTCGCGTGTGACACACGGCGAATTAAATCAATCATTTGCACGACGTCATCCTACAGGTGCTGCTGCAATTATCTGCGTTAACGATGGACGAGCGCGAGTTAATTGTAGTCACTGATTTTTTTTTGCAGAAAAAACGTGCTATTTGTAATTGCGCGATTAACTGGAAGCGGATTAATGACGTGAAGAAACGACGCGATTATTTTTAAATTTAGACGGATTATGTAATTGGATTTAAGGATTTCCTTTTCTCGATTTGGAAGAAATGTTAAGGCCAAAAAAAATAAATAAAAGCGAAAAGTAAAAGAGACTTCGGACTCTATTCTTGGGTCCGTTGAAAGAGAAAGAGCGTTTGTGCATGAAACAAAAAGTGGGAAACGGAACTACAACGACGACCGTTCTTTTCTTTCTTTTTTAAATCATCTCACGGACACTTTTACGCTACTCGCGCGTGTTTTTTTCCCCCGCTTTGTTGTCGCCTTTGTTGCGTTTATCATGTGCTTCATGTGACGTTGTCGAGCGCGCTTCTTTTCGGAATCCTCCGGTGACAAATCCACTTAATTGGACTTTAATCGCTGCGACGAGCATTAACGCTAACTCAAGAAACACAGTTTATTGGATTGGTTTGTGTGGGGTGCAAACCGTTTGCCGAATTGTGGCTAAAACGTAAATTCTGTGAGCGAATGAGAAAGATCGATTCGAATCGATCGGTTTCTTTTTTTTTGCACGCGAATCATAAATAGGAACTAGATTGAGGAAATTGGCGAGGAAAGAATAGAGAACAGACATCCGGGTCGGCATTCGTTTCTGTTCTGTTCGGTCGTTTCGCTTTCGTCCTTGTCGCGTTGCGATTCCGATCCTTTACCGGTCTCCGAACGTCGGAGATAATCTTGATTATTGCCGTTCGCAAATCGTTTACGTTTCTCTAACGCACTCGCCAAAAAGAGAGAGGAAGAGCGAGCAACAGTTTAAATCGAAGGTGGACGAATGGGCGCAACAACAACAACAACAAAGTAAGAAACTTCTTTGCGCGACTGTTGCAAAAGTTCCTTTCGGTGGAGGTACGATCATTATTATTATTATTATTGCCATTTCACATGCTACATTTGTTTGTTGCTGTTAATGAAACCGATTGGCGGAGGAGATTGGGACGAAAAAAAGAAGGCGAAAAAGAGAAGAAAAGTGGTAGTAGTAGTACGAGAAATAAATGAAGTAGTAGTAGGTCTCGTTTAAAAAGGACCGAGCTCAATGGTTTTGCGTTCAGTACGGATTTCGACGTTCGACGGTTGCACATTAATTTCGCAAACGAGAAACAACTGTATAACGAAGATAAGTAGCAGCGAGCGGTTTGGTTTTTTTTTTTCGAAAGTTGACGAAAAATTGTTTGGAAATTCTACGTCTTCTTGTCGTTGTCGCCGTTAAAGTTCAAAATGATGAAAACGGTTTTTTGGAAATCGCTAATGATATCAATCGCCGTTTATTACACTTTGTGGCCGATAACGAGCGTTCCAGCGAATCCAGTCGGTAAGTAAACGGATTTGAGAATAGCGCAAAACGGTTCGAAAGAAATTAACGAGCGATTGGCGAATATTTAAAAGGAGCGATTTCAGTGCGCTCATTCGTGATCGCGCTGTATTCGTTCGATTTTTTGTTTCAATGTTCGTATCGCGTATCAGTAAATTGCCGGCAATTATCGCTAATTAATTAATTCGTTGATTACAAAACGCGTTATTTCTTTTTTGTAATTTCCTTTTCAATGAAGTCTACGTCACGCGAATTTTCGTTGTTAATCGTTTTGTTTTAGAGAATCGATCGGACTTTTTCTTTCGTTCATATGATTGGTAATTGTTTGATGATTTTCCTCTTTTTCCTCAGGTACTTGCATAAGGAACTGTGCGCAGTGCAAGAAAATGTTCGGGCATTATTTCAAGGGACAATTGTGCGCCGACATGTGCGTCAAAGGGAAAGGCAAAGAGATTCCCGACTGTCAGAATTCGAACACGATTAAGGATTATCTGAATAAAATCTGAAATTTGCGTAACTTGGCAAATTGGAATTGAATCTGTGATGTAATTAATTTCTGTAAGATACTAGCGCGTAAGATCGTAGAGTGTAAGATAGTTGATTATTAATTTATTAAATGTTTATTAATTGTTTATTTCTATCTTAACGCTTTGGCCTTGTTATCCTCAATTGTTTATAGAATAATGCGAATCTGAAGGAATTAAGCAGAAACGAAATGAAGAGGAAACTTACGTATCATAATGTAACCTGCTCATCTCCGGTTTTCCGAGCTCGATAACCATTCACTCTCACTAGATTTCCCAGCAAAACTATTTTCTAAAGATGATTAATTACAAGAATACAATTAGTTAATAGGTTATTAGCAAACGCACTTTCATAAACACTTGAGAGTTAGCCGATAAACGTGGAAATCTTATACTAGCGCTCCACTCGTTGTCGAATAGCGGCACTAAAAGTATGAATTCAAATATTTTCGATTGGAAAATTTAAATAATGAAAAGACTGCAAATTAAAAAAAGTTAATTATTTTTTTAAACAAATTGCCCTTTATTTGATTTATTATAGAACAGTAATTGTTATATAATTTCATTTTGTATAATCGACTTTTTCTTTGCATACAATATTTTCATTGTTTCTCATTTAATATGGATTTTAGCGTAACAAGATCGAATATTAATTATAAATCATTAATTTGAATTTAATTAGTAATAATAGAGATTTGAAAACGAAACAATTAATCGATATCATAAAATATATGCATAAATTAAACGGAGCGTCGTTCGCAAAATGTATATCCATTAGTAATGGCTAATTTATTAACAGATGCAATTCCATAAAACCGTTCGCGTTTAATAATTTTGAAAAATAAGTATTTCATTCGTTAATTATTATCAGCAATAAACATGTCTGCTCGATTTGCCAACAAGAAAACTGGGAATATTTAACATCTATCAATCGACTTTCTGCACAATAATTGCATCATCATCATCATCATTAATAAGCATTTAATAATTATAATGAAATTTAAGTTAATTAAAGTGTAGGCAAGTTCGAGTAAAGATCACTAACCATTTCTTATTATTTCTTTTAAGTTATTCCTCTTCATATATATATAATTTTCCCTTAATTTATTACTTAAATTACATATGTAACATGTCCTATGATGGCAACAATCATACTACCGATCTACAGTTTTACATTTATTTATATTATTATTAATGTTTTTTTTTGTATTTCTTAATAGTTTTCTTATTATTTTAATCCTCTGCCTAGTATTAGAATTAATGAAAAAAATTAAATAGATTATAGGCAATATATTATTATATGTCTATATACTTGCAATAATAATTTAGGTTCTTTCACCTTCTTCCATCTCTCTTTTAATTGAAATCAATATAATTAATAATAACAAACATGTTTTTGGCATAATTGTTGTGGTAACAGTTAAGGAAGACAAGCAGCGTTTCGACGAAGAATATAAATTAAACTTCATCCGTGTTTATATATTCGCACGATATCCGGCAAAACGATTCTGATTCGCTTCTAACGCAAAGAAAACAAGCATAATTAGTCCGTTCCGTTTGTTATCTCTTTCAAGTTTATTGTCTTCCGCAAAATACTTAGCAGTATAACTGAAATAATCGAAGCCGAATATGAATTAATGTCGTAATTCGCGTTTAGTTTACAAGTTGAGCGAGCAAAACGTTTAACTTTTAGATTGTTGAAAGTGTTTATTGTATCGAAGAAAGTTAAGCAAACGGAGTTTAAAAGTAAGTTCAAAGTAACGTTCGGCCAACCCAATTGTCCATCACTGTACAGTATGTACAAGAACAACAACAACAACGGTAATAGTTTTTCATTTAAATCTACGGTAATTATAATAAATACTATGATGCCATTTCCATCAAAAGATTCTTCCTACTATACACTAATGGTTCATATATATGTTTAACGCAAGAACGATGAGGTACAGAACTCGTTTAGATCATTTCAAATTAATTCAAATTGCCAGGTATTTCTTCGTATTGTTCGGGGCTTATTTATCTCTAATAATCATGCAGATTCATCAGCAACATTTTACGTGTGCGTTTGCTGTTACAAACAGATTTTTAGGCTCGCTTTTCTAGCGCGACTCGAGAGCGTCATCTAATGGAAAAATAAAGGTTTTTCTAATAAGGATTTGTTCTCTTTTCGATTATACAAATATTCAAGTTATCAAAGCAATATTAAAAAGTTTCATGTATAGTAATAACGTTATATGCATTTATATCTAATTTACTTCCATTCTCGCCAATTTAAGTATATCATTATTAATGAATCCATATATGTATGTATTAATTACCCAAGTACATGTCGATTATAATCCCATTTCATTTAATATAAATCATTCTTGATAATAATAATCCTCCGAAAGATAGTTTCCTTTTTTGCATTATGAACGTTTTTAAATATTAAATGGGGTAATTAATAATTAAATGAGATAATAATAATAATAGTAGTAGTAGTAGACTAGACTAATTATAAGTGCGAAAACCATGTGCAATTAAAACATTATCAATTTCCACTGATGTCAATTATGTTTTACTTAATGCTACTACTACAAGATAAAAATCTATCCCCACGCTGAATAGAGAATAATATCACATTTTTTTCCTTTTTGCAATAAGTACAAGAACTGCTTTCAACATCATCGTCATTCATTATTTTCTATCTTATCTGTCTGTCTCCCCCATATGGCTTCGTAAATTAAATCAAAAGTTCCTTCGCCACAGCATCACACGAATTTTGGGTGAGATGTTGTCGCGCAATGTTGCAAGTGTTTAGCCCAAATTTTGTTATTGTTATTATGCAAATTTACTTATATACAATACCAAAAGCAATTGCCAATCGTTGCCAAAGAACCATTCCCTCTTGCTTTCATCTACCACCTCTACAAATGCGAATCCTCCTCGCATCTCTTTCGTAAGCGCACTCGCAACATTTAGCGACTCTATCCGCTCTTAACCCATACATCATAATATGATTATTAACATATATCTCTGACTAACTATTGACTATTATTATCTTATCAATATTTATTATTAATTATTAACAGTTATCGACCATTTTGATGCCCCTCGTTTATAACGTACACCCTCCATCCAACCAACCAACGAGTGTACGTACTTGGAAATAAAGCCAAAGAAAAACAAGTAGTTAAATGTCAATTGTTGCATGCCGACAGGCAAAAAACTCTTCAGCGAGCTTCCGCGATGCCATTTCTCTTTCTGTGTTTAGTAGATAAGTACTTCGAATTGAGAGAAAAACCTCGTCCGGTAACGATGCGATTGGATAATCGTTCACAGCTGATACCATTTCTTCTCCTTGTACTTGTTCATCAGTTCGTGTGCGCCCGACGCGAAATTCTCCGCCTCGTTACGCATCTTCTCCGCACGCTCCTCCAGCTGATTGAGCTTGTCGCCACGCTCCATTGCCAATTTGTGCGCCCTACTGATTTCGCTGCACGCGTTATTCGAGCGACTGTTCAAGTCTTGCAGCGGCGTCTTGTAAACGGCCACCGATTTACTTGCCTTACCGCTGGACTCGCCAACTAAAACAAATTAAAAAAGACCGAGAAGATTGTTAATTAAGAAAATGACGGTGAATTGTTTGGTAATAAACTGGTTTCGCTTGAGGACGGTTTCATTTGCTCTTACATAGTTCTTCTCTGTCAAGAGACCGCGTGCCGCCGCCGAAGAGGCCCTTGAAGAAGCTCTCCTTTGGCGGTTCGGGCATGTCCAAGGCTAAGAACAATTCGCCGAGCATCTTTGTTAATTCCGTGCTAAAAATGACAACGATTAAATTAAACAATTAATGAGTGATTTTTTGTTTGCTTACCAGAATTCCGCACATAACGTGAACTTTTGTATTTCCGACGGCGAAGCCAAGTAAAGTCCGTGTCCGCGATTCGTGAAGCAGAACGTGCGTGTTATCCTAAAACGAGAAGGGAAAAGTGAATTTTACTTTTGCGCGGAAATCGCATGGAGTTTTCGCAATAAACTAACACGAAAAGAAAACTACAAGTGAAATGGGAACATTGCCATGCGGAATGCATTCGTTTAACAAACATGCAGTCAATCGACAACAATCAAATATGCAATAACGATGTAAAGAGAGATATTGTGCGGAATAATTGCGATAGAACTGATTGATTTTATTGTGCTTCGTCTAGGCCAATCAATAATAATTGATGACATTAATCGATTGAGATTATTGGAAATAGATCTTGTTAATTTTGTCTACCTGTTTTCTTAATTAATTTGCAAATAGTTTCTTTTGTATAATTATCTTTCGGGCTCAGGATTTTCGGCTGTTTTCTTTCGGCCCGTATTCGACACAAAACTGCATTACTAATAACAAAATCGCAACGAACGTATCAATTAAGAGAATCTACTTGTTGCAAAAAAAAGAAAGGCGCAAGATTTTGGATCATATTGTTACTAAAACTGCAATTGTTAAACTGAATTTCCTTGTTTGAAATTTTATTGAAATTGCATAGCAGTTTTTGCAAAACATCCAATTCATCTGCGCCAAAATTACACGAAACATGAGATAATAAGGGAGACAGCGGTGTACCTATATTAATAATTACCTTAAAATACAATTAATGATACATTACCAAAAGAAAAAAACAAATTATTAATACAAAAGTTAACGAAAGGGCAAAATTTAAAAGATCAAATTTGTACGATGGACAAGTCAAATTATCTACTCTCTGACAAAGTGGTAATAAAAATAACAAATACCAGAAGCAATTTCTTGGGTCTTCAAATCAAATCAAAGAATTCGCTCTATAAAAATTTGTTTTTCTTTTAGCAAGAATGTCGTGTAGAATGAAACTAAAATCCCTTTGTGCATTTTCTTAATTAAAATTCCAGCAAAATCGTTGATGAAAAAAGATTCTCGCGTTCCATCTACACCCGCATTCTTCAAAAATTAATTACGATCCTTATATCTCGTTTCTTTAAAGAAAAAAAAAATTAAACAAAACGAAATTAATGAAAGCTCTAAAGGACTCGTTACAAAAGACGGTAATTAATAAGGATACATAGAAGTCTTAAAGCGAACCTCATAATAACGATTACGTTATTTCAATGACAACAACAAATGGACATTGATCGCGATTTGTGTTCTTATTTCGCAAAAAAAAATTCATCCGATTCTTTTTTTTTTCTTAGTTATTGCACTATTTTTTCTTCAATTTTTTCGTTTTACACTTCGTTCTGGAACTTACTGGTCAGTGTCCTCGTTAACAATCAGTTGTTGCCCCCAAATGGATAACATTGGGTCTACAATGCCTTTGTTAGAATGTGTCTGGAAACTATCAACAACAGCAAGGTAGATTAGAAGCAAAGAAAACAAAAGTTAATCGAGACAAATGGACGGGTTTCTCAAGGAAAAGTATCCTCGAACATGTTAATCAATCAATGAGACGGTGCCGTTGGTTCCTCATCTCCTTCGGGTCCTACCATTTTTTCATATTTACAATATTAATGATCGTCATCCTGCGAGAATTCCTCGTTTTAACAGTACATGCAGAAAACCGGAAATTCATCATCATCGATTAATATTTATATATATTGGACCTCCGGCATGGATCGAAGGATCGAATCGAACGCGAACAACAACACGCGCACATTGAATTCGATCGATGGCCATCGACCAAACCAAGAGGCCGTCAAGAGAGAAAGAGAGATAAAGGGTGCGACGCAGCTAATTAAGAAAATAAAAACGAATCGAACTCAATCAATCAAACGGTGTGTAGGTGTGAGTGTATCATCTAGATTAAGAACGGAAGAACTGTTATATATATAGAGAGAGAGAGGAGGTAAGAGACAAGAGAGATGTGTCGTTCACCTTTCTCGTACGGTTTCGTCGTTATCGAGTACAAAGAGACCGCAATCTCTTGCCTTACCTGAGCTCCGACAACGGTAAGAAATCGATATCGATGAGCGGTCTTAAGCTCGGCAAACTGTACGCGACCAGATGGCCGTTGGAGACGTAACACACCAAACATACGCTATCTGAAACGAAGCCAAAAGGTCATCGCTTCAATATTCGCAAATAGTTGACGAGTAACGCGAACGTGCGGCAATTTGCGATTAACGTTTCACAAGATTGTTCGTCCCCGAGCCGTACCTTTGATCGAAATCGTTTCGGCCTTAACGACGAAATCCGTGTCGGCCAATTGTTGCCGATAAATGCACGTTTGCGAGGGCAGTGCGACCACGCGCGCTTGCTTCTCGCTGGCCAGGACGACGAACTGTCGGTCGGACAAGTTCTCGCTGTTACGGCCGCCGTCGCCGCTACCGCCGAACGTCGGACTCATACGATTCTGGCTCCTTGTCGGCGTGCCTACAACAAGAAATCCGTTAATATGCATAAAGTAGAGCAACTAAAAATGTTCAAGACTTTGCAGCATCTTGTCTACATGCCACAGCTTTTGTCTTCTATATGCTTTAACTTTGGTTTATATGCTTTAACCTTCGTCTATGTGCGTACGCTCGAACTTTCTATAAGACTAGTTAAAGTTTGTTAAATCTAATATTCTCTCCGTGATTCTTCAACTTCTTCTTCCGAATGATACTAACGGTCTCTTCTCGTCTCTCGATTTTCATCTTTCCACGGTTCGTAAGTGTACGGTATGAGGGCACCGTTACAATCCAAGAACGCCATCGTGAGTATCGAGCCCTTCAAGCGGAAAATGGTGCCGCCGAGTAACGAAACGACGACCGGCTGCGACGATCGACTGTCCGAGTCCGGCGGCGTTATCAGCACGGTGAGGACCGAACCCAAGCTGGTGCCGATCCATAGGGTGGGCGTCAAGAGCGACGGTTCTGTGGCGGACAAAAGAGAAAAAGTGGATTAGTAAAATTTATTGTTAGGACGGTTTCGAAAGTACCTGATCGGCGAGTGTACGAATCGGCGAATGCTAAACACTGTATGGCCTCGGAGGTGATGTTCTCCAGCGAGCTCATCGAACTCGATCGCGAGCGCGAGAACGAACTGTCCAATTTGTCTACCCGACCCATAAGCATCAAAGAAGAAACGACACGTTAGTCTTTAGTTTACGTCCGACGACGATGCGAAGAGAAAAATCATAATAAGCGACTTGTTGTTACGTTTAAACGACTAAATTGTACATTTACATAAGAAATGGATAATGGACTAAGATTTAAGAAAATCGCCGTCTGGCTTTTGGTTTGTTCGTTTGGAAAAAACGATCGAACGATAGATTTATCTGTTTTAAAAGGAAAACGTGCTATAGGTTGTAATAACAATTTTCTTTTTAAGACCAACCTCAAAGCGCTCGTTAAATATTTATGAGGCAATCGGTAATAAACCTGAGATGCGCTCTTGGCTCTTTTCCAAACTCCAAAGCAATAGCAATATACAACGAGATTAATCTATATTAATTTATGTTTGCAATTCTCTTTTATTAAAGAATCCTTTCGTTTCGTCCCTACTCTTTTATTTTTAGTATTTCCAATCGATTCGCATGCAAAATCGTACGATATGTGCGCCAAAGAACGAAGTAGAAGAAACAGTTATCGTACGTAGTGATTGCAATTGCCAATCGATAAACGATTGTCTATTGATTTCGAGGATAACAAAAGTTTGACAATTTAATTAACGCAATTAAGACAATCGTTCATCGACGATTTAGTTCTGTTCGATTAGTAATTAAATGAGAATATGTACAAATGCAAAAATACAAAACAATCAAGTACAGTTCAGTGATTAGAGAGCATGCATAAAAGAAAGACTTTCACGTATGTACACACACAAAGATTAATCGCTAATGAGTAAGTAACAAGAACACCAACAACAAGAACAACAACAACGTACAACTAAATCCAAATTGATCGTGAATGAAATCCGTAAAGTTAAGAAAGAAAGGAAAGAAACTGAATCGATCACTTGCAAGTTTCAACTTTTAGTCATCATCATATTTATCTGCGATAACAACGAAACAAATTAAACGAAACAAAATAATTTCGAAAAACGAGGACAGTAAAAATGAATCGTATAAGGTCCAGTTTATGCAATTATCATCAAGTGAATGGAAAAATCAATTAACAACTAATGGCCGCTCGAAGTTTCACGGTCCGTGATCTAAACTGTTGGCTCAAGAAAACAAAACATCGAAACCAATTCCGAATTCGTTAAGGAACATCTGCTTCTTCGTAACACATGCATCAAAATAAATCTTAACACTTTGTCGAACTAGTTTGCAAAGAGAAACACGTTAGAAGTGAATCAATCAGATTGAAAGAGAACGGCGAAGAAGCAAAAGACAACGACAACATAAATTCGTTGTTTCGAACAGAAAGAACAGTTTAGAGCACCGACACCGATCGAGTTCGTCGTGTTAATTACGGGGAATCGTTTCGAAAAAGAAATGAGAGAAAATGAAGAGGAAACTTTAAAATTAAATCGCAGAAAAAGAAAATTAACAACAAAACAGTACAGCTAAGTTTTGGATAGTACAAGTCACCTTCATGAATAGTTTCAGCACATGCCAAGTAGTTTGTAAAAAAATAAACGACAGTTAAAGAGATCAATTCTTCTCCCAACAATTAACTGGTGTATTATCATTTACCATTTGTTTTTTTTTTTGGCTTGTCCACAAGAAGTGTTAACAGAAAACTAAGATAAACAAGAATAAACGAACGAAATCAAAAGGAACTAATTCGGTGTCTACGAGTACCAGGTGGGATTCAATTACGTTTCGCCTACGATTAGAATACACAAACATGTTACAATCTTTTCCAAGGAGATTTTTCGAATGAGGTTTTCCAAAAACGGTTTCCAAAGCGGTCGAAACCTTCATGACGTTTTGTACAGATGTGAGGTCCGTCAGTTTTGTACAATCGATTTACTGGATTAAAGGGCCATCGCACAAATCACTGGGTAAAATTAATAACAGTAATAGTGAGGGTCGGGCACTTACTAATTGAGATGGCACCCCTTCGATATTGGTCAGTGGCAAATTCTGTACCTATATTCACAAAGAGATCCGTTTATATTATGAATTAAGAGATTTAACTAAAAATGGCCAAAAGTTTCGTTGGCACCGAAAACAAGAGAGAGAAAGATTCTTTTTGTTTTGCGTTTCGAATTATAGAGAAAAGATTAGGTAACATATACTGCGTGTAATCGATCAAGGGAAATCGTCGATGGAAATGATAAACGAAAAAAATTAAATGGGAAAATTTGATAATTAATTTATTTAATAGACACTAACGGCCGAGCAGGAGAGTAACTAGCAACTACAAGAGTTTGTGTCATTGCTTAATAGTCGCAAAAGATTGTTTAGAAAGATCGAAAGAAAAAAATAATCATTAATTTAGGAATGACTTTGTTTTGCCATAAAGCGTAAAAAAACTGGCCTTCTTTAGCGTACGTTCTTCTAAGATTTAATTACTCGATTATAGTTTTACTTTTAATTTGAAAAAGATAATCGAAAATAAGTAAAAATCTACTTCTACAACAAACAACGGTGCTCAATAAGAAATAACAATGTACAGTCTCTAAATAGTGGATCTAAATAGTGGATGGGTGTCGTTAACTATTTGCAAGTACGTTTCTTTTCAAAGAGTGCGCAAAGTGATAGTAACCTAGTGACGCTTTCGCAAATCTAAAATAGAGGAAAGAGCTATAAGTCTACCACAAACTAAGGGAGAAGGTTAAACGAAGAGACAAGTAAAAGGGAAGAAAACGCAAGACGTGTTCGTGTTAAAAGAAGACAAAGAGGCAGGCTCAACGGAAAAACAGAAACCGAAAATAAACGAAAGAAACAAACTAAACCGGCTAGTGGAAGTGTTCCGGTGGACAATCGAAAAGAAAATCGAAAAGAAAAACTCTCGCAAAAAGGAAAAAAAAAAACGTAAACAGTCGGGTGCCTCTTTCTCGCAATTCCTTCGTACGCCTTTCAATCGTGAATCGCGGAAATCTATCGTAAAACGCAATTTGCGAGTCAACTTAAAAAAAAAATTAAAAAAAAAAAATGGATATTAAAACCCGGTGACTGTACTACCAAAACTGCAATACTGGCGCGCGACCAGCAACTGCTGGCGCTGCTGCCCGCTCGCCGTCGTTGTTGTGCTCGTGTTGTTGATGATGAGCGTGTTGTTGTTGTTGATGATGGACGACGACGGTCCGACCGTTGGCGGCGACGCGGTCGCGCCGCAATCTTCCGAGTAGCTAGCGGTCGACAGGCACTTGTGCAGTTTGCGTGTACCTTGTGAACGTGATCGCCGCGGCGGATCCGGCCGCACCCTGCCGCCGGTCGTCGCGATCGCCGCCGACGACGACGTCATCGATGTCGTCGACTGTTGCTGCTGCACCGACGATGCCATCGGCGTCGTATTGCTCGCCGTCGACGAAGCCGCCGCCGCCATCGCAGCAGCCGTCGTCGTCGCGGAGGACGACGAACAGAGCGACGCCGGGCTGCACACGCCGTTGATCTGATTTAAATCCCGATGCGATTAACAAACGGATCGGAATCGAGCGGACGATTCGAAAACAAAAGAAAAAAAGAGAGCCGACGAAGTGGGGGAGCAAAGAGCGAAGACGGAGTTTCGACGCAATCGGTCGTCATCCAATCGACAGCGAAGGGTTGTTGATTAACGCGTGAAGACGCGTTGGAAATAGCGATCGATCGACTGCCACCGTTAAACGATCGAAATGAATCGACGAGCGCGCGGTAGACGTCTCGTTTGTTTGCGGGGGCCGCTATAAAGCACTCTAAGCAACAGAAAAAACCTCTAAAACCAAAGAGTTAAAAGAAAAAAAAAACTAATATCGTACAAGACTCGGTTCTGTGGGGCATCGGGTAATAAAGGTCCGTCTACCGCTAGAGACTACTTCCTACCCATCAGAGCCCCGTCTTCGTCGCTGCGTATGATGCTGTTGTTGTTGCCGTTGTCGCCGCCACCGTCGGAGCTCTTCAACACCATCGCGATCAACACGAACCAATAAGGACAAAGTCACAAACCCAACGATGCCCGCTGCAAACACAAAATCGGACGCGAGGCGGTCACGTTTCTTTGCTGTTAAATGAGATGAACGATGAAAAGAAAAACGAGAAATTAAATTTGGTGAAATTAAAGAATACGGTTGATCGATTAGTGGCGATTAGTCAACTTATAAAGCGTTAAGAGAAGCAACTCAAGGCGAATATAAAAAGCGTTCGTTTTTCTTCCTGTGTGTCGGGCTTTGTTATTGGCAAAACTAAACACTTAAACGTAAAGGAAACAGAAAACGTTAAGGAAACGCAACGAACGAATCGAAACGTAAAATCAAACATAAGGCGATCCTTTTTGCAAAGATCAAACGGAACGAAAATAAATGAAACGTTTTCTCTTTTTTATCAGTCTTGGATTTACGATTTGATTCTAACAATTCGACTACTGTAAGAAAACCAAAATGAAATGCCATCATCATTCAATGTTCAAATCTACCACGCAATTTAAACTATTTCACTACCATCTCTCACTATTTGTTTCGACCTTAGTCGGACGCTTAATCAAAACTTCAATCTTCGTTAAATCAAAAATGTTCGTAAAAGAGCTCATTCCCAATAATCAATTGTTAAAAAAGTCAAAATGTAAAAAAAAAATATATCAACAGGCAAAACTTATTATTTGCACGGCCTTTCGCCTAAAGGTTTCATAATATATCAGCACTAAAAGAACAACAAACCGGCTAAATTCGCTAAATCCTCCAACGCCACTTGTCACGCCATTTCCCCTCTGCAAGCTAGACCTCATTAAGGTAATAATAACATTTGAAGTAAGTTTGTCGAATGAATGGGCAACGAGGAAAAGTTTCCTCGCGAACTTTACTCGCGTTTAGCGAACAGCGTATAAAGAACCGTC
Organism: Hololepta plana; assembly: GCA_963695495.1. Lineage (NCBI taxonomy): Eukaryota > Metazoa > Arthropoda > Insecta > Coleoptera > Histeridae > Hololepta > Hololepta plana. Next base: position 3,874,985 of record OY968839.1, read on the forward strand.
GAAACGCCTGCGGACACGGATAAGATTATCGCCATCCGGCAAACGTAATAAGCCGGTGTACGAATTACGACGGCCCCGTCTGTGTTAGCGGCAATTAATTTCGCGAAAATGCGAAACTAATTAAACTCGACGTCACCGTGCTTATGTGACTTTCATTCTTTTCCCCTTTGAGTTAATTGTCACTGATTTACGCAGAAACTTCGTTATCAAGCCAGCCGTAAGTTGTCGCGAATATTATGAAACCTTTAGTAAAGCAAAAACCCAAAAAGGACCTATTTGTTGCTAATTAATTAACTGCAATTATAAAAGAAGAAACGTGTCATGAAATGAAAAGTAACGTGACGGATGGTCAACGAAATAATAAATCGATGGGACCACGATGGCACGATAATCGCTTTGGGACGTTCGCAATCTCTTTTCGTTTCCCGGCACGAGAGTCCGTCGCAAAAACTCGACGGTCGATTCGCGTGGGTAAACTTACTGAAACGCCGCATCAGTTGGCCCGCGAACGTCGGCTGTTGCGGCTCTTTTTGCTGCTGCACTTGCTGCTCTTTTTGCTGCAACTGCTGCTGCTGCTGTTGATTCCAGCAATCGCCCTTCTTCTCCTCCTTGTCCCGCAGGTCGCGCAGCACGTTCCTCTGCTGATTGTACTTGATTATCGGCACGGAGAGCAGCCGTTGGTCGCGTCGCGTCTTCGCGTCCGTCTGCGATCGCTTCTTGAAATGTCGCGGCGGCCTGATCGGCGGCGGACATCCGTTCGCGTCCGTCGTCAAATCCAAATTGTGCGGTCGCCTATCGTTATTGCCGCTGCTGCCGAAGCAAACTTTCTTCTCGTTGTTACTGTTCGAACCGGCCGCGATCTCGTATTGCGTTCCGAGCGATCCGACGATCAACGCGTCGTTCGCTTCCTCGTCGGAGGCCAACAGCGCGACGTCGGGTTCGTCGTCGTCGTCGTCGCCGCCGCCGCCGCCAGGCGTCATCGGACTCTTATCGACCAAAGTGCTCTCGTCCGATTCCGGCGACGATTTGCTATTATTGCCCTCCTCCGCGACGTCGTCGTCGTTGTCGCGATTGCCGTTGTCTTGACTCTCGGAGCAATAGAAGATCGAGTGGCGTTTGTCCTTGTGCGACTTCGACGTGCCGCCGACCTTGATCTTCAGATCGACCTTCGACAGCTGCCGCTTCAAGTTCCACGTCGATCGCCACGCGATGGCGGATTTCCGGCGACCGGACGTCTGTTGTTGTTGTTGCGGCGGTGCGATCGTCGCCGTCGCGGCGACGACAACGTTGTCGGACGATTGATGGTCGCACATGTCTTCGGTGGCCTCGATGGCGGGCTCGACGGGTGTCGTCGCGGGGCAGGGAGATGACGAGGAGATTGGAGATTGGGGCTCCGGGGAACGTCCCAGCTAGACAAAAGTCGTTCGTCATGCACGACGGAATTAAATTAAATTAACAGAAAGAAAAAACAGCATAAAATCAAACGAAAAGGAACGAAAAATAAGAAATTAAATCGAGAGCAAAATCAATGACGACAACAAAACGGAATCTCTTTCGTTGGGCTCAGATCTTCGCCTTATAGCTCGGCGGCAACGCATCGGTAAATCGGCAACTTAAATCGAACTCTTTCGACGTAGTTTAACAGGTTAAATTCTCCGAATCCTAATGTGTCTCGTGTATGCAAGATTGCCAACGTCTCTTTGTTCTAGAAGAGAAAGTCGTCGAAATGAAAAATAAAACGGAGCGAAATCAGCGCGTCTCGAATTGCGTGCGACGTCTTTCTGTTTTGGCAAAACGGACCCGATTTACCACCTACTGCAATCAACGATGCTGCTCTTCGTGCGGACTGACTACACACGCGACACACCACCTATATCCTTCCCGTCGGTTCGCGGAATTCATACCGACCTGATCGATGCTGGGACTGCGCGGATGCCGTTCGTCCCGTTCGATCGGCAGCGTGGCGCCGTCGAAACCGCTCGTCGCGTTGTTGTTCTGTTGCGACTTCTTCGGACTGCGAGGGACGCGCGAGTACGGATCTTGCGCGCCGTACAAGTCCGGACTGCCGACGTTGATCAGGCACACTTTCTGCTCGATGTCGACGATCACCATGCCGGCCTCGTTGCCATACGCCATCCTTTGCGAGCGCAGAAAAAGAGGAACGCGAACTTAATCGTGCCGACGGGCTTAAGCTAACTTACAGTCCGTAGGAGCTGTTTATCGTTAGAGCCGTGATGCGACCGGGCGGTTCGCCGCTGTTCCACGGCGTCAGGCAGACGAGTTGCGCTTGGAATCCGGCCGGTTTCTTCTGCGGCCCCACCTTCACCCGCAGCGACGTCTTCTTACGGAAACGGAAACGAAAAGAGGCGATTTTAGTGCGAGCGCTAGCTAATTTCGGTTCTCCTTACTTTCTCATTGTCGGTCATGTCGAACAAGTCGATCTTATTGCCGGAGCCGGCGCTGCCGGGCCCGGAGAATTGGCAGTCCGGCGAGCACTCGCCCTCATCGGGGATTTCGTATACGATCGGTATTTCGAGCACCTAAAACAGTAAAATAAACGTGCGCCAGTGAAATTCGCCTCGCAAAAACACCGTGCGTTCGCCGCCTACGGTGACGTCCTCCACGCATTCGCTCTTCTTGTACGCGAACAAGACGACGTGGCTGGACGCGCCGCCGACGGCCAACTTCCGCGACTCCGGACAGAGCGAGATCAATTGCACGGCGAACGGATCGTCGTCGCCGGCGGCCGACGACGAGGACGTGCGCGATTTCGGCCTCTCGAAGATCTTCGCCGTCTTCAGCTTGTACAGCACTTGCAACGTGCCCGCGCTCGCGTCCCAAAACTTTATACTGCCGTCGGCGTGCCTTTATAAATCCAAGAACGAAAAAGAAATAACTCTCATGCAAAGGAAAAAGAAACATTGAAACTCCTCCGCACCCGGTGATGATGATCTCGTTGTAGCTGCAAGCCTGGGAGGACCACGTGCCGCCGCTGATCGGCCAATCGCGCTCGGAGAACTCCTGTCGCTTCGTCGTGCCGCTGCGGCCGACCGAGTAGAAGGCCGGTATCAGGTCGGCGGGACAGTCGGCCAAATAGGAGCAGCACGTCACCGCCGACTCGTGGATGTCCATCGGGTACGGATTCTCCAAGCACGGGAACCCGGACGTTTGCAGATCGATCACGACCAGATCGTTTTGCAGTAAGGCAATTATCGCGTACGGTTCTTGTAGTTCTATCGGGCAAAATGAAACGGAGTAAATAAATATGGAGTATCTCTTGAGGTACAAATCAATTATCTTGCATATTGCAGCATTAAGTTCCGAATTGTTTATGAACAATTGTTCTTATGGGCATTTCAGCGATTCGCACGGGAAGCGAACGGCGTCCTCTTACCATTAACGTAAGGTGACTCGCATAAAGTAATAAAATCGATTACGGGATGTTCCATTTCTAAGACGGTCGTCGTTTTACTATGTACAACGGTTATACTGGGCGTTCTGCCTGCTTGGTCCGTCGGCATGCCGCCGGAGAATATCACAAATGCCTCACTGCAACAAATCGGCAAGTTATTCGATTAAAAGCGATCGATTCGTCGTCGTCGTCGTCGACGAATGTACGGACCCCGATCGCGATAACTTCCACTCGACTTTGCCAATCGGTTTGCACTGTTCCAACTTGCCGTCCTTGTTAATTTTGGCTGCGAACACAGAGAGAAAGTCAACGTCTTCGATTAGAAAACGGGAATGGGAGTTCGCGCCTCACCGTGCGGATAGGAGACGTGAACGGGTTTCGCATTCTGTCTGACGCTCCACGTGGTCAGCGAGCCGTCCGCGTGCGAGCACATGAACTGTTTGCCCTCGTGGTGCCACGCGATCGATCGCAGGTGTTCCGCCGTTTGGATGCGGATGTCGGCCAGTTTGCTCCTCAAGTCCCACAAGGCGACGAGGCCGCTCTCGAAGCCTATCAGTAACTGCAACATAGGACATGGTGAAGGAGCAGGAGGAAATGAAAGAGTGTATAAACGAAGAATATTCGGGATTTACCTTGCTCGCGTCCAATGGATTGTCGCTCAAATGGATGACCGGCCCCGGATGCGTCTTCCGCGTGCTGCAAAGTTAACGGGAATTCGAGGAGACTCAACGGACCGATTCACTTTTAGACTTACAGCTCCATCGCCTTGTTCCAGTTGATCAGGTAGCCGGACAACGTGAAACTCTCGATGTTGACCACGTGCACGTTACCGCGTTCCGTGCCCACGTACAACCATTTCGACTGCAGCGGCAAGTGCATGGCGGTGAGCCTACGGGAAGAACCAGTTTCTCAAGAAATCCGGCTCGAAGGACGCAAACAATTAACACTCACTTCTCCTTTTGGAACTTGAGCGCGTGCACCACCTGCGGCACCTTCTGTCGGAAATTCCACAGGTGGAGCGTGTCGTCGGCGGTGGCGGTGATTAGAGCGCCTTCGTTCACGAGGAACTGCACCTGAAGAACGGCCGCCGAGCCGGGCGGACCGTCCATGTCGTGGCGCACGTGCACGTCGGTCCCCGGTTGTCCTAGACTAAGGAGAAGTGTTAAGGAAAACAAAACGTGCAAACAAGAGACGTGCGATGAAGAAGATTGTAATCGGTGTTCGCTTGGGGTCTCCCTAAGCGGTCGGTACTCTGGCAAATGAATAACCATTCCATCGGGATTCGATTAAGTGGTAGAAATAACATTTCCTCGAGCGAATTCATCGTCTTCGCGTCATCCGATACCGGTCCTTGCGTTTCAAATTGCTATAACAATTCCGGTGGCGTCTCCTCCACAAATACTGCCGAGCAGCATAAAGGAACGTTCTATTTTCCGTTTCCGTAATAAGGAGCGTCTCACGTTACACGATCCCTTCACTTCGCTCTTCGGCTGGCGTCTTGTTTATCTCGTTCCGCAATTAAATAACGGAAACAATTACAAAGAACGAAGACACGAAGAAACTGTTAAAACGAACAAAAGGATCCCGGGGAAAAGTGAAGGATTACGGGTATCGTGTAACGAAATAACGTGAACGCATTAAAAAATTTCTTCGGTGGTAGAAAATGGCGGAGAAATTCGATCTACTTAATTGGAAAAGAAATGAAAAATGCAACCGTCGAAAGTGACGATTTTAATTTGTTTGTTTCTCGTTAATTAACGTTTCAATCACGATCGCGTTTCTTCGATCGGCAAATAAAAGTTAATTAAAACTGCGACGCGATCGATTCGGCGATAACGAGCGGTGAAAGCGAATTAAACGGGGTCGATTCACGTGTGGAAATCAATTAGAAAATTGCAAATTAAATTGCGAGACTGATGGGACCGAATTGAAATTGTCACATCGATCGGCGATTAACTTGTGAGGAAAACGGAATAACGATAAAAAGAGTCTTGTAATAAGAGCGAATGAAATTGCAAGAAGAAGAAGAAAGAAGCGATCGTTTAAAGGGGATTAAATAAAATAAAGCGGCAGCTTAAGGAAATGAATAATAAAATGAAGACGAAAACCATTAATCTTGGAATAATGCAATTGGAGAACGAGGAAAATCGCGAAGTAACAAAGAAATCTGCAATCGTTTCAATTGTTCATTTGCTTTTTGCGAAAAAAAAAACACGAAGCAAATTTAAATCGCAATCATTCCATGCGTCCTCCTGTTGCATATAGAACGAACAAAGAGTTAAAGTTGCGAATAAAATCAAGTCAAATGAGCGCTCGTTTATGGTGGATGCGCCGGGCTTCTTTTTTGTATTTGCGTTTGAATATTTATGCAAACTGAATCCGTTTGCGAATCAGATTGATTTAATGGCAAGCCGTTGCGAAAAAAAAAAAAGAAAAGTAAATGGCACTACCAGTAACATATTGTATTACTTTATTCAGTGGCGTGTATGGAAAAGTTTAAATTAAATTCTCAACTGTTGCATGGAAATGTGTCGCCGACAATGTGCAAAGAAATACAGGCGAATGGCGAGTTTTTCTTTATTCCTTTTTGGAGCAGAAATTTTAATAACAGGGGAAAAAGAGAGAAAATTAATTCTGCATTTGAAGCCCGATTAATGAAAATCGAACAAACGGATCGGATTAAGAAGCGATTTGTGTTAACGGCCGGGAATCGAGTTGAATTTTAATTGATCGCCCACCCGCCGACTCCTCAATCAATTTATTATTTAATCGTTCGATTGGATTCGATAATTGATTTGGATTAATCATTACCATCAACTACGAAAGTTTAATATTTCATCGAGGATTGCGATAGCGACGGAGGATTGCAAAAATTCAATCGACATAAAAAATGGATTTTTTAATTTTACAAAGTTTTCCCAGCAATAAAACATCTCGCAATTTTACTAGAAACAAATTCAATTAATCAAAAATCCAATGGAGAGAGCGAGAGAGAGAGAGAGAGAGAAACTCCATTCGATTTTTTGGCCCCGAAGCGCCGTTATTTGCCTTTTAGATGGAACAAGTAGAGTGGAAATGAATCAAAAATCAGTCAGATTAATAAAGAAACGCAGAGAGAGAGAAAGAGAGAGAGAGAGAAAGAGCAACAAATTGGTTATTGGATTAAACCTATCGGACCGTGACTCTACCGAATTAATTACATTTTTTTTTTAATTGCAAAAATCAATTTCCCAACAGTTTTGTTGCCCCGTGCGTTCAGCTCCGGGGAAAATTTTTCAATGGCAAAAAATGTGTGCCACTAGTGTATAAAAACAAAGAGGAATCGTTCCATACAAATAAAAAAGCAGAGGGAAGCGAAAGACTGTTTCGCAAATATTTACTCTACCTTTATCCTCGGGGAAGTCTGTTGTGATTTCGTCCCCTCGTTTCTCCTTTCGCAATCTTCCCCGTTCCCATTACTTCCACCTTTCGTTTTTTTCCCCTTTTATTTTCGCTTCCCTCCGTTTCGCACCATCGAATCCTGCCATTTAGACACACACACACACGGAGACACATATCGACCGCGTACCTTAAGATATCTGTTTCTAATTTAGCAAAAGCACGCCCCCGGGGCAAATGCGACAGACGTAACGCTAATAATAATAATAATAATAACAGAAAAGGGACGAAGACGCGGAATAAAAAGCCCCTCGCTTGCTGGCCGCTTCGGTGCAATAAATTACGTTACGTGTGTCAGCAGATGGAATAAGCAGTAAAACAAAAATGCGAATTTGAAGTTTCCGCAACTAATTTCGAACTCAAACGTTATTGTTTATTCAAACAACATGCGAACAGTTGATTCGTCGGCAGTCTTGCTGAAGACGTTTTATTACCTGTTGTTTGTTAGGGGCCAGTTTAAATTATTATCCCGTCTTCGCGTTGTTGTTCTACCTCCACAATTAATTAATTGTTGACGAGGAGACGTATTTGCTTTTGCCACCGGAACAAATCCTCACCGGGAAACGTAATAATAATAATAATACACGGGGAAAGAAAACAACAAAGCAACGGGACGAGCGCACATAAAAATTCTATCAGCGGTCTTATCGCTTTTAATAAAGGCGCGCTTAACAAGCTTTATGACGGTCGTAAAGGGCTTTATTGGTTGTTTCGCCGGTGCGGGGGAAAAGAACGCGAGGCGCGAAAAACCTGTCCGGTCTCGAGCCGTTGTTAAGCCGTCGGAAAATCGAAATCGCCGGACGCGAAAGAAAGTAACTCCGGGCGATAAAACGGAACTCGAAGATGCTGTTGTTATTCCGCGAAATGCGGAGGGAAATGCGACGAGCGGCGAGCGACGTGTAAAGGGGAAGTTTCCTCTGTCGTATCCCTTTTTCTTTCTTCTCTCCTCGCTTTCGACGAAACCGGAAACGGAAGCTGCGGACGACAAAAACACACGTTTCCCGCCGTCCAAATTGTTGTTCGCATCCTTCGAAGCACGTTCTTCGCTCTTCTTCCCTCGGCCACGGTTTCTTTTTCGCTACGGCAAACGAATACCAATTGGGTTTACCTCGCTCATGATGCTTCGCATTCGTTTGTTTGTTTCTTTTCGATTGCAAAAGGATACATCCTCAACGAACCGCATTTCGAGCCGATCGCCAATAATCGTTGAATCGGGTCGAACGCGACGGACGTCGGTTGGAACGGGAATCCGTGGCGAAATGTCTGCAAAAAAACAAACAAAACAACAACGATTAAAACTCGGTTTCTCTCTTGTCGTTTTGCTTCGTGCAAATCCCCGCATTGAAATGATGATAGGAGGAACCAGTTGACAATTGAGCGTGCGGAAAAGATTGTTAAATTGCGGGCGGTTGCGACGGCGAGAGCTTAATTGCGACGCGCCGCCAGAAACCGGATCCGTTCGTACCGTGCAATTTGGCAAAAGCTCTCTCGCTCGGTTCTATTCGATTAAATTCAATTCGCTCGCGCACTTTTCATCGCCAAAAAGCACGATGGTAACGAATGGGTAAACGTGGGTTGGAGCAAAAGAAGAACGTTGAATAGCGATGGTTTTAACCGTTGTGTATGAGGAATCCATTAAAATTTACGTACTAATAAAGTTATGAAAACGCAGCAACTGTAACAAAACTCTTCGCGTTTCACGTTTATTATTAGATCTCCCTTTTCCACCCTCGACATTTTTCTCTTTCTTGTACACGTCTTTCCGCTTAATTATCATTGTTACCGGCGGAGTTACAAAAGAGAGAGCCACGTGTAATTGAAAAGTTTCCTCCAGACCGCCGATGCCTAATGAGAGATCCGAATGGAACTTCGAAAACAATCGATGGAATTCGAGTGGACGATTTTTAGCGGAATATTTCTCGGGTTTAAACGAAATTGTTGCCTTTGTTAATTACAGCGTTCCTTTCTCGAGAAGATGTTGTTGAAGTTCTTGAAGAAACTCACCTCATTTGCATAAATAATGTACCGCGGAGATAATAGACGTCTCTCTCTCTCTCTCTCTCTCTTTCTCTCGCTAACTTTCCGACCATCATCGACAACTCCCTAGCGTTAATATAATTTCGCTTCGGCCCCCTGCGGAGCACAAGTTTTCGGTGGCGGAGCGAAGTTTCTTCGCGCGAAGGAGATAAAAGCCGCCGCAAGTCGCTTCGCTTGGATTTCACGTTAAATAATAACAACGTTGTATCGACCGTTTTGCGAATTTAATGATTATAATGCACATTATTATTTAAGTAGTTCTTATGCTAACAACGTCGTTTTACAACAATTTGGTGAATTTTGAGAAATAATGCAATTTGGAAGAGATCAAATGAGAGTTTTACGTTGAGATTCATTCGTTTTTTTCAGAATTTTCTCTTCTTCAATTTTTGCACTTTTTGGGAAGGGGGGATGGATCCTTCTCTCGTTTTGCACAAATTGCAAGAATCGCATGTTGGAGGTGTTAAAGTGTTTAATTGTGCGAATAAACATTCAAGATCGATTCATTAGAGTTTAATTGTGACATTTACGTCGAGATTCATTCGTTTTTTTTTTCAGACTGCTTTTTTGTAGTTCGAAAAAAAAAACGGCGTGTAAGAACACGAATTAATTGCAAATTTCCTCTTTCATCTTTTGTAAATCGACAATTAAACGCTTGTTAGCTTGTTCGCCAGCAAGCGAACTTCCCCGGATCGGCCGTATGGTTCAATTAGCCGCCCCCTTTCATTTTTTTTTCTTTGCCGTTAATTTTGCAGCAACTTTTCGCTTATTAAACGAAAGTTATGCGCGCAAAGTAAACTTTAATCGAATACGGAATAAATGGAAAAATATTAACCTTCTTTCCGTTTATTAATGTTCATTTTATTAAATGGACTTGCATAAAGTGCCTTGGGTAACAGTCCCCTAAATAAATATTCCCTTTCCGTTGATTAAACTACAATTTCCGCTCTAAAACCATGGATAACGATTTGTTTAAATCGATCCCCTTTCGGCTAATCATCGATTAGCAGGTTTCCGGAGCTTTCTGTTTGCCACTCATCGCAAAATATCCCTTATTAAGCGTTCAGCGTTCGCCACCAGCACTATTCATAATAATTTCGCCACATTTCAATAATAATTTTAACGGTTCGCATATTAATTAAATTGTGCTGAAACGACGACGACGACGACGACGGTGATGATGGCCTCATTTTTCTATTATCATCACCATCGCTCGTCCTACTTCGCGACCGACATCACGTTCCCGGGGCGTTTAATGCCGCGGACATAAAAGACAAACAAGCGAATAAAGTGGGAAATTAAATTAGCCTAATCAAATTTGCACTCCTTTTTGCTTCTCCCTCCGCCGCAACATGTTCACCTGCGATCTATCGATCATTGATGATGATGGAACGCTTTTGCCTCACGGCTTATGTCAGGTGTGACGAGTGGCTGCGGAGAAGAGAAAAGAAATCGTTGAAGTGCGGCGAAGGAAAGTGATAGTCGATGGAAAAGAACGGGGAGGACGCGCGAAACCGCCGTCATTTATCATAGAGCATCTTTTTTGCGTGGTACTTTTTGCGAGCCTCTTCTTGCCGTTGTTGCCAGTTTCCCGAAGGTTGACATCGAGAGGAGGACATTTTTCTATTACCTCGTACAATGAATAACAAAATAAACCGCGCCGACGAGGGGAGGAAGAGGAGGAGATGAAATATATGCGAAGGGATAAAGGACGAAATGAGTTTTCCCCCGTTCCTTTTCTTTGCGTCTGGAGCGGTTTGTTTGTACGAAAGCCGTCTTAAAGTCCAGCTTTACGAAGAGAAATGGGCAACCGAATAACAATCGCGACGGACGTTGCGTTTCTTGAGACGTTCGCTCGGTCGCTTTGAAGTTCTTGCGGTTTGTCGGCCTGCGATAAGAGAAGAAACAGACCGTTCGACCGCGAGACAAACGAGAATTCGATTTACGGAAGTTTTTACCGATACGACTTGGATAAATTAACAACAACGAGTTGAGCCGATAAGAAGTTTTGCAATTTATTGGCAGGACGCTGTGATGGTTTCGTTTTGTTTTTTTTTTTTAATTCGATAACACGAATCGCAGTGCGAAAGAAAAAGAGAGACACGAAAGTGGCAAAATAAAATTGCAATCGCTCTCGTTCGCATTGAATTGTTCGCGATGAAAGTTTGCATTTCAATTTCGCAATATTAACAACAATGACAACGAGCAACAACAACGTAAACGGCGTTCGAAATAGGCAAAACTTTGCGCGAAACAATAGCGAAAACGTCCGTTACCATTCGAATTTTGCCAACATTCGCTATCGTTATTGTTATCATATTAGGCAGGTATTATGTGCGAAATGGCAATTCAGCACAAACGTCATTGATACGGGGACAATTGAGAGAATTTGATTTAAACCATTTTTGCAACACGTTTCACGAACGTTCGTCGCTTTTTCTTCCGCTAGAAAGCATTTTCGCGAGTGTACGTTGAAAGCGGAATCATAAAGCTCGCATTTAATATTTATTGCGCGTCAAACGTACGACGATTAATAATTACCAACTGGTTCATTCTTCTGCATAAAAGCTTCGAGTTACGTGCAAAGAAATTTTGCATAAACCACAAACTTCGTACAAACGTCCGTCCAAACATTTCTAATCCCGCCGGTTTGCTTACCGTCCTTTCCGTGTTTAACGATGGAATATTAATAATTTGCAAATGGAATACGGAATTAGCGCGTGGACAAATACGCAAAATTTCCCCGCTCGCATGAAGAGCTTAAGGGGGAAATTTCTATATCGGCGTTGACGGGGTTTTTAAAGATGAAAAAGCCGGCGAAAAAAATTCGCGATAAACTGGCCTGTTCGTTAAAAGGGCGCCTCTTCGCGTAATTGACCACGGAAAGAGGTCCGTTTCAACGTAACCGCATACGGATCCGCGAATTATGCATATTTATAAAGTGCAAAAATAATGAAAGCTCTCCTCTGCGCAATTCATTATTCATTAGCATATGCAAGAGTTTTCGTTTATAATTAATTGTAAAGTAGATGCAGGTGAGCGAAACGAAAGGGACAAGATCGACGTCAAGTTAACGACTTTTAAACGCGAAATTACCATTTTCTAATTGCAAAAATTGCGAATGTTCCGCAATTAAACCATCGATCCGTCATCCCATCGACAAGTCGACATCGGCACAAAGACGGCGATATATTTCACTGCGGCTCTTCGTTCGCCTTTCTCCTGGCGGGTCCGCGTTAAAAGACGAAACGCAATATAAAATTCATTACATTTTCACCGGCTCGTACCTTTGAGGATAAATTTTTCTCGTACACGTGTGCAGAAGAGGATATAAAACAGATTTTCTTCCGCGCAAAAAAAAACAGAGACCGTGAGAGAAAAGGTGCAAAAAACGTGAGGGATAAGGCGAGAAATGATGCGAATCCGAGCGCGAAGAGAGAGGCGAGGGCGGCGCAAAGAGTTTTGCTTGAGCGAGCGACCGAATGGATTCATTAATATTTCACGTTGCTTCCATTTCATATTTACGACTCGTACTCGCAAATATTTCGCGCACGTCGTCGGCATAAATGCGTGCTAAATATCAGGAAAAAAACGAAAACGAAAACAGATAGTAATCTGCTTTAATTAAAATTCCCGCAGTCTGCAAAAATAAGCGCGATGCCGAGGAAGTCGCCACGAATTCGCATGTTAAGTTCGTAAGTCTTAAGTTCGCGCCACACTTCCGCCTCTGACGAGCTGCTGGTCATCGAAAATAGCCGCGTGTGTCTTATGATAGCTAGCGATCACACTATCAGTACGACACACGCTGAGCTACGTTCGACGACCTTCTTTTCGCTGATTGTTAGCTAATTGTTTGCGAATAGCGGTAACAAAATTCAACGGGCCAAAAGAATAATGGCAAGTTACGGCAGACCGTGGGTGGAGGGTAGAGGAAGCAGAAAAAATGGGAGGAAGTAAGTAGATTTCATGCAAATTTAATTCGCACTTTATTGCTTTACATGTACTTTTGGGCCGGAGCGAACGCACCAAGTAGCGATATAATAATAATAATAAAAGCGGGAGAATAAACGGGAGGACGACGGGAATTGCGCTTGTTTCGGGCATCATGGACAACGATGGGTAAGAATGGGAACGACGACAAGAAGCCGTTCTTCCCGGCCTCAAATTACGTTTTGGCAATATAGCGACGATAATATTTTCCCCCCTCGCCACCCCCCCATCATTTCCATGTTGGATCCTGCGAACGAATTGTTATTGGAAGAAGAAAATGCCGATTGCCAACGATATTTGAACGTATTCAAAGCGAAAGACAAGCGAATTCTTATTCGGGCGAAATCATCCCCGAAGGCGGAGCAGTTTTCTCATTGGGTTCTAATTAAAATTAATCGCAATAATGAATGAACTTGCGGAAAGCAATTTTTCACTTTCCTCCGGCAATTATCCTCTAAATGAAAATTATTATGTCTTTCATTAAAAAAAAAAAGGAATTAAACAAGAATGATAAGTTCGCGGGGCGGCGGCGAAGGGATGGCAAATTGAGATTAAATTCGTTCTTAAGGGCTAATTAAACATTTCTCGCTACGTCTCCGCGTTCGGTCTCGTCCCTCCACGTTTTTATTTCCTCTCGCGTTTGCTAAATTAATTAAAAGTAAACCGGACCTGAAATCCAATTGCGAAAACTTCGCAACCGCAGGGCCATTACGCGAAATTGCTGTTTAATCAGTTTGTTTTCTTCGTGCGGCAAACTCGTCCAAAGATAAGATCATCGCGATTGAGGTTGGCCAGAAGGAGCGTTCTTAAAAGAGAACAATTGGTAAACGTGCTGTGGCACCAAACAACAACCCCGAAGACGATAATAAATCGATGGAATCACGTGAAGGGGTAAAATAAGAAATGGGGGTTGGCGTGACTACTTGTTAGAGTCTTTTAGCTCTCGTGTCATCGTCGTCGTCATCAACATCCATTATGTGGCTAACTCGGAAACAATAAAACTCAACATCAATCGGATCGATAATAAAGCCATTACGAACACACCAAACGACTCGACATGACTCGCGGCAATTAACTATCGATCGGCGAACGTTCAGTTTGATTTTTGCAAGTAAAACCGCCGCGAAAGAACGCCAAAAAAAGAACAAGATTGCGCTCTTGCAAAACGGTGTTTCATTCTTTCTTTTTCGCTTTGTCCTCCAACGTTTGACCTTACGGCAACGGCTGAGAACGACCGACGTCGAGATAATAAATCTTTCTTCATTTTACAACGGTGCGGTTTCGTCGTCGACCGGGGGGCGGGTGTAAAGGTGCGGAAAATATAGGTCAAATGCCAAAAAGAAAAAGTGAAAACAAACAACAAGAACAACAATCACCGGTACTTTCGTTCGTTACTTCCGTTCCTTTATTTCCTCCTTTTGGCGCACGTTGCAAATTGTTAACTTGCCAAATTTCGTTCTCCTGCCGTTAAGAAAAATGCGTTTAAAAAACTAATTTAAAGACGAAACGTTTAACGGGATCCATTTAGCAAAACTCAACGCTAATTAGCATCCTTTTTTGCATTTGCACGAAAACTACTTGCGCAATATTTAATTGCTTGCCCACGCAATTAATTACCGATCGAAATGAATAGCTGGCGTACTTTTAATGTGGCGAATAGCAACAAAAAACAAATGTTTGCAAATTCGAATGCAAATGGACGCAATTCCGTTTGACGATGGGGAATTAACATAATCGCATCGCAAACAATCGACTATCCGTTACCGTTCATTAGCAGCAGCCGGTTAATCCGTTTCGTTAAACGCCAGGCGAACAATAACGAGAACAAAGCGAATCGAAATGTTACGTTGGCTGCACCGGCTCTCTATAAATTCGATTCGCTGCCATTCGAATCAAACCACGTTCGCCAACTTATCAAATCGAAATCACTTTATAATTCGAATTCGAGCACGACTGCCAACTGTTGAGAAAGTCGTAATCGTTTGTTGACGCACGGTAGTAAATCGACGAAAATGCGACGAGAAGGACTCTTGAGTGGATGAGAAAGTGAATCCGATACGTTTATCGAGTTAAAAAGTTAGGCGCAACTTTCGAGTTACGTCTTCGACCGGCCGCAGGAAAAAGTGCGACCGTTGACGATGATGGGGCCCCGTAAAAAGTTCGGAACCTTTAAATTTATAACGATCCGCAGTCCCTTTTGCCCCACGATTAAATTCGATCCGCGCTTTCTTTTATGGTCGAAAACGTTTTTCTTTTCGCGAAAGGACGAAAGTTTTTGGCGAAGGTCGCTCTTTTATGGCGGAAACGGATTTTCTTTTTCTTTTTTTTTTTTTTTAATTTATGCCAGCGATTTATTATCGAATCCGTATGTTAATGCGGTCGATTAGGACGTTATTAATCATTATCCGTGGCCATTGGCGGCGATGCATTTCGCAAATTGGCAAGCCGCAAAACGTAATCCGCCGTACGAATCCTAATTTAAATAGATGGAATCCGCAAAATGACAATTGCCCGATTTCTAATTAGATTCTCGCCTCGACTCGCTCACCGTTTGTTCGCTCGTTAATTAACTGAAAGTCGATATCGGTATCGATGAATGGAACTGGGATAAAGACGAAAGTTTTGCCATTTTCGCCGCTCGCAATTTCCTTTCGTTGGCGTTGTTGTTCGTCTGTTACGTTTTTGTTTTTTTTTTAATTAAAAATGCTCGCTTTAGAATTCGCATTTTCAATTACCTCCCGATAATGATCTCCTCAGTAAGTTCGCAAGGAATCCCTCTACTCTCGTTAAGAGTCTTCGCGTTTTCGTTTTGCGGAGTTGTTGCTAATTAAATTTTATATAATACGACGACGATTTATTGTTTTTGCCGAAAATAATTCGCGCTACGAACATCAAAGGATCGAAAAAGCTGGCAGAAAAGCTTTGTGCGGGCGGCGACAAAAGGGACAAAACCACGTCGAATCTTAAGATGCAAATCTGCGCAAACATTTGCGATGGAATTATAATGACGGAGGGAGCCCGGCAAATATTTATCGTAGTGCGGATTTATTTCGATGGCGGACTTTAAGACGGCAACCCGACCCTTTTCCATAAACCACTCGGTAAACGACGGCTTTAACCTCATTTTATTCCCCGTTCCAAACTATTTTCGTCCTTCTTTTTGCTCGGTTTGACGCCCCGAAAACAAAAAAAAAACGTCCCCCCAGAGAGCGGAGAAACGATTCGTGGACGCGTGACAAATTGTCGCGGGCATATTAGCTAATTAAAGAAGGGACGACCGAAAGGTGTTGGATAATCGTTGGAAAAGCCATCCGAAGCCAATTTACTATCGCAAAGTAATTTAGCAAATTACAGAGGAAAAGGCGAGAGCGAAGGAAAAATCGCGCGACGAGAAATTCAAATTCTTGCAAATTCGCCATTTAAAGGGCTCGTCACTCGAATCAACCCCCCGCATCTCCGTCATAATCGTCATCGCCTTTTAGCGCCGACGACGCTTTACACTTTAAGATCCACGTTATCGTCGTCGTCATTATGCGTCGATGAATATTTAACGAATAAAAGACTCGTTTCGCCCTTTTTTTTTTAAATACGATATTATGTTGTGCAAATAATTTGCTAACGTTAATTAATCTATTAGCAAACGTACAATATGCAAATTCGTGTGGATTCTTTCCCGAAAAAAAAAACAACGCCATAGAACGAAAGAAGCGAAGAAATTAAATCCGCCACTCGCTTCGTTTCGCACGCAAATGTGTCAGGGACGAAAAAAATAATAACAATTTTTTTTCGTCGCGCTTTATTTATTTTCGGAAGCGCCACTTTGTTTCCTCGCGTCGCGGCGATATCGGTGACGATACTGCTTGTTTATTTATTTTCTTCTTGTCGTTTTGCAAGAATCGCACCGATGGAGGAGATAAAGCAGAAAACAACAATCAACTAAATAAATTCGATACGTGCGAGGAAGAAATGGCACTTTGATCTTCCGCGAGGACGAGAAGAAATAATAATTCTTCGATCGTCGATTAAAGCGAAAGGACGCGGCGGGTTGGTCATGCAAGAGGGTCGTTACCTATTTGCTTTCGTCGCGGGGTTAATAGCAAATATTTACAATGAAACGTCGATTAACAGTCATACTAATGCAGTCGGCAATAAAAAGCGAGCGAACGGGACTCGTGCCAATATTTGAACGAATCCTTTCTCCCCATTCGAGCAAAATCAAGGTCTCGAAACTAACTTGTAAGCTGTGCTTTCGTCTTTTAAAGATAATTGCAATCGATAATTTTCAAAAAGGCGCCATCGCCTTCTTTTGTTCGTTCTTCGGGCGGACGAAGGTCGATCTTCGAATCGACTTCAACTCGAATTCATTTAACATCGATTAGATCGTTGCCAATTTCATTGCGAAACTTTCGATCCAATCCGAGGAAAGCGATGGTCGATAACGAGCGAAAGCTCTTCCGATTACGAATGGACGTGTAATTCGATTTCGGTAAAAGAACGGCCGACGAAGCTGCACGATGGTCTCGACTTTTTCCTCGTTTAATTAAATTCGCCTCCTTCTTCTTCAATTAATTTTGAGTGGTTTTAATAAATGAATAGGCGACGGGGAAGAAGAACTCAACTTCCTCCACTGACAACAACGACAAAAAGTCGTAATGAAACGAGCAACAAGTTAAAATTCGCTCTAGTTGATCTACTCGACTTTCGTCTCTTTCCGTCGTCCCCATCCACGTCGAGAAACTCGAGGAAGACGGGAAAGTGATTGTTGTTTTCTTAAACGAATTCCTCCAACGAGCTTTTTGCTCTTCTTCAGCGGCAAACAATCTTCGTTTTTTGGCCACTTTCGTCTCCTACTCGATGGCAAAAATCGTCGTTAGCACACGATTAACTGGCTCGAGAACGAATGGTTTAACGGCGGATTATTCTTCGTCTATTTTTGTTTCGCATCTGCATGTTAAACGCCCTCTTCTTCATGTTCTTCTTCTTCTGCCTCCTCCTCCTCCTCCTCATCATCATCTTGTCGTAATTTTATTATAATAAGTGCTTTTATATGCATATATACGTAATAATATCCCCGCGTTTATAAACGTAAAGTTGGTCGGTTGTTTTTGGGTCAATAGAAACGCGCCTGCCCCGTGTAGAAGAGCTCGGGCGAAGAAGGTAAACGTTGGTGGGCGAAACGAGCGAGTGCGGAGGGGGCGGTTGGCACGACGTCGCCGTCGCGTTGGTGGCGGAGACGGCGGCGATAAACGGCGACGACGACGGCGACGGTCAAAGTCTCCGCTATGCGACGAAGGCCACTTTTACCAATGAGCGGAGGAGTTCGCGAAACGTCCGATTGATTTCCAATTGGTTTTACTTTCTTTCGCCTCTTTTTCGCAACTTGTTTATATTGTTTTGCTTTTTTCGCGCATCACTTTCCTCTCTTTTAGCGAAAAGGATTCATTTCACGCGAAAAAAAAAACGCGAAAGGGGGAGGACGATCCTCTTGTCGCCGTTAAGGGATGTTATTGTTGTTACATTATAATATGGCCGGTATTTATTCGCCCCGCGGGTGCGCGACGAGCGAAAATTTAATCGCAAACATTCGCGCAAAGAGCTAAGATGCCGCAAGAGTTGCCAACAACCTGCGAGAACTATTTTGACAAAATGCGTAGGTTAAACAATCTCGTCGGAAAATGCAAAATGGAACGTTATTCGCAAAAGAGGAAACAAATGGTTCCTTCTTCTCGGGGTTTCCTTCGCGATATCGCAGTAAAAGGTTATAAGCGCACTCGAGGAGCTGCTCGATAAATGGCGAACGCCGAAGAGTTCGCAGAAGAACGAGTGGTTACAGTTGGAGTGGGCGCTTCAGCTAAAGTGCAAAAGGAATAATAACATTTCGACATCAAAGATGGGGGGCCTCTTGTAATAAACCATCGGCCACGAGCAGATTATTTGCAGGGCCGCAAAAGAAAAACGGGAAGATTGCGATGGAAGGAGTTTTGCAATTATTGCGGAAAATATTCGCCAGTGGGATTTCATTGTACGTTTATGCATAATTCCAATTACTGTTATTATTTTATCAACTTTTTTCTGCGAGCGAAAATAAATAAATGAATAATATGTTAATTAATTAAATAACAATATTGGTTGGGCAATAATTTTTGCGAAATAGAATAATGCCGCCATCGATTTTGTTTATATTATCGCAATTTTTGTTTTAAATTACGCACATTTCCACCGACATTATGTTTCCCCTAAACTCCACATCGCCGATACATTAATCATTTCAACGTCGGGCGAAAAAGACAAAAAAACAAACGCAAACGAGTCCACAAAATTGCAATCGCATTCGCAATCGATAATAATGTGCACAAATGTTGTTGTTTTTTTTTGTTTCGGTTATTAAATGCCCACGGTCCATTGTTTAACCGTAGATTCTCGATGACGGTCGATGGGAAAAGAGGAAGTTCCGGTTGCGGCGAAACATATGAAATAATACACAAACGCCCGGAAACGTCCGTCACGTTTATTAAACGGAAACGCGTTTCGCGTCACATTTGGATTTCCACGAGGGCCACTCAAAACTGGATGAATGTCTTTTGTTTCCTTTTGCGTTTTTATTGAAGACTTTAATGCCAGCATCATCAATAACGAGCAATTAACACGGCGGCGAGGATGTTTTCTTTACGAGGGCGAGCCGAAGGAAATAGACGACCGGTTCGAGCAACGGAACAAAAAGTTTTCGCATCAAGAATCCATTTTGCGAAAGAGCGAGACTAAAACGAAAACCTAACCGAATGCCAGCTGCTTTGGTGGGCTTTTCCCCGTGCGTCCACGTGTTTTTGTTAAGCCACGAGCCAATAAGAAGCTTTCAGTTTAGCCGGTGTTGTTGTTTTTTGCAAATTTTCATTCGTCCAACAACTTTTCGCGTAACCGAAGCTCTTCGGCGTAATTAATTTTCGCAAGCGCTCGCGTAACGGGCGGTATCGTTTAATGTTTAATTTCCAGTTGAAATTCGTGCAATTTTCATTGCGAAGACGTAAGAGATTCGTGCGGCGAGTGTTGAAAAATTGGCAAACTTCGGAAGCTGCCGCAGCCGCGATGGATTCGCTCGTGCTGCTCGTTTCATAATTTTCTTTTTATTAAATTAGAGCTCGTCCATCATTCCGTTTATCCGTTCGCTTTATGCGGATTTTTTTTGCAATTTCCTCGTGCAAAAAGAAACGTTGCAAATTGTGGTTTGAGGCCTTGATTACCATTATGATCGTAATGCGCGATGGCTTTTAACACGTGCCCTTCATGACGGGTTAATCTAATTTATGCGATTACTATCGCAATATCAAAAGGACGCAGCGGAGGAGGATTAGTTAAATAACAGTCGAATGCGATAACAATAAAGAATAATTATACAAGATGATAACTGGAAATTACCATTTGTTAGGGAGCGAATTAAAAAAAAAAGCGGGGAATCGGATGGATGGAAATTTTCCGCGAGCATTGAATAATCAGAGAAACGAGAGAGAGAGAGAGAGAGAGAGAGAGAGAGAAAAGCAATTTTCACTCGCAAACAAAAAACCAAATCGGCAATAATCTCTACGCCCATCCAACCGTGGTCCGTTTCATGCAAAATACAGAACAGAACGAACGAAAATAATTCTCCGTGGACGGAGGAAATCATTTTCCCGATAAAAAAAAACCGGCGTGCGAAAGCGAGACAGAAGAAAACTGTTTCGATTCATCGCTCGCCATTTCAACGTGCTGATGATGATCGTCATCGTCGTCGGGATGAACATGAATAAATTAAATTCAATTAATTTCGAAATCGATGCGTTTCCTCGCGATAAATATTCAACTTGGGTCTCCCCATCGACGACAACGGGGGGGAAACGTTGCCTATGATGCATATAATCCCGGGTTCCCGGTTTAAGCCACTAAATTCATTCGTCCATCCCGTTTAATATCGGCAGAAAACGACCGAGCGACTACGAACGGAACGAAGAGAGAGTCCGAGGAGGCGATTTGCATTTCGATTTAAATTGCCATTTATTTACGCGAAACCGGATATGACGGCGAGTTAAAATGCCGAAATGATGTTGCGCGATCGATTAATGGCGAGACTTAAAATTCGCTATAAATATGAGGAATGCGATTCTAATAATAGGCGCCCATTAGTAAGAAGAAGAGGGAATTAATTAATTAAACATTAGGTGACACACTTTACACCTGAGCCATCGCGAAAACCTAGTCGATTCAAAACACTTTTGTCGATGTTAAAACCCAATTAGGCATTGTTAGAAGAAGGATCCACCCTTGGCTAATCCGTTGACAAAGCGAATGGAACATTTGCCGCTTCCATTTAATCTTTGTTGCGTTTTCGTTCGTTCTGCACGTTTCTTGACGCGGTTCATCAAAATAACGAGAATCGATACGATGATCCGTCTCTTCCGTTCATTCCAACGTTATTGTTGCCAGTTTTCGTTCTTTCTCTGCGTCGAATTGATAACGAAATCGCGTGTTAACGTTCCAGGTAGATTTTTGCCATCGGCTTTATCAGTTTCTTTTTTGTTCGCATTTCACGTTTTTCCTCGCCCCATCCTTTTGCCTTTTGCTCTTGTCGGTAAAAAGATGAATCCCAAAGTAAATGGCCAATAGATCAACGTGTAATAGCCCTGTTAAAGCTTATCCAAAAGCGGCACGACGTATTGATCACATGGAGAAACGCGAACGTGACATGTAGTTGTTGCAAAAAAAGATGGCGAAAATGTAGTGCTAACGAAGAAAGTTCATTAAAGGAGCGTTTGTAATTGTTGTTTGCAGATAAAATGCAGACGTATATTTTTTTTCGTGTTTTGGCAAAAAAAATGTAAAACAAAGTACAACGAGCGGAAACTGTCGAGATAAACGAAACGATCCCCCGCTTTTATCCCGCTTAATTCCCGTCTCATTCTTTTTAATCCCTTTTGATGATTTTCATATATATATATATTTATTGCCAACATCACTCTTCCTGTGTTAAATATAACAAAGAGCGCCCCTTTCGTTCCGCTTATTTCCACCATTATTTGTTTATACTTTTTTCGCAAAAAGATATCTAATAATTTAACATTAATCTTCCTCCTAATTGCATGTTTTAGTTAAAAAAACACGTAATTTAGCAACAACAAAAATTGGCAAAGAATCGCTTTCTTCGATTCGATTTTTTCGGCGGATTTGCAAAACGCCCGGCGCATCCACCAGAAACTCGTTTGCGCGATCGCACGGGAACGTCTTGGTGGAAATGTATCGCGAGATTAATGGACTTGATTGACAGGTGGATAAAGTTAAAAGGGAAGGGGAGATCTTTCGGCTGATTCGCCGGGTTTTTCGCAACAACAACATCCAGCTGCCACGCAAATAATCAATAATTCGCGTATTGATAACGATTGCGATTATTATTATTAATGAGATAAACTGATAAAGTTCGTGGCCACGCATCGATCGGTTCTCGCGACGCGAAATTTCCGTACGTTCGCGAAAAGTCACGTCGCGGCGTACGTTAATTAATTAAAATTCCGCAAGAATGCGGCTTATAAATTTCGGCGTCGCTCGATGGCACAAAGAAACGCACATTCGCATATTCGCGAAACCCGTTCCTCACGTTAAATCCCGCACATATCGCGTATGTTGATCGTGTTTCGCATATCAAGATGAATCTTTTATGAAGAGGCAGAGAGAGAGAGAGAGAGAAAGAGAGAAAAATTGGTTAAAACTCTTACATGAACCCATATTTATTGCCGGGTTGCGAACGTTTACGTGTGTGTTTAGTATTTAAAATGTATGGGAGGACGGAGGGCCGGGATTCAATTTAAATTCGCTTACGCGCACGAAGATTGGATTTGCAAAATGATTTCCTTTTATGTCTATATAAGTACGGCATACGCGGTTGAAATGAATAATAATTAATTTATGTTACTATGGGCGGCATCGATGACGGGAATTCTGGGAACGGCGGCGTCAATTTCAAAATTTACTCCACACAATTTCGAGTTTTCCAACTCGAATTGTGGGAATTTAGTTTTTCGACGTTGGCGTACGTTATTCTCAATTTCGCTCAATTGAAATTGTCATATTTATTGCTCGTGACGTTGGATGTCAATGTCACGATGTGACGTTTAATCGTAACGAAAGCAAAATTTTGAAAGTGTTTGCGATAAAAGGGATAAAAGCGACTTGGATTCTTGCAAAAAAAAAACCTTTTGTCCTTTGATTTTTTAATACGTTTCAGTTGGATTTGTCATATTATTTCGGCTCCATCGCAATACATTTTCGTTTTGTCCAACTAAATAATTATAATTCCCCGTAAGGCAACGAGCAATTCCATCGACGAAAGAAACACTTTTACGTGACCTATCTGGCCATTTCTTTAATTATTTTCGTTAAATCTCTCCCACTCGCGCGCGCGGTTTGTTCCTGTTACTTTCTTTTGGCAAAAATAATTAATTCCGTGGGCGTACGTGCAACAAATAGAAAAGAAACTGGCCGCCGTTCGTCGAGCGATACGAAGAACGAAAGATGTTCGGCTCGCTGTAATACAATAGCGCCCTTTCAAATTCATACGTCATCTTCCGCGCTCGCTTAAGCTTTAATCGCTTATAAAACTCGTCCATAATTAATTATTAATCCAACAATTTCGAGATAATGCGTACAATTATTGTTCCCGCGAGATGGTTAGAGTTTGGTTACGGATTAACATCCTACTCCGTTCCAGAAATTAATTAGTCGAGCGTAAATTCGCTCGTAAAATTTCAAATTTATATTCCCTCGCAAAATTACGCGAATCGATCGGTTGTTTATTGGATGGACAATTGTCGAAGCAAAAACAAACAAACAAACACGTTGCTTTGGTCTTTTGCTCGAAGACCGATCCGCATTTAGGTTCGCTCTCCATTAACGATGATCGATGCTTAATCGATGCCTAAACGCGAATCGGACACCGAACAGATTGATGTCGAACGATTCGGTTGACGATAAGAGAGTCCCTTGGAAGCGAATTAAGTTGGGAAGAGGACGAGCGCCGAGCTGACGACGGCGACGGCTGACAATGACGGGGACCGTCTCCCCTTTGGGAGAAGACAAAAACCCCGAGTGGCCGAGGGTGGAGAAATGTTTGTGCAAACGTCGGCACGTTTCGTATGCGAATCGGCGAAGTGAAATGACGATTAAGTCGGTTAAATAGTCGCAAAAATTGTGCAAATAAATCGCTTAAGACGATGGAAATACAAAAGGTTTCCACCGATAATAAATAATCGCCTTCGAGGTGTTTACCTCGTCAACAGCCATCGGCGCAAGCAATTATGTAACAGATATCAACCAGCTCGAGCAAACAGAAAAAGGACGGAAAAGGGGTCGGAAAATAAATATAAATAAACGTCCGGCCGAATTGGAAACGTAATAATTTACGCTTATTGCGAATTGGACTCCTAAAATTGGGCAAATTTGATTCGATTCCATTCGATTCGAGTCGACTGAAATCTGATAAATCATTCCTCAAACCAACTAACACGGTAAAATGAAGGTGTGCGAAAGAGAGAAAGAGTGTGTGTGTATATTAAAGCGAAAATTTCAGGCCAAACAATAATTATAGCGTATTTTATTTTGGCTGCGGCCAGCTTTTTGCACGCAATATCGACAGAATAAGCTCGCTCTCTCTCTCTCCCACTCGCTTCTTTTGATTATTTTTTCGCCAATTTTAAATTAGCTAACATTATATCGACGTCTGAACTTGTACTATTATTCGGCAGAGGAAAAATAATTATGCAGCAAAGGAAATCCGGTCCAATCAAATCAAACTTTCGTTCGTTAAGGTCCCCGATAATCGTCGCTAACGCATGTAATTCGACTTCCATGCAGAATGTTATCTTTTATTCCCTTTCGAGAGGAAATGCGCTTAAGGTTCTAAAAAATTTGCAGAGAATCTAATTATAACCGTTTCTAGCGGATTGTCGATGGTATTGTTGCTCTGTCTTAGCGATAAAAGCCAGTTTCTCTTCGATTTTTGCATACATAAGCGATCATATTTAATAGAAACATTGCTTATAGCGGGATTTACTCGATCATCGTCGTGAGTTTGTGCTATTTGATCCTTATTGCCGCTGTTAAATTAAAATGTATGAACCTCAATAACAATTATGGACTTGAATATCTCAAATATGCGCTAAAACAACAACAACAACGAGACGTTGATAAATTATACGGTTTTAAAAATAACGCGATAAACGAATCGAAGCAAGATTCGAAAAACGTGCAATTTATATAATAATAAAATGATAATGAAAAGAGACTCACCCTCTTCACTTGGAAATTCTCCGATCTGAGCGTCTCTTGGATCTCCTGATCGGGCCTCGTTGGCTGGGCCACCGACGTGCGAAAATTGTCCAAGACCCCTTTAAACGTGAACTTCTTCATGGTCTGCCGTTTGTCGCAGTCTCGATCGCGTTTCATCGCACCATCGTGCCGTGTGTGTTTTAAATGCTGACGATGACAAAATAATGAAAAAAAAAATAGCAAAAAAGAGACGAATTGAAGTAAAATCGGACTTAACGTGCGAAAAAGAAATCGTTAATAAACAACGCCCCTCAAAAACGTAACATTATTTTTTTTGCACAACAAATTAAACGTGAATGTCAATTTGCTTGTTCATGATCTTTATGAAACTGTTCCTAATTTTTCTTTGCCGTCTTCGTACGCTCTATGTCTTTCAGCAGTTGCGTTTAGTACACGATAACGTTCACTAATGAACAAGGGATGTTTTAACTAGAGAACCTGGAAAATATTGTCAATACACAATCAACGACAAGATTCGTTGTACCAAACGAGTCGCTCTTGCTTATCAACCGATGCTTCTATCGTGAAAAGTCAATACCAGAATATCTCTTAGCTATGTCCGCACGTTGCAGAACTCTGTTGGAATTCTGCGCCGTGGGGAAATTCGGGAAGGCGCAAGCCACAATTTTTCCAACTCGCTTTTCCGATCCACGCAAACCACCAAATACAACAACGATGGAAATCGTAGTTCGTTTGGTTTTCTTCTCTCACACTTTTTAGAAACCAGTATAATTAGTGTTTAAACGTGCAGAAAATGTACTGCGACATTAAAATACTTACTTTTCACTTCTTGTAGATTGAAAATTAGAAAAGTTCCACATTCACAGCACAAATATAAACCAATCAATATGACACATTCATTACACACATGTTGCTCCTGTCAGTTATTTAGTAATGAAATTATCAACAAAACAGTGGCATACTCAAATCAGCTGATCTTAGGTTAATTTCTATCGAATTGGAATTAAAAGGCAATAAATTTCTTTTTTTTTACAGCTAAGGACATTAATTTTGGTGGTGCAAGATGTTCTTCAAAGTCTTCATTAAAAATTGCTCAATATACTTTTACGAGCACCAGCGAACGTTTAGGAAACTGAGGTATTTTATCACCAATTTTGGCAGAACTTTCTTAATTTTAATTTCAATTGATTGTAGAACGTTTGGCAATTCATTACTGCTTTCCAATGTGGCCTTTGGTATGGTTTACAACAAAGCCGAGATTGATACCAGTAAATTTATGACTGCACCAGTTACTTCATTGGAAAAGTTAAAAGCTAATCCAAATGATATGAAATCAAGGATGGAATTGATGATTATGGCTGTGCAAGGTGAATTTTGTAGAGCGTTAGAACGCGAGGAAAATAGTACCTGCAAATTTAAAATAGATAAATGGAATAGAGATGAAGGTGGTGGTGGTATATCCTGTGTATTACAGGATGGCACTGTCTTTGAAAAGGCTGGTGTTAATATTTCAGTGGTAACAGGTTATTTGCCACAGAATGCTGTTGCCATGATGAAGTCCAGAGGCAAGAAGTTGTCTGATGGCAAGTTACCATTCTTTGCTGCTGGCATTAGTGCTGTCATTCATCCAAGAAATCCCATGGTGCCAACGATTCATTTTAATTATAGATATTTTGAAGTACAAGATGAAGGTGGCATTCAATGGTGGTTTGGTGGTGGAACTGATTTAACCCCATATTATTTAAATGTAGAGGATGCCAAGCATTTCCATAAAACATTGAAAGCTGCCTGTGACAAGCATGATAAAGAGTATTATCCCAAGTTTAAGAAGTGGTGTGATGATTACTTTAACATACCACATAGGGGTGAAAGGAGGGGAATTGGTGGCATATTCTTTGATGATCTGGATAAACCAAATCAGGAGAAAGCATTCCAGTTTGTCAAGTCTTGTGCTGATGCAGTTATACCATCATACATTCCAATAGGTATATGATTATTTTTTGCAATCAAAACATGCTAATGTTGCTTGTTCCAGTGCAAAAACATAAGAATGAGCCCTACACTGAGCAGGAGAGAGACTGGCAATTATTAAGAAGAGGTCGGTATGTAGAATTCAACTTGATCTATGACAGAGGCACCAAATTTGGTTTGTACACACCTGGAGCCAGATATGAAAGCATCCTTATGTCTTTACCTCTGAATGCTGTAAGTTTTTAAATACCACTTCCTTTTAGAGCTTATTATAATGTTTGGTTGCAGAAATGGGAGTACATGCATCAAATTGAACCCAAATCCAAGGAAAACCAGCTTGTGGAAATATTAAAACATCCCAAAGATTGGATTTAGAGTTTGATTTACATATTATAAATCAATTTGTTTCTTATTAAATCATTTATTCTGCAGCAACATCATTGCCAATTCTTCAGTTTCATCCAAGCTAAGATCCTTGCTGACGTCCACTTTGTTCTTCTTTCTCTTAACAGGTTTCTCAATTTTTTTGCGCTTTCTTTTGCTAAAACAACATCATAATTAGAAAAAAAATCATAAACGATTTACAAAAACAAACCTCTTATCAACAAAATTGCTTTCATCATCATCATCTTCCGATTTTATATAATCTTCATCATCATTATCTAGTTTTATGTTGTCAGCGAACGTTTCGTTTAAATCGAGATCTTCATTATCTTTTTCTGTGGTGTTATAAATCTTGTCAGGATCAGGTAACCAAGAGAGGTCGGGTTCTTCGCCTTCCGAATCCGTGCCGAACTCGTCCCTGACCATCTCCTCGTCGTCAAGTTTTTTCTTCTTCTCCTTCAGCTTTCGTTTCTGTTCTCTGTGCTTGGCTTGCACCCTCTGTTTAAACAATTGTCTATCGATTTTGTCTTCCTCCTTCAGCACCAATTTCGCTTTCTCTATATCAATGCCGCCCTCTTCTGCCTTCTCATATTCTAACGCAGCTTCGGACTTTTTCTCGTTCTTTAAACCCGTCGAATTTGTCACTTCGCCATCGTCATCGAACACGATCTTCTTATTCGGTTGAATCTTCTTTTTCAATATCATCTTCGCTACCGCAGCTTTTGTAAGCGGTTTATTTTTTTTGCCTTTACCGCGATTCTCTAGTTGAATGATCTCGTTCTCGGTTGGCAGTTCCATATCGTGATCTTCTCTCTTCACCTTTATCATGTCATCGCCGTCGCTATCGCCATCATCGGACAGTTGAAACCTTCCTTTGGTTTCTTCGTCTTTGATAGGCGGCTCATCTTCTACCTCGCTCAATCCACTATCTTCAGACACTTGTTCATCTTTGACTGCTTTCTGTTGTTGAATTCGTCGCTCTTCTATTCTGGCTTTGGCACGTTGCAGAAATCTAATTCTAGGTGGAATGGTAAGTCCTAATGACTTGGCATACGCGTCCGTATCCAATTCGTGTACTTGAAATATTTTCTTGTCCTTCATCAGAAAGACGGCTTTAACGTAAGAAACAAACGCTCGCTGTCCGGACTCTTTCAATTGCGGATCTTTAGCCAAGTAAGCTTCTATTTTCCTTATAGGATTTTGTAGTTTTTTTGTGTTAATGCTAAAAAAAAACATTACAATTAGTGGAAAATTGTTTCTTTTGCTGGCTCGAACTCACTCGATTTTGGTGATGGGGATCTTCTTCGCTATCAAATTATCTACCATCGCCGTTTCAGTGGGAAGTAACATCAGCAGGCTCTCGCCGCCTCGCTGATACCGAGCAGTTCTGCCCACCCTATGGATGTAAGTGTCAGCGTCTTCCGGACAATCGGCCTGTACTACCCAGTGAACGGCGGGGAAGTCTAAACCTCTAGCAGCCAAATCGGTAGCAAAAAGTACGGCCGAATTCTTCCTGCAGAAGTTTTCATAAATATCCATGCGACGCAACTGATGTAAGCTACCATAGAGAGCCAACAACGGTATTCCTGGTTGTAATCTTTTAAAAATAAAGAATTTATTATTAAACGCAAATTGATGTAGCAGTACAAAACATACTTGCAAAAGATCTCGTTGATGTACTTGACTTGTTTACAGCTGGAAAAGAAGATAATGATCTTCTTCTTCAGATGATTCTTGATAAAGCTCCAAATAATATTCAATTTATCTTCTAGATTACAAATGACATAGCTCTGCTCCAAGCCATTGGGAGTACTGTGCTTTTCATTCTCATGAACTGACACATAACATGGATCCTTTAGACTCAATCTGGCCAAATCCTTCACTGACCTTGTTTGTGTAGCTGAAAATAATAGAGTTTGCCTGTTTGGTGGCAAATTTGCAATGATGGCATTCATTGTCTGTTGGAAACCCATGTCCAAACATCTATCAGCTTCATCCAATACCAATATCTTTAAATTGATACAATCAAACAGAGGATTCTCATCCATATGTTGTAACAGTCGACCTGGTGTGCAAATGATGATGTTACAATTGTCCATACGGCCTCTTTCAAATTTTAAATCTTTTCCACCTATGATTAAACCAGCTGAGAAGTCATGATGGGCACCAATTTTCCTCAAAGCTTCAAATATTTGATAGGCCAACTCTCTTGTTGGTGTTATAACTAAAGCACCTAATCCATCTAAGTGTGTCCACTGGTTACAATACAGTATTTCTAAGATGGGTATTAAAAATGCTAGTGTTTTTCCAGAACCAGTCTTGGCTGCACCTAATATATCTTTTCCTTGTAAACTCAAACCTATTGTTTCTCTTTGGATTTCTGTGGGATTAACATACTTGGACTCATGTAATCCTTTCAATGTTTTTGCTGACAAAGGTAGTTGAGAAAATTTGCTAATTTCTTCTGTGTTGATCTAAGAAATATATGATAGACTTTGTAAATGGTAATAAGCATTGAAAATAATACCTGATCATATTGACTCTTTAGATTTTCGATTATAACACTGTCTGATGTACGATTTCTTTTTTTGTTAGTGTACACTTTAACTTTAGGTTTATTCCTTTTCTTCTGAAATTTCTGTTGATTAGATTTTATCGTTTTCTCTTTGTTATCATCCATTTCAATCTTTAACAGCTCTTCTTTAAATTCTAAATTAATTTTTAGTCTAAAGTAACATAACAGTTGAAGCACATGGTAGTCATTTGGATAATTAAGCAACTTCATACATATTTATCACTAAGATATTATCTTGGGATAACTTCATGGGTAACATTAACCACAAATCGGTTTATTTGGTGATTGAATAAGGTAATCAATTTGTTCCAACCAGAATATTAATTTAATATAAAATTATCAAAACATGGAAACAATTTTGGAACAACAAAGACGTTATCATGAGGAACGTGAACGTTTAATAGATGCAATGGTGAAAGAGATGCTTCATAAAAAGAATAGCGTAAGTGTACATCAGGTGTAAACAAAGTATGTTTCTTAAGAATTCTTCAATTATTTCACAGTACCGCGAGAGTATTAACTCCGATCACAGACTAAAATATTTACTGGACAAATATATAACAAGCACCGAACGTCTAACTGAACTGTATGATGATAAAGATGGGCAAAGGATAGCAGAAGTGGCAGCTTTAACAGGCCCAAATGAATTCCAAGAGTTTTACAATCGTCTCAAGCAGATAAAAGATTTTTACAGGAAACATCCAAATGAGGTACTTGCCATTATTATCTTGTTTGCTTTAAATATTACAGCAATCACTTTACTTTTAGATAAGTGTACCAATGTCAGTTGAATTTGATGAACTGGCCAAAGCCAGGGAGAATCCTACTGAGGAGATGGCAAGTATGTTATAAGCTTCTTATTTTTTTTAAATCCACAATTTGCTAATGGTAATATTGTAGATTTGGTGGAGTTTTCTGATGAGGAAGGATATGGAAAGTACCTTGATTTACATGAGTGTTATGAGAAGTACATTAATCTGAAAGGGATTGAGGTTGTTAATTTAATCAGAGAATCATATTTTCATTAATAATGCTAATAATTTTACAGAAAGTGGATTATATAACATATTTGGGCACATTTGATCAGCTGTATGATATACCAAAAGAAAGAAAAACTGGTGAATACCGGAAGTACCTGTTGGCCCTAATTGAATATTTATACTACTTTGTTCAGAGGAATAAACCACTTAAAGACATTGATGCAGAACTGCAGACAGAAGTGGATGTAGTTCTGACTCAATGGGACAGTGGTACCATACCAGGATGGCCAGTAAGGTTTTTTTAATTTGATCACAAAATAACTTATTAAGGATCAAATATTTTTCGTAGAAAGAAACTGGTTCGGCGTTAGCTAACGTTGGTGCTCATTTAGAGTTATCTGCGTTCTCCAGTTGGGAAGAACTGGCTTCGTTAGGCTTGGACAGATTGAAATCGGCCCTGATGGCACTGGGAATGAAATGTGGAGGGTATTAATGATTAAAATATTTAACCATTATTTTTATTTTTGATTAATTTCATTTGTTAGAACGCTAGAGGAAAGAGCTCAACGATTATTTTCGACGAAAGGATTGACCGCATTGGATCCGTCGCTCTTGGCGAAGAACAAGGTGGGAAAAGCCACTAAGGAAAAGGAATTGTTGCGACAACGTGATTTGGCCTGTTTGGAGGCGCAAGTCTATCGTTTGGCGGAAATCGTGTCCGCACAAAGGGCCGCGACCAAAGAGAACGTGCAACGTAAACAAGCGCGTACCGATGGCGAGAGAGACGACAGCGAGAACGAGGAAAGTGACGATGAAAGTATCGACGACGATGCGGACGACGTCCCGTACAATCCGAAGAATTTGCCATTAGGATGGGACGGCAAACCGATACCGTATTGGTTGTACAAATTGCACGGATTGAATATCAGTTATAATTGCGAGATATGCGGCAATTATGTTTACAAGGGACCGAAAGCGTTTCAAAGGCATTTCGCCGAGTGGCGACACGCACACGGTATGCGATGTTTGGGTATACCCAATACCGCACATTTTGCTAACGTGACGCAAATCGAAGATGCTCTCGCACGTAAGTGAAATATACACCTGCGTTATTTCGTAACTTTGCAATGAGATTTCCTGTTTTTAGTCTGGGAAAAGTTGAAAGTACAGAAACAAAGCGAACGCTGGCAACCGGAAACCGAAGAGGAGTACGAAGATTCGCAAGGGAACGTCGTCAACAGGAAAACTTACGAGGATTTAAAGAGACAAGGATTACTTTAATTTCCAATATTATTATTTTCTAATTAAGTTCAGTATCATTTTAAAGAAACAGAATGTATGTGGATTAGTTAAATTAAGGCACAATACAACAGAAAAATTTTCATGTCTTCATATAGATTATCTACCACAGCCACCACCACCACAAGTCTTCTTTGGCGGCTTGTAGCTCTTGCTTGCATGGCCCATCAAAGGATTGTACTCTGGAATTTGAGTTTCAGATGGAAGCTAGTTTTGATAAACAACAATAACTAGTTACCTGGCTTTGTGGATGAGTTACCCAGACGTTTTCCTGATCCTGATGAATCCTCATACTTAGACAAGGCTTCTAATTTCTTAAGCTCTGCTTTCTAATGTAATTGAGACAAGAGTAACACAAACATTTTCAACAATGCACAGTAACTGTCATACCTCTTGCTGCTTCTGCATATACAATTCAGCCTCCTTCTCATATTCATCTTGTAAACGTTGTATGTAACTCTGTTGTTCAGATATTCTGCTGGCAAATAAGTCCGGATTTTTGTGATACTTTGCTGTGTAAGCCACTTCCTCTTTCTGCTTTATATAATGTTCCAATTGCGGCGAGAACTTTTTATAAATGTATGCAAAAATTGCTGATAGTAACACCAAGTACCATCCATAGTCAGCAAGAAATGCAGAGACTGAAAATTGTAGATGGCAATTAACATGAGATTGAAGAAGTTAATGGTTACATACCTATATTCAAAACCATTGTAGATTTCTTTCTCGAATATTAGTGATGTTAAATGAGCTTTTAATAATTAATTGTGACAAAGCCACTTCTTTATTTGGAGATTTTGACAAATACCAAATGCAACCAACTGTGCTTAACTGTCACCAATTGTTGTTATTGGTATATTATCTTTGTGTGCATTGTTTGAGCTAATTTATTCGTGGATGTTTCGCAATAATAATTGAAATTGGTTTATTATGGGTAACAATCAATTGCGAATTGTTATTATAGTAAACTAATCGTCAATTTAAACTACTTTTAGGTTAATATGATTGTAAATCTTCAGTACTATGTGACAATACTAATTGGATTAACGGCAATCATCGGCGACCACCTGGTGAACAGTGTTAATTTGCAATTGTACAAAGCAATTATTGATAATGCGACGCATGCAATAATCGGTGGATTATCTTGGTTAATCGTCAGTTTGAAGTACAAGTCCCAACATCCACTAGAGACTGTTTTGGACATAATCTGTTGTACAATCATTTCGTCATTTATTGATTTGGATCATTTCATCACTGCGAAATCGTTTCGGCTAAAGGTACATTGTCACACTATCTCAATTGATTCAAATTTGTATTTTATTTGTCATAACGATTATCTTTGCCATTCTTAACTGTTGGCCACCAACTTTACAACACAAAGCGACTATGTTTCAAATTCAATCACTTTTCTATTTCCAGGAAGCCACAAATTTAAAGCGAAGACCGTTCCTACATTGTTCAACGATACCAATAGCGATAATACTAACGCTACTCCCCATAACACACTTATGCCACTATCATTCCGCAAAGAAATACGTGTTCATAGCGATAACCGCGTTCTACACTCATCACACAAGAGACGCGACAAGAAGAGGCTATTGGATCTATCCATTGGGCTCCACGCCGCCAATACCTTATACCTTTTATCTATTTTTAACGATTACTGCACCGTTTGCGATCATCTTCATTCGAAACCAATTGAACATTGCGATTAAACCATCTACCACCGTTCACGTATAGATTATTAAAAATGTTTACGGCCGAGATGGCGGATTATAAAACGATATGTAACGTTCTAAAATCGATATCATTCAAAGAGGTAAGCAATATACCATTGACCATTGCAAATTAATAACGGTTTGATGCTTTTAGTTTGCCATCATAAGGCCGTTGGAGGAAGGCTTAAAAATAACGGTGGAGGAGATGCGATGCGTCGAGACGTCCGTGTTCATACCAAATTCTCTGTTCAAAAGTTACGAGACGCGCGACGACGATGTTCAATTCAAGATCGGTCTCAAAGTGTTCACCGAATGCTTGCAAATGTGCGGCGACGATTGCAATCCGGTCGTTAAAATGTCTTATAGAGGATCCGCGCATCCGTTTAATTTAATGTAAGGACCACCAAGCTGTTGGCAAAAGAGTTTCGCTAATTGTAAGTTGTAGAATCGCCAGTGCGGACGATAATCTAACGATCGACTGCGATTTAACCACGTTAAACGCGAGCGACACGTCGGAAATATGCTTGGCGCAAGAGTGCGACTCCAACAAGGTGATAATGGACGCCGAAGAGTTTTCCGATCTCCTATCGGACATCGATATCGACGCAGATGAATTGGAGTTGATCGTTTCGCCGGATTTTCCTAATTTGAAATTAACAACAAACGGAATCTTGGTAAACTTCCACTATTAATGGATTGAAATTCGAATTAACGCCTTGTTAATCAATTTTAGAGTAATTCTTCCGTGGAAATCTCGAAAGAGTCCGAAGTGGTGACGTTATTCGAATGCGACGAAACGATTAAATCGTCTTACGCGTTCAGCAACATCCGGCAAATATTCAAAGCGCTCTCGCTCAGTAAAAAAGTACGATTGTCGGTCGGTCATACGGGCCTGCTGGGGCTACAGCTCTTAATCAACACGGACGACGGCGATATGTACGTCGAGTATTACGTTTCGCCTTTGTACGATAACAACGATTGACCATCGGAATGGCAAAGGAATGATCGTTTAGTTTTTCATGATTTGTACTATTATATTAATTTTATTAAGGCATCATTCCTCGCTTATTCGTTATCAACAACAACAATAATTATAAGATAAAAATCGAAATTGGTTCACACGATATTAGGACTGAAGAAACAATTGTAATTATAATCACACTAAACGTAAACTTTTTTCTTAATAAACAAAATAAATAATTGCAAAATAAATTGTTAATTGATTCATAGATAATTCCTTCGCTCTCCTGTAGCACGGAGCGTTCGTTTCGTCGAACGGAAACGATTCTTTATTATAAAAAATAACATTGGTAACTCTTATGGCACTCGCAGTACGAATAAACCGTTGAGTAACAGCTGCAATCGATTGAAATAGTTTCGTTTTAATAAACTTAGTTTGAAATAAAAGTCTTTCTACCTTATAACAGTTCCGGTGATGGACTGCAACTGGCCGCTTGCAATCTATAGATGACGTCGTGCAATTGGGCATGATTGTGACCGCTATAAGACAACAGCGTCGGGCCATTCGTCGACGTCGTCGTCACGCAACCTTCGCAGTTCAGGATTCTCTGTTTGACGCACACCCACGTGCTACGATTCTCCTTGCGATCGCTCAACGTGTAAATGTGACCGTTGTGCACTAGAACCGGATGGCCTTTGCGACTCTTCAGGAACACTAATCCACCTGAAACCCATTGAAGAAAACGGTTTCTTTGTTAAAATCACGTTTCAGAATGAAGAGATTGAAATCATCCACGCTCAAAGAACCGCTCGAAATCGATTAATTCCATATCAACGTCTTCAGTTCGAATGAATCAAGAAATTGGAGTGTTACAATAGTTTCCTTTATTGTTCGTAAGGTACTACATTCAATAATAATCGAGATTCATTCATAATTTATTAGTTTTCTTCTTCCTTTTTTGTCCGCCTTTTTCATTATATAATTTCATTCTCAAACCCCGTCGGCGAATTTATTCGAAACGAAAACAATTTTATTCGTCTGCTAAATTCGAATTTGATTTAATTAATCTATGATAGAGAGATAATCAATATACATTTATGTCTATATATAAAAGTCTCGATAAACCTAATAATACATTGATCTCGAATGAAATAATTGTAAAAACGTTAAAATATCGTTCATCTCGTCTCCAAAGTCTTTCATGATCTCTAATAATAAGATTAATAATACCGTCGTAAATACAATTACAATTTGTGTGATTAAAATTAAAAGCGAAATGAAACGTGTGAAACAATAATAATAATAATAAAATGAATATAATAATAATTGAAACGATTATAATGCTAAAATAACAAGTCTTGCATATGATATGAAGAAAATTGATTCCTTTTTTTAGTTGCTTCTGAAGCGAGCGATTGAGTGAGGCTTCGAAAAATCTCTCTATTTCTCTCTCATTGTATGTCTCTGCCCGTAATTAATTAACAATTTAGTGGAAATTAACTTCGCAAGTCTCGATAAGGACCCGTTGCATCTCTTCGATAGGCACAATTGTATCTTCGTCCGGATTAAAGTGTTCGGTTAACGGTGCGTGCGAATGCATCGATGGCCATTTGACGATTTGGCCGTGGACCGTCCAACAGACGGCGTTACACTTGAATTGCGTACGATTGAATTTGCAATACCAAAAGGTCTTCTGTTTGTAGCTGCTCTTTTTGAAAAACGTATAGCCATCGACGATTAAACGTGGTATGCCCCGTTTCCCAAGGACACATTGCAGAGTTCCTACAGATAAAATAATACCGTTAACAGTTTTAAATACCAATTAATGATATCCCAAAAAAAAAATGTAAATAATTAATAAGAAACGCATCTGTCTATTTATTATATGGCACTGCAATTTATTCTCCTGCCACTTGCATTTGATTAGAAACGCAAGAAAGATGGAACGTAAACGATGGCTTGCAAAAAAATTACAGTGTTTTTGTTTCGTTTATTATCAATAATCGATCAATAAAATAATATTCGTTATTACAGAAACTCAATGAGCATTAAATAAGAACAAAACTACCAAGATTGAAAAGAAGAAAGTAAATTAACTAATTTGAAGAACTTTATGCCATATAATATAATAATTGAAAATAAAAAAGACTAAAGGATCAACTAAAACAAGGTATTTAAACGTTAATTTGTATTATTTTATTGAAGGAAAATAAATAGTCCACATACACGCACATTCACCAATCACCTTAATCATCTTGTCTACCATTTAACCACACAATATGGAATGCGAATGGATTATCTTACCTGGGCTGGACGTGTCTTGCATCGACGATTTCGGTGAAAATGTTAGTACTTTGGATGAGGATTCGCCTAACGTCGTATCAAGCATAGAGGAAACGTCCATGTGCTCGTCGTAATTGTCGCTGTAATCTAGATCTAATGGTTCTTGTTTTGGGTACATCATTGCAGCAGCATTAGGTGTCTCAGAGGTTCCAGTGTTACTACTACTGCTATCATCAAATTTCTGTTGTTTTGCTGGCTGAGATCTGCCTGGTGTTGGGGAACTTTGTCTCCTAGGTGGTGATCTATCTGTTAATGATCTGCTTTGTGTCGATTTGATTGCTGTCTTCTTTGCCGGTTTGGGTCTCTTTAAGAAATTCTTTGAATTTGATGCATAACCCTGCTGATTGTTCATTCCATTAGAATCCTAAAAAAACAATGCAAATTATAAGTTTTGTAACATTACTTAATTGCAAAATTATTACTGATTTATTATTGTCTGTTAATCCTTTGACTTTTAACATTTCAGCAATCCTCATGAACACTGGAATCTCCTCTT
The DNA here is from genome assembly GCA_963695495.1 of Hololepta plana. Lineage (NCBI taxonomy): Eukaryota > Metazoa > Arthropoda > Insecta > Coleoptera > Histeridae > Hololepta > Hololepta plana. The sequence continues at coordinate 3,912,895 of OY968839.1, forward strand.
GACTAACACTAACTTCTCCTTGATACATGAACTGCAATAGATTGCATAGGGCCGCATAATTCACATCTTGCAATATGACTATGGGATGTTTACATGGATTCACCCTAAACAATTCTTTAAAGTATGGGCTACACACTGACAACACAATCTTGTGTGCCTTCAAGTATTTTCCTTCAGCTGCTAGTGTAACATCTACCATATCTTCATTTCTCAATAACGAATGAAATCCGGAACTTAAATTGTTGTGGAAATTGTTCCAGCATAATGAAAATTGTTCGCCTTCCATTTTTTTTTCTTGGCTACAATTAAAGACAGTAAAATCCAATTACAAAAAGATTGGGAAAGAAAACAGTTAAATTCTTATGAGCTAAGTATATGGTTAATTCCGGTGAACAAATGGCACATTAATTAAGTCACTGTTGTTGAATTAATTAGCATTACTCACTTTTAATTTATTTATATGAATCTCGGTTAAATATCACTCATAAATCTATTTGAAAAAAAAGGTAGTTCATAGGTTTATGATCTCAATAACCAAGCACAAAAATGGAGGTAGAGTTCAATTCGTATTGAATCTACTCCTCACTAGATTGCGCTAATCGCCAAATTTATTTATTTTAAAATCCACTTTCAGGTGTGATTAGAAATAAATACCTGAAGAGTAAACCTTATGGAATAATTTGGCAATAACATTCAGTTGACACAACTGTAGCAATCACATTTATCTTTACATAAAGATTACTTTCAGTTTAGAAGATAATGTCATTTTCAATTATGGACGTAAATGGAAACGAGCAATTTAACAAGAAACAAAAGACAAATGCTCTTGAAGAAGTTCATTTTAACAGCTCTTGTGGAATAAAACACCTTTGGTTTAATGAAAAGAATTTAAAGATTGCTTTATTTAGGAATAAACGAACGTAAAGGTAATATTTTGCATCTCTTTTACATAAGATTGTTTATAAATTTATAGGGGTTTGAAGACTTCCTTGTCGCCCTTCTTCAGCGAGACGTAATTGTTCAATTGCTTCACCCTCAACTTGCTCCAGATGATGTAATTCGATAGGCCTAATATTTGTGCGGCGTTCAGTGCGGCCGTTTCCGGATAAATGACCGTCGAGCAACCCAGTCCGGATGGCACGTTCAAACTGGACCACACGTCGATATCGACGTTCTCGCTTTTAACCGGTGGACAATTGATTACGGGATAACACGAGTTACCGGAAATGACCGGTCCCAAACCGTTCGATCTGCCCGCGACCGCAATGAAAACGATTTGCAACGGTTGCGATTCGTAGTAGCGGACAATTTTCAACGTGTCCTCGGTGCCCTTATGTGCCGACGTGACGCGTACGTCGACATTCAGTCCCAGATCGGTGCAGTGCTTTTGAATCTTTTGACAGAACTCTTTATCGCTCGGACTGCCCATCAGCACGACCACTAAATGATTGTTCTTCGGCGTCAAGTGTTGCAATTGCTCGCTCACCCATTCGAAGTTACTCTTCACCGTGTCCAAATCGGATTTGGTCACTTCGGTCAAATTGCGATAGACCTGTTTGTCGACCATCAAACGCTTATCGCCCGCCGGCCATAAACGCCAACTGTCCGAATCGATGATGTCCGCTAACAAGATTTCGCCGTTCTCGTCCACGCCGAATTCGATTTTCATATCGATCAGGGCGCAATTCCTTAACGCCCACGCCTTCTCCAACACCTCGAACACGAGGATCGACGTCTTACGCATAATGTCCACCTCATTTTGGCCTAGAAAAGCGATTGCAAACGAAGGGTTAACGAGCAAGAATGGAAAACAAGTTTCGCAATCGTATTATCACGAAACGCGCAAACAATGTGCAAGAGAGCGAAAGAGGTCACGTAGATTACTTAAATGCGTTCCGATAAGGAGATTCTTACCGATCGTCAATCCGTTGAACTGGAACTTGGCGGAAACGATCTGTTCCTCGGACCATTGCGGATCGTGATTGGCATCGTCTTTGAAGAACGTCTCGTACTTCGGCGGATAGAAGCGATAGCCCTCTTGGACGCCCGGATTCCGTTTGAGGAACGAACCGGTCGCCAAACGTCTCGTCACCCATTCGATCGGCACCATTTCGCATTTCTTCGAGACGAACGACGTGTCGCCGGCCAACTTCACGAAGGCCGTCTTCAAGCCGACGGCATTCAGGATCTCGAAGACCTTCGCATTCGTGCGGTTCGAGATGGCCGCTTTGCCGGCCAAATCGTGGGCCTTCACGCCATCGCCGGCAGTGATACGATCTTTGCTCAATAGCAAACAATGGCCGGGCATCGACGGTATGTCGTACACCTGCTTTGTTTTACCTTCGATTATCAGCTTGCCCAATTTGTAGCCAGCAACTGTAAGTAGATGGAAGAAAGTCCAGTTAAGTAAAAGGAATTCGTTAATCGCTTTGTGGACGAGTGCGTAATTCGGATATCTTGCATAACTCAATGTCGTTACTTCTTGCCCGTAGATAAAGTTCGGAGACCAAAAAGGGATTGCGTAATGTTTGTTGCATATGATAAGAAGCTCGACGCCGTGATTTCAACGAAAATCTCGAGGATTCTACGAGGTTAACGATTCAACACAACCGAATTGAATAACCGGATGGATAATCTTGGGATGTAAGTTGACAATGAGATGCTTGCAATGCTCGTTAAACTAATATAAAATTCTGATTACCTTCTTTAGCCATCGTTCGTTCGTTCGTTCTTCTCGGTCTAATAGGAAATCAACAGAGAGTACCGGCGACAATCGCTCTAAACGGAATATTCAAGAACGTCGGCGTATATTCTTTCTTATTTAAGCGACCAATTGATGCTGCAATGGAAAAGCGCAAGCGTTACGATATCGCAAAGCAAGAGCATAACTTACGAAACGGAGAGGATGAGAAGTTTTAGAATGACGAAAGGAAAGAAACAAAAACAACAACATCAACAATAACCAGCGCAGAGATACGGCGAAGAAGAAGGAGCGTCAGCGGAGACAAACTTGTGTTAAAGGTTCTTTTAGAAGAGAGCTCGGCACGTGATTAATTACGTCTTTTTCTCTCTTCAGCTTTACGCTCATTAAACCAGATTAAATAATCACACATTGATGATGATTCAAATGAAAGTATTAACGTGCTCTATAATAATTCACCAAACGCACAGATTATAAATACGGACATAAAATCGAAATTGTACAGATCCAAGGGACATTCATTGTCACATGTCGAGGCGGTGAACAACAACAACAGCGTGAAGAACAAGAATAAGGAGCGCGAGTAGTGGGGAGAACCACGTGCTCGAGTATTTAACAAACTTTAATTGTTGTTTCTAAATCTTCTTTTTGGTATTTGGAACGCAAAACTTTGAAAAGAATTAACGGAGTTGCAAAAGAGCGAAAAGGGTGCACTTGGACAACGTTAACCGTGAAGGTGAGTTAATTTTTAAACTTTCGCTTAATCCCTCGCTGCTGCTTTGCATCGTTTACTAATACCGCTAGTTGGGTAAATAAATACCTGAGAAGCGATTTTTTTTTGCTTTCTTGTACCTTCTAGGAAGAAGAGTCGAAGGCGCACACTAAGTTATTGGATTAATTTTCCTTGAAACGGTCTAAAATGAAAATTACGTGAAAATTTGTCTTGTTTATGGGACCGATTATTAATTAAATATTTACATTGATGAATTAATTGTGAAAGTTTCTATTACTCTGAATAATAAATAACAATTATCGACGAAAGATAATGTTAATAAAACGTTGATTGTTATGTAAATATTTATTGGAAACGAAAAAAGATCACTGATCACCAAGAAGATTTTTCTCCTTTCGTGCTTTTTAATTAATTTAGCGATAAACCAATCCACTTAGTATCAATCTGTTAAAGAATTATTGAGACAAAAAAACTATTCGCAAACTGATGTCATGGCAATTATCAGCAAATCATCCAGTTGTTGCCTCTTCATTTAAATGTATTATGGATGCGAGTGTGTAGCAAGAAGGGTTATCAGTTTCTTGATTAGTGCTGACGCGAAAAAACATGTTTTTCATTCGTTTTTGGACTTACGATAAATAAACACAATTTCATCATCTGTTAAGAATAACATGCGAGTGCCACACAATTAAGAAATCGTTAACGAGCAGCACCGGTTCAATCTGATTGAAAGCGATTTCCAAATATTTATCTCTTTCACCAAAGTCGCCACTTTATTTTATTAACTAATCGCTTCTTTATTGAAGCCTCTTGCTCGCAAGCAGTCGCTACTCAAGCATTAAAGCCTAAAAGCTAAGATTATTAATTGCGATTCGATCTTTAATATTTAGATGGAAAACGAAAAGGAAACCGCGTACAACGACGTCGTATCGAAGAGTTTGAGTCAATTGCGGATATCCGAGGACGCGTTGAAGAAGCGTGCTGGCCGCGGCAAAGTCGATTCCGGATTGACGCACGAATGCGGCGTCTTCGGTGCGATCGGCACCGGCGAGTGGCCGACCAATTTAGAAATATCCCAAATCATCTGCTGGGGATTGGTCGCCTTACAACATAGGTGAGAAGTGAATATTTTGTAAATTTCCGTTAGCGAATCGAATTATTAACGAAATTTTTCGCTTTTAGGGGCCAAGAATCGGCAGGTATCGTGACGAGCGAGGGCAAATGCGGCAAATATTTGCACGTGGTGAAAGGTATGGGCATGATCAACAACATCTTCAACGACGAGGCGATTCGAAAGTTGCAAGGCAGCATCGGGATCGGGCACACGCGATACTCGACCAGTGCCGCATCCGAAGAGGTCAATTGTCAACCGTTCGTCGTGCACACGCAACACGGTGCCCTGGCCGTCGCGCATAACGGCGAACTTGTGAATTGCGATAGCTTAAGAAAGATGGTAATCGAATCGATTAATTGTCGTGCGAAGACACAATCGATTAATCCATTCGTAATTTAAGGTGTTGTCACGCGGTGTCGGCCTGTCGACGCACTCGGACAGCGAACTGATTACACAGGCGTTATGCTTGAATCCGCCGGAGGGCGAGTCGGAGGGTCCGGATTGGCCCGCTCGCATCAAACATCTCATGCAATTGGCGCCGATGAGTTACTCGCTGGTCATCATGTTGAAGGACGTCATTTACGCAGTGCGAGATCCGTATGGCAATCGACCGTTGTGTTTGGGCAAGATATTACCGTTCAACGAACGTGAGTGGACACGATCCAACGCGAAACGGGAAGGAAATGTAAAAGACATTGTTGACATATTTTGCAGCACTCGACGGGGATTGCGACGAGACGCGCGAGGCCGAAGGTTGGGTCGTCTCGTCCGAATCGTGCGGTTTCCTATCGATCGGGGCGCAGTACGTGCGCGAAGTCTTCCCCGGCGAAATCATCGAGATGACGCGCGACGGCATCCGCACCGTCGACATCGTCGATCGGCCGGAGAACAAGGCACAAGCGTTCTGCATATTCGAATACGTTTATTTCGCACGATCGGATAGTATATTCGAAGGCCAGATGGTCTATAACGTACGATTGCAGTGCGGCAGACAGTTGGCCATCGAGCATCCGGTCGAAGCCGATATCGTCAGCTCGGTACCGGAGTCCGGTACGGCCGCCGCACACGGTTTCTCCAGACAGGTAACAACGAATCGCCTACAGATAAATCACACGCCACACGAACCGCATTGTGAATCGATTCTGTTTTTTTTTAGACGGGCATTCCGTTCGCGGAGGTCTTATGCAAGAACCGATACGTCGGCCGGTCGTTCATTCAACCGTCGACGCGACTACGACAGTTGGCCGTCGCGAAGAAGTTCGGCGCGCTGTCCGGGAATGTTAAAGGTAAACGGGTGATCTTGATCGACGATTCGATCGTACGCGGTAACACCATCGGTCCGATCATCAAACTGTTACGCAATGCCGGCGCCAAGGAAGTTCATATCCGAGTGGCGAGTCCGCCGCTTCTCTACCCGTGCTACATGGGCATCAATATACCGACGCGCGAAGAATTGATCGCCAACAAGTTGAATGCGGAAGAATTGGCCGAACACGTCGGTACGTCGTTATTATGCGATGTGATTGTTTTGTGTGCAAAAGCTTCAATTGCCACGTTTCTTTGTAGGTGCAAACAGCTTGTTCTACTTGAGCGTAGATGGTTTGGTGAAAGCGGTAAGGTCCGATATAAAGTCGAAGAGTCCGCACAAAATCGGGCATTGTACCGCATGCTTAACCGGCGAGTATCCGGAAGGTGTGCCGGAGGACCAATTGGACTGGTAGAACGTGTTGTACAAATTGAAGAACGATTATAAGACAGAAGAAGAGGAACGAGATTTTTATTTAATTGTCGATGAGGTGCTCTCTTCAAATCGATAGAAATTAAATAAGTTTTATATTGATTTATTTTAAAATCTATTGATGATGTTAATATCTCAATAGAGTAGGTTTTATTATATTAGCACGAATGTAATCTATTAATGAATTTGCAAATGTTTATTGTGAACGTTATGCAATAAAAACGTCCAAATGTTAACAACATAAAATATCACTTTTGTTAATATTCTTCTGTAAACGATTGATTTTGTTAACACAAGAAAAAGTCGACCTCTTTGAATCGGTGCTGGGCGAGGATGCATCTTCGTTGCTATTAAAATAAATTCCGCAAATATTCTTAACAATCAAAAAGTATTAAACAAACAAACTAGTTATTATAATTTGCTACTGGGAATGGATTATTAGTTGTTGATGCATTCGCAGTTCAATTATTAGGTCATCCGAACAAATTTATATAAATTAATGTGCATGTAGCACGATACGTTGCATTTATTATCAGTTTGCAATGTCGTTGGTAATACTTGTTTTTCTCGTCGCCTTCTTGGCCATCATCTACGGCTACTTTGTACGGTTGCATTATCAGTTTTGGAAAAGAAAAGGCGTACCAAGTGTGGTCGATTCGTTGTTCTTCGGCACCTTGAAAGATGCTTTACTCTTCCGCGAATCGATCGCCATCACCTACGTTAAACTCTACAAGTAAGTGAATCTCGCAATAAAATGCAATAAAAAGTGGCCAATTAATGGAACAACTAAACAATAATATAGATTAGCTTAATTGCCTTGTGTTTCACAGTAAATTCAAGAAAAGGTACCGTTATCTGGGTGTTTTCGAAGTGAAAGAACCGGCCCTTTTAGTGCTCGACGTCCAATTGGCAAAGAATATTTTGCTAAACGATTCGCGCCACTTTATCGACAACGGCTTCGATGTGGACGAGAAATCCGATCCATTGTTCGGTAAGAATCCGTTCTTTTTGAAAGGCGAGAAATGGAAGATCGGCAGGAACAAGACGACGCCGCTATTCACCAGCAGTAAGGTGAATGAGTTAATTAATTCAACTTAAAATATCGCATTGAAGGAATTCAGGGATTTATTCCATCCTTCTTCTTCAACCGCGAAGACGCCACTCAGATAACTTATTGATTTGTTTTGCCTTGCAGATGAAATCGATGTTTAACGGTATGCTAACCGTCGCGCAGAAGCTACCGAATTATTTGGAAAACAACCGCTTGAAAGCGGTTTCGATCAAGGAATTGTGCCGCAGGTACACGGCCGACGTAGCCGGTCAAGCAGCGTTCGGATTGACGGTGAAAGCGTTGGACGACCCCGATTCGGTGTTCATGAAAATGTATTCGACCATTTTCAACGATTCCTTCTGGTCGGAACTGAAACAGTTCGTCGCGTTATGGTTGCCACCGTTTCTCGCCGCATTGTTTAACGGAATGTAAGCGTTGGACGCAATCGATCTTTGTTCGCCTTAACTTCGATCGCTTTTCAGATACGTGTCGAAGGAAACTGATAAGTTCATAAAGGATATCGTCGATCAGGCTGTTCGGTATCGACGCGACAACAACATCGTTGCCGGCGATTATTTGGGCAGTTTGTTGCAAATGCTGGCGAAGAAATGCGACGGCGGCCCCTTGGATGCGGACGCCTATAACGAAATTTACGTGCACTTCGTCGGTTTGTTAACGGACGGTGTCGAGACGACGTCCGTTTTCTTGCAGTTTATGTTGTACGAAATCGCGGCGAACGCGGTCGTGCAAGAGCGGCTGAAGGAGGAGATCGATGAAACTGCTAATAAACACGGCCAATTGACGTACGAATCGTTACACGAGATGGCATATTTGGACCGTGTGTTTAAAGGTAAAGTTTTCTTTAATTCGTGCAATTCTTCTTAACGATGGGTGCGTAGAAACTTTAAGGAAATATCCGCCGTTGCCGGTTAATTTGAAAGTGTGCACGGAACCGTACGTTTTGCCACCGCTCGACGATCAGTCGAAATTGGTCGTTAACTTGGAGAAAGGCGTGAAAATCGTGATACCGACGTTAGCGTTACACATGGACCCGGAACATTTCGATCGGCCGGATCGATTCGATCCCGATCGTTTCTTGGACATGAACGAGGCCGGTAAGAACGCGTACATACCGTTCGGCGAGGGACCTCGCATGTGTATAGGTTTGTCTTGAAAAGCGTTTTATCACTGTCGACTTTTATTGCCATTCCTATCTAATGCAGGCAGAAGATTGGCCGAGCAACAATCGAAAATTGCCGTTATAAGTATCGTTAAAAAGTTTCGCATCCGCGTCAGCGAGAAGATGATCTCGCCGATCGAGTTTGCACCGTCCATAATGTTCATGGCACCGAAAGGCGGCATATGGTTGGACTTCGAGAAGAGGGATTAGTTCCTTTCCAAATGTTTGTAGTAACAATCGTTAACAAGTTCTTATTTTATAAAACAATTTATTAGCATCGCGATAGTCAATCCGTTCATCTTCGATTAATGATATCTTCGATGTCATCGATTTCCTTCGGGCAGTTCCTCGTTAGTACTAGCGGGCCATCTTCGGTAATCAAAATATCATCCTCAATACGGACGCCGATTCCTTTGTACTCGTCAGGTACTCTCATCTTGTCGCTTATGTAAATCCCCGGCTCGACGGTCAACGTCATACCGGGTACTATAGGAAAATCCCGTGCTACCGTTGGCGTGTCGTGTACGTCCATGCCCAAATAATGAGAGACATGGTGCGGACAGAAATCGTACGCTTGCTAGAAGAGAAAATACCAATAAAATTAGTTAATCAGCGATTGAAACCGTATAAAGTGGCTAACCTTATACAAAGCACTTCCTGATAAGGATTTGTGCAAAATGCCGACTTCTTGTAAACCTTTGCCCAACATCTGCATCATGGCGTGAAACAGCGAGTCGAGTGACGGTCGCTCCTTGCACAGTTCGATCAAATCTTTCTGAACGCTCAAGACGATCTCGTAGATTTCCTTCTGTTGCCGTGTGAATTTACCGCTGATCGGCCACGTTCTCGTTATGTCGCTCGCGTAGCCGAAATATTCGCAACCTTTGTTAAACAATTATTAGCCATTCAGTAACTTCTTTTAAAATAGTTATATACCTGCATCCATTAAGACCGTTTCGTGCTCTTTTACAATCTGATCATTGTTAATATAGTGGATAATGTTGGCGCGCTTACCGCCAGCGATAACAGGCGGATAAGCTAAGTAATTGGCGCCTCTTATTCGGCATTCGTAATCGACCATTGCATAAATTGCGTGTTCATCCATTGCTGTAAAGTGATTGGTTACAATTTAACGAGTTAAAAACCCTAAGTTTCCTAACTCACGAGGTTTGGATTTCTTCATGGTTTCCACAATGGCCTGAGAAGCAATATCACAAGATTTCTGCATCAAGGCAATCTCACTTTGTGATTTGATTACTCTCAACTTATGGAACATTTCCACTGGATTCTCCCAGGAGATATTCAAACAGTTCCTTGAATAATCTTCTAAAATCTTGTGAATAGAATGTTGAACTGGATTTAAATAATCATACCTAATTAGATTTGATTAAATGGAGTTTGCTTTTTGTTTTAGAAATGTGTGAATTAAACTGACCATAGCAGACAATCTTTCTTCTCAAAATGTTTATCTATAAACTGCTGGAAGTTATTCACAGACATTGATTGATCTACACCAAAGAATTCAGGTGCCAAATCTGATCCTGTTCTTGGACCATCCCATAGTTCAGATCTTTCATCCTTGTCCCTCATCAATAAAATTGATGTTTTGTTCACCAAATTCTTATCAGTTTGTAGTATAAGGCAGCTATCTGGCTCTAAGCATCCAGTCAAATATAAGAAATCCGTATTTTGCCTGAATGGATATGGAATCTTATCAGACATGTACTTCTTTGTCGCTGATGGCACTACAATCTAAACAATTATAGCATTTAGCTATTACATCATGACAGTGAAAGTGGCAACTCACTAAATGATTTTGGTATGTATCATTCCGGTTGGAGGAATGTCTGCAAATGGTCTCTAACAATGCATTACGACGTCGTTTATATTCCTCCACTTTTATTAACGGCGTGATTTCCCCTTTATTAATTAGATGTGGATGCGTTTCATGGGTCGGCTGACCGAACGTGGATTTTACAGTCGTATGATTTGTATTTGCATCTTGTAAAACCTTTGAGTATTTCCTAAATGTAACTAAAACAGAGGATGAAAGGATTATTTACTAAGAATGCAGGAAGCGTTGTCGTCATACTTTTGTGATTGCGGATAAAGCACTTGATTCCATTGTTAATAATTAACATTTTTGCTTTTAAAACCACTAATGAATTTAATTTTCTGGATGTAAATTGTCATCAACATCTTGAAGTTGGGCGGTTTAGTTAGTTCTGTAATTAGTGTATTTTTCAGTTAATAGATGGCAACAATTGGCACTTTGTCATTCGAATATGAAAACTTTTGTTTTTGAATGAGTTAACAAATGGCGTAAAATTTATTGAAATTAACGTTTTTGTAAGTGATTTTATCATCAGGCAAATGCCGTTTTTCAAGGGTATGCACTTATTTACATCTTTCACTTGGAATAGTTAGTTGTACTTCGATTTGTAGATTGTTTTAATTGAAATGAAAGAACTTGCTCAACAAACCCAGAGTACCATTAAGAGACGGTAACGCAGTTTTTATGTACGAAGTTGGAATCTGCTTCAATATTGATATTTCTTCAAGATACAAAAGAAGATAACGCTAAGAAGGTAACTTATTTGATTGATATTGTACTTCAATATCTTCTGCACTGTGTTTCTTATGGAAGGCATTGGCTATGATTTTAGAGAATTTACACAGAAGAAATATTGTTACATGATCATTGATGATCAAACGATTAATAAATGCTGTTAATGGACTCGTGAAATTCTAGATGAAAAGAGGCGAGAAATTCGAGAGAACCAAATAATGGCAGTGAAAATGGTCCTCTTATTTGAACGCTGCAAACTGCGAAATTTAATATTATCGGTTGGTTGCAGCATCTATTTGCTTTTATGCGATTTAAGAGGTACTTTAGAGTAATTCAACGGCTAAATTGCACGAATCAATTGGCAAAAAAGAAAACGCTTAATAACATTGTGCAACAGCAGCATCTCTGTGCATTCATCTCTGTAATACATATACATATATATGTGTGTATCCGCACGTCGAATGTTGTTGTACCTTATGATTATGAAACCGTGCCGTACATAGTCGTTTTCATTATTATTATTATTCTGCTCTTTCTTTTTCAGTGTTCCTGCTGCTCGCTGCTGCTACTTCCTAACATGCGCCTTACAGTCGCTGTGTGACGTCATGTAATACGTACACACACATTCACAAACGGGATGGGGTCTATGAACTCGAGCGGCGAATGCCTGAAAAATCGGTTTTATATTATTATTATTACCACTACTAGTACTATCATCATCATCCTTGTTCCGCGATATCGCTAGATTTATCGGCCTTTCCACTCGATCCGTCGTCGATACTTGGCAAAAATAACAACAATCACAATTATTCATGTGATTAATATTGTGAGCGATCGTTTGAAAGTGGAAAAATCGACGAAATTCGGGCGATACAACTGAGAGGTACGCGACACCGTGCTTATCAATTAATTAGTCGACGATGAATTCGCTTTTTTTTTTAGGCGTTTATTTTCTCACTGCCCACTCAATCTCTCGCTGTTGCTGCTACGGCTGTTATTAAGCGAGTCGAAGAGAAAACCTTCGCAAATCGACGTCCTTAACACACAAAACGAGCATGAATCACAACATGCAACGGACGTTGGTTGTTGTCGAGAAGAATGGAATAGCAAAAGATTGGTACGGCTCGATGCGATCGCCTCAATCGTACCGATTGATTGCCATCGGCGTTCCCTATCATTTAGCCTTTGAATGCGGAGAAAGAGCGTAATTTGTCGATTGAAATTGTAACGCCAGTTCGTTCATTTCCTTGATTTCTTGTTGTAGATCCCAAGGACGGATTTAAATCGTTTTCGATTTTCCTGCAACAATTAAACTGCCCGTTTGTAATGTCGAGCACGATTACCGAACAACGACGGACGTTTCGTGGTGAAAACAAACGGATGGCATCATTCAGAAGCGCGGAACGGACGAAATTGAACGGATAGTCGAATATCCACACGGCGAAAAGCGTTTTTGGCGAGATGGATTGAGTTCTAGTGTTTTCCTTTTTAGCGATTCGATGGAATCCCAATTAGATTGGTAATTGTTAATACCGTGATCATCGAAAAGTTTCGATTAAAAACGGAAACGAGAGATGCACATTTTAGTCGCGCAGCAGTAGTTGTTGGATTTTCTCGTGTGCCTGCTCTCTTACTCGCTCTCTCGCGCGCTCACTCTCTTTCTCTCCTTCGCCCCACCGCTCGAAAACGTATATCGAAGGGTCATTCACCTTCGCAGCTCTCAGTCGACAAACTACCATCAGCAAACCGTACGCTCTTTTCGGCAAGATCGGCCTTACACGAAATGAAAAAAAAATTAGAAATTGTCGTAATAATTAATAACGAGAAGAAAAATTTATGGGGAAAAAATAGAAAATTCTAAAGACGACGATCGAAGAAGAAGAAGAAGGCGAAAATATAAATTATTATCACTAACGTTATATTACATAGTGGTAGTAGTAGTATTTAGTAGTAGTAGAAGTAGAAGCAAAAGCAGCAGTAGCAGGCAGCAGCGGCCGTACTACAACTGCTACTACTAAATAACAATACATAACAACAACAAGAGCAGCAACAACGACGACGAGGAGTTTTCTGGTCGCCGATTGTTAATATTTGTCGCACGCCGAATAGATGCACACAGCGAAAGAGAGCGAGGCGAGGCGAGTAGTGAAAGAGGGATTCGCAAGTAATTAAGCAACGAAATTCGCGAATCCCGGAAGTGAAACGAACGTCGTCCAGTTTCATCTCGTTCGGATCGCACCGGACTCGCGTGAGTGCGTTAGAAGAGGCCGCCGTCTCCGTACGGTTTTCCCATCGAGTGTATTTGACGGGCAACAGTTTCTAATTCGGTTTGTTTTCTTTGTTTTAGAAACTGTAAACGAGATGTGAATCAAAGTGCCATTTAAACGGAATAAGCAAGAGTGTCCGGAAACCGGTGCGAAATCCGAAGAAATCGGCGAATATTTTTGTTGACAATTACGACGACAAGGAATCGCGCGTGTGTTCGATGTGTTCTCTTTGTTGTGGTTCGTCTAAGCTATCGGCAATTTGGTGCGAAAATCTGGTGATCGTAATTTAAACATTTCCATCGTAGGAATAAATCCGTCGATTGCCGCGCTTTTTCTGTTGTCGATTAACTGAAAAGTGATTAATTGCGACGGGCATCGGGGAAAAAGTGAAATAAACGAGAGTGATCAGTTTTGTAACGGTGAATGAAGAAGAGCAGCGGCGCAATCGGGACCGTCATCAATCAAATAAGATGAGAATTACAATTACTCTATGGATTAGAATTAATGGGTGAGTCTTTATATCGATTTATCACTATTTTTTTACTCGTCATCGCGTATCGCCTTTATCGTAGTTCGCGAATCGAACGCTCGCGAAAATCCAAAACGCGATTCGCGCTGTTATTTGCGTTACGCAACGAACGCAAGGTAAACGTAGAATGCGGAGGGTTTTGTCGTCGTTTCCGACCGAGCTAAATTTAAAACTGCAGGCCTTCGTCCATCGCTGGCATTATTGTGTCGCTAATTGTTGTAAAATTTACCAAGAAGCCGCACGGAAAGTGCGAACGAAAAAAGTGCGTATGCAACAAATCAATGTCCAATTGGAGCCGTTTCGCGTAACCGTGCGAAATTGTGGCAATATGTTAAGGTTGTTGCGTTCTTGCAAAAAAAAAACAGAAAACGAAAAGGAATGAAATCGGCTGGATTTTATTGTTGCCAATTAATTTATTTGTTTATTCCGACAAATTCAATTCTTCGCTCGCACGCAGTATAAATTGATGATGACAAATGTCAACGTGTTCGATTTTTAAAATTCTTCTTTTTTCGCACACATCGTAATTGAAAGAGTCATGCGAATTGTTAAACTTGCTATTGTCGTTCTTTACTTATTGCCAAGTCCGTCTTTAAACTATCGATACGTAGAACTAATTAATAGAGGAGAAGTTTGCATTGATTTTTTTTAGATTGCCGAATCAAATAACGATTAAACGGTCGACGTATTTGAATATCTTCGCATAAGCGACGCTCGCGTATTATGCGAGCCGTTGTTCGATGACCTAAATTTCGATGATAACGCTTTCGGTTCGTTATTCCGATCAATTGTTTGACTTGGAAGCGGTTTAGAAATTGGACGCTGCTCGCTTAAATCTTCGTAGCATCTTTTGCAACCGTTCGCATAGAGAGAACGCAAGACATGATCCTTAAGTGCATGCAATTGTTATTACTATCGTCGTGCAAGAATAGAAAACGTGAACGTCATCAAGGTTAAAGTACACGTAGAAGAATTTGCGAAAAAGAAAGAAAGAGAATTTATTTTCGTATTCAATTAAAAAGAGAATTCTGTGACCTCAATAGTACAATAATAAAATACATAATTTTATTATTATATTATGATGAAATTTCTACATAGGTGAATACTGTTCGATCACATTTTCAGTGCAGCGGCATTGGCTGCGAAAGATCCTGCTGCTGAAACGTTTTCGCGTTTCAAACGGTTGCATCATCGACAGCGAATTCAATCAATTGCTGCTTAAGATGCTTCGCTAATTGGTGTTACTTTTCGTTTTCGACGCGTTGAAAAATTGCAATAACGTGCAAAATAATTAAACGACACATTGTGTGTGTCATTACGAAATTATGACGATGCAACCTCGAATTTATTTACGGAATTCGCCAGACCTCGTGCACAAATTGTTGTTTGTTGATGTCGCATTGAATGCAACCTCTTTTATTATGTCGTCGTCGCGTTTGTCGCGCTTCTCTCGAATCTAGCGGAAAATTTGAAGGGAGAAAGAGAGCGACGAAATCGACTTGAAATTAACGAGAGGCGAAAACGCGGCGTTTCGCTCCACCCAGTTGCAACATTGCACGCGCTAGAGAAAGAGATCGCATTCGAATTGTTAGCGAAGAACACTTCCTTCTGCGTTAATGAACGTTACAATAACGCACGAATTGAGCGAACGCGAGCGGACCAACGACAACTCTCTTCATCCTTCTCTCCTCTTACGTCAGCGAGATTATTTTTAATTGCGCGAGGAATTTTTTGGAGGCCATCGACGTCGCTCGCTCTCTTTATTATCGCGATCGACGGCCTTAATTGAATGATCGTTGCGGATTGAATTCCCGACGTAGATTTTCCGATCAAGTTCCGCATGTAATCCCAATACGATGTGAAAAGGTTCGGGGAACGATTGACGAGAGGATGGGAGCGATGAAGGAAGACGAAGAGAGCGATCGAGCGTTTGGAAAAATGCTACTTTTCCTCCTTGTTGTTGTTGTTTTAGTTGTTTATTACAGCCGTAGCTACTTTTGCCTCGCCGTTTTGCGCTCGCTATTTTCTATTGCTCTCGGTGCCGCCGTTGTACGTAGAATTTTGTTCGAGAGAAGGCTTGCGCGCTCGCGTCGCTATAAAACTTTGAACGCGCGTAAGTACGCCCACCATCACTGACCTACATTACGGAAGGGTTGTCGACCGACGACGACGACGTCGATCGACGAGGACGAAGCGAGCCGTAACGCGCGAGCGCACCATCTATATAGTATTCCCATTAGTTTTGTTTCTAGCGAAAAGGAAAAAGAAAAATGGAAAATGTGTTTGCGTGTAGTATTTACTATTATTATTAAGTACGTTTCGAGAAAAAAAAAAACACACACACACACGAAGAAAGAAACGCTCGGCGCGTGGAGATGGCGAGAGAAATAATTCCATCGCTACGGGGTCCGGCAGAAGTGACTCCCGATTGCGGCGCTCTCCTCGGCAAAAGACGGGGATTTTTTTTGCCATTTGGCTGGCCAAATGCTTCTTGTACTGTAAATTTAAAATGCCGCACCTTGTACTTAACCATAGCAATAACTGTATTAAAGTTGGCTTACGGAAATGGGAATAGTTGTTGCTTTGACGGAAAATCTTTAAAACCTTTTAGTTTTCTCTTGTTTTAGTTTCTCCTCTCACGGTGACGAGTCGTTGGCAAATAACAATTGATCGACCTTCGCACGTCGACAACGGCGAACGAAATTGGGAAACAGGGACGAAGTGTAGGAAGAAAAGGGGAAATTAAAAGGCACACGTTATGGATCCATCGTGGCAATAAGTCGTGTGTAACAGGAAGAAGTCCGAGGCGGGGGGGAGGAAGAAGCGGAAGAAGGCCGTTTTTATTGCGTTATCCTTGTTCTCTTCGCGTTCGTTTTTGTTGCCGTCCTGAAGGAAGCAAAAAAAAAAATGGAAAAACGAAACGAAAGGGGTGTGTGTGTGTGTGTAGATCCGCACGTTCATATCCATCGTTGACCTACATTCGCGGCGAACGGCTGCGCATTTCGCAATTTGCCGGTTAAAGGCCTATCGGCCCTTATTTCCCAACCGGAGGACGACGCCACTTCTTCCGTTTCCCCCGTTCGTTTTTCTTTCTTGTCGTCGCGTTAAAAGAATCGATAAGAGAGGGCCGAAGAGGGAGAGAGAGATAGAGAGAGTTTCCTCAGCTAAAATCGTTTGATCGAAAAGGACGTTCGATCGAGGATCGAGGCTTTAGCGAGCGAAGACTTTCAGTCGAATTCGTCACCGTTAGTTTTGTAATGATAAACTCTTGCGAAAGAATTCGAGTGAAAGTGCTTTCACTTTCGCGCTGTGAACCGTCTCTTCGGCAACAAGCATCGCCATTAGCTGCGGCGTTAGAGCGATTAATAATGGAGGAGAAACGCCTAAGAACCGGTTCGTTAATTGCCTCGATGCGGCATCTTCCTCTTTCGCTTCGAATCCATCCTGCTTCGACTTAACTGGATTAAGAAGGAGTCTCGTCGTGAATCTCTAACGGTATAAGAAACTAGACGAACGCGCCGATTAACCGGCAGCAGCTGATGTTAACAACGCATCATCGTCGACGTTACAATTATCGTAGTGGTAAAATCATTTAACGGTTCTTCGTTGCCGGCGAAGGTGAAAGTGAAGCCGGAACGTGCGAACTGGCCGGTCGGTGGCTGTAGGAAGCGAAGAAGCAGTGGAGGAGGCCGAAGAGAAAGTGCTCGTTCGATTTAAACGCGTTTTAGATGGTAAAAAGGAAAAATGGAAAGTAAAATTAGCCAAGTGTCGACGCTTGGAAGCCGCGAAGATCGCCAATTAAATGTCATTGTCCTCTCACTACGCTTCGCTATTGTTCTCCTCCCCGCTTTTTCTTTGTTCGGTTTCCGCGACGTTTTTCTCCATTTAGAAATCCAGGAAATTAACGCGTCGACCTTTGAAAGAGCTCGCAACGGTTGCGAATTCGGATTGAATTTGCGAAGTGAGAGAAAGTAATGCTGCGGCAAAAAAAAGGAGGAGAGAAAGAAAAACGTTTAAGGTTTTGTACGAATTTTGATCGCAAACTTCGTCCGTTTTGGGCGAAATTTTCCCGTCTTTCTTCGCTATTCGGCCGTGGAAATTAACGAAACACAAGTGTTGAGTAGGTTACGGACAACTTGCGTGTGTGTGTGCATTTAATTTGCAATACGCACGCACGTGCAAAAAAAAAGAGGCGAGCAGCGACTTTTTTCTTTGCCAATGTTATGACATTTCTCGCTGCTGTTTGTTCTTCCACATACTTGAACGCGATCATCGCAAAAAAAACTGCGAAAGAGAGAGAGAGAGAGAGAGAGATTGGCAAGATTTGCTCTTGCGAAAAACAACTCTATTTTTATGAATCGCAGCGTGCATCGCGTTTTTCCCTTGCGATTGGCGACGCGCTCGCAAAATGCTAATTGCCGTTGTTTTCGGCTTGGAAATTCGCGAAAACGGGCGGACGTTTCGTTTTTCCGGTCGCTGCGACGCGGACGACGAACTATTTTGCACGCCCACGCGTAAATTTGCTTTCTTTTTTTTTTTGGCAAACAAATTAATCGCAACGCGTTAATAACGATCGGGAAGAAGCGGCGACCTTTCGACGATGGGTCGTCGCCCAACATTCGTCGTTTCGCCAATCATCTCGCAATTGCGAATTTTCTTTGTTTTTTTCTTCTTCTTCGATTTAGCAAACGAATTGTTTTCTCTTTGTTCCGCCGAGGCTTCGGGCAAATGCGGCACAATAACGCGCCGTTTCCCTCGTCGTGTTGCGCCTCTCTCGATTCAACCCGTCGCTCCTTCTCTTCCGCGTGTGTTTACGTGCATGTTGGTGGAGGAGCCGGAGGTCAATGCCCGTCCTCAAGCGGCCGTGCCGTGGATAGCCGCTCCGTGGCTCGGTGTCATCGACTACGGCGAAAAAGCGGGAAGCGAACCGTCGTCGACACGTGCGCACTAACCGAGATTCCCTCCTTTTCCCCATCGTCTTTCCCACTTTCCTCCGCATTTTCCCATCTTCTTTCTCCCATTTTTTTTTCGCATTTTCCTCCTCGTTTTTCATCCTTCTCGTCTCCCTGCATTTCTTTTCTCTTCGATCCTTCCTTTACGCCAGCTTTTTTCTTGCTTCTTGTTCCACTCTCCAGCGGCTTCGTCGTCGTTCTGTTTGATTTTCCCATCTGCGCTCCGACGGCGAACGAAGTCGATGGAGAGGCCGTAGACACAGTTTCTTAATCGTCGTCATCATCATTACTATTGCTATTATTATAGATCGGGTTCGGTCGTTCAATCACCCCTCAACGGTTCGTTCTTTCGCTTCTTTCGCGCACAGATGCGCAACAATATTTATTTACCTTAAGGTCTAACACCTTTCACCTACATTTCGAAAATGCTCGCGATGAAAGAGCGAGAGAAAGCAAACGGAAGAAAAGCGAGACGCTTTTGAATGCGAGCGAAAAGTTCGGCAAGTTGTCTAACCAAGTAAAAAAAAAAAGAAAAGCAACTTTTAGGAGCGTTAGCGTTCGAAACAATTAGGGCATCTGTTAATTGCGAATTAGTGAAACAACATTGTCTTTGCTCTACCAATCGCCATTTAACACCCATCTACAATGAGAATCAAAAGAAAAGAGGAAATGTACGGTCCAGCAATAATCTGAGTTCCAAAGTGGGTTTATTGCAATTTGCGCAGAACTGCAAAAAGGGAGAAGGGCCCCGCCTTTCTTAAAAGTGCAAAATTTGAAGAAGAAAAAATTCTCAAAATACGAATGAACCTCTTCCAACCCCGAACGTCGTTAAGCTGTTCTTAAATTGTTTCTCTGGCAAATGCCGATTAATTTCGCAGGTTGCAATCGGCAAAAGAGTTAACTCTCGTTGGAATTTCGTTGCCAGCGACCAAAATGCAAAAACGACAACTTTTTATGCACGAAACGTAAGCAAAAAGAAAAAAAAACTGTTTATTACGAACGAAATTCAAAAGCGGTTTCGTAAACCGCGTACAATAATAAAAAATAAAATAAAAAACAGGTCACGAAGCCGATGACTTTGACAGTGATTTCGTGTGTAAGTGTTGGTACTGCGTGTGGACGTCTTACGTAACGCGTTTTCTTTCTTCAATAATAATAATAATAATTGCTCTCGCTCTTTTTACTTTTTCGTCTTACGAAATCAAAGAAATCGCTCGATGGGCGCGCAAGCGAGCAAGATGGCAAGATTCAGATAAGACGATTTGGAAAAGGACGTTTCCCATCGTGGGAGAGGCGACGAGAGCGAGAAGAACAAACAAAATTGCGAAACTCACTGAAAACTTTACGTGTTTTTGTTCGAAAGAGGAAATTTTAAACGGATTGAGCAATAGTTGGTTACGTTTTGCTTTTTTTGAATTTTCCACGATCCTCCACGCATTGTTCTTTCTCGTCGTTGTCATTGTTTCGTCGTCGATGAACTTGCGTTTATCCTTAAGATTATTATTCATTACGTTTACGTTCTTCCTGCTCGATGCGTTCGAGTTTCTCGCACGCTTTTGCTAATGCGAAGTCGGCGCGAGGGACGGAGACGAATGGAAACTTCTTTTTTCATTTAAAGTTCAATGAAAAAGATCAAGACTATTTGCTAACTAATGGTTGATTTAGTGCGAGACGGAAGGCAACGGGCGGCGATTGGCGAGAGACCTCGTTCGCGATTCGATTCCTTTTCGTTTCTAAATGCGACGATATTGGAAATTAATCAATTAGAAGGGAAGAGAAGGAAAACGACGGATCTTGATTATCGACCGCGATTAATTTCGTCACTTTTCGCCACTTTAGGCGATTACGACACGCCAAAGTGGCGAATATATCGTTTTAATCGTTTATTTATTAATAACCACACAAGAATAAAAACAATGTCAACTGGCACGACCTCGATCGTGTGGCGATTTAAGGACGAGGAACGAATTAATTCCGAGGCCTAGCCGCATTCGTATTATCGTTTCTACTTTGAAACAAACCAAGTTTTTGCCTATGTAACAAAGTTTTTGCGATGCACGAAAAAGTAGCAAATTGTTTCCATTTTCAGCTGAAAAATTCAACGTTTCACGCCAGCATTTTGCCAAATTAATCGAATCATCAGCGCGAATTAAACGATTCGCAATATAAACCAATTTGCCTTCTAATATACAGAGTGTAGCATTCGGGAACTTTCGCTCGGTATGTTAGCTTCTATTATACTCGGGGGATAAATCTAATTAACCTAAATAATTTGCAATACGTTCGTTTCTTTTTTATTGTAGTTATTATTAACAAGGTATTTTTCGAAAAAAAAAACAGAAGAAAGAACAATGAAAGCGAGTTCATAAAAAGAAACAAAATAAAAGCAATAAATAGCGAGGAATTGAATAGAATGGAATAGGTACGAAGTTGGCGTGTTTTTTTCTGCATTTTGTTTACCGCGCTTTTCAATGCACAATCATTATTAAATATACGGGGCGTTTCAAACAAAGTGTCACCAGCTTCGAGCGGTGAGATAATGTGGCCCAAGATAAGAAGAAACATTTTGCAACTTTAATTAAACAAAGGAAAAATCTGATGTTCAATTGTTCCTTCCTTCTTTAAGCTTTGGCTTAAATTCGCTGGCATCTTTGATCTATTCGTTGTTTCAGTACTCCGAAGCTTTAACTAAAATTTAGAAATATCCCCAAACAAAAGACAACTAGAGGGCTTAAATCTGGCGATTTTGCAAATTACGATATCATCGATGAAATGCATGTCGGTTAATTCAAAAATTTTAGCTAAAAAGCGCGAAAAGAGTTCCTAAAATTGTCATTAACGACTTGATATCAACTACAAACGTTATGTGTGACATAACCTCTGTTAATTACGATACGAAAATGCAAGACAAAATGGAAGAATCCTCCGCATCTTCGAAATCGTCCACTTGCGAACTGTTCTGCCGATCTTGGGCCATCCTGCCCTCCTTTAAAGTTTGCGACGCTTTCGTGTTAACGCCCTGTATATACGTATATATAAATATAGTGCGCTCATTATAACAGGTCAGTATACTTTGCCGTTCGATTTAGGTCAGCACTTTGCTAATAGGCACCCATACCAACCAACCAAAGAACAACAACAACAGCACGAACAATAATAACACTTAATGCCTCGGTATAAGACCCATTATTATTAATACACGTGAAGTTGTCCCTCTTGCATTGCTGCCGTTCAGCGAAATCCTCCGTCTCTCTTTTCTATAAACTCGCACATCTTACGATCGGCCTCCGGCACTCTTCTAACGACGGACGTCTATTAAAAGTCTTGCAATTTTCGTTTTTTCTTCTGTCTCTCCGCAGTGGGACCTTCGCGTCGATTCGCCAAAAAAAAAACGAAGCTTTTCGAAATTTTGCGGCGCCTCTACAAAATGGCATCTAATGCGCCGCAAACGCTCGCAGAGTCGATTTTTTCCTTTTTCTCGTTCGGTTTTATTTTCTGTGCAGTTTCCTTGAACTAAATATTGCATAGATACAATTAGATGTGTGTTAAGTGTAATTGGACTTGGTGCACGAGTAATATTTAGCGAATTGGGTTAGTCCTTGTCTTTAATATCCAATCGAGCTTACAGTTTGTTATTATTAGCGCCAATTAATAATGCGAATATTAATAATGAGCGGCAAATTATTTAGACGTCCATTCGCCGGTTAAAGTGATGAGGGCAGGTCGTGGCAAAGGAAGAACAAAAATGTTTAAAAAAATCCGCTAATTTCCTTTAACAAATTTGCATTTTAATGGAGTTCCTCTTCGCTTCTCCTTTCGGATTGTCTTCGGCTTCTTTCTTGTACAATAGATTATACAGAGTCCTCTCGCAATTCGAACATTCCGCTCGCATGAAATCGAATTTCAAAACGCGTTTTTCTTATCGTTCGCTTGATTACGGTCTGCTCCAATTGCCGACGTATGTTTATTAAACGTTGGCGACATTCTTTTCGTCACGAAGTCGAGGATTCGAAGCGATGCCTCCTCGCCAATGGCGCGCCGTTCTAACCGGCGAACGTTACGATTGGTCGAGCGACGTACGAAATGTGAATCGCGTCGAATGGGAAAACACGTAGCGCGACCTCAACGCCGCGTTTCCTTCGCCGTTTCAATGGAGGATCCAGCACAGAACAGAACAAAGATGTATAGTAGAGGCAAATGTCGATGGACGTAAAAGTTTACAACTTGTTTTACGAGTGGCAAGACGTCGAAGGATCAATAGATTTTCCGAATTTTTTGCTTTGTTTGGGGCACGATTTGATATTTTCTTGCTGCAGTTCAGTGGCGTTGCTTTTGGGACGTGATTTATCGAAAAGTAAAATGAGAAAAAATTGAATTAGCGAGAGAGTAATTTAAAACGAAATTGCTCTAAACAACGATATAGCAAGAGCGTTGTTATAGGCCAACAACAACAACAACAACAGGCAGCAGCAACGAAGCAACACCACCAATAGCAATGACCTGCATCTAGGTCGCATTGTGTTGCAACAAAAACTAATACATTACTAACTATTGCCATATATATATACATTTTACAATTTATAAAAGCGAATAAAACGAATTATTAACATTCAAACGATTTTCTATTCGATTTTGCACCATCATTTCGCTGGCATTTCGAAATGGAATAACGGAGGACGAGACGAGGATGCGAAAATCGGCGATCGAAGTAGGAATTTTCGAATCGAAAATCCGCCAGTCTAGGGAAAGTTTCCGTTTTCGTCGACGAAACCCCAGCGACTAATTCTTGCCTTTTCGTTGGCCGTCTTCTTCTGCAAACTTCTCGTGTGTGTGTGTGTTTGTGTGTGGATAAATAATTTTGCAAACTTATTATTACTATTACTGCGAAGGTCGCGTTGTGAGGTAAATATTTCTCGTGTTAGAACGCCATTCGACCTTCTTCTGGTATTAGTCAGATGATTGCAGCAACCATCATCGACGAAAAACAATATTCGTTTTGCGCAAAGACGAAATTAACTTTGGTCTAAAGGCACGAGTCACAATTTGCGTCGTCTCTTTGTTCGCAGTTGAGAAGTCTCTCTCGAAGACATGCTGGGAATCGATTGGCGACCGAGGAAGGTGCCGATGGCGACGATGGGCTATTTTAACGATTGAGGATCTGGAGGAAGAATTTCGCGGGGAGAGATTTCTGTCGCTAATCCCCCCCTTTTTCTCTCTCCCGCTCTCTCTCTCTCTCTCTCTCTCTCGTTGGTTCTCTTCTCAAAGTCAATTAGATATGTGGATCGTCGACGTTGAGCCTTCGGAGGTAAGGTAAGCGCTTTAATCTTTTTCACATTTGTTCTTAATCGTTTGCTGGAGCCAAGGAAGGCCTTAAACTCCGTTTGGATTAAGTTAGGTCAGGCGAAGCTTTGCAAGCGTTGCGTTTCATTGCTTTTCGCATAATTCGCAGGCCGGTTAACGCACCGTAAGCCATCGACCCAGAATTGGCGGCGAGCGCACTTTCGCCCAAAAGTCATGGTCGCATAATAATAATAATTAAGTTTCGCAAACGCTCGCGAGAAATCCACCGTTCGCCTTCTAATCCGAATTTTGTTTTCAAGACGTTCCTTTTCGTTCTCGATTTGCGATCGGTCGCGTACGACTTTCGGTTTCTAATCGTAACGCTCACCTTCTTCTTCTTGCAACCATCGCCAACCGTTAGTTCGATGCGAAGAAAGTTTCGTTCGGTAACGGGCTCGAGAGCGCGATAGAGCGAGAGACGTAGAGGAAGCCCCGTTACGAAGCGGCCATATACTTTTATATAAACACGAAACTAGTTATCTAGTTCAAGAAGGTAAAAGTCGTCTTCCTCCTCCTCCTCGCCTCGTCGCCGCCATCTAATCCGTTGCACAACAGAACACACACACACACGTACGCATTCGTGCAATTTCTTCCTCGCGCCATCTCGCTCTATTGCGTTTTCCTTTCGCACGTTTGACATTAACCGGTTAATATAAATTTCACTTTTGTCGAAGAGACGCGGTTTCGTAACCGGCCACTCTCTCGGCTCCGTTCTTTGATCCCTCGCGCACCGGAGCCAATTAGAGTTGCCTCTATGCGATAACTAACGCTTAAAGGGGGATTATTAGCGCGAGATTAATGGCGAATTGGCGAGAGCGAGGTTTACGTAACGCGAAAGAGAAATTCCGGTTAATGCGAATAATTCGCTTTGGCATTTTTGTTGTTGTTGCTAATGTTATTAGTTTTTCAATGCAAAATTGGCACTTGGTGGGCAAACTTGTAATTTGCGCAAAAAGCGTAACTGGCTTCGTGGCTAATTTCGGTTGTTGTTAAGCCCACGTTAGACAGTCATAGAGTCATGAAATCAGTTTCGAATTACGAACTCTATTAACGTCAGGTTTGATTGCCAACTTCCGTGTGATTCTTTGACGTTTCGGCTTCTTTTGAAGTTGAGGCAAACTTCATGATACAAGACGTCATAGACATTTTGTTTTGCCACAGAGAACTGACATTCGTAGAGTCATGAAATCAGTTTCGAATTACGAACTCTTGAGTGCCAACTTCCGTGCGATTCTTTTCTTTTCTTGTCTTTTCACCTGATTAATCCAATTGGATTGTCTTCTAGGACGACTCAATCACTCAGGTGTTTGCATTATCCTTGATCGTTCGGTGTTTGTTTCTCGATTCGCGGCCGTCATCGCGGGTGATTGATATTCAAATAGAAAACAATAGCAATTGTCCTTCTATCTCCATTTCTCTATTCGTTTATTTCGTTTTTGTTTCAAAATCAACAATAAATAATCGATACCTTAACATTGGGATTCGTACGATTGTGAATTGCTGTCGAAATTACGTGATTAGAGTTTAGAATTCGATTGGTGTCGTCGTTGTTGTTGTTGTTGTTGTTGGGTAATCCCTCTTTGTCCGCGATTCGGTTTGTTTGTCGTTTGGTTTGGCTCCTTTTCACGATCTCTCTCTCTCTCTCTCTCTCTCTCTCTCTCACTCCTTTGTTGTTGTTGTTTTTTGATCGATTGTACAATAACCGTTTGGTAGTTTTGCAAGAAGCGTTTCGCAACGACTCTCGATTGGAAAAAAAAGCGAGAGAAACGAAAACGAAAAACTCGTGTTCAAATAATTAATCAAAGGAAAGAGGAAGGACAAGAACAAACGTCGAGGGTAACAGCAACATAAGCGAATTGTCTACGTCTTATGCAACGATTGTTACAACCTTTACTCCATCTCTCTCTCTCTCTCTCTCTCCGCAATAAAAGTTTATCTTTTGAGTTACCACCGTGTGCTCGAGTGAGAGATGAACGATGGCAGTGGTGGCACAATAAACAACAACACAACAACAGGTTATTCACCTGAACATTGGATTTGTGTGTGCGAAAAATTCATTTTCAAATACCGACAGCACATAGCGAGAGAATTGAATAATAATAATAATGATAATAATAAAAAACTTGTTCGACTGACAGCAGCATAATAGTAATAATAATAATGGCGAGAGAATAATCTAAATGGCAGTTTCACTTTGCTCTAAACAAGAGAAGAGAAAGTGACCTACATTATTATTATTACAGAAGTACGAACCGTTAATTCTCCGTCTCCGTCTCCGTCAGTTCGCCATTCCAACGAGTTCCTCATATCGCATACGCTACCGCCAACTCCACTTTTATAACATATATACAGCCTGTCTTTTTATTACTCCTCCTCCATTTAAATCAACGATTGGGAGCTTGATTAGGACTCGTTACTGAAGAACGGTTGTCCTACTGGATCCTGGAGACTTACGGAATTTCCCGAATTTGTTTTTCGAGGGATTCGATTTTTTGGTGGAAATTTAAGCGACTCCGCTGAGGAACGAGTGAAAAATTGAAAGTGCAGCGCGAAGAGCGACGAACGTGGTGCAGAAAGAGAGAGTCGGCAGAAACAAGTGAAAAGGTGATAATGGCGATTTAGTTCTTGTTGCTGTCGTTATTGGAATGAAGAATGATTGTAATAACATAAGCGACCGACTCACTCACTTTTTCCATTTGTTATTATTGCCCATTCTTTCCATTCAGTTAAGGCCAACAACCTCTATCGGTCTGCGAATAATTAAGTGCGAACGAGCGAAGACAAAAAGCGTATATTTCTCTCGCTGTTTTCTTGCATCTCTCGCGGTTTATTTCGCCAATTTCGCCGCTCTCCGAATCGCCACCTCGTAACTCTCGTCGGCATTCAGGATAATTAGCGTTAACATCGGTCATTTTGCATTAATTACGTTATATTTTATATTGGCATTATGATTATTGTTATTAATATTACATATCCCATTGAGCATTTGAAATTGATTGGTGTTCGACTTTTGCATTAATAATTTCGCAGTTGACTAAAAGAAAAGCGAAAGAAATTAATTAAATGCGACAGTTTTTTCGCAATTTTGCCAATCAATCGACATGTTAATCGACACGAAAAGACACGTTCCTAGTTCCTTTTCGCATTATAAATCGCCATCGAGAGAAATGTTGGCAATTGACAATAAATTAACAATAAAGATATACTTTTGAATAATTAATGACATCTAATGATAACGTTTCTTTTAAACTGGTTGCGAGATCGTGAAGGATCTTGAGGTTAGTCAAATAAGCAAAAGAGTGATAAATAACAGGGAAAGACACAGAGAGAGAGAGAGAGAGAGAGAGAGAGAGAGAGAGAGAGAGAGAGAGGATTAAATAAATCAATATATAGATTGTTTAATTAAGTGCCCAGATTCTTTGGATTCTTATCGCCATTTATTTATGTACCGGATAATCGCGGATTTGCAAACAGTTGGGGAGCGTTGCAAAGCCTTGATCGGCCAGAACGAGATCCATCACGTTGCATTCGACGCCAATCGATACAAATTAAAAAGAAAAAGGCGAAGAGGAAAATCTCGCCCATTTGCGAAATCTTTGAATGGGGCGCGCTTAAATCAACAGGTTCGATCGTTATCATTATCAATGGCACTCGACTCGTTCGCCATCATCGCCACTCGTCGATCGTATCGAGAGTTGTTCGATAATGACTAATCAAAGAAACGATAAAAAATCACAAAGAAAAATCGTTTGTTTTCCCATCGAAATCGAGCGATAAGTCGCCGCTCGTAAACAATTCCAGTTATTCGGTGACATTGCACCGTTCGTTTATCTATTCGATTTCGGCGTTTTCCTTTCGATTCGTTTGTCATCACTTTTGATAACGACGGACCGCAATCGTAATAATTACGAGGGCCATTGAAAAAGTTCTCTCGCCAACCGCGAAAAAATGCACCAAATTTTACCTACGAACTTTTTTAACTTGCTCTTCGTTTGTTTCGTGGTTAAGCCGACTAATAACGATATAAACGTGTAAGAGAGGAAAGTTTCGATTAAGATTCGGGGCGACGTCGATCGCTCTGGTGACGTTGTCGATGAGAGTGACGATGCGAGAGGGCGGTAGAGCCGCGGCCGTTGATGATGATGATGATGATGGAGGCGGGATATCGATTTTTTCGGCGGGACCCAAATGCCACGGCCAAGGGCATCAACCCGGGGGAACTAAACTGCTCTTGCTCCTTGTCGCCTTGCTACTACTACCACTATTAACAAAAGACATTCGTACGCACATCTACGCGCGGATTCTGGTTTAATAAACAAATTGTGCGTTTGTTTGAGCGAAGAGAAAGTAGCAACGAACCACAAAAACAAATGAGCGAAAGGAGAAGAGGAAGAATTAGAAACGAGCGAGAGATAAAGTCACATGATATTATTGTTGTTGTCGAGCGTTTCTCTCGTTACATAAACCCGTCGTTTCCGTAATCGGTCATAAACCCTCTTTCATTCCTCCCATTTCTGCCTCCTCTCGCTCGCTCGCTCGCAAACGCACGATCGACTCGCTCGCGATCGAATTCCATTTATCGCGCTTTACGACGACAACAAGAAGCTTCAAGAGTCGATTGCTGCCATTCAATTAATCTAACTCTCGCGAGAGAGAAGAAGGAATTAGAGGGAACTCGCAAAGTTCTTGCTCTCGCTGAAGTTTCGTTCGATCCTTCTACGGGGGCAATCTCGAAAGAAAGAAGAAGTTGAGGAAACGTGGTGGTCACGATAGTCGACGAGTTCTGGATTTGTGAATGGCAGCTGTGACTCTAACAGCAGTTGGTATTGCAGAAGAAGCGAGAGAGCGACCGGTTAGAGAAAGAGCGCGGATTTAAACGGGACCGTCGCCGTCGTCGTCGTTGCGCCGTTCTATATTTATGCCACGGGGGCGTCCTCGTAGCCAGGCAACAACAGGCAACGGTCATTGACACCCGGAGATGATCGCGAAGAGCGGGAGGACGTTGACGCTGTGCGGCGGCGCATTTTTCCTTCTTCCCTCCGCATCGAGTCGGAGAAGAATCGCGAAGATTCTTGTTCCATCCGACCTCCTCGTAACGGGAACCCGAAGATTCTTCTTGCGAAGATTCTTCCTTGCGAATGTTCGCCAGCCGGTTCTTGCGTCCGGTGAATGGCGTCCCGTAACGGTCGCAAGCGTCGCCGCGAAAGTGCGCGTCGTCGCCGTTTATTTTGGCGTCGCGAGCGTCGCTTCTGCTATACGTTACTACCACCGTCATCGCTATTATCATCATCATCATCGTCATTATTATTATTATTACTACTCTTGTGTTTACGCGAATGTAGGTCAAACCGAATTCCGGAGGGGTGAATGACTCGCCTCGATCCGGCGTACACGTGCTACTTTTTTTTCTTGTTCTCTTCGCTCTTTAAGCCATCGCCATTCGCCCCGTTTTTATTCCCATTCTCGCCCCATTTTTTCCTCGACTTTTTGTTTCTCTTCCCCACCATTTGTCGCTCTTCCTCCCCATTTGTCTCTCTTCCTCCCCATTTGTTTCTCTTCCTCCCCGTTTGTTGTTGCTTTGTTATTCATTCGTATTCTCTTCGTTCTTTTTTTATGAATATTATTGTTATTTGCGGAACTATTGTCGAATTGCAGGATTAAAAAAAAAGGAACGGAATCGTTTGACCCCGGGGCGGAAAAGGGGGCTCGCGAAGAGAGGGTTGTTTATTGTGTGACGTAATTGAATGGGGACACGTGGGGCCAAATTTACGATTCGATTGATCGAACGAAGAGAAAAGTTGAGAACAAGTTTCCGCTTGCGATTCGACCAACGAGTTGGTAATTTTCCGCAGCTTAAGGAAAATTAATCGGTCGTCGATTGACGATGGCGTCTTCTTCGCGAATTGAAGTTGAGTGAAATTGAATCGGGCGCGGAACGTTGTTTAAAAGTGACGGAGTGAAAGTGGATTAAAAGTGAAATTCGTTTTGGCAATGAAACGCTTCGTTTTTTATGGGCTTCTTTTAGCAAAATGTCGTTGCCAAATTCGTATGCAACAATTGACCGATTGGTAATGACAATCGTGGCCCGTTCATCTTCATCGCCGCGATGGTCACGATGATGATGGAACGAAAGTGAACGACCTTTTCCTCGCTCTCTCTCTCTCTCTCTTTCTCTCTCGCTTTTCTTTTTTTTTGTAATTTCGATGAAAGTAACCGCTTACGAAAGAGTACGTTGTGGGTAAGTAGGAAACGATTGCGAAATAATCGCGAATTAAAAGCGTCAGAGGTTTACCTTTCGAAATCGCGACGAAAAGAAGGTGAAACGAAGAACAGTTTAAGCAATGTACGAGGGTTTGGGGGTAAATGGGGAGCTGCGACTTTTCTCAAAGAAACGTTTGAACTCGAATTGGCACTGATCGACGAACCCCTCGGATTTTCGTCTATTCGCGAACTAGGAAAAAAATGCACGTTGCGAAAAAGTAAAGCGTTAAGACACGTGTGGTTGAGTGCGGCAATTTTTCGTCAGCCCCTCGTAAAATGCTCGAATGGAATATGCGGAAAACGGTGGAGGAAAATCCGCAAGGATTCGCAATCTTCGAGGCAGGTGTCGAAATTTGCTGCAAACCATGCGAGAGAGAGAGAGCGAGAGACAGAGAAATCGCAAACGACCATGCGAATGTTAATGACATTAATCTTTCTTGCGGCTCGCCTCTTTTTCGCTTTTTTTCCGTTTATTTCTCTGGGTCAACACCAAAAAAGAAAGAAAAAAGAGAAAAAATTGCCTCCGCAGACCTTTACATTGGGCCAACAGCAATGACGTGGCCGCACTCTCACTTTCTCCCTTCTTCTTCTTCTTCAGCTTCTTCTTGCCCAATCTACAATTTGCCGTAAACTCCTTCGTCGAGCAACGAAAGAACCTGTTGCCTTATTTGCAATGCCTCGCGCTTTTGCTGAATCTGCATGGGCGACCTTTGACGATTCCGGGCGATCTAAACCGTTAAATGTTAAGTTTGCAGCGTCTTAAGCCTCGACTCGATGGAAACTATCGCGATATTTCGTAGTAGAAAGTTCTCTTCCGGCATATATTTTTAAATGGCGATAATGAAAGCCGTATTTTCTGCCGAGTGTGTGCGTGCGTTTATTTTTCATTTTTTTTAGGTCAACGACCATTGCCAAATAACAATCCGTTTATTATTATTATTATTATTTCGTAGCTTTATTATTATACGATTCCCATTCGGAATTTCTATTAAATATTGTTGCTGGTAATCTAATAACGAAACGCAAGTTCGTCGTTTTATTGTAAACATGAACTTTATCGATGCAGGAAGTCGATTCTCTCATCAACTCTCTCTCTCTCTCTCTCTGTCGCTCTATCAATCAACTTCTTTCTTGACTAATACACTTTTCAACGTTTCTGTAATCTAATATTTTCTCCAATTGCAAATCTAATCTGAATCCGAATGACGATCGCTCGGTGCGAAAAAAGCGAACTTCTGCATCGAGAGAACGTCAAGTTTCGTTTGCCCGACGTGCAAATTCTTTTCGAAACTTTCAATCGCAGAACATCCTCGCCGATAAATTGCGAGAAATTAATTTCGCTAATAACCTTTGATTGCGATTCGTTCGCGATCCCACAACAGCCTTGTCCATGCCAATTTCATTGGCGGCGGGAGGAGAAGGAAGGAACGGCAAAAAATGTCGAAGAAAATAAGATTAACGAGGCCTTATGCAATTATTTCTAATTATTTTGCTCTCTCTCTCTCGCTCGCGCTGAAACGCCATTAAAAACCTACTCCAATGCGATTCCGTTTGCGCTAGATCAAAAAACCCGACGCGATTCCATGTATCGCTATTTGCCAAAATGGCATTGAACGGTAAACTTTATTATTTGCCCCCGATTAGGAGTTTATATAAACAACGTGGTACAGGGCGAGCAAGAAATATTTTTGATCAACATAAGAGGTTTTTCGAACTTAAAAGGGATCTTTTGTTTAGACATTGACGTGCAAAAGCGGTTAGAAAGAGGTACCTTTTTTGGCACGCCTTCTCTCGCGTTACGATCATGTTATTAGCGTGTGAAAGTGCTAAATTATAATCGCAACTTTCACCGAAAAGTTCGTGGAACGAAAAACTGAAAAGAACAAAAAGCGTGAAGAAAAATAAACAATTGTTGCTCAGATTTCGGTGAGAAATCGCAAAAAAAAAACAGACAGGCGATCTACATAAATACCGGAAATTTTGCATCACAATCACTCGGAGCGATGGGAAAGTCGAAGCAATTAAACAAAAATGAATATCGAACGCTATAGGAATCGAAAGAAGAAAAAAACTTCCGGTTTCCTAACGTTGTAATTTGCGAGCGCGAAAAAAAAAATGGTGGCGTTTAGACTTGGCCATTTAGCAAGGATACCGATCATTTTGCGCGGTGACTTCAACGTGCGATTAATAGCCGGTCGCGAATTTTGCGCATTAGCGAATTCTCACTTCCCATTGTTCATTTTTTTGCAATTTACAATCGTCCATCATTTTTTCGCTTTTAACTTGCACATTATACGTTTCATCAAATCGGTCTTTATAATGAGGTCGATTCGCGTTATTGGAATCCCGTTGGTTTCTTTGCCATTTTATTCGCAAGAAAAGAAATAAATTTGGCGAGAGAGCGTTTGCTACGTGGAGAAGAATCTCGTGATCAATTACACTAGATTAGACGGTTGTTTGCGTTGTTTGCGCCTTTGGAAAAGGAAAAAAAAAAAGGCGAAGACCTTCCAGAGAAAGGTCGCCCGTTTTATTGCTCGCACGTTGGCCAACGCAATAGCAAACAAATAGATTCGCTTCCTGCTGTCGTTAATGCATTTAATAATATCTCTCGCGGTTATTTTTACGTGCGCGCATTTCCTAGTCGAATTGGCAACGTTTATGCCGCAAATCGACGCAAAGAATGAAGCTGCCCCTTGAGGCGAGGGTCCGCGACGGAGGAATCGCTTCTTCTTGCTCCATCGCTGTCGATGGCGATTGGTAAACAAACGATTTTCCTCCAAACCATTCAAACCACCTTCTAACTCGCTTTTCCCCGCCGCGATTGACCACTCTTCCCTTCTTTTCTTTTCCAACATCCACTCGCAAAATCTTTGCTACCGGTGCAAATGGGTTGTCGACGATGGTACCACCACCATCATCACCATCGCCTCTTCTCGCTCCTTCTTCTCCTCCTTCGCGACGTCGATCGATCCGCCCCGTCGCAGCGCCCTTCCACCGGAGGAACGCGCGTCCATCGGCAGGCACCGGGCGATCACGAATTAGTCCATCCGTTCGGTGCTAGATTGGCGGAGGTCTCCATCGACGTTCGCGCGCGCGCCTCTTTCGCTCGCTCTCGCTCTCTTCTATTTTCGCATTCGTTTCGCTCGCGTGGCCTACTTTCGACGCGAACCTCCTCGGCAATTATCCATTGCTCCCTCACTGCCTCACCTGTGCAGCGATCGCGTCGCACTTTCCTCCACCATCGGCTTCGCGCACTTCCTCGGCCGCGGTTTCGGAAAGAGAGCCGAACAAAAGCCGAAACAATAATAACCGCTCGATGCTCGTTGATGTTGTTGTTGTTGTTTCGCTTTTTGCAATTGTTATTATCGCTCCATGAGCCGTTACGGTAGTACAACTTTTACCGTTAGTGCGCGCAGTCATCGTCATCATCATCATCATCATCATCGTCGTTGCTCGTCGTTCGCGAGCGAATATTGCTGATTGCGATTCGCTTTTTTTTTCATTCGCGCGCTATTTTTTTGTTTTTTTCTTCTTCACCTGCCGTCCACTCGAAGTCGATCGGTTTCTTTTCTGTTTGGCACGATCCGGATCGAGTGCAATCGCTTGGAGCGTATTCCGCTCGTCATGGACCGCGACGGACCGGTTTGAGTGAGCGCGGAGTTTTGCGAAAGTGCGAACTATTTTGTTCCGCGGCGGCGATCGGCGTTTGGCAACGATATCGGCTGTTTGTTGCAGAGGCGATTTTGCTGCGAATAGAATTGCACGGAAACGGACCAAAAAGTAAGCGAATGTTTCTTTCTGCAATTGAAAAGTATCAAATTTTTTCGTTGTTTCTTTTTTTTTTTTTTTTGAAAACAAACAAGCTACACTAGTGCGTATCGCGAATTCGTTTGTTTGCCATCCGCCGAAAGTGCGCATTTTTTTTTAATTCGCGGCCAAGCCACACCGTTTTACGATATGCTAATTTTTCCTTTCAGAAGAATCTGTCGCCTCAAAAAATCATTCTTGTGCCTTGTCGAATTTGCAATTTAAGTTACTTTCGCCATTTTCGTCGTTAATAGCGGAATTCGAGAGATTGACGGCGAGAGAAAGAGCGAGCGAATAAAGAGAGCAGAATTAATTGCATTTTAAACGCCGAATTATGCAATTTCGCAAATTTGTTACATAATGAACATGCAATTTCTCTCTTCCTCTCTCTCTCTCTCTCCGTCACTTTCCCGTTCTCTTAAAAGGAAAAATCTAAGACGTAATTAACATTTGACCACCAGGAAGCAGTGCGAAGTCCCTTTCGATCGATCAATTTCTGCAAGCCGAAGACCTAATTAGCAATTATTGCTAAAAATTTATCACTCTCTTTCTCCCTTTTGTGCAAAAAGAAATGGAATTTATGCAAATCTGATTGACAATAGATCGATCTCTTCTAAGCTCGACGTATCGCTGGTCGCATGCCCATTTTGCCAACGATTTTTCCCACTTTTCGTTGTTTTTGTCGTTGTTGTTTGTTATTATTGTCGCAAAAAAAACAGAAACGAAATCGTCACGAACGTACGGGAGAAGAATGAATGATAATAGTAATAAAGCGATCGGCCTCGATGCGTAATAAATAAAATTTCTTGTTTGTTTAGCGTACAGCGTGTCGCAGAACGTTTTGCATCGCTTTTCGCGGAAACAAATTTTCCCCTTCGCCGCTCGAATCCATCTGTAATAACGGCGACACGCTTCTCGCACACCCTGTATATACGTGTTTGTTCGCTTGTTTTTCGCCACTACTACTACTATTTTCTTACTATATCTGCGTAAAAATTATCGGAAACTTTTCGTTTTGTTTGTTTATTTTGTTTCGTTCATTCATCAGTTCGCCTCGTTCGGCGTCGCGTCACACGGTTATGTTTCTGCTCGCAATTCGCTCGATCGCTCGCCTCACTTTTGCAACAGCGAAAATAAGAAAAGAAGTGTCTTTCGACGTGTATTATCGGCGGAAAGTGTCGCGAAATTCGCCATCCGAACGTGATTAGTTTTGTTTATTGCAAAAAAAAAAGAAAACGGAAACTGTGATCACGACAATCGAATCGGACGCTTATTCATGGATTATGCGTTTGTTTGGTAAGCGAGTTGTGCAATTTTGACAAATCAATCAATCGATCCGTCCGCCCGCTTCCTTCGCAGAAATAATTGTTGCTTTTTCTTTTCTCGTGCTTCGCTCTTTACAAGTCTCGATTTTCGCCAACGATCGACGAATTCGCGCTCGGCTCATTGCAACTTTCACTTTGCATTCGATTTCAAACCGGAAATGCCAAGTTGAATTTTTTTTCGTGCTTTTACGAAACGTACCACACACGCACACACAGATGATGATGATGATGATGATGATTCTCATCCCATTTGCATACAGTTTTGCATCTTTCTTCACGCGAATTTCACTATTAATCGACCTGGGCGAGGATAAAACTCTCTGGATATCGATTAAACTCTCCAGATGAAGATTAAACTCTCTGGATGCGGATTAAACTCTCTGGATGAGGATTAAACTTTCTGGATGAGGATTAAACTCTCTGGATGATGAGTAATCTACCTGAAACTCGTACAAACTTTCTGGATTTCGGTTACACTCTCTGGATGTCAATTAAACTCTCTGGATGTCTTTCAAACTCTCTGGATGAAGATCAAACTCTTTGGATGAGCATTAATCTCTCTGGATGAAGATTGAACTCTTTGGATGAGGATTAAACTCTCTGGATGTCAATTAAACTCTCGGGATGTCTTTCAAACTCTTTGGCTGAAGATTAAGCTCTCTAGATGAGGATTAAACTCTCTGGATGAAGATTGAATTCTCTGGATGAGGATTAAACTCTGTGGATGAAAATTGAATTCTCCGGATGAGGATTAAACCCTCTGGATGAGGATTAAAATCTCTGGATATCGATTAAACTCTCGGGATGTCTTTCAAACTCTTTGGCTGAAGATTTAACTCTCTGGATGAGGATTAAAATCTCTGGATGTCGATTGAAACTCTCTTTATGAAGATTAAACTCTGTGGATGAAGATTTAACTCTCTGGATGAGGATTAAACTCTATGGATGAGGATTAAACTCTCTGGATGAGGATTAAACTCTTTAGATGAGGATTAAACTTTCTGGATGAGGATTAAACTCTCTGGATGATGAGTAATCACCGGAATGTCGATCGAATTGTTCGACAACGAATGAAGGAACGTTTAGGAGAATCAATGTGCCAAGACAAATTCCGTTTGGCGCCAATTCCTCTATCTGATGCGTTCCCGTTAATATTTGTGACGCGAGAGAAAATAAAAAATAACAACGAGCGAATGGCGAGCGAGACGGAGAGATTCACATGCAAGAACGTGCGAGCGCGATGCTCGTAGAGCGAGTGTGTGTAAATAGATTTTTGATAACGGGTTTTTAAAAAACTTTAGAGAGAACGATAATAATAATAACGTAAAGGACTGATTACGGGGCCGATTTTCGGCGAGTGCGTTTATTGCGCTCGAACTAATTAGTTCTAATGGCGCGATGGAGCGAGACGACGACAGAGAGAGAGTTTTTGACTTATCATCGCGCGACGACATTACAAACTCTTGCCTCGATTCCCAATTAAACGCTCTTCGAAAACGAAAGAGGAGGAAAATCTAGCAAAAAAATCACCTCGTTAATGACTTTGTCGTAGATCCCATCACGAAAAAATCTCGAGCGGTAAGAATGAAGTTTTCGGCCCGTTCAGTTCGCTCGAGGAAGAGGAACTTGCTCGCAACGGCAAACAATATAAGGTTTCTCCTCTAATCGCCGGTTTGATGAACTCGCGTTGAACTTTTTACTCTTGAAACGAATTAACGACGAAAAAATCGATTACATTTGAATCAAAATGCCAATTACACAACGACTCGCCGACTTTCTCTCTCTCTTTCTCTCCCTCCGCGTTCTTTCTTTTTAAACAATTTCTATGCTTTATTGTTTATTTGCATGTGACCCAAATAAAATTTAATTTGCTTATTAAAATTGAAGAAAAAATGGGCGCCAAATTAAAATGTTCGTTAGGAAAGTGGCGTAGAGCGATGAAGAAGGAGGAATATTAAATGCGTTAAATTAATTAATTGACCTCTTGTGGCGTTCAAT
The DNA here is from genome assembly GCA_963695495.1 of Hololepta plana. Lineage (NCBI taxonomy): Eukaryota > Metazoa > Arthropoda > Insecta > Coleoptera > Histeridae > Hololepta > Hololepta plana. The sequence goes on from OY968839.1 coordinate 3,950,460, forward strand.
TAACCGTATCGTTCACCTTCTTGAAAACGCTTTTTCGGCGCTGCAAATGTCGAGGAAAACCAAAAGAAGTGACGGAGACGTGTTGACGACGAAGGAAAACCGTGTGGGAAATTGCACGAATTTTGGTTGCTCGGAATTGATTTTAACACTTAACCTTCATTTCCCAGTGCCTCATCAATTGGTAAAGGCGATTTTCCACTTTGGAATCATCGCTAATGATGACGTGGAAAGTAGGAAACTAACGGTGAATCACGATTCTTTTTATATAAAATCGTATCCGGAAGTGCTACGACGAATCAATCGCGATTTCTAGGATTTATTCGCATCTAGAAAAGACGAAAATATGCGAAAATCATGAACGTGTTAATTGCGTGCATTTTAAATTTTTAAAACGCACAACGTACGACCCTGGTCAACTACTACGTACCGTCGAATTCGTTGCGCAGAAATGAATTTCGCGAGAATGAGAATCCGACTATAATTAATTCGCACAACCGATCCATTCATTCATTTTTTTTCGCTCGCGATTTACTGCTATTATAGAGAGAAATCTCCAAATTAAAGGCGTCGGTAGAGCGGTATCGGACGATCAAAGAACATAACCTCCAATTAAATAGCCTAACCTAACCCAACTTTGCATAATGTTCATTAACAATAACCCACTGGTTGGCCCACATTGACGGGAACGAAATTTTTGGCGCTTACGAAATGGGGCTAATGCCACAAACTGTCGAACTTAACCGAAAAAAGAGAAACCCCGGAGTTTCTTTGCGGATCCGTTCTCCTTTTTTCTCTTCGTGCACGCTTCTATGCTCGGTTTCGGCTTGTTTGTTGGGTTTTGCAAGTTTTTGCGGCCCCGCATCTAAACCGATCGTAAATTAGATGACACATATATACGAAGAGGCCTTGAGAGTTATTATTATTGTTATTAAAAAAATATCTTTTTTACTATTACTACTAAATGCAACAACAACAACAACAACAACAACAAATATTCATAATTCTAACGGCAATAATTGATGTGCGAATATCGTTTTTCTTCTCTCTCTCTCTCTCTCTCTCTCGCTCCATCTTCTCGCGAATTCCATATGCTCAAAAGGTTAAGGTCTTCTTCGTCCATCTGTAGAAATTTCTTCTCGTTTCTCGCCAATACGCGAAAACGTGCGAATATTATTTGAAAATAGCGAAATTGTGCGAACGACACCCCGATTCTTTCTCGTTCGAGAACAAAACGATTGAGTAATTACGAGTGCGCTGGAATGTCGAGAAACACGCCAGTTTCCGGGTAATTAAAAGAGAGCAAGAGTCGCGGAGAGAGTTTGGAGAAAGTTTCGCTCTCTCCCTCGCACACAAAAGAGATAGAAAAAAGCGAGTTTCTGAAGCGGATCGACGCGATCGAATTCGAAACGAATTCATTCCCGATCGCAACTAGGATCGTTTTTTTTGCGGATTATTTTGGCCTCTCTTAAGACAACACCGGACAATTAATTGCCGAAGCCCGTTTAGAAAGGCGACGAAGTGCGGTTACGTAAAAGAAAAAAACAAAACGAACTCTATTAGAAAGAGTTTGTTGCGGCGTATCGTATTCGATAAATAAATTTCTTTCCACGTTCGCCTCGTTTCGAACTCTTCCTGTTCGGCTACGTAATAGTGCGACTCTTAAGAAGCGATTAGAAAGTGATTATGCAACGGCGGTGCGAACTGAATAAAATCGAGCGAGCGACGCGAAAGGAGAAAGTCGCGACTTTCAAAACGGAACGGACGGCAAAGTTATCCGCGAGAAGAAGAGAGTCTATTCTTCGTCTCGCGATTCCCGGTCCGAATCTCTTTTGCGGGATCATCAAATTTTTCTTACTCCTTCGGCCGACGTGGCGAACTTAATTCGCACAAATACAGTGCGGGTTGTTTTCCTTTTTTTTTCGTGCATAAAAGTGCGCGGTGTCATTAACCTTGCCCCATGAGGAGAAGAGAAAACGGAATGGCCGAATTATTTGACGAGAAGAAGAATGGTCGATTTTTTGCGCATTTTTGTTGTTGTTAATTTGTTTGCTAATTTTTGTAATTTGTTTTTCTTTCTAATTATGGTTACAGGAATTATGACCCTTACGCGTACGCCGTGTGAGCTCGACAAGATGAGCCTCTTCCAAGATCTTAAGCTAAAGAGACGAAAGATTGATTCACGCTGTAGCAGTGACGGTACGTTTTACATTTAATTCGAATGCACGATGCGCAATTTTTGTCTTGATTTTGCACGAGCGAAATGAATAAAAAAGAGAGTGCGACATGCGGTAGTTAGTTGTTAGTAATAAGAATCGATGGGAGGAGGAAGCGTGGACGATGGTTCTTGTTTGATCGTCGCCGTCATCTGGACGGAGTGAACCCGGAGGATTTCTTCGCTTCTCCACCGATTCACCCGCAACTTTAACTTGTAGAAAAAGAACGGTCGAAGAAGTAGGACAAGTAGATGTAGAGGACTCGCATTAGAGAAAGACGCGTAGAGCGATTGAGGAGAGATTAAGTAATTTTTTCATTTTAAACAATAGTTCAATCAGCTGCTGCAGGTGGGCAGCGGCGTGAGAGAATCGGGGGAAAAGGAAAATCTACTTTTCAGGCAAAATGTCTCTGTCCGCTTCTTCTAGGCGAATCGGTCGCCGACACTAGTACGTCGTCGTCGGATCTCATCAGCCCGACGTCGCCGAAGATGATGTCCGAGGCGGGCGCGGGCGTCGGCGTGGCCGGAAGCGGCGGCACCGGGGCGACCGGCGGCGGCGGCGGTCCTGCCAGTCCGGATTCGACGCCGGCCCGCGATCCACACCATCATTATCACCAACATCCACAACACCATCATCAACAACAACACCATCATCACCATCAGCAGCAGCAGCAGCATCATCACGCGCATCATATAGAGGCACCGACGAGCGTGGTGACGCCGTCGCGTTTGGAGGAGTCCGGCGTGTTCGACGGCGGCGGCGGCGGCGGTGAAGGAGGCGGAACAGGCGGTGGGGACAGTGGTTGTTGTGCGGAAAGTGGTGCGGGACCTGGTGGCGGTGGAGGCGGCGTTAGTGGTGGTGTTGGTGGTGCGAGTGCCGTTGGTGATGTTACCGGTGACGAGGAGGACGACGAGCCCGTCGACCGAACTAGAACGATCGCGAAACCGAGTGGCGGCGAGGCGACGAGCGTGATCAGACCGTTGCCGCGATCGCAGAGTCCGCCGGCGACGCGACCGACGCCGACCGCGAGTCCGACGCAACCGCCGCGGCCGCACAGCTCGCCAGGCCGACCCGCCCACCACAATAACAATAGTAATAATAACAACGCCGCGGGTGGCGGTCCGCTCGTCATCCGACGGAGTCCGTTGGTGGTGGTGACGTCGCCGCCGCCGCCTCCCCCGTCGACGATGATCACGCCGATCGGCGTCTCTTCGTCCGTGTCGCCTTACCACCACCACCAACAACAACAACAACAACTGTCGCCATCTACCGTCGTCACCAGTCCGGGCGTGATCACTACGCAGCAGGCGTTGGTGTTGCAGAACCAGTTGTGGCTGCAGAACTCGCGGATCAACGGCGTCAAGCCGGAACTGATCGGCGGCAATCTGAACAGCGGATGTCTGCTGGCCGATCCGAAAGCCGCACTCAGTCCCGTCGGCCATCACCATCATCACCACCATCATCTGCAGCGGGGCGGCGGCGGCAGTAGCGCGATCGTTAGCGGCGGCAGCGCGAGCGGCACGAGTCAAACGCTGCGCCAGACGCCGACGGTGATAATGGGCGAGGCGGGCGGCGTGCGGACGATGATCTGGTCGCAACCGCCGTTGAACGTCAGTCAGAGCGGCAGCGGCGCCGCGGCGATCGAGACGTCGTCGTCGCACGCGGCGGCCGCCACCACCGGCCCGTCGTCGAATTGGAGCGGCAGCAGTTCGTCGTCGACGGCCACGACGCCGACGCCGAGCGCGACGAATCCGGAGGAGAACGCGGCGCAGATGTTGCTCAATCTCGGCCAGGACCAACGCGGCACGGTCGCGGCGACCGCACCGACGACGACGACGACGTGCGTGACGCAACGGCAAAAGACCGCCCACTTTCAAACGGTGCCGCTGAACATGGAACGACTGTGGGCCGGCGATCTCACGCAGTTGCCGACCAATCAGCAGCAGTTGCACGCGCTCAATCTGACGTCGCCGACGCCGACGTTGATGTACGCCGCGTCCGCCGTCGCGGCAGCCGCTGCGGCAGCGGCGGCCGCGGCGGCTGCGGCCGTCACCACGACGTCGACGACGACGACGACCACGACGGCAACGGGCCTGGCCGGTTTGAGGGCGGACCTCAAGCAGCAGCAACAGACGACGTCGACGACGACGGACGCGAGCGTGGCCGCCGCGCAACAAGAACCGTCGGAGGAGGAGGACCAGCCGATGATTTGCATGATATGCGAGGACAAGGCGACCGGTCTGCACTACGGCATCATCACGTGCGAGGGCTGCAAGGGCTTCTTCAAGCGGACGGTGCAAAATCGACGCGTGTACACGTGCGTCGCCGATGGCAATTGCGAGATTACGAAAGCGCAGAGGAACCGGTGTCAGTACTGTCGGTTCAAGAAGTGCATCGAGCAGGGCATGGTGTTGCAAGGTGAGCATATAAATAAGACTTCTTCAGGTTGATAATAATCGTTGTTGAACTCTTTTAGCCGTCCGCGAGGATCGAATGCCGGGCGGCCGTAACAGCGGCGCCGTATACAACTTGTACAAAGTAAAGTACAAGAAACACAAAAAGGCCGGCAACAAGCAACAGCAGCAGCAGCAGCAGCAACAACAACACCAGCAGCAGCAGCAACAACAGCAAAAAGCGCTGGCGGAGAAAACGGTCGTTCAGGTGAAGAACGAGCAACCGCATCAGCAGCAGCAGCACCACCATCAGCAGCACCAATCGCCCGCGTCCCAGCAACAACAACAACAACACCATCACCATCCCGCGCACCATCACCACCAGCAACAACAACAGCAACAGCAGTCCGCGCTACCGGCGAACATCGTGAACGGCACGATACTGAAGACGGCGCTGACGAACCCGAGCGAGGTCGTCCACCTGCGGCAACGGTTCGACAGCGCGGTGAGCAGTTCGCGCGACCGCGGCAGCTATTCGATCGAGTACACGCTGTCGATGATACAGACGTTGATCGATTGCGACGAGTTCCAGGACATCGCGACGTTGCAGAACCTGGACGACCTGCTCGATCACAAGTCCGACCTGAGCGAGAAACTGTGCCAGATCGGCGACTCGATCGTGTACAAATTGGTCCAGTGGACGAAACGCTTGCCGTTCTATCTCGAGCTACCGGTCGAGGTGCACACGCGTCTCTTGACGCACAAATGGCACGAGTTGCTCGTGTTGACGACGTCCGCTTACCAGGCCATTCACGGCACGTCGCACAAGAGCACGATCGGCGGTGGTGGCGATCAGACGGGACCGTTGGAAACGGATTTCACGCAAGAGGTAACACTTCACAGGCGATTTTGCTGCCCCATCGGTAGACTGACTTTACGATAAACCAGCGCGAGCTTAAGAAATTGGTGGGACGAGCACGATGATCGATTTTCAGTTTGAAAAGTTCTTATGGGAGGCAAATGTTTATGACCTTGACCCAAATAATCTCTTTTTTCGTGGGTGAATTTCATCGATCGTCGTCTTGCAAATTGGCAAAAGATCCCCTTTATCAATGAAAGAACGCGCAATAGACACGCATTCGCTAGGACCAATGGATGGGAAATCGTGTGGGCAAATGACCGACAATAATAAACGCCATCGACGGACCTTTTGCTTTTTAAACTCCTGTTTCTTATGTGCAACTTCAAGTTTTAAAAAAGCAATAGCTCCCATCTCAAGCGCTGGATTAACGATTGTTCAGAATTCGATTATTTAGATTGCTTCAGACGATTCGCAAGTGATCTCACAATTTGAACTGGTCCATCCACACGATCTTCTAATCGTTTATAAATTCAAAACATAAAAGTGAAGAGTTTGTGAATCAGTCGCTTGAAATTATTAATTTTAATTGTTCACACTTGGTGCCTCCTTCACCAGAAACGAAAATGAAAAGTAGGAAAAATTAATGCTCAAAATATGAATGAATCTCCAACGTAAAGCTCACAATTAAACTCTAATTAATCGATCTCTAATGTTTATTTGCACAGTCAATTAATTCATTTGCGAAAGAAACTTGAATGCTCTCGATTCTAATAATTGCTTTTCTGTTCTTTCCTTTTGCGCGCAGGTAAATGCGAACTTGTGCACGTTGCAAAACTGCCTGACGTCGATGATGGGCAGACCGATAACGATGGACCAATTGAGACAGGACGTCGGCATAATGGTCGAGAAGATCACGCACGTGACGCTGATGTTTCGCTGCTTAAAACTCACGATGGAAGAGTATGTGTGCCTTAAAGTGATCACCATGTTGAATCAAGGTGCGATTAGAATGGAAATTCGCATCGGAATTTGCCGACTTATTAATTGGCGCTCTTGAATTTCTTTTTTCTTTGCTTGTAGCTCGACCTGGACCTACGACAGGCAGCACCGAACTCGAGAATATCCAAGAGAGATACATGACTTGCCTCCGTGCCTATACGCAACACATGTGCCCGCAACAGCCGACCAGATTTCAAGAGCTTCTGGTCCGTTTGCCAGAGGTAAAGCAATAGTTTACGAGACAAATGAACGACACAATTGCAAACGGTTCTTCGAGAATGACGTCCAATCCGCGATGATTCATTGATTATGTCAAGTTTGTTGCACAACGAATTCGCTCCTCTCTTGCACAATCCGGGGACGGATGTTTAAGCAGCAACCTCTAGTGGGTAGTAATTTGCAAGAAACGAGGCGAATTCATTGTTGCAATTCCCTTTTTTTTGTGTCGATCAGTTTAGTTGTCGGAAATCGATTGAAGAACCGTTTGTAATCGAGTTTCGACCGCAGATGCGAATTAATCGTGCTTTTTATATTTGCAACAGGTACAATCGGCGGCAGCTCTACTATTAGAAAGTAAAATGTTTTACGTTCCTTTTCTACTCAATTCGGCTATTCAAAGATAGTAGTAATTACGATAATGTTTTTAGTAATAAGAGAGGACTCTATATTAATTTGTTATCATCGTCAATTGCCCATCGTCAGTTTACTGTTCGTTCATTGTTCTTTCTTATCATCGTCATCATCATCATCCTTTCGCCCTTTGCATTTCGTTTCGTCTTCATCTCGTGCACACGTATAGATAAGTTAACCGCCGGCAAAGAGACGTACAGCGACTCGCTACGAAACGTTTCTGCCAAATGTAATTGACGACAGTTGTTGCGAATAGCCGCAAAGAGGCAGGAATGAATCGCAAAGATTACGAGGAGATAAAGAGAGATTAATAATTAAACAAAAATATATCTATGAGTTAATTATTATAAATATATTAGGGATTATGTTGAACGAAGAGGAATTATAAATATTATACATATATATATATATTTGTAAGTAACAATTGTACATAGTTTTCGGTTTAAGACTCACAGCAATTCTTTTCTTTTCAATTTCGTACTCTTCAAACGCAAACCTCTGTTTTCTTCTTCTCATCAATACACGTACAATTAAACCGCAATTAATTACGCGACTTTGTGATCGATTAATCAATCGATTCCGTGGAAAGAAAGCCGCAATAAGAGCTGAATGCGAATAGACGAAACAACACTGCCTCGATTTAGTTGATGCCTCATAATCCCGACTTGTCCGAATCGATTAATTCGAATTTAATTGAACTACCGTACGTTCATTAAAGGAAGAACGAAACTGCCACCTTTTAGTCACGATTGCCGTTCTTCAGTTGCACGCCCAGTAGATTAACTTCATTACTAAAAAAGAGACTATTGTTAAGTTTCATTATTGTGGACTCGCTCTTTCTCATCCCATTGTTGTAATCAATCTGCTGATGCTGAAACGAAATTGGCAATATCGAACGGACGCGCGCGCTCATTAGAATTATTGCAATTATTTATTGTGATATCGATCAATCATGAAATTTACATTAGAAATCGAAGATTTTTATAATAATCAATCGAGACTGAATCGTTTAATAATTATACACGTTAACGAATCTAGGTGATAAGTGTCCAATCCTTTTTTTTTGTATTGATTTTCAAGCTGTAGAACGTTTAATAATTAACAATTAAGGGACGCGAATGGGAAGTTTGCCCCATTTGCGAACTCCTTTTCGGCGCGTTTTCCTTTTTATATCTCTTTACACGTTTTTCGAAAGGAAGAAACTTTTTTACCACGGCCGCCACGTTTATAGCGGTCAAAACGTTAATTAGGCGAAATCGCGAATCGGAATTTCGCGCTGGCAAGTTGCGGTTCGAGCTCAAAACGAAGAAGCGTAAGCGAAGAAGACTGTTCCTTTTTAAATAATGATCCTTTGTTGCCATTCGACTAGAGTTTCTTTCGATTCGATTGCAAAAGCAAGTTCGACAACTAATTAACAACTTCCAAACACGTAAAGCGACCGGTTTCTCTCTTTTTCGCGCGGTTTTAATAATGAGGGAAAAGACTGTACCAATCATTTGCGTGCGTGCATTTAATCATCGGACTCACCGTCATCGGACGCGCGTTCGGTAACTTTCCAAATTAAAACTCTGCAAAATTAGAGGATGAAAGAGAGCAGTCCATTAATAATCCTTGCAAAAATTGCAAACTTTTATCGTTTTAAAGTGAAGGGATAAATCAAAAGGCGAACAGGAAGCGGAAGTCTCCTTCGTTTGTTCCTTTCTTGTTCAATTTTCACCGATTTCAAACGCTAATCAAATTACATTTTAGTCTAGTGAATGGAGTACCGATTAATTTACAAATCGTTTGAGTTACCATTTTCTCTTAATGCCCCGCGTGTATTATACCAATTATATATTATTATGTTAACGAAAGATAACAATTAGAATGTACAAAACTGCGAGTGCGATGATGCAAACTTGTCATTTTTAATTTAATTTTTATTATTTGTACTTTTTTGCAAGAAACAAACGTTTTCTTTTATTAAGAACTCTCGACCTTTTTCGTTTTGTACCATAGAGAGTAGCATAGATAGAGATCTATATATATATATATATAAATATTGCATATATATTGTTGTAATTTAATATTATTATTAACTTTCAAAGTTTTTCCCTTCGATTAATTTGTAAAATTGTTCGGAGTTTCTTTGCGAAGAAATATAAAGATCCGAAACGTAAGTCTGATAAAGTTGCCTTTTTAATACGATGAAAAAATGAATTAATTAATGGAAAATATAAATAATAATAATGATAAACGATTGAAACAAGAAAAAAACAATAAACGGATACCGACTAGTAAAAATGAAGAAGATTCGCGTTACGTAGACGAAAATGCGAAGCTTACGCGAGATACTTTAACGAAATAATTGAATTGTACGTAGGTGTTTTTCAAAGTAAAACAGAAACTATTGCATAGATATAAATGAATATATTATATTGAAGCAACCGCCAGAGGATGGCGAATAATTTTTCGTTGTTAACTGTCCATTTATTTCCAATCGTCGAATCAAAGACACAAAATATTATGGGATCGTTTGCTTTGCGGATTGAAACCCATCGAGGCAAAAATTGACGCCCTTAAATTGACCAGAGAAACAATCAAATCTTCTCTTATAATTTGAATGCGTTAAAATTGCTCTCGATGGCTTTCCAATCGAAGCGTCCCCAATCCTCTTTGTCGGGGGGATTCGTGATCGTTTTAAAGTTACCTGCCACCGTTTTATTGCGATTTACCTTTAGGAAGAACTAATTTCTTATTGCCAAGCTTTATTAATTGAAGCAAATCACTGCCAATTCAATTTCATTTTTTTTTTGCAACGAAGTTTCCTTTTATAACGATTTATTTGTCGTTATATTCGACCACTGCCACTTTGTTTCTTTTTGTGTGTATATTACCTGTATTATGCGAATTATAATTACCGTTTTGCAATTAATTCGCGAATTAGATCTAGTCGTTTGAAGGATGTTAAACGATTTCCATAATATTTCTAAGCCATTCATTTGATCATTGTCATTATTATTGTGAGCAGCTTTGCGAATTCAATTAATTTGTTCGCCCCGAATTAAAAATTTGTTTAGAAAACGAGTGAAACAGTATTAAGGATTGTTGCCCTTAAGACAGAGTTTCGACAGTTGAATAAATTGGTAAAGGTTACCTTCTTGCTCGAGGAAGAAATAAAAATGCTTATAAATTATTTTCGGTCGTTTTCCAAAATGAGAAATGACAAGCCAGTATGTTAAAGTTACCATTTTTTAATTATTATTATTATGTTAATTGATTGGATAATGTTAAACGAAGAAGAAAAGTTTGAATTCCTTTTTGTTTTATTTTGTGCTCGTGTTAAATAATTACCAAGAATTTGTACAAAGACAATGTGAACGTTCCTTATTTAAAATAACAAATTTTAAGACGAGAAATTATATACTTTAAATAATTTTAAACAAAGAAGCCACACTAAACGATGAAATAAAGAGATGAAATAATCAATGTAGAGAGCATTTCTTTTTCTGATTTTCGAAAGACAATTAAACGCAACCGTTTCCCCCAACTTCGTTTTTGTTAGCTTAAGAACATCTTATTTTATTTAAAACACCAAGTTTTCTTTAATTAATGTTAATTTGACTTATGTTAATGATTTTAGTGTAGATAATTCGTTCAAAGACATTTAAATTTCTCCAAATTCACACACACACCAAACTACTACGACTATTATCTATCTGTCTATTAATATTATGTAAAAAGAGAAGAAAATTCATAAACGTATTTAATTCTATTTGTGTATAAATCGCATAAATGAAATAATAAAAGAGAATTATTGTAAAGAGATACCTGAAAAGAATTTATTAATTAAAAAGCGAAATAACAAAATGAAAATTAATAAGACGAAACTATTTATTTATACGAAATACATACGAGTCAAGTATATGAGGAGGGAATTTAATTGAATAATTGCAAAATTTGCGCAGAATATTTTCTTCTAATAGCAAACATTTGATGTACTTATTATTCTCTTTAAGACACCATTTTCTTTAAGTAATTTTCATTATCATCTTTTTAAGTGGGAGGAAGACAATGATGAAATGATTTTTGCTAATTGCAAACTAGCGAGAGATATTGCAATTTGCAAAACGACCGATTGTCAGCAAACTGAGACACTATGGATATTTTTATTTATTTCTAACCGACCTTTTTTTTAGAAAGCAAAACTAAAACAAGAAATTGACTGTGTGATATTAGAAACGAAATAAACTGTTTATATTTAAAAATATGCAAAGTGTTTTTTTTTAATTGAAATTATTACAACTCAATTTAGCTGCGAAAGATTGCATTAAATTCGTGTCTCTCGAACGATCGACTGGATTAATTAATTTTGCCTGTAAAGTTCTTTAAGCTTAATGCAATGCATTCGATAAATCGTTATTAAACGGACGAGTACCATATTTCATGGGTTTATTTATGATGGAAAGAGGTTTCCTTTTTGCAATTTATATGATTGAAATACTAACTGAAATTTTGATTATCGAAGATTTGTTGAAACGTGCGAAACGAATTAATTGTCCAAATAAACTCGATGTGTACATGAAATATGTGTAAAAAACGTAATTAAGACCGATGTAATTTTGTTTTCTAATTCACGATATTTCTTCTTCCACACCAACCATAAATAACATTCTCTAAAGCCTTCGTTTTCTTATTTCTTTTTTTCTCATTCTTATTTTCCTTTCATTACATTGTATTATTGTGTAGTATACATATATATAGGAGAAAAAATGATATGTTGAGTTACCGTTATTATTATTATTATGTAAAAGAAAGAAATTTATTAAATTTTAAGATTATACCATATGCATTTTATTTTGATTATTATTAAAACCGTAAACGCGTTTGTGTCGATTTACCATGTGTAAAGGAATAATTAAGCAAACGAAACGGCAACATTATGGAATTGATTGCAAGCAATTATTAGAAAACGATTAAGAACTCGCAAACTATTTGAATTGCCGCTTCCGATACACCACCCGCCATCTACTGTAAAGAGTATGAAGCTGGCCGGCTTGAAGTCGATAATATTTTATGTATTATTATATTTTAACAGCAAATAATCGGATTTTAGCATCGAATAATAGAAAATAGCAATAAATTTTATGCATTTTGGCAGAAATGAATGAAATAACTTTGAATGAAATCGATTTTAAAGAAGGACCATATTGAGCATGCGCGGAAATATCGAAGAGGGACGCTTCTTCGCCATCTTGAGCATTCGTCCACGAAGAGGAAGACATTTTTTTTTGCTAGTGTTGTGTGCGAATTATTTGCTACTTTCTTTGCTAAATAACAAATAACTGCATCCGATTTCAGCGTTAAGAAACGCTGTTTAACATTGACTACATATTTTACGTGAGTATATGCATTTTCAATTACGTAATCGCAATTAAATCGATTTGAAAAAGTGGTTAGCTTTTCGTCGGCATTCATTTGGTTTTGCAGATGGCGCAAACATAGGTTCCAACAGTATTTCTGTTTTCTACGTTAATTAATGCCTCTGTTTCAAATGTGATTTTAGGAAAATTGACAAAACGACGAAACTAACAATGTCTCGCTATCGCGAATGGGAGCTCTCGTGTAAAGTGTACGTCGGTAATTTGGGCTCGTCGGCGAGCAAGCACGAGATCGAGAGTGCATTCAGTAAGTACGGCCCGTTGAGAAATGTGTGGGTGGCAAGGAATCCACCTGGTTTTGCATTTGTCGAATTTGAAGATCCCCGAGATGCACAAGATGCAGTACGTGGACTGGATGGAACGTAAGTCTAATAAATAAACAACTTCCCTTCTACTACAACTACTTCAACAACCGTCGTCAACAACTACTCAAAAAAAAGCCTTATGCATCTTCTATCTAAAGCTACTACAAATGTGTTCATCATCATTATAATGGTAATTATTTTGGTTGGGGGTACCATAGGAAATAATTTGCTTTACCAGAAAGATAATTGAATGTTAAGCAACAGTAATTAAGTCAAGTTCAACTTGTTGATTTCTCAGTCTTTTAAGAAATAAACTTGACTAAATTACTGCATATATCTGAATATGAGAATATTATGTACGTTAAATCAGTTGGATGGTTATTCAACGTGCTCATGCTTTCATTCTTCATTTTCAACTTGCAGACGCTGCTGTGGCACAAGAGTAAGAGTGGAGATGTCGAATGGGCGATCGAGAAGGGGCGCCGGCGGCAGGAGGGGCCCGTCGCGTTACTCTAGGTTTGTGGCACACGATTCTTTAGTTCAATCCTGTAACGGCTTCATTTATTATTTTGATTTGAGAATTGTTAAGAGGATTTCGCGCATCGATTCACGATTCGATGTTAAGGACAATGCGTTGAATTTGCGAGTAGCGATTTGAATTCCGAGAGAATCGTGAATTGATGCCGTTGAATGTAAATTAAAAGCGGCATCCGTGATGCGAAGGGACTTAAATGTGGTTTGGCGCACATTTACAGGGCAGCGCCAATGTTGCCGTTGTTAACTACTACTCCCCCAGACAGCCCCACAACCACCCCATCCTCTACTACTGGCCACACATCTCATCTAAAAATAAACAACGACACACCCAACTACAACAACAACATCAGCAACAACAACAACTACAACAACTACTATCATCCCACCAACGGTGGTGCTGACACGCGACATCTTGTCGGGCTACAAACGAAAAAAATTAATTATAATCACAAAAGCGGTCGTCATCATCATCACCACCACCACCATCATCTTCTCGCTCTTCTACTTCTTCTCGTACTTCGGCTGCAATTCCCCAGCTCTTCCTCCATTTCAATCAAATGAGTCGACATTCGGCGACGAGGAGACCGCTTGCTGTGACGTTTGTATGCACGAAATTCCAGGCGTTCGCAACCGCAAAACAATAATTGTCGATTATTTGCAAAGCGCAAAAAGGAAAGCCGTAGTTTGTGACGATGGAATTCGGAATTCAAAAGAGAATTGTCGCTCGTGTGTATTTTCTATTCGAGATCGCTTTGATACCGCTAGCGATTTATTTACTTGAACGGACGCGCCTCAGTTATCAATCAAATATCAATAACGCTCTCTTTCGTCGCAATCGCATCATTTTACTATCAAAAAACGATGCCGACGAGCAGCATGCAAAAATGAGAGCGCAAATTAAAATTAAAGCGGTTCAGGTAGTAAGACAGGTACTTTTACTATTATTTTATCTATATAATATGTAACGCCACTATTTCAATGGGGTTTGTTACAAAAGAATAATCATTTTTATTTTCTCTTTCATTGTAACGATCATTGACATTTTGTTTTGCTAACTTTTCGTTTTCAATTTGATCGTTCTCGTCTTCCAAGCGTTTTTTGTTTTAATAATTACTATTTTCAATTTTCTTAATTGGGGGTGGCTAATCAAGTAAAGAATTGATAGACTTTGTAATATGTGCATTACGATTGTTGTTATGACTTTGCTGTGATTTGTAGGTCGCGTTCACCGAGACGCTCCCGATCGCCCCGATCGCGTTCCAGGAGTCACGACAGACGCAGTCGGTCAGATTCTAGGGATCGTCGCTGAGACGATCGCGATTATAAATTAGGGAGAGAGAGACAAAACACACACAGACAGAGAGAGAGAGAGGGAATTATTCGTTTAGGGCTCTACTATACATTTATTTTTGTTTAAATTACTGATTGAGATTTAATTATCAATAAGATTATTCTACTTTATAACTATCCGCCGATTATACATTCTCCTCTTTCGATCCGCACTGTTGTACCGAGCATTATGTCTTTGCCGAAGAGTTGACGATTTGTGTTACATGCAAATTAGGTATTTAAGATTTATTTTTTCGAGGAATTCACGTAGATTCATTCTAATCGAACAGAATCGTCTTCGACTCGCTTTTCATGTACTTTTATATTTTTTATTCTTCGACTCCCGCCCGCCCTTTCTATTTTCCATGCGAATTTCCTCCATTTTCTTTTTAATATTTTTTTTACGTTCGAATGTAACATGTCATTTATAGGAAAATATATTAGCTATATTTAAGGTATTTAGCTCGCTTTCAATCACTTATTCTCCTATAAAAGAATGATGCGTAGTTTAGCGGCGAGGTGTTCGAAGAGAATCGACGGCGTGCGCCATCCACGGTTTAGCGGTCGAAGCTCTTCGAACGTAGGCCACCACACATAGGTACCCGTAGTTGTTCCATAATCGATTTAAATTAGAATTTCGAACGCGATCGTTGCCTATTTTTCACGTATCGCAGTTCGAAATGATAATAATTCGCTAGGATGTGAAAATTTCAATCAAACGACTTCGGTGACGAAAATGGTAGAAAGAATTTCGCACTTAACAGGAATAAATGACTTCCATAATGGGAATTCCCACTTTTCCGCCCTTAATTTTCCGCATTATTAAACGCGACGGCACCAGGTGACACGCGGCGTATTTCAAATGATCCTCTCGCAGAAAAAAGGGAAATTCCTCGATCCTTTATTCTTTTTCCGCGTTTGTCTTTGCTCCTCTTGGAATGCGTTAGGAATCGTTGAGAAGCAACGAAGTGATAGGCAAATCAATCACATTGAATCCTCCACCGATTTCCATTCGCCATCTCCGTCTCTCTCTCCACGTAGATTCTTAATTCTCTCCCATCTCCAGCATAACATTAACATTTATTAGTTTCGTGATGCATTAAGAGGCGACTTTCTGTTAGAAATGCAAAAGAGGCGCAGGGTAAAAATCGAAACAGATTAATTTTCGTGCGGGCCCCAAGATACGTTAAATAATCTAAAGCCGATAAATCATTATTATCCGAATGAAACGGCCTTAAATATTCGTTTGCGAAATCGAACAATCCTTTACCGATGATTTATAAATGGTGCGCCGTTTAAATTGAAAGTTTCTTTGGAAGAGGGCAAGAAAGAGTTTGTTAATGTTAATATTTAATAACACCCTCGTTCCCTCGCTGCGTTTCGCCCCCTTTTCCGGCGTAAGCCTGAGCGAGAGCGTCGGTCGTAAATTAATTAAATATTTAGGCGAACGTTCGCAAAAAAGCTACTGTTCAAAATTAAAAAGAAAACAACTATATTAATTCTTTATGCAAATTATTTCTCATGTTTATTCATTAAGCCGCCTAATTTCCGTTCTTCCTCCTTGCAATTCGCGAAGAATTATGTGAATAGCATCGCTAAACGATACTCCTTCATCATCCTCGTGCCGTTTAGTTCTTTCACCGGTTAACTGCTACGTTTTTCGTTCGCTCGCATATTAAGCCGAAAAGTAGTTTCGTACTTTGCGAAAAGTTCGAATAGTTCCTTCAACTATTCGCACGTACGGCCTTTTGATAAATTACTCGCGGCACTTATCTCGACACGATTTTCATACGCAGTAATTTATTAGTCGGTTCGTTTCTCCTTCTCCCGCGAACCATATGGAACAGTCAGTTTTAATAAAGTGCCCGTTGTCCGATTACGAAACGTGCTTCGCACAATTGTTTTACAGCATTTTTTGCTTATCGACTGTTTCGGGGCGAGATTACACGTGGAAATTAAAGGGAGAATTTTGAGAGGTTTACCGTGTCCTCTTATCGGTTTCTTGTGATTTAGGCACATCGAGCACTTTATTATGTCGTTGCGTCTGAATGTGGGCGATTGGTTTTCTCTAAACTCAAATTAAACTTTAATTGAAATTGCGATGGCAATTTGTTTAATTCGAATTAATAATATTAAACAATACGAAAATAAAGAGGGACGAGTTTGTGCAATATTAAATTTCGCATTCGATTTTGCGTTAATTGAAAAAAGTATTCAATTAAATTCCATTCTGTTTATTGTTGTTCCCGCCGTTATATTTGTCGCTCTTGTTCTGGCTGTTGGTATGAAATAATGGAAGGAGTGGCGAAAGGAAGGCGATTTTTTTTTGCGAAATAATCAATAAATTCATTCGTTGCATTTTCGGTTTGCTAATAAACCGAATTAATTTACAACAATCGTTGAGAGAGAGCGAGAGGAATAGGGCAACAACAATGGCATAAATTTGCACACCGCACTCGGCGAATTTGAATGGGCGACGCGAGTGGGCGAA
This sequence comes from Hololepta plana, assembly GCA_963695495.1. Taxonomy (NCBI): domain Eukaryota; kingdom Metazoa; phylum Arthropoda; class Insecta; order Coleoptera; family Histeridae; genus Hololepta; species Hololepta plana. The sequence goes on from OY968839.1 coordinate 3,967,639, forward strand.
CGTCGTTTAAAAGTCAATATTTAATTAAAATCAAAAACGTGATACGCTTTGTTTATTGTTAATAATAACGGATAACATGTGAACGTTCAATGGCATTAATATGAAGAACTCGCAAATACGATGTACAAGGACCATCCAGAAAGGAATCAGAATGCAGAAAAGTTATCTGATAGCAAAAGAAAAAATTGCCATCGTTCACTTTTGTTTCTTAGCCACGTTAGCAAAGAAATCTTTTGCTGAATGTTCCAACGTCTTCTCAAATTGTTAAACAGTTTCAAGTGCGTTTCGCAAAAATAATCTGTTTTTCCGTGCGAATTTGATGGCGTTGGGTGTTTGCAATTATTCGAGTGGGTTAATTATTTCGTTAACGGTGGCTCTGCTAATGAAGGGCGAGCGATTTGGAGGTTTGCGGGGCGTCCCGAAATTAATTGCAAGGGACGTCGTCTAATTTACCTGCGTCTGTAATTAAATTGCGTTTGACGGGGAGTTCGTTCGAAAAATCTTGCTTTCACAAATTCGGTTTCCTTTATTTCGCTCGTATTTGCAACAAAAAATGAATCAATCGCAATAAAAGCGAAGGAGAAAAAATGGCCTAAACGTATAATTAAGGAGTTTGGCTTTCGGTGCTTACTTATAAGTCGCATTAATCTAATGATAATGATTCATAAAGCAGCCTTAGAAAGCGATAAATTGGCTATTAACTCTATTTAATCCCGATGGATTGTTGTAGGGAATTTTCTTTTTTCCTTCCCCTTTTTCTTTTGTCTATCCTTTACAAACGACAAACGATATCATTTGATCTCCTCCTCCGTCGTTTTTCTTCGTTCGCGAATCATCCAGTTCTTTGATTGCTGGCTATTATTTCTCAAAGGATTTGGCCCTCGAGTGGGGAAAAATTAATCGTTAGCCAATCGGCAGCAAAAAAAATATTAATTTAAATTTGAATGTATTAAATGGCAATAGGAGGAGCAAACGAAAGACTTACGACGGTTTTTTTTTTGCAAAAAGCCCATGGAATCGTGATAACAATTTTCGAGTTGAAAAACGAGGAGGTGTGTTGGGCAAAAAAGCGAAATATGCAAAACGGGCATTAACAATTTATTCGTTTGCGAATAATCGAAACGAATGGAATTTACGATATTATTGTTTTAAATGCGATAATCGCGATAATAACACGCTCACGCAAAACTTATTCATCTTGTAGATCGCTTAAAAAATCGTTCTCTTGCCGTGGCGAAACACGTTTAAATTCCGCGACGTTCCATCGCGATTAATAACACGACGGTCTTATCGAATTCGCGTTTTCCCTTTCGTGCAGATTAATAATTACCAATTAATTACACGATTATCTCTGCATTTCGTTTAAACGGACGCTCGACTAACTACCAACTTACAAGATGTTCCATAACACTTCTCGCTTTTCAATTCTCTCTCTCTGTCTCTTACCTTTGGTGTTAATCCTTATCTTCCAGTGTCCACCAGCTTCTTTTACACACACCTGTAATTAATTATTAATTCTTCGCCTTATCTGATTGTCATCTCGTTATTTCCAATCGAGAGTGAAAAAGACATTCCATCGGGCGGTTTTATTTCGATTTTTCTTCGAGAGGCCTAATTGGATTCCATTTAATTTCTTACACGTCTCCTTTACAAACGCTGGGCTGATTAATCGGTGGACATTATTAAAAGTTTGTTTCCACACGAGGGAAAATGTGGAATAAAATTCAAGAGGCGGAGCTCGTTATTTATATCGAGACAAGAACCGAAAAATGTGAAGAACGAAGAATGATCTTCGATTTGAACGAAATTAGCATTTCATTAGGTTGCAATAGGAAATTTTGCATTCGGTTTTTGTATATTAATAAATTAGAATCGCGTAGATTAATTACAAATGGTAATGGAAACGAGTTAATTAAGCGGCTATTTTATTATTAATTGGAAAATCAAGGTAGGAAAGCGGCGAGGCAAAAAAAGGTTGCGAAAACTATGAAAACTAATGAAATATGCAACGATCGAGGAGGGCAAAACGTGCAGAAAAATAAATAGACCGAAAGAGCCCGCGTGTGTGCGATAGAGAGAATGCAATAAATGTCGAGCAATTAAATTAAATTGAAACGAATCGAATTTGTCAGTTTTCCCTTCTCGCTCCTTTAGCGATTCCTTTTCGTTCCATTCTTTCATCCCAATTGCAAAATCAATTTGCAATAAAATAAATTTCAATTTCATTCTTTCGGGGACGAATATATTCTCCTCCTCCTCTCGAACATTCTTTTTGCGATCCTCACGTTTGATTTAACCGTTTGTTTTTCGCATTACCACACTCCTTCCTTCGCTTTTATTCCGTTTCAACTTTTTCGCAAAATCTCACTCCTCCCGGCCAACTTCCGGTCCCTTCGTTTCGTCTACGCAGACGTTCGTTAATTTTTCGATGTTTGCACAATTCATTTCCGCGTTCGAATCGCGAATCGTGATTTCGTGCAAATAGTCATCAATAATCTGCGGACGACAGTGTGCGAAAAAGTTAAAGAAACGTCGCCGAAAATGTGAGAGATCGAAAGTTAAAAAGGGCAAAAAATTGTTTGGGAAACAATCAACAATTCAAACGCATAATTGCAATTCTTCTTGTTATCTTCATTGAGTGTTAACACTTCTTAATCGAACGTTTGTATTACGCATGATGACTCGGAGGGAGGAAAATCTTCGCCGCTCGAATCTCAGCGAGTCCCTCGGTTTAATTCGAAGGGCACTCGCACTAGTTTAACCCTTTCACAGTGCCCATCCTCATCGTTATCTCCCACCCTTGCGTTGTCTTCTACGTCCATCTGCATCATCGTCCAACTTTAATTCGCAATTCGATGCTTTCAATTAATCATCGTCATTGTTGATTCAGCAATGGCAAGAAGGAAATATGCGATTTTCCAATTAACAAAAAAGAATAAGATGGCAAAATACTGCGCCAGTTTCGCACGTATCTTGCCAAATATTCTCGGCGTTGTTGATGGTACCCTGCATGCAGAAGAAGGTGGAATCCAATTAGGTTCAGCGCCAGTTTCGCTAGTGTACACGCGTCGCCGGCATTAATTCACTTTTAAATGTGGCGCAAATGTTGTTATGCAGAATGGCACACTTATTATCATTATTATTGATACACGTATATACACACACGTAATATAATTCAATTATGCAAATTATAAATTGAGTTTCGTTTAAAGTTCCGGCACCGTTATTAATTAAATTAACGTTATACACATTAATTAGGATGTAAGGTGGCGCCTACGCTTAATGCGAAACAGTTGCCGCGGCAAAGGGGGTTGTTTTGCGGGGAGACGGAACGAAATTCTATCTGCGATAATTGAAACTAAAAGTTTCGTTTCTGTCGGGCCAAACATTTTTTCTGCGATGATTTATTTTACGCGTGTCGTTCGTAATCCAGCAACGTGACCAACTGTTTTGCATTAATTATAACCCTTTGGTCCACACAGCACCGATGCGAATGCAATGTGCAAACTTTTTTGAATCTCGTTTTAATTCTGCAATAACATCAATACGATGCGCCCATCGATGATTTTCTCGCCTCGCAAATGGTACGTTGGCAGCACTGATTTTTGAATCGCAAGCGATTGCTCTCTGACATTTTATTCCAAACAACTGCCAACGTATGCGTAGACAATCACGAACAGAAATTCGTCAATGATCGCTGCTGCCAATGCAATCTTTTCAAAGGCAAACGACAATTTATTCGCGCACGAGTTTTTGCAAATGTTAGCGGTTCATTTGCAAGCGTTTCAGCGACACTATGGCAAATTGAATGCTCCGTAGATCTTTACGCGCTGTTTATGGAGATGTAACGTGTAGAGGAACGACTAAGAATGGTTGGGTCTCCGTCTTCGTCTAACTTTCTGCTTATTATTAATATTTGCGAGCTAAACAGTTTTGCATGTAAATCAACTGAATCCACTCGTTTCTCTAACGCTAGTGCTGCCGTTAGTTTTGTTGTACGAAGCGCCCATTTAGATTTTAGCACGGCAAAGAGGTCTGAATATTCATACCAGAGACGTTACAGCAAATTGTGCTAGTGGTAGTGGCACTAAAGTGTAACTATAAAATATTTGCGTGTTAAATTCGCAATCTCCCCTCTCTCTCTCCCTCTCTCTTGTATACTCTCCGATAACTGCTGCAAATTACTATTGCAGATATTTACGTTTAATAAATAGGGGAGAAATTAATCGATCGGTTTCCGTTTATGTTTTTGCTCATTGCGAAAAGAGATTTCGAATGAACGACATTAACTTTGTTATTATTTTGCGCATCTGTTTGTGTTTAGTTTGGCGATAGTTTCTTTTTAATGTATACACGCGGATTAAACGCATTTTAATCCGCGGATTTATTAAACGATAATCACGCAAAAAAGAAATCGGAAGAAGAGAGGGAACGACAACAGTGGCGCGTGCATTTATTAAAACGAATTAATTAACATAAAATTTAATTAGTTTGCAATTAATTTCGTGCACGATCGAAAAATGGGGGGCGATGCCAATTAATTAAATTCGCCACTCGAGCATTATTGTTACGCCGATCGATAATGAACACCTCCAGCAAGCAATCCGAATGCGTCCGATACCGATGGATTATGATCCAAAAACAACTCGCATCCGCACGGGGAGACGAGACTTGGATTTCTTTCGTTCTAATTTCCGAACGTAATTAACGGGATCCCCTTCGCGATGATTCATTACACGTTCTACGACGTAGCACGTGTTCGCTCGTTCGCGTCGGTTAGACGGTCCCCCATCGTCGGGGCCCTTTTGCCTTCGGTCCTCCGCCCTCCGACCGAAAATTTACGGGCGAAACTGTTCGAACAACGTTTTCCGCTCAAGAGAACGCGTTCGACGTCAAAAGCACCTGCCTCATGCTGGCGCCACGTCTAACAAAATTCGCACAAACACACAACATACGTTACACGCGATAAGGGTTATACGCGGATTCGCATAATTTCCGCAAGAGGGGCGACTGAAAATTTCGCTAATCGATTAATTAGATCGCTCTTCGGGGATGATCTTCGTTCTTGTCGATATATATCACCGGTGGATGTTATTGTTTGTTACAGCTTCTCGTGCCGATTGTTGACGCGGATGCGTTTCGGGTGCGCAAGCGACGTCGTCACCGGCTCGTCGTCGTCGTCGTCGTCGGCGAGTAGGAGGCCGGTCGCGTGCAAGCTTTTTATCGCCGCGTAGCGCCCTCGTCACGCGCAGCCAGTCAGTTCGGATCGGTTCTTCGAAGCGGTTCGTTGCGATTGTCCACCGACGAAGAACCATCTTCGATTTCGTGCCTGCATATCGGCGTTTTGCACACACAGATAATATCGTTATTACGCATTGAAAGTCGCATACGGACGATTGATTCCGCGCGAAAAACTACTCGCGTGTCCTCTTCTCGTGTTTTTTTGTTTCGCGTTTTTTTTTTTTTTCGTTTCGGGTAGTGTTTCCGTTTCGCCTTCGTGGACGACTCGAGGAAGTCGCGGTTTTACGTAGACGATTGACGGTGACTCGGTGGTGCGCGTCGGTGTGTTTTTGTGATCGTGTGCTCGTAAAGAAACTGTTAATTCGTTAACTCGCTGTCTCTTAATTAATAGTGTCGCTTTGAATGATTGGCGATAAGTGCATTTGATAACGCAAATTAAAACAATCGTGCTCGACGAATCCATCCGGCAGCAGCGGCGGCAGTTCATCCGGCAGTTCTGCAGCATTTCTTCGGTGGTGGTAGCAGATGGAGGAATCAAGGTAAGCGATTCCATTTATTTATATTCCGGTTTTCGCTCGCTCGCCTTTAGCTCCTTTCACATTTCTGCAGTCGAATGAATGAAAAGAAAAGGGAAATAATGATTACGGAAATATATAGGCGGAAATGAGGAATGAATCCATTAAAAATAGACGCAAGAGCAGCAATAAGAAGGAGCGAAACGTTTCGTTTTTTCTTTCGGTACACGAAGTGTGCGTGTTCGAACGGGAACAAAGGCGAAAAAGAAAGAAGCACCGATAGCGATCGTAGTTTCGAATTAAACGCGTGTATCGACCCGGCCGATTTGCATTTTCGAAATTTAACAACGAGCAATCGGATTATTATTTTTTGTTATCGGCTTCTTCGCGCGATATTTAATCGTTTTTGCCTCTTAAAAATCAAATGGCCGACCGAGATTTATGCGAAATGCAACGAAAAAACGATGCGCCAATATTTGTCAGTATTAGCAAATAATTAATAATCCCCTTCTATCATTTTGACAATTAGCTCTCTCTCTCTTTCTCTCTCTCTCTCTCTGTGTTGACTAATTTTGATCTTTTTTGCGAATGCGAAGAATTGACAATGCCGAGGAAAAAAGGAAAATGCGAAGAATGTTATACCTGCAATTTGTTGTTCCTGCCATTATCATCATCATCGTCATTACTACCACTTTTTCTTCGACTTCCTCCTCGCATAAACCGCTCACAGCGCGAACGTCGGAATGTCGATTCGCTTTAATATTATTAAAGTGGGAATGCACGATTTAATAATATCGCAATTATTTCTTTAAGAAACGAAAACGACCGCAACAACATCGCATAAAAATCGCATTTTAGCAAATTGCCTCTCGTACCTCGCGTTTATTTATCTCGACAGAAATTAACAACAAAAGATTCCTCGCCAATTGTCGATCTCGCATCCTCGCCGATGCCGAACTGGAACTAACCGTATTAAAGGGCACGTGAAGCGATTTCTCCTGGTGGATTATCGTTTGTGGACTAAATTAAATTTGACCCTTTCACATTTCTTGCTCTTCCTCGCTGCTGCTGCTGCTGTTGTTGTTGTTACAATTCGATGAAGTATTCCGTATAGAAACGGGGAACCCTTTGAGGGTTCGCCCTTCAACGTGATAAAGGACATAGAGGACTGCGAAGGCCACGTTTATTACTGAAATGTTTGCGGATCTCTTTTTGTTTCTCTCCGAGGGCGGCGACCGCACTTAATTGAATGAATTTGAATATTTTCGCAAACGGTCCAGTTTAACGTTGGTGACGAAAAAGAAGTGGAGGTTTTCAAATTTAAAGGGCGGTCCGCGAGCGTTTCAAGATGTTGGCCGGCGAAGAGGCGATTATAAAAACGATGCCGTTGCGGAATTAATGGGCGGCGGCGGCAGCGGCAGCGGCAGCGAGAGGAAAATTGCGAATAACAAACTGCCGCGATTTCGGTACTTAACAGATCGCGTTCTCTCTCTCCCGTTTCCTTCGTTCGTTTCCCCCGTTTTGTCGTTCGTAAATTATTCATAAGTTGGAACCGTTTCTTTAATTAATATTACACGCCGAAGGAGTTAAAATGATTAAGTTTCGCCGTTCCGTCTCTTTCGCTGCTCACTTTTTTTTTGCCTCTTCGTTCTAATTTCCCACCGTCTACCTCCGCTCGTCGATTGTCTCCGGCCGAAGAACAAGCTGCAAGTGCCGATGATGATGATGATGATGATAATAAACCGAGCCATTCTTATTTATTAGATTCGTTAATAACAATGTTAAAGGAAAACGAAGCGTTCTTCGTTAGTCCGTCCGTTCTTATTGTTTGCTCAACTAATTCGGGCGTCTTCTCGCTCGTTCTTTTATCTCCTCGTTTTCCTGCCGAAGGTTTGGAATTTAAATCGACGTCTATATATACACTTTTTACCGCTACCTTTTCGATTTCTCTCGCCCTCCCCCCATTGCCGCCCCGCGCGTTTGTACCGCTTAATTGGATCGTATAATTTTTATATCGGTTACTTTATGGCCGAGGAGAAAATTGAGTTTCTTCTTCCTTTAACACACAACAACAACAACACGACACACCTTAATTCTCTTTCGCTTTTATGCGGGTTAAAGGTGGATAAAGATGAAGAGTTTGGGGTGATTCGAGCCAATCATTTTTTTTGCATGCGTATTTTAATAATCTTATCCAAAATTGCGACAACTTGAACGTCGCCTCGGAACTTGGAATTGATTAAAATGGTCGTTTATGCGTTTGGATAGGTGTTAAAGTGGCGAATTCTAATCCGGTCATAATTGGCGAGGATTTATTTTTGGGCCCGACAAAGGTTGATGGGTGACGAGGAACGAGGTAAAGGGCGAGATTTATTTAGCGAGAGTCGCTCGTGGGGCGAATTACATTTACCTGGATCGTTTTATTTTTGCACGCTTTATTCGAATGCAATTTTCTATTACTCGTTCTTTTTCGCCGCGTTCTTCGTGGCTCAAATAATTTTTTTTTCGCAAAAAAAAACTCGTTTCGCAATGGGATTTATCGAGAATCGATAATGAAGGGACGCGAGAGAATGGCAAGATTGTTTCTGTTCCTCGCAATAATTCCTCGTTTTGTTTCGCGTCCTCGCCGTTCTTTCCGCATTTTATTTAATTGTTCCGATCGTTATTTTGTTTTCTACTCCGGTTCGCGTTTGTGTCCTTCTTTCGATTGCAGCAATATTTAATTGAAACTGATGGAATTATTGCTGGGAAATGGCGTGAAAAGCGTGAAGAGAAACGGGAAACCGTGTTTATTTCCCGGATCTGCACAATGAGCGTAGTTTGTATTGCGAAAATTTGCAAAAAGAAAACTTTTCGAAGAAAATTAACACTGCGGGACCGGATTTCTGATCGAATCCATTCGAAACTCGAAAGGAGGAAGAAACTATTGAGCTGGTATTTAGCATTCATAAATGTTAAAGTTCTTCTTCTTGTTGTTGTTGTTGAGGCAGATGGTAAGAAACGGGCGCTTAAACATAAGAAGCGACGCCGAGGAAGAAGTTGGGGGTCTCGAATTCTCGCTTGGGTAGATTTAAATCAATAGATAAGATTCGGCGGAGGGTTTTATATTAAGTAAAAGCGTTCCCCCCTTTCGGTTTCTAATTTCTTCCTTCATCCTCTTAGATTGTTATTTATTCGCATTAACCGTAGGAAATATCGTCGATACGTGCGTCGTTGCGAAATTTTGATAAAATTTTATTAGTAAAAACGGCGATGATGATGACGGCGATGCCGATAATAATAATATTAGAAATAAAAACCGGTTGGTTTTGTTTCGGGATAATCATAAAGTTGAACGTAGGAAAAGTCGTTTTGCCAACTTGTACAACGAGCGAAATGGGTTCGCTAATTAAATCGTAAAAACCCTTTTTGTTATTACGATTATTATTATTAATATAAAACGTCCATTTCGCGAATCGCAATATCCTAATGAAAACGCGTATTTATGGGCGAAAGAGATTAACACAAAAAAGAAATCGAGAAAGAAGGAGAGAAACCAGTTGAATAATGTTAATAATAACGCTTATTAGCGATAATAGTGATGATTATCATAATGCTAATAGTTCGCGAGCTGGCTCGCTTTTGGCTCGAAGAACTTTCCGACTAAATACTAAGCGTTCCCCGAAATTGCGAGGGCTTAAATCGTCGTCCTCCCACCTTTCCCGTTTGCCTCCTTTTTATTTAATGGACTTATTACACTCGAATCGTAATCTGACGTTAATGCATTCGCCCCGAAACGAATTATCTTTAAATCTTATTCAACCGTCAGCCGTCAATCACACGAAACGAAGAGACTTCGAATCCGATCCTCCCCGTTACGTTCGTCTCCTTTGTTCTTGCACGATTCTGACGGAGGATTTCACTGGTAGTTTTTCGTTTTTTAAATAAATTATTCGATTAGTCTAATCGATGGGATTAATTACGTCGTGGGCGAGGATTGTCGCAGAGATTTCGCGAAGAAGTTGTTTTTTTTTCCACGGAACTCAATAACGATTTCGCTTGGAGTTCGCCGGCCGATGATACGCGGATCGTATCGTTTGTTGGCAAACGTTTTAGTGGTACCATTGTAATGATAAAAGTGCTCGACGTGATTCACTTCTCTCTCTCTCTCTCTCTCACTCACTCTTTCCCCGCCTGGTTCTTTGATTATTAGGTCTCGCACGTTATTCTTGTTGGTCTCCCTTTCAAGATGTTGATGGCTTCTCCTTTCTTAATCCGCAAATTTTAATCGATTTCTTATCGCAACAACTTTAATCTAATGGCAATTCATCTTCCGAAGTCGTTCTCACATGTGCTAATAATGATGATAGGAGTTAAGCGACGATTCCGCCAGTTTAATACTGAATCTTATTCGCTTCGGCTGCCAATTTCACGCCAATAACTTGCGTGTCATAAATTTTTGCGTCCCCTCGCTTTTATATTAAATGCACATTTTTGATATATTGCCATTAAATTATTATTGTTATTAAACGGTTTCGGTAGGGGCGACGTGAATCATTATTGCAAATTTAAATTAATTCCGTGGCCCCATAATTATCTGCACGTTTAATGGCGCGCATAATTTTTGCCAAACAGTCTTTCGGGAGAAACAATACTGGTGTGCCCTTTTAACAAAAAGTTTTTAATCACGAATGAGAGTCGAAGAGGAATAAGGTGCGATTTTTGCGCCAGCGAAATACCTGTTCTTCTCGTGCTGTGGGACTAATGATCCGCGCAAGAACAAGAGACGGCACAACATCAAAGGGGAGCCAGTGAAGGAACGAAAAAAAAAAAATTAAATCGAAGATTCTTTTCATACATTTGCCGATGTTAAAAAATAATAATCAGGTTCGCACGCGGATTTATAACGCCAATTAACCCGGCATTTATTTTCGGCGGTCGAAGTATTCGCGATGTTATTCCATTCTTTATCTGCACGGCGATAAACCACGGCGAGGCGCACAAACGATGATGAAACACGGGGTCTAGACGGTGTTTCGTGGACAAAAAAAAATGAGGGAAACCTGCTAAAATCTCCCCGGGGAACGGCTTTTATTCCCCATTCCTTCCTTCCCGCGTCGTTAAATTATAAATCATGTCCGGCAATTTATTTAGCAATATCATATTCTATTGCCACCGTTAATATGCCGTACGATCACGAAAGTGCAACCGCCGAGCGCGTTCCTTATGGCCGTGCGGGGACGGTCAATCGATTATTATTTAATGGAAGAGAAAGCCTTCGATTTTGTCCTTCTTCGCTTCCGGCCGTTTTTATTCCGCTTTTTCCTTGCCGTTGAAAAGACCCGGCGAACCAGATTCTTTTCGGGCGAGAAAAGAAACACGTTAGACAAAAGGGGGCCGAAGAGCGTTTCTGGAGAGTGCAATGTACCAATGGGTAGGATGACGATGAGGGGAAAAATTGCAGAACAAGAGGAAGAAGGTACCGAAAATAATAACGGAAGATGATTGTGATTACGATAACGATCGACGCATATTAATTAATCCGCAATTAATTGTTAATCGGTCTTTTAGCATTGATAACGGGCGCGAGCGAGCAACATCTGGCGAATTAATTAGCGCGCGACATTTGCCGTTGATTCCGTGCGAATTTTTTGCACCGCTTTTAAAGTGCGAAAACTCGACGAGCGGCAATTTCTTCGATTCAGCTCCCTGATAAAAAAAAAGACGCGAGTGTAAGAAATAATAGGTCAATCGGCGGAGCTGGAATTGAAAACGTGACGCGCGAAAATGATTGCATCGAAATTACGCGAATTTATCGTCTTCATGCCGCAATTTCGAAAATCGAAATTAAAAGAGGAAACCGCAGAGCGACCGCGAGTAGAAATCGAATGCTGTCGGCCTTTGGTTCCTTCTGTCGTCGCTTTAAGCGCGTTTCATTGTCTACCGGTTTCTTCGGCGTGTCCAATTGATATCGTTCGATGGCCAATAACTTTCGCCGCCCGTTTCGCACTCTCTCATTTCGCGTCGATTTTCCTTTTTTTTCCCTTTTGCGTTGTCACGTTCCTTACGGACGATATCGAAAAGTTTATTTGTGCGAAACCGATGGAAATGGAATGAAAGGGGACAAGGAAAATTGCAGCGGAGCACAGAAATCGATGCATTTTCCGGGACTCGCTGTCTTCCTTTCTTTTTTATTCCATCTTCGACCTCATTTACTCCTTTCATTTACACATTTTTCAATTGCCGCACGTACGTTCGCTCCTTTCTCAATGACGATTTATTTCCCTTTCGGCCTTTTTCCTTTTGCAAAAGAAAATTGTTAGTTTTAGGTGTTAACAATTTGCTTTAAGGAAAATTGCTGATTTGGTTTGCGTGATGTCACTCCAATTGAGCGTTCGTTCTCTGCTGAAGCCTTCGCAATTTGTTGCTAAAAAAATTGAAACCGCACGAAAAAGTTGAAATGTTTAATTTCGAACCGAAAAGCAATGGGAAAAAATCTACTGGATAGTAATCTAATCAAATTCAGCAATAAACAATGGTAGAGCGCCAACAATATAACAAAAACAGTGGAACAAAAAGAGGAAAATTCGGGAAAATTCATGTCGCTTAAATGTGCTGAATAAAGCGAAAAAGGGAAAAATAGAATTCGAGGGCATAAAAAACTATTTATTGTACACTAACCATTATTATATTAACTGACGATGTCTGATTAATTTATGGCGAAACGTGTTCTGCTAATGACAACGTTTTATGTGCGAACACGTATAACAGTTTGCTTTTTTGCCCACATTTCACTCCGTCTCTCGTCCTTTTTCGCCGGGTTTACTGGCGTTATTTGCTGTTGTTGTTGTTGTTGTTATCGTTGCGAAATGGTTGGCTACCGAATTGTAGTTCGATAACGAATTTATAGAAAGCCCTGATTTAATTTTCGCCAAATAATAATGCGAAAAAAAAAAAAACTCGCAACAGACGTTAATATCAAAAAAAGAAAGTTGCAATAATAATTCTTGTCTTAAAATTTACAAGACGAATCGTTTTCGGTTGCTAAAATTGCAAACGATTTGTTTCGAAATTGTTTGGGGAAAAAGTAAACGAGGAAATTGATTAATTAGCCGAGTCCTAGTTCCGTAATTCCCAACCGCGAGAAGGAAAAATTAAATGCAAAATGTATTTATTAAAATGATAAAGGTGCGACGTTAAAAGACATCTTTGGTGACAAATTATGGTGGAGGCGGCGGGTACGTCGTTTTAATTTTATCGTTGATAATGTTGGCAAAAGCGAGGTGGAACGTTAAGAAGATGTTTGCAAGAGAATAAGTGGCGAGCAGAAGGAAGAAAACAAATTCGCAATTCGCCATTACGCTAATATATTTCGCGTTGGATTATAATGGGAATTAAGGTGACGCGCCGGTTTAATAAGGTGGATGGTTCGCTTTTGTCGAAGGGACGAATATGATGCATCATCAATGATAATGTTGGCGAAGAAAGAATTGCAAAAAAATATTCTGCCTAACGCCGAGGTCTTCTTAATTAATTTCCAATAGAGCTTTTCATCGTAGCAACGTAAGCCCCCGCGACGGAATTTATAATATAACAATACAATATAAATTTTTGGCCTACATCTCTGGGGATGTTTCGCACGCAAAAAAAAATTAAAGCGAGAGTCGATTTGCGAATTTTCTCCTTTAATGCGAAAAATGTTTTGTGGATTATCACCAGATTGACGTTTGGTGTATTTAAAAAAAGGAACATTTTTTTGTTATCATTTGCGTAATCCTCTCCGGGCAATCTCATCCGGTGCCCCCATGTAACGTTTACCATTCGAAGCAGACTTTTCGACTGGAATTAAATGCGAATGCGAATGTTTTTTTTTTGCATAAATTTCTCGCGGAAAAAGTGCACGTTTGCATCTGCGAGCGTTACATTAACAGGGTTGGAATTCGAATGCGATTTCTCTCGCGTCAATTTGCAATTTCTTTTTCGATAATCATACAATTTCGATTATCACGTTCGCGAATAGAAAACAAAATAGTTACGCAGGAAGGAAATTGCATCAAACTTTAATCATAAAGCGGATCGATTTTTATAGAAATTAATTGCGCGTTTAATGCAAATACGGCGGCCGTTTTTGGCGGAACACACAATTCGCTTTTTTTTTGTTGCGAATCCTCGTGTTTGTTGTTTGTTTAATAAAACGGCCGGGGAAATAAATAAACGAATGGAAATGAGCAAGGAGATTCGCAAATACAGGCGAAAAAAAGAAACAAGCGAAACGATTCGTTACGCTGTTATCACTACACGACCAAAACTATGTCATCAATTATTTTAATTGTCCCCCTTTTTATTCGGGCGCGTGTTCTCTCTTCGTCCCGTTGGGTGCCCTGCGATATTCATTTAACTTCTTCCTCCGTTTTTGCCCTTTTTTATTCGGTCGAATGTTACAGGTTTTGTTTACTGTTATTATTGCTGTTGATGCTGCAGCTACCACTGTTACCGCTGTCGGTATTGTTATTATTATTCTTCTTTATTTGTACGTTGGCATCTCTTTCTGCTTGTCGGTTCCCAGCCATTGCGGCGCGATAAAAATATGTATTATTCTTTGATAATTGATGATGTGTAATTTTATATCTATTTGTGTATGCATAATGTGGAGGAATTAAAGAAGAAAAAAGGGCGATGGAGAATTTACCGTCACGGGGGACCCCCATTCGTTTATTTATATAAAATAACATTTTTTTATCGTCCAACGATAAATATCATCTGGAAACATAACGTATGTGCGGCCGGTGCCATATTTCTTCTCTCCTCTCGCATTCAACGTGGCCTCTCGCTCTCCACGCTTTAATCTCTGAATAATATATCAACCAAGAGGTGGTAAATGATGTGGTTTAATTTAATACATAATTTAATATCGTAGTCATACTTTTTCTCTTCGCTTTCCTCGCAAGCATCCTCTTCGTTCTCGTTTCAACTCCGCTCCTCTTTTTGCTGTTGCTTTTCAATCGTTGGCACCTTGTTAAATTCCGAAATTTACGTGGTATGCTCGATACTCGTGTACTATAATCAATTGGGAAGAATCTTCGATTGTAGCTCACAAGCTTTATGTTTATGCAATTTTTTTAAATCGTCCTCAATCTCTTTTCGTCCAGGAGGTACCAACTTCTCTTCCAGTTAATAACAATAAATAACAGCATGTAGGGATGGATAATAAATTCGTTATGAATTAAAGTTAAATGTGCGAGTAGATTTTTTTCCCTTTAATTCAACGGTTTCTTTTTCGTTCCACGCAGTTTAATCGCGACTTTTAATCAAAGTCAATAACTAGCCCAAAGTGGCGAATCTTCGGAATTAATTTGCGCCCCTCACTCTAAAATACGTGATTTAAGTCTTAACTGCAAGAAAGGATTTTCGAAGGTTCGAAAAATCCATCGGAAATAAACTTTTTTCTCCTGCTTATTACTATTTGTTAAAATCAACGATTATTTCTGCGATCAAACCGTCGTGGATTTAACATAATCATTCGTTGTCGTTAAATAAGAAGGGTTTATCGTCGAGAATACAAACAATGCGAAGAGAATGAATTGTGTAGAGGCATTAATTAGCGCCAAATTATTTCGCGGAGGAGCTGACGTCGTCGAAGAAAATCGCAGAAATTATTATTATAATTTTCTTATTAATTCTTCGGGAACGTGGCGGAGGAACGGGAATCGTATATAGCTAACCGGAGGAAACGGGGGCAAAGAGAACGAGGGAATTGAATTAATGACGTGACAGAATGGAGGATTTTAATTATTTGAAGAACGTCTATTGAATTGTGAGGAGAGAGAGAGAGAGAGAGAGAGAGAGAGAGAGAGAGAGAGAGAGAAAGAGAAAGAAGGACGTATGAATTGAAGAACAAAAGGAACGTGGATGGGCGAACGGGTCCCGGGCGTTTAAGTGCTGGCACGACGGAGATGGAGAGAATAGCAAAAAAAATAATATAATTCTTCTTCCAACAGTTCCAACACCAATCTCTTGCATCACCGCACTAAAATGGCGCTCTTCTTCTTCTTCGTCCGTTTATTTTATTTGCTCCTTCTTTCTTATTTTTCCTTGGGTACACACTCGAAATTTGTAATGAACATTTTGAATTGATTTTGATGACGATCCCTTTTTTCTGTGCCTTTCTTCTCCCCTCGCTCTAACAAATGCACGAATTATTATTATCCCTCCTCGTTCTTCTTAGGCCACCATATAATTTTTAATAAACCCTCCGGAACAAATGTTACTTTATGAACGTTCTGCAAGAGAGTGGAGCTTGCAGACAGTTTCGATCGTCTTCAGATCGTACTTTCGTAGATTCCTCATGGTCTTCTGGAGTTTTTGTTAAACAAACACGAAGATGTGAATATAATCATGGTCGTCATTATAAACGGAAGCAAACGAAAAATAAACCGCAAGTTCGATTTTCGATATCCGACACGTGACGCAACTGTCAAAGAAGCAATCAACAAAAGCAGGATATTGTCTGTAGTGGATGAAGAGGTCTCTCTCTCTCTCTCTCTCTTTCGGTTGTTCTCTTCGTAGCAATTTCCATATTACAAACAGAGCGAAAGAGATCCGGGGCAGGATGGATTTCGTCTGAAAGGCGGTCGCGATATATGAAAATCTGTGACAGATGCTGTCGTTTACATTTTCCTCCATTTTTCCCGCCCTCGCTCCTTCTTCCGCCTCTTTATTTTCCATCGCGTTCATTCCGCTTATCTACGCCTTCATTTCCATATCGTCCCATCAGCGCGATTCTTTCTCTCGTTGTTGTCGATCTAACGCATTCAATTTTCTAAAGTAATTACCACTTTTCTTCGAGGACGCAAAAAGAATTCAATTAGGGAAAAGTCGTACGCAATTAATGCGATTACGTTCGATCAGACGTCGTTATAAACTTTGATTTGGTAGTTTTCGTTTTTACTTGAAAAGTTTTGCTCCAAAACGAAAAAGCGAACTTTTTTCGCGAGGAACTATCTTAAAAGGATCATCTTTCATTATTACTTTATATAACCGACAATTAATTTTATTAAAAGATTCAATGACCATCATCATTCTCGTCATCATCGCCATCCATTAATTAAGAAACTTCGCTCAAAGGAAAAGGGAAAATAGCGCAAAAAGGAACATATTATGACAGATTAATTAATGATGCTATCATCTAGATCCTTTAAATGGAAAAGTCAATCAGAATTAGACAAAAAATTAGCAAAGAAGTGGCACGAGGAGGGAAGATGAAGCGAGCGAAGAAACGCTTCAATTAATTTATATGAAATCGTGGGTATTAATGGTTTTTGCGCAATAAAACAACAATAGAAATCGCAAATGTTTGCAAAACGAATTTAAACCCTTCGGGACATAGTTTCGCAAATTACTAACACGAATTTCATAATCGACCGACAAAAGAAGAACTTAGAATGCGTTCTTTTCATGATTACTTCCTCACCAAATAAAATATGGTGTAATAATAAAAATAATAAAAGCATCTTCAAGAGTGCGTCCGTGTGCCGGTAGCTTGCTAGTTAAGCCCCGCGGCGTACGTCATCAGCGCGAAGGTTCCCGTACAAGAAATAAAAAGGACGAATAATGAGAGCTAAAAAGAATTAGAAACAACAGCAACGACAAAAAATGGGAAAAAGAAGTCTTCGGCGGAGGTTTGAAAGAAATATATTATACATAAACGCGTTATAAAAACGCAATCGAGAGGCGCCTTTAACATTTTCCGACACCCCCCGCTTTTCTTCATTATTATCATTTGCTTACGGCTGGGCCGAACGAATTTTTGCCCATCTCGTTTCGGTGCTAAAGGAAGATTGCGTCTTCTTCGTAAAGAAATGAAACGAAGAAAAAACGAGGACACGAAGTAAGCTAAACAGAAGACACCGAGAAAGGAGGGAAAAGAAAGAAACCTAAAGGGGGAAAATCTTGAAAAACTTAACGGGATTACATTTTCTCGCCCTTATTTACCGTTGAATAATGTACCTGTAAACGAGTTTCTTAAAAAAGCAACAACAACAACAACAAAAAGCGAGACGAATGTGCAGTTTCTTTTGCGAAAAAGTTTCTCCTCGCACAATTGCCGGCGATTGCCGCGATCGCCGTCCGGGTCGTACGTCTTCATTTGACCGGTATTGAAATCGTAATGAGCTTCGTAATGAATAAGCACAACAAACGGGGGAAATTGGCGAATAAAAGAGAGAGGAAAACGCTCTAATTTAGACGAGCAGCAATTTGTCCGGCTCGAGTCGACGATTAAATTATTCACAGCAAACGTTTTGTTTCTTGGCAGGTTCAAGTGGGCAATTTTTTCGCTTTAACGGACTCGCAATTTAATCATTCATAACGATCTTTGCTTTAGGATTGATTAGGAGCACTTTTTGCAAAGTTACGAACAATCAATAACTTCCGCTCGCATGCGAGGGCAATTTAGAAAGGTTTGTCATACCATAATCACTTTCGTGTTGTTGTCGCACAGTCAGATTTCTTTTCATTTGCCCCCCGTATTTACGGCACTTGCATTTGAATTAACGATCGATAGTTTTGAGTTACGGAAACGCCGACGTTCGCGTCCGTTTTCCTGCGGCCGTTCGAATTGATAACGCGCCGAAAATCAATTCGCCACCAGTACTTTGGCACGTTTCTCGACGAATTTCGCAAATAGCCTTGGCAATAATCGAACGGTGTCTGTTGTTGTTTAAATTAACTTACAACTCCGACCATCGAATGTATCCGTTGCAAACGTCGTCAGCGAATGTTGGACGTCGATCTTCTTCACCTCCCGTTTACTTTTCATAAACCACTCGCCGCAACAAGAGAATCTTCTCTGCCTTTATATGTGGCCAAAGCACGTTCCGATTCTCATTTTGTCTCCCTTTTGTCACTCTTCGCTACTTATTGCTTGCGAATCGGAGAATTGTGTTAAAGCAGCAACAACAAGATGATGATGATGATGGTGATGCTGGTGGACAACAAAAGAGCTAATGTTATACGAGGTATAAAGGAACATTAAAAGCCCTTTAAGCACGTATCGTACTACACGTGTAGGGATTTTCGTCTGGCCATTTGTTGTACGCATCGAGGGCAGCATAATGTGGGCGTTGGCCCTTTCTTTCTTTGCGCCACGATCAATTTTTCACATATTTCCCTTTCAAAAGGTTGCTTTTTGATTGTAAATTAAAAGGCGGATTTTCATTTTAGTTCGCAGACGCCGAAGCCCGTCAATTGATCCAATAATACTAGATTTTTTTTATGGATTCGCACTATTTTATTTTCAACTGTTTGCTCAAGTCTTCTTGCGGAACATGATTTGTTTTCGTCCGAATTACGTTTTCGCCTAATATTTAGTTTAAAGCGGAAATGATTGCAAATTATTTCGGTTAGAACGAAAAAGGTTGCAAAAACTATTGGTTTTTATTATGGTATAATCATTATTCCTGTTGGCTGCGCGCGTGTAAAATAAACGAAATTACGACGATTAAACCGGCATCGAAACGAAATTAGTTACATATACTGTTACAGCATTTATTATCACCATCATTATCCTTGCGCTCGATAATAAAATTCGCCCGTTGTCGGCTCCGGTTAAACGGTCCTCTGGTCCGCCGAGTTTTCCGGGGTTTCCGGGTTTTTGCGTTAATTACGGCCCGCGAATATTATTTAATAACAGCGAATGCACATTTATTTAAACACACATCGCAAATTGATAATTTAATTACAACAACACCGACTATCGCTAAACGCATTATATTAATCATTGATAAACATTCGGCGTGGAGTCAATTTAATATCTCTTCCGCCCGACCATCGACGGTCCCCTTCGCATTCCCCGGCACCTGCGAGTCCGAGCCCTCATTCGAAAACTGGACGTTTTGCGGTCCGCGTATGTTACGTTTAATGCAAAAGAGGCGACCGCCGAATGCCATTCCATTCTCGGACTTTCCTGCTTATTGATGATAGCAGCAAGTAGTGTCATTTGGACCGAAAGGTCTACAGCGCATTCCCATCGTTCCCGCACGAACTTTTAACATTTCGTGGACACTTCATCCTCCCTATTGCGCCGCGCGGAGGTCAATTTTATGGTTTCCCCGAGCGTAACGCAATATTGGTTCGAATTAGTGGCTCGAGGAGCGTTTAACAGTAGCTAAGATTCGTCGTTTTTTAAACAGTCGTATGCTAATGCCTCGTCAACGCGTCGTTTCCGTTTCTTGGCACTTACACTTCGGCAGCCTCGTAATTAGCGGCGCGAGATTGATGTTATTGCCGCCGACGCCGCCCCCATTATTAACGCCGAGGAGGACGACGAACCCCTCGTTCTTAATTAACTTCCTCCTACGTGTCTCGCTTGTCCGTAATAACTAGGTATGCGGCCGATGCTATATTGTTGCAGTCTCTCTCTCTCTCCTATTTTCGTCCTCCGATGGAATAAAGAGAGTTTCTCTTATTTTCTTGCGGGCATTTTAAGGATTTGTTGCACGTTCGTACTCATTTCTTCGGATTAATGACGGTCAGGTTGTGTTGTTTTCCAATTGTTCGTATATAGCCGCCGGAAGGTAGCGTTTCTTCTTCGGATGATGGTATCGATTACCGTGTAAAGCCAACGCCGCCAAACAATTGATTCCATCGTTCAACGACACGACTTAATTAATGTCTGCTGGTTAAAGGATTATTTGGATAAATTAGGAATGATATAAAAATACGTGGGGATGTGAAGTGTTTTTTCCATTTCATAATTGCAATCCAATTTGCTAAACGCGAGACTTGCGAGCGGGACGACGCTGTTTGCTCATTAACGGTTAATTTTCGCTCCGACAGAAATCACATACGCATAAATTTTGCAACACATTTATAATTAAACCCGTTGTCTCGTCCTTCGTGTTGTTTGTTTTCGTTGCCATTTTTTGTTGTCGAATTCGCGATTGTTCCCTAATGTTTGTTTTGTCTTTTATTAATTATAATTATTGCATGGAAATTGGCTCGTTAAATTGTTGATTAATTAGCGCACCCATTTGCGTAACGTTTACAATCTACGCAGAAAACGTCCGTTCGCAAATGGCGTTCCAAAATTGAAGTAGCACAAAACATTTGGGAAGGAAAGGTCGAACAACTTTATACGCGATTTACATGTTTAGCATTTCGCAGTGGAGAAAGCGAAAAATGGGATTAGGAAATCGATCTTTCAGGTAGGACGTTTTCGCATGTATATATAAATTTGCGAAATCTTTTCTTACGGTTGCTCGCAATTTTGATCATTAGAACGGTTTTTGCATTGTTAACAGATTCTGAATCAAAGTCTGAAGTTTCGCGTGGTTTTCGGTCGAACTTTTTCCTCTGTGCGCTGCGGCGAAGTTGAAGCAACTATCATATAAATCTCGCAGCAGGAATTTTATGATTCCCATACAGATGCTGGTTATTTTCTTCTTCTCGTCGCTGCTTCGTCCCCGTCGTCGTCATAAAAATGTAACAACTGCTGGATGATGGCGACGGTTAAGTAGGTTAGGTTCACTAGGATTTCGGTATATTAATAATGCCAGTAGCAGGAATGGTCGTATATTTTTCGTCGTTCTTTTTCGTCCCTTTTTTGCTGTTGTTTCTCTTCCTTTTTGTTGTTTGGTTGTCGGTGATGTTATTAAGACTACGGACGACGACTATATTTAACCCAGAAAGTAGTGGAGGACAACAACAGGAAGAAAGAAGCAGTAACGGGACACGGAAACGTTATTATAAAAGAAACCGTATCATGTTCCTTCCTTTAATTAAATTGGTCGGCATAATGATAATAATAATAACGGTATTATCGAATGGAAGAAGATGGAAAGCTAGAAGGCAGAAATCAATTGCTTTCTCTTTGGGTGAAACTTCTTTTTGGTTGTTATCACTATTTGTCCTTTCCACTGTTGTCCGTTTAATTTTTTTTCTTCGTCGTCGAAGCCGTTCCATTATCTTTTATTATGTCAAATGTGGAAAGGTATTGGATTAAATTCAGCCGAAAAAACGACAATATAATACTAGAAATAATTACGTACCAATAAGAGGACAGCGGAAAGGCAATGAAAAGGGGAAAAATTGGAAGACATTATTTTCAGAAGTTTCATTGGAATTTTCTGATATCGAAAACTGTCCTTTTTCTTTGTTTGGTCTCGTGATCCAAACATATTTCTCTTGCTCGTAGTTCGTAATGATACAAACTTCCAGAAGAAAAAATTAATCGGATGACGAAGGTAATCTGTTAGTTTTATTATTAACTTGGGCTGAATGGGAGAGCTGAAATTTGTTTCTTTTCTTATCAAACAATCTGCAAACAATCGTAAATAACAACAAATAAGCAAAACGTCCTCATTATCGTAGATCATTTAATTTAGGTCATCTGGTATTGCTTCTTGTAAAGTAATTAGTGATTTTCTTTTCCTCTCTTTCTCTCCAAATTGATCGTCTGTTTAAGCGGCAAGTTAGTTACAAAGTATCTTAAAAATGCTTTTATAGCTTCATCCTCGTGCCGGTCCAAGGAATATAATACAAATATAATGGAATAAGGAAATTTATGGTTCATAGTTGCTCGCTAACCCAAGTAAAAAACTAGCAGGAGAAAGAAGAAATCCCTTTTGTCTTTATCTTGCGTTTCTTTCGCAATTTTCAATAAAAATAACATTTGCTCTATCGAGAATTGGAATAGGGCAATAACGTGCCGTATTTAATGCACTAACATTTGGCCTTTGGATGGGAGAAGAGAAGAAGAAAATTCGAATTGCAATGCAAAAATTTTACGAGCCATTAAATACGTTTTCGTCTGTTTGCCCCCTATTATATAATAACGATACTATTTCAATTGAAAAATGATTACATATCGATATCAGTTAATGTTTGCTACTTATTCCGAACGTCGTTTTATTCTATGGCTTTGTTTTTAGCAAGAGTACGCGAAAGTTTACGACTTCCACTTCAAAATTGCCCTCGTTGTTCTATTCGAAATCGACAATTCGAGCCTTTTCCCATATGTTGAAAGAAACAAAAAAAGGCCATCGGTATTATTGCACTCGAATTATTGATCGAGACTATCATTCAATTCCAACGGACGAAATTCTTCAGATTGATTAACAACAATCCGTTCGATTGGCGAAAGCTTTCAATTGGCTCGCACTTAGTTTGCTCTCTTGTTTTTTTTTTAGACTTTTCATTCGCGTTTTTTCTCCGTCGAATGCAAAATCGCTTCCGTTTCCTTGTTTTTCCCCGATTATTTTTCGTTAATTTATCGTTGATGGCGGCCGAGGAAATCCATTTAATCGAATAAATCACGAATTTCCCGATTGTTGTCGTCTTTCTTTATCGTCGTCGCTCGAAATCGATACTGTTTACATTTGTTTGCGCTAATCCGGCGCGAATGTACGTGCGGGATTCATCAATGTTATTTAATGTAATGCAAATTAATAATTTACCGTGCAAAATTCTATAAACCCAATCGGTAATGCGTAACAGTAGCTGGCGTTTTGTTGATGTGCCATTAAAGGCATCGTAATCAGTTTTATTGCGATATTAGCGCGCAGCTCATTATGTTCGATCCAAATTAACTGCATCGATCCGCGCAAATAATAACTTCATTTCGTCGCGAAAACTAACTGGCTATATTGATAATAAAATTGCAAAGTATCGTTTTATGGTTTAATCGTAAAACTAACTGAAACACGCTTTAACATTTTTGCAGTTATGTCATCAAGTGCATTTAAGCAAACAATTTGTCTTTAAATTACCGATTAGCAAACACAAACTTGCATTTTAAATGATTTCTTAGATAATAGTTTATCAGTGTTTTTACCAATAATCATCATTTGGTTGAATGAAGAATTAAAACTAAAGGAACAGAAAGGAAGCACGAAAAAGAACAAGTAAAAGACGCAGGAAACCGTAACGGAAACCGAAACTTTTTCCATTATCTGGATGATGTAGAGCGGGCACGTTGGGTCGAAGCATGATTACGACGCCAAGTAACCAAAAAAAAAAGAACCGAAAAGAACACAACAACAACAAGAGAGACAAAAAGAAGAAGTTGAAACGAAAGAGAATTTGAGGTGAAAAGACACGAGAAAAAAATATTTATATCGCTAATTTACGGAGACGAAGAAGGGGAACGAGACAGTAAGTGGAATGTGCAAATAATTTTATTGCGAGACAACTTTTTCCTCTTTTAGCGACGAGTAAATTGCTAAATATTAAGTTTTCAACGAGGCCGAAATTGCAATTTCCTCGTTTTTTTTTCTCGCAGCGACAATAGCGAGGGCAAAAAAAAACAAAGTGGAAAACCCCAAAACAACGATATTAACGAGACAAAATGAGGGAACGGCGATGGGGAAAAATGCGAAGGAGACTTTTCCACGTTATTGTTTTATCCGGTGCAAATTAAATTGTTCGCTTAATCAAAATCCAACTCGATATTAATACTCGCGAAGATTACGTCCCTTATGCCTTAGCTCACGGTCAAAATAATTTACTTCGTAAGTCCCTCGAAAGTTTAAAAATGCGCCCGGCGCATCCACCAATATTAACTTCTTTCCGTAAAAAGGGCACCGAGCGTTATCACCGTTCGCGAATCTTGCGGATCGTTACGCGTACGTTGAATGCGGATTTTAATCGGGCGCAATCAATTCTCTCCATACTTTTGTGTGCATAGTTGTACGGAATGTAGGTTTAGGTAGTTAGCGAGCAAGAAGCAGGTTTTTAATGTAGGATTTATTATAGCAATTGTCGGTGTACGTGTGCGAATTCCTGCTTCGGCTCTCGGTCGATGCGAGAATAGCAGTTGTAATAGATGGTAGAAGGTGGCAATATAATTCATATGTGAAATTGGGTACGATCGTTTCGAATCGACGATGATACGCCATCGAATCTCTGCATTATGCTCGTGTAACACGTTCCTTTAAAACTTCGATCGCGATGCCAATCGATAGTAAATAATTGTAATGGGCAAATATTTAAGTATTGTTATCATTATGATTTCTTTCGTCCTGCTTACCCATCCATCTCGCATTTCATTCTCATCAAAGGAAACTTTACGTAAAGTAAAATCGCAAAAAAAAAAATTGCAAGAACAAAATAAGACACGTGCGCTTTATAGTACGTTAGCTTGTCATTTTGGCAAAGAGGAACGGCGACAGCTTTTCACTCGGCTGTCGCAATAATAAATAAGAAGTAAAACTTTATTTTTATTACATTATTCTCGCTGCGAAAAAGACATCTTGGAAGCGAACGTAGAGAGATTTATATTTATATATAGTACACAGAACGTGGAGTTGTCAATCAAAGTGAACGTTGTCGAGGCCGACGACGACGACGACATCGGCTGATGCTGCTTGCGAATGTTATGTAGGTAACTTTCAACGAAACGTCGTCGAAAGTCATCTGTTGCGAAAAGAAAAAGGAAAACGCTAAAGGGGTTGTCATTCACATTTGCCATATAATATTATGTTGTCGAGGGACGTGTAGGTAGTGCCTATATACAGCATGTCCCGAAAGTGCGAAGAATTTTTCCTTCAATCCATCTTTACTGTCGATGGTGGATCGAACAATCAACAATTCAGCGATTCCCAAAATGGGATAATAAAATAGAAGAAGCGTAAGAATTCTTCGCAACTCTCCACTCATTTGATTTAAATCAATTCATCGCTTTTAATTGCCCCATTTGAAACTAAGTTATCGCCGCGTCGATCTACTTTTTATTTCTCGCAAATCCATCATCGCCTTCGTGCACAAACTTTTCTTTCCTCGGCGAATTTCCTCATTGTTTATCTTGCCTAAGGAAAAGCTTTTCTCGATAGTTTTCCCTTTGATCCCTCGCTGTTTACTCTTTCGGAATTGCAATCGCTAAGATTGCACCGATCGGTTTACGGTGGTAAATATTTGCACTTAATATTCGTTTAATGCGACATTCGTCTGGATTCTTCAAAATAACATCAGCGATAGGTTGAATGACGAAGAAGTAGACCGAAAGAAGAAAACTGAAGATAGATATTTTATTTTTGGCGGAAGAAAGAGAGGAGAGTGCAATTATAACGAGACGATGACGATGTCAAAGGAGTCTAGTAAAGGAATTTATTTTGCGAATAGGAAAATTAATCTATGTACGGTTGGTGGTATTGTGGATAAAGGCAAAGGATTATTATTGCGCACCGGTACGCCCGACGTCGATGACGGCGAAGACGAATGCGAAGACAAAGTTAAAGGGTTGAATCCAGTTAGTTTTCCTCGGGATTATCGAATAAGATGTACATTTTGTACGACCAGGCAGCGATATAATAGCTATACAAGGAACAGGGTTCGCGGTGACGGTTGTTGTTCCCCATTTCGCAATGTCCCCGGTTATTGAGGATTTACTCGAGCCGTTGTTGTTGCTGCTTTGGCGTATTGTAAAGCAGCAGCAGCGGCAGCGGCAGGAGCCGAAGAATAATAGTAATAAGAGAACTGACATAACACAATCGGTTTGATAGAAGATGCGAGAGAGCACGTAAGTTGTATGCGTTATAACAATGGGATGAACCCTAATCTCGCCGCGTCTACGGTTCACTCGACTCTCTACCATCTACAAGAAAACAATTACCGGCAGAATTTCGCTCAAGCCGTACAAATAAACAAATCTTTCTCAGTTAACATCGTGCGCGAATTCGTTTCCGATCCTCGACTTGCGAGCGATTTCTTTTTACTCGTTCATCCACTTGCTCATTTTTTGCGGACATAAAATATTGGTTTAGATTATTATTTATCTTGGAAGATGAGGTGAGTGTTTTATGGTAGGGAAAAAATGAAATAAGGAACGGATGGAGGCCTTTCATCAAGATGGATGGCTGACGTGCCTAAACATGATATAGACATAATATAAACTTACCGAGAAAATTGTACCTACTTAACGAGAGAATTTATCAAAGCGGATGCGAGAGACGAAAGATCGAAAGGAAAGAAAAACCGTGGCACGAAGATGAGGAGCGGGAAGTAAGCTGAAGTGGCAGCGTCGATATTTAAAATTGGGCCTTCAATTTATTTTGTTCTTTATCGAAGACTTTTGCAAAAAGAAGCGTATGTACTCTGCAATTTGTTTTTGAAAATTGTATCCTTTTTATTTAAACGATAAAGGGCTTGAAAAAGGAGGAGGAGCGTGGAAATGAAGGAATGGAAGAAAGAAAGCAAAGCGGCAGTTGCGAATGAAAAAGGGTATTTATATCTGAAACAGACAACTCCATTTCCGTTTAAAACAAATTTGAAATTTTCCAAACCAACTGACTTTTCCTCTTTCTCTCCCTCACGCTCCTATATTTGTTTCATTCTCCGTCGGCGCTTTCTCTCTTTGAAAAACTGACAGATATTTATTTTTTTCGCCTCACGATATTCGACATTTTTCTTCGTTCTCCCGTTTTTATTTCATTTTTATATTTCACGTCTATTATGATAAAGGAATAAACGCACCAATAAATATTCATGAAGCTTAATACAAGAACAACCATAACATTTATATAAATAAATATGGTCCATCCATCTTTAGCAACAGGTATTTTGTGCAGTGCGCCTCGCTCTTCTTTTATTGTTCTCTCGTTGCGTTTTATTTACTCGAAATTTGCAATAAATTAATGCAATTCCCATCGAGGAACTATGCAAACATCGATTGAATTGTCTCGATTTGAAGTTTCGGAGATTTTGAATTGAAATAAAAATAAAGAAAGGATTCTACTGAGCTAGTGCAATTTTTGGTTTATTTTTGCACTCCGCTGCTGTTCGTCAATGATTCCGTTTTTGCACGAGACTTTCGAGTCTCGTCGTAGATTGCATCCAATATAATAATAATATTATTATTTGTTCGAATTTATTCAAAAATATTCATCGTATTTCGTATGCATCCAACTTACTACTTCTTCATACATGCAGATACATAAATTGAGTATTTACTTATGTAAAATTTTGCGAAAAAAAAAAGCGAACGACAAGAGAGAACGTCGAGAAGGACTCGATCATCGAAAACGAAGATTGCACCGTGAAGGAGGACAAACATGAATTGATAATGTCGACTTTGTAATCATTTCGTTCCTTGCTTCCTCAATTCCCTCTTTCGTCCTCTGCCACTTTGGTTTAATCGAATCGCTGCCAGAATTTACGTAAAATCGGAAATCAAATTTACGAATGCGAACTTATTGGCGTTTCATCGTCGCAAAATCTGGCTTTCCTTTCAGAACGACAACAATTCCAATTGCTACAAAACATCTTATTTAATAAAGCGCAACTAGGATTTTGCGTATTCACTTGACGTTACGAGCAATTCGAAATTGACTAGAAATTTTTTCGTCTTTAATGGAAGTTGAATTAAAAATACGTACAATTCTTCGCCGATGTACGTGAAACCATGAGCTTTTATCATTTTCTCCATGACGACAACTTGTCCGTAAATTCTTCAAGCCCCATTCGCATACAACGATTGTCTAATTGGCGTTTAAAGAGCTTTTCGACAAGGACGAACGCTGAAAAACACAATAAGGAAAAACGAAACGAAAAACAACAATTATTTCAATAATAATCCTCTTTTATTATTAAAGAGTATTAACGACGACAATGGAGGCACAATAAAACGCTTCTCGTCGATAAATACGTGGACGTTTTAATAAGAATCAAAATGAGGCGAAGCACTCGTTAACGAAATAAAAATAAAACGCCAAACAGCTCATCTTTCGAATACAACAAATAAGAGATAAAGAAAGAAGCGCGAAACAACGAGGCATGTTAAAATGTTACAAGCCGTAGACACAATGTAATTATCGTACCTGCGGAGTCTATTCATCATCGTCGTGGCCGGCGTTTTGTAATATTCGCGAACGTATAAACGACACAACCGACCGTGTATATAAAGATGTGTGCAGACACTTGCATAAAAGACGGGAGATCCATTGTTTAGAGGACTCTTTGTTCGTTTAACACCTTCGTTGCATTTATAGTGGGCAAAATGAGAGAAAGAAAAAGGGATTGCTTTTATTGTTTCGCTTTCTAGTCAGTCAATCTCGATTAAATCTAACACAAACTCTTCCTGCGCTGGAGGAATGCACGAAATGTAACTAAATATTAATTTAACGCAATTCATACTCGATTCTTGTATAGTTGGTAAATTAAAAATCTTCTAAATAATCACGTTTGCAAATGGGGAAACAAAAGGGGCGAGGGCTCGCCAAACGGGGTTTCATTGTCTTCCCTGTACATTTAATGAAAATGAAAATTTTACGATCGTTCCACCGCAATCCATCTTTCTTCGTTCAACTTTGCGTTTTAGCCCTTTCATTATTACATCTTGCCTTTGCGAATTTTACATTTTGCACATTGTTAACATTTTTCCATTCTCCTCCTTCTCCCGCTGCATCTGTTTGATGAAGAATTTCCATAATAAATGGAATTCAAACACTGCAAGTTGTTTAATTCTCAATTATTTTAATGAAATATGAATGAATCTCAATGTAAAAGTGACATTTAAACTCTAACTAATCGATCTTTAATGTTTGCATTGATAATTAATCAATTACGGAGCAATAGCCTGAACGAATAAATAATATAGTTCAATGCTGGACAACTTGCAATTTCGTTTTGTTAAGGATCAAATGAATGGCTTGATTTTTGTAGTTTTTCTTTCGTTGTTGAAGCCAATTCGGAAAACCGAAACGTAGAAAAGCTTTTAGCAAACTTTTAAGTTGTTAGCGAAAACTTCTCTTGCTCGTTGTTTCAGCAATTCTAAATAAACGAGAGTTATTGCCAGTGAAAAAATAGAGCAAGAAGAGAGATGCTATTAATTCAAAATAAACGTGGAAAGATTGCCGGGACAAAGAATAAACAGCGAATTAGGAAAAAATGTGCACGATAAAAAAGGAACCGTCGGCTTTACCATTTGTTTAAATGTACACATTTATAAAGTTTTCGAATCGGAAGAATCCTTCGCCAACATTTTGTTCCAGTTTCTGATTTTAAACGTTATCGCCCAAATTGAAACTAATTTTTAGAGGAGGACGAGAGGACGCAAACTGCTTACTGAACTTACTCCAGATGTTTATTATTCGGTTATTTGCCCGCGTTCTTATTTTATTCCATTTCCTAAATGTAAATTTAACGATGTAAGTTTATCTAAAAAGAAGAAAAATAGTTAAAGCTCTTAAAGAGCAGGAAAACAAAACAATGGCGGAAAAACAAGGCGGATGGGAAATGAAAGTTTCAGACCCCGTTCCAGGCTGCGAAATCTATTTTTGCATTATAATATTCTTTCGCGAGTCCCTCGCAAATCTCGTTCTCTTCCGTTTGAAGTAGGTATGTCAAATCAATTCCAGTGCTCGATTATGCTCCTCATTATTTCCAAATTGTAAATACCTTTCCCTTCTGCGAGGAGGGACAGGGAATCCTTTTCAAGACGATGATGTTGGGGAAGAAACCGTGGGCTAATATGTTGTTATTATAGGGAGGGAAACCTCTTAGTTTCCCTACACATAATTATTCGCAAGGAGAGAGATTCCTCTTTGGTATATTAGTTGGATAAGTACTGTCCCTAAAGGTCTCTTTGCTCCACCTTATCCCCCGCTTCGATCCCAAATATTATTTATTGCGACGACTTTAAATCGAACGAAATTGGTGGAGGCGCCGGTTTTTATAAATTTTCAATAACAAATTGTCGATAGAGTTCTAAGTAATAATCGAAATTGACGCGGAGGGCACTTATCACGATCACAATCTCTAACCCAGTTGGAGTCTTTTATTTTTCCTTCGCGTTATTTGTTCCATTAACTAAATTATTTAGTTTCCTTCTCGTTCTTTGCATGGTTTATGAATGTTATTGGTTTTGCCAGGCGAAGGAGCAAGTAATTGGAATGGAATCTAGCCTACGATTTCGACATCGAGCCACTTTGATTCTCGGTATCGACGTTTCGCTTGTAATCGATGATATAATAACGTTTCGATTAATGGTAATGACGATGATGATGATGCCGATAATAGACCTATATATATATATATATATATTATTGCTTCGAATGTAGGTCACATCGAACGAAGTAACGATAAAAATAGGGCCGAAATGGGAGAAAAAGTTCGGAGGCGGTGGAACGAGGTAAAAGTTTCAGTTGTATGATGACGGTACAGTTTGATGAAATGAAATTAAACAATGCGAAAGAGTGGAAAAGTAATTTTAATTATATTTTGCCGCCTTTATTCTTCTCTCTCTCTCTCTCTCACTTTGTGGTCCACTTTTAATAAGTAATTAAATTAAATATAATATAGAAATGGAAAGGAAAAGAAACGAGTAGGAAAGTTGGTACGTTTTAATTAACATTACAACACGTAATACGACCAACGTGCCACATAAGGGATTGTTAATGTAGTAATTTTACACAAATATTATTATAATCAAAATGAAAATAGTTGTTAACTAGCATTTAATAGCGGGCCCGAGAAAGTTAACTCGTTAATTTCCAACGTACCACTTTTTTCCCGTGAATTTTACCTTTTTCGAATTCCATTTTCGCAATTTTCTGCACAAACTTTTTTAATAATTTTTTTCCCATCTTTTCACCTTTAAGCCGCACTCTAGTAGAACTTACAACGAAAATTTCGCGAAGAAAATTACTACTGTAGAACCAATTAAATATGCATTAGATTCAATGTGCAAAATAAGTTTCTCATATTCGATCTTTTGCGAGGAAACTTTCGCTGACGAAAGAAATCTTCGAGGCCTGTTTTTCTCATTGCTCAGGTGCGTTCGTTCATTCGGAATAATGCGAAAAGTACAAGAAACATTTCGAAACTAAAAGGACGTTCATGAAGATGGATTATTTAACAGAAAGCAACGACAAAAAGTGGAATGAATGGCAGACAACAACAAAATTTCTTTGTTGTTGTTCCTCAACTCCTCATCCATTTTATTTATTTCTTTATTATCAATTTTTTTGCCAACTTTCCTCACATTTCGCGTAATTTTTTTTGTTGCCTCATGTTAGGCATTGATGTAGGTCTGAATAATTTTGAACTCCTTACTTTAACCTTCAACCGACCTCCTGGAATCTTTGACAGAATGCGAATTTTGCTTTTGCACAAGTTTCATCCGGACCGCAGCCACCAGAATCTCGTCAAAGTATTATAAACTACGTACACACTGCAGCAACAATGACATGATACCTTATTTGGCTCGTAGTGAATGATATAAGTCACGAGCTTTGCATTACTTTGATTAAATAGTTTCGATAGCTATGCACCGCATCAAACCGCAATTCGTACAACTTTATGGGCGAAAAACTTAAGGTCGAATTTCGGTTAAATCAATAAAAATCGCCGATAATCATAATTCATTTATTAATTAAACGCACAAAAAGTGCGGAGAGACGATACAGAATAAGAAAGGGTTTTGCAAGAAGAAATTTTGCGAAAAAAAAAGTGGAATAGAGAGCGAACGGAAATTTAATTAATTTTTTAATTGTCAATTAAAGAAAGCAAAAAAAGCATCCACCAACTTTTTTCGCGAAATTTCGCCAGCCCTTATTAGAAACTTTATAATGTTTTTTTTGCGCGAGGGTTGATCATCATCATCGCTAACAACAACAACTCCATGTTGAAGCAGCAAAAAAGAACGTAATTTAAACTTGATTATAACTGCGAAAAGGAAAGAAAAAGGAAATTTTAAACGCCAATTTTTAAACGTAAAACGCTGGAAAAAATACGAGCTCACGTTATATGATGATAACAGGAATCACTATGTATGTGTGAAGCGACCTAAAACTGTCACGTGGAGCTTTGGTCTTCATCATCATCATCACCACCACCGAGTATTGATTAATATGCACTTTCGAGCAAAAGCTGTAAGGGACGGGGCGTAAAAACAACCTTCATCTTTGAACAATTTCTTTGTTTGGCGAGCGCAAATTTGTTCTCGCGTTCCAATCGAAATTTGCATGAAAATTGACCTATCGCGAACCGAAAATCTCGCACGTCTTCCTCGAGGAATAATTTTCTGGCCTATTCGACCGTATGACAATCGTGTGATCGATGATGCCATCGAAGAAACGTAGGAGGACGACAATGTCCAATTAAAAGGGATTACTGCGGGGAAAAGAGCTTCAAGAAGCGTCATCGTGATGCGACCGAAAAGGGATTTTCATATTCGTTTCTTTTTGTCGGTATCACTCCTCACACACACTCTTAAGAAATGAATGGTGGTAGATGGTATCTCGTTCGCTCTTTGTCCAACACACCTTTAGGCTAATTGGCTCCACACCGATAACTTTAATTGTTTTACAATATAGTTAATTATTTGATACGTTTAAATGGCGACTTTATTGCTTTCATTTAACTCGTTGTAACGGCGCAACAATGTACCGCCGGTTAATTTATTACGGTCCGTTTTAAACCGGCCACATCTACCTCTAGCCAACACTATCTTGTTCTCTACGTCGGCTATCCCACGGAACATAAATAACAACATAATACCCACATATTTGCCTCACACGCAGAGGGCACCTTTTAAAATGTTTTCCCCGTTTTATTGCATTCGTGTAAAGGGAATAAATTAGAATCTGCGCGGACTTTGTAATTATTAAACGTTATTAAATTAATTAATTGAAACTTGCAACGAAACACAGCCACCGGCAACGAAATTCGAAAGCAACTTTTTGCCCTTTCAATTCGTATTTTGCGTTTAGATTAAAATTTAATTGATTTTCCACTTTCTCCCATTTCACTCGCCGATTCTCTTAATTAATAATTTTCATTAAACACGGTGCGAAACAAAAGTTGAGCGCAGAACAATACCATCAGCGTCATCGTCATCATCGCCGTCATTGGCAATGGCAAGTGACGTCGAGTGTCGTCGTCGGGCGTTGTTTAACAAATTTATTATTGCAAAATCGAGCAAGAGAAGTTCGCATAGGCAGCGAAACAAACAAAAAGCGAAAAGAATCGTTATGTTGTTTTATAAGAATTGGTTGGAAATCACGTACATCGAGGAGGAAAAAGTTTCGAGTCACCTTTTTTCTTCGCAGAAAGCGTCGCCAGAAAACTTGCATTTTGATCAAAAAATTAATTGCAACGCTTTTGCTTGTTCTTTCGCCTACCTTCGTATGAAAGCAATTATTATCGATTTTCTTTTCTAACAATTCGTACATCTAAATTTGATATTTTGCGGATAATGATCGCGAATAAAAAAAGGGACTGACGCAGAAAATGACTGTGCCATTATTTATTATCCATATGGAAATTTAATATTTTCCACGTTATACAAACCCATTATAGAAAGAACCGTGTATTATTATCTTTTCCTTAATTCAATTTAATAACAGTCTCGGTTTCTTCGCCGAACGTAAGACGATTCCCATCGGTTTTTGCTTTCACGTCGATATCGCGATAGACATTAATTATTGCGAAACCGACTTCGTTAATTTGCTATTATCGATTATAAAATTAAATGCGGAAACGTATTCGCGTTCCTTTTTGTTTATTGGCTCTCAAAAGCAACAAGCTGTTTATAAAAGTTGCAGCAGTAGTTGGAAGACGTTGAATAATGATCTGATGACTCCTCGGAGTCGACCTTCTTCACCGGCACCGAGAACCATTTATTTTGCTCGTTGCTTAACATTTTCTCTTTGCGACGTTTACCAAAAAATTTCCACCCCGATCGGTGGAAATTCAATTTTTTCTTCAGCTGACAGAGTTAGAAAAATCAATCGTACCTTTCTCTTAACTTTGCTTCCTCTTTATTCAAATCATTTTCTCGCTCACATCCATTCGATGTAAGGATATTTACATACTTCTTTATACACGTAATATTGTATTTTGTATATTTTCTTTTCCGATATTATGTTTGTTTATACTTTGGTACACAAATTTTCCCGACTTTTCTCGCTTTATAACTTTGCCCAAGTTTGCGTTTTCTTTCGAATATCGAATTAATTTCTTTCCCTGTTCCTCGTTCGACACGTGTTATAGTGTTGATACTGTTAAAAAAAGCGAAGTCAAAGGAAATTC
The DNA here is from genome assembly GCA_963695495.1 of Hololepta plana. NCBI lineage: Eukaryota > Metazoa > Arthropoda > Insecta > Coleoptera > Histeridae > Hololepta > Hololepta plana. Next base: position 4,002,396 of record OY968839.1, read on the forward strand.
GAGAAGATGCCATCGAATTTCCACGCAAAAATCAGGTATCAATTTCCTCAACAAGCGGTGACCATCTTAAGGAAAATGAATGAGCAATTTTAATAAGATTTCCATCACAAAATGATAATGGTTTGAGTTCGATGAAATCCTTTAAGATGAACGGTGCTAAAACTTTCTGTTCCCTCGAGTGTTCTTGTACTGCAAGACTGTTAATTTAAATTAATATCTGGAATGTTAGCATTATCATTACTGCTGTTATATTGATTTGTAATGCAAAACTAACTGCCAAAGGGAGATGTGGGACGGGCGATGATCCAATAGGTCTTTACATAGCGAATCTATTCGCATTATTCATATCGCTCGAGAATGCCAAAAAGGATATTGAAATTTATGCGAAATATGATTTTCTCCTGCAATTCTTCGAAAACAAAGGCTTGCAGAAAGGGAAACGTTTTTGCTTGCTGGTAATCATCAGGGTTACGAATATAGAAAATTTCGGATTTAAAATGGGCAAAAACGTCTTTTAAACCGCAAGGATACTGCCGGATAAGTAAAGGTCAAACTATGGACGACTTTCACGTGAAAAGAGAAATTACGAGGGGGCTTTCTATTTTTGCCAAACTTTCGAAAATTTGTATTAATTTTTTGTCTGTTTCTATTTGTCGGACCCTTCTTTTATCAAACTGTTTGCCATGGATTTAACTTGACCGGTTGGTTCTTCTTTCGCCGAAAGTCCTGCAAATAGTCCTTTTTACTACTTTGCAAAATTCCACGTAAACGGGTAAACTTAAATGAAACGAGAGAGACACGTGTATTTATCGAATGGCAAATCTGGCAAAAGGTAAATCCCATCGTCGTTTGTCGTACTAAATATTTCAAAGCTACGAAATACGCTCACTGTGTTTTAGGGATTTTAGTTTTAATATCATACATAGATATAGACGGTCGGGTACTAGCGAGCGAGCCCAGACTATATTCTATTCATAAAATTTCCAATTCAATTTGTAGATCAGCAAATTGACTAAATGGGTTTTCTATATACATTTATTACGAGCGCCGTCCTCTCTCGCACTCTCCGTGTGTGCGTTTATACGTGGAAATTAATCCCGAATATGTTTATTATTAATAATAAATAATGAACGCTTTGTGCGATCGTCGGGGCTGGCGGTCTTTAAAAGAGACCCCCGAACACGTCTCCACGAATACTGGAATTAAACGTTTCGAATTTGATTTAATTAATAATAAAACAGTTAGTTTTGCAAAATTATTGATTGCACGAGGGGCTACGACGAAGAACCATCAGCAAACGAGAGGGACGAATAGTTTTCCATACGTGTGTACCTCTATAGGGAAACTTAATCTGCCGCCAACAGTGGAAACAGGACCGAAATAGAGAGAGAGAGAGAGAGAAAGCGGCGAGTGAGGTTGCGACGCGCGGTTTCGACCACTCGAAGCCCCGGCGACCGCAGCCTCGCCCGCGTTTCGTCGGAGGACCGCCGATGATGGTCTTCGATATACAATATAAAATGGCACAAACAAATACGAACGCCCATTATTTCGCGCACGTACGCGCGTTTTCCGTTCGTGCACGATAATTAAATTGCCGTCGCACACAACTTGTTACCGTACTTGCTAATTAAAATCGAGCCCGTTCGCTTCCGTCCATCGGATCCAACTTCGCACCAGTAGACAGATTCGTTTTCGCCAACCTCAATGGGTCGAACTATTCCAGGGAGTTGCTGAAGTCGCAAAATTAGCCCTTTTGACTGCTCTGAAATTTTGTTTCTATGATTTATCGCGAGTGTGCGATTTTTTGCGAGCGCAATAATATCGCCGTATATTCCGACGTCAAATGAATATTTCATCGTAGCAAACGTACCGGTGTGCGCGCGTATCTAATTTAATTAAATTCCAACTCCACGTAAGAATTCACGTGAGCATACGTGCGTTTTTTAATATACCTCGCCGGTTCTTCTCTCGCGAAGAAACGAACGTTTATTGCAATATACCTCGCGTTTGTTCTAGGAAAAATTGAATTTTTGCGCGCAGTTTTTGATTTCGAAACGATTTTCGCAACGTTTTAATAACCATCGCCGTTCGGTTTTTCCCTCGACGTTCTCTTTTTAATCACGCATTATATACATCATCATCATCAGCATGATTATCATTGTAACCGCAACTCATCGACGTTACGTTGCGTGCGTTTTTGTTTATAATCAAGCGCACGTATCGCATTAAATTAATACCTATCATTGTTAATTATACCCGCAGGTAGTGATGTTGGCGGAATTCGCGCTTTCAATAAGGTACATTTATTTGCGACGTCGATGGAATTGTTTAATATTCAATATATATTAACGCAAACAACCGCCGCATGTTGGCTTGCGTTAATCAATTTAACGATCCCGGCCCCGCTTTTGAATTTTCTATTAATTTCGATCGGAAAAAGTGCGAGGGAATCGCTGAATTTTCCACTGCGATGATTTACGATTATCTAGCTAATGCTCTGCGCATTATTAATCGTTCGATCTTCATTTCGCTAGATAAATGGTGCTCGCATTCCTTATTAATTAATACTAGGAAAAGGGAAGGAAAAAATGGACGAGAAATTAAACGTTTTGCGATACGGCGCGAGGGAAAGAAATAAACTCGCGACGAGTGCATGATTGTTGTATAAACTTAAAACGTCGTGTTGAGTTGTAATTAATAATAGGAAACGCACGATGATAAATCGCTTTCGTACGAAAGAATAATTCATTCGTTTGCCGGTTTGTGTGCTTTTCATTTAGCACGCGCAAAAAAAGCGAAGCGAAACACAGTAGATTGCAATTCCGCCGGGGAGGGTTTTTAACTAGTTATAAACGCTTTTTACTTTTCGTTTCTTATTGTTCGCACAAGCAAGGAAATAGCTCGCAGATTGCGCGAATGTACACGATGGCAAACATGTTGAGGGAACGGAATAAATAATAACGACATTTAAAAAAAATGTGCATATACGAGGAGATGATTAATGACTTCGAGCCATGGGTAACGCGTCTTATCATGAAGCCTACCCACTGACTCTAAAAAAAAGGACGCACTCTCTCGCTCTTCATACGCGTTATAATGATGATGATGATGTAAGGCACGAGCTTTTTCCTCCGTAATACACAAAGACTTTTACAAAACGGTTTCGCGTATATAAAAAGTGCGTTTGATAACCGTTTCTTTTTTTTGCGCGATTTTCCTTCCTCCCTTCGGCTTCCGTGTCGTGTTCTCCCACATCGAGGTGGGACGAAAAAATAACTGTTTAAATATCTGCCTACATTTAGTCCTCTTTGCTCATCGACAATGGCAATTTAATGCCCGAATAACAAAGAACCGCTCACAATGGAATCCCATTGCGAAAAGATAAACGGACGAAAAGCTATCCAGCGAAACGCAAAAAAAGGGAAATTTATAAATGAATTCGAATTTTCCACGTGCGCCCCCAAAACTCTTTTTTTTTTGTTTGAAATTTTCGTTTTGTTCGCACACAAAAACGTTGTCTTTCAATTGGCATCCGTTTCGACAAAAGGGGGAAAAGAAACGCTCGACTGACCTCCCCGCATATTGTCCATCGATACAAAGCGAATAAAAGGCTTAATTTATAGGATTTTGCCAGCGTTTATTTATTTTTTCGCTTCAAAGTGCTTCTAAGTTTATAATTTGAAGTTAATTTCCAACGGCACATAGCTCGCGCTATTCTTCATAACACAAAACGTAATAATACGAAGAATAAAAATGTTAAGCATAATAAACTGGGGGCGTTTTAAAATGCGCGCGGTCATAAAGACGCCCGAGAAGGGCTCAATGTGCGATAAACAAAGCGGCGGTTTTCCTTTTACCAACTAAAAATTTATACGCGTGTATGCGAAGAGAGAAGGAGACTGAGAAAATAATAAAATTGAATGAATGGCGAAGGTGCCGTTCCTGTTGTTCCCGTCGTTCCCGCTAACGGTTTATAGCGGCTGGCCGTTTGGATAAAACTGCGAACATAAATTCAATGAGAAAACTGGTAAAAAGAGGAAACGGTGCAGTTAAAGTACGTTATCTTTCCTCGAAAATGCACTTTTAGTAAATCAGGATTAAAATTATTGCCACTAGGTTTCCTCCACGGTTGCGTTTTCGGTGACCGCTTAACTTCTCTCTCTCGCGCGCTCTCTCCATCTGCTCCACTATTTTTCTGATTTTTTTTTATCGAATGCAGCCACACACACACACATCTAGTCCGTTTGAGAAATCGAACTGGATGGATGCGAAAGTGGTCCGCTGATAAGCGGTTGCCAAGTTGGCGTAATGGTAGACCATCATGCACTCGCTTCTTGTTCTTCGGCGACTATTGCCGATGTTACCAATACGAAAAGAGCAATAGTTGCGGTAGTGATTAATCTACGAAAAGCTCCGGCGACGGGTCTTGGGCGGTCCGGGGATTATCGCCGTCTGTGTGTGCAGATATAAGAAAGAGAGAGAGAGAGAGAGAGAGAGAGAGATGCCCTTCTTGAACCCGTGACTTTAACATTATGGTCGATTTACACCGCATCCTTAATGCACTTTAACCTCTTTCTTTTTCGTTTTCCTCCTCGTTTTCATCCTCACTCTTCATTACAGTCTCGTTTTTGGTTTCTCTTCTTTTCATGGAGGACGAGGGGAAAAAGTTTGTGAGCTTCGTTAAATTTTAGTTCGTTTCATCGCCGCTCGTGTTTTTCATTGCCGCTTTAGTCGTTTTTAGTCCCGGTGCAATTTTTCTCTTGCCAGTACCAACTTTATTCTTTATTATTATTTCCGTTCGTTTTGTTTCGTTTTCCCCTGTTAGATGAATAATGGTACTTTATTAGTTCTTGCTTATTTTCGGAAAATCGCGAAAGAGAGAGAGAGGCAGATAAAAGTTCGCCATCAGTCAGTCGATACCTTTTGTAGTTGGGCTTCGAAGAAACTTTAAAAGAATTTTTTGCATCCCTGAAATTGGATTTTCTCCGACTGTATTTAAAAAGCGAGAGCGAATAATTTTCGCAAGTGTGCTTTTTTGCCGCTTTAAAGAGATACAAAAGAAAATGAAGTCATTAACGAAATTGCGAAGTAGATTTTTCGCGTTTGATTTCAAAAGGATTATTTTAATACATTTCCGCTGGAAAATAATTTAAAAGAAAGCGAGAGAGGGATTTGGAAATTTGCTAATTATCGTCCGGAGCAATTAAATTGAATATTCAATACGATTTTTTACATCGGGTCGGTTCTTCTTTTCTTGGATGAAATTTTATTAAACAATCTAGCAAATAGCAATTAGATTTTGGTTATATAAGCGGAACGTTGATTGCGATTTTACCTCTTAGAATTAATTAACGTTCTCCATCTTTCCCATCCTTTCCGCCTTCTTCGCGGGCACTTGGGCATAAATTACCATCTCAGTAGAAGAATGAGATGCGCGAAGAAGATGGGAAAGTAGCGCCAATATCATCCAATATAAATTAAGTGGAATCAGGTGTGGTCGCTGTTTAAAAAGAAAATTGATGAAAAAAGAAAATCTTTTTTCGGCGAACGAGCGAGAGAAACGCTGAAAAGTGAAATTAATGTTCGGCGATAAGTTGCGGTGAAAAAATTCGTCGTCATCTTCCCCGCTGGCCCCCTTTCATCTTCCAAGCGTTTTCTTTTCTTCCACCAGTCGCCCAACTTTATTTATCCTCGCCGCCGACCAAAAAAAAGGAAGCTCATAAATCAAATAATTCGCCCGCCAAAAGAATTCCTCGCCTATTTTTAACACAAGAAAAAATTGTTAAACGCCTATTCATCGGTACGTACCGAAGACGACGTTAAGGAACAATTAAAAACTTTCGCAAAGAAGTGCGAGGACTTTAACGCTTTTTATTCAACTTAATGCGATGGAAGCTCCTCTTGCTTTACGGTCTCGATTTCCGCCATTTCTTATTATTCTCCTGGCGTAGCCATCGCCCTTTTTTAACACCAGAAATTCGGATGGGATCCGCCGATTCGAAAGTTTAACGTGTCGCGGTGAATTATTTCCATCATAAAAGGCACGGAATCGCGGTTCTTTTTAATAACACCAACCCATGCTCCACGTGTAATTTCAAGGTGTACCTCGGCTGAGTTAATACCAAAATAATAATAAAAAAGGCGCCATAGATGTTCGTTTAGTGTCGAAAATTTACTGCCCTCGAACTGTGTGTGTGTATATAAGAGTTTTTTTCGCTTTTCTTTCCAACGGCACCATTGTCTTATCGCATAGATTTATGTTCGTGAACCGATAGCTAAATCCCTCCCGGTTGCAACGCCACGACAACGACATATATTTCCAACTGTTAAAATACGGTTCGGGCACCTTTTATTTCCATCCTCTTACATTCCTTGTTTTCCTATATTTTCTAGCCGTCTTACAATTCTTCTTCCCTTTTTTGTTCCCTTTTCCTTCTCCCTGGCGGAACATTAAACCACGTGGCAAGAAAGAAAGGGAAACGTAGTCGCGATCAAGTATTTTAAAAGGGCTGTCCTTTAAATACAAGAAGGCGAGAGCGAGAGAGAGAGAGAGAGAGGGACGGATCCATTAGATGCGAAATTGATTGAGTATCCATTAGGAAATGGACCGTGGATAGGTGAGAGTGATGTATTAAATCATAACGTTTATTTCTGCAAAGATATACGAGGGTCGCATAATAAATAACGTACGAGAACAAACAAAAAATGGAAGCGTCAAAAATTTCCTTTCCCAACTCGACAAGTTATGAAATTTTAATTGAAAAAAAAACCCTCGCATCGGGATCGAAGTAAAGTGAAATAAATCCGGGACGGGGGCGAGTCTAAGCTTCGGATTTAGCGATTCACCTCTCCACAATTTTTTTCCTCCTTCGCCAATCATAAATATCGGCGTAGGGCGGGCTACGTTTCGTTTTCGCATAAAGTGATTTGTAGTTTGATGGGTGTTAAGACTTTAATCGTTAACCGTTTTTAAATATCGATTGGATTAACGGCGAATCCCGTTCGGTGCTTCTTTTTCGCACAAATTAAAGAAGATGTTATTGATTCGTATATCAAATTGAATTTCTGGATAGAATTAATTGTAGAGCATCACTTTAAAACGCAAATAATTACTGCGCGAAGCGTGTAGTTTATTCAAATTTGTATTTCATTAATTAACAAGCTTTCGCATCGAAACTACTACAAGCAAATAAACAGCGATGATGAGTACAACAAAATTTCCATTTCGATTTCAAAAACTTTAATCTACAGGACGAGGGATAGGGTGAAAAGCATATGAGAGAGAGAGAGAGAGAGAGAGGGAGATTATATAGACGCCTATAAATTTATCTCTTTTATCTAAGCAAATACGTTTCGAGTGTAGTTTTATAACTCTCGCCGTGAAAGTTTCCAGATTGATTTTTCAATTTAAATCTTAGCGTATTTGTTAGAGGAAAGTTATTTAAAAGTTTCAATAATAGATGAGGAGGAAAAAGAAATGCGAGGCACCCTTTTAAAAGCGCTAAGGATTGGGCGCGGAATTTTAGTTTTCCTTATAAATCCGTATTTGTTAACGAAATTGGCACAATTTCTTCGTTTATTTTTTTCAACAGCTTGAAAAAAAAAACACGACAAATAGTTGCATTGCGCAAAAATCGATATTCCCGGCGCATCCACCAAAAACGCATTTTATCAATTTTCATCGACAGCGAGTTTCTTTTTAGTTTTTGCTTGCATCGACTATATTGGAATTCAACGAATACTAATCCAAATTGATAATAGCGTTATTTCGCACTTAAACAGCTTTATATTAAATTCCATTTCGTAAGCAAACTAATTCAATTTACTCCCTTTTTCTTTCTCCGTATCTCGCCGCGTACGAGATTCAATTTTGCCTTTTAGTAGCAAAAGCCGAAATAACTTTGTTAGACACAAACGAATAAAATATGAACGAGTAATAAACAAGATTACATACAAATAATAATGATATAAATTTAAATGTAATACACTGAGAGCATAGATACGTGTGTTATTTCTGTTTCTGTTATGTGCAATGCGATGTTGCTGGGAGTTATAAAGCTTTGCAAAAGAGAGCGGATACACGGTGCGAGAGCGGGATGGTGCGAAATGGGAGCGAGGTATGTTTTAGCAAATAATCTACCTGAACATATATTGCACACATACGTAGACGTGTATCTTGTTATTCATTGCTCTCGTGTACGTACGTTCTTCTCAAGTATAAAGTAATAAAATATTGTCGTTTGCCTTATTTTATACGTACTTAAAGTTAAAAGTAAAAGATAGACACTTTATTTGCCGTATGTACGACTCGGAGTATTATTATTTTGCTCGAGTGGCACCGCCCTGTATAATAACATTTACTACCTTCCACCTCTTTTAATACGTGTACTTTATAATATAGGAGCGAGCATAAACGTTATTTAAACGCCATTGAAACTGCTACCATTTTTCCTTCTTCCTTTCTCTACGATAATAAATCACATTGATAGTCTACCGAGAAAACCGTTTTGTTTACGGTTTTTAGCAAGGAAAATTGCGCAGTTGTAATGCGATAATCACTTTGCACTTTTCGCGGTTTGCTGCGTTCGTTTATTTTCCTCGCACTCGTCAATTGAGAAAGTTTCTACTCGAAATCTGATTAAATATTCGAGTTGATGTAAACTAGCGTACGTACGCGTGTTATTATAACATAATGCACGTTACTTGGGATAAATGTTGAAGATTTTACGGGAAAGTTCTTACTAAAGAAAACGCGGCGAAATTATTTCGATACCTCCGGGGCAAACGAGAGAAAGAGCGAGAGGGAAAGTTACGCAGTAAAGTGGATGGGGCGAGATATAGAGCCGATCGATCCTATAATTAGATTGTAGGTAAACGTCTTCGAAAAAGTTCCATCCAGGGGTTTATTGGAGTTTATTACATAAATCAGATTTAATTACAGGAATTTCTTTCTTGATATACATTGATGGATCTTATTAAGACCTTTTTTCCCTCGCATAAAGCGTATCATAAAGTTGACGACAACCGAGCTAAACTCCCTAAAATGTATTTAGCAAACTGTTCATCCCGCTCTTGCCACCGTTCCTCCTGCTTTTGCCGCTGTTCCTCCTGCTCTTGGCACAGTTTCTCCCGCTTTTGCCCCCGCTGCCGCTGCTGGTGCTGTTGATCTTCCTCTTGTACGTTGTATAAACTTAACATGGGTTCTTGTATATTTCTATAGTAAACACGTATACACACATATACAATATGGAGGAAATGTAATTTTGTAACGGCTGTACGCGTTCCATCTTAGTTTATCATCCTGATAGCGCCATCATATTTTACTGTCTACCATAATTTTCTTTTGTCCTTGTTCCCTCCTAACCGAAATGTATGCCGTAATAATAACACCCTACACCTACGAGGGCTGATGGTAAATTGCTTTTCTAAACACTTTTTTCTTCATTAGCGAGTTATTGGAAAATTAATGATTGCCCTCCAAAAATATCCGAGAAACGTGACGATTTCTTCTTCTCCAAACTAATGACGGAAATCCGTTCTCGATGAGTCGCGATACCATTCTTAAATTTGTACAAGGTCAGTTGGTTTAGTTAATTCTTCATTTCTTGAGGCTATACTCTCGGTGAAAACGATAGAGCATTAAATTTATTCCCATGCTATCGTTCTTCGTGGCTGCTGTTGTTGTTGTTGTGTCATAATCTTCATCTCGATCTCTTCGCTCGCGATAAAATGTAACTTTACGGTTATTATCTACATAGGAAACGTCTTAAGAACGATTTCATGTCCGGTTTTCTTATTGCCCGCTTTTTTTGCAATATTACTTTTACGATGCCCGTACAAACGTTGCATCAACTATTTAGCTATTAGATTGTACGGGAGGAGTAGCGAAACAACTACAACTACTGGCATCATTATTACTGCTCGGTATAAAAAGGCAGTAGCGTACTTGTACTCGGTAGAGCCACTTTTTTGTTACAACCTTCTATTTGATTCGTTTCATCTCCTTCTTTTCTCGGTTACTTTTGCCGGAGAGTGATAGCAAGTGAAATAGCGGTTAACGGTTGGTAGTGCTTTTTAATATTTAACCATTTTATATCCGTAATGTGTACATTGCGGATTCGGGTTGATAAGATTTTTATATCGCCATAAAATTTAATAAGCGTAATCATGCAAATTCTATTATTATCTTTTAAACTACGTTTTCTACATTATTAAAACTATCAATCGAGGAACAACAACAACGGCGAAAAAGCGCTTTCACCTCGCTGCTTCTTGTAGATTGATTGAAATTAATTAATTTCGCGATATTGTTCACGGTTGAGTTGTTGCTTCTTTAACGACACGCGTCTCGTTTGCGAATTAATTAAATTATGGAATATTTAAAATGGAGCGTCGATATGAAAGATTTGAGAAAATGTTAGAGATGGAAATTCGAGAGAGGGAATGCGCGAGAGTGAAAGTTTATCAAATCTCAGTTTCACGCTCGAATTGATAATAAGCGTCGAGACGTAGTTCTATGTAAGTTTTGTGAAAGAAAGAAATCGCAATTAATTCGCATACTTTTTTATGGGAATAATTTCTATTTTGCAATTTGCACGTAAACCGTTTGCAATAATCAACTCAGCGGGAGGCAAAGTTTTTTTTTTGAAACACACTTTTAAAACTAATTAATATTATTACGTTTCCTTTATGAGGGAATTTAAATTTTATCGAACAAGAAAACGTAAACGAAGAAAAACTCGTTTACATCATTTTCTGCTTTATTCTCGCATTTAATATTTCCTCCCGTTAATTCCTACAAATCTTTTAAAGAAACGGAAAGAAACTGTTTCAAACGAGTAATAAGCAAGAAAAACAAATTTGCCAGTTTTGCTGCGAGCTCTCTCGGCACTTATTTACTTTATTCTTTTTCACCTTCATTACCAATCATTCCAGAAATTACTTATTAAAAATTATTTTTATAACGATTGCCAATTCCTTTTTCCGCAATTAATCTACTAATTTTTGCGCCACCGTAAGAAGTTCATACGTAGCAAATACACGTTTCTTCATTAAATAATACTCGTTCGGAAACTTTTTTAATAACATCATCATCAATCATAGCGTACAAAAAATTCTCTCTTTCCTCCTTCCTTCCAATTTTTCCTTTTTCCTTATTTCGTTGGACACGAAACGTGTGCATGTAATGATAATAATAACAACTCCCCTGTATATACTACCTAATGCCTGCCGTAGTATCTAATTTAACGGATGCATCCCAATGGACGCATTCATTTTATTAAAAGAAATAACGTGAATGTTAAAGTCCAAAAAAACAAAAAATAATGAACGTACCAAAAAGGAAAAGTATCAATAGAGTCATTTATAACAATTTCCACGGAATTTTTTCTCCCAGCAAAGAACAAGAAACAAGAAAACTGTAATCGATTCAATTAAACGTTCACATGTACACTCGCGTATTAGCATATGCGAATAAATACAAAGTTCCTCGCTTACAAGAAGTAGTCGTTTGCTAGCATAAAGTTGAGGGAATCGTTTAGAAAGCGATTTCGAAAAAGAAGAAACATCCAAGTGTCCCGATATAAAAACGTCGTTATTCCCATCATCAACTGGACACCGTATAAAAATGTGTTTATATGCTGCTGTAACCGGGCATAACGTCCGTGTAAAAGGAACGATCGTCTTCAATAATTCAGCGCTCAGGTTTCGAGGGTTTATTTTTTCGCTTTTATTGCCCGTCGAAGAAGCGATAAAAGGAGAGGCAAGAATTGCAACCTGGCGTAATTTAAATATTAAATTGCTTTCTGCGAAGGATTTAACAAAAAAAGACAGTGAAGCGAGAGGAGAAACAACTTCATTTTATTGTAATCTTTTTCCCGTGCGCGTCCCGTCGTATTCTAATGAGCGACGATTTGATTGACTTAATTAACATATCGTTTCGTTTAATTGATTCGCTTTTAAACCGTTTCTTTCGCCATCGGTTGTTGCAAATGCGAAGTTAAAAAAGAAGAAACACGCGAACGATTCAAAAAGTAATTTGCAAATTTATCACATAATTACTTAAAGTGGAGGACGATAATACTTTAATAATAATAGTAATGAATTGAACGGACGTAGACGGGGGATAGGTGTGATCGAAAATGCAAATTGGCTCATTTAAAATTCCACTTTGTTCGCATAACTTTTTTCGCCACGGCGATTCTTTTATTTTCTCTCGGTCGACGATGGTTCGTTTATTATTTGCCGAAGGTTTATTTCTTATTTCTTTAACCACGTTTAATTTTATCTCGCATCGAACGGGACATTTTCATAATGTGCATTTAATAAAATCCTCATCGGTAATGTCTTCATCTTCGTTCCGCAGTAAATGATAATTAAATCGTAGCGATGAGGAGGTGGAGGAGGAGGAAAATGGAAAGGAAACAAGAAGGAAAAGTAATCTAGCCGAAGCGAAAAGAAACACCGAAGTAAGAGGAAGATGAAGTTATTTCTTTATTTAACGAGATTGTACGTTCTTAAGAATTTTTCTTCTCGTGCCGTCTCCCTTTTGCCCTTGATATAGTTATTACATAAAGAATTTTCTCTATATATAAATTGATGCGGTGACGTGAAAATCGATGAGGAAAATTTTCCATCGTCTAAAAAAAGTAATTGAACTTTTTCTTCTCTCTCTCTCTCTCTCTCGTTTTTCTTATTACAACTTCTTTTCTTTAACTTCTTCGTTCGCCATCGCCCTTAGATCTTCGCCTTCTTGTACGTCTCATATACATTTCATTTTACAAATTTTACAGTCGACTTTTTCGCGATACTTTGAACTTGATCATAATAATCTTTAAAATTAGATTTGCAAATTAATAATTTTGCTGCTCTCCAGTTTAAATCATCTGATCGAACGCGAATTTATTATTAAATTCCATCGTTCTAACGTTAATATTATAATTAGACACAGAATTTATATTTAGTATCCTTGAGATTATCGATATTTCTTTTGCGAACGTTGATTGAGCTTTCTGAATAAAAAGCTCTTTTGGTTGTTCCTTCCTATGCCATGTTACCCATTGATTATTGAGATAAATTCAAACGTTTAAATGTCGTAAAAGAAATCACGGGTGGAGGCTTTCATCCAACAAGGCGAAAATGGAATTCGAGGCAAAATTAGCAATAAAATAAAAGGGGGAAAACGAGAGAAGGATTGCGATCGTTTCTGGAGAAAGGATTTATTGCAAAAATCGCTTGCGAACCGAAAAGCGTTTCTCCTTTTCCTCTCGTCGCCCTTAATCGAACCGTATATGACAATAAAAATTTTACAGAGAAAGAGAGAGAGGACTATTTCAGGTGATTACCAGAATTTTCTTTAGGGCCGGAAGAAATGACTGAAACATAACTGAAAGTCGGCCGACGAATAAAATTTTCAGGTAAACGCCCCCGATCGAGCTCTCTCGCACCCTTCCATTGCCTCATTTTTCCAGTTCCTCGGTTCGTGTTTGAATATAAAAACGTAAGACACACTTGGTTAGTTGGATGATGATGGCTCTTCCTCTCCACCTACTTCTTCCTCCTTTTTGTTTCTCCTGCTGCTACTGCCACGTTCATCTTCCGGAACCGTATTTTTCTTTACGATCCAATTCGTTCTCCCTTCGCAATTCCAACACATACGCAGTCGGACTTCTTTACAATTTTCCTATTCTCCCGCAAAAAGAGAAAAATAAAAGAAAAGCCTCTATTTCGCTTGTCGAGTAGGAAATTGCCGGTAATATAATCACAAGTGTATGTGTATCGTTCGGGATGGCGAAGAAGAAGAAAGGAGATAAAGTTCTTTTTTTTTCATTGTTGGAGCAAGAAAGTCGATGACAGAAGAAAAGAAACTTAAATTTGAGGGGTCGTCGTAACGCTAATACGTAGTTTCGCAAAGAAAATAAAGGAGAGATAAAATGTGGGGAATTTGCGAAGGGCAAACGCCGCGCAGAAAGGTAACTTAACCTTTCCTCGCCACTTTGCTGATGGATAGTTAATACTTTGTGGAAGACGCGCGGTACCGAACCACTCGCTGGGTTGCTTTCGGTTAGAGCCTAATAAAAGAGGAACAACGAGGACGAGAGACGGAAGTTGTGTATTTATTTTTACGATGCATAAACGAACGGAGAGAAATGGAAAAACCGGCTTCGTCCTCGTTGTTGTTGAACGTTAAACGTCTTTTACAATTTACTTTAAATTAAAAATCGTCCAATTCCTTCCTCTTTATATTTGTTTCGTTATTGCCGAAGAACTACGTGAGCGAAGTTGTTGCCTCGCACAACAGCATCACTCTTTACATTTTCCCTCTTTCTCTGCTTACTCCATTTTCACGTACAATCCTTTTTTTTTTATTTCAATCGAATCTAATAATACGAGCCACGCTCGCACACACGTTTTTAATCAGGACCAATATATAAAAAAAGGACTCTTCTAACTCTATTTACAAATCACTTCAATTTCCTTCGTCGAGAGTGTCCGTACGTTGTTGTTGACCATTGTCCCTTCTTTAAAAAGAGAAACGGGAAAAGCGAGCAAATCCGAAAGAAAATAATAAATTCGATTTCGAGATGAATGCGCGCCTTATTGGCAGGTCGCTTCTGTTTGTTCTTCCTTAATGAAACTTTGAACCGAACGAATTTAGTTTTCGTTAATCGTAGACCAGTTGCTGTAATTTATTGAAAGATTGTTGCAAATAATCGATAATTAAAAAAACGTAATTCAATCCTCTTGCAACTTTAGTCCCATCGTCGGATTAAATTATTTTAATTAGCGTCGTTAAAGTATCAGAGCGAGATGATTGCAATAAGTAAAAGTTTGTTTAGCGTTATTATTTCATCAATTTCCATATTAGCGAACGCTTTTAAAATTAATTTGCAAATTCATAACAGCAAAACAGACACACGCGAAGAAGAAGAAGATCGTAAAAGAGGCGGATGAAGTGAACGGTTTGAGTGACGCCTAGCGAAGGAGTAGCTGTCTCGGAAGCACCTAAGTTAATAGTTGTTAGTAGCATTTCATTAACGCCAATCTTCGCGTCTTCAACGAAACTATTTACATATTATGAAATATTTTACGTGTTACACGTTCGCAGTTTTCGCGCAGTTAAAGTGGATTTATTAACACTTTACTTATTAATGTTAACGTCGAAGACGAAGGAATGCGCTTCTTTTTGCAAAAGTGTTAACACTAGGGCAACAACGGTATTAATGTCGTTTAGCTGACTAAACTAACAAGAAATTTGATTGGGTCAAGCCGCATAGTTTCGGTTAAAGGTACAGAGAGCGAGAGGGACCTTTTTGGTACATGTTATTACCGTTAAGATAAAGACCGTTTGTAATTTAAAGGGAAAATATGCGTACAAGTTGAGGAAATAGGTGAACGGTTCTCGGGTGCGTACGATAACGAAGGTAAAGGGATAAAATGATGGGAATGTTGGCGAACGTTATGGCAAAGCTGGAGGGTTATGGAATGTTTTGAATATTGAAATTTTTACCCTTAAAAAAAAGATGAACGTACGGGTTGTATTCAAGAGTATTTCGCATAACATTACATCAATAGGAAAACTTTCCCTTAAATCTTTATACCGTTTGTTTTCGGTAATTGGCGAATGGCAACCATTGCGAAACAGTTGATAAAGTTTACGAATCGTGCGTAATCGAATTGAATTACGTTTGCCTCGTCCTTTTATCGTTTCGTTTGACGGTTTCTTTTACGGTCACCAAATGGAAGAAGCGGACGTAAGTCGTCCGGAAAATTTTTACGTTCACCCAAAACCAACGACGATAGTAATAACAAGCAAAAGTAATGTCGGGATAAAGAAAGGAAAACAAATAAAATAAACATGTATCCATTCGTATGGATGGAGATGTAGAAGTAGGAGATTTTTGGCTTTTAAGCGAGCGGAAAGGAGCGAAATGTAAAAGACGGGAAAGGGATTAAAACGATTCCATAAAGCGAGGCAATTTGCCCCCATACCCACGGCACGAGAAGAATCCTTCAGAAAACAAAAGAATAATTTACATTTATTATATGGCGTATATTTTTTGTCCAGGGGGTTGTTTCGTTCGTTCTTCCTTTTTTGCCTCCCAACAGCAATTTCGTTCTCTCTCTCTATACGGTTCCTTTTAGTTGCTTTTGCTTTTTCTCCGCATTTAATATACGGACGTATATGAAACTATAGCCGAATCGTGGCCGAATCGAACTGGCATAAAAACTTGCCCTTTAGGACTACATATTGTTACTTAGCTGGCAAGGAAAGCAAAGTGGGTAAATACGAGAAGAAAGAGGGAAAATGGAAAGTTATACGTTCGCAACGCACAATGTCTCCCTTTCCTTATTTCTACTCACTTCCATCCTGTAAATATTTGATTTTATATTTTTCGTTTGCTTTCCAGCCAGCTTCTAGGTCATTTCCGGAAAGTAAACGCAGGAAATGTTCGGCATGATCGCCTTTCTTTCGTTATGGACTCCCATAGTAAAATATTCATTCCACAATAACAATAATTAACCGTACCTGCTAATAATAACACATGCAACCGCAACGACCTTACTGCAAAGTTATTATTTATCATCATCATTATTTTCTCATCATTACCGTCATTATTATGGGCGCAATCGATAAATATCGATTCCCTGGTCGCTGCCAAACAATGCAATAAGAATAAATTCCCTTGCTAGAGTGCAAACAACAATTAATGCAACTATCCAACCTGAGACAGCTATTGCTCGTGTCCGAAATTACAAGTAATGGCACTAGTTAGCGACTCCTCTACACTTTACGCCCGACAGTTTGGGGTCTTCCTATAAAGGTAGTTTGCGGACCATAATTTACGAATTTCTTTTTAATCTAAGTCTCCATCTGCTTCGATAAAAAATTGACGTCGAAGTATAAAGATTGATATTGTCGCCGTGAAAAAAATTGTCAAAGAGCAATCGCTTTTGAGTTTCTGCTTAATTAATTGTCCGTTCACTCGACGCCACTTAAATTATTGAAATTTATTTAAACGATTCCGGCAAAGGGTGGCCAGCAAAATAAATAAACGCCGATTTAATTCGAGTGAAATGCAAGTAAGATGATTGAATTGAGTCGAAGAGACAGTGTTGCTTTTGGTGGATGCGCCGGGCAATATTCTAATCCTGTGCAAAAACGATAATGATCTTTGTCGCCGTTCGGAAGTTCCCTCGAGGTAAACTTTTGTTTGGGCTCCGAAATGGAGAGAGAGTGGATGAACTCGTGGAGCCAGAACTTTATGAAAATTCTTTTTCCCGCAATAAAATATACTTTTAATTTATGACGACGAATGTCCGGGATCCATTTTTTTCTGTTTCATTCCGTTCCTGTGCATGCTACCGAAATATTTCATTGCGAGACCTTTATTTCTTGCCCTTTTTTTCTACAGTTTTTCCTTTTGTTTTTTTTTGCTCTGCAGTTTTCCTTTTTTCCGGCCCTTACTTTATTCGCGTTTTCTTTCGTGTACGGGTCGCATCATTTCCATTTTTTTACCTCCATTCGCATTGTGTTCTTTTTGTTTCCCGTTTCTTTTTGTGTCTTCTATTCAATACATTTTGATTTGGTTCTGCCATGGAAAGAAGTACTTAACATTAAGTTTCTTTTTGTGCTCTTTAATAAGTATAATTATTAATACGATTCTTCTAAAATTCCCCGTGGAACTATCACGCACTAAGAAAGGTTTTTGTGAAGACGTGAAAATATTTCGCTTGTCCTTCTTTAATGCGCTAAATGATCGTCCGGTTGCTTTATTTAAATTTTTTATTCTCTTCGACACGCATCGGAACGTCCAGCAACTAAAGGAATTCCAAGCGTTTATTAAACAATAAACCGTCTATGGTGGACGATTTATTCAACAGTTCGCAAAAGGTCAAAATCCTTTTCAGGAGGGCGTCCGGGGAACTATTTTTAATTTGCGGGTAAAGTTATTGCTTTGACGATGCGAATCTGGGGGAAGATTCCCGAATCCGTTCTTGGCAAATGGCAAGATACAAACATGAAAGAATACCGAGTGAAAAGGGGTGGATTGAAGGAACGGGAAATAAAACGAAATGAGCAAAACGCCGCCGCAAACGCGACGACGAAGAAGACGAAGATCGAGTGTCGTTTTGATTGAACGGGAATTGTTCATCCTCCGTGAAATGATGTATCCGGCAAGAGCGGCATTACCACGGGATCCCAGATAAGAGACTCTCGCCGTCGCGTTCGCTTGTGCCGTGCCCGTGCGTGTACACAGGAGTATAAACGTGACACTTTCCCACCTACTTCTCACCGTTACTCTTCTTTACTTCTTTCTGCCTCCTTTCCTTCGTTCACACCAACAATTTGTCTTTCGCACAAACACACGTCGCTCGCTATGTTTATGTGGAAGACCGGTAATAATAGGAATCACAGATAGGAAATAACCGGCGTTTAAGAAACTAAGAGGTAATATTTGAATTCCATTTTCGAAACTTCGAAACTTCAAAAATCTTCTGCTAATTTCCCATTTACTTTTCCGCCAGCGTTTTCCTGCACGCACCTTATTTCTGTTCGTTCCCTTTCGAAGGCGATATATATTTTTTGCTAAATAATGGTCGGGTGCAGGAGATTTAGAGAAAACTATTTCCGTTATATTCCGGACGGATATATCGTCGACACACCGCCACCGCCGGTTAGGTGAAAATTTATTTCCTCAATAAAATACTTGGCGGTCTTAGCAGTTGACACTTTAACGGTTGAAGGGGAACGATGATAGTCTACTGCCGGCGTCACCTTCACGGCAGCAAACCTCCCGCAAAAAAAAACATTTTTTGCACTTTGCAATAAATAACGCGACGCAAGAAAACAGCGGCAAAAAAATTGTACTGCGAGACTTGGGGCGGCGGCCCGGATTATGACCGTCTTTAAAGATATGCGTGCCGTTGTCAATCTTCCGCTGAGGGAAAAAGAAACGGGAGGAAATGCGTGTGCGACGAAGATTTAAAGGGCAAAGGGAATTCTTAATTCCGCGCAAACATACGTTTGGAAAAATAATAAGTTTTTAGCGTAAAATCGCCAATTGTTCCGTCTTGCAAACTTCTGTGTTGTAAACTTCTAACTTCTTTCTTGTAAACATTAACGGTACGAAGTTTAATTGAAAAAGTATTGGCAAATTTTTGGGCGGATCGGGCGGGGGGGAAACCAATCAATTTGTCACTTTTTAACGACGAGTCGTCTCGTCCTCTTAACATTATTATTATTAATCGAGTAATATTACTAATGGGCGGGTGGGCGGTTTAACTAAAAGTTTCTTTTTAATGCGGCGTGCCCAAAGAAAGAGCGAAGAAAGTGGGAAATGGGAAAATCCTTCGCCGAAAATAAAGTTCTTTTTCAATCTGCCAAAGTTTTATAACTTAATTCCTCTAGTTATATATATAACTGTCACTTTAATACAAAGATTTCTCTCCCTCTCTCGCTTTGTGTTTCTTCTTTTGCCACATCTATTAATTAAAAACGAGTTCGAAGAGCGAAATGGCATTCGTTTCGTTCGTCTCTCAACTTCTTGTCCGCTCCGGTTTTTCACTGGAAGAAAAATTGCTTTTTCTTACACTCTAGCGGACTTCTTAACGTTTGCTACTTGCTAATAACATTTTTTCATTCCTATTTATTCCGCTAGTCCGCATAAGCTCGTTTCTTAATTAGTTTGCAAATTAATTCGTTTGCCGAGCGAAAGAAGAAAGAGTTTTCGCACTATGGGAAAAGGATTGGAGCATATGACGTGCGAAAATAATATGGGGTTCACTTTTTTGCGGAAGCTTTTTTGGCAACTGGCTTTTCGCTTAAGTGTCTGCATAACGACGTAAATCAATATTTCGACGTTAAGCGCATTAATGTGTACATAATCCTCAGTTTATTAGGCGAGGGGCGCAACGGCTTTTACCACGGCGTTATACGATATCAATTGCTTTTAAGATAATGCTTCGGCTACATGATGCGATTATGCTTTTATGCCACGAGGAAATATGTTAAGAATTATATTTTTTTTTGTGCGCCAATTTCGTCTCTTTTAAAGGTGGATGCGCCTTTGCTTTTGGTGGATGCGTTTTCGTTTTTGGCATTTTGTTATAATGTTTATGATACAAAAAAGTACATTTTGAGCGGCGTTTCTAAGCAAATTGAAAATTTGCATATACATTTTATTGCACGGAAGAATGGCAGTAGAATATAAGGCGGAGGATGCGAATGTGTGCATCTTAAATTTAATAACAAACACGGTGTCTTTCTCTAATATCCTCAGGTTATTATCGTTGCACATGGGCGAACGGAACGAAGGAGACGCAAGTTTAGAGCAAAATCAAATTTTTTATTTGCCTCGTTTTCCATTTTTCTTCTTTCGTTTTCTCTGTAGTATTATTAAAATACTTTCCCTCTGCCGGCTGCCTATTTTTTCGTCTTCTTCGTCTCCGCCCAACTGCAATAACAGATAAAACTGAAATTTAATATAATGATAATATTATAAAGGGATGAGTATTAAGGCAGAATCTCCCCCGTTTTTAAGCGCTTCAACAGAACGAGGAAATCGTTCGATTCAATTTCCGTAACTTCGTGCTTCTAGTTTTATTCGTTCACTCATCTTATCATCTCATTGTCTGCTTATGATAGAATTCTTTAAATTAAAGGAATGCACAAGTGTAAATGCCAGAGAGGAGAAATAATCATTACAGAAACAACTGTTGGACCAGTGGAAAGCAATGGGCGAAATTGGAGAGGAGCCCTCTAACGATCTTCTATTACATTATTCATAACGGACCACTTAGTCCTCTAAAAAAAAAAAAAAAAAACGGGAAAAATTGAAAAGATCGTTCTCTCTTTCTCTCTCCTTTCTCTCAGGCATTCCTCGTATTCCCGCTGCAAACGGAATAACCTTCTATAAAATTCCATTTCTTCCATCCTCTTCGCTTCATATGTGCGCTAGTCTTTATTCTTCATTTTATTTCACATACGTGTGCCCATTTCGTTTTCCCCCGTCTTCCTCCATTGCTTAGCCCCCGCCAAAGAAAAGCATTTTCCGATAAATATCGTTTGCGAAAAGACGATAGAAAACGTTGTGGAAACGTTTAGAAAAAAATCAGTTCCTTTCGGACCGAATTTGTCCTTTTATTACGACTGTACCAGAGAAAGTCCGCTCGTTCAATCGACAAATTGCCAAAATGTACCACGCAGAAATGGCTTAAATGCGAATTAATAACAACAACAAGGAGAAAGGGTTCGACGAAGAATTTAAATGGGGGGACCGTTTATTTCGCAAAACGAATGGACGACCTTTATTACGAGCCAAAGGGACGTTCTCTCTCTCTCTTTTTTTTTTAATTTGCACGTAGGTAGTTCATTGTCAGGCAGAAAATTAGGGTCGACGAAGGTGTGGTCTGGGGCCCTACGCATTAAAATCGAGAAAGAGGTCGGTCTGTGAACGAGGTGTCAGAAACATTCGATCGTGGCGCGAGAAGCAATTGAAGTCGAGGGCTTCATTGAAATCGCAGTTTTGGTCCCCGAAACTTTAACGACACGACGACTCGCTCCCGTTCCTTTGTGTTGGCAAAACAACAACTGCCATCACCGACGGCTAATTAAACGGATAAAATCGAAATTAAAAGCGGGAGGGCGAGAACGGGGAAGAAATGTAAATAGGGAGAGGATGCGGTGTGAAATGGGGGCGTGTCAAACGCTGCCCTTCGTCTCGCGTTTATGCGAAAGATTGCTAAAAAGACGAATTAATTCGTTTTAAGAAATTTCGTATGTCATTTTTTTTTGTATTGCCAATTCGTTGTTACTGATGTGCCCTTAATTACGTTTCCGCGTGATGATGATGATGATGATTCATTCGGTGGCCATTATAATACTAATCGGCACAGTGAAGAGCCCTGATGACTGTGCAAATTCGTTTGATTTATGGCCGGCGAATAATTATGATGAAAGCTACCGCCAACGAACAAGAACCATGCAAAAATGTCAGGAAAATAGCAATTTTTCTTTTTTTAACTGGATGATTACAAATAGCTTTTAGCGCAACGTTAATTATTACCATTATAGCAAAAGAAAATTGCAAGAAACACTGCAGAATTATCGATTGGCCCCATAATAATGACGATAAATTACGATTTACAAAGGAATCTCCAAGACAATTTGCAGAGACTTTGCGGAAAATTCGCAACGAATTGTTAGCGCGTTTTTAATTTAAATACGGGCTCGGTTTTTGTCTCGTCGAAGAGAAGTTATAAAGCAAACAAATGGTTCGAGATGTCACTGTTATTATATCAAGTGATAGTCTTGCAGCGTACGGAATCGAAAGGGAAAAAGTGATGGCGAAAGAAAAAAGCGGCGTCAGAGAATGATGGAAACGGAATCGTCCATTGACCGGAAACAGTCGTCACTGTTTACTTTTACCGCTCCCCGAAAGGAAAAAAGCGAAACCGTATATCGTTAATCCTTCGAGGAGAAACGTTCGAGCAAAAGATTTCCTCACTATCTTCCTCTTTTCCTCGTCCAAATCCACACAGACGCGGATTATTTATTATACTTTCTCTCTCTCTTTCTCTGGTTTTCCGTAGATTGCGAGTTTGCACAGTGGCAGCCAGAACAAATATGACGTTTTCTTTTATATTAGATTCTTTTATTCGCCCTTTCGCTCTATTTTCATCGCACAGAGATACACACTTTTCCCTTTTCCGCCATCCAGCTAACCCTCGGTCTCTCCTTTTTCCTCGCACACACACACACTTGACATCGAAGATTGGAAAAAAGCGTTTCGATCCATCGAAATTGACTAATAATAACACTTTGACAACTCGTGTGTAAGTCGGTCCCTGATTGTTTGTCGTTTGCCGAACGGAAATTATCGCTCGTTCGAATCCGACGCGTTTATACGCGTTTATTGACTCTCACCGTCTCCTACAAAAAAAAGGCAAAAAATAAAATGCGGATCGCGTTTTGGTTTATTAAAATGAAAATTAGAAACTGCGTCGTCGAGTGAATTAAGCGAAACCGATATTAAACGAGGGAAAACTAAAATATTTTCCATGTCCTTTCAAGTTTCATCGCAACTAAATAATTTATGCTCTCTATTTCAATTAGCGAACATTAACGTTTCGAAGCGTGGAAGAACTACTGTAAGGGAAAACTGGCTAATTATTTACAAAGGCGAAAAAAGAAATTGCCAACGAACACATACACAACAGTTTGTAATGATAATAGTTGATGATGATGATGATGGCGATGAGGCGAAGGGAGGCCCGAATGCTTTTAACCGTTTAATTTGCCAACTAAACGACGCGCTAATTAAAATAGCGATTAAACGCTTTCAATTAAACGACTCCATCCTAAATAAATAATTAATTCCAATTCGTGCTCATCCATTATTTTATAGATCGGTTTCGCAAATTTTCGAACTTCTTCCATTGATAGTCGTTAAACTAATTTCGCATGCGACTCGAGGAGGAGGAGGAGGCGAATCTCGTCTTCAATTAGCAAAAACGAAATGAACTATCAAGCAATTCCATCCGGTTGTCGGTTGGATGTGCTTAAGGAGGTTTCTTGGAAAACGTATTCTTTAACCGCAGAATCGTAGCGTTGCCGAGCGCCGAAGAAACTAAATGGTAATTTGCTAATTAGCACAGCCTCTGCCGTCTTATATTATATCAGCGGCTCTTTCAAACAACAACAACAACTATTTCAATTTAGTTTTAGTCTTTGTGATGTTGAACAATAACGAAAATTGAATGGTTTTTGTTCTTAAACGTAACGTCTCGCACGATATTTAGGTTAATTTCATAATTTTCGCTGGCAACAATACTTAAACAAAGCAAATAATAATTATCATTAAGCTCCCCGTGGAATTCGCAACAAGAAGCAACTCGAAATTAGATTAATGTCATCCTCCTCCCCCTTGCCTTTTTTCCTCGTTTTGAGGATTCGTTTTGGCGAACGATCGATTAATGCGCAAAATTCGATTATTTCAAGTGCAAATGGTTTGTTTTCGCATACCGCTTTAATCGCGTACACATGTAAGTGTTGCTATTTCGTTTGTTGCTTCCCCATCATCTTCTCGCCATTATCTCTTGCGAACATTTCATAAATCTGCTGGGTTTTAGATGTAAATGGCGTTGTTGTTGTCGTTTATCCTTTTAGTTTGCGAAACTATCCCTCCCTTCAACAATAACACTGCCATTGTATCATTAATACTAGTGGATGATGTTGTGCTTCCGAATTGGGTGTTACTCACTTTGTTGTCGAGATTAAGGTTTCGACCCAGAGTTTCAACGTCGCTTCTGCTCTTTTGTACAAGAGTCTCCTCGACTCGATTAGGAAATTGATTTTTGTGCGACTTAAGAAGTCCACATCGTCAATAAATAATTGGCAAATAGGAAGATGAAAGAGAAAGTTCAAAGTTAAGCGGACCCTCTGGCAAAATTCGCATTCTCATAATAACAGATAATTTTTTTCCTTTCGCTTCTTCACTAGGGCGAATTTTCTTAACTTATAAACGGATTATTAAAAGCGATCCCAAATGGATACCTTTATAGATGGTAAGAAAAGAGCGCGTGGGAGAGAGAGAGAGAGATCGACCTTTAAGACTATTACCACATTACATAAATAATAAATTTCAATTTCCTGTTTAGCGGTTCTTTTAAATAATAAAGACGGTTCCTGCGACCGGATAAAAAGAAAATAACGAATTTCATTGGGACACGATGATAATAAAGTAACGAAACGTGTAATCTTTAAACTTTAGCCCGTGTTCCGTTTGAATTGAAAAAATAATGCGAGAAGGACATGAAAGAAAGAAGAGAGAGAAAGCGGAAATACCTCTTGTAAACTCGCGTGTAAGTGACAACGGCGAGGCCGTGGCGTCTTGGCCTTTAACCCGCATCCTCGCCTCTTCTTTCTTCTCTATTTTTCTCCTCTTTCTGCCTGATAGACGTAGTATACGTATCCTCGGCAATTGAAAGGGCCGTAACGAAGCGGCGGCGGCGGCGGTAGCGGCACCGGGGGCTTAACTTAAGCGGCTTTCCGCGTGACTTATGGCTGTCCGCTTGCGGTTTAAAAAGAACTTTGAGAGAGAGAGAGAGAGAAAGAGAGAGAGAGAGGAGATAAAAGGAAAAGGGAACCGAGTAAAAAGAACGCCCATATTTAAGGATTCTTGCGATTCTACTATTGCCGCCGCTGCTGCGGCTGCTGGTGATGCTCTTTAAAAATTTAATAATGTGGTGCGAATTTTATGTTTCTCAGCCATTCTAATTTATTCATGTTTCGTTACCATTCGCTTCTTATGCTTCTCCTCGTCCATCGACTTCCTTCGTTTGCATCCTCTCGCAAAACTTTCTCTTCGGCAGGCAGCACGGAAAAAGTGGCTGCAAAGAAATAAATTCTGCCCTCACTCTAGTCGCGCGCGCTTTGAGCCGGCATCTCGCTCATTACTTAATCATACGCTTTGGCAATAAATTTTTTACTCGAAAACAAGCGTAAAGTGTACTTCGCAGGCAGGAAGAAACGCGAGAAGAAACGGACGAGGAAAATGGCGCGAGAAGATTGCAAAAGGAAGGAAATCGTTTAATTATTCGTTAAAGAAATGAACCTTCGTTTAATTACAATCTCAAACCGCGAATTTTTAAACTTTTTTCTCGCCCCCTTGCGCCCCTCGCTATAAAACCTCTTGAAGATCAATTTCAACAATCAATTGGCAAATATTTCAAAAGAAATCTGCAATCACCGGACTACTTTTTCGCACTAATAAAATGTTGGACACGTATGCGCTCTCACCCTCGACCAGCCAGTCGTTGATGGATGCCAAGTGGACTTTAAAGCTAACACATGAATTAAACATGATCGCGTAGAAGGGAAAAAAGGCGAACTTTTTTCTGCATGTGCCAATTCCAAAGGTGTGTCGCGAAACACAACAAGCATCCATATAATGTTACCCACTTGTCAATTCAAATTTTATGCTAATCATCGACTGTAACGGCCACGGGATGAAATAGGAGCTGCAGTAACGGCAACCAGGTGATGGTAGAGGGAACGTTAGCGAGAGGAAATCTGCATATTGGGGTTTTTGCATTTTGTATGAGTTAAAGAAGGATTGAGCGAGTCGTGCAAAAGTGGTTCGTTATTGTTATTGAGCAATTGGTAAAAGTTGTCGGTGGGTAAGTGAAGGAGACGTTATTAGAATCACGACTAAAACGTTCGTGTTTCTCTCGATGGCGGTTCTTCTGATAACGGCAAGTCACGGTGGATTAAATGCTTGCGATTCGATTTGCGTTGCGATTAACATGAAATGATTCTTTAACGCGAAGGAATTGCTTGGAATTGTATCATTTTCGATTTGCAATTCAGGAACGTATTATTAATTTCAATTAAAATTGTAAATTTCGCGCAATAAACTTGTTGTTATTGCAAAGGAAAATATTGCGAACGAACGGTTTTTCTTTTCTCTCCTCGCGATGATGCTGGTAATAATAAAGTTGCTCCGTACTTTGCGCGACGGCATAATTTCGTACGTGCGAAAGGGAGACACGGAGTTTCGCAAAGTTTCGCAGATAAATTAGAAGACAACTTTCCATTCTAAAACTTAACATAATATTAAATTGAATTCAATTAGAAGTTTCTCCATCTTCTCGCAAGTTCACATCACATACCCGTAATGTTGTTACTATTATTATTAAGAGCCATCATCATCGTCGTTATTAGCGGAAAGGAAAAGAAGTTGTTGTGGTGGAAAAAGAAAACTTTGAATCGTACGCAACGATTGATGCCGTTGGCTTTGTGAAAAAGAGAACGAAATTCCCCCTAAATTTATAATGCCATAATGGATAATAATTCTTTTGCTCCGTAGTTTTCCCATCCGCAAGAATATTCCCCATCGTCGCGTAGCTCTTCCACTTACCGGAACAGCTCGTAGTAATAAGAGCCCGAAAAAGAAACGATTACCTTTCTTACCCGTTCCCCTGCCTCCTCGCCAACTGCGCCATCATCAACTGTTGGGCACTCGTACGTTATGTTTTACCGACCGGAAACGATCCGGTAGAATGGCGGTTTTGCACTTTTCCAACACACACACACATTTGTATTCCGCCATCACTTACACCCCATTTCCAATTTCTCGACGTCTACCATTTAGAAACGTATAGCCACAGCGAACGGACATCAACATCCGACCACTTCTTCACTTACTTCTTTCTCTCGTTTGCGACGAAGCGAAAAAGGAGAAAGAAATTTCTGCCGGCCACGTTTCTTTTTCTTCTTCTTTTTTCTTTCACGCCGTGCCGGCAATATTTCTCGAATTAGTTCCCAGTCAGTTACCGTTTACGTTTAGGCAATAAAGTGGAGAGACGCCGAAGGAGAATGAGAGAGGCGACGAGGACAAACGGCGAGAGTGGCGGCGCGATGCAATAAACGTGACTCCAATAATGCCCTGCCTCTTTTCCTATTTGGCACAGTCTCATTGTTCTTTTCCTTTATTTCCAGTCGAGTTTTTCGGTGGGGAATTTGTTGCAATAGGACAAAGAGGAAGTTTGAACGAAATAATAACGGACGAACGTAACGGAAATATATTTTTTAACTTAATTAAATCGAACGAAACGGACAAGAAAAAGGCCTTTTCGAAAAGGATTGCGTAATTAACTTAAATGATCCGGCCATTGTTTCGCAAATCAACACCATTGTTCGTTTTTTTGCGATGGTTTCAAAATAAAAAAAGATCATCTTCGTTAAAATTCCTGGTTCCTTTTCGGTGCAGCTGTTGACGTTGGTGTTGTTGTGTGTACACGGATAATTGGAATTTTTGCAAACGTTTCTTTTCGTCCTCGTTTTTTGCAAACGGACCTCCGCATCACTTCAATCTTCCTTTCGTCCATCGCCATAGCCATCCAAATCATATTCGATGCTTAAATCCACGTCCGCTCGCAAATCGCACGTTTTATTTGCGAATCGTGCCTTTTAGGACGTCGTTCGTTTATTTCTACTTTTTTCGTTCTTGTCGCCACTCGTGTACACGCATGTTGAAGGGGATCGCCAATTTTCATTTCCCCGATGCTGTATGATGGAATAACAAGAATAATTAAGAAAAGAAAAGAGAACCGTTTCTGTTTCGTTTTTTTTTCTTTTCTTTCCCGGTAGATTCGTTAATCTTCAACTTTAGGTGTCTCTTTCGCATCGATACGATTCTAAGCACGTACCTCCTCGAGATCTTGTTAAAGTTTAACAATTTTTTCTTCTCGTGCCATTTCTTCTTCGGCCACTTTCCGTTTCTTTTACCACTGCTGCTACGTTTCGTTCATTATTCTCTTTTTTGTCGTTCGACGGTTTACATTTATTTCACCTGTCGGACTTTTCATTTTTCTTTGTTTAGTTCTCCATAGACTTTATCCACTTTATCCGATCGTCGCAGTCGACTGTAAATCTTCGTCGCTCGGACTTCATTCCTTCTGGTTCGTTCGGTCTTTTTGCTGTTTTCCTCAAAACCGTTCGACACTATTTCATTTCTTTTTCATCGGATTGCAAAAATGCGACGAAAAACATGTAAATAACGCGCGAAGAAGTGGGCAAAAAGGACGAAATTGACGGAGAATCTTCTGGTTTTACCAAATACGAAGGAATCGTAAATACATCAAAACCAATTATCTCCATCTACTTTTTCTTCATCTTCTTCTGCAAAAAGGGCAGACTGGCGAAGAGAAATAGCCGGTGCTTCCTTATTTTCTTATCCGACATTTACATCTATCCGATCTATCAGCGATCGTTATCTGAACTGGCGACCATCCTTTTGTTATTTCTCTTCATACAACTAACTTTGACTCTCCTCACGTTGGAATTGCAAACGCTTTTTTAAACGGCACCGATACAGAGAAATAAATTGGCGAAACGACGAGGATTAATGTGATTAGGCTCTATAATCGAAAGTTAAAACGAACGCAAGAAGGCAACAATTTCTGCAACTATTCTCATAGGTAATTTGGGGGAGAACGATTCTGTGCGCGACGTTTCGCATTGAGTGCGAATTCTCGTACCGAACTTATTTTTTACTCCATAGAACTGCAAGAAGTAACGCGTTAACTAAACAAACTCCTCGCACTCTTCATCCGCACGTTTCGTTCCATTTTCTCTCGTTGCCCGTTACGTATGGAAATCACGTCTTATGCTAAGTCGTGGGAAAACTGGAGGTGGAACTCGGCTCGGTTCAAGTGCGTTCGCTTTTCCTGTCTGTCTGTCTGTCACCCTCCGTCGCTGTCTATCCGGGCGCTTTTCCTTTATTTTCCCATCCATCCCTTAAGGCTTTTCCACTTTTCTTTCCTCGGCCCTCTTGCAACTGCTTTTCTTTTATTTTTCTTGACGTATTCCTCCCGTTTTTCCTTTTCGGGGGTAGCCCATTTCATTGTGTGTGCGTGAGTTTGTCTGTTTAGAGATATATCTTCTTGAGGAAGACGAGGGGGAGAACTTTGGGGGAGGAGAAGAAAGGAAAAATGTGTCCTTTTGCGTGCCTATTTTTTCTTCGTTTTCCTCTTATAAGGGAGCTTCCTTTCAGCCTAAGCACGTGCCACATATATTTTTCATTCCGTTTCTACCGTGTCCCTTCTGCACTCGTTTCTTTTCCTTCGTTTCCTTTCTTCCAGCTCCTCCTCATCGTGATCTCCTTCGTTCTGTCTTGGCCTCACGATTCCTCTTGATCTATTTAAATAACGCCCGCAGTACATCAGATTAATATGCGTAATAAATCGATCTTGTCACACTGTCTTCTTCTATCTGTCCCACTGTGACCTTAAATTAAAATAAACCTTCTTGAGTTTCGCTTTTACGCTTAAAGTCAAGCACAAAAATGTGTATTTGTTTCGCGTTAATTCTTCTGGTAAACGGATAATATAATAAGGTATTATCAGGTTCGGTGTTGTTGTTGTTGTTGAACGGGTTACCCGTTGACATTCGAGATTTATGTACACGAACGGGCGTTTAAGCCGTTTGTCTTGAGATTAGAGAATGTAATATACGCGTTTTGTAATTAAGAACAAATTAACGATTTGTTTGCGAATCGTTAAACGAATAAATTCCTACGTGATAAGTAACTGTTAGTTACTTTTATTTCTGCAAACGGTTCGCGGAGTTTCGTAAAAAAAGAAAAACGGTTTTCGTTCGTGCATATCGAGATCGTTGAATCTATAGCACGTCCTAGTAAGTCATTTGAACGTTGGTTTTGCAACATGCAAATAAAAGAACTGAACTTTAGCCGGAAGCGATTCGAATGACTTCCCTTTTTTCGCGTTTTAATACTCTTTTTGCCACCGCCCTTTAATACCCGACTACATTACACATGCAGTCGACTCAACATTTGCATTTGAATTCGTGAATGGTTGCAGAACGCGACGCGAAGAAAGTGATCTTGTTAGTCCGTGCAATTTAAATATTGCTAAATTGGTCTTTGCTCCTAATTATTCCGTTTTCCTTTCGAAACACAACTTTCTGCGACATTTACCCATTGACGTTGTTTTGCCGGATTATTCATCGTCTCTTTTTGCGCTATAAAAGGATTTTGCATCGCATTATTTACATGCTCGTTTCTTCATTTCCCTTTAATTTGCATTTTGTTATGATGCATTTTAAAATATTTATTGTCTCACAAGCGAACTAGGAACTAGCAGCTTTGAATTTGTACGTGCAAAAAGTTCATTAAATGCTCGCAAAATTGATAATATTTTAAAAACGTTTCAGCCTCTTTCATCTACATCATAGTAACTATTCGCAAAACAGAATGCAAAATTATATATGGAAATCCGAAAAAATACGTACTTATAATTGATACACGTGGAATTACTGAATAGAAACAAATGTTTAAAAAATTCCACAAAGAGGCTTTGCTTTTTGCAAATCATTGGTTTCAACAAAAAGATTGTGCCAAACAAAAGGGCCCCAGCATTGAACAGTAGAATATTGGTTGGAAGTTAATTAAAAAACATTGGGGACGTGCAAAACGAAAAAAACTAAAGCAAATTGAGTGGTCGGAGGTAACATAATATTCGACCCTATGTTAAAGTTAAAAAGACACAAATGTAGATCGAGCGAGAGAAGCTGACGCGGAAAAAAGTTGGCAAAAAACTTTTCAAACTGAATGCAAATACGTGGCAAACTCGTTCGCCCCCCTACGTGCGTCGTTTTTTTTGCAAACACACAATACTCTATAGCCTTTGGTGTGTGGAAAATGAAAATGTTTAGGTGTAAATCTGCGAATATGTTTGCTCGCTTTCATCTTTTCATCATTCACTCGTGTTTTGCTTTGTGTTCCCTCGAAGAAAAAAAGCAAATAGAATGGAATCAGTTTAATTGCTTGCACAGTTTTTCGATTTAGTTGAGTATTTTTCAGTTTATTTATTTAACCGTTTTTGAAGAAATCATTCAATCTTTTCGCAATTCAAAAATTGTTTTCTGATGGAGGGAAATGGCGCATTTCGATCGTCCACTTTAACTGATTTTACATAACTCAAAAGCGTGAAAAATTGATTTCGCGATATCCCAAATTGATTGGCCTATTACAATTTATTGTTGGTTTCTGCGGTTAAAAATTAGAACGCTATACGGTTGGCGTTGGCCGTTATCAATTGATTGAAATCCACTCTTTTATTAATTGTTAGCAGATAGCGATTTTTTTGTCTTCGATTGTAAAGAATACAAAGCTTTGCCGAATCGATTCCCTTTTTTGCTAATTATTCTTTATCTTGCCGCAACAGACAATGAAATATTGCCTATTATTGATTATCTTTTATGTAAAATTTACATTTTGCGTGCGTATATGACAAAATTGAACGATCGGTACACTTTTTGTTGTGGAGGAATTTTATAAATTTGGCACAAACTGCGAATTTTTGCTTTTTCGGCCGCGAAACATGATTTATTGTTATTAGGTCGCGTTATCTGCCAAATTATAATTATCATCGTATCACGAATCGCGAGATTAATCTTCGTCATTTGATTGCAATTTATTGCCAATTTTTCGTTGCTAGAACTGCAAACGAGGAAAATCCAAGCCAAATAAATCTCCCGTCACGTTCGTACAGTACGTTCCTCATTGAACTCGACGTCCAATTAATGAACTCCGATCGTTAATTAAAATTTTAGTAAGTAACATCGAGGAAGAATTAAATCTTTCCTTCTCTCGTTCCTCGCCATTCTTTCATCTAGACTTTAGCGAGAGGGCATAAAGAAAGTTGTAAGAAATAATTAGAAGGAAAGTCTTAAGGACGCTATATATGGCTGGTACAAATGAACGAGAATCCAAAAAGAAATGAAACGACAAAAGACAATTAAAAACACGGTGGCTTTATTAAAAGAATGGAAGACCTTCTGTGCTCGCTTCCATTTTATTCCATTCGCCTCCGTTCCACTGTTCCTACCACAATGCAATATGAAATACCTCTTTTTTGTTTGTCGAACAATAAAGTTAAAATCAATTGAGAATTATGGCATTGTTCTTTTCGCCGCCGACAATAAAATCCATCACGTTTAGCTCTTATTATTCTCGTTTCGCTGAAGAATGATGATGGCGCAGAAACATCCGCGAGAAATCCACACGAATCAATTATTGCAAGAACTACCGGAAATCGAACGTTAACAATTTCTTCTTGAGAAGAAGTCGACAAATCATCAATGACGGTTAATTGATTTTGATGGAATAAAGCCTGAAGAAGTCGAAGGGAAATGATTAATTTATATAAGCGCGGAAGGAAACAAAAGGTGCGCGTCACTTTTTCCTTTTCACCGGTTTTCGGTGCACGAATTTACGAGCCACATTTCACATGTGGAATTCTTATAAAGTTTGCTCGGTTTTATTTCCCAGTCGTTGCTTCTTTCTTTTTCTCTGTGATTATTATTTACGGGACCGCAACAGCGCAGCGTCACCGCGAAACCAAGTGACTGCGGTCGTACCGTAAATTTAACATCATCGTACCCGGAACTAAAGACTTTTTAATTCTCATCCCAAACGGCACGGAAGAATTATCCATCCCCGAGAACGATGTATGCGAAGCGAGCAGAAGGAAAATTAATTTCTGTCGGAAGGGAACGAATCGGTAATGACAGAGGATAAATCGCAAATTCATTCGTTCGTGCAAAAAAAAACAACGAAAGTTTAGAGGGCGAACTTAATTATTAAACGGCATCATTTCGAATTCAAACGGTTTTCATTGGCCATAATAAAGAAGTCCAACTGTCTCGAACAGATTTCCTCTCTGATCTATGGCCGACCGTTGAAAAGAACGATCCCTTCTTGCTTCTCAGTTCGCGAAGCTTCAACTTCTTGCATCGATATCGATTTTTTTCTTCGCGCCGCTGCTCGCCATAAAAATCAGAATTTCATGCTCATCTGTTTTCGATTCGCCGAAGAACTTCAATAAAAGAAACCGGGCAAAAATAAACAGTGTTGCAAAAAGAAAAACAACTAGAAAAGAGCGATCGAGAACGAAATGGAAAAAGCGTGGTTTGTTGTAACACAAGGAAGCGAGAGGGACGAAGAATATCGCAAATAAAAACGGGGCCATTACAAACCTGCGGGAACATCATTAGGTGCTCACGGCGGCGATGTATATAAATACTGATGATAAAATGATGCGTTTTTAACATCCACACGCCCAGAAGTAGAAGCACGAGGAGATGATGAATAAAAAGATCGATCTTCCCATCCATTTCCGCTTCCATCCGCATGTTTTCGCTTTGAGCCAGAGAAGCGATCCTCATCGTTTATTCATATCGCTCCCGATATTACCAGATTAATTAATCCTCGTCGTAGGCGAATCGAATCGAGCAAAAGCCGAAATAAAATAACAAATTGCAAATGGGGGAGCGAATCGCCATCGACTTCCTCCATCGCGATCGTTACACGTTCTTCTTCCTCGCAAGCGGTAAAACACCTTGGGGAACTATATCTTCAATTGTGCGGACGTCTTAAGGCTTTATTTTTATTTTACTTTGCCCCGCAATGAGATGAAGAACGGCAAAGATCTGACCGACCGATGATGATCCCCTCGGGTAGATCCTAACCGCCCGTCGCCCTTAACGACTCTCGCAATTTTTACCGTTTGTTTTATCCGTTTCCGCTCCGGTTTATTCTCGATCCTCGTTAAAGATACGATAAATCTATCAATCGTCGCACCGCGTTTAGTGTGCGTAATTGCCGTGAAAATTCGCTAATCCAATCGGGGATGTCTGTCGACGGTCCCGAATTCGATTCCATACTGATTTGTTTCCTTTTAATCTTGCAGATTCGTCCGGCTGATCGTGACCGATACGGTTCGAGTGCAACGGTGCCATTGACGGTAAGTCGATCGATTAAAAGCTTCAGTTTTTATTTGTGTTTGTTGGGAAAGGGAAAAGAAAGAGAGAGAGATCACTAAAGAGATGGGAATTGGGTATGATTGAGAATGAAGAGAGTCGAGTAATATTTTATTAGGGAAGATAAGGGCGGGCGATACGCGCGACACGGGGGGATGGAAATTATGATTGTGCAGAACGAAATAAATTGCACGATAATGATGAAGCAATTTTCTCAATAATATCGTTTTACTTAACTCTCGCTCTAATATTTTCCATTCGGTTTTCTTCCATTATCTACCGTTCTCGGTCGGGGGAGGGCGAATATTTTGCCTCGACGAACGACGAAGGGAATTCGTTTTAGAAGTATCAATTATGAAACGTTCGAAATTACGCATCTAAAGAAACTGACTGAACAATAATTGACGAGCATCAATTTCAATTTGTTTATTGTCCAAACAAAAACAATTAAATCAAAGGCATTAAATTCGAGGTTTTGTTAGCTTTCCTAAGAAACTTTTACACGTTCAATTGTTTTATAGCTAAGAAGACATCGCATCCCCTGGTGTATTTCATTACAAAAACTTGCTAATAATAATCTTGCTGACAGTGCAATTTTTGTCCCTTCGCGTATTCTAACCATGACCGCTCTGAAAAACGCATTTCATTCGCCAAATGAAGAACCGGACGATGTATAATATGTTAATGCGGTTTCGGGACTAGAGAATGCAAAAAAAAACTGCGAAAAAAGTGGATATAAAACGCTGTACGCGAATGCTTTTGAATAAAAATTTAATGTCCATAAAAGAAATTTCTTTGTTTCCCAGTTTTTAGTCCGAGAATTCTCCCACTAATAAAACACACTTGGCGCGTCGGGAACTGGTGCACGAGAAATTTTCCGGTGTTTCTTTCTATATTCCAAATTTTTTCATCTTCTTGAGTCTCGCATTCACGAAGAAGCTAAAAGAGAATCACAAAAGGCCCAAGAAGCGGCTGTCTGAGTTCCAAAATTAGCTTATTGCAATTTGTGCAAAAATGCAAAAGTGCAAAAGTAGAGAGGGGACCCACCTTGGCATATGAACTAGCTTTAGTTGCATTAAAAATTGTGCTAAATTCAAACCGAGTGCTTTACGTGTGCTATTTTGCAAAGCAAACAAAGGGAAAAATCTGCGCTGAAACGTATACGAAATGATATAATATAATAATAAACATTCGGTTTTCGGCGTGAAAAATCCCCGTTATTTTCTTTTGCCATTTTATTCACGCCGCACAATATAATATTTTCGCGAAGAAGGATGCGAATTTTATTCAGACTTCGTTTGTTGTTGTTTGTTATGCACCATGCACTGAATAATCTTCGCTCGCTCTCGCTCACACCGTTCCTCATCTATGCTTCTTGCTATCGGTTATGTAAATGGTGCCAACCCAGTTTTATATTTGATTTTATTGTCGACGTACGTTTTATTTTACTTCATATACGTTCTTAAAAAGAAAACAAAAACGGGGCCATCTCTAGTACCAGTGGCACGTTGATCGAGAGATAGATTCGATTGCGCAAAACATCCGGCACTTTTGCATATATTCGAATTGCAATAGATTTCTTGGCTCGGCAAAATATATGACCTCGAAATAGACAAATACGACGTACGAATCAATTTATTTTCCAGGCAACTATACAAATCACAAATAGCATTTCTAGTTAATTACATTCTTGTTTACCGAACAAAAGAAACAAAAAATTGGCAAAACTTAAAAAGAATAAAACGTAAGTGGCGTTTAGCAGCGAATGAATCAGCCGCAGCGACCGGACTTTTCTAATTTCCCCGGAGTCCGATATACGCGTGTACACACGGACGCGCCATCATCTTCATCGTCGTGATCGTACTTGTTCTTCGTCTGCATTAAATCCCATACTACACGTGGCTTAACAATTTAAACACCTGCTCTTATCGATTCGCCGATGCCAACCGGCCGAGGATTATTAAACAGAATGGAAAAATAATATTAAAGAAGGAAAAATGAATGAAAGGGACTGCTAAGCTTTGCTTGCTTGCTAAACCGAATCAAAACGGTTTATTTTTCGGGAGCTAGACTCCTCGAATCGGTCTCGAGCTTTTGTTTGTCGAGAGTTACCTTCTGGAACAAGATTTCCATTTTGCGTACGTACTTATATATTTCGTGTATGGTTGATTTTCCTCGCTGCAAAAAAATCCTTGAACCTCTTTCGCATTTTATGTGTGTGTAGTTGTTGGACGTTAAATGGGAAAACATGTAATTGAAAAGCAAATCTCTCTTTCTCTCTCTCTTTCGCTTTTTCTTTATTATTCGTATTGCTCGTATATGAATATCAGGAGAGAAGTACGAATCTTCATATGAAAGCTGAAGGGTGAAAATTTATTTTAAAAATCTGCTCCGTATAACGTAACGTACGTAACTTTCTCTCTCAATCTCTCTGCGAACTCCCTCTTCGACTTATTCATCTGGCTGCTTATTATTAATATTGCGAAATTTGCCTCGGTATATGAAAATCGTATTACGTACTTCAACGGATTTTTCTTTTCTGCGAAATGAAAATTGTAATATTTTTTCCATACTTCACGTTTAGTTAATAAACGATAATGATTACGAATTAAATTCTGGAAGGAAAGTAATCTTCCTCGGCGACGCTGTGTGCGTTAAGTTCTAAAGAAACTGGCAGCGGAAAGATCGAAATAAAACCCAAAATTCGCGAACGCTTCATATACAATTTGCAAATGAAAAATAAAATGTAATATTATTTAAATGGAGAGGCGGCATTGGAAAAGGAAATCCAAGACTCGAATTAAACTTTGAGCGAGAAGGAGGGAAAATAAATGTAAAAGAGGGAAAAGTTTTGTGTTTCTATTATTATTATGATTATTTTATTCAACGCCCTTCTCCAACACGTCCTTCTGCTCCATCTTCCATTCTCAATGGAAGGCTAAATAAGGAATAAATGTTAATTTGCTTATTTCAAGCAGTACGAAGCGTTTTGCAAATTTCTTTTCAATTTTACCAATTCGCAAGAATGGAAGAAAGTAAGCGCGGGAGGGAGAAAGTTGTTGGCAACTACAATTTCCCAACGAAATTTTATGTAGATCTATTTCTTATTTAATTTGCTTTGCAAATTGTTACAAACGAAACGACGAGGCAAATCCTAAAAGAGATTTAGTTTTTAAGAAGCTTTCTTCTTTTCGCTCTCCCTGAAATAAAATTCACATAATTTTTTGCACGGTCTAGCAAATAAAGCATTTTCTTTGTTACCTCTTCGAAAGCGGCGAGAAATTGAATTAAACCGATAACGAAGGCCCGGCAGAATTACAATTAAAAACGAGTTTCTGTGGAGCAACTCTCGATCGCAATTTTTCCGCTTCATTTGTTGTAGCTCGAACAAATTTATTCATAACAATTTAATAAGTCATTTTTTTCTGCGCTTTGTCTTGTTTGCATTTACAATGCAAATTTATCCCATTATTTTTTGCACCTCTTGTAGCACCAAAATAATTTTTTCTGCCCTTTTTGTCTCGTACCAAAACCGAGTTTGACTACTTATAAAAAGAAACCGAACCTTTTCTTAATCACCATCATCGCGATAACGCTTTCCGCAGAAGAAAAGGTGAAAGCGAAACAATGAGGTTACTTCGGTCCATCCAGTTTGTCACCGTTAATTAATCTTAATGCTTTCCGTCAATGAGCAGCTTCCTTGCAATCTTATCTCCTTCATCTGCAACACCTGAGGAATTCTTTCGGAAGCGCACGGTTTAACTTGCTTATTAAGGCTTTAGTCTCTCTATACCGTCATTGAATCCCTCGCCTTTGCAAACAGACCGAGATGGATCCTTTCGATGGCTCTTCGAGTAATGAGAAAGCCGCAGATATCAAACGATCTTCTGATCTATACAAAAAGCGGTCGAAATCTTGTTAACATCGGATCTCGTTCCTTAGGGACGTGTGCGTACGAAATTGTCTCTGGCATAGAAGAGGTCATCGATGCATGTTGCCCCGAAGTCTGGTATGATTTCATCGAATAAATCTTGCGATACGTACGATTTTCTTTTATAAAGGTTTGCACTTTATCAAAGCGGTCGAGTGTCATCTTCAACCTTTTGATTATTGCTGAAAAAAGGGGATTTAAAAAAGTTTAGTTCTTTATCATATTTTCTCTCTAGTTTCTTGATTATTAAAAATCCTTTGTCGATGGTTTTTTCGTTCGTTTCTGCTCTCCTCGGCAGTTGCTCTTTAAATTGAACTCTAGATCGCTGTAATCGTGCATGAAATACTCTCAAGTACGCATCGTAACGATGAAAGATGTCGTACCGGCGAAACCGTGTATTATTAATGCTAAAAAAATTTGCAGAGAGTCAAGATGATGAAGCTCATTCTGTTCGTCCCTTTTTTATTTTCTAGCAACGCGAATAGTTGCAAAGCTTCGCTGTACTAACGGCTTTTGCAATTATTTTTTTGCGACGTATTTCAGTTACGTACAAATTATCTCTCTTTTCAATTCGCTCGTTCCGTTGTTTCTCTTATATTAAAACGGACATGACGTCGAGGTTTATTTAATTAAAATGCGAACGTCTCTCCTCTCCTTTCCTCCAGAGATCGGTGCGCCGTTACCTGCAGTAATCAGTAATTGAAAATTTACTGCGAGATGAAATTAAAGGATTCCATTTTTTGTTTTGCCCGCAAAACGAAGAGCTTTGCATAATCAATTTTTTATTTAAAATCGCCGCGCACGGAACAGGAAAATACGATAAAAAAATTAACACACGTAATCCTAATCGCTCGTTTCACTTGTTTCCGCGTAGAAGGAACGCGATCGATTCAATGCAAAACCATTTAAAAACCATCGCAATTCCTTCTCTCGATGCATCGTGCAAATTTCGTTTTCCTCGTCTTATCCGACGTCTTATCCGAAATAGGTCGCGAAAACACGTGCACATAAACGACGGGGTGTACCTTTGCAGCCCGATAAAGGAACTCTTTAACTCGAGCCATTTAAGTTGCGGAACGCACGCGGGTTTCTCTTAATTAAGCACGCGAGGAGATTTTGCATTTTACAATTAGAACTGCGTGCGCGAATTAATTGAATCTAAACGCACGGATTCTTATTCGTTTCCCCGTCACGATGTGCGATGCCTTTTCCGGAGAGGATATAATATAAATATCATATTCCTTGGAATCGTATCCGAATGCCGACGGGATTAAATTCCGTCTTGCACTTATCATCATCTAATATTCAAAGAACCTAGTTGAGAGGCCCGAGAGGTAGACAGAGAGAGAGAGAGAGAGAGAGCAAGAGACACACACGGAATCAATAAGCCGTCTCTGCTTCACCTTTTGCACCATCATCAGAGAGAGAGCGAGAAAAGAGGCGCGCGAAGAAAGATTCGAATGGTTATACGGCATGTGTGCCTCAATAAAAGCGAGAGAATAAAAGTTTTGTTTTTCCTGAAACGAAGCTCGCTTCCCCGAAACGAAGGGAAGCAACGGTAGAAATGAGACGGACTAAACCGCCGCCTCCGTCGCACACTTATAAAACGCATCAGTATTCTTTTTACGTACATCACGACTCGCTCGCTCGCTCGTTCGTTCATTCTTCTCCTCATCGATCCCCGCGTCGATCGCCACGAATATACGGTTACCTGCCGGCATTCGAGCAGCATTTCACCGGGCACTTCGAGTGTAAAAGTCCCCGACACACTTTCCTCGGGGCGCAAGATGAAAGATGACGATTTCCCGTATTTTCGTTTGCTCCCTCGACATTCCCTAACGATCGTCTTTCCTCCTGATCGGCTCGCTTTCATAAAAAAGAAGAAGGACGCGTAAAACGTGGACAAACGTTAATCGCTCGCCGATTAATTTTTAGAGAGTTCTTCGTGCGCTCGTCCGTAGTTTAATTAAGCAATTAAATCAATCCACGTACGTGCAAACGCGTTTTTCTTTTCGTTCGCCGCGCGTCGCTCTTCGCCCTCGTTAAATCGTTTTGCGGTGGATCGATGCTGAAAGGGCTTTAAAACGAGCGGTCTCGTCGATTAAAAATACTCGAGGGGGCGGACGGGTTTCGGGAAAGATTTAAATTTCGCTATTTCGGGGGTTGATGGCAATAATCGTATATGGCCTAGTAGTTGGGAGTGGTCACGATGAATGCAAAGTGCCTTCTTAGCCGGGACATAAAAAGCGAACCGCTCGAAGTCGTTCGCATAAAAACCCGACGGCAGTTCTCGTACGACGGAGAGGAAACGATCGTTTGTCGGTCGCGCTTCGTTCGCTCGAATCTTCGGGGTCGCAAATTATTCGCTACATTTATCACGGCCAGTTCATAAATAGACATCATCATCGTACTGTCACGAGTTTCGCTTCTTTCTCAATCATTCTTTGTTCTCCATTTAATTTTCGACCACGTTTTTCAACTAAGCAAAAAATCGCAAAGATTTTCGCAAAATT
Organism: Hololepta plana; assembly: GCA_963695495.1. NCBI lineage: Eukaryota > Metazoa > Arthropoda > Insecta > Coleoptera > Histeridae > Hololepta > Hololepta plana. Next base: position 4,043,185 of record OY968839.1, read on the forward strand.
GGTGGATGCGCCGGGTGAACTGTTAACGATCCCTCTTGAATTACGTTCGCCCGTAAATCCCGCATTAATAATCATGAATCATAATGTGCCGTTTAATGCGCGAAGACGTAGCGTTTAGCAGATTCGATGGTAATGTGTTTTTGCAGCGGGCACGATCTACATTTCCGATGATTAAACGTGTCTATTCCCACTTTGGGAGATGTTCGTTAGATGATGAAATAGTTATGGGCGTAGCGAACGCCGTCGCCTTTTAAGGGCCGATTCGTATTACAACTGGATACTCGCTCATAAATATTGTAATCGACGAGGCAAGCGGTCGACCGCCGTAACCGATACCGATCGTTAATGTTAATGTTAATTCGAAGGCAGCAGGAAATAACACCGAAAAAAAAAAAAGGGAAACACGCACGCATACGTAAAGGAAAACTCTGCGGGACACTTTGCAGTTGCTCATCATCATCATCACCGACGATAGATTTTCATCTTTTTAACCTAAAGTCCGTTCAATCTGGACGAAGGGTGTTACATGATTTACTTCTTCTTTCGACAGGCCCAAGTGTAACTATTCAACAGTTATAAATCAGCAAATACAATCCGAGTCGAGTCTACAAACAAGCCATGTGTTGTTTGTTCGCGAAACTAATTCGCCTCGATTCCACTTCTTGCTTGCGAATTTATCGCCCTCTCGGTCTCTCTCTCTCTCTTTCACTTCGCACCGTCAACAACCGCAAATGCCATTGTCTTCACGATCTAATTATCCTCAACAAATAGGAGACGAATTAGTTTTAACTACGTGCGAGGAAAGAGGTTGTCTTCGGGTTCTAATTGAAAGGTGCCGTCGAAGCCCATTCGATCGAAAGAAATTGTTGATGTTAATGAATTCTTTTCTCGAGGCCTCTAAGACTGCAATTAACTGATACCATTCGTTGTTGTCGTTAAACGAACCACCTCGTCGTTTAACGTCCGAAGCGAAAATTTGCATTATTTATAGGTGAAAATGTAAATAAATGCAAATCTTTTTTGCGTCGATGTAGCGTGTCGCACTGTTGATGGCTCGTTTTCGGTCCTTTAACGTATCTTACGTAAACGCCAGGTAAATGATGGACGGTAATAACGTTGTAGCCGGAGTGGGAAGTGCTTTTGGCATTCGATCCACCAATTTGTGCAGAATTTATTTCCATCAATTAACATACTTTGAAAAGCGTTTTTTTCTTTTTGGTGAGATTTCATGGATGACCGTGGCGCGATTGATGGAGTTAAATGGCGCAAATGCAAAGGAGACGTAAGTTGGCGCCACCATTTTCCGTCTCTTTGTGTTTCCGTTTTAGTGGCAGGCCGTTATTAACGGCAACATACAAAGAGCGGTCGCTTAATCAAAATAAAACTGGGGAAAACAGGGAGACGGACTTGGAAAATCCGCTCCGATGGAAATGCAAGGGTAAAAGGAAAAAGTGGCTTTCGTCAAATGAAATTTGATTATTATTTTGCTGCAAAAGTTTCGCCGCTTTTTTGCTCTTGTCCTTTTGTTTTGTCCCTCCCCTGTTGTACTTTAAATGTAACGCAACCTCTTAATATTAAATTATTAACGATTCTTTCTTTCTCCATTGCTCCGTGCTTTTTATTTTATTTTTTTCTTATGGGCATCCACTTTTGTCCTCTTTGGTATTATTCTTGTATTACACGACCGCCGTAGCCGAAAGCAATTAATTATTAATTTAAGACGTTCCCTCTATTCTTGTTTTCCCGCTTATTTTTTTTCACTTTCTTTTATGGTTTCTTTTTCGGCTGGTATTAATTCCTTATTCTTCCAAGAAGAAGAAAATATAAGACGCTTACTGGTAGAAGAACCCGAACAGAAAAAGAATGTGAGTTCGCTCGTAATGGCAAATTATTTCTCTCGCATTATTAATCACCGCGAGCGAATGGGAAATCTTCCGCAAGATTTCCTGCTCACATTTAATTTATAACGCACTTTTAATTTATAACGCATTCTTTTATTTATCTCTTTGTCGCTGCCCTTCCGCGTGCATTTGAAGGTAGAAAAGTTAGGGCGTATATAGAGATCGAAGTCGGTCGATGGGCAAACGCCCTTCCTCTCGAGTTTATTTATGCTAATTTATGGCGTTTTCCCTTCGAAACTGGAGGTGTCGATTGATTTACAAGTTGAACTTTCCCGTCCATAAATTCACAACAACGTCTATCTTCCCCCCTTTTTGCTTTTCCTCCCTCACGTGCCATCTTTCTAACCAAAGTTTTTCCTCTTCATTTCAATCACCATCATCGTTATCGGTACGCAATAAATTTCCCTTTTATTCCATCATCATCGGGCCGAAACCTTCGACTTTAACACTAATTTAAAAGAAATCGATGCTTGTTAAACAAAAACAGAATTTAGACTTTAGAAAGCAACGAAAAATGAAAATGAATGGAATCAGTTTTTCTTTGCCGATGTGTCGCTCAATCTCGTTAATTCTTTTGTCCCTTTTTTGCGGTGCGTTTCACATCGGTGACGTGCCTAATCCAATCGTAAAGCTACCCTTCGGACGTACCGAAAAAAGAATCCATAAAGCAGCCCTTATCTAGTTTATTTGCTTAAGTGGCGGCGGAGGACGTTTTGTAGCCGAAGACAAAAAGAGAGACGCACACACTTTGTTTTTGGCAATACCGCGATAAGTTAAGACCTTTAAACAATTACGTACAATCAGGACTGGAACAATGCCGCGTTTACGAACAACAACAACAGCAACAAAAAAAAAGCGTTTGCAAAAAGCGTGGGTATCTGTTTGGTTAGGATATAGTACCGGTTTGTTCAACAGTAGGATCCATTAGAGATTAGGGAATCTCTCGCAGTCTCCGGGTCGCTTTTTTGTTTCTTCTTTTGGCTATACACTCTCGAGCATGCAGAACAGAAATTCAAGTGCGAGAGGATAGTTTGGACGGGAAAAGAAAAAGGAACGGGCCATAAATCCGTGATGGGGCGGTTTATTCGATTAATTACATCCGGTCTCCTACTTCTTCTTGCACGTTTTGAATTTAATATTTCCACCCACCCCTGTTGTTGGTTTTCTTGTTTTATTCAGTTGGCACGTTTATACGATACACTTGGGTTGAATCCCTATTATTTTCTCTGTCTTTCGGTTCCTGAAGAGATAAAACCCACCAATATATGTATACACATATTCGTATAAGTATGGGAAGAAATGGCAATAAACCCCGCAATTCATGGGGGACGAGGCGGGAAACTTTCTAGTTCTCCTTTTTTTCTCTCTCTCTCTCGAAGAACAATAGAAGGAAATATGTAAAATTGTGTGTGTTAGAGCGAGAGAGTTGGTTGCTGCTGGTGGTTCTTGTGGATGGTAGCAGCTTGTTGGAGCGGCATCGTTACTTTAGAGTTAGTGGGTCTCGGTTTTTATATGCGACGCACGTTGAGAATTTTAAATGAATTACCGCTACAAATAACGTCTCGCCCCATCCGACAAGAACCGCCGGCAACATGAACCGCCGTCACCACCGTCGAATAAAACATCGGACGTTATTAACATAACTTATTGTTAAGGAAAAGGAAGGACCTTTCCTCTTCCAAAAGAAACGGCGTCAAAATGAAAATAACAATAATAAGGGACGAAATGTGGGCGAGTAACTTTTATCTTTAGAAGAATAACAAACTTTTGCCGGTTTTATTTGAACATATGACTCGAATCGGGCGGCGAGGAAGGTAGAAAGACGAAGAAACGGCGAGCGAAAGGAAAGTTTCCAAACTTTGGCGCAACATCTTTATTATATTAGAGTGGAGAGACCAATTGATGTAAATCGTCATCATATTGCCAATACTTCCAAAAAACCACAACGGCGTGGTTCCTACATCGAAATTGCAACTTTTTAGCACGCGAAAAGAAGGTATCGAAACGAGGGTGAACCAACATCGATAAAAATAATGAAGGAAAGTGCTGGAATAAGTGGCGCAAAACTGACGTATATCGCCGTGCAAATCGTATTCGCAGCTCCAGGGGGGCGACAGGTGAAGCGCTTTTCCATCTTCTTCGTGGGAAAACGAATCGTCGCATTTAAAACAAAGGCCGACGAGGAAATCTATTTTCCTGCTTTTCGTGTTATTCTCTCTCTCTCTCTCTCTCTCTCTCGTATTTTATTTCAAATTCATTTTATTTTATGCGGCCGACAGCCGAAATCGATAATACACGTGCACCGGTTAACGGTTTAAATTTATTTATAATTAAATGCGAAAAACTATTCTGTTTTTAAACAAGACTCTTTATCTTCGGCAACAACAATTTTCTAACGCTGAAACGGTTTGTTTTAACGTTAACGGATTAAATTAAAAGTTCCGCTAAAATATTAACGTCTTTCATTCCTTTATTTTGCAATATTATAAATAGACCCTCGAGATGCACTCGTAACCGGTTGCCGTTGGTAGAGTTATTTTGCATAACATAAAACGTTAAATTACATTATTTTTTTGCAAACTACTTCCATGCGAAACCAACACGAGAGCAATGTGTCAGAAATAACAATTGAAAATGGAATTCCGTTTCATTAAACCTCTTATACAAACAATTATTTAATCCGGCAATCGAGATTATTAAATCGCGTTATCGAGATCGTTGAAATCGGCCATCGAGATCGATTAACGTTGTTTTAATTCGACGAATTATCGGGTAAATGATAAATAATGACCGATTGCGAAAGGTGTTAAACGATGCCAATTAACCCCGTCTCCGGCGCTCGAAACCTCACCACTTTGCTCTCGTTATTCGTAAAACTCCTGTGGGCAAATTGAATTCATCAAAAAAGAGTATTTGTCCGCTTTCCTCGCCAACAATTTGCGTGCACTTAAATTCGTTTCGTTACCGTTCGCGATATTCTAATTATTGTTCAGCGCCACCGGGCAACAATATTATCGCATGTCGAAATGCAATACTCGCAATCGCACCACGAATATCTAGAAAATTGCGGAAATCGTGTGGAACAACGCCGTTTCAATAAACCGCTTAACATTACATTGCGATTAAAGCTTTCCCCCGCCGTCTTTCGTCCTTCAATTATCAATTAATGCAAAAATAATTAATGCTAAACAGGTAAAAATAGTATTTTTTTTTCGGGCAAGATTTCGCCGCACATTTTGCAAATCCGCGCGCAGATTATTGATATAAATGCGATCGTGACGGTCCGTTATTATTATTATTAAAGCCGTTGGTAATTCAGCTATGTACGGTTATGGGGGGTGGTGTGCGCAATTGCGACTACACCGTTACGGGGGTGCCATGGGACCCATAACCTATACCTACCCTTAGCAATATTCTCAATAACACACAACAACAAGAACTACGATAATCATTCCACCAAACTAATCTCATGCACCTCAATAAGGGCGAACGGGGGAGAGAGAGCGAATTCGAAGGGCGGCACGTAATTGAATTTATGCATTGGAATGCTATTTCTTTGCAAACCTTTACGACGATGAAGTGCAAGAAATGGCCCCGAAATGAAATCAGTTTATTATCCGTTTCAACCCCTATTTTGCAAACGTTGCCTCGTTCTCGCACAAGAAAAAAGCGATCTGTCTCCATCTCTTAAGCGAGCCGCCAGCTCGTTCGCTCAACGAAAGTTATTACACGTGTACGCGTATAACTTACCGATAGATAGTTTGTTTCTCGCTCTTTCAGTGGAAATTTACAAGCGACAAAAGGCGTGTTATTCGAAACCGTTGAATTTACACGAACGCCATTGACGCGACGCAAATGAAAAACGAGGAAACCGAGAAAGATGAGAGGTAAACGGAGCCTCGCAACGTACACGTGGAAATGCGCGTTGCTGCCTAATAGGTACGTGTGCATTCGTGTACCTATTATTAAAAAAGAATAAAAGAGACGAAGCCGTGAGGCAAAGCAAAAGCAGCGCTTTTGTAATTCTCTCGGTCTCCTTCCAGTTCCTTTAGTCTCTTTTTGTAAATTTTTTGTTTCGAGTTCTCAATGCGGTGCGACCGCGCCGTTCTGTTTTGTGCTTTTGATATCGAATTACCGACAGGTGTCATGTGATGGTGAAATACATGATGTAAAAGGTGTTATAAAATAGGAAACCTTTCTCGTCAGTTC